>JADMNL010000030.1:3767500-5068750 GCA_016271365.2 Neoceratodus forsteri
GTTGCAATTTTGGTGAAAATATTCCCCACAATGACTGCATTACACAGTTTCTACGCATGCTCGTAACTTCACCAATTTTTAATATTTTTCACTACAGATTTTTATGTTTGCTTGCACGCATGTGCAAGAAACATAGTGCCATCATCCGAGATTTCGGAGGTGTGTCACCTCCTCCTCCAATTCAGTCAGTGTGTTGGCAGGCACGGCCCCTGTAAGCTAATGCAAGCTGGAGCTGTCTATGACAAGCTCCAAAATGCAGTGGCATACAGTTGAAAAGGGGAGCTACACTTGAGTGAGCAGCGATAAGATATCGCCTGCTCATGTGCAGCTCCCCCCCCCCACACACACACACACACACAATCGCACGCATACTGCGTGCTGCCCCCAGCCTGGCCGACGGGTGCCTAATCCCGTCGGGCTTGTGCTCCCCAAGCTTTTACATGCCACGCTGGGTGCCCACCCCAGCGTGGCAACTGATAGAATAGCCGACGGGTGCCCAATCCCGTCGGCTCCACTGTCATCCCCCAGTACTGGGTGCCACACTGGGAGCCCACCCCAGCGTGGCAACTAATCATATGGCCAACAGGGTGCCCAATCCCGCCGGCTCCACGCCCCCTCAGCCATCTCAGCCACGCTGGGAGCCCACCCCAGCGTGGGCAAATGTCCCACGCCGCCTTTTTTTTTTTTAACCTGAAAATAAAACGGTCCCACGGAGCTTCTCCCAGCCCCTCCCACAACCCGCACCCACCCACTGCGCACCCTGCCTCCCCACACCCTCCACCCCACACTTGCCCCGAGCTCAGCGACGATGTTCGTGGACCGGAACACGCCTGCACTCTTCAAAGCCGACCGCGAACTGAGGAAATGCCGTAAGCTGTATAATGGGCTAGATAGGGTTTTTCAACTTGTTGTATATTCAGGTATTTTTGATTTTGCATTGGGGTTTATAGCGACCTTCATGAAAACGTCATCATGGCTAAGTTCAGTCTCGGGGTGATTTCGCAGTCACGCGGAAATCACCCTTTGGGCCTGAATAATACCATGATAGTGACATCACTCATGAGAAGGGGTCCCAAAAACCCCATGTTGAAAATTTGGTGCAAAAATTCCAAAATGACTGTTTTACGAGCGTGCATTGCGCAGTTCCTACGCAGGCTCGTAAGTTTGCAAATTTTCAATATTTTCACTCCAGATTTTCAACATTGCCATTTTACCACACCTTCTTATGAGCAGTATAGCTGTCATTTTTCACATCTCACCCAAAACGTGTTTCCGCCCATGTAGCACACAAATGGCAGTCGGTGTGTGAAATCAATGTACAGGACAAATTAAGAAAATCACAGTGACACTGTTCATGAGCAGAGATCTTAAATGGCTATGTTGAAAATTTGGTGAAAAAATTCAAAATGACTGTTTCTACGGTGTGGGTTGGCAGTTCCTCATACTGCTCATGGTCCAGACTTTCAATATTTCCTCCAGATTTTCAACATTGCCATTTTACCACACCTTCTTATGAGCAGTACAGCTGTCATTTTTCACATCTCACCCAAAACATGTTTCCGCCCATGTAGCACACAATGGCGCAGTCGGTGTGCGAAAGCAATGTTTAGGACAGATTAAGAAAATCACAGTTACTACTATTCATGAGCAGAGGTCTTAAAATGGCTATGTTGAAAATTTGGTGACAAAAGTCCATAAAATGACTGTGTTACAAGTGAGCATTGCGCAGTTTCACGCACCTGTAAGTTCATGACTTTGTAATATTTTCAGTCCAGATTTTCACCAGTGGCATTTTTCCACACTTCCTTATGAACAGTACAGCTGTCATTTTCACAACATGGTTGAAGTGTGTTTTCCACTTTCAGCGCAGAGATGCATGGTCGCTGGGAAATCATTGTTCGGCACAGATAAAGAAAATCACAGTGACACTGTTCATGATCGGAGGCACCAAAATGCCCTCGTGTGACAATCTGCTATAAAATCCTCAAACTAATTATAAGTTACGTGGTGTGCAACAGTTTCTATGTACGTCAGATTTCACTATTTTTTTTAAATATTTACTTGCTTTATTTGCAACATTGCCATTTTTTTTTTACACCTCCCATGAACAGTACAGCATGTCATTTTTACATCCTGTTCGAATGTTTTTGCACCTGTGGTGCTAAATGCCGTAGTCACTGTGCATAAGCAGCTGCTAATAAACCGATATTCCCCTGTTCATGAGGTGGGTCACAAAAAAAACATGTTGAAAATTTGGAGTGAAAATACCAATGAATGCCTGAGGTATTAGGGTTTCCAGCCATAATGCCCAACCCTGTAGAGAATGACAGGCATCAGGGGTGTGACTTGGGATTCTTGCCTGTAATGCTCATACCATTCCACACCCTGCAGCCAGTGAGAGGCATCGAGGTGCTGACTTGACCTCTTCGCCCCAAAGTTCACCCATTCTCCTATGTCGCACCCATCTCACCATATTTCCTAATGAAATGGGAGGAGCAAGGCCAAAGACCCCAGTGAACACCGTGACACTTGTCACTGTCTGCAGGGTGGGTGTGGTGAACATGTACAAGTATGCCTGACGACCCAAACGCACACCCCAATGCCTGTCACTCTCTGCAGGGTGGTGGTGGGGTTGGCTTCAGTTCAGTACTTCACTGCCATTCCTATTACGCAGCTCTGTAACTTCTATAACACCACTGCCAATGCCAGCAAGCAAACATTTGGCATTGACAAATGCTTGTTAACATTGCCATTTTCTAACACCTCCTTCTGAACAGTACAGCTGTCATTTTTCATATCCTGGCCAAAATGCATTTTCTCACATGTGGCGCACAATGGCATGGTTGCTGTGTGAAATCAACCTTTGGGACAGATTAACTAAATGACAGTGCCATGGTTCATGAGGGGAGGACCCATAAAGCCCATGTTGAAAATTTGGTGAAAAAATTCAAAAAAAATGACTGCTTTACGGGCATGTGTTACACACATTCTATGCACACTTTTAACTTTGCCAATTCTTCATATTTTCACTCCAGATTTTCAACACTGTCATTTTGCACATCCTGTCCAGAATGCGATTTCGCACCTGTGGCACAGAATGGCATAGTCGCTATGCAAAATCAACTTTTGGGATGAACTAAAAATCAGTCCATGAGGGGAGGTTCCACAATGCTGATGCTGAAAATTTGATGAAAAATTCCAAAGAATTAGCATGCGTTGCACAGTTTCTATGCATGGTTATAACTTTGCCAGTGTTTCCCATTTTTCACACTATTGTACTATCTGGATGGAGGGATAGGAGCACAAGGTCTGAAGGACTCTGGCTCCCACTGTAACATATAGATACTGCTGTACTATCTCGATGGAGGGACCCTGGCTCCCACTGTAACATATGGATACTGCTGTACTATCTCGATGGAGGGACCCTGCGCGTCCCACCATGAATGTGGACACTGTGGTACCATGTGGATGGAGGGATGGGCACACAGGGTCCCACCATGACATATAGACACTGTTGTACTATCTGGATCATTGACCCTGCGCTCCCACAGTAAAATGAGGATACAATTATATGATCTGAAAAAGAAGGGAAATTCTTTGCAAAAAAACTTCATTGATGCATCAGTTAGGGTGGATACCACAGTGACAAAAGCAGGGAAATTACCCTAATACCCCACCCCCAAGGTTCCCACCCCTACCATCCCACCCTCCACACACCAACAGACGTGGGTGCCATTGGGTCATCAGGCCTAACTCTCACCCCACTGTCCTATACTGTAGTGTGCAAGCTTGTTTACATGTGGAATGGGGTGAGAGTTGAGCCTGATGATCCAACAGCACACCCAGACATCTGTTGGTGTGTGGAGGGTGGGAGTTGTGGGTTGGAAACCCTAATGCCTCATTTCCCTGCTTTTGTCACTGTGGTATCCACTCTAACTGATGCATTATCGAAGTTTTTTGCAAAGTATATACATAATAGATAACGCACAGTAGGGTGTGCGGTCGGTGCTCTGATATATGCATGTCTTGGTGTGCGTTGTGATGCACAAGGCCACAGGCCAAGTGCGTGCAACTACCCAAGGTGTGCATATATCAGACCGTGACTGCACACCCTACAGTGGGTTACCTTATAAAATGGCTAAAATGGTTTTGGAGGGGGTGAAACTGCAGGTGTGTGGTTGCACTCCGATATGTGCATGGTCATGTGGTGTGTTTTGGCCAACCAGCAGAGAGCATTTTCCCTACTCATCATATATTTTATACTGGCACAGTCGCACCAGTATAGTTAGGGTGAAACTGCACTTCTATGTTAAAGTTCAGACTTTGAGTGTTAATAACTATGGAGCCGTTCAATGGATTTGCCATGCATAATCCCCAGGAGTAGGTCTCTTGAGCTGCCAAATCTGGTGAGACTCCATTGTGTGGTTTCTGAGATATAAAGTGTTGAAAAACCTGAAACCTGGGGATTTTTTTTTTACATTTCTTCATCATCCTGGGTTTCAGGAATGGCTTTATGTTGTGGGCTGAAATTTTCAGGGTAGAAAGCCTTTGGGTCACAGATGTGCCTTTTGAAGGTTTGGTGAAAAAAATATGAATCCGTTTAAAAGTTATTAAAGTTTTAAATGTCCCATTATTTCCTATGTGGAAAGTTAAGTGTTTAGCATGACAGATTTTGCAAATACGGCTGATTATCAAAAACAAAACTTTCGCAAACGTGGTAGATATTTGCACACTTTGAGGGTTAATAACTCTGGAGCCGTTCAAAGGATTTGCATGCAGTTTGGCATGCACAGTTTCTAGATGTAGGTCTCAGTCTTTCAAATGTGGTGTGAATTTAATGCATGGTTTCTGAAATAGAGTGTTGGAAAAAAAAGCAAAAATCAATATAGTTGGGGTGAAAGTGCATTTCTATGTTAAAGTTCAAACTTTGAGGGTTAATAACTTTAAAGCCGTTAAACAGATTCACATGCAATTTGAAATGCCTGGTCTCTAGGGATAGTTCTCTAGACTTGCCAAGCTTGGTGGGAGTCCATTGCCTGGTTTCTGAGATATAAAGTGTTGCCGAAACAGAAAAATCAGTATAGTTAGGATAGATTTTCACACTTTGAGGGTTAATAACTTTAGAACTGTTCAACGGATTTGCATGACATTTGGCATTCGTAATCTTAAGCAATAGGTAACTTGACCTGCTAAAGTTGGTGGGAATCTGTTCAGTGGTTTCTGAGCTATAAAGTGTTGAAAAAACAGAAAAATCAGGATTTTTTGACAATTCTTTGTCATCCTGAATATCAGGAATGGCTTTATGTCGGGGTGTGCCTAACTCTCACCCCATATACTGTAGTGTGTAAGCTTGTTTACACATGGAATGGGGTGAGAATTGGGCCTGACAACCCAATGAGACACCCCGCCATTTGGTGTATGGAGAGTGGGGGAGATGGGAATGGGGTGTTAGGGTGGGAACCCTAATGCCTCATTTTCCTGCTTTTGACACTATGGTAGTCACCCTAACTGATGCATTAACAAAGTTTTTTGCAAACAATATGAATACACACACTATATATATATATATATACATATATACATACATATACACACACACACACACACACACACACACATAATATACAGTATATATACATAGATATAATATATATATACACATATATAATATACAGTATATATATATATACACACACATACATACTATACAGTATATATATACACACACACACACACACACACACACACACATACATACATACATACATACATGCATATACACACACACACACACACACACACACACACACACACACACACTATATGCATCTCTCACACACAGCAGGGGCAGGAACTTCTAGAGTGAGATAATGGAGATCACTTCACTGGAGTGTGATAAATGAGGATGACATCAGCCCCTAACCCCCCGGGTGTGTGTAAACCGAGTTTTCACACCCCAACCCATATTTTATTTTATATAATTGCTGGGTTTTCCTTTTCTCACCTCGGCAATTGTATAAAATAAAATGTTGCTGTGTAGCCAAGGTCCAGTTAGGTTGAAGTGTGTAGCCGCAGTCAGCAGATCGATTAGTAATTTAAAATTGTTTATTTTTGTTTATTTTTTTTTTTTATCTTGTGCACAGCCCTGAGGGTAAATTTCAAATGTTTTGGCAGATTTTCGGGGGAGGTTTTCCTACTTGCCGCCTAGTCTGGGCAGCAATTTGCTGTTCTGTTAGCAGTTCCATTACCAGAGACAGTGGTGAAGCGAGAAAGTGTGGCGGGCGCATGCATACTGTGAGGGAAACCGTGAGCATGTTTACCATAATGAACACTCCATTACGGCAAATTATGCCACGGTTTCCCTATGTGAAAAAAGGGAAACCATTAATTATATGCTGTTTATCCATACTGTGCTGATGTCACCACTCACTCACTACAGCCTGCATTCTAAATGAAACTTTTACAAAACAGTTTCTCTTTCTCACTGAGGCCTGCAGGTTACTCAATTTCCATTGCAAAGGAAACTCACCTGTGTGCTATGGTGTTTCTAAGAAGTCCAGCCTATTCAGAAACACAGAGAGAGAGAGAGAGAGAGAGAGAGAGCAGAAAGCACACAGAAACAGAAAAAGGACATTTCTAAAGCTCCCACTCCTATTGTATAAATAGCACACGATATGTAGATCATGTGCTACAGAAAATATTCTCACTCCTCCATACACCAAAAGGCATCAGGGTGTGCCATGGGGTTGTCAGGCCTAACTCTTACCCCACTGTCCTATACTGTAGCATGTAAGCTTGTAAACACATGGACTGGGGTGAGAGTTGACCAGATAACCAAGGTTATCCATGCTTTTGGTGTGTGAAAATGAGGGATGCGTGTAAGTAGGAACCTGGGATGGGGTTTTGGGGTTGGAAACCCTAACCCTCATTCCCTGCTTTTGTCACTGTGGTATTCACCCCTAATTGATGCATTAACAAAGCTTTTGCAAAGTATATATATTCATTGCAAAAAACATCATTAATGCATCAGTTACGGTTGATGTCACAGTGACAAAAGTTTGGAAATTCGATGTTAGGGTAACCCCTCCCACACACACACACACCAACAGACACCGGGGTGTGCCATGAGGTCATCGGGCCCAACTCTCACACCATTCCATGTGTAAGCAAGCTGACATGCTACAGTATAGGAGAATGTGGTGAGAGTTTGGACTGATGACCCCCCTGGCACATCCAGACTTCTGCTGGTGTGTGGAGGATGGGATGGCGGTGGTGGCAGTGGTGGGGTAACCCTAACATCGAATTTCCAAACTTGACACCGACATCAACCCTAACTGGTGCATTAAGGTTTTTGCAATGAATTTCCTTACTTTTTGAAAAAGTGTAATGTAACTAGTAAATGGTATGTGTTTGTGAGAGCATGGGGCCCGACCAAACCGCCCATTTGTGTATAATGTTGTGTGTCTGTGGGAGTGCAGGCTCTGTGCTGCCACTTACACAACAGAGACATACACTAGCCCTATAGACCTGAAAAGGAACCCTTGTAACACTAATTTGCCAATATCCCACCACCCCAACCCTACAGGCTCCAACATGCATTGTGGCATGCCATGGGTCCATCAGGCCCAACTCTCACCCCATTCCATGTGTAAACAAGCAGACATTCTACAGTATAGTACAATGGGGTGAGACGTAGGTCTGATGACCCCACGGCATGCCTCAATGCCCGTTGGTGGCTGCAGGGTCGGGTGGTAGGGGTGGTAACCCTAACATCAAAGTTCCAAATTTTTGTCACTGTGACATCAATTGATGCATTAACAGAGTTTTTTTGCACTGAATTTCCATTTTTTTTTTTAAAAAGTGTAATGTGATTAGTGGTATGCGTTTGTGGGAGCACGCTCCCTGCACTCCCTTCATGTTGCCTGTTTTTTGCATAACAGTATGCATATGTGGGAGCACAGGCCCTCCTAGCCCTTCACTCCCACTTACACTCAAATACGGAGCCATACAGAAGCCTCATAGTACTGTAAAGTAACCTTTTTAACACTTATTTGGCAATATCTCAGTAACCCTTGCAGCTATGATAAAAAAATTCCACTGCAGGTGTAATCTATGACTTCGGAACTGCCTTGCATGCTGCTGGTAGCAAAGTAATCCACATCTCAATTTGTTTGAGATATGGGCGCAGCAATGTTATCCTATGGGAAATGTTTCAACATTGGAACACTGTAACTGTGGGCCCGTTGAATGGTTTGGGACTAAATTAACAAAAGGCATATCCTTGGGACCAGGGATTGCCACCCTGCAAACCTTAGCCCAAAAGCACAATCCACTTTGGCACAATGAAGCGACAAAGAAAACAACACATGGGACAATGTTGTGGAGTATTGTTTTCATGACAGCAAAAATGCTTTTGCGGCAACAAAAACGTTTTTGTGATTCCCTATACCTAATAATGGAATGCTTTCGTGCACAAAAAAATGTTTTCACAAAAGTTTTTGGAATGCACATATAAATTTTCCCCACAGGCTACAATGGGACATGAAAAACTTGCATAACGTTGAACAGATTAATGTTTTTTCACCAAATCTTTGAAAGGCACCAGTTCAACCCAGGCCACATATAGACATGCAAATCTGAATCCACACAGACGCATTCTTCCGTCCACTATGCCCGACCAAAAAATGTGCAAAAGTTAACTAATTTGCACATTTTGGATGCCCTACAGCTCTGTAACTGTACAACCAATCAGAACTAAACTTTCCAGGTCAAGAGAGCTTTGCTTGGACACCATGCATGTACAATTTCAGGCAAATCAGACAAATGGTTGCAAAGTTATTAAAGTGAAAACTTTGGGGATTAACATTAAACTGGCTCTCCAGGACTTCCGGTGACATCACCATCAACATGACAGCATAGCTGCAGAGCTCTCCCTTCTCCTCAAGAAAGGAATAACTCTACACAACCCAGAAATGTGAAATCTGAAAGAATATGCAAAAGTTACAAAGTGGAGCTACAACTGCTAAGAGATCCTGGTCAAAAAACTCCAAATCCAAAAGAGATCAGCCTAGATTGAGCCCTGCGAGCACAGCCATCAGCAGCAGAAATTCATCTACGAGCATGGCGGAAGAATATACCAAGACGGAGGTGGAGACTCTGTCCCGATCTCGGTTTGAAACCGTACTCACAGAAATTAAGCAGATTAGAATGGAAACAAAAACAGAATTTAATAAGTTACACACAGATCTGAATAAGCTGGAGACCAGAGTAACTAACACAGAGGAACACATTTCAACTGTTGAAGATGATGTAGTACATCTATCAAGAGTGGTTGAGCTCCTAGTGAAACAACAAGAAATGGTATCTGCCAAATGCTTGGATCTAGATGCCCATTCGTGACAAGATAACCTTAGAATTTATGGTTTGCCTGAATCATCTGAGGTGGGAGACATGGCAGAGTTTGTGGAAGACCTTCTGAAGCACGTACTTGATTTGCCACCAGCCTATTCCTTTAAGATTGAGAGGGCACATCACGCTCTAGTACCCAAACCCACTTCCAAAACAGAAAGGCCTCGCTCAGTTGTAGCTAAATTCTCCAGCTTCAGAGGGAAGGAGAAGATCTTGTGAACAGCATGGAGACAGGGGAGTGTGGACTACAACGGGTCAAAGTAATTCTTCGATCAAGATTACCCCCCAATAATTCAACAACAGTGACTAGCATACGCTCCACTGCTTCGGAAATTGAAAACGCTGGGGATTAAATTTAAAACCCCATACCCCTCCCACTTACGGGTACACTGGGAGTCAGGCATAGAGCTAAATCACACTTTTGAAGAGGCACTCCAAGCACTGAAGAATAAAGGACATGAGTTCCCAGAGCTTGTTCATTGTGCGGAGTAACCCTCACCGCACAGAATATAGCACAGCAGAGTGCAAGCTGAGCGGGGGAAGCGATCAGCAAACATGACCCTCCAGGACATTAAGAACATGCTTGGGAAACTCACGCACACTCAAACGAATGGGGATTTGCTGAGGGAAGGAGTGAGCAATACCCAAGGAAAGGGGTGAACAGAGCGAGTCTATGAGACTTTTGTATTTCCCACCTTGTAAGAAAATGGAATCTTGGCATTCCAGCTGAGAGACTCCTGAAACAATGTGAGGGAAAGTGATGGCTTTACACTATAGCTGAACGATCGCTGAGCTATGGGACAGAGGAGTGTTTTGTACACTTACTACAGGGCGCCACACAGTCGAGTTGGCAAATGGTGAACTTAATCAAGAAACTTGGTGCCTCCTGACTTTCACAGATATTAAACAAGGGAGGGGGGGAGAGGGAGGGGAAAAGAGGAGAAATGGTTGTTTTCCCCCCAATGATGTTTTTTTTTTACATTACTGCTAGTCTCTAGGGTTAAGGGTACAATCATACAGAGGTGTTTTTTTTGTTTGTTTGTTTGTTTTCTTCATCCTCTCCTCACCCATAAAGGAGGGAAATCATAAGGAAGCTCAGACAAGACTGGCTTGCAGGGCATTAAAATCTGGGATACCAATGAAAACAGTGATACAACTTGTTTGGGGGGATGAGTTTTTTCTGCACTATTAATGCTTCTGCCGTGTTGTCTCTTGGTGCTCCTTATCCTGGTGGAGAGGAGCTATTTTACATCTCGCTCCTGGTCAGGAGTTTTCCTGGTGACAACGTGCCATCTCATATGGCAAGGATTTCATACGTAAGGTCCAGGAGGAACGAGCCACCATCTTGGCTCTTTCTCCTCCTTCTCGAGTACAGATTACTCAAGTAACTAGGGAACATTACTCATTGTTCCCCTACCTTGGGAGTCAATCTGTAAATAATTCACCCCATTGGGTGAGGACTACCCTGTTGGTATCTTCACAGGGGGCTTTTAAATATATGTTTATGTTAATGCATTATGACAGTGTTTATGTTGGTACACAGGTATGTTTTGTTTGTTACATCAAATAGAAGACTTATTGGCAACATAGGTTTGTGTAATGCAAGGGAGAGAATAAGATTATATAATAGTATAAGGGATCATGAATTATTGATCGATACCCTTGAAGCTGGGAAGAGAAGATTTCTTAAATATCAGGGAGAGGGGTGGCTTAGTTTAATGCATATAGGATATGCCTGTTTAATGTATATCGATGGGGGATAAAAATAGTTTCTCACAACATAAACAGGTTGAACAATCCAGTGAAAAGACAAAAGGTTATGTCCACTATCAGGAGGCAGAACCCTTCTTTTGTTTTACTGCAAGAAACTCACCTTAATAAATGCGAGCATCAGAAAGTAAGAAAATTTGGATACGAACAGGTGGTAGCTTCCAATGGGAAGAGGAAAAGAAGGGGTTCTGCTATACTGGTTTCTAGAGGAGCCCAGTTCCAAAAAACAGCCAGTTATTCTGATCCAGAGGGCTGTCTGGCCATATTCCCCAATTACATTGGCCTCTCTATATGACCCCCCCAGGCTCCACAAGGGAGGTTCTTAGTTCAATACTACATAAAATAACAGAACAGAAGGGAGTGTTAATCATAGGGGGAGATTTTAACCAAATCTGGGAGCAGAAGGACACATCTAGCAAGGTGACAGCTAGGCAAAATCCAGTTAGTAAGCTAATGAAAAATTATCTGAAAGAAGCCTTCTGGGTGGATGCATGGAGAATGCAGAATACCATACCAACAAAAGAGAATATACACATTACTCTTACCCCCCCATGGCTCTTATGCTCGAATAGATTACTTTTTAATATCTGGGGAGCATCAGAGCCAGGTGTTGGAGTGCAGACATGTTCCTTCGGTGATCTCGGACCACTCACAACTACTGTTGGAACTCCACTGGAATGTCAGAAGAGGGCATTCTCTCTGGAAACTAGATAATTTTTTGCTAAATATAAAGGAATTTACTGACATGGCCAAGTCCCATATAACCACAAATCATACAGGAAAATGATTCTCCTGAAATAACCGGTGCCACACTGTGGGACACAATAAAGACGGTCTTTAGAGGAGACTGCATCAAATATGCTACTCAATTTAAAAAGCAGCAGAGCCAGCAGTTGGAAGATCTCCAGAAGCAGCTGCGGATATTACAGGAACAGCATGCTAATGGGGACATGTCAGCACTGCCAGTATTACAGGCAACTAAGCAGCAGATTCAAAAGTTAATAGATGTCAAGACAGAACAAGCACTACAATGCCTGTTCCAAAAGTATTACGAGACAGGCCCCCTGTGCGTCACGTCTTTTGGCTCACCGTCTAAGACAACAGATGTCTCGCACCCCTATCACACAGATCTGAGACTCTCAAACAGGCCATATGGTAAAATCCCCTGAAAAGATCTTCAGAGTTTTAGGAAATTTTATTTGAGTCTTTACATCCCAGAGCACACCTCGGACAAAGCAAGTATAGAAGCATATTTGGCTAAGCTCAGATTACCAAACCTGACGCAGGAGATCAGAGATTCTCTTGATCTTCCCATTACTTCCTCAGAATTAGATTTGGTGACAAAAAAAACCTAAAAACAAAAATAATCCCCTGGACCAGACGGATATACCCTAGAATTCTTTAAACCCTTTATAGCAGAACTTAGAAACCCTCTGCTGAAGACCTGTAGGGGGCACAAACAGGAGAAGCATTTCCCAGATACCTGGAATTATGCAATTATTTCCAGTATTCCCAAGCCAGGAAAGGACATCTCCCACTGCAAATCCTTCCACCACATCTCGGTCCTTAACATTGACTATAAGTTATATACTTCAATACTGGCAAAATGCTTGGAAGGGGTGCTACCCAGACTGATTATGATCAGACAGGTTTTGTCTTGGGTAGACAGACCCAGGATAACATTAAAAGGTCACTACTTACATTACACCATGCTGCCCGGTCAAGGGCCCCTTTTATGCTTTTAAGCTTAGATGCTGAGAAGGCCTTTGACCGGGTAGAATGGCAGTTTTTGGATTTGGTCCTCCATGGCTTTGGCTTCTTGGAACCTTTTATTAAAATAATAATATCTATACTAAACCTAAGGCATACATTAAACTTAATGGAATAGTCTTCCCCCCCAAACCACTGCACAGGGGTACTAGACAGGGTTGCCCCCTTTCTCTTTGCATCATATCTCGAGCCATTGGCCTAGGTGATAAGGCAGGAAAAGGCAATACAGGGATGGGAAATGGGAGAGGAAATACACAAATTAGCATTGTACACGGATGATCTTTTAAATCTACCTCCGAAACCCAGAACAATCACTGGAATCCCTATGGGCACATCTAATGGAATTCAGCCTCCTAGTGGGATATAAAATTAATACGGCCAAAACGGAGATTTTAAAAAAATCCATATGAACCCTCAAAGAAGATTCAAAGGTCCTTTCCTTTCAGATGGAATTTAACATACATTAAATATCTAGGGATCCAAATGAGCCTCCAAGCTAATCAAATGTTTTCTCTAAATATTGTGCCAACCTTATTGAATATTAAATTGGAATTGGATAGGTGGGCCCCCCATTCCGATTCCACTGCTACAAAGGGTGGAGGCGATTAAAATGATAATACTGCATAGGCTTCTGTACCTGGTGCAAACAGTCCCTATTCTCATCCCAGATTCATACTTTAGCCAATTCAACAGGGGAGTATCTCATTTTATCTGGGGTCCTCAGAGACCCAGGATATGTGTCTCTGTTCTTTAGATTCCGAAAGGGTGGGAGGGAGGGTTATCCCAGCCAAATTTTAATTATATTATCAAGCTGCACAATTGCGAACAGCAATGTATTGGTTAAACAAGACCTACCTAGCTAAATGGAAAACACTGGAACTAAAGGAGGGAGAGCTCACAAACCTGAATAGTATTCTTCTGAGGCAGGGGGAGAGGCCTCCTGGGAATCAGAGCTTTAATCCATACACAATCCCCACTATGAATACTTGGTTCAGAATTATATTTGACCAAAAGGATGGAGAAATCTGCTCCTATCTGTTCCATACCTGAATACCTTCCTTCCTGCCATATGGGATGTGGGATTTAAGAAATGAGAGGCAAAAAACTTGCATCTAATATGGCATTTTATTGAAGGAAACGGAATTCAAACATTTCAAGCACTAATAAACAAATACGGAATATTATGGTGTGATAGGTTCTGGTACTTCCAAATTAGAGACTTTATTAGAAAGCTCCAACTCAATTTGAATATTGAAGAATCCAATCCCCCCCCCCCAGACTGCATGCTTCTTAAATTAGTGGTAGAGGGTAGCCCCCCTATGACTCATATTATCTCAACTCTCTACCAAGCACTATTAGCTTGGAAAGGGGATATGGTTCAGTCAACGAAAAGAGCTTGGGAGGGAGATTTAGGAATCCAGATCTCACAGGAATTATGGGCTTGGACCCAAACAAAGATACACTGGGGCCTGTCAGCAATCAGCTGGCAAGAGTTTTCTTGGAAAGTTTTCATTAGATACTTTCGGACGCCAGCAATTCAAGTGAAATATAATAGCAAGGGCACTTCTTCCTGCCAGAGAGAATGTGGGCACTCACCAGCAACATTAGCCCACATTTTATGGGGATGTCCTCTTAACTCCCTTTTTCCAGGATCTACAGCAGGCATTACAATCAATCAATCGGACAGAGATTTGCAAGTGTTTTTCACCTGCTACTTTTTCTTGAATTTACCAAGGGAATATAGAGATCCCCTCACAAGTGAACTGCTGAAAATTTTGTTTCTTGCAGCACAAAAGATAATTATCAAAAGATGGCTCACACAGCAGTGTTACAATAAATGTGGCAGGATCTTATGCTCAACATATATAGAATGGAAGCTCTAACAACAACCATTAATAAGAAAATGCCCCAGCACCCAGCACTTACAATCAGTCTTTGCACCCCTAGCACCTTACTTGTCATATTCCCTCGACAAGGCCCCCTGGCTGCACTGTCTTCCCCTTGCCCACCTCCCATATCTCCACCCTGCCCCCACCCCAACCACCTCCCATACTCCCCTTACCTACAGCACCTCCTTCCCCTCTCGATCTCCTACCCTCACTCCCCCCATCCATCCCACCCTCCTTCCTTTGTCTTGCTCATAGCGCATTTACTGGTTATTACATGTCTGTAAGTCAATGACTGTATGTTTGTAACTAAAAATGATGACTGTTGCACACGCTGACGTGGAACCTTTGTAAAAGAGCCTCAGCTCAAGGGTATTGTAATCCTAGATTGAAATAAATAAAAAAAAGTCTCAATTTGACATCCTTTGGAGACGCTGGGTCCTGTATATGGCTAAAGTGAGCCATGATTTGGTACCATGAAGGAGGTAATTGGAGAATCCATAAGAAGGTATATTAATAAACTAAATCAAAGATAAATTTGGTAGGAGTTCCTGAAAATTGAAATGCATGTCATGAGGTGTATTCACACTTATCGAAGTCCTCCGTTTTTTGTTTTTTTTTTTTGATTGTTAAATCACATAAGTTGTCAAATGAGATAATCACTAAGGAATTGTAAATAGATTGTCTGTCTAGTTGTATTGTAATTTATGTATGTTATATAAAAATTATAAATAAAAAAGTAAAAAAAAAAATAAAGTGGCTCTCCAATATATAAATAAAACACACACAAAATGGATAAGGAAATTACATAGATACATAGACAGTGTCGGCAGATAAGGGCCTATGGCCCACCCAGTCTGCCCATTTGAGCTTGTAAGTTCAGTTTGTTTTCCTAGAAGTCTGTTGCCCCTTACCCCTGACCTCCAGAATTCCTTTATGTCTATCCCATGCATTCTTAAATCCCGTGATTGTTTCAGCCCCCACCACTTCCTCTGGCAGGGTGTTCCACTTGTCCAACACCCGTTCTGTGAAGAAATTCTTCTCATGTTTCCTCTGAATCGTCCCCTCCTCCAACTTCATCCCATGACCTCTAGTCCTGGAACATCTTTTCACTTAAAATAGTGTTTTCCTGCACCTTGTTCCTCCCTGTAAGATACTTGTATGTCTCTATCATATCCCTCTCTCCTCCTCTCCTCCAGGGAGTACATGTTCAGTTCCTTCAACCTGTCTTGATAGGACTTGTGATGCAATCCATGCACCATCTTTGTTGCCCTCCTCTGAACCTTCTCTACCCTGTCTATGTCCTTACGTAGGTATGGTCTCCAGAACTGTACACTGTACTCCAGGTGGGGCCTCACTAGTGTCTTGTATAGCGGAATTATGACCTCCCTTTCCTGCTGGTGATGCCCCTGCCTATACATCCCAGCATCCTATTTGCTTTACCTGCTGCCTTGTCACACTGTTTCCCTACCTTGAGGTCATCAGAGATGATAACCCCAAGATCCCTTTCCTGCTTGGTGCATGCTATATCCTCACCCCCAACTGATATATTGTGCCAGGGTTTTGTGCCCTCGTATGCATTATCTTGCACTTCTTTGCATTGAATTTCAACTGCCAAACCCTGACCATTCTTCAAGTTTCTGCAGGTCGCTTCTCATTCTGTCTACACCCTCTGGTGTGTCTACTCTGTTACAGAGCTTTGTGTCATCAGCAACAGTGAAATTCTGCCTTCTAGATCCTGCAGCAATGTCACTGATGAAGATGTTGAATAGGACCGTCCCAGCACTGATCCCTGTGGTACCCCACTGGTCACTCTTCCCTCTGCAGAGTGACAGCCATTTACCACCACCCTCTGTGTCCTGCCACCCAGCCAGTTACCTACCCACCACACTACTGTCCTGCCCACACCTATATTCCCCAGTTTGTGTAATAGTCTTCTATGTGGCACAGTGTCAAAGGCCTTGCTGAAGTCCAGATAGGCCATGTCCACCGCCCTCCCCGATCCACCTCCCGAGTCATCCAGTCAAAAATTCAATGAGGTTGGTCTGACATGACCTCCCCTGGTGAAACCATGCTGCCTTGGGTCCTGTAGTCCATTGACAAACAGATGTTCTACCAATCTCCTTCAGTAGTGCTTCCATGATCTTTCCCCACTACCGAGGTGAGGCTGACTGGTCTGTAGTTCCCTGCTTCCTCTTTGTTCCCACTTTTGTATAAGGGGACTACATCTGCTGTCTTCCAGTCTTTGGGTACCTCCCTGTTTCCAGTGATCGGCTAAACAGGCTAGCCAGAGGTTCAGCCACCACCTCTCTTAGTTCTTTAAGGACCCTGGGTGCACCCCATCTGGCCCCATTGCTTTATCAACTTATTACTTCCAGTTCCTTCAGGACCCTTTCTCGTGTAAGGGACTTGTGTCCATTTCTGCACCATTCTCACCCCTTGTACTCCCTTCAGACCCATTACCCTCCTCTTCCTCAGTAACGACTGAGCAGAAATACCTGTTCAATATGTCAGCTTTACTGTCGTCATCCTCCACGTGGCCCCCATCCTCCCCCTTCAGTCTCACTATCCCTCCCTTTGTCTTTCTTTTTTCACTTATGTACCTGTAAAAGGTTTTGTCCCCTCTACCCAATTGCTTGGGATAGATTGGATATTTACCAGGCAAGGCAAATTTTATTTAAGAGACTCCCATCTCGGAGGCTCTGGGCACCAAACATTTTAAAAATACTATACATTATAAAACAAAATGCATAACAATATCTCAAACACAACATAACAAAACCAAAATGTATATAGACATTAGCCTAAGCAGCAACAACAAATACCTAAAAAGCCAGGGCTAACCTAAAGGTAGATTCTAAAAATAGGCAAGGACTATAAAACACTGTCTGGGAAGGCCTGATTGTACAAGAAGGCCTTGAGGTGAGCTTGAAATATTTCCACAGAAGGGGCCTCCCTAACAGCTGGAGTAAGCGAATTCCACAGGACGGGAGCGGCAACACTAAATGCTGTGTCGCCACCTGTTTTTAACCTCGTCGTGGGAATCACAAGAAGAGCCCTAGAGGAGGAGGAGCGGAGGGAGTGGACCGAGACAGAAGGATGGAGAAGGTCCTTCAGGTAACCAGGGCCCAGGCCGTGTAGGGCCTTAAATGTGAGTAAACCACCTTTAAAGAGGACCCCCCCCACCTAACTGGTAGCCAGTGCAGTTGACGCAGCACCGGAGTAATAGGACAATACTTAGGCTGTCCTGTCAACAGCCTCGTGCCTCATTCTGCACCAGCTGCAGTCAACACAGAGTACCCCAGAGACCCCAAGTTAGAGTGCATTACAGTAGTCCAGCCTGGATATCACGAAAGCATGTACCAAGGTGGGGAGGTCCTGCGGTGGAACTAGGGGCTTTATGCTGGTGATATTCCTCAGATGATAAAATCTAGTATGGACAGTGGAAGACACCTGAAACTCAAGTGTCAATCCACTGTCAAGAATAACACCCAGATCCCACACCCTAGAGGAGGTCTTCAATGGTACCAAGCCAAGAAAAAGCCTCGTCTCTGCACCAGAGGCCAACCTATCACACCCTCTGCCTTCCTGAGGAGGCCATAGAGTCAAAAACAGTGGGGGAATTCAAGAATGCATGGGACAGACATAAGGCAATTCTTGAGGGGGGTAGGAAGAAATAGGCTGCTGATTAACTAGGATCTGCAGCTTATCAGTTAGGTAGGGAAATGGGCAGACTGGGTGGGCCAAGCGGTCCTTATCTGCCATCAAATTCTATGTTACTAGTACCTCCATCTTATCAGGGTTCAGTCGCAACCAGTGGGAGGCCATCCAGTCATTGATTTCAGTGAGGCAACTATTAAGCACTTCCACTGCGCAAGATGTTCCAGGGGCAAAAGGAAAAATACAGCTGGGTATCATTGGCATAACAATGAAAATCCAGACTGTACTTCCTAATGAGCTCTCCCAGGGGCAGCACATACATGGCAAACAACATCGGTGACAAGACCGAACCCTGGGGAACCCCACATGACAGGTGGCCAGGGGAGGAGAAATTCCCCATCACTACCCTCTGCCTCCTGTTAAATAGAAAAGGCTCAAACCAGCAGATGACAGTGCCAGCAAGTCCACAGAATTCCCTGAGGTGGTCAAGTAACACTCAATGGTCCACCATGTCAAACGCTAAAGAGATCGAGGAGAATAAGAATTGTCACCTCTCCTTGATCTCTAGCCCCAAGGAGGTCATTATGCACCTGAACCAGTGCAGTTTCTGTGCTATGCCTCGCACAAAACCCAGACTAGAGTGGCTCATATAGATCATGGGCCATGAGATGCTCCTCAAGCTGAAGCGCCACCACTTTCTCCACAATCTTACCCAAAAATGGAAGATTGGAGATAGGACGGTAATTTGCCTAGATCTAAGGGTCCAACAATGTTTTTTTTTTAGAAGGGGTCTTCTCACCAATGCCTCCTTCAAGATATCGGGAAAGACCCTCTCTGACAAGGAGCACCAGACAATCATGGCAAACACCAGGCCAAGAGAGTCAACACATCTCATTAAGAAACAAGTTGGCACCGGGTCCAGTTTACAAAAGGTGTGCTGAAGCTTGGAAGCAATCTCAATGACCTCAGCCACCTCCACTGGTCTAAACTTGCCCCAACCAGGTGGAGAGCTCTCTGGTCACCCATGGTGACTGACCACTGTCAGCCAAAATCTGACCCACTGGCAGAACCCCTTGCCTGACAGCAGACACCCTCTCCGAGAAGAACCAAGCAAACTCTTCGCACAATGCATTAGAAAAAGCTACCTTTGACTGTAGACAGGAAGGATGGGGAAGCCTGTCCACAGTCCAGAAGAGCATAGTTGGTCAATTCCTCCCAGCAGCAATCTCTCTGGACAGGAATTCTGCCTTCTTATGGTTGATTGCCCCTTGATATGCACTATAGTGCACACGCAGGGCCAGTTTGTCCACCTCCAGGCCAGATTTCTGCCAGCAGTGTTCTAATCTCTGGCCCAAGGTCTTTATCTCCTTGAGCTCACCATCATACCAAGGGGACCTCAAGTGAGAAGACCTGGGTCATACATGGATTGGTGCAAGGGAGTCGAGCGCACCAGCAAGCACCTTATTATGGCCATCCACTGCCGCACACACACACACACCCAACGCGTGCACTATCCACACTAGATAGGTCAGCCAACAACAGAAAACCTTCAGGGGTCAACCCCCTCAAAGGGCGATAGCTGACCATCTGCAGGGGGAGGTCTACGGGGGGGGGGCCCTGAACGAGAACTTCACCGTGTAATGATTGGACCAAACAACCCTATCAGTCCTGAAGAACACCAGATCCAACATGTGGCCACCCAGATGAGTTATGGAGGAAACACCTTGCGCAAAGGCCAAGGAAGACATCATCTGGAGGAAGTTGAAACCAAGCAGAGAAGATTCATCGTTGGCCCAGATGTTGAAGTCCCCCAGCACTAAACATCTGGGGGCCACCATCTCCCCGACCACGAAATCTGCCACCTCCTGCAGAAAGTCTCCCACTGCCCCAGAGGAGCGGTAAATCAAAAGAATCAGGCAACCTGCACCCGGACCCCATGGATGGCCACACATTCAAATAAATGTGGTGCTCTCACTGGGTGCAGGGTGAAGCCTAGTTTCGGATCTAAAACAGATAGCTTCCCCCCCGGGGCAGTGCACCACGGTATAGCAGTGTCAGTGGCTCAGTAGGTAGCACACTTGCCTCCGAGGCCGGGAGATCAGAGGGCTGTGGGTTCAGTTCCCACATCTGGCACTTGCGTTAATATCCCAGTACTGACACTGTAGTGCAGCATGAGAGGGGTGCTGCACTTCTGAGGTGCCGTCTTTCAGATGAGATGTTAAACAGAGTTCCCATCTGCCTGGATTGGTGGTAGTTCAGGTGGATGTTAAAGATCCAATGGCACTTCTCAAAAAGAGTAGGGGAATTTCCCTCGATGTCCAGGTCAAATTCCCCCCATTCACTAAAAAAAAAAAAAAAAAAACTACCACCAACAGCTTAATCTGGTTCAAGGTCAGTTGGCATTCATCTGTATCCCCAACCCCTGGGTCATGCCTGAAAATAGGTAGGATTTGTCCAGAGCACTTAACCAGTCAACAAACGCTAAATAAATAAATGACAGGACGGCGGCCTCTAAAACCGGACCAGCATCATCACCAATCCAGGTCTCCGTAATGCAAGCCAGATTGGCTGAAGAAACTAAGTCTGCTACAATTGCAGTCTTGTTTCTGACCGATCTGGCACTGCAAAGTACCGCCCTCAGGGGACTGGTGGACAGTGCAGCCCCTCTGGCTACCTGCCCACTCTGTCTGGTGGGAACCTTAGTGACAGGAACTAAATACGTCTGGCCTCTCTCCAGGACCCATCTAATCCCAGGGCACCTTCTACACCCCAGTACCTCGATCCTACCACCAACCACAGTGCGTGGGGCACCCCGACCCAGGCAAATGACATGGTTTCTCTCTATTCCAACCTCCTTACAGCACCTAGCTGTGCTAACAGATACTGGGAGGCTGACAAAAGACCATAGAACATGCAGCTGGGGTGCCCCATACACTATCCTAGCCCGCCCCAAGCCCTCATACCTTCCCAGACACATCCCTGCTAATTACATAAACCCTAGCCCAAAACAACCCACAAACACACTCTACTCCACACATACACTAATGACTTAAAACCCAAACTACTCCCACCCCAAACTAACCCACCCAAATACTGAATCTTAAAGTGCCTAAGCACTATCAACCCTCCCCTAAATATAACAAACAAAAAGAATCTCAATGCAGTACAAATACGCTGAAAAAAATACTCTTTCCAAAATGGGAACTACATAAACTAAAATTAACTGGCAAATAGTCCAAGTCCAGATAAATGAGCCCAAAGTCTCACGATGAAAAAAGAAGGTACTCAGACTGCCCATTTCCAGCAAGGTCTTAGGAGTTACAAAATCCCAGAATCACAAGTTATTCAAAGCACAGGGTCAACCAGAGGGTAACTCACCCCTCTCATGAGTGTAAACCAGTTTGAAAAGATGGTAACCCCTCTTACCGGTCACAATCCCTAGACCAACGCTCTCACCAGGCTTCAGATTGAAAACAAATTTTCCAGGTCAAAATGGACACACCATTTAGTTTCTCTCATGGGTTCTCACCTCCACTTGAGAACCAACAGAGCCCCAGTGTATTGTAATAGTCTTGAATCCCAGAAAAACATTCCAAAGTCACACACTAACTGAAAATAAAACAACTCACTTCAGAATCCAGGTCACAGAACAAAGGAAATGAGCTAGGGCGCCCAGGAAGCTACAGTCCCACTTTACTACTCCACCAGATTCTTCATACCAGCCGGTATCAGGGATGAAGCTGTGCTCCAAGTGCTAAAGACGCCTAGTCCACGGCCAATATTCGGACAATACTGGAGAGTCCCACCCAGGCCCCCAAACCTCTTCCCAGACCCACTCGCCATTATGGCTGCCCACCAGCTACCATGCAGCAAAGCAGAAGTGCCACAGAAATGGCCACCCAACAGCAGTGACACTACAGCACACCACCAGGTCGTGGTCAGGACCAGGAAGGAACTCCTCCCCATGGTCCACCAGCATCTACTACAAGGTCAAAATGCTGCTAGATTCCTTATGTTACTCCACAATTCAGCCTCACGGTCCGACTCACTCCTCACACCACTACCAGGACTCCACGCCCTGCTCACCACACTCCTTTCAACAGCAGTATCAAGGACTCTCCCGGTAGTACTTATTTCTGGTTAGATTGTAGATATTAGAAAAATACAGTGGATGGGATTTTGTTTCTATGGGGACGCAAATGTTGATAAAAACGTCCACTTCTCTACTTTCCAGTTAAAGAAAATACAGTGATTGAAATGTTGTTTTATGCGGACATGGATATTGATAAAGACGTCCAACTAGAAACGAACTAAGCTTATGACTAAAACAAAGCAAAACAACAAAATTAAAAACAAATTAAAACAAAGACGCAAAATCAAAAAGCACAGCAGCTTTATTCCTGCTTCCGACAGCTAGCCAAATGTGGCCGCCATCTTGCCCACAAACACACATGCAATAGATAACCCTCTCTAAGGTGTGCGGTCGCGGTCTGACATACGCACTTCTTGGTGTGCGGCCGAGTGCGTCAACCACCCAAGGTGTGCATATATCAGAGTACAGCCACACACCCTAGAGTGGATTATCTACCTTATAAAATGGCAAAATTCTTTTGGATGGGAGTGAAAGTGCAGGAGTGCGGTCGTGCTTTGATGTACGCACAGTCATGTGATGTGTTTCAACCAATCAGCAGACATGATTTTTCATATATCTATATCCACCTCAAAAATAGATATATAGACACACACCTCCAGAGGAGAGGTAAAAAGAGATCGGAAAGAAAGGGGAGAACCACAGGAGGACCACTGAAGAAAATCCTCCTCACGGGAGAAGAGGCTGACCTCGGGGAGAAGAACCTGTGACCTTCCTTTTCTGCAGTCCCCCCCCAAAGTCACTCCCTTTATCATTCGACTGAAAAGCCAAGCCAAATGATAGGCAGGCAGGGTATGCCAAGAAAAAGAAAAGACCATCCCCCCATGAATGCCTACCCTTGTAAGAATAATGGGAAGAACAGGGGAATAGAGGAGTAAGGCAAGGAGGTGCTGCCCAGTACCTGGTCATGGGGGGATGCAGGGTGGGTCATGATGAATGGTGAAGATTCTTGGGATGATCAAGAATTACGGTGAATACATAATTTCCATATCTTGCCTAAGTCATGCTTCACCATTCATCACGCTTGGGTCAGAATGCTGAGCTGGCAAACCTTGAGGGGAAATGTCCCTCAGCCTCCCTTGGTGGGGGTACAGAAGGAGGAGGCAGCCCCTTAAAGGCCTGGCAAGGCCCACCAATGGTGAAGGGCAAGCGGAGGCTTCCGATCCCTGGGAGAGGGAAGACACCCCTGTAACTCATGCCTTGCTCTGTGAGAGACTAAATGTGCTCCCTAGAAAGAAGAGGAGAGAATAGCACCCTATGTAAGGCCAAGGGTGACAACTGCAACAGGCAAAGCCATGCTGCCCACCTTATGCAGACTGATGTTCCCACCAGCCTGGAAGCCACCTCATTAGCATCATATGCTGCTCTGGAGAGGTGTCTTGCAAGCTGCAGGCCCTGTGTGGAAAGGCTAATGGCTTGCAGTGTTTCCTCACAGTCATGCATAGCAGCTAGGAGCCAACCTAGAAACATTCAGAGGTGCCTGGCATAGGCTACCAGGGGAACCTGATATGCTGCAATACACAAGAGAAGGCACACCACCGCAATCACTCTTCTTCCCCAGTGGTCAAACTCAACACAGTCAGACTCTGGGGAGCAGCGTGAAGACGGCGACATTGCCTGGATGGGGTATCCAGGAGCTCTACTCCTGAAAAGGGGTGAGTCACAGCACCTGGAGACTCCACAGGAATGCAATACCTGTGCATGCAGACCCTAGGGGCAGGAACTGGGACAGCAGGACATTGCCAGACACCATATGAAGCCTCCGCAAAATGCCTGGGCCAGGGAGGTATGACCAAGTGGTCAGCATTGTATTCCCCCCAAAATGCCAGTGTCATATGGGCAACATTGTGCCTGGCAAAGTAGGAGATGTGCAGCTTCTCCAACATTTCTGCCAGGAAGCGCTGATATATGTCTACATCAGCAGAGTAATTAAGGGAGAAATCCTTTCCTCAGTAGAGGAAATGAAAGATTGGGAGGAGCTGGGCTCAGAGGGAGGTAGCACAGGGGTTTGAGGTCTAAAGATGACCTCGTTTAGTGCCCTCAAGTATCTGGGAAATACAGCCACTGACACCTTGAATTCATCCCAGGTCAGGGGCCCCTTCAGGCCAAGGAGACCCAGAAAAAGGGAGGGGGGAGACAGAGGATAAAGAGTGGGAGCAGCCTGGTTAACCGTAGAAGGTCCTCTGCAAGGGTTGCTAGACTGTGCAGGAGACCCCCCTCCCGGGGGGGGGGAAGAGACTGCTTATCTCGACCACCTCAGGGTGCCCAACAGCAGCAGCACGAGCAGGGTGGTGTCCTTGGGGAGAGCCCCCCTATGTGAGGAGATCGGAGCTATACAGAGTCCAAAGAGTGGCCCCTGTCACCACCAACTACAGAACCCCCCCCAACAGAAGGGGAGAATAAGGAGGCATCAGAGCTTTGGCTTCTCCCTGAGCCCCTAGAGGCTCGAGGGATGGACCGCGGTGCTGACAGAGTCCTGCCAACCCCTGCCCCACAGAGATACCAGTCCCCCGGAAGAGACCTAAAAGAAGAATCTGGGCTAGCAGGAGAATGCGAAGACCAAGTCACCAAGGAGGCAACTGTGAACCCCTCCTCAGCACCGTCCCCAGCACCTGAGCCCACCTCCATACCCAAAACAACAGTGAAGGCAGACTCGGCACCAAAGATGATGCCAACTCTCAAACAGACATTGAGCCTGGTGCTGTGGTCCACATTAAGAGTGTCTCTGGTGCCACAGGTGGCTCTGGAAGGCTCACAGGAGGTGACACCACAGGTAGCACCAAGGGGAGAGCCCACAGGCTCCTGACCATATGAAGGCCTTGGCTGATCCAGGAAGCATCCAGGGGCTCCTCAGAGCCCAGCAGCCAGTCAGGATCATCCCAATCTTCTCTCTCCAAGGTGGTGGACGAGATCAGTGAGATCGGCAGGCTGGCTACCCCCTGGATCCTGGGCCCTCTGGCACAGAAAGCGGCAATGGAGTGGAGTCCAGGTGCAGTCTGCACCGCCCTGCTCACCGGTGCCGGAGTTGGCATCAGGAGTTGAGACGGCACCAAGAGGATCACTGGAACAGGCCTAGCACACAGCTGCAGCAGCACACCTGGGGTCATCTGAATCTCCAAGGTGACACCGAACTGCAAGGGGTGCTCACTCAGTTGCCCCCCCCCAGGAGGACGACTGCCCCACCAACCCCTTGCCAAGACCCTTGTTCCAGCAAGATTTGAAACAGGGGGTCTTCTTTCCACTGGTCTGTATAAAACCAGGGAGAGGCTCAGGGGAGGAGCCCAGAGACCTTGTTTTGGCATCCCGAGTGCGATGCCAACCACCAAAGGTTGGGTTTCTCCCCAACTTCATGGCACGGCTAATAAGGGTGTGGTAATCCATTGAAAAACAGGTGTCACACTCGTTCACAACATGGCAGGGACCCCCCAAAAAAACAGCGGCCATGTGGGTCAGACACGGCCATGGAGTTGCCAGAGTGGCACGGATGCATGGCAGCAACTCATACTTTGACAACTTTTTAGGCTCCAGACCCAACCGACATTGCCGCTGATGGAAAGGAAGAGTCAGCACCACACAAAAAGCTGTCAAAAGTAGTAAAAGAAACCAAAATTGGTGCAGAACTTACAGCATCAAACTAAGGTACAGAACAGAGCTGATGCAGTTGCTGTGAGACTCCTTCACCGAGATCCTTCCTAGACAGTGGGAAAAACAGAAATGAGGAGCTGGGGTGGCCAGTGTTTGTTACGGGTCAGTCTGCAAGTGTCACATAGTACATCTACCTCATGGGCAGCACAGATTTGGACGTCTGCTCCCCCAGCTCCAAAAATTCTTAGAGACAAGCTCCCGAACAGAGTCCAGTCCTCCGACCTAGACCAAAGCGTGATGAATGGTGAAGACTGAGTTGGGTAAGATCAAGTAGTTGATCCACCAGACTCCATGAGTAGGGCAACAGGTAAATGCCCGGCAGCTGGCCAGGGAGATGGGCTGCCAGGATGCCTGATATATCTGTTTTAATACATGGGAAGACTATGGAGAGGATTGTTGTGGGAGATAACAGACATGGTGGGGTGGTCATGGGACTAGACAGTAACCATGGCTTCCTAGTGGAAAGGGCTTCTGAATGACTTAACCTGCTTTGACCCAAATAAATACTATACAACAAATATTAAATAATGTTCGGCCCAGAGTATGAATACAGCCAAGTGTTCGCAAGAACATGCGCTTGCATGTCATTAGTGTCAAACATCCTAACTCAGAATATTTCAACAAAAATATTTATTTGTATTTACAGTCTAGAGCAAGATTATATTAATTTATTGAACTTAATTTATAATTCTGGCTGCACAGAGTGATGCTGGAACAGTTCTCTGTGTGTTGACCTAGCCTCTTAAGAACATGTCCTAATATTATCTTTCTTTTTAGACTGAAAAGCAGAACTAGCAGAACCAAATGTTTTTCTTCCTGGCATCTCCTCCTGAATAGTCTCCTCTAATTCCATCTACCATCCCCTAGTTTCTTCCCAATTGAACAGTTCCACCACTTGAACCACGGAGGAGGCATCACTGCTATTGCAAAGCATGAACATGGATTTCCCTATTCTCCTAGGCCATCTCCTCCTCTAAATGTCTCACCCTCCACCTCCCACCAACATCAATCTCTTTTTACATAGTGCCCCTACCCCAAGTCTAATTTTTAATTTCTTTCTATATTATCCAACTAATAGTTCCATTCTCTTCTGGCATCATCTTTATTCCACTGAATTGGTGGGGGGAATAATGTGATGGCTCAAAACTTCTTGTCTCGTTCTCATCATGTTGATAACCTTTATGACTGTCTTGCTCCCTAATTCCTCTCCACCCTCGACTCCCATATTCATCTGGTTTGCAACTTTTGCACTCATTCTTGCAACATCACTCTTGACTACTTGGTCATCCGCAAATCTCCAAATGGCCATTACATTTTAATCCATTCCACCTGTGATCTTACCTTTACCAACCACTCCCTGGGTCCAGTTTGAGCTCACTCTTCATTGCCCCACCATGGATTTAGACTGCCTTCTCAAACATGATTGTCCCCTACTAGCTCCCCATCCTAATGAGCTCTCAAAACCTCCACTGCTGTTCTAAGCCCTTTACTAGGAATGGCGTACTGAGCTGTAAAATAGCTAATTTCCTGAGGCATTCAAGGGAAAGGAATACATATGAAGCAATAACGCAAATACAATAACATGGTACAGCACACTGCGCACAGTGTGTGATGTCAGTATGGCTCTGTTGATAGCACATTCACCTCTGGCACAGAAGGTTATGGGTTCTTGTACCACACCAGGGTTGGGCTCATCCTGTAAATAATGATTCCTGAGGGTAGTACCCAGGGATGCTACACTGTTGGTGTGTGTGCGCCATTTTTTGGATCAGACACTATAACAAGACCCCTTCTATCCATCTCTGGTGCTGTCCTGGTGAGTGTCCAGATGGAAGTAAAACAAGCCAAGGCACTTTTCCTAAGAGCAGGGGATTTTCATTGTCCTGGCCAACATTCCCCCTTCCCTAAGAGCAGGGAGATTTTCACAGTGGGCAGGCCAACTTTCCTCTTCCCATAAAACCAGTTCATGCAATTGTCTAAGGATGTGTGTGGGTATTGATGGGCAAAATGGCTGCCACTACACATTTGCAGTTGCTTATTGCTTGTAAAGCAATTTGGGATACAGTGTGTATGAAATGCACTATATTAATTCTAGTTCTTCCACAAAGCAGGATTGGAAGAAATGAAAACACTGCTAAATCCAGGAGCAAAAACTAAGTAATGTAAGGAACAAGAAGTACAGATCTCAGTACATGCGGATGACCTGTACTAAAAAGCAGTACAGGGAAAAAGAGTGTGAGGCAAGAAGCAAAAAGAGAGCTGGAGAGATGAAGAATACGTTCAGTTGCAGACTTGTGAAGAGAGGTTGTGGAGTATGACTTTTAGGGAGATGGAGGAGGATGAGCACCTAGAGAGGGGGACAGACTAGACCAAAAGGTGAGGGAACCAGAGAGAGAAAAGACTGCGCTGCTATGGTCTTAGTGTGGGGCAAAGGGAGCAAGCTGGACTCGAAGACAGAGAGGAGGAGGGGAACAGGGCAGAAGGAGGCTAATTTAGTAGGGAAGGAAAACAAACTAGACTTTAAAGATGGAAGAGAGACACCAACACTCATGAGAGTAGAGGGGGAGAAATAGAGGTAACAATGATGAATACAAAAGGGCACTTAAGAGTGTACCAACAGAAGAACTAGCATTCTCCCCCCCTCAGGACCCACACTTTGACATTCCCCATGTAATCTAATCACTTTTGGGGCCTGAAGTAGTTGAGGCCACAAATGGTAGTGGCATGAATCTTATCTACATGTCCACAAAAAGACCTCATCTGAAAAGTCCCTTCAGATTCTCTACAAATCATGGATGCCATCTCCAAATCTTGTACAACACTACTCTTGAAGACACAGGTGTTCTTTGGTCTCTTTCAAAAACACCTTCACCGACCTTCATAACCCTCTATTAGTACACTTTCTTCAACCAGGTCTGTTGACTTTGCATCCTACTTTGAGTCTAAGATTGCCTTGATTTGGGAATCTCCTCCCTCTACAATTACTGTAACTCTCCTTTCTATGAAGTCTCCAGATCCCAACTCTCTGGACTGCCACAGGTCTGGAATACAGCTGCTCCCTAGTCACCCGCACTAAAAGGCAATATCAAATCACGGAGGTATTTAAAAAAACCTCAGCTGAATCCCGGTTTCCTTTAAGGTTCAGTTTAAAATAACCATCATATTTAAAATCCTCCATGGACTTGCCCCTACTTAACTCTCTGGCCTCATCTCATGCTAATCCTCTCAACTAGGGCTTGGAGAACTTTGTCAAGTTTGACAAGTGGGATGCTTCAAGAGGGGCTGGGATAGGGCAAAAGGGAGGGTCATGGGGGTAGAGTGGGAGGGCAGCTGCAGAGTAGGGGTGCTAGCTGCAAAAATCGAACAGACTCGATAGACCAAATTACCTTTTTCTGCTGGCAGTTTCATATGTTCATAAGTTTATGAATTGTGCTGCAGTTCACAGACCTCGTGAAAGTGAACTCTGCAAAGTTGAAGACTAATACGAAGTATGAACCACAGATTTTTTCCTCACTATCGCTTCATGTGGAAGTAAATTCTGCAGTTCTCATACTTAGTTTAGTTTAAGATATATTGGGGTTCCCCTTGAAAATGGACATTTAATGCCCTTGGGGTTACCAGATTACAAAATGTTAAATAAAAATGTGTATATTTTCAAGTGCGCAAATTGTGGGTCTTTTCCCCACAGTTCGTATGCCAAGAAAATAAGCAACAAATTCAGTTGTGCTTTTTTTCCCCCCAACAAATAGGCAAATGGGGGGGGGAAACGGGTGCTGCAAATTTCACACTTTTATACTATAAAGTGATTTTTTTAAATATATCAACTTGGTTACAGTCAGAAATGGAATTAAATTCCCATAACATTCACCAAAACATTAGAATTTTAGGACATTCTGCATGTTATTGTTAAAGACAACTTCATGAAAACAGGATCTTTGCCCCTTAGACTTCCCTCTGTTTCTAGCTACTGCCCTTCCTTCCCTGAAGTCCTAATGCTCTGCTATGACATCAGAATAATGTCAGTGGCAACAGGTTGTGATGTCATATGTAGAGGGTTTAGACTTCACTGACAGAAATAGGCAATGGAAACAGATGAAGTCTATGAGGAAGAGAACCCGTTTTATTGACCGTGTCTTCAGTAATAAAAACCTGGAAGGTCCTGAAGTTAACATTTTGAAGGGGATTTGTGTAACCAGATTTTGCTTTCAGCCAACTGAGTTTGCTGCTGGAAACAGGAAATAAACAGTTTGCAATGAAAATAAATGTGCATCAACTGATGAACAAGAATTCAGTGACCAATAAACAGGAAAAATAAAGAACCAATTTACTTGATTCTGTATTCAGTGCATTCATTTTGGTATAGAGAAAGAGGTAACATCTACACAAACTATTATCTGCATATTTCTCTGTTAATGGATCACAGATGTACTTTTTTTTCTGCAGGGGGTATGTGCTTCTGTTTGTCACAGTACTCCATCAGCTGCCCTATTCTTGGCCTGTCTAGGGGACAAAGTCTGCATCCTTCTTGCTTTGATTCGGTATCTCTCTCACCCTACTGCATCTGTTAGAAATAACAGGATTTTGAGTCCTGGCCTCCAGTTACATTTTCTCAATGTTGTATGCCATTAAAGGGGTTTTTGCAGTGGGCACCAGCAAGACTAACTTCATAGCATTCCATAAGGGAAATAAAAAAAAAAAAAAAAAAATATAGTGGGCTCAATTTTTCAAACAGTAGCACAGGGCTTGTATCAAAGCATGCATCAACCCCTTATTTTGACTCAGAAGTGCCAGTCCCCTTTGCTGCAACTTCACCCAATTTTGGTAGGTCAGACACTTGCTACAGTTTATGCAATTTATGCCAGCTTGTGCCTACTCTTTGGTGCAAGCACTGTAAAACGGGTCCCTGGGACTGCCACAAAAAGTTAGTCTAACTTGTGGAAATTGGTGCACAGGAGTGAAAATCCAGATCGCTGGCCAGTTGATTGCTGCAAGCCCTGTGCATCGTATTGTCGGCGCACCCGGGGCTGGCAGCAAATCTGAGGTTTTGAAAATCAAGCCCAGTGTTTCTTAAAAGTTCCACACATTGTCACATATTCAAACAAAAAAGAAAAGGTACATACAAAATCATTCAAAAATGTAAAGCAGAAAATCGATATTGCCAAATGCCTGTAAATCCAGTTTCATAAAGGGGGCTTTGGAGGCAAGTTAAAACCATCACAACCATATCTAGCCAAGTCCAAAAGATAGATGGTGTATAGATAGACATATGGTTGCTGAATTCAGACATGCGGCTGGCACCATGCACTGCGATCACCCACACGTGGCTAAAAAATATCAATTGCAAGGATCAGCTGCAACCAGATACACAGATACATAGACAGTGTCAGCAGATAAGAGCCTATGGCCCACCCAGTCTGCCCATTTGAGCTTGTAAATTCAGTTTTGTGTTTTCCTAGAAGTCTGTTGCCCCTTACCCCTGACCTCCAGAATTCCTTTATGTCTATCCCATGCATTCTCAAATCCCGTGATTGTTTCAGCCCCCACCACTTCCTCAGGCAGGGTGTTCCACTTGTCCACTACCCGTTCTGTGAAGAAATTCTTCCTCATGTTTCTTCCAAATCGTCCTCCCTCCAACTTCATCCCATGCCCTCTTGTCCTGGAACATCTTTTTCACTTAAAAATAGTGTATTTCTGCACCCTGTTCCTCCCTGTAAGATACCTGTATGTCTATCATATCCCCTCTCTCCCTCCCTCCTCTCCTCCAGGGAGTACATGTTCAGTTCCTTCAACCTGTCCTCATAGGACTTGTGATGCAATCCATGTACCATATTTGTTGCCCTCCTCTGAACCTTCTCTACCCTGTCTATGTCCTTATGTAGGTAAGGTCTCCAGAACTGTACACTGTACTCCAGGGAGGGCCTCACTAGTGTCTTGTATAGTGGAATTAAAACCTCCCTTTTCCTGCTGGTGATGCCCCTGCCTATGCATCCCAGCGTCCTATTTGCTTTACCTGCTGCCTTGTCACACTGTTTCCCTACATTGAGGTCATCAGAGATAACCCCAAGATCCCTTTCCTGCTTGGTGCATGCTATATCCTCATCCCCCAACTGATATATTGTGCCAGGGTTTTTGTGCCCCATGTGCATTATCTTGCACTTCTTTGCATTGAATTTCAACTGCCAAATCCCTGACCATTCTTCAAGTTTCTGCAGGTCCCTTCTCATTTTGTCTACACCCTCTGGTGTGTCTACTCTGTTAGAGCTTTATGTCATCAGCGAACAGTGAAATTCTACCTTCTAGGTCCTGCGCAATGTCACTGATGAAGATGTTGAATAGGACCGGTCCCAGCACTGATACCTGTGGTACCCCACTGGTCACTCTTCCCTCTGGAGTGACAGCCATTTACCACCACCCTCTGTGTCCTGCCACCCAGCCAGTTACCTACCCATCACACTACTGTCCTGCCCACACCCATATTCCCCAGTTTGTGTAATAGTCTTCTATGTAGCTATGGTCTATGAGTACCACCAAGTCACAGTTCTGGAAGAGACAGAAAAAAAAAAAATGTAAAATGTGTCAATGGTAAAAAACAATGTCCACCCCCATGTGGTCTAGACAATACAGTTGTCATCAGCTGAACAGCATACAGTACTAGTTACAAGAAGCAAATCCTAGTTATATCACAAGGGTTTTAAATCCCAATCTTCATCAAGTCCAAACAGTTTAAGACTTGAGATGATTAAAAATTCGATCCGTTTCCCATTAAGTAGACAGTTAAAATCCATCTCCACCCCTTTTCCCCCCACAGAAACTGCCTCGAGACACATAAACTTCAACACTTTAGCATCCCTCCGTGTACTTCCTTAATGGCAGCAGTGTCAGTGGCTCAGCAAGTTGCACACTCGCCTCAGAGGGATGATCAGAAGGCTATGGGTTCCACCCCCATATCAGGAACTTGGTTTACCATAAATCCCAATACTGGCACTATGGTGCTGCATGAGGGGGTGTTGCACTCCTGATGTGCAATCTTTTGGATGAGACGTTAAACCAAGATCCCATCTGCCTGTTCAGGTGGATGTTAAAGATCCCATGGCACTTCTGGAAAACTGTAGGTGAATTTCCCCAATGTCCTGGCCAAATTCCCCCATTCAAAATACCAACAACTTAATCTGGTCAGTTGAGTTGGTTTCCATCTATATCCACTCCCCCCACCAAAAGACAGGCTGAAAATAGGTAGAATTGCCTAGTCCTGCTTTCCTAGCCAATAAAAGCTTAAAAAGTGGGAGCTCACTGGTGTGTCTCAGCAAGAAGAGTTTTGATTGCACAGATGTGTTCCTGCATCCTCTCACATAGAGCCTAATACTGCACCCTACAGAAAGCATACTGTGGGGCACCACAGCAGGCACACTACAAAATTAGTGCTGCAGTTTGTGAATTGACGACTTTCCATTCTTTTCACATTCTCAGGGTTAAATTACCGCACCTCTTTTAATCCTACCTACTTTTCTGTTTGTACTGCCATTATTCCTGTTGCTTGCCCTTTCTCCGTGCAAGTATGTACCACTTCTGATTAAACTGTTACTACTCTGTTGACTGCTCATACTGTCGTACTACTATGCGCCACTGTAACCAAACTGGCTTCCCTGTATAACTGTCTTCATCACATGTGCTTGCCATCTATGTAACCCATATCCTGGAACCGAGAATGCTTGTATATGCATTTGTCATGTTCTTTACCACATGTACAGTACCTGCAAACTATGTAACCTATATCCTGGAACCGAGAATACTTGTATTTATATTTGTCCTCTATGTGACGAGTTACCTTTGGAAATGAGCCTCTGGCTCAAAGGTTGTAAACCGATGTGCAAATAAATAAATAAATAAATCTTTACCTAGTATGCAGTGTTAACACACACTGCAGTGCCCACATGTATGCATCCCACTTGGGGGCAAGGGGAACCATTCCCCGATAGTAAAACAAAATGGTTATTTTAAATGCACGCTGAAAATAGAAAATTGAGTTAAAAATCTACGTTTTGACCTTCAGTCTTCTTCAGGAAATATGTAAAAGAGAAAACAAAGTTAGTGTAGAGGGGAGGTAAAATGAGGGATATTTATATATGTGGGGAAAGAAAAAAGGGGAGGCTCAGCGAGAAGTGATAAATGACAAGATTAAGAGAGAATCTGAAACAAAAAGGTGATGATGGGAAAGATAAAGCATAGTAGTGAAAGAGCTAGAAGTCCTCAGGTGGGGACTAATTAACAGGGCCTAGTAAGAAGGCTGAAAGGTGACAAATGTAGGGGAAGGAGACAGATGGAGACTTATGGTGAAAATGAAAAAGAAATTAAATGTGTACAAATACAGACTTTAGGGAAATAAGGGGTGGCTGGAAGATGTTAGTGGAAAGTAAGACGATCATTTAAACCAGAGGGCTGCTGGGAGCCAAGGTGGATTATCAGCTTGGCTTCCATGTTTTTGCTATGGTCAGGATCCCAGAAGCCCTGCTGAAGGACACAAACAGAAAGGTCATTGACACTGTGGTCCCTGGAGATAAAGTGGGATACAATGGGTTTAGCAGTGTCACCATTCCCGACTGCTCTGTAATGTTCCCTGAAATGGTCAGCAAGGCACCTACCACTCTGTCTGATGTTAGGGTTGCCACCTTTGGATGAGATGAAAACCGAATACTAAACCACACCCCCAAACTCCACCCCTAACCCCACCCCTTTTATGACTAATGAGGGCATCTCTTGGACTCGGATTCATTTGATTTATTCAGAATTGCTGCTGATATACCGTAACATTGTGTACAACTTATTTAAATTACATCATGATTATTATGTTTGGTTTATTTGATTTAGATTTAAATATTTTAAATTTCAGTGTGTGTTAACATTTGGTGGGGTTAGAGAGGGGGGTTCAGGGGACTTTCCATCCTGTGTGCACAGCTTAGCTGACAAATCAAGTGACTACAAGGACACCTCTGACAACTGGCTAGTTTGGATCAGGTGGCCTTTTCTGGTAAAACTCTTTCAATAAATAAACTACACCAGTAATGGTGGACGAGATATAATTACAAATATCATCTGCCATTTTAAGATGCGCTACTGTCCCTCCCATTGCTCCTACTCTAAAGTTATTTGTAATGTCAGAGCAGTTTTAAAAAGTGGTAGGAACTATTCTATGCTGTTTAATACCCTATTTTGTTTTCCATGTCAGTCATACACAGCAGATAGCATGATATGTAGCGTGGAGGCAGTATAGTGCAGTGGTTTAAAGCTCTGAGCTGCAATTCTGGAGACCAGGGTTTGAATCCTACAGCCCAAACTTGCATACTTTGTGACCCTACACAAATCACTTAATTCCCTTGTGCTCTCAGGTTGCACCTGTAAACGAGCTTTAGCTTAGTGTGTCTCTTCTGGTAAAAACAATAATAATGTTTGATAAATTGCCTAAATTTGCAGTGCCATCAAATATAGCTTGTGTTCCTATATATTCTCTGTCTCTCTCTCTCTCTCTCTCTCTCTGTGTGTCTCTCTCTCCCTCTCCCTCTCTCTCATATATGACATTAGCCACATTATTCTGGGCTGTTCATCTGAAAGGCCTGGATTGGTCTTCCTGGAATATCCAAGTAGTATGAAAATTGACAACAATAACTACTGAGGACAGAGAGGCATAGTATTGCTAGAAATAAAATATTAGATTATTAATTTAACAACAAAAGGGGTAACAAATATTAAAATATAGGACAGACCCTAAAAGAAAAAATGGTGAACATTTAAAGGTATAAAAGTATTCCTTATCACAGCACTCAAAGACCATACTCACAATGCAGCCTGGAAAGGATTAGTTTGATTTGCTGCTAATTGTCTTAATAGCCCTACTTTACACCTCTCAGACTGACTGGTATACAAACAAAGGTCTGCATGACATCAGAATGTGTTTGTAATCTGACCATGCAAGTAAAATGGTGAATAATTTAACAGAATCTGTTTTACAAGCATGTCAGCATTCAAAATGACTGAAAAAGTACTACCTCTGAATAAAACTGGATTAGCAGGTAAAGTTTCTGAAACACATTGTACAGTCCATACTGGGACAGGAAGCTACCCTAATGTGGTGCCTGTCTCGTTTCAGAAAAATGAAGGTGTTAAAGTGGTATTGTTTACCCTTCCCATGAATAATCTTCCAATTTGCAAGTGTGAAGTTAGAGGTGACAACTGAGCAGACAGGGACATATTTGGCTCTTTAAGTGCCCTGCTCTTGAAGGCACTTCTTGATTGTCATGCACTGCAAGCAAGCAATCACATTAAAATGTCAGACTCTTGCTTACAGTCAGATGAGAAGAAAATGAAACAGTTAGTGGGGAATCTAACAGGTGCTGCTTGACCCACCATAAAAACCGAATTTGCAATGGTGAAAACAGGAGGACCGAATCTGGACCTAGAAAACCGAATCATTCGGTCAAAAACCGAGTAGGTGGTAACCTTATCTGATGTAAACAGCTGTACACACTTCCTGCAAAGAATACAATATACCACATTAGTGGAGGTGCATGAGAACCCATTGGTGATGTAAAATAGTATTTTCCTATAGATTCCCAATAGTGTGGTTTCTCTGTGGGACTTACAAACTGGTTGTGAGCAAGCTAGTTCTTTAAGCTGGATGCATTATTTTGTAGAAGATTCATTGTCTGCCACTTACTACCATCGCCAGTTCTGAGTCACTACATAAGACTTGTCACAGTGTTATCAATTTCCAGTTTGTTACTGAATTCAGTGAAAAGGCAAATTATTTCTTTCTCCTCCAGACCCACATTTATTTTGTTTTGCTCTTACCATTTCACTTTCTACTACTTCCCTCCTGTTCCCCTTTTCCAGAAACCTAGTGGCTAGCTCAGCTGCTTAAATTTCAAACTCCTCACGAGTGGAGCAGTTTCTCCTCAGCTGGAGGAACTGGTAATAAGGTAGTGAGTTAACCAGACTTCGAGGGTGGCACTATCCACTCAAGGGAGGCCATCAGTGGCTGTTGGTTTCCTATAGGTTGAGACTGAGACATTCCTACTTCCTTCATCCAGAGTAACATCCAAAAAGTTTAAGCTTTTCTTTCTTACAGAACAAGTGAATTTGAGATTATACTCAAATTCAGCCACTCAAAACCAAACTCTTGCTGTTCTGTACCATCCCACACACAGACCATATCATCAACATATCTATACTATCTAATGATGTGGTCTGTATGTGGGTTCCTACTGGCATTAAGGAATACATTCTGCTCTCAGAAGCCAAGGAGCAGACTGGCAAATGTAACCACCACAGATGCCCCACTGCCATGCCACATATCTGCAACTAGATTTCATTATCAAATTCAAAGTAGTTTTGGCATACAATGGAACTTAAAGCCAGCAGGATGAAAGCCATGGGAAAATCTTTGTAAAGTGCATGTTTAAGAAATGTTCACATGCCAAAACACCAAACTCATGATCTGTGCACATAAAGGGATTCAAAGCCAATCCCTAAAATATATACCTCATTTCACTTGAAATTTTCAGATTTGACTAGTATGTAGATAGGGTCATGAATATAGGTGTCGAGCCTGTGAACACAATCCTTGAGAAAGAAATCCACAAATTTGGTCAAGTTATCCATGAGTGAGACGACCCCAGAAACAATGGGTCCTCACTGGGAAATTCTGAAAATGTTTGGCAAGATAAACAGGCATCATTGGATTGTTATTCCAAATTTATTGGTACTCCCGCCTGCCTCCAACAATTCAGCTAACATTTTTGGGAACAATGCTGAGAGATCACTTTTTAGTTTTCTATAGTTTGTTTCAAAAGAGACCAGCTCAAACTGTTTGTATCTGTATAAAAGAATCACGTTTGCTCCATGACCTGGAAGCCGGGGTTCCCAGCAGGCTGCCTAAGTTCACTGATGGCACTAAGCTGGCCAGGGTGGACTCCCGTGAGGATGGTGATAAACTTCAGGAGGACCAGAACAAGATGGGTGATTAGTTGGGCTCCTGGAGTCTCAGATTTAATGTAGCCAAATGCAAGGTGCTGTACTTGTGGAGGAAAAACAGAGGCAGGAATTAAAACACTGTATGGGGCTCCACTCACTGCAGTGGGGGGAGGAGGAAGAGCAGGAGGAGGAAAAAGCCCTTTGAGTTGTACATGACAAGGGGTGGAAGCATGGCAAGCAGTGTGTGGTTGCTATCAAGATGGTATAACTAGCAGGGCAGGGGAATAACTCCTGCCACTTTTCAAGACCCTGGTCAAGGCCCATCAGAGTAGCATGTGCAGTTCTGTGCTCCTCAGTACAATAAGTACATTGAGGCAGTTAAGAGGGTGCAATGCTAGGCTGCTAAAATGATCAGGGATATGGGGGCCATGGCTATGAGGTGAGGCTAGAGACCCTTAACATGTACTCTTTCGAGAAAATGAGAGAGTGGACACGATCCTCATCTTACACATATTCAAAGGTATTGACAAGAATGAACTGAGATATCAGCAGAATGTGGGGATACACCATGAAGCTCAGAAGTGGCAAATTCAATGATAATAGTAAGAGGATTTTATTCTCCCTGAGGGTAGTGAGGCTACAGAACAGCCTACCATTGGACACTGTGGACATGAAGGCTATTTTCTTAGCCCCTCTACTGCTGGTGGGAATAAACCCACAAGGGTTCCAGCAACCTCCCTTGAGGGGTGGCCCATCGTTCTCCCAAAGTACCTGTTGGGTGCGATGGTCTCTGCTCCTCTTGAAGTGAGCTCCTGGGGCCTCAAACCCTCCTGCTGCTCTCGATTTTATATTTTCCTAGAAACCAGGCATGGAGGGACCAGTGCCATCATATCCCAGGGACCCTGCCACTATCCCTGTGACTGCAGGCCCCCTCAAACCAGTCGCAGTTAGAGAGTCTCTCTCTCCCCTAATGCCCTCTCCTTATGTAGGCTTTTGGGAGAAAAGGAAGAATTATGCATATTCATGTTCCAATTTCTTGCCCTTAGCCAGGCCACTCACAGCATGAACATCCCACACATCCTGTCTCTGGGCATTTCCCCCTAGAGAACAGCCCTCAGAGTTGGGCTTAACCCTTAGAGTGCTCTCTTGTAACTGGCCTCGAGCTGGCAAAAGAGAGAGAGGCTGATTGCACCTTTAAAATAAACATATCAATAATGCACTGTTTTTACACAGGCAAGTGTATATTCTCACTCAGAAATTACTAAAGAATCACATTAGTCAGATTTCTTGTTTATTTCAGAAAAAAGGCACTACAGTATTAGATTGCAATTCAGTTCATAACATACAGCATTTTGACATAGCTGACATGTTGTATCCCCCCTTTGGGAGTCCTTTAGGATTTCTCAGCTGCTTTTTGACTGTAGCCACTCTTGAAGTTGCTTGATCTGCGAATTCACACTGCTTTTTGCTGTGCCACCAGCAGCTGTGTACTGCTCTACACTGTTTGTATAATTCCAAACCTGGGATACATCGCTTTCAAACAGTGCACTGTTTAAAAAAAAAAAAAAAAAAAGACAGAAAAAAAAAAAAAAAAAAAAATAGTTACTGTTGTACTGCTTCTTTAATCTTATGTAATGGAGGTCTTGGTGAATCAACAGTGCAATGCATTCAGAGCTTCACTTATGCTTTCCTCTTAACCTGCCAACATGTATAAAGCAACAAAACTCCAAGAGGGCGAGTACTGAATGCATGAATTCTTCCTGTAAGCCTTGCAGAGGTCCAAAATATTCCATTGCTTCACCCTTATATAAACTTGCCACCTCAGAACAAATGAGTTAGTATAGCTGCAGAGACCACTCTAGAGTGGTCTCACATAAGAACCAAGTCCAATACCTAAAGAAAGCACAGTTACATAAGAATTTACCATAACAGTGGACCTTTGGGAGAATCTCCTTCATTAGACCACACCTTTGGAACTGTAAGCCGTCTGCATCAGGACCACGTGGAAACTTTTGCTAGCTGGGGGCAACCCATAATGACGTACGCTGCTAATGCATTTAGAACATGGGTAGCCCCAATACTGCTCACTTCCCCGCCACAGATTAGCCTCTGATGGCCTCTTACTGTGAGGAACCAGGAGACTAAACCAGTACCAGAAAAACAAGGACAGGCATGGAACTGGAAACAGGATGTATGAAATAAGGCCTTAGGCACAGCATCTGATGCAACCCTCAGAAGACAAAAGGGGTAAGGAGGGAGGGTATGGCATTGCCTAATAGAAGAGATTCTCTCGAAGATCTACTGTTACAGTAAGTTCTTATGTCACTGTTCCATCTTCATCGAGGATATCTCCTCCATTAGGCCACACCTTTGTAGAGAGTCCTAATCAGTACAAAGTAACCCAGGAGAATGGCACAGGCTGATATGTGATCAGGACAGAAGGCCTTGCAGAAAAGCAAGCCTAAAAACTAGCACATCTACGAGAGACTGTCCAGACTAATGTTTATTGAAAATTCACACAGTGCCTCATGTGTCATCAGTACATATGTCATCAGCAGGGACATTTTTGAAACAAACAGAAGTGGCCGTACCCCTTGTGGAGTGATCCCAGACAAGATCAGGAAGTTCCTTATACTTCCTACACCCCAAAAAAAAAACAACACTGGAGAGTCCACCGTGCAGCAGTAGGGTGCCCATTCGTGATGCTGACGACCTGAGTTCGGGAACGGAGCCAGGAGTCAGAGGGATGGCCAGGGTGGAGAAGGACTGCGTGCTGTCTGACAACTCCTCTTCTCTTTGGGGGGGGGAGAAGACAAGCATTCAACATGTTAACGGCCCCTGGTGGAGGCTGGGAGCCGCAAGTTCCGAGGCCACAAGTAATGAGAGGTGGGACAGATGTCGTCAGGTGGACCCGTTGACATCACTGCATATCCCTCCTCCAGAAGAACTCCAGAATCCCAAAAAAATCTGGCCCCATGGGTGATGCTCCCACCTCCACTGCCACTCCCATGCAACTAAATGTTCCACTGGGAGGTCCTGCTCCAATGGCCCCATCCTTGGGGGCAAGCCAGGGATAGAGACAGTGTCCTAGGGAGGGGGCACCCACCCCGGGAGGCCAAGCCTGGGCGGGGGTGGCGTGCAGGGGCTGAGGAGCCTCTGCCCATCAGGGCAGCGGTGTGGGATCAGTGCCAAAAATCATAAAACATGCCTGTCATTTCGACAGGCATTGTCATGACATAGAAGTGCCCTCTTTCCCAGAAGCAAGGAAACAAAAGTGAGACCATTTCTGTAAAAAAAAAAAAAAAAAAATCAAATCACACAATGGCAACAACTTTATCAACAGTCTCCTTCATCAGGTTTGATGAGTTTGAATGACAGCGGGGGAAAAGAACTGAGTATTGGGGCTGCCCACATTATATACACGTCAGTGCTGCATGTCACTGAAGGCAGCCCCTGGCTAGCAAAAGTTTCCATGTGGTCCAGAAGGCAATGGCTTACAGTTCCAAATGAGTGGCCTAATGGAGAGGGATATCCTTGAAGATCATGTGCGACACCCCTCTGGCAACCATAAGAGTAATCTTCGCTGGCAGTATCAATATATTATTGCTAGAGGTAGATAAATACATTGAAAGATTCAACACCCCCCACTGAATGAGTTTTTTCCACGAGACCTGTGCTTGTAATAATTTTTTTTTTACAGAATAAAAAGCATCTTACATGCAGAGAAAGCAGCACTGTGACTGGTCTGAAGCACTCCCTTGATAAAGAATGTTAAAATCAACCCTTGCAAAAAAATTATCATACAAGCTCAAAGACTGGTTTGGAAGATGCTGTAGTCATCTGGATTTGCAACTTTGGGTCGACAAACAGAAGATAAAGGGCTTTAATCACTGGACACTACTCTGAATGGAGGAATGTACCAAGGGAAGTACCTCGGGTGGAGGGAGCACCCAGAGGGTGGTGGTAAATGGAACTTACTTGGGAGTCAGGAAGTTGGTTAGTGGAGTGCCACAGTGCTCAGTCCAGGGTCTGGTACTCTTCAATATGTTCAGCTGTGTCAGAGGAGAAGGCATACAGGGGAAGATTAGCCTGTTCCCAGATTACAAAAAGATATGTGGCAGGGTGTTTATGCAATAGGGGATTAGGGAAATGAGAAGGGATCTGGAGAAGCTGTAAATATGGTTGAAGTCTAGCGACTCCAGTTCAGTGAGAAACAATGCAAGGTTATGCGCACCGGTAAAAGGAACACCAAAACTGTGTTTTGGATAGGAGGTGTCAGAGTAAGCCAAAACAATGGAGGAAAGGGACCTTAGGGTAATCATTATTCACAATCCCAAAAGGTATCAGCACAATGTAATGGCTCAGGCCAACAGAATGATGGGCTGCATTGGGAAGGACTTTACCAACCAGAGGCAGGATGTGATCTTACCCCTCAATAGTTCCCTGGTAAGGTCACACCTAGAGTACTGTGTGCACTTTTGCAGCCTTCATCTTCAGAAGAAAGACAGACTGCCTGAAATCAGTGTAGAGCAGGGCTACCAAAATTAGACATGGCACACAGGGAAGGTCCTAGAAAGATGCCAGAAGGGGAGGGAAAATATGACAAACATTTAAGTACCTTAGGGGTGGGGGAGAATCAGAGTGGACTGTCAACAACTGTTCAAGTGCAGCTAAGGTATCTGCACTACAGGGCATGAATACAAAGTGCCCGGGGGTAGTTTAGCAGGGATGTGAGGAAGTATTTCTTCATGGAGAGGATGGCGTACAAGTTTAATAGCTTACCAAGGGAGTGGTCATGGCAGAGTTGGTCAAGGAATTAAAAGGTGGGAGGGACAGGATTAATTAACTGATAGCAAAGGAGTTGGGAGGGGGTAGACCTGTGAAACTGGCTGACCTGCTTATAGGGGCCTCAGACTAAACTCGGCCAGCATCAGACTGGGGCAGCAGTAGCTACAGTAGGACATGGGCAGGTTAGATGGATCTTCGGTCTTTTTCTGCCTGCAATCATCCAGGTTTCTAGAATGCACTGTGGTACACATAATACAAACCTAATATTCTGCAAGTCGCTCAGTGGGATATCATTTATGGGGATCCCTTTGTCTTCCGCTAAATGAACCACATTTCCAGAGATTCCGTGGGCTTGTCGGAATGGCATCTGTACATATATAAAAAAATTGTTACTATATATACACACACTGAATTGAACGCAATGGGGACTCAGAGCTATTGCACTGTTTTCAACTTACTGTTGCTTAAAATAGTTTAACAAAGACCCATAAAAGTTCCTTTAATGAACCATGTTGTGCGCCCCCCTTACAGTGCATGCTACTTGTCCAAGGCCCCTCCCCAGCTCCACAAACTCCTCCTGCACTGCTCCAATCCCTTTCCCGAGGCAGTATAGTGCAGTGGTTTAAGGCCCTGAGCTACAACTCTAGAGACCAGAGTTGTAATCTCACAGCCCCCACCTGCGTATACTGTGTGATCCTGAGCAAGTTACTTAACTTCCCTGTGCTCCCAGGTCGCACCTGTAAACAAGCTTTCAGCTTAGTGTGCCACTTCTGGTTAAACAACTGAAAACAAAACTTTCAGCATGTGCTCAGCGGAAAGGTTCTAGGACTGCTCAATAGGTCCTTTCCAGGACAAAATGCACACTGAAGTACTGTAGCATCCCAAATGACTTTGTTTTATGATATGATCAGGTTTCAGAATAAAAATCCATCCAAAATTTAAAAAATATTTAGTCCTGGGGCCATCCAAAGGCCCCACATCAACATGTTGTGCTGCTGTGCTAGCAGCTCGGATTTAGGAGCAGACTCAGCTGTGCTATTAAAACAAAGTTGGACGGTGTAATTGAGGGTGTGTGTGTGTGTGGGGGGGGGGTGTTGGGGGACCTCCATACAGCTAGATGGACACTTACGCTCAGCTGTTAGACTCAGAAAGAGTATGACACAGGTCATACCCTATAGGGGATGTAAAAATAAAAAAGGCAGTGGTTTTACTTGCTTTCCTTCATTAGGGTACAAGACATACCCATGGGTCCTCAGTCCCTCCCCCTCCCCTGAAGCTGGATTTTCTGGAATGCCTCATGGGTAAGACAGGCATATTTTAAAACAGAAATGGTGTATAAAGATTTTTAAAAAAAGTATAATGTTGCAACTTATACCACACCAACATGAAGATAAATTCAAAGAAATGCATTTATGTTCCCTGATAATATCCCCAAAATCAAGATAAACATTTATCTTGAAGTTGGGGACATGCTGTCAATCAGTTTGACTGACAGTCTAACAATTTGGTGGCTTTATTTTATTTTTCAGTACAGGAGCCGCTTCAGAAGAGGACTTGTGGGGACAAACTTCCCTAAAATTCAATTAGTTTCATTAAATTAGCCCACTTCTCTTGCCAATAATGGATTTTTGTTTTATTAAGTAACCCCACCAAGTTATTTTGGTCTGCAGCCTCTAGTACAGAAGAGGAAGCGTGGTTGGGCCCCTCGCCTCTCCCGTTTCCTGTATGGATCCCTTCCAGTCTTTATATCACCACTATAAAGGGCAGCAGCTGCAATGCCTCATTCACAGACCAGTCTGCCTACCGTTAACAACGCAGAACCCCCCCCCACACACACCTAATATACTCTGACTGTATTAAGCTACTGAGGTGGAGATGTTACAAACTAGGGAGAGGTGGCCAACTAAACTAGCCACAATGTGCACCACCGCTGCCCCCCCACCCCGGTATCAACTGAAGGTCAGGAGGGAGCCACACTCTTACAGGAGACCAGTCAGCACTAACAGCCCCTCACCCAAGTGTGGGGCAGATCCCAACTTGCACTGTGTGCAAAAACATTTTTTTTTGATGTTGCTTATGGTTTACTGCATTATATCGGATTATAATACATGGGATGTCACTTTCTATAAAGAAACAGTGATGTTCAAAGCCATCAATACCACTGATTCTAAAATTCTCCATCAATCTGCCGTCACGATACTATGATGGAAACGAGTGTGTGACAGTCAAGCACAAGTGCAGCTCGAACTGTGAACATCGTTCATAGTGAACACTCACACAGCAGATTAGCCTGGCGACTCCCTTCCTCCCTCATCATGGTGGCCAACAGCCAATCTGCCCTCTTCCACAGCATGAGCACAGCATCAGCCTCCGTGTCTGCGCCCCCCCCCCCGTCATAACAGCAAAGAGGATGCATTTCCCAAACAGCCCAGCCATCCACCATTTGGGGGGGGGGGGGCACGTGCGCAGCTGTGTGCCTGCTCCAACAGTTACCCTGGTGTCTTGCTCGGTATTTAGGGACAGGCGCTGTCGTCATGGAGCAGAAGTGATTGCAAGTGAGTGAAAATGTCGCAGCAGTGACCAAATCTGAAACTGTGTAAAGAAAAGAAAGAGCAGAGAAAGTATCCCATGTATTACAAAAAACACATAGGACTCTTATCTGTTATGGTGCTGGTAACACCATCTCAAATTACATGGCACTGTATACCCACTGAGCTTCACTCTCAAGGTTTATGATGTAATGAAATCCCTCGATGGTGTTAGAGCACCATAAACAGAGTCCCATGTGTCATTCTATTTGTATCGGCCAATTCTGTAGACTTCCAAGCTGATATTTAACCTGAAATCTCAGAGATTCAATAGTTTGCAGTACATATTAGAGTACAAACTCCCATCTGATGTTTGCTGGGCCCGCTGTTCTCCCCGGTGCTAAGTACAGTCCTCTGTGACCATGCTTTACCCCAGGAAGGCAGCAGGAGCAGCAAACAAAAGATGCGAGCTTATAAAACAAAATACAGATTGGGAGGAGATTAAAATAAAATACTCACTCCTTTCCTAACCAAGTAGTAGGCTAAGTCAGTAGCCAGCATATCTGGACTCAAGGCCTTTTTCATTGCTTCTTCATTGACCTACAAATAAGAGAATATTTAGGAGAGCAGAAACAAAATATTTAACATCTGTTTTTGGAATGTTGCTCTTTAGAATGAAACTGGAAGTCTTATTTGAAGCATCTGTTTTGTTCAAACTATTAACACTTCCATTAGCAAATGGTAAAAGCCGCTTTTTCATAGTGTGAAAGCCTTCATTTTGTTTAGAAGCGTTTTTTTTAAAAACTGGTTCACTATCCATTCCTGTTCCATCTTTACAGGCCTTTTGGTATTTCCAATTCATACACTGCTGGTAAGGACCACTTCAGTACTGTAGGATGTAATTTATGTCCTTGCTCAGCTCTTTCATTGTTGCCACAATGCATCTGTATTCTGCTAAAGAACTCTGCAGCTGAAGGGAACAAACTGCAACACACAATTCTGAAAAGGCACTTGCCACAAGTGTGTGAATCAGAAGCACCCACTGATTTTACTAAAAGGCAAGTAAATACTGAAGAATAATATAATGTGGTCCAGTATTTCAAACATGTCTTCTAAACGAAAAAAGATTTCACAAGTTCAATGCAGTTCCCCTTTAAGGACATGACAAAAAATATATACGGATACTGGAAATGTGATCCTACAGTGTTATCACTCTGAGCATGTTGTGTAGGAACTTTTTTGGACCATCTCATTCTGCAAAGCAAAAGGAGTTTTTGGACTGACTATCCCTCCCACCCACTTCCCAGAATACCAAGCATAAACTGCTACCTCTGAAACAAAAAAGGTCTGGCTTATCAGAGCTACAGATTACTGCATAATGTATTTGTAAAGTGCTACTAAAGTGCAGATAAAGTACAACAGCAGAACCTGTTTAACCAGAGACACCAGTCCCCAACCAAACTCCAGATAATGACGAGCTTTGAAGGGCTTTTTGGAGTCGAGCTTAAGCCGCTAGCCCAAATGGGGCTGGGGTGTTGTGTTAGTACCACAGTAGAGCTACTTAATTGGGATGCCCTGGTGGCAGACTTTTTGTCTCAAGTAAGCGGTCATCCCAATTATCAGAAGTATGGCTGCAACATAGCACAAATAGCTTCTGCCCCAGCCGTTGAACAGTTTTAACAACCTAATCTGATGTACTCATCATACTTGACCGCTATCAGCTGAACTGATCCCTCCAATTCACCTGATCAACTACACTCTCGGTTTGGGCTTCGGTAATTGCCCTTGTTCTGCAACTCTGGTGCTTCGATAATGTAGAGTGTGACCAGCTGCCGCTAACATTTTGTTTTTACTCCGATTCTAGTGATAGCTTCTGAAGGTACAGGTATGAAACTAACTCTTCTGGTGCTTCGGTAAATGTAGACAGTTAGGAGCTACTGCTAACATGATTTTTGGTTTTTACTCAGATTCCCGTGATCGTTTCAGCTCTGGTGCATGATGAAGTGGACTTGAAACCGGCACTGGGCAGAGCATAAAGGAGGTTTTTCCTTCAGGAGCCAACTTTATCTAGGAACTAGTCAATCAGATGGAGCACATGGGAAACATCACTAACTAGTCAGCTTCTATAATGTAGAAAGTGATTATGTGATTTTTCACAGTGTGTGATGGAACAGACTTGAACAGAGTTGAGCAGAGCACAAAGAGTTGAAATAGGGACCAGGAATTAGACAGTAACAGATCATATGGGTAAGAATTTGGGGGGAGAGAATGTTTAGAATGATTTAAGACTGGAAGTTAACCTCTTATGTGCTTGAAAAATGTGAGGGGAGAAGGCAGTTATCACCTACTCAAGGAGCCAGTGCACCAAGTGTGGGACACAATCGTCCCAATTAAACAGGAGATCCGCCCCAATAAACAGGCATGACCCTCCACTGAAATCCATGTGCCCTTGCAGTTTCTGGTGGGACGTCCCAATTAAGCGGCTGTCCAGATTATCTGCATCCCAATTAAGTGACTTGCACTGTACTCAGAATATGCAATCTGTATGACATCAGAAATGCACCCTCACTGCTAAAAGAAAAGTGCTCACCATAGTAATGTTTTTTATAGGACGTATTTCTGAATAGAAGCCCTCCCTAATTCCCCTTCTAGAACCTGCACAAAAACATTTAGCCCATCAGAATGCTTTTTAAAAAATGTTCTAGCTTGAGCATTTTACAATTTCAAACTTTGCATTTTTACTGTGTTTTCTTATTGTGATTTGTCACTGCATATTACATTTACATTCTTAAATCACAGTACGTAGCATCCTAATCACAGTACGTAGCATAGGTTATACAAAATCACACGCACCCCAATAATGCTAATTAGCATGAACTGTATGCAAATCACCATGAACAAATTTAGACTGGCTCTGCATTAAGTAGGAGTGTGTGGTGCTAAACAACTTCTCATACGATTTGCAAAGGTTGAAAACAAGGTGCAGACACAGGTTTCATTCTTCTCAGTACTCAGTGTGCCCCATCTGCATCTCAACACAAAGGAGATGAGAATACCAGCCATATGATGTTTTTTGGGGTTTGGGTCATGTTCAGCCCAAAATAGAACAGCAATCCAAAAGTCAAAAAAAACTTTGCACGAAAGCACTAAGGCAAGGGTGAAGAACCTTAATGTGTTTATGGTGACTTGCATGTTCCTCCCATGATGCTGTGCATTACTGAAGTAAGTGTGATTTTGTATTTCTTTGAATACTAACCAGGGAATGGAGGTATCTGTGCTCTATTGTAACAGAGCCCACAGTGGGCCAAGGGAATTTGTGACCACCCAGGGCATCATTACATGTGTGTGAGGGTGTGTGCATGGGGATGTACATGCTTCACTTGATGTCAGGGGTGGGGGAAGGGGGGGGAAACAAACACACATGAAGAAAAATCCAGGTCTCTGCCACCAGCAACCAGTACTCATGGCCCTTCGCGCTCTCTCTCTCTCTCTCCTCACTGGCTTGACTATGGGGATGGTGGCAGTCATGACTGAGAGGTTACCCAGTTAGTGCCAAAGGAAGGCATAGGGTGCAAAAAAAAAAAGTTTATTCTAAGTGAATCTGAAATTCACAATGCTCTGCTGGCCTATTTTTTTTTCCTCCCCTTATCACCTTCCTGCACACTCTCTGTACTATTTTTCATATTTCCCTGGGGTTACCATGCTTTACTCTCTCTGGGGGACTCCTGAGTATAGTGAATTAACACTGTGAACTGCTGGTACTTTCCTTTCAGATTCAACTGGCATAAACTTGATTTTCAACAGAGTTATTCTACAAAGTTGTCCGGTCTGGTTTGGAGTGCTCCAGTCTTTTGTACTTTGAATTGGCTCCTTCTGTCCTGACCAGTGCTATGTAATGTAATATAACATAGTGTAATGAAATGTAATGCAATGTAGTTCAGCAGTGCCAACCACTGTGCCATTTGTTGGTGGGTTAACAAATGCAAACAGATAAAGCTCTAACCAGGTGGGTCTGCTATTGGCAGATCAGGTGTGTGTGCACACACATGCGCGCGCGCGCACACACACACACACACACACACACACACACACACACGCACGAGAAAATGGTAAACAAAAGTTTTCAAGCTGAATGTTCATTATTTGCATTGGTGGTGTGAAAAGAGGAGGCGTGTTGATAGCGTAGCCAGCAACATATAAAAATGTTAAAAAAAAAATTTGTCAAAGCTGACTGTTCACTGCTTGCACTACTGTTGTACTAGGTCCTGCTTGTACACATTTTTACTACATAATTTACCCAAAACAGACCACATGACATGCAAAAAAAAAAAAACATTTTCTGTGGTATTCTGCTATTACACATTTTTGACTATTTACCAAGGGCAGGCCAGCTGAGAGGCAATCTTTAATTCTCAGGGTGCTCCCACATTTTGACCCCAAATCTCAGACAGCCTTTTATGCCTTGACATTATAAATCAAGACTGGTGGAATCTTTTAAATCCAATCAAAAAGGTTTCAAAAGGGATTTGAAAAATGACACCCGTCATATTCATGAGGTTGGGTAACACATGGGGATATGTTGAACACTGGGGCCAAAATCTGCAAAAATAAAGTAACGAGTAGACGTTGGAACAATATAACATTTATTTATAATCTAGTTTGTTCACATTTTGACCCCAAAATTTTCAACATAGTCTCTTTATGACCCCTCCTTCTGAAGAAGACAGTGGCATTTATAAAATACTCACCAAAACATCACTATGTGCCAAAAGTGTGAACACACACTTTGGCCAGGATTTGAAAAATTACACCGGTCGCATTCATGAGGTGGTTGAAAAAAAATGGCTAAGCTTAACATCTGGAGTCAAAATAATTTCAATGTACTTTCATAACTTTGTTGGGCTTTTCTGTTTATAGTTTGATCCCAAATTTTTTAACATAGCCTTCTTATGTTTACAACCACACCTCATGAACCCAGTAGGTGAAAATGTTCAAATCCTCTCCAAAATATGTTTTGGTAGAGTGACTGCAAAATCACCTTTTGGGCCCAATTTGAAAAATATCACTTACCTTGTTCATGAGTCGGGGTCCCAAAAAGGCTATGTTGAAAATTTTGGGGAAAATGTTAAAAACAAATGACCAAGTTATGAATATAAGTTCAAAATGCATTGACATACACTGATGTGCTTACCTGTTTCAGTTCCCGATTTGGCGCTGAAAAGTGAAGACGTGTCTCCCGTCCAGAAAGGATTACGGCATTAGACCTTCAGTAGTTAAGTTAGAAGTGGGGTGATGGTGCTGAGTAGGGGGGTAACAGTGGCAGCGCCAGATATAGATAGATTTTTTTTTTTTTTTGGTTACAGGGAGTAAAAAACAAAAAAAGAACAAAATACACGACTAGGGATGGCCTTCTTTGTTTCAAATATCAACACTAGGGATTGGACACCCCAGTGTCAATTTGACATTTATGGTGCACAAGAAACGAGGAGGTGGGAGGGATATTCAGCAGTGGGATGGAGTTGATTTCATGGATCAGGCATGGGAAGCGATGGGAAGGTGGGAGGGAGTTATTTTTATGGACTGGGACACTGGAAGCAAATCAGGAGATGGGAGGGATACTTGGCAATGGGAGGTGACATTGGGGAAGGGGAAGATAAAAAGAAGGCTGATCATGATGCGATCAGCTCTTTGCTGGGCAGTATCATGCAGATCAAAGTAAAGAGTCACCCTGTGATTCAGGCAGCTCTCTTCTTTGAACTTGAAGTTTCCGCTCAGCAAGCCTGGAAGTGCGTCATGATCGGCCTAGCTGATGAATGGTCAGACACTGTTGAGCCCACCGCAGACTGCCGTGCTCTGGACTGACAGAAATATACCTCTCAAATTCGCTATCATAGCAATATGTTTGCTTTGTGCAAGCATGAACATTAAAAAAGAAATTAGTCTGGCTGAAAAGTAGAATTCTTCCTACACCATAGGGTTAAGGATGGGGAATGGGACATTGGATATTGGATGTGATGAACAAGACAGATGGTGAAAAAAAGTTCTGACCATACCATGACTTTTTGTTTTTTTATTTTATTCTCTATTTATGCCCCCTCCTCTCACTGCAGCTGTGCCCCTCTCCTTCAGGTCTCCCCAAGGCACTCACCTGTGTTCTGCCCACTCCAAGCCACCCTCCATACTGCCTAGGCTTGCCCCGTGGCGTGGAGGGAGGGAACAGCTGCCCATTCCACTCCCCCCACCAGCTTGAAGTCTTCGTCAGGCGGCCTACCGAGATCACCTGGAGTCATACGCCACCACCAAGTGGTGCCAGGGGCAGTGTGGGGCTTTTTTCTGTGTTTTTGGCCCCCCCTCCCCGAGGACTAGGCACACTCAGAGAACCAAGAAACGTGAGTAAGCACAATGCACACATGCTCCAGGACTCTGCTGGCATCCTCCTCTCCCAGGTTACACCTCTGCAGCTGCACCGCCAACCATGGTCTACCAGATGGCAGTATTGCACAGATGGCGATCCTCCCCCGGAAAAGAGAAGCATCTCCTGGGACGCTCCATCTACCTCCCTCGGCCCTCCAACATACCATTACTTTATGCTCATTTCTCAATCATGGTGCATGGTCAGTATTATCTATTTATAAATGAGATTAATGCTTCTTTCCTTTAATGTAGATATGACTCCTGTAGCTACTTGAAGCACTGCACATACAGTGTCGAAACAGTCAAACATGGCTTCTTTATCTTCCTGAAAAAAGAGACAAAATAACCTCATGTAATGCTTGAAGGGCAAGTATCAACAATGTAGCCAATCTACAAACTTCATAAAGGAAAAGGCAGGCAACCTTTAGTCTTACTGCTGCCTACTCATTAAGAAAAACTTAAATGGTACACAAGTAAAGCAGCACTTTAGAGAGTCCCTAATAGTCCTGGGAAATGGTTTTAAAATTTTTAGACATTTACATTTATAGAGACACATTTATAGTTCAGGGTTATGCGATATTTAACCTACCATTTTTCTTTGTAAAAGATTCACCTTATCAGTGACTAGCAGTATAGGTTAGAGCAACAAGCTTCAAATGAGCTTGGTACATCCAGCAGACCTGGGTTTGATCCCCATAACCTCCACTTGTATACTGTGTAACCCTGAGCAAGTCACTTAACCACCCCAGTGTTATGGGTCACCCCTGAAAAACAGGCATTGTGGCTGCCTTCTCTGTTGACCTGTCTACACAACCCTCGTTTGTGATATAATTTCCATAGCTACAGACTGTGGTGTCAAGCAGAGGATTCCTTCCTTCCTTCCTCCCTGATTTATTAGTTTTTGTTGACCTGGAAAGGAGGGCTAGGCAAGTCTGCCTATTTGTAGCCTCATCCTGGGAGAGGGAGGGGAAATACAGATGCAAATGGTCATATTTAAATCAAGTGAAGCAGGTAGTTGCATTTTTAGTGAAACTTGGGTTGTTATTACATCCCTGAACACCTTCCCCCTCTCTCCCAGTAAAGAGCTCCTCCATCTTAGTTAACCGAATGTCACCTTCAGTCTTCTGTGAAGACAGGTAATGTACTTTTGAATCCACTATTTCTCTCCCTTTTGATCAGCAAAATTGACCTCTGCACCTATGTTTACCTGTGCCACCTACTCTGTTATTTTTCCTGCAGTGTTCTTTAAAGACCTCTGGTCTTTGACATTTTCTGCTGTCCTCTTCTTGTAGGTCTTCCCTTTCTGATCTCCATTCTTCACTCTGTTTCCCCGAGATACTGTACCTCCCAAATCATACCTAGAATCAACATCAGGTTAACTGGTCTATAATTCCATGTAGTTTGTTTTGTCTCTTTCATAAAGTGAGGGACCACATTTTCCGGCTTCCAATCCTCTGGCAGTTACCATTCTTAGAGAGTCTTGAAATCTCTCTGCTAGTGGAAATTTGTTAGTCGATTTACTCCACTCCTTTGGGTGCATATTATCTATTGCTACAGCATTTTTCACCCGACCTTTCCTCAGGTGTTCCACTGTCACAGGTTCTCTCTCTCTCTCTCTCTCTCTCTCTCTCTCTCTCTCTCTCAACAGCCCCTCCCCCTCAGATACTGTGTCAGCTTCTGTCTCTGTGAAAAGAGGTAATGTACCCCCCCTTAGCATCTACCATTTCTCTTGCCTTTTGTTAGCAAAATTCACCACTGTACCCATGTTTAGCATTCCTACCTCTTCTTTTTTTCCTGCACTGTATTTTAAAAACCCGAGTCTCATATTTTGTATGTGCCATCTACATAGCCTTTGTCATTCCAGAAAATGGTCCCTCAGACCAGTGTACCTACCCAGTTATCAAATAAATAAATCCAGCTGGTCCTTACTCCTCCCTCCTTTTTTGCTTTATCCCATGCCATCATCACCTGGGACCTTAGTTTCAAAAAGGAAACTCTCCACTTTCTATTTTACTATTCTTCTTCCTCCAGTTTTGATGTTTGGTGCATGAAGATATCATTTATAGTCAATGTTTTTTTCACACCTTTACTACATTTACTCTCTGCTCAGTGGTGCCAAGTATTAGATTTGAAATTGCTTATAGTCTTATCGTCCCTTACATGCTGCTCCAGGTATTGGCCATTAACCTACCTTTCATCTGGCCAAATTCCCAACATCTATTTAAGTAGTTAAAATCCACCAAGATTTTTGTGCTAGTAGTTGAACTATTCACAATGGTTAAAATAAAGTGAAGAAATGAAAAGGAAACATTTATGTACAGTGGCTGACATTTGAATTCCAATGAAAAGCTCTTCTAAGTGAGGTATTGGGCTTACCTGTAGCTGGAAGCAGTCCAGAGGCATAGATGACAACCTGTTCAATAGTAATACTACATTGCAGCCATCTTTAGAACCTTGTGATGTCATTGATGAACAAGCTGTGCCAGACTAAGTGTAGTTAAGAGCAATTTCTTGTTGATTGTATTCTGTTCAGCACCCAGAGCCACTGCGACTGGAGTTATTTAAATAAAGTTTACTACAACAACAGTGTTCTAAAAAAATGTCTGCAGTTGAATATTATTTTGAACAGATTCAGTCACCTATATTTCTGGAGTGTTTCCAGCTACAGGTGAGCTCAGTACCTCATTTGATAGAGCTTTTCATTGGCTTTCAAACTGATGACCACTGGGCATGAATGTGTCCCTTTCAGAAGAGGAAGGAAAGGGAAATAATTTGGTTTTACACAGAACCTTTCACACACTGCATCCCAAAGCAGTTTTCAAGCCACAATCAGATGCATTAGTCATTATCCAAGTGCAGGGAGGTTCAGTGAGATTGAAGGAGGTTAAGGGAGGCTCGGGGGGGGGGTTAAGAACTGAGAGGGGTTAAGTGACTAGCTCAAGGTCACACAGTAAGTGTTGCTGTGCTTCCCCTACTGATCCTTTAATGCCCACACCCATTGTACTAGCACAGTTTATCTGTTGCATCTGGTCTCCTCACCTTCGCTCACACCAACACGCTTCTTCTGGGTTGGACATTCACCCTTACCTTCCAGTTGCCCCCCATCCCCTAGTTTGAACATTTGAATCCTTACATCTCTTACTGCCCATCTTCATCTCCCATTACCAAAATTAAAGGATTGTCTTGCTTTGGTTAGTGTCTGGTCTCAGTCCGACTCTTGCTCCTCATGACAGCAGTTTGTTTTTAAATCCAAGATTCAACTAGTGACTTTACTCAGGACCCCCAGGAAACTCAGAAGTTTAATTTACCTAGATTAGCCCCTCAGTGAGCACATGGGGCTCAGAAGACACACACACACACACACACACACACACACACACACACACACACCCACACCCAACACTTAATTCAGCTACAAATCGTCGTTGCCCTCTGTCTTAGACATTATAATGTTAGGACCTTAAGGTGTTTAAATCTTTATCTTATTTCCCTGTTTTCTAACTCCCATGTTAAAACTATAGATGGATTTATCAAAATGTTGTGTGTACTTAGTACTAACACTGCTTTAGATTAGCCAGTTGATTCTACTCCTTGCCACAACCAACGCAGTAAGTGCGGACTGTATTTGCATAACTGAAATCAAAGCAGCATAAGCACCAGTGCTGTATGAAAGGTGGGATTCTGCTGGCAGAATTCATGCAGAATGACAATTCCAATTCTGAAATGCTTGTAAGAATTTTTTTTTTTTTTATTTCATGGAATTCCAAAGACAGTGTGGAATGATTTTCCACCGATTGTGGAAAAGGAGTCTGCAGTTTATGTAAACTGTTGATTACTAAAAATCGGCAAAACCCATGATGCTTCTGAAATGCTATTTTGCTACCGATGGAATTCCACAGAAGTAGGCCTAATTTTCTGAAATTCTGTGGCATTCTGTTCCATCATCATCTGAAAATTCCACACAGTACTACAAAGCAGAGAGACTGACAATAAAGGATAAATTTGATATAATACATACTTGTAAGTCCTTGTTGTAGGTGCTTGGAAGACCTTTCAGAGTCATAAGAAACCCAGTGCACTGAAGGGGAAAATGTTTTCAACAAAATATACATATTTTAGAAAGATGCAACACTAGTACAATATTTTTATGGGTAGGATGAACAAAGGTAAGAGAGATTATGGAGCAAAACCAACGACTCATTTTTCATGCTTTTTTTGTCCCAGTCCTGAAACATACAGTCTGCAGTGTATGTAGAAAATATACAACACTTCCAAATAATGCAGCGGATTCCACTTGCCAAGACAGCACCTTGGATTTGCTGTATGACCCTCAGACAACATGGCGGATTGACAGGAGGATGGACAGAGTACAACAGAGGATGCCCTCCTCTGGGGTGGAAAGGTCACTTCTCCCACTGTTACCTCTCCCACCGAGCTACCATCACTCGAGTGATCCCAGGTGGTGGTGGTGGTGCAGTTCAGGAGAACTTGTGAGCTGAATAAAGCCTTTACAAAGAAATGTGTTATACAAATGCCTTTTCGGGCATATTTTATTCACCAGTCAAACAAAACAAAAGCATGCATTACAATGCCCCCACACATCTGCACAACTCCCCCCCCCCACACTTTCTCTCCTGATAACTCTGTCCTTGCTGCACTCTAAGATGCACCTTAATAGCCCTGTGCCCAATCACCCAACAAAAATTCCTCCCAGACTTCATGAATGAACACTGCCACTGGTCTTTTACCTCAAAATGCATACAGCCCACCTGTTATGAAGCACCTGGTTTCCAATTAAGGAAAGTATTAGAGAGGGCCAATCTCCCCATCATCACTCTAACAATTATAAATACAACATGCTCAAACCAGGCACACTCACTTTGCTTCAAATTGGTTTCATTCTAATTATTTTGTAAGAGTGCTGCTACTCAAATTATTGCCCAAAGGGGCCTGTAGCAATTTTAAAGTTACACAGCCAGGTTGTGTACACCCCTGCACCCATTTTACATGGATGATGTGGGCTTCCCCCAGCATAAAGAATCAAACTGGATGTCAGTGTCAGACACAAGCAAACCAAGCAACTGCTTAGGGTTACAGCTCAGTCAAAGCATTTTAAAGTAGGAAGAAGCACAGCTGAACTTGAAATGCATAAAAGTGCAAATATAAAAAACAAAATGGTTGTTCAACTTTACTTCAGAGTATTCTTACAACTTTTTAGATGTGTGCAGCAGAAAGAAAGTTGGTCGTGAGAGAGGTAACGTGGGGTACCACAAGTGTGTCTGCCTGGCATATCAGACTAAAACCAGCTCCACCCACAGAAGCACCCCATCTAGAAGCTGAAGGTATATGCACCCTATCACAGGAGCATACACTGGTGCATCTGTTTTTCCAGTAACTGAGGTATCCTGGTGTCCACATGGTAAGGATTAAAGGGGACAAATGGCTGCTAATAGGGCAGATAATGCTTCCACCACCACCACCACCACCACGTTCATCAGGGATCCCTTCTAATGCTTTGCTCCCAAGAATGGTCTCCGGCTCCTTCGTCCCCCACTGGTGGGGATCAGAGTTGTGAGACCACCTGCCTAGACTCTGAAAGGCAGGCCCTGGGGAACATCTGTGGTAGGTTGGGTGTTCTGGGTTCCCTGGAGTGACGGTCTAAAGCAGCCCCTCAGACAGGAAGCTGACATTAGCAGCAGCAGCTGATCGAGGACCCAACTACTGAGGAGCTGAAAAAATATACTTAAGATTTTATTTAATATAAATGTATAGCAGCAAACTGTATTGCCAAAGGCAAATTGTAAGCAGCTGAAAGCTGTTTCGTTATGTAAAAGCTCAATGAAACCACCAGCAAGCCAACCCCTTCCCCCTCTCAACAACACCACCAGAACTCTGCAGGATAGGAACTATGAGGGGATGGATTATAATTAAGACCACTTTGCTCAAGAAAAGGAACACCATTAACTGGCAATGTGCACAGAATGTGGCAAGTGAAAACTATAATTCAGGGTCTTATTAGAGACAACAGAACTGGGTTGTGAACTCAAGATACTCGGAAAGGCCAGGTACCTGTGTTCCCAGCCATCATGCAGACTAAAACCATGTTCCTTATTTCCCTTGTGATAGTCTTACCCTGCCAAATACTCGTCCAGCTTTGCTGCGGATCAGCTCCAGACTGTCTGGATTTTTCTTCTGTGGCATTAGGCTGCTCCCTGTACTAAAGATATATAGTTGAGAATATGTCATTAAACCTTTTAAGAGTCATTACTGCCACAGTCGTCCATTCTTAGAAGAAAAATTCTGCTTTTTAAGTAACTTTTTTTGTAAAATAGTTTGCATAAATAGGAGAATCCGACTGGCCACTAGGACAGAATTCCTGTGTAAATAGTTTGTTACATTCAAAGTAAACAAGCAGAAATGCACAGCAATGTACAATACGGTTAAAAGAGTGACAATAGCCACTAGAAAAACTTTGATAAACATTAATGTTTACGTAAAATATATCATTAAAATAGAGACACAGAAACATAGAATTTGATGGCAGATAAGGACTACTTGGCCCACCCAGTCTGCCCATTTCCTTACCTGATGGATAAGCTGCAGATCCTAGCTAACCAACAGCCTGCTTCTTCCTACCCTCACCCTAGTCTTAATCGTTTTCTTTATTAAGAGTACTGGCATAAAAATGGGGTCTTTTAACTTTAAAGTACATCTCTTGCTGTTAAGTACCCACTGAGGAAATAATCCTTTATTTGTGACATGGGGGAGGAGCTACAACAGCAAATAAATTCTAATGGACAAAAGTCCCATTTACATACAAATATTCTTAGAAAGAAGGAATAAGGGGCAAATATGACAACAGGTGAAATACAAACCAAGTTGTTGCTAAATGCAATATTTTCAAACATTTCACTCAGAGGCATCAGTGGCACTCTAAGGTAATGGACTGGAAGATATCAGCAATCTCACGGGCCAATTGCCAGGACTGTGTCCCACATAGAGACCATTACCACAGACCCAAAACCGAATATTCATCAACTCAAGCTGGGGTCCAGAAATAGTGCCCATAAACCTACAAACAACATTTCTTGTCCGTTTCCATTGCCCACCATTAATGTGGAATGTGCATCAGGAGGAATAGTGTCCCTATGGTATCCCAGAGAAATCCATTTAAAAATTCAGGTATTTCATGCCAAACCTGTAGCTGTTGTAAGAGCAATGATACAGCAGTCTGAGTTTCTCCGCGCATTACAGCTGCAGAAATCCATCTTTTAAAGAGCTCCTGACAGTTAAACAACTTTGAAAAAGTTTACATTCAGGCATGGCTTATATTTCATATTTTGTTCTGTAATTCTCACCCTTATTTCCTTAATATTAAGGGTATTATTTATTATTAAGAGCTCAGTAAAGTGGGAAAGTGTTTACTAAAGAGGAAGGAGGGGATCAAAGCTAGAGGGCACAGCCTCAGACTACAAGGAGAAAGATACAGGGGCAATGTGAGGGTGTTTTTTCATGAAGAGGGTGGTGGAGCCCTGGAACAGACTACTAGATGGAGTGGTGGGTGCTAAAATCGGTGGAAGAGTTCAAGAGGGCATGGGACAAGCATACGGGCTGGCGCGGAGGGAGAGGTGTAGGGGGGGAAAAAAAAGGGCAGACTAGATGGAACAGTATGGTCCTTTTCTGCCGTCAAGCTTCTACGATTCTATGATATTTGTATGAATACAGCAAGTCTGCTCTTATCTCTGGCTGCTTGCCTAGACCTGACATCATAATTCTGTTTATGACATCACAATATATTGCTGTGGACTGGTGCAGCGGTAGTGCTACCGCTAGTGATGCCAGTGACCTGGGTTCGCGTAAGGTCTCGGGTCATTGGGGGCCGACCCCGGGTGGGGGGGAATACGGCATCAGTCAGATCGCTCTCCTCCAGGGAGGGAGGGAGAGCAGTCATCCCTGCTGCAATACCGCCACCTGGGTGACCACAGGTGGAGGTGCAGCTCATTGATGCCATAGGTGGGGAGGGGTTGGCAGAGTTCCGGGATGGCCATCACGTCGTAATGTACTTCCCTTGGAACTCCTAGAGAGTGTAGACATCCTCGAGGCTGGGAGAAATGCAGGAAAATGCCCCCACAGCCAAACCTGGAGATGGTCTCTAGCACACAGCTGTTACATACCAGACAATCCCTGGAGAGGTGCCTAACAAAGATACAAGCAGGTGGTGGGGAGAAGAAGAGAGTGGTAAGGGGTGACTGCTCTCCCTCTCCCCGCTGGAGGGGGCGCAAACTAAGGCAGTGTGGAGGTGGCCCCAGGGAAGAGGCCTGGGTGCAGCCAAGCATCAATGCCTAGGAGAGCCTGAGGGAAGGGAAGGGAAGGCTGTGGGAGAAGGAGGCATAAACAGCAAATAAAAAACAAAATAATATCTTGCTGTGGAGACAATTCTTATTTCATAAACAGCCAATTGTGATGTCATGTGTAGAGAAGCAGCCAGAGTAGATCTAGTCCAGGGAACAGGGATCTTGTTTTCATGCAACTGTTTTCAGCAATAAAGAAAATGGAGAATTAATTACTGAAAATATATGAAGTAATAAAGAACATGGGATAAAGTTGAATGGAAATCTTACTTTTTACAGTGTTTTCCTAATACTGTCAAGGGCTCTAAATATCTTACACAAGGGAGTCGACATCACCAGGGGGTTGGGGGGGGAGCCCATTTGCCACTAGTATTCTTTACTTGAAAGAAAACTGATCCTGCAAGTAATCTCTCCCTGCACAAATTGATTTTTAAATACTAGTTTGAACTCTGTTACTGTTCCATCTATCTGTGTAGGCTGTAGTAAAGTTTATTGTTCAACAAAATGTTATTACAATTTCAGTAAATACCATCTAGAAGGGCCAAAGCTCAGCATATCGTAACATGCTAATATTTACAATTCTTATGTCTTATACATAATGTAAATTGTCTTAACCCTTAGACCAGACAGTACACACAACAAGATGATCTACAAGAATGAAAAAACAAAATCAACCTAGATAAAAATGCAAGGGTAGCAAAAGTAAAAATACACAATTACAGATAATTTGACGACAGGAGGTTTTCTCTGGTGAATATGATATATTGATATTTATGCTCATTGAGAGGAGATAAGCCTTGGGTTAAGATTCTCCTAATGCCCTTTACATCCTCTGACAACATTCCATATAAAAATCTAAAGTCAAAATTGTGAGGATAGAGACCTTAGCCAATTCTGGTCTATAAACCCAGAATGTAATGCGAACAACTATTATCCATCCAGTGGGTTCGAGTCTGGCTACCTCTCACTCTGCATCATTCATAATGTACTCAGAAAATCCTTTTAATACACCATAGGTCAACAATGGGCAAAATTATCTTAAAAAGGCCCACCTCCTCAATTCCATTTGGGAAATTGCAACTTTTCTACATTTTACTAACTGAGCTTCTGCACTGATGTGCTTAAGAAAGTTTACTGTTCTCTTAATCACACCAATGCCTTATGAGTTAAGTTGTTTCTGCGTCAACAGCTCTGGTGGCATATATGCTTTCTTTTTCCTTTAGAGCCCCACAACATGGTTCTTGCTCAAAGTTCAATTTGTTCCTTGCTACCCATAAACAAGATTGCTGAGTTCTCAAGAAGCTGCTACCTTGTACCGCCTGAAGTTTAATTCTACTTGGAATTTGTTTTGAGGAGAGCTGCTGGTTCCAGTACCATGAAATCCCCACATATAACCTACACCCAGGGTGTTTAGTGTCCCTCTACGTGCTGATGGCCAGAGGTGATTAACCCCTTTAACATACTTTCTAATTTCCTCCCAGTATTTCTTCGGGGGATCTTTGTCTGGTACTCTACATAGAGGATAATGTATGGTCCTCTATCAGTAACTGGTCTGTTAACTGTCTAGAGGTTGCCAGGGCAACCATGTAAACCTCGAGAGCAAAGCTCGAGAGGTTTACGTCGCCATGGCAACCTAGAGACGTTTAACAGTGACCGGTTGCCGATAGAGGGACCATACATTATTTTTTTATAGTGTATGGTCCCATGTAAAAAGGAAAATGACTGCTTACTTTTTGAAATATAGTCACCGCCGCGGGCCACTCAGTCCTTCCCTAACCGCTGCATTCATCAGTCAGTTCCCAGTGTAAAAAAAGGCGCACACATGCGCAGACCGATCGCTGTTAACCTATCGATGTGACGTAGCATCGACAGGTTAACAAAATTTCTATGTCACATCAATAGGTTAACAACCTTAGGAAATCATCATTTCCTAAGGTTAACAGCGTTCTGACATACATTATAAACCTTTAACCAGTATGACAGGTATTTCCTTGTGATTTGAACTTTCAGATCATGATGCCCTAACTCTGATCTGACTCAAAATGTTTATTTTAGAACTTGCAAAAGGCATCTATGAAATGAGTTTATGACTATATTTAATTCATTTGAGTCCTTAAGATCCCAAATTTCGACTCCATATGTGAGACTGGACTTCAATTTTGCCTTTGTAGCCATTAACGTCCCTCTAATATTACCCCCACCAAACTGCTTGTGAAAATATTGAAGAGCCCCCTCAGAAATGGTTTAGCTTTTCTAGCACGATAGTCCAAGTGTTTAGTCCATGAATTGTTATCAGAATCTTATTCCTAAAAAGACATTAGGTAGACTTGTTCCAGTTAACATGCAGTTTAACATGGCTTTATTCTTACCTACAACCATACATTGAGTTTTCCTAAGGTTTATCTGTAGACTGCTTTGTTCACATAATTTGAGAAATTTAATTTCCTCTGTAGCCCACATTGCATCATCGGCAATACGTCTACATCATCTGCATAGGCCAAACAGCTGATAAGCTCAGTCATTTTTGGGTTGTGTAACTCTTGTGTTGGTTTCTAAGAGAACAGAGTTAATGAATAAATCAAATAATGTCGAAGCTATGATGCACCTTTGTTTGACACCAAGATTAGTTTATGTTTGTTAATTTACTGTCCAGTAAGTATCAACCTCTAGATCAAATGTCTGTGTACAAGCTCATTATAAATGTTCAGAAGGCTAGAGGGCATGCCCATGCCATTTAAATTTTCCCAGAAGAGTTTCCTGCCAACTCCGTTGAAAGCCTGCGAGAAGTCTACTTACACCAGGAACACAGTTTTTCTAAAGAGCTCCTGATGCCATTGGGACAGCATTGGAAAAATGTAATGGCTAAATACAATTTTGCTCATATTTTGTACTTTCCAAATTCTCACCTGAATTTCTTCATTACATGGGACATTTGCATGGAAACAGGATCTCTGCCCTATTTTCTCTAGTTGCTCATCTGCCCAGAAGTCCCAGTGCTTTTTCTGACATAAGTCTGTTGCTGTAGAGATAATTATGATGTCATGTGTAGACGAGCAGCTAATGCAACTGAAGTCCAGGGGGTAGTGATCTTGTTTTACGAAACCATTCTCAGTAATCACGAACCAGGGGAAGAATGAGAAAATTCATGAACTATAAACTGAATTGTGTCTAAAGCTCACAATTTTCAAAGTTTTTCCAATGGTGTCAGGGGGCTCTTCAATAATAAGTGAATTTTTTTTTTTTTTTTTTGGTTAACCCGATCTTTTAGTCTTCCCGGGACCACCCCCACAAAAATCTTGTGTACATTATCCAAAAAGCTTATGTGCCTATACATCAGGGGTCTCACTGGTCACCTTTTTTTTTTTTTTTTTTTTAATGGATTGGGATGATAATGGCCCCCTTCCATATGTCTGGTATATTCAAGGAGTACCACACAGTTTAAAAGCATCACTTTCTTCCCTTCCCAAAGGGGAGATTTTGTGGGACTTTATGTACTGCTGGTCTGCTGTAGCGTTCTTCAGTTCAGTTACAAACCTGGTGAGCTAGCATGGCAAATGGCTCCCAAACCACTGCACAATCAGGCCAGCCCCACTTTGTTCAGTTTCAATGAACTGGCCCCAACTGTTCTTTCTTTGTACTGGGGGGAAAACGACAACATAGTAAGCATATTCCTTTCTTTATGCCAATGATTCCAAAATTTGACTAATCTTCAGAAAAATCAAGAGTTCTCTCAAGCTTCACTTTTAGTTACGCCTGGGCAGTCATTATGCATCACGAATAAAGCAGCAGTGCACTATTCTGGTGAAATTTTTGACCTAGACATTTTTATTCTATTTTAAATTGCCCCTTACCTTCATTCAGGCGATACCCTTCTTTCCATAGTTTGATTCACTTTAGTACTTTTTTTCACATCTGAAATAATAAAGGAGCGCTCCTTTTAATAGGACTTGGGCCAGGTTTTCATCAGTATTCTCAGCTGTTTTGGTACATCAATTGTTTAAAATAACTTCTGTTGTGACTAACATGAACTATTATGCAACAGGCAGTGCTTCCTGACCTTATGGGACAGTAGGTGTTCAAAAACAGCTGACAATACTGATGAAAACCTGGTCTGAACCATATTGAAAGGAGAGCTCCTTGTATTATTTCAAATATGAATAAAAATACTAAAGCAGACTCAAAATGGAAAAAGAAGGGTATCACACAAGTCAGATGATGAGGGGCAATCTAAAATATCATAAAAAGTATGTCAAAAATTTTCACAGTATTCTTCCTCTGCTGCTTTAAAAAGCTTGGATTTCAAAAAGAAACTCAGTAATAATGAGTTAACCTCCATGTGCCGTTTTCCTAGATGTTTCATCAAGAAGACAGGCATGAAGTAGTGCTGACTACAGCTCAGAGGCTCCCCATTTATTCTAGGGAACAGCAGAGTACAAACTACAATGGAATTACATGACAAGTTGGTAAGAACATTCACCATCTTCTAATGCTTTTGCTCCTGAACAGTGAGAAGTAGCGGTATGGGTGGGACACAGTGAAGAGTATTTAATCTGGATAAAACTAGCAAGCAACAGCATACAACCATATTAAATAGTTTACAGTAGTAAGTAAAGTAATCTTTATTTGTACAGCGCCTTTCCAAAACCAAGGTGCTTTACAATTAAAATACAATGGAAACAATTTAAACAATAAAACATAACCGATGCATTAATTTACTTAACACTCATCTGGGAAGACTAACTTAAAGAGATATGTTTTAAATTCAGATTTAAATCTCATGACGGTGAGGCATTCTCTTAACCAACGAGGTAGAGAATTCCACAGGGTAGGGGCAACAAAAGAAACAGCATGGGCACCCGATGTTTTTAAACGAACCCTGGGAATCTCTAGCAATCCCTCATTGGACAGATCGGAGAGGGCGGAGGGGGCAGTAGGGAGTCAGGAGATCTTACAGGTAGCCAGCTCCCTGTTTGTGTAGGGCTTTAAAGGTCAGCAAGCCGACCTTAAAGGTGATCTGCCACTGAACAGGCAGCCAGTGCAGTCCACACAGCACAGGCAGAATATGACTGGCCCTAGATGTATCAGTCAAAAGCCTGGCCACCACATTCAACAATAGCTGCAAGTGGCAGATATCAACCCCAGGAAGCCCTAGATAGAGGGCACTGCAGTAGTCTAGGTGGGTGGTGACAAAGACATGGACCAGTGTTGGCAGGTCATCTGGAGGAACCAGGTGTTTCACTCAGGCGATATTCCTCAGGTGGTAAAATGAGGATTTGACAACTGCCAACACCCGAGATTTCAGGGTCAGGCCATCAAAAATAATGCTCAGGTTATGCACCCAGTCTGAGGTAGTGAACTGGATACCATCAAGCCATGAGCCTGACGCCTGCCCAGCCCACAAACCCACTCCAGGACGGCCCGGGTCCACTACCAACACTTCGGTCTTGTCTGGGTTCAGTCTCAGCCAGCTGATGCTCATCCAGCAATTGATCTCGGTGAGACAGTTATTAAATACAGAGACTACATTGATCTGCCCAGGTTAAAAGGACATCAACAGTTCAGTTTCATCTGCTTAGCCCATCACCTGATGATCTCTCCCAATGGCAGCATATACACTGCGAACAACATGGGTGCCAATATGGAGCCCTTCAGCACCCCGCAGGACAGGGGAAGGGCGTCAGAGGAATAAATTCCAGTTACCACCCTTTGAGACCTGTCCACGAGGAAAGATCAAATCCATTCAAGGACTGCTCTTGACAGTCCACAAAGAAGCCACAGGCACTGCAATAGCATACCATGGTCCACAGTGTCGAACGCTGCAGAGAGATCAAGAAGGACCAAGACGGCAGGAGCCTTTCGATCTTTTTCTATTAGGAGGTCATTCAAAATTTGGACAAGTGCAGTCTCAGTGCTATGTTTCTTCCTAAAGCCAGACTGGAGAGCATCATAGACATTGTGGGTCACAAGGTGATCGTCCAGTTGCAGCACAGCCACCTTCTCAATAACCTTACCTACAAAAGGCAGGTTGGAGACAGGCCTGTAGCTATCTGGACAGTCTGGATCCAAGGATTTTTTTTTTTTTTTTTTTTTTGAGTGGTTGTATGATCGCCTCCTTAAAGGGATCAAGAAAGACACCCCTCTCCAAGGAACTCCAGACAATTTTAGCTAGGATTGGGCCGATAACATGTACACAACCCACTAATGAGTGTAGGGCCTGGATCCAAACTACAACTGGTTGGGTGCAAAGTCTGGATGATCTTCACAATGTCTGAACTCTGGCCAGCTAAAGTCCAGACAGACAGACCAAGTGCTCACCACCTCCTGCTGACCTCCACAATCCCTCATAAGGAAAGAGTAGCACCCCAAATAACCGAAAAGAATTAAGGACATTAAGGAAATGAGCCATCTGCAGCTCAGTGTGCCCTCCTGACTAAACCAATTTAAAATCAATAACTTTGCTTCACAGAAGAAAGGCCATGTGTTGATGAAACAGATCTAAATATTTTTAATAAATAGACTATGTCCATATGGGTTTCTACCGTATATCAATAAGAAATACTGATATTGTGCAGTACTAACAATTAACGCTTCACTGTGAAAAAGCTCCCTCTGCTGGTGACAGACTGCATGCAGTGCCTTACAAAGGAAAGCCTCATCTATTGGCTAGACAGCAATGTTGTAAGAAAAAAAAAAAAAAAAATTAGATCTGTTGGCAAGGAGCTGGAATGGCATAGGGAAAATTCCTAGACCATAGACACTCATCAACTAGTACACAGAAGCACACATTCTAAGACAGATTTATTTGCCCTTGCCACAAGGATCATGCATTTTAGTTTCAAGTACTAACCTTTAATTGTTTTTTCTAACTTGTGACAGGCAGATATTTAGAAACATTTAATACGAGTCATAAAACAGCAAACTATAGGCTGTGCACAGTAAACCATGTTACACAGAACAGTAAATGCTACTTTCTTGAGAAAGCTAATTTATATAAACTTCATTATTGGCTATTAAACTTGCCTTGCTAGAGCTATATAGCCTACAAAGTTATTAAAACATTGGAGGAGAAAACAAAAGTAGCATGTCCCATGAAAGCAGGCAGTGCAGAAGGGGGTGGTCAGGCCCACACCAGACAAATCCGAGCAAAATATGCACTCCGAAACAGGAACAAATTAGAAGGCAAGCTGTCCAAAAATAAAATTTACTGCAAGACTGCTGAAGGACAGCTAGCCCCAGTGCTTCGACTACACACTGGTCTTCATCAGGGACCAATCTGTGTGTAATGCTTATGGAAGAAAAATTCTTCGACTAATATAAGAAATACAGAAAAAAGGACAGAAGACAACCTTAAAGGAGAACTGCACTGAATCTCAAAGTATGTTTTCCCCAGCAGAAGCAGTTTTTAGGTACTTGTTGAACTTCTGCTATTGTTCCATCTATATGGGCCTATCGGTAACCTCAGTGAGTGTTTCTGATTACACGCTGGTGTTAAGTGCCATGTTAAAACTGTGTGATGTAATTTATGTCCCACTCAACCACAGAGTTCCATGATACAACATAGGTGCATTAACTCTGCTTTGAGCCACTAACTTTGCTTTTTCTCTTTTAGATAATTCCTGAAGACCTATGGTCGAAACGTTGATTCTAACTATTTTCAGCAAGCATTTAATATTACCTTTTTGTCATGAACTGACGACAGTAGAGCAGAACAGGGACCTAAACCACATCATACCATTATTTTTTCCATTAGAGAATTTTATTAATTCTGATGAGATAATACACAGAAAATTGAGATGATGTATTTGTAACAATTTTAACAGCAGAGTTTGGTGATATTTACATTTCTACAAAGATTTCTATAGTTAATCTATAAACAAAGTATTAAGAGTTGCTAAATTAGCACAGACAAATAACTGTGAGCTAATAAATAAGAAGAAATATAAATGTTATTCCAAGGGAATGTAACAATTAAGAGTCACTGAGCAGAGTCAGAAAGGTTTGCCAAATCTTATTAAATACAGTTTGTTCTTGATGGAATAATAAATTACTTCGTTATTTGCTGTGACGCTCATTTGATCAAACCACTCTAATTTGTGGTGAGTATGTTTTTTTCCCCCCAATTTCTTAGAAGGATTCTTTTAAAAAACAAAGGCTCTAGGGATATTCAGAGTTTTTTGAAAATTATTAAGGGTAGGGCAATCTGAGTAAGATGTAGAATTTCAGAGTAAATGCACACCATACCATTCTAAGATGGTTCTTACCAGCAGCACGTAAATCAGGATAATCAGAAGGTCTGCACAGCTAGGAAAACAGAATTTGAACTAGTATTTAAAAAAAAAAAAAAGTTTCTGCCAACACCCATAGCGTTTGTTAGAATGGGACTAGAAGACATTTTTAGCATAAATGTCATGTTTATACATTATATATACATATACACACACACATATATATATATATATATATATATATACATATATATATATATATATATATATATATATATATATATATATATATATATATATATGTATGTTGAGTTGCTTTGGATAATTTATTATATAGTAGAGTGCTTTCCTACCCCAGTTTCTTTTTCCTCCCCCTCCACACTCTTCTTCCCTTCTGCCTATTCCCCTTTTATTCCTTATTTTACTTTTCCTCCTCTTTTTCTCTATTTTCCTCCTCCCCCACTCCCCCCGTCTTCCCTTCCCTAGTCTTGCACCGGTCCTTTTATAGTGATCTATGCTTATGGTTTAGGATCTCGTACATCATGTGTGGTGAGCTTTTTTATGAATGAATTTTTATGTATATTTGTAGGTATGTAGATGACTGATGTATTAATTATGGCTGTGCTTCTATAAGTCACGTATGAGTAAGTTATCTTTTCAGAGATGTTTTGCACTGTCACTTTAAATGGATCCCCATTTAAGGGGTTTGTTTGCTCATGCATGTTATGCCTTAGAAAGAGTCCAGTAGGGCTTGAAAACGTTTGGCTACTTTTTTGGTGTCTGCTCCATTTTAACTTTAAATGCGGCTATTGAATCAGATGTTCAGCAGTCTGGGATGCGTTTTCTTGTGCGTGGCCAGAGTTCCGCTTTCCTTCTTGCCTGAACATTTACGTGTGTAGCTCGGCAGTTGTCCAGTTGCCTTTCTTTTTGCTTGTTGGACTAGAAAAGACCTGACAGAAAAAAGTAGGTAAAAATATCAAAACACAACAAAGTTAACTAAAGAAAAAATAAAACCCATCGAAAAGAGCCCATTCTTAAACATTTTTTCTTCAGTTCATAACTTTTTTTTTTTTTAATTTTTTTTTTTTTTAAATATATATTTTTACCTACTTTTTTCTGTCAAGGTCCTTTAGTCCCTCTCTGATTAACACTACGGATGTCAATGTTGTGTCAATGTTCAAATCCACCCCAAAAAGAAATGAATGGTCTCACACTTTCCATTCATTTCAATTGAGTTTTTTCTTTAGTTTATAAATTGTTCAATATTTTTACCTACATTTTTTTTCTGGCAAGGTCTTTTTTTAATCTCTCTCTGATGAACAATATGGGTGTCAACGTTCCAACCCACCCCAAATGTGTGTTTCATACTGTTCAGAGAGAGACAGAAAAAAAAAAAAAAAGGCAGGACCGCATTGCAAATGGCATTCCATCTCATCTGGCTTATCTTGGCGAATATATGGTAAAAATGTGTACAAGCAGGACCCAGTAACAGCAATACAAGTGGCGAACATTAGACAAACACAAATGCATGTCCTTTTCCCTAATAAATCCAAGGGACGGAAGATACTAGATGATTGGGTTACTGACAAACATTGAAAGCCAAAACCTCTGCAGGGGGTTACTTGTGGTAGCAGAAATAGCCCTCAGTATCAGCCATGCAACAATGAGAAAGATCTGAGCATGTGTGGGGGTTGAGAACATGCAAGCTAGCTAAATGCAGATAAGCAAACAGAAACGAGTTGAATCTTTTAATAATAATTTTATTTGATATAGCGCTTTTCAAACATCAAGGCGCTGCACAATCAAGCAAAACAAAACACAGTAAATACAGATAAAAATCAATGGAACTCAGGGTAAGCTTTTCCCCACAAAAAGTCTTTAGTACCCACTTAAAGCACCCCACAGTCCTTCACTCCCGAAGCTGATGGGGTAGAGAATTCCAAAGGGAAGGTGCCACAAACCCAAAGGCACGTGCACCAGATGACTTTAAGCTTACCCTTGGAATCTCCAGCAACCCCTCATCAGCCGAATGGAGCTGTTGCAGAGGGGTGTAAGGAACCAGTAGCTCTTTCAAGTAGTCAGGACCCTGTCCATGTAGGGCTTTGTAAGTCAACAGACCTACCTTAAAGGTGATCCGCCACTGAATAGGCAGCCAGTGCAGGTCATGCAGCACCGGGGTAATAAGTGTTCTCCTAGAAACCCCAGTCAAATGTGCTGCAGTATTCTGCACTAGCTGCAAGCGGCAGATATCAACCCCAGGAAGCCCTAGGTAAAGGGAGTTGCAGTAGTCAAGGCGTGATGTCACAAAAGCGTGGACCAAAACAGGCAGGTCGCTGGACGGAACAAGGTGCTTGATCCTAGCAATGTTCCTAAGATGGTAAAAGGCCAACTTGACGACTGCCGACACCTGGTGACAAAGGGTCAGGCCATCGTCAAGTACCACTCCTAAGTCATGCACCCGTTCAGAGGTGAAAATCTGAGTGCCCCCCCAAGGACTAAACCAGAGGGGAGCTCAGTCCTCAACCCCTCTGTCCTATGACCTGGGTCCACTACCAAAACCTCAGTCTTTCCTGGGTTCAACTTTATGCTGCTGGCACTCACCCAATCTTGGATTTCTACGAGGCAGCTGTTCACTACTGAGATAGCACTAACCTGGTCAGGGGCGAAAGACAGGTAGAGCTGGGTGTCATCAGCATAGCAGTGAAATCTCAGCCCATACCATCTTACAATGTCTTTGAGGGGCAGCATGTACACTGCAAATAACACGGGGGACAGCACAGAGCCCTGGGGAACCCCACAAAGGGGAGAGAAAGCCTCAGAAGAAAAAATACCCGAGAACCCTCTGCGATCTACCGGTGAGGAAAGAGGTAAACCATCTGAGCACTGCCCCCGACAGCCCACAGATGGTCCTCAAATGCTCGAGCAGAACCCCATGATCCACAGTGTCAAAGGCTGATGACAAATCCAGGAGAACCAAGATAGAACAGTTTCTCTGATCTCTCACCATCAGGAGATCATTGGGCACCCGAACCAGAGCAGTCTCAGTACCATGTCTCTCACGAAAACCAGATTGGAGAGGTTCGTATAGATTATGGATGGTCAAATGGTTCTCCAGTTGAGCTGCCACAACTTCCTCAATAACCTTCCCCACAAAAGGAAGATTAGAGATAGGCCTGTAGTTTGTTAGGTTCTCTGGGTCTAAAGAAGCTTTCTTCAGGAGAGGTGTCACCACCCCCACCTTCAGGGAGTTAGGAAACTCACCTGAGTCCAAAGAGCACCGGATGATCCGAGCCAAGACTGGGCCTATGATGTCACTACAATCCAAAAATCAGGAAGGTAGGGCCCAGATCTAAACTACAGCAAGTGTGATGCATCCCCTGGATAATCCTCATAATATCCACGAACTCCGGCAGATCAAAGGTACTCCAGGAAGCTCCAGGTTCTGTGACAGGACACCGACCAACAGCATCCCCCAAAAAGTAAAGCTGGCAACACTCCTGCCTGATAGCCACTTTATTCGCAAAGAAACGAGCAATCTCACACTCCTTTTGTGAAAAGACTCAAGGGAACTGCTGACAGGCTGGGCTGCATAGCTTGTCAACAGTTCTGAAGAGCTGAGCCAGTCGGTTCCGTGCAACAGAAAATTTCCCTGGACAGGAATTCTGCCTTCTTACAGGAAATTTCTGTTTGATAGAATTTATAATGTTCCAACAAAATAAGGTGGTCGGTATCCAAGCCTGTCCTCCACCAGCGATACTCCAACCTATACCTCTGTCTACGCATCTCCCTTAGAGTCCCATCGAACAATGGGGCCCCAGGGTGAAGCGGAAGGGGGAGAACTCTGACAGGAGCAATCAGATCAAGAGCTGAAGAAACAGTCCTACTATAGGCTGCAACTGAAGGCTGAGGATCTGTGCTAGTCTCATCCAACAGCGAGCCGTCAATTACCGCCATCAGATCTTCAGGGACCACATCCCGCAAAGGGCAGTAAACGACCATCTTCGCGGGGCCGCTCTACCAAGGGGAGCCAAAAAGTTGAACCCAACGGTGTAGTGGTCGGACCAACCGACAGGTTCCACCACCAAGTCGGAGGCCTCGACCCCCAGGAGGAAGACCAAATCAAGAGAGTGACCACCATTGTGAGTAGCTGAGGAAACAACCCTTGTGAAGCCCAGTGATGTCATCAACTGGAGGAAGTGTTGACCAAAAAGTGAGGATTAGTCATCGACCCAGGCAATGAAGTCACCCAGAACCATCAGTCTGGGAGACTCCAATGCCATGTCAGCGGTGAAGTCCGCTACCTCCTGCAAGAACAGCTTCTCATCACCTGGCGGACAGTAGAAGAGAGCCATCCTGCACCCCACACCAGCTGCCACAGTACACTCATATGACATGGCCTCCTCAACTGGACCACCAGTTAGGCCCAATTCAGTCTTGAAACAGATCGTGACCCCCACCGGCGGTCCAATCTCCAGCGATGTATAACAGTACCTGGTGGGGATCGCTGCCTCCAAAATAGGGCCAGCATTCCCATCCAACCAGGTCTCAGTAATGCAATCCAGATCTGTTGACCCAACAAAATCTGCAGTCAAAGCAGTCTTGTTGCAAACAGATCTGGCATTGCATAACAGTGCCCGAGTTGGACTAGGTTGCCGAGCAGTCTCAACTACTTGCCCTCCAGAAATGGAGGTGCCCTTGGGTATGGGAACCAGAACAGGACCTTTTCAAACAAATCACTAAAAAGCACCCTGTCGCACAGGGACTGTTGGGTATAGAGCACCCACCCCCCCCCGCATTGTGGTATGAAGAAAGAAAAAGTGCCCTAATTCTTAATCTCTCGATCCGCTGGTAGTGGTGGTACATCTCTAGCAGTCACATCTGCCTCGTCTTAGTCTACTCTTCCAAAAAAGCCATCTTCTAAGTTCCGATCACCGACTGCCCTGATCAGAGCGCTGCACACAAAACAAGGTAGTAACAAGTACAATCAGCCCAAATTCCAGAGAACAAGTTCAGTTTATTGCCATTTGAAAAGCCAGTGGTTCCACCCCCTTGGACCCTTAACCAATTAACAAGCTTGGTTCTGGCAGTCGTGCTTTTCATGCAGTCTCTGTTCAGTCCTGTCCTGCACTGGCCCCCCACCCCAGTCACATCCATCACCAGAAACAGATCAGCATGTGGCAATGGCAATGGCAATATGTTGAACTGCAACAAAGAAAGAAACGGGGAAATGGTGGCAGCTCCATGCTCCGACTGCTTCCCCCAGCTCAAAACTTTTGTATGCATTAGTGTACACTGTGTATGCCTGCCAACACCCATCATGGCATGTTACTATTAAACAAAACAGATATGCAACATAGGGATGGGACAGAGACAGGGAAGGGGTAGAGAAAAAGAGAAGGTGTGGCAGCTGGGGGGGTGCATCAGACTGTGTGCAAGCTGCTGATACGGCTTGGGGGGGGGGAGACGTTCTCTGCTTAATGGGCAGCAACAGGAGTGGCTGGCTGTTTTGAACTATACGAAGTTTCCATCCAACAGGCAGCGAAAACTGTCACAGTCAGCCTGGCTGATCATTCACCAGTCACTGCCACAGCCAATGCAGCTCGAGCTGCACTGGACAGACAATGGCACCCCTCTCCATTCTGCTATCATAGCAATACGTTTGCTTTGTGCAACCACAAAAGTCACACAAAGACTAAAGAGTACATACAGTATTGTGTAGGCCTGATCTCTGTAGAATATAGTGTAGCTACTTCTTTGGTGCTGAAACAGAACACTGTGCCTAATCTGTCACACAAATGCCAAGTTCTGCTTTTCTTTATACATCTTAGTAACAAGCAAAAAAAAAAACAAAATAAAAAAATTAAGGTTTGTTAAATCTAGCAGTCATGCTTGAAAGCAGTAGTAAATGTAACCAAAATGTTAAAACAAATTGCACAGAGTTGTTCATACCCCATTATTGTCCTCCCATCACACAAGGAAATTCTATGATTACCTAACAGACACTTTCATGCAAGGCTTCTATGTGAATTGCAGGAGGAGAAGTAGGAAACAAGGAAGTTGGCAACAAATACTAAAACTGGGAAGGGATGACTAGCCTTTCAAACTCCCACTGATCTTGCTTGCACAAGAACACATCTTATAGTACACTACTCTTATTATGCAATATCTAATCCTGGTTGCAAAACACCACATTAAAAACCGCCCTATTTGCAGAGCTGCACTGTCCCCAATAATGGCCCATCAGTCCAACTTTATGTTTTAAATTCTAATCATGTGAAATTGTTTTGCAAAAGACTTGACAACTTGGTTTGTTTTTTTGCTATTATTACTACTACTCTATTATGAAATCCTCCCCCTAAAAGCTGGGCACTCAAAATAGTTTTATAGATTTATAGCCATGCAGAGGTGTTCTCAGAGTTTCTCTGCATATTTTTGGTGGAAGAGAACCACAAAGTAAAACAAAGCAAACAGTACCTACATTTAAAACAGTGCATACTTACAGTGCATAAATGGTATAGGGCAAGAAAAGAAGTCTGTCAAGTCTGCCCTTTGGTTCCTACCTAGAATTCCTCAATCCTTTCAGAGCTGCCAGTGCCCCTGCCCTCCTTTTTGCATCTCATTACCCCCTGTACACACCCTGTTGGGTTTTGAATCCAGAGAGACAGTTGTAGCATTGGTCACATTAGTGGGTAGATTTCTCCACCTATCCACCACCCTCACTGTACAGCAGTAGTTTCATAAATCCTTCTGGAGGTGTCCCTCCCACTAGCATGGGTTTGAGGGGAGTGGTGGGATGGGTTATTCCTTAATTTAAATACATCCGAGGGGTCCACCCTGTTGTGTCCCTCCTGTATTTGTAGGATTCTCTCATGTCTTCCCCATCCCCCACCCCGCTCTCTTGTACTCTGGTAAGTAAATGTTTAGGCTGTCTAATCTTTCCAGGTAGATGCTACTGCCTCTATCATTTTTTGTTGCCCTTTGCTGAATAGTTACTATTATTTCGGTATCTTTTGTCAGAGAAATGTTCCACCAATACTGCACCCTGTAATCTAGCTGTGGCCTAACCAAGAACCTGTACAGTAGTGCTATCACCTCATGATTTCAAGTAGTGAGACCCTGCCTGGTGCACCTTAGCATGCTGTCAGTTTTCCCACATACTGTCCCACATTAAGAACAGGATTTCAAACTGCTTTCTTATATCCACAAAATACCATCTCAATGCACAGATAAGTAAGAGTCTCTCTGCAATTTCAGTCGATTTACTTTACAGTTAAGGCCAGTAGTATGTGGTGTTGGCATGCTGTGGTGTGGCACAATTAACAGAACAAAAAGGATGCTCGGAATTCCTTTTCTACTGTTACTTCATTGCTGTGTCACTCACGACATGATCTAGGGAAAACCAATCCACTGGCTTTAACTGTAAGCAATAAGGGGAAGGGGGGTAAAAGGACCAAGAAATGTGACCCTCCAGCTTAACAAGGACCTAAGGCAACTGATCATGCACAACAGAGGGTCTACTGGAAAGTTTAAACACACAACAAAAAAAAAAAAACTCTTCTTCGGGGCTTAAATTATTTATGTTACTATGTTACCCTTTCTCTTCAAGTTAGATCATGTCTTGAACCACCTAAGAAGGTCAGAAATAATGAGACTCCTACTGTGTTTCCCCAGGGCTGCCCCCAGACCCATACAAATGATGTACAAGCTTTTGAAATATGTCTTCCACAGCAGCAGCACCACCATGCTTTGCCAAGAGAAGGACAGACCTTTCACTATGATAATTTAGAGTAAGTGGGGTTGGGGGCATACTGAAGACCATCTTTGTCTCCCCAATCCTCACTGCCACCAGAGGACAAATAAAAAGGCAGAAGCAGATGATATACACCATCTCGGAGCAGCCTATTACTGGCTTGATTATTCATTTCAGACAGACTAGCAGGTATACTGTACAAATCTCATTCCCAGCTGCAACCAAGGCAAGGGGAGGAGCCTACAGATAATAGGAGACAACATTAATACAGACGAGAAACTAGCGTGTCACAACCAGTTAGGCACATGATAAATTGTGTATATAGTAACAGGTAAGTACCTAGGGTATATAACAGTGCAAAAACTCCAGGGTCAAAACTGAAGCCAGGTGCTCTTAGTGCTGACAAGCAAGCTACGAGTCCAGCCCCTCAGAGCTTTCCGATTAATGCTATTTGCTACAAGTCAGTAGGATCACTTCCATTTTTAGGTGTCAAATTGTTGAAAACAAATTCTTATGTTAGCCCTGTGGGCTGCAGAGTACTGTGTTAGCTGCAGAATCTCATATTGGGGCTGACAGGAGGCCTGTCATGATGTGGACAGGAGGCGCCTGGAGCCCTGGGAGGGAAGGTTCATGCCACCTTGTTAACCAACCAAGGAGCAGCAGTGGCAGACTGAAGCCAGCCATTAACTGCCCCCCCCAAAGTGGAGGAAGGGTAACATCACGGGGACTATCAATATCATGTGGGGGGGGGGTCGTCTGTTATTCAGGACAGCATAGGGTGAATCAGGGATAAAGTAGCGAGATAAAATAAAAAAAAAAAAAAAAAGATTCATGACTTTTCATTACACTAAAAATACCTCAATTTTCAGTCTGCAGTATATTGCCTGGTCAGAGGGGCAGGTTTAGGGAGTGACTTATGTGGACCTTGGTTTGGGGCGGGGGTTCCAGGCATTTACTACATATGCAGTTACTGATGACCAAAATAGGAGATACCGAGGCATCAGCTGTAGTTTGAGAAAGTCGACAATCTGACTATTCATCAGAAAACTGAGAGGGAAAAACATTCTAAAACACATTTTTCAAAACCCAATGGTATAAGAATTACCTGTAGGCATCAGACAACATTATGAACCCAAATTCCTTGGTACTGTAGATGATCAGATCCTCAGCCATCTTACTCAAGTGAGTCAGGCAGAGTGAGCTCCAGAACAGGAACTCCGCTTTGGAAAGGAGAAAACAAAGAGTAAGTTGGAGGTTCAGTTCATGATACATTGATCAAACTCCCCATCTTCTGCTCTACACACATTTGATTTATTTAAATACAGGTGATCATTAAAATCAATTTTAGAGACCATTCGCTGAATTTCCTTTGGTTTCATCATTTTTCTTGTAGTCTGTTAATAAAAAAAGGGCAGCATGTGGATCAAGCGTCTGAATTACAAATGATTTACTGTATTGTAAAGGATTATGACTACTGTGTTTGGTAATGCCACATCTCCGCTCATGGCCTTGTACTTGTTAGAAGGTGACACACTGTACTCAAGCTTCCTGATGAACCACTGGTGAGTGTGCCGACTCACCAAGTTGGCAATCTGGGTGGATACCTATGACAACTAGGATGTCACCCATCTTGGGGAGGGTAGAAGGTTGGGATAACCTACAACCTTATGGCTGCCCCCTTGGTGGTCTAGAGAGAGCTATTCAGACAGAAGAACATGGTCCAGAGTGCATACCCTGCTTTTGACATAATCCACAATGGCTGACCGAGGCATGGAGATAACTAGTCTTGTGTCAGTGCAGAGTAGGTACTTTTATTCTGCATCACCCCCGACCTGAATGCGATACTGTACCGTGCGAGATACATATGGCAGTGTTGTCTGGCATAGAGCAAGTTCACTGAATAGGGCACTCCTGTAGAAGCCTTACATGCCTGTTGCTGTACACCACTTGCATGCATGGTGATATTTTCAGATGTGCTTCCTTTGACTTTACTGAGACTGGTTTAATGTTTTACTAACCTACTGTTTGATAGACTTCTATAAAAATGCCACGAGTATGTGATAACCTTTTTGCTCATTCTTAGAAATTCAAATGTCATAAAGAATACTTACCTACCGTATCAGAAGATCTAGAAAATCTTTTCCATTGAGTCGCATCATAGAACTGTAAACTGTTGGCGTCAGGCCACCTGGGATTTTTTTTGTTTGCAGGGGCTGCTCACATTGAAGTGCTTCACTGGCACCTATATAATATAGGCATCCCAGCATGCCTCAGTTCCCCACCCAAGACAAGCGCGGACAATCACCAGGCTGGCAGGGACCAAAATGACCAGGACCAAACCAGGCACACTGGACAGGAAATGGCAACTGAAGAGCAGATGCTGTCTGAGGCATCAGAGGAGAAGCAGCTTGTGAAGGCAAGCTGTATTGTCACCTGTCACCCCAAAAAAAGGGGTCAGGAAGGGAGGGAGAGCTGCGGCTCAATGAAGGAAATTCTCTTGAAGATCTACTGTTACATTCATCAACCATTCTATTTAAGGATATCTGCCTCCATTGAGGCACATCATGGAATGATTCCCAAGCAGTATCAAGCACAGAGGTAGGATAGCAAGACCAATGATCTTGAGTGAGGAGGCCTTGCAGAACATTGAGGCCAAAGCCAGCATAACTATGAGAGACGATATCTAGACTACGGGTGTTCAGTAAATGAGTACCCCAGGTGGCAGCAACACGAATGTCAGCAACCCACACATTTTGGAAACAAACCACTGAGAAGCCACCCTACAGGTGGAATGAGAGTGAACAGGACCAGGAGGCTGCTCACCACACTTCTGCTAACAAAACAGAATATATCTGGCCAGCCATTTGGACAGGCCTTGTTTGGACTGCTGATGCGCATGCCTAGGGTAATGGCTCAACTTTCAGGCAGATTTACATGGGATATAGTGCTTGTTTCGGAAAAATACTTTGCCGAGTTCAGCTTACTTTCTAGTATTAGACAGCGTTTAGCTGAACTAGACTGAAACTGACCAGACTGATTCATGGATGAGCCTAAGGGTGCTTCGGTGCCATTTGCAAATGTGAACACGTTTCAGTGTTGGGCAGCTACGAATAAAAGCGGGTTGCCAGGGTTGCCATTTTAATAAAAAAAATTTTTAAAACAAAATGTGAATTTGAGATATTCATCGATGGTATAGACACTGACTGACCATGTAGATGGCTGCAGGGAGTGCGGGCACCTTTGTGAATAAGGGAAAACAAAGTAAGCCAAAGGCTGACAGTGTCCCTTCTACATCACGTGAAGCAGAAATCCCATTACAACCAGTTTCCTGAACTCCTTATCGAGGGGAGTCGACCTCATGTGCTGGGGTGCTTTGGGAGCCATCATGAGCAGCCATAATCCCCACTGAGTCGGGTTCGAGCGGTGATAAATAATATGGCTTTACAGCGAGGGCTGGATATTGTTCATTAGACTTTCTGGGAACTGCTGGCAATTGAGTTGGCCTATCAAAGTGGCATCCTCTAGAATGCACAGAAGGAACAAAAACCATGGGGAAGGCACAGACCTCTGAGAACTCACAGATTTCTCTTAGAGGAATTCTCGTCCTCTGGTCAAAACCCCGATTTAGCCTGTACCGAGGCATCCTCAGGTGGAGGCCTAAGAGGGTTTGTCAAACTTTACTCCGAGCAGGAAGAAAGAGAAAAACTTGAACCTACCACACTGATTATTTCTTCTTACTCTTCCCCTTCATTGACTGCCTTATCGTATTCCATAAATTCTGGAATGTATCCTAGTTTATCGTCATTGGCTGTGGGTCGATAGGACTAGGGGACAATGGAGGAGGCACTGTCGATGGAAGTCCCATTGATGGAAGCCATTCAGGGCCCAGCACAATGGTGGGGACAGAGAACTGAAACATCGATGGTAATAGATGATGGCAAAGCTGAAAACGCTGGAGACAGCAACAACGGCGGCAGCAATAATAGGCACTGAAAGAGCACCAGCATTGTCTGGTATAGAAAGCCGTGCATTGACTGGATTGGAAGGGGTCACTGACTGCTGACCTGTCAACAGGACTGAGCCCAAAGGCAGAATGGAGTGCCGTGGGGGAGATTAGTTTACGCCAGACCCCAAACCTTGACATACGAGAGGCAGTTGGGGGTACACATCACAAACACATCCTGTATCTGCAAATAAACACTTACCTTTACATAAACCCACAAGGGGCAAAGAGGCTCCCAGACCCTTGTCTACTTTTCTTGAAAATGTTCCTGGGCCTTGGGGGTGGACTCATTGGATCGGACATTTGTAAAGAGGTCTACAGAAAAGTGGCTGAATAATGCAGATTATGTGTTAGAGACCTGGAGTCAAGCACTGAATACCTCTTGCCAGTACGACAAAAAAAATTCTCTCCTCCCTCTGGGCTACAGTGTCACTGGGCTGGAATGTTGCATGTGATGCTTCTATATGCCTAAGGTCCAGGTGATATATATGGGGGACAAATATGGTCATAGTTTGCGAAAATGTGGGGAGACATCGGCAGACTAGACGCACATGTTTTGGTCCTGCTTGGTACTGGTGGATTTCTGGGACCAACTGAAGCAACAGCACACACTGCTCTTCGTGGACCAACAGGTATTGTGACCAGCAATGGTTCTCTTATCCATCTCAAAAGAGGGTTTCAGGCTTAGGGCCAGATCATGGTTGTGTTTTATTAGCTGCAAAGAAAGCCATAACTAGCAAAAACACAATGAAGGCTCCTCACTTCAACTTCAATGTATAGGTCTAGCACCTGAACTTGTGTCTGAAATATCCAATACAAAAGCATCCCATACGCATAAACCAGACATGCGTCAATATTTATGGATTGCGTGCAATATCCACTTTGACAATTTTATCAACTTTGATTGCCATTTTTGTCAAAATGCACAGACATTGACAGTGTAATGTACCCAAAAGTTTCAATAAACTTGAATTTAAAAAAAAAAAATCCCATATGCCACATAGCATCAGAGAGAACCTTAAAGAAAAAAACTGTCCACACCAGCAGAAATTTAGAAAGGGCAGTTCAAAGTTTACTTGTCATGGATATGTGCAAAAAAAAAAAAAAAAAAAAAAAACACACACAGTTATACTGGTTATTTCATTAAGCCACTACAGCTGTCACACACACACACACACACACACACACACACACACACACACACACACACACACACACACACACACACACACCAACAATCTCAACAGTTGAAAAAATTCAGACTCCGGTTTGATTTAAATTCAGAATGAAACCAGTTGAAACAGACATTTTAAAAGCATGTAGAAAACTGCATGTCATGTATAAATGACACAATCAGCTTCAGTTAGATCAGTATTCCTTCATAGCAGTTCACAACTATTTGCTTGCAGAAACATGCTGACTGTCCTTGGGATATCAGGCTTAATCAATCAACCAAAATCTTTATCCAGGCGGGCACCATTGAGCAAGGCTCATTTGCAAGGTGGACCTGGTCATGAATACATCAAAGTACAGTACAGAAGCAGGTATACAAAAAGCAATAATATACAAGGAAGAAAAAGTATATACAGTACAAGGTTGAAATAAATAAAAAAAGAGCATTCTTTTACACTTGAAGTCAGCAGATGTACAATCAACCATAGGCATACAGGGGTTATAAGCAGAGATCTTTTGAGTGAGGCAGCCGGCAACTACACATATAGGGGAAAGAGGCAGTGTATAGGGTGGCAGGTTAGAGAGGTAATAAGGGAGGGATATATTACTGATGACTGGGGAAAAAGTTGAGCTAAAAACCACAGAAAGTGACGATGGCTGTTGTGCACTAGTTTATTATGATAATGACTGAGGAGGAGTAGATAATTGGGACACTACTATGGATGGGGTGGAACTTTAGCCAGGTTGGAGTGGACAGGGTAATACTGTTAAGACAGCATTTCCTCAAAGCGCATAAATATTGCACATGGACATTTTGTTAGAATTTAAAATCTGCAGAAACCTCAGATATGGTATAGCAGCTACTAACTGTCAGGACTTTAAGTTCAGGTTATACAACCATGTCTTTTTTTTTTTGCACACAACACTTTCAATGCTCCGCACTGTACAGCGCTGTCTGAAAAGCACTTTAAAAATTACCTACACGTACCAGCACTTTATTTAAAAGCCAGAAGGCAACTTTCTTTCCATACCAAGTGCTCACTGCTATATCATACTGAATGTTTCTGCATATTCTAAATTCTAACACTGTACAAGCTTAAGCTCAGACTTGCATTTTGAAATAAATACGCTCAGAATTCTGAATGCAAGTTTTGGAATGGGCAAAGGAGGAGGTTTAAAAGTAAAAGACAGGAATAAAAACTTTAGTACACACACACACACACACACACACACACACACACACACACACACACACACACACACACACACACACACACACACACACACACCTCCACTGTGTAGAATGGGTCTGGTCACCAAACACAAACAAAAAAAATCACAACTGCCTCTTGCAGATCCAAGTTAAACTACATTCCACAAACACTTGAATTTCAAGTCATTCCATTATTCATTACGGAGGGTATTCATGTGAAAACAGGAACTTCATAGACTAGGTTGGAAATGTCCTACTTCCTGATTACCTAAATAAGTTCCAAGACCCATATGTTAATCCCTCAAAAATGAACAGTCTGGAACAAGTTCAGGCAGCGAGATTTGGGATTTGGGCCAATCTCATACAGAATTTATGACATTTCCCACATCCTGGATTGCCATCAAACAGGGCCATCACTTGCAAACATATGAAGGTGCCAGCAGAGGAAGGCATTTTGAGCTCGAGTTTGCTCATAATGCAGAGTTCCCTGCACCAGCCAAGGACTCTGCCCTCTTCTCAAAGCAACAGCCCCTCCTTTCTGACTACACCCCTTTTAACTCTGACTTTCCCCCTTTACCCCGTCCCAACCCTTTTGAAGCCATCCACTGTTTTCAAGCGATAACCACTTCCTCAGGGAGACCATTCCAACCTGCCACCAACCACTTCCTCAGGGAGACCATTCCAACCTGCCACCAACCACTTCCTCAGGGAGACCATTCCAACCTGCCACCACCCTCTCCATAATGTAATGCCCCTGGTCTCCCTCCCAAACCTCCCACCCTCCAACTTAAGACAATGCCAACTTGTTTTTGCTCCCAGTGATCGTGAAGAGACTCTCCATATCCACCCTTTTATACCTTTACAGTATCTGAAGGTCTCAATCATCTCTTCCCCCCCCCCCCCAGGAGTATTTGTTCAGGGCCTTCAGCCTCTCCCCATATATCCTACCCTCAACCATTTTTGTTGCCCTCCCTTGCACTGCCTCCAGCAGGTTTTTGTCCTTTAGGTATGTACACCAGTATTGCGCACTGTACTCCAAGTGTGCTTGCACCAGTGACCTGTGACGATGACAGTATTCTCTCTTCCTGCCTGCTGCTGATCCCCTAGTAATACAGCCTAATATTCTATTGGCCTTTGCTTTCCTGCATTGCATGAAATGCTTCAGGTCGCTAGTGATAAACACCCCCAAGTCCTTTTCCTCTTCAGATTTGGTTACTAGGACCCCTCCCAAGATGTACTCCATCTTCAGGTTCTTGGCTGCAGTGTGCATAACCTTACAATTTTTTTTTTTGCACTGAAGCCAAGTTGCCATATTCTGGACCATCTCTCAAGCTTTGCCAGATCTTCCTTTAGGTCCTGTATCTCCCCCCCCCCCCCGCAATATCCACCCTCCCACGTAGCTTGGTGTCATCTGTGAATAGCAACTCTTGCCCTTTATGCCCTCTCCAGTGTCACTGATGAAGACATTAAAGAGCACCGGACAAGCACCAAGCTCTGTGGGATCCCACTGGTGACATCCCTAGCACCCGAAAGCTCCCTTCACTATTACCTCTTGGGTCCTGCCTCTCAACCAGCTAGCTATCCACCCAGGGCTGCAGCTATGAATCCTGGGGCCCTGGACAAGTCACTTGGAATGGGCCCCCATTTCCCAAACCAGCTAATGACAGGGGTAATGCCAGCTCCTCAGGAGGGCCCCTCCTGAGCTCGGGGCCCCGGACAACTTCCCCACTCCCCCCCCCCATTACTGCGGCCCTGTATCCACCCAGTCAGTTTCTCTCCTACCCCGGATCCACCAGCTTCTCGATCAGTCTCTTGAGGGGCACAGCATCAAAGGCCTTGCTGAAGTCCAAATACAGGATATCCACCAATTTGTCTTTGTCCATTATTTTAAATATCCCAGTCAAAGAAGTCGATAATGTTTGTCTGGCATGATCTCCCAGGCACAAAATCATGCTGCTGCCCATCCTGGAGGCCACTCTTCCAGGTATCCCACTAGCCTTTCCTAAAGTATGGTCTCCATGAGCCTGCACATGATTGAGGTCAGGCTGACCAGTCTAGCTGCCCAGGTCATCTCTGGGACTGCTCTTATGGAGTGGCACTACATGTGCCGTTCTCCAGTCCTGCAGTATTACTCCAGACTCAAGTGAACTATTGAGAAGGTCAGCCAGAGGCCCGCAGATTCTTTTGCCAGTTCGTTCAGCACCATTGGATGGATGCAGTCAGAGCCTGGGATTTGTCCACCCTCAGGATTAACAGGCCTTTCTTTACCATATCCACCTCAATTTTTCCATCCATTCTCCCTTTCCCAGCCCCTTCCCCTCCCCTCCTCCACCTTGCATCACCAGGCCATCCCTCTCCTTAGTGAAGACTGAACAGAAGTTCTCGTTCAGTGCCTCTGCCTTGTTCCTATTTGCTTCCACCCATCCCTGCCCAGTTCTGCCCTGTACCGTTCCATCACGTTTTTTATTTTTTAACTATTTATTCTCCTGCAGTACTGTGGGGATGGCGCCAGGTCCCCTGTTCAGCCCTTGTTTGCAGACCATCAACACCCTCATACCGGCCCGGCCTCCATCAGTGTCGCAGGGAACAGGGAGGATTGTAGCTAACCCCCAACAAGGGAGGAGATCAAGATCACCCTGAGCCCCCACCCTGCAGACTGGGCTTTGTTTTGGACTAGAGGGAGCAGGAGTCCATCGGGGGTGTCATAGTGCAGTGCCAAAGGGGTTTTTCCTACTAGAGTACTTCAGAGGTACGGACATGCAATGTCGTCCAGCATGTTATTAGCACGCTGTCACACCCGCAGGACGTCCGCTGCCACCTCAGCCCTTGCCAGAGGATCCAGACTGCAGCGCCCCTTGTCTCCACCAGGAGTCGCAGTGTGCTGTAGAGTCAGACTCCTCCTCCCCAGGAGAGCAGAGCAGTCCTCCAGATGCTCACGCCTCTCCTCATTATCAAAGACAGAGGAATAGAGCACTTGGTAGTGGCCAAGGATCTTGCCCCTCTCAGAATGGCTTTATGAGGGGCCAATCCTTTCACACCAACCTGATCATCTTCTTCAAGGAGGTGACCAGGGAGACGGATGGGGCAAGGCTGTAGACATACTACAGCATATGATTATGTTGTAAACTGCATGTGTTTGTTGCCTGCTTGTCTGCTTTATAATGCTCTCCCCTGATGTATTCTTTAATCAGCCATTTGTTTGGTACTCTGAGCCCTGGAAGTGCATCACACAAACAAGGCTCTGTCACAGCAAGCACCGCTATAAAACTGCCTTCTTTTATTAAACTGCAGACGAAGCACATCGCTTAGTTTCCTTAAGTTCAGTCCCTTCAATGAAGTTAAGCAGAGAGATGCAACTTTTCATAAGAAAAGAAAACTTCCATAAATGTTTTAGTAGGTCTACTCACCGACATAGTCACGTTCACTTGTTGCATCCAAGCTGTTGAGACTGACTGAATCAAACTGAAGTTCTACAGTCCAACATAAAAAAAGGTAAAACTTAACACAAACCGGAAATAGACAACAGTAAAATCTAAAATATCTTGCAAACCACCAGCAGGGCAACTGTAATACATACAAGCCACTCATATTACCAAATACAATAGCCCTCTTGGATACTGGTCACCATAGCAACCCTATAATCTCTGCATCCCAGTATCAACAGCATTTTTATTTAGTTTCCATGTTATTACGTGGTGTCTTGGCCAGCTTCACAAGCTGCATCACGGCACTGCACCTCAGCTGTAAGAGGAGTGGGTACGCAATCTTCCGTGGATGGAGCACACCATGTGCAGCTCCTATGGCACCCAACTTTGTGGTGCCACCTGGTGGTCCATGACACGACACTACCACGTTTATGGATTACTTACTGATACTCTGCTAGTACAGGTGCTGTTGAGATATGAAAGTCATTTGCAAGAGGGCATCGGCAGCAGCCCATTTGGTTACACCATTCAAACCATGTCATGTAAAATAGGCAAGGCAATCTTATTTATAAGGCGCCCTTTCCCAAAGACACAGGGTGCTGTACATCATTCAACAGATCTAAAACATACATAACCCCATAAGAAATTAAAATAAGAAATACACACATCACAGTCAATTAAAATATATAAACTGCTACTCTTCGGATGCCAGCGGGCTGGGGAAAGCCTGCTCAAACAAGTATGTTTTGAGTGATCTTTTAAAGTCTCCACCATGCCAACAGAGTGGATACTCGCCGGAGAGTTCCACAACACTGGAGCTGCTACTCCCAAGGCTCTGTGTCCAGACTGTCTCTAGCAAGAAGAGGGAAAAGCAAGTAAGCCGGCATTGGTGGCGCAGAGGGATTGAGTTGGGAAGTAAGGAACCAGCAGATCTTTCAAGGAGTCAGGTCCCAGACCACACAGGATCTTGTATGCCAACAAGCATGTCTTAAAGGTGATTTGTGCAAAAGCAGGCAAGTGCAGCACCGGCAGCACCAGCAAGAACGGTCCCTCCGAGAAGTTCCTGCCACCAGTAAAATTGCAGCATTCTCGATCACCTACAGGCATCATATTAAACCTCCAGATAGCCTCAAGTACAGAGCATTATAGTAGTCCAACCGAGAGTAACAAAAGCATGAACAATCATCACCAGATCAGCAGAAGCCTGATAACTTTCGAGCTCCCCCAGCTAGGCACTGGGACAATCAAGCAACACAAGCAGCTCACCTGAGTAGCTGAGGAAGCCGAATTTCCAGCCTGATAACTTTCGAGGTAAGAGAGCCTCTTCTTCGTCTGGGCGCCTGCAGAGGGTGCTACCTGATGAACACCGCCCCAACCACCCTCCCACCCAGGGGCGGCTGTCAATTTAAGGATCCACCCCGTGACATCACATCCGGTGACATCACGTCCTGTTGCCCAGAACCTATCTCCCCACTTTCCCATTTGCAGGTTATACCTGCTGGCCACTAGAGGGACCTATGCTCCCTCACTGCTTCCTACTCCCACCTGTACAGCACTACTTCCCTGGGATCTTGCTCACCACAATGTATTGGCCCTGCCTCATGCTCTGCCTGTGCCTATCCCCACTAGCAGTGCACTTACCCACTTACCCATCTGCTAGTCCGCACTGTGCCCTGGCACCCCTCCCTCCCCTTGCTCCTGAACCTGCTCTCCTGCCCCTTGGGACCTCTGTGTGTCCCCGTCCTCCCTGCCCTCCCCCTAGCTTTCTCTTCACCTCAGGCACATCTGGGTGTCTTCTTATTCTTGCTTTCCTTCCTGTACCTCCTGCCACCCCTGCTCCCTTAGCCTCCCCTCCCCCCATGTCAATCGTGGAAAACCTCTCACCATCTCCCAGCCAGGGTGTTAGTCATGCTACTACTCCTGTCGGGAACATTCATCCAAACCCTGGCCGGGTCCCAGGAGCTCCCCAACTCGCACCACAGGCCTATGCATGGTCTCCATGAATATCTGTAGCCTCCTAAAAAGTATGACTCACTACAATGCCTGGTCACATCAATTAACCCTGATGTCATCACCCTGGTTGAGACTTGGCTGTCGAAATCCTCCCCGACTCCTAATCTCCCTTCCTGGTTTCACCTTTTCCGTCCGACCGTGTTGGGAGACGGGCGGCACGGCGCTATTTATGTCAAGGAATCTCTCCCCGTACTAGCCCTGCCCGCCCCATCCTTGACTCCAGGGCCCAGGCGCTACGCTGAAACTAACCCCTGACCCTTTAAAGGGACCCCTTTATCTGACTACTGCATAAGTGCCCCCCAGGGACCAAACGCAGGCCATTGCCTCTCTTACAGAATACCTTACCTCTTTATCTCCTTCCGCTGATCAAATTCTGGTGGGTGACTTAAATGTCAACTGGCTCAGCCCCATCTCCTCTACCCGACACTCCTTTTCTGCAATAGACCTAACGCAACTAGTTACCCACCCTACCAGGACTAACCCCAAGAGAGGCTCCAGTACCCTGCTTGATGTGGTACTCACCAACCGCCCTAATTGGATCCCCAATGTACAAGTCCTCCCAGACTCTCTCAGTGATCACTCCCATTCTATTCCACTGGTCATCCTCAGTCCCCAAACCCACAGCACAGTCCACATGCCGCGGCGTCTAATACCTGGTGGACTAATAAAACTTAAGGAACTTCTCTCCCAAATTGACTGGTCTCCTATACAGGCAACTCCTGACATTGACACAGCTCTCTCCTTTACCCAAACTTTTAATAATGCCTGTGATATCTTTGCCCCAATGTTGACCCGCCGTTCTAAAAGGCAGAATGCCCCCTGGGTAACCCCAGCTTTGATTAACCAGCTCAAACATAGGGACAACCTATGGCACCGTGCCACTGAGACTGGCCAGCCCACTGACAGGCGGTTATATGCTGCCGCCCGGAACAAGTGCACGCAGGCCATCAGAAAGGCCAAGTCTGAGCACTATCGGTCCTCACTCACTGCCTCATGGGGGAACCCCAGAACCTTCTGGGATAACATTAAACAGTTAAATGGGACTGCACACTCCCCCCACCCACCCAGATCAACATTAATGGTGTGATCTCCTCAGACCCAGCCCTCATAGCCAACCACCTCAACACCTCATTCACCGACCTTAGCCCTATCCTCCCTACAAATTTTTTTGACCCTCCTCCCCCAGCACCTGCCATAAATCTTTCTCACCCTTATTTTCTCCTCCCGTGTTTCTGCCCAAGAACTTAGGCCGCACCTTGTCACTGCCCTCAAGAGTAATAGTACAGGCAGTGACACCCTGGATCCGTGTATCCTACGGCTGGTCTTAGACACAGTCCTTACCCCGATCACATGCCTCAACCACCACTCTCTTTGCCTGGGGAAGGTTCCAACTGCCTGGAAAGTCGCCACTGTCACCCCTATCTTTAAAGGTGGTGATAGGACTGTGGCTGGAAACTATCGACCGATCTCCATTCTCTCTCCTCTCTCCAAGGCCTTGGAAAAAGTGGTGGCCTCTCAAATCTCTGACTACCTCTCCACCTACAATGTCCTTTGTCCTGAGCAGCATGGCTTCCGAGCGGGCCACAGTACCAACACAGCCCTCCTAGAGTTCTCCAACTTTCTCCACTCCTCCTTAGACACTGGTTCTCTGGCTGGTGCGGTCTTCATTGACCTCTCGAAGCTTTCAACACCGTCTCCCACCCCCTCCTTCTTGATGCCCTTAGTCTCTCTGGTTTTGCTGTTGGGCCTATCTCCTGGTGCACCAGTTATCTATCTGACTGCTCACAGCGTGTAAAATTAATGGGACCTACTCAGACATCTGTCCCATCTTTTCTGGGTTCCCTAGGGCTCCATTCTGGGCCCCTTACTATTCTCCCTTTACCTTAACACCCTTCCACGCTCTTGCTCGGGAACATTCTATTGCACTGATGATGCAGTCATCTTGCCCCAAGTCAGTAACCCTATTGCCCTCCAGGACTCGCTGCAGAAGTCCTTCACTGAAGCCGAGGGCTGGTTCAAGGAACATAGATTGGTGATAAATCTTAAAAAAAAAAACAAAAACCATGTTCTTCACTCATCCCCAAAACAAGTCCTGCAACTTCAAACTCCTCATTCACTCTGGGTCCTCATTCCCACTCGAACAAGTTTGCTCCTATAAATACCTAGGGATCCATTTTGACCCCTCCCTCTCCTTCCATGGACACATCGCTGCCCTAGCCACTGCCACTAATATCCGATTGGGCATCTTACACCGGTATAAAACACTGCCTCCCCCCCGGAGGCTCTTCGACTTGCAGTCACCTCCTCTAGCCTGTCCCTAGTGGACTATGGACTGCTGGTGTATGGTGCTGCTGATCAGACCGCACTCCATAAAATTCGCACTACTCTGAATAAGGCCTGCAGGTTAATTACTGGAGCACCTAGGCTGACACACACCTGTCTACTGTATGCTAAAGCGCTGGTACTTGATCTTGAGGAGCGCCTCAAATATCTGACCTGTACCTTACAAAAAAGACCCTCCTTGGGCTATCCCCACCAGGATTGACCACCACCATACGCAGCTCTGTCCCACTAGTTCATACTCGGACCTCTGGGAAAACCTCTCGTTATCCCTAGAGCTAGGACCTCTCACGGCCAAAGAGCCTTCAGCTTTAGGGCCCCCTCCTGGTTCAACACACTGCCCCTCCATCTCCAAGCTCCAACTATATCGTGCTTCAAAACTTCATTACGTAACCACCTTATTAACACCCGATGCTGTAATTGCCACTTCAGTCAAAGCCGCACTCAATACTTATGACAAAGCTTATTACTAAGCTGCTAAGGACAACATAACTCTGGTATTGTTTGCATCAATCCTACCTGTACCAGCTTGTTTGTATCTATGTCTTAAGTTACTGTTATACTTATGTGTTGTACTGTTATACTGTGTATTTTCGTTTGTCTTACTGTGACAAGGTACCTTTGTAAATGAGCCTATGGATCAAAGGTTTTCCAAACTGCTGTGTAAATAAAATGAAATAAAAATAAAATAATCCTGGTGATCTTTTGAAGATGGGAAAAGCCAGATCAGACCACTGCTGACACCTGCTGGTCTAGTGTCAGCCTGCAATCCAAAATGACGCCAAGATTTGTACCCGCATAAACAGCAACAAGAGCTCGGCCACCCAACACATGAAGGGTTACCGTATCTCCCATTGCTGCTGCACCCCACTGACCCAGATTTATCAACATGACCCATCTTCCCTGGGTTGAGATGTAACCAGTATGAGGCCATCCAGTCATTTACCTCGGCAAGACATCACCCTAGCACCAAAACCACATGGTCTCTGCTGGGAGAACAAGACAGATACAGCTGAGTACCACTTGCACAGCTGTGAAATTCAAACCCGTACCATCCAAGTACCCCAAGGGCATTATGTACATAGAAAACACGGGGCAACGATCAAGTCTTGGGGAACCCCACTGGAAAGCACAGAATCCTCAGAGATAAAGTTACCTAGGGCAACCTGCTGCATCTTCCTGCTTTTGTAAGACTCAAACCCATGCTAAACAGTGCCAGTGGGACCCACGTAGTTCCTCAAGTGATCCAACAGACCCTGTGGTCTACTGTGTCAAATGACAACCAAAGATTAAGAACCAAGGCAGAACAAAGTCCTCGATCCCTCACCAGGAGGAGATCATGTGTCACCCAGACAAGTGCAGACTCAGTACTGTGACAGGGCCGAAAATCCGACTGGAGAGGTTTACAGAATTTATAATTCTTCAGGCAATCCAGAAGTTGATCAATCACCACCTTCTCGATAACCTTCCCCATAAAGGGAAGGTTCAGAACAGGTCTGCAATTTACCAGAACATTACGGTCCAAGGATGGCTTTTTTTGGGGGAAGGGGGGTCTAACCACCACCTTTTTCAGGGCAGAAGGAAAGACACCTTCCCCTCAGGGAACTATTGATCTCTTCGATCACCAGATCCAGGGATTCACTGCAGCCCAAAAGCAACCAGACTGGTCTTGGGTCCAGTCTATAGCAGGTGGGATGCAAACTAGAGATCACCTGAAGCAACTCATCCTCAAATGAGTTGGCAGTATAGCCTAGAGGTTAGAAGAACACGGTGTGAACAAGCTTGACACATCCAGCAGACCAGACCCAAGTTTGATTCTCACGAGCTCCACTTGCATACTGTGTGACTCTGAGCAAGTCACTTAACCGCCCAGTGCTCCCAGGTCACCCCTGAAAACGGGCACTTGTGCCTAGTGGGCCTTACCCGGTTACCAAAGACTAAAATAATAATAAAAAAAAAAAAATAACAGCTGGTACTCACTCCAGGTAGGCAGAGCTACATTACCAGAAGGTAGACCACAGCTGGCCCATGACAGCTCACTTGAAGTGATACCAGGTCTTATGCAGGACACCTAATCAAAGAAGAAGTTGCCAAAATGTCTTGCACCTATCTGCTGAAAGGACTAATGGATCACAGACAGGGAGGATTTAACAACCTGTCTATGGTGGAAAAGAGCAGAGCTGACCAATAGTTCCCTGCAGCAATCGACCTTGACAGGAACCCTGCTTTTCTCATGTTGATTGCCCGCTGATGCTCACCGTAATGGGTTTTCAGTACCAACCTGTCCTCAGGCTGTGCCCATCTCCAAGAATGCTACAACTTCTATCCCTTAATTCTCAACTGATGCAGCTCACAGTGACGAGCTGCAACAGGATGTCAAGGGACAAACGTGGTAAGGTGCCAGGGAGTTTAAGGCAGCCACAAGAACCATATCACAGCGATCCATGACCTCAGCCCGCTAGGCACAAGCTCATTCCGAAGAGGTATAGTACCTCCTGGAGCTTGCAAGGCTCCAAATTATTTTTTCAGACAATCTCCACAGATGGGGTATTAAAAACAGGGGCCCCCACAAAGGCGGGACACAAAATATGTAGCAGATAACATTCACAGAAATTTTAATGTCAGACATACGTTTCTTGGCATTTGATTTTCAACTGTACAAACTGCTAAGTCGCTTTAATGTATTTAGGTAACCATGTGGGAGACCCCAGATCAAAACTCAATCTCGACTCCCCAATCCAGGCTGTTAGGGTTCATGACATGATGTGGTGGCACTGCGTACTAATCCAGGGGAGGGAGGTAGAGGTGTCATGATATGAAAATTATCCTTGAACAAAGTATCACTGTACCATCATAATGTCTGGTTTTGTTTTGATGGAAGGGACTCTCCACACCCTATATTTTTCAGGAGAAATGGTGCAGTGGATTGAAAAACTGAATTTTTCCACACATTACCACAACATATCATGGTATACTGTGATAAACTTTTACCACAATATGGAAAAACAGACAGTATTAGTATCAGTGAAAATTACACGTTACCGTGACATCCCTAGAGGAAGCAGGCCTGCTAGCTCTCATGACAGCTCCAATGGCAGGAGCATGGATGGCACGGACATCTTGGGTGAACATAAATCAGCTATGCCCCCATAGGAGAAGTGCTGCAGGCGAGCCCCATTTGATTTGGGGGTGTACAGGGGAAATTCTCCACCACAGGCAGCAGACAGTCATTAACCAGTCACCTCACAGCAGTCAAAAGCCCTTGTCCATCCCAACCAGCTAATCTCCTTTCCCCCAGTAGGCAGAAGAAATGCATGCCCTCGCTGAACATGGTCCTGCCAGGGAGGGAGAGGGCAGAGAACAACCTGTGGGGTTATGGAGGGCATCTATTTTAGCAGCCCTGTGAGAGAGAGAGAGAGAGAGAGCGCGCGCATACCAGAGGGGCAGCTTGAGTAATGGGCACAGCAAATGGTGGAAGGAAAGCAGGTGAGGGGGACCGGACTGGGGGGGGAGAAGAGAAAGATAAATAAGGTTTCATGGCAGGCTGTTACTCAGAAAGTGACCAAAAGTGGCTTTGTAACTATGAATATGATAGGTTCACCTGGTGGTCCAGAAGTAGCGCACCGCACTACAAAGCAGGCAGTTTGAGTTCAGACACAGTCTCAGGAGCCGGGAACTGTACCCCAACCCTGGGAGAGTGATGTCATGCTCAGCTACCATACCGACCCCCTGTAGCAGGACTGGGAGCTACCACCTTCACTATGGAATGCACAGAGCGTGTGCAAGGCCCTCATGAGGTTGGGAAGGTGGGTAGCGAGAGGACGAAGGGGGACAACTGGGGTAAAACAGCCTGCTATTGTTCATGCAACAGTCACTGGTTACTTATGGGCCCCATCACCATGCCACAAAATAATCAGCTGTGCTGTGGTTCTCAGTTAGGGGAAGCTGAAGGTGAACAATGGTCACAGAGCAGACAAACATGATGAGCAAAGCAAAAAAAAAAAAAAAAACACCAATGATTTTTTACCTTTGCGTAGAAGTTCTCGGTCAACATTTAATGGGTTTCCAGCAATAGCTCCACTGCAAGGTAAACCAACAGATACTAATGAAATTAAACTCACTGTTGCTCAAGACCCTGCTAGTTAGTATTCCATTTGCTTACACCATAGACACATCAGTTATACTTTATAGCGGAAGTGCCAGAACATGGACTGCAATGAACATGAAAATGCTTTACTGTTTCCCCAACATGAAACGAAAGAAAGAACTAGATTTGTAGATGTTTAGAGCCAGATCACACATCTGGTGACAAGCTACTTTTTTTCTCTCTCCCCCCCAAAGTATGTTGCTAACTGGAACAATCTTCCCAATACAATGAAAATCTGGAATTAACAGTGGACTAAGAACCCTCCCATAACTGCAAATGAGAATAGGGCTACGTTATGTTAATAGCGTTGGTTGAATTGTGGGGCTCAAGTAATGACATCTCAGGCACATTCTCAGTAAGCAAGCGCTACTTTTTTTTTTGGTTCATGTTAGAGAGCTCTGTTCCCACATACCCATGTTTTTTTTTTTGTTTTTGTTTTTTTATGAACTCAGGGTGTATGGAGGCAGAGCCCCCAACAAACAAGTCAAAAAATACTTTAAAGAAAGTCTGTATTACCATAACCTACATCTTACCTTAGCCGATACTCACTTTCATAGCTCCGCCCACTCTTGCTAAACAAATGAAAGGTCCTTAGTCCTCCACCAATGCCACAAATGTTACTTTTGTACAAGTCTTAAATGCAGATTTTATTCCAGAGAACTGCACAGGATACCACAAACACCACGATCACAAAGCGTTTAAAGAACAGCTGATATTTCTGGAGGAACTCTAGCAACCATTTTAGACACAACTCACCCAATTTCCTTTTTTTTTTATTTTTTTATTTTTTTGTTTCTGAAAATGATTTTCACTGAAGTTTACACTGAATTCATACAAAAAATTACACAAAAAGTAGCATGACAAAAGTGAAATTTATTGCAATAATTTTCAAAGCACAAATTCCATTTAAAATTAGTGGAAATCCAAGATTTTTCAACTGTCAAATCTGTTAAATCCACTAAGGGAAATAAAGGAAGCATAGAGGTAATTGAAAGTTCACAAGAGTGTGGGGTGCGCAAAGAGTAATGTGGCCACACACACTGAGCTCCACACTAATGCCACTGTTTTAGGAGTGGTTTCTATCGAAATTTGACCTGTTATGGCACCACAAGTACGATTCCAGCAAAATGAAATGCTCAAGAGCTAAACAGACTCAACTGAGAAGTACCTCTTCTCAAAAGTTGTTGGAAGGTGGCTCCGATATAAGGGGTGGTGGGTTCTCCAAGTACGGTCAGAGCAATGGCCTCTGCCCAACCAACACCCCCCCCCCCCGCTTCGATGCAAGTTTTTTTTCTTTCTTTCACAATTTCAAGGAGAGGTGCACAATTCACTTGCTAGAAAAGGTTCATTCTACACTGGAGAACATTTCCAATAGATGCTCAGTGACTGAAACGAAAGGCCCATGGAACAGAGGCCCATGTTACAATGGCAGAGAACTGTTACACTTGCTAATAGGGTCCTGATGGTAGGAGGAGCCATGAATGCTGCCCTACACAAACAGCTCACAATTCTCAAAACTTGACGATGGAGAACACGCTGCTTATAAAAAACCTATCCCCGATAGGCAAGGTGATTTTATTTATACAGCACCTTTCCCAAGGGCACGGGGAGCTTAACACACCATTGTAAAACAACAAAGTCACAAACATTTAAAATATAAACAGAGGCACTAGTTTGTCAAGAGTTAATTGGAAAGTCCATAGGCCAATTCAAAGAGATACCTTCTCAGGCCCTGTTTAAACACCTCCACAGAGGGGGAACTCCTAAGCTGGTTAGGCAGAAAGTTTTACATTGCTGGTGCCACCACCGAGAACTCCTCATCACCAGACTGTCAGATGGGATCTCCAAGTGGCTAGCAATAACTCCTTGATGGAGTAGAGAGCAGCTGGAAGGATACCAAGCCAAGAGATCTTTCCTGTGGAGAGGGCCCAAACCATGCAGGGAGTGGTACACCACCTAACTGAAAGCCAGGGCAGCTGCTGCAGCAAAGGGGTGACATGATCTCTGTACGACACTGCAGCCACCAACCTGGCTGCAGCATTCTGAACCAGCTGCTGAAGACCCACCAACCCTCCAAATAGCCCTAGGTAGCATAGAGCATTACAGTAGTAGTCCAATCTGGAGGTCAAGACAGCGTGTACTAGGGTAAACAAATCCTCTTGCACTAGATAGGGTCTAATCCGAGACAGCTATTCCTTAACTGAAAAACTCCACTGCGGACCACAGCTGACACCTGATGTTCTAGTCTCAGTTGAGTCTACAATGACTCCCAGAGTTCCGACCCCATCTACAGCTGTTAGAAATGCCCCATTTGGGGATGAAATTCTGACAGCACTGAATCCTCACACCGACTTTTAAGGCCCCCGTTCTACCAGCAACAGCTCCATCTTGGTCAGACTGGGACTCAGCCAGCTGTAGGCCATCCAATCAGAGATTTCTTTTAAGACAATAGTATAGCACAGTCACTCTTCTTCATCCACCTGATGTAAAGGACATGTAAAGTCGAGTATCATCTGCATAGCAGCGAAAACTCACCCCATACTGTCTGACAACCTGCCCCTGTGGCAGCATATACACCATGAACAAGAAGGGAGATAGAATCAAACTCTAGGGAACACCACAACCGACTGCAATGAGAAAGTCCCCATCACAACTGGCTGTAACTAAATCAGAAGGACTCAAATCAATTTAACATCGTTCCCGTGAGTCCCCCATATTCCCCCAAGGTGCCCTATCAAAACCCCATGTTCCAAGTAGCATGTAATCTGAGCTAAGGAAAAACAGAGAAGGCAATTTGAGCATGGACATTTCAGCAACTGCAAGTACAGCACCCGTACATAAGGGCAAGCACTGAAAAAGCAACAAATGTTCTCCCCCTCCGAGGTGCTATGACCTCGGAGTTGGTTATTATAGTAAGGGGGTGTGGGGGACAGTTAAACTGTCACCGTTTTGACACTCGCCCATATGTACGGGCGCTGTACTTGCAGTTGCTGAAATGCCCATGTTCAAATTGCTTTTGCTCTCATCTTCGCCCAAATCACATGGAACTCGTGGTCCACAGTGTCAAATGCTGAGAGATCCAGGAAAGATCAGATTATCTGCTACTATACCCCCTGCAGAGCTGAAGGCAGAGGTGGAAAGGATTTTATCTTTGCCGTTTTCCTTGGACACGTAATCATCGGAGTCTGTTTTTTGTCCTCTGGTTAAATCCGTGGATTCTCAAAGTATGGTTAAAGAATAGAGAGCAAGGTACAGGATATGCAGGTTTTGCTCTACTGTAGAAAGGCACCGCATTCTACAAATGGCAAAACAAAATAAATTTTGTTATGAAGGTAACAGACTTCACTTATAGCCACACTCCTGCCCAACACAGCACCATAGGAAATATTTTCCTGCAATCGGATCAGAATTTGTGTATGCCAAAGTCCCTGCAGTACTGCAAGCTCCTACAAAGCTGAAAATGACATTTCAAGCAAAAGAATAATAATATTTGTTTTATGTAAATGCCGCCCGTGCCTTTATATTAACAGAACGTAGCCCACCCAGCCAACACAGACTCTGATATAGAAGACGATGATGCAAATAACGTTAGATCATTGAGTGGACCGTGAATGACGTGACTCGTGCATGGAGATGCTGGCTGATTTGGGAGGGGTATAAAACATCCAGGGTAAATACTACTGCCTACACAGACTTCAGCAAACTAATTCTTTAAAAAAAAAAAAAAAAAAAAAACCGCCAAGGGCTACTTTTAAATAATTCATATTTGAAACGTGAATCCGGGACTCTGTGCATGCGTGACACCAGCGCCGCATGCACGGAGTCCTCGATTCACTTTTTCAAAAGTAGCCTTTTTTTTTTTTTTTAAATGATTAGATTGCTGAAGTCAGTGTAGGCAGTAGTATTTAACCTGGATGTTTTATAGCCCTCCCAAATCAACTACCACCACCTCCATGCACGAGTCCACATCATTCACCGTCATCTCTATGTCGGGGATGCATAGGAGGGAGCAGGCCACGGTGTTTCGGTCCGGATGACAGATTGTCACTTTTTACAGAAAATTCAAATAAAAAAAGGCACGCTATTGACTGTGTACACAATCGGAGCAAACTGAGTTAAGTTCTGTAGTACAGGCACAGAAATACAAGAAACATAGAAACACAGAATTTGACGGCAGGTAAGGACTGCTTGGCCCACCTAGTCTGCCCATTGCCCCACCTACTGGATAAGCTGCAGATCCTAGTTAGCCAGCCTACTTCCTCCTACCCCCCCCCCCACTAGAATTGCCTTATGTCTGTCCCATGCATTCTTGAATTCCCCTACTGGTTCAAGTGACAAGGTCACTTAAACGGCTGCAAAAGCCGATAGTGCCCCTTTAAGTAGACAGTTGAGGCAAAAGTACCAGGAGGACCCATGCCCAGGGGGATACCCAGGAGTTGCTCCTCTCCCTCAACACAACCTGCATCAGACTTGCGTTTTAAAATAGTCAACACTGGAGAGGCCTGAGCAGAGAGGTAGTAGTCTTAAATTGGGAAGAACCAAGCTTCTGGCAGATTTTCCACACTGTAGGATGGTCCACCTGATTGGTGGGTGCTGTCTACCCCATATAAATCTAGAGACCATCCAGTCTCTGCTTCCAGAACGTTTTTGGGGGTCTCACCAGGAGCATGCAAAATACATATAAACATCTGGATAGAATATTGTTTTGAACAAATTCTATTCCAGCCCCCCACAGAGAGAAACCTAGAAACAGAGGGGGAACAGAACTCTGTCTCTAAATATTTCTTAGCATCTGCTAATCAGATTATGTTTTTGTCGTATAATTGTTGTAGATAAGTAGTAATATTCAGCCCAAGGTATTGAAACCCATCCCGCACCCACTGAAAGTGAAATGGACCTTCTTTTGAGGATTAAGTTAACCACTTAACAATAAAGCTTTCGTTTTGTCAGACTTAATCTTAAAAACAGAGACAGCCCCAAATTCTGCGAGGATGTGCAGAAGGTGGGGGAGTGATGCCTTGGGATCTTCAAGGAACAAGGTATCATCGACAAAGCACAATCCTATGTGTCATAGGGCCAATCAGTGTCACAGGGCCACTCTGTGTCATAGGGCCAATCCAAATGCTTTTAATGTTTGCATCCTGTCTAATATGGACTGCCAGCAGCTCCATACCCAATGCAAAGAACAATGAAGATAGAGGGCATCCCTGGCAGGTCCCTCTTTTTACACAGAAAAAATAGACCACCGGCAATGAAAGACCACTTGGCCCACCTAGTCTGCCCATTGCCCTACCTACTGGATAAGCTGCAGATCCTAGTTAAACAGCCTATTTCTTCCTACCCCCCACATGAACTGCCTTATGTCTGTCCCATGCATTCTTGAATTATCCCAGTTTTAGACCCAACTTCCTCAGGAAGGCTGTTCCATGCGTCCACCACCCTTTTCGACTAAAAAAGTGTGAGAAAAGGCTCCATTGATGCCCATCCTACCTGAAGAGCCTGCATACAGGGCTAACAGGTTCATGATGAAATCCTGGCCAAAACCAGAGATGTTCAGAACCTCCTTTAGAAACTGCAAGTTGAGCCTATCAAAGGCCTTCTCTGTGTCAGTTGTAATCGCCAAGGTGGTTAAATTACTGCGTTTCATGCCAGAGATGATATTTAGCAAGCATCCGACATTATATTAATTACAGTGCGGGATAAATCCTGTCCGATTCTGGTGTACTAGCTTAGGGATCCAGTTTTGCAGCCTGTTTGCCAGGATTTTAGAGTAGCTTTTTGCATCAGTATTGATTAATGAAATTGGGTGGTATGAAGAACAAAATTTGGGAGTTTCCCCAAGGTTTAGAAATCACCATTAGTGATGCAGACTTCCATTCCCATGGAAAGATGTTCTGTTGCATGCAATCAAGACAAAGTCTTCTGAAGTGGCATAACAAGTGTATCTATAAAATGTTTATAAAATTCAGCGGGAAATCCATCGTACCCAGCAGTTTAAGTTTTAAGACCATCACTCAGGTAATTTCTTCCCTGGCTAAATAGTTCCTATCTGCCTCAAACAGGGTGGACAGGTTCAGGTGTTCAAGGAAACACTTTATTCTCTCGCCATCTTTCTCATGTTGCGCGGGTATAGAGTTTGTAATAAAGCTTGCCAAATTCTGTGGCAATGTCTGTCAGCAGGGTAAGGGTTTGAAGGCTCGGACCTTCTTTATGAAGTTTACAGATTACCCTCATGGCTTATTCCTTCCAGAGCTTAAGAGTGAGAAACTGACCTGCTCTGCTGCCTTGGGAATAATATGCAAATTTCATGCACCAAAGCATTTTCTCGGCTTCATAGATTCTGGACTAATTAAATCAGAGCCTCCCTCAGATTTGTCTTTTGTTCCCAGGTCTGCTAACTGCACCTCTAGGTCTAGCTTTTTTTTTTTTTTTTAAAAACCACACACTGTTTTGGCGAGTTAGGTATGCAATGATTCTCCCCTGAAGTACTGGTTTTGTGGCATTCCAGAGAGTGGTTGGGGTAACGGAGGCATCAGTGTTCAAATGGAAATATGTTCTGGATCATGATTTAAAGAGGCATTGGATGGAGTTATTTGATAAAGCCCCTACGTTTAGACACCACAACCCTCTGCAAGGCTGAGAGCATTGTCAATCTGTCCTCTGCATTGCTACCAAAGTCTTGGCCCTATGGTTTCCTCAAGCCTATATCCTTTTCAATCTACTTCTGTTCACTCCGCTTACTCCTCCTTACCCTATCTGACCTCCTATCATGTGTTATCCCTTGCCCTGTTGTCCTAGCACCTCTCTATTAGAGCAGCCCGTACCTTACAACCCGCTTCTCCCCTGTCAGCATCTTACAATCATCCCCCCAAAGCCTGAATGCCATGTCAAGACTTGTGCTAGGCATTGCCGACAGCGTGAATGTTATCTCTTGACCACGCCAGTTAGTTATCGTCTCCGTTGAATAACTGATGTACATGTTGATGCAATCTTGTTAACTCCTTAACTGGACCTATTGCTATTGTGTGTGTATCACTTTATCGTATACAAATGTCTATTTATTGTCTGCATATAAATATATTGTGCTTTGACCTTGTGTGACACAGGTCCACCTTGTAAGTGAGCTTGCTCAATGGTGTTCGCCTGGATAAATAAAGATTTTGATTGATACCCCACCACTTCAGATTTCAGAGTTACCAGGACGTGGTCCAACAGAGAGACTGGGTGGATCTTGGATCCTGTGAGTCTATACAGATGGGGTACTGGCACAGAACATCTATTAATTTGGGAGTAAGTTTTATGTGTGTTAGAATAAAAGGTATAGTCTCACTACACTGGGTGGAGCCACCTCCAAACACCCTGAAAATCTGACTCTGCCACCAAAGTCCCCAAAGTTTTTGCTGCAGGCGATTTTTTGGGAGTCTCTATAGGATTTAGAGGACTCCATACTTGGATCAGTAATACAGTTAGAGTCACAGTTAAAGTCCCTCCCAAGTATGCAGAGTCCTCAAGCTTTGCCTGCTGTTATACAGAACATCTCCTGGAAGAAAGTGTTAGAGGCAAGGTTGGAGGCATATATGTTTAAGATGGATAGAGGGGTGTCCTGGCAGGAGCCATTCACCAACACCCACCTCCCTATGAGTCTTCCCAGTGCTGCTCCGGAAGAAAAGGAGCTTTCCTTAACTAGGATGGCCATGCTGTTTACCTTATTTTTAGGGTGCAATGAGGCAAACACCGCACCCACCCACCCAGGAGCTTTTTGTGTTCCGCTGGGGTTAAATGAGATTCCTGATTAGGGCCATCTCTGATTCCAGCTTTTTAAGGTGGGAAAGGACCCGGATCTGGGCTCTCTTAATAAGGCTATTTAGGCCCTTTACATTAAAAGCAGTAAGCTTCAATAGTGCCATGGAAACAGAAATGGTATCTCACCTAAACAGCCGACATGGTGTTCAATTCCTAGGAGGGACCAATGACTTTCTCCCAGAAGAAGAATGGGGTGTAAAACATGAAAGATGGGGGACACAAAGTTCCCAAGTCTGGGGGTAGAGTGGGGGGCATAGGAGTACAGTTGTGACTGGATTGTCTGTGCCCCAACATTAACCAGCAACAGGTAGACCTGTTTAGGAGGCAGTATGGCGCAGTGGTTTAAGGCTCTGAACTGCAAATCTGGTGACATCCAGCAGACCAGATCTGGGTTTGAATCCCACAGCTTCCACTGGCATACTGTGTGATCCTGAGCAAGTCACTTAACTTCCCTGTGCTCCCAGGCCGCTCCTGTAAAAAAAGCTTTCAGCTTAGTGTGCTACTCCTGGTCAAACAAACAAACAAACAAACAAAGAGACCATATATACATTGTATTTTCAAGACCCTGCTGTGCAAATAGAAAAGCATTGTAGGAAAACATGGTGAATAGCCAAAATGCCAGAAATACAACAAGTAGAAGCAAAAACATAGTGACTTACAAAATAAATGTGAGCCTCGGCTCAAAAGCCCTAGGCTGTGCTAAAATTAGCAAAGTGCTTGTAATGGGGGGCATTCTCAGAGATGCGTCCCTAGATGCAAACTGCATCTTGCAATAAGTGATGTCACCCAGAAGAAAAGTACAGAAACCACATGACGGGGCATTCCCAAGTCAGGGTCAAAATTATGTTGTTTGCCCAGGTCAAACAATTATGAATTAAAGGAATGGGGTCCAGTCAGTGTGACCTTAGGCTGTACCCAAGGCCTGGATACAAAGGCAACAGTACCATGTGCACTGGAATTCGGAATGGAGAAGTTACACCAGAAAAGAAGATAGATAACTGCAGAAGGAAGCCAAGAGGAGGGGTAAGGCACACCAGGGAGGATTTCAGTACAGATTCTGACAAAGGACCAATCTGGGGGGAGAAGGGAGGAGGTAAATAAGATGTCTCTCCATTGAGGCAAGACTCCCTTCCCCACCAAAAGGGGGAACAAACTTGAGCATGGTGGTAAGAGCCCCCTTTTGCAGTCAGAAGAACCTTCTCTCACCCCCCCCAAAAAAATTAAACCCAGAATACAGGCAAATATCCTGCTGCTAAAGACATCTCTGTACAAATAATCCAGCCACTTCCCCAGCTTCCCTCCCTCCCTCCACACCATTAAAAAAAAAAAAAAAAACACATAGTACCAGTGTCCAGATACAGCAAAAGGAAGCCTCCCAGTCCAAATGTATAACCAGCTGGATGAAGGCCGGGGGGGTCTTTCCCATTGGCAGAATATAATATTGTCCAGCTCCTCCCGATTATGGCTGAACAGCCAGAGTAACAGTTTGCCAGGAGGTAGACTAGAAACAGTCAGAAAAGACAGGATTCATGCAGAGGGCACTTCGAGTTTGTGCGCAGTCAGATTGAGGGAGGCTAAAGGTGATAGTCGATAGTTTCCAGGCCATGGGAGTGCATCGGGGGAAAGCTCAATCAAGTAGGGAGGCAGGGAGTACACCACACACAAAATGCATGAAACCCAGAGCTCATATTTAACAATGCAGCGGTTTACCAGAGTGGATGGACTCCCACATTAGCCACCCACCCATCGGCCCCGATCATTCCCCACTATACCAACCTTACTTGAGAGCAGTCTTTAACTTGACTACAGTGTTGCGACCTTTGCCTCTTCACCCCTGCCCCCCCACAAAACACAGCATCAGTACTCACCATGAACCAAATTAAGAGAGTAATGATAACTCAAACCGCCTCTTCTCTCTGGAAAGTTTGCAGGAGAGCCTTGATCTCCAACCACAGCTTGATCAGTTTGGAGCTTCCTCTCCACTGACAAAAATGTTTGCCATTTTGATTTCTGTAAGTCCTGTAGGTCCCTGGGATCATGCGGTTTCCTAGGCAGGTGGGACTTCAATATTCCAGGCCTGAAATTCATCAATTGCCTCCTCTGGGGTAGTGAAAGTCTCAGAGCATCCAGGAAGGTAATCTGCAATTTAGCAGGGTAGGCAGTGACAAATTTCCACTTCTGGGTTTTTAAGCACTCACAGTACGGGGGAATAGGCCTTCCATTTAGTAAGACTCTCCGGTGAATAATCATTGTCCAAAAAGAGCTGATGACCCTAATACTGTATCACACTCTTCCTCCAGGCTTTCAAGAGGATCTCCTGTTTAACGGTATAGTTCATAAACCGCATCATCACAGAGCGGGGTTGCGCGCCTGCAGCTGTTGGCCTGGGAGTGACTGCACAGTGGACCCTTTTTGTATTAAAAGGCTGCAAGTCGTCCACTTCCAAAATTGAGAGAAGAAAGCTGTTAAGGAATGTGGACATGTCCCATCTCTCTGCACCCTCAGGTACCCCATGCAAATGAATACTGTTGTACCTCGAGCAGTTCTCTAGATCTTCACATTTATCGTGCAATTGCAGCTGCTCTGAAAGACATGGAGCAGCACCTGCTCAAGGCGATCCATGCGTGCGTCAGTCACCGAGGCATGTTGTTCAGGTTGGTCACCTTCGATTCTAAGGCCACAATGCTAGCCTTCAATTCAGAGTGCAGATTTTGAATTTCTGCTCAGAATTCTTTAAGCTCCTCAAGAATTGCTGCATTTGTTGGCCGGTTCGCAGTGGGTCACCCCCCTGCCAGGCCGGTTCGCAGTGGGCCACCCCTCTGCCAGGCCGGTTCGCAGTGGGCCACCCCTCTGCCAGGCCGGTTCGCAGTGGGCCACCCCTCTGCCAGGCTGCCAGCCTGCTTGCTCATCATTAGGGCTGTCAACTAGGATCCCATGGTATCGGAGGTGGAGTCCTGGCTTTTTGGCCTTTCTGCCACCACCAATTGAGAAAATAAGAATGTGAATATTTCTTAGATTGTACAAACCAAACATTCAAAACAAAAAAGCAAAAAGAAAAGCCACACACTCACAACCTCACATTAACACAGACACCTGGGGTCAGTTAAAATTCAGTTTATTGTTAAAAACATGCAGCCAGACACGTTTCGGATGATAAGGATCCTTTATCAAAGGCTAAAATCCTCATGATCTGAAACGCATGAGGCTGTATGTCTGCGTGTTCTTTTAATAAAATTAATTTTAACTGACCCCAGGTGTCAGTGTTAATGCGAGGTGGTGAGTGCTCGGCTTTTTGTGTTTTGAATATTTGGTTTGTACAATCCAAAAAATATTCACATCCTTATTTTCTCGGCTTTTTTTTTTTTTTTTTTTTTTTAAATGAATGTTGCTTGCCAAAGCACCACCATCCCAGTGCGAGACTTGTTCAGTAGCTTTACAAACCAAATATGAAGCTTAATTAGACCAGGTCCGGAGCTAGGCTTCACCCATCCACACAAGATGGCGATGTCACTGGAAATTCTTACACAGCCTTTCTTAGAATGGCTATGTAGATGTAATGTGATGCAGTATTCCATGCTAAAAAGGGCTGTGTAGATGTAATTTGATGCAGTATTCCATGCCAAGAAAGACAGTGTAGATGTAATTTGATTTAGAAAATGGGCTAAGAAAATCCAGGGCTCTGACTGGCTGATAGACCTGGCAAGGGGGTCATCTATCAGACAGAGCCTGGATATTAAAAGTGCCAGTCCCCACCAACCTCATCGCCAATATTAAGCAGACATCCAAATGTTCAATTAAAAATGCCATTTGTTTTGTCTCGCTTAGCGAGTAGCGAGCGCCGAGACCCGACCCCAGGGCTCCACCCATTCTTCGAAATAGCGCTCTGGCTGATGCCTCCAAGGCTTTTAGTTTAATGCTGTGGGGCGGCTACCACTGAATAGAAGCTCTCATTGCTCTTGAGTCCCTACAGGGCATAAACGAAACCACCGGAGCAGCAGTTTGGGAAGGTGGGAGGAGGCGCTTCATCCCATGCACTCACCACCTCCCACTGGCTACACTTGGCTTCCTGTTTTTGGGGGGGGGGGGGTGAGTAGGTAATGAGCCAAAAAATAAATTCAAATGCAGGTGGAGGAACTATTATAAAAACTCATTTAAAACTAATGTTTAATTAACATTTTTTATGAAAATTCTCTTTTACAGTGCCCATTTCTAAGTGCAATACTACCTCCAGGGTGGACGGTATTAGGAATACCGACCTTCCAGGGCTACAAGGCCCTCCGCCTGTGGCGTCTGGCCTCATTACGCCCCGGGGCGGTCTGGTATTCCCCAATACCACCCACCCTGTCAGGTATTATTGCTTATGCAGCGCATTCGATTAAATCAGGAACAGGAGCAGACTGCAGCCAACAGTGCAACAGCCGTGAGCAACCCGTCCACCTGGTAAATCTGCCTCTTACTGGAGACACATTGCCAAATAATGACAGTATGTTAAATTTAGCATTACTATGAGAAGAGCTACCACTGGACCTTGGTCATTATAAACATATTTGCTACCCTGGTCATTATAACCATATATTTGTTTTGTACTACATGCATGATAAGGTGTAAAACATTTAATTAATTATCGCACCTGCCCAATGGAAGCACGTTGACTCTGTGCTTGATTTCAGACAGTCTTTCAGCATCCCGTTGTAAGGCAACAGCATGGCTGTAATGAAGACGTAATAAAGAGAGGATGTTTAATAGAAAGCCAGTTAAATGTTTTCTAATATTTATTTATACCTTTCAGTCAGAGACTACATTAAAATAAGCACTTGTCAATGCCGAATGTTCAACATTTGCATTGCTGTTGTACTGGGTCCTACTTGTATACATTTTTACATATACATATACATATACACACATATAATATATATATACACACACACACACACACACACACACACACACACACACACACACACACAAGAGCAGATGACCTGTAATCTCATTTGCAAGGAGGTCCTGATTTTAAATTTTTATACTGCATTTACCCAGTAAAACAGAGGCAGATGCAATATCATTTTAAGTGTGGTCCTACTTTTGTAATTTTTTTTTTTTTTAAGACAGATCATCTTGGACGCAAAATCTCCTTTTCAGTGATGGGTTCTCCTGGAGGGTCCTCTTTTTACATAATTTTACAGTATATTTACCCAGGATATCCCAGCTGAGATACAATATCATTTTCAGTTGGGTCTTGCTTTGACACATTTTTGTATTGTATTACCTAGGACAGCACAGCTCAGATGCTACCCATTTTCAGTGGGATCCTGCTTTTCACAATTTTTATACTGTATTTATCCAGAATAGCACAGTTGAAATGCAATCTCATTTTCAAGGGGACCCTGCTTTTACCCATTTTTGTAATGTATATACCCAGGATAGCCCAGATGAAAGGAATTTTCAGTGGTGTCCTGCTTTTACAATGTATTTTTTCCAGGATAGAGGAGCATAGCTGCACAGTTTAGTGGGGACTCTACTGTACTGGGGTTCTGCTTTTATATTTACCCAGGATAGACCAGATGAGATGCAATATCATTTTCAGTGGTGTCCTGATTTCACACCTTTTTTTTTATTCTATTTACCCCAGGATAGGCCAGCTGAGAGGCAATATCTAATTTTCAGTGGGCTGTCACATTTTGACCTCATATTTCCAACGTACTCTTATGACCAGACGTTATGATCGAGATAGGTGGAATTTTTTTAATCTCATCTGAAAGAGGATTTTGCAGTGCAACTGTGAAAACATGTTTCAGGAGGGGATTTGAAAAATTACACCTGTATGTTTATGAGGTGGGGTAACACAAGGGATATGTTGAGCCTTAGAGGCCCAAATTTGCAAAAAATATTGTCCTTTACTACAACTTAGTTTTTCCCCCCCCCACCCTTTGACCCCACATTTCAACGCAGTCTTATGACCCCCATGCAATTCATCTGCTGTTTACCAGGTAAGCATGCTAGATGGCCAAGAGCCTATTTTCCAGGTGCGACCCGGGAGATTACAAGGTACATACAAGAACACCAGGCATATACATTACAACAAGTGGTAGGAAAAACAGCAATAGTACAGGAATGGACGGCAGTAATACGCATTTTGGGTCAGCCATACCCTCAGGTGGGTGTGGGTAAATGGATAACACTAGTAGTACAACTTGTAGGAGAGTTATCAGGTAATGATCAAGATGGGTGGATTAAAAAAAAAAAAAATACTGTCCGAAAAGTGATTTCACAGAGGGAGTGCGAAAACGTGTCTCAATGGGGATTTTAAAAATGACACTCGTCATGTTCATGATGTGGGGTAACAAGAGAGCTGCATTGGGGGCCAAAATCTGCACAAATCACAATGTTATGAGTAAATGTTGAAAAAATTCAATGTAGCTTCATGACTGTTTTGTTACATTTTGTCCCCAAATTTTCAACAGAGTCTTTATGACCCCAACCCCCCTTCTCAACAGGACAGGTGTCATTTATAAGATACTAGCTAAAATGTAATTTCACGCCACAACTGCGAAAACACATTTTTGCCAGGAATTGAAAAACACCTGTCATGTTTATGAGATGGTGTGAAAAAATTGCTATGTTGACAATTTGGGGTCAAAAATACTGAAAATTACCCACGCATTTAGATAGAGTTAAAAAAAAAAACACTTTCATAACTTTTTTTTTTTAAATATCTTTACCCAAATTTTAAACTAGTCTTTTCGACCCTACTCAAATCCAGTAGGTGAATATTTCAAATCCTATCCGAAAAGTGATTCTGTGAATCTTCTGCGAAATCATCTTTCAGGCTGGATTAGAAAAATGCCACCTACCTTGTTCATGAGGTAGGGTTCCAAAAAGGTCATGCTGAAGACCTGGGGGGAAAAATGTTAAAAAAATGACCAGGTTACGAGTACAAGTTCAAAACACATTGAAATACTGTACACTGACCGCAACGTACCCAGTTTCCTCAGTTCCCTGCCTGGTGTTGAAGAGTGAAAACACGTCTCCGGTCCAGAAGGGGTTATGGTGTTGGACCCCTGGTAGGCAAGTAAGGAGAAGGGGTGTGTGGGGTGGTGGGTTCTGAGTGGGGAGGGGGGGGTAGCAGCAACAGACATGGATGGATCACCCCCCCACCCTGTAAAACTGAAGAGACAGAGGTACGATTTTCTTTATTTCAGGTAGCAACACTGGGGAATAGGCACCCCAGTGTCGGGATCATCTTTACTTATGGGGCACAGGAAGTGATGTGGGAGGGATAATTAGCAGAAGGAGAGACTGTGAGATTGTCAGTTGCATTGTTGAGGGGGGGGAAGAGAGATGAGATGCAGTCTGATCATGACACTGATAGTTGTATTGTTGGGTGGGGGTGGAAGAGATCATGACACTGATCAGCTGCTTGCTGAGTGATGTCATGCAGATCAAAGCAGAAAGGCACACTGTCCTGTGAGTTGGATGGCTTCTCTGAAGTTTCCACCCAGCAAGCACTGAAGAGTGTCGAGATCAGCCTAGCCGATGATTGGTCTGATACCGTTGAGCCCACTGCAGATTGCCCTGCTCTGGACTGACAGTGACACCTCTCAAACCCTCCATCATAGGCTGGCCCGGTGTCACCGAGGGTTGAGGCACTGGACGCTACACACCATGCCGGCAACCCAGGATCAGGAGTGAGCTTGGGTCAGCAGGGGACTGAGAGGATGGAGTGTCTGGAGGACAGCTGTCCTCTTCTGGGGAGGGTGGGTGGATGATTCCCCGGTGTAAGCGGCTCCTAGCAGAGGCTGGGAGTGCCACAGACCAGGGATCATGCTAGAGGCAAGGGAAGGAGCCTCGGCAGCCGTTCGTGGGCTGGGTGCAGGAGCACGCCCAGCAGCACTGGATGGCTCTGACATCCGGCTCCCTAAAGGAGCACCAGAACAGGGAAAAAAAAAAAAACACACACCCCCACTGGCTGGGGGAGGGGTAGACGTCGCCTGCCCCTGCCGCCGGATCCTGCCCACTATGACCTGGTCCAGACGTCACTGCTGCCCATGGAGTGCCGGAAGAAAGCGCAGAGGAGCAGAAGGTGGCCCCACCCAAGGGGGGTGCATTCCGGAGGGAATGGCTCAATCGGTGTGTCACAAGTGATTAGAGAATGCAGGCGCAGATGGGAAGATCTCAGGCCAGAGGAGACAAGGTAAGTCGACCAAAGTAGCACCAGTCGGTGGTGACCGGAGGGAAAGAAAGTACAGAGAAAAAAAAACCACCATCATTGCAATAGGTTTGCTTTATGTAAGTGCAAGCATGAACACAAACCTCAAAGCTGAAGATGGTCACAGAATTTGCAAACATGGTATCTAAAGTATGTCAATTTTAATTACAGACGTTACTTACTTGTAATGCATGGTCTTCATACATTAACTTCTCCACAGAGTCACGTTCCTTTATTTTGGACTGCCAGGCTCTTCAACCCCATGTGAATTTTATAAATTATGGTGGTGCTATGTCCAATGACTTTGGTGCAGGATACCACTACGCACCTCCACATATACAGGATACCAACACCAGTGGTCTCCAGTTCTGGAAGACCAGCAGAGGTGCAGAACAGAAGATGACAGGGTAAAAAACAAGTGAAGAACCCCTAGTCAGAGTGAAGAATACCTAGGCATAAAAACAGGCAACAACCTACCATCTCCCAGACAAAAAAAAGAAAGCCTAAGGGAAAACTACAGAGGTCAAAACCAACAGCAAGTTACTGGAGTGGTACTACTGGATCCTAACTGCAACAATAATAAAGAAATTTTCCCTCCCTCGAAAGGAAAAAACTCTGAAGCAGCGAGACAGACTAGGGCGAGTGTGGCTCTACAGAGATGTTTTTTTCAAAGATCACAAGTTACAAGTCAACAACTTTTCTATCTTCTTTCAGAACATCTTTGTCCATAAAGTCTACACTCTTAGATCCAGGCCCAAGAAGGTTGAAAGCATTGTGAGGTGGGCAGAGTTCCATTAACATCTGCAAGATAGGAAGCCTTGCATAATTCAACAAGGCTAAATTAAGTCTATGAATTTCTACATCCTAGCTGTGAAGTATGCTTGTACTTGGCGAATGCAGAAATATAGCAATTTTCACATCTGCATCATTGAGCGTGATAACGCCTAACACCCCCTAACTGGTGGAAGCAGACGCTGAACTTCTGCATGTTTTAATGAATGGCAGATTCATTCTGTACCATAGAAATTTGATGTTTTCTTCTTTTACATCTATCCAAAAGATGACCAAGGTGTTACTTAAAGAACAATTATAGGCTTACGACAGACTCATAAAACTGGAGTTTTGGACTTTGCACATTTATAGGGACACGTATAGACACCACACAAATACCACAATATAAACTGTAGGGTTCAAACCACCACACAGTAGCTTCTCCTGACAACCAGGAGATGCGCTGTGAAAGACGGGGTCATGGCCTGTGACAAGGTTCATACGTTTCATAAAGGCCCCTATTAAAACAAAAATAAATCAGTCTGTGACTGAATGTGTGTGGGGATCTAGTAAGAGTTACTAAACTAGCCGTATAAACCTTTGGAGTCAGTACTTAAAAGGAGAATGGCACTGAACCTACATGTCATTTTTATTTCCCCAACTGAAGTGTTTAAGTACTGGTTAAAATACTGTTATAGCTATACCGCCTTTTTAGTAACCACATTGGACAGTTCTGATTTACACTCTGGTAGTAAGTGCCATTTTAGAACTATGTGATGTAGTTCACGTCCCTCTCAGCCACAGAATTCTATAGCAGAACATGGATTCATTTCAACAATAAAATAGCAGAACAGGGACATAAACTACATCATATCATTCTAAAATGGTTCTTACCAGTAGCATGTAACCAAAAACGCCCAATATGATAACTATAAAGCATGGACAGCTACTGCAATAACAGAATTTGAACCAGTATTTAAAAAAAAAAAACCCTTCTACTGAGAAGAACGATTTATAGATTCGGCAGTTTTTTTTTTTTGTTTGTTTGTTTTTTTAAAAAATCATTTCTAGAAAGGAATGCGGTCAGAGTATATGAAACCAAACTTGTTTCCCCAAGTTTATGCCTTATGCTGACAAAGGGAGACCTACAGATTATTTACAGGGCTGGGTACATTGTTCTGTGTGTGCAAATGCAGATGTGGGTAAAAAGGAGAATAACTGGTGCATGACACGGGGTCTCCAGCTTCAAAGCTCTATGCTTTAATTTCCAGTTCCAATAGCCTCCGACATCTGCGCACTGCTACAGGCAGAAGGAATGCCAACTCATACTGGACGTAGACAGAATAATTCAGATGTTTCTCTTTCACATTGTTGAGTGGTATAATATACATGGGAATTGAGCATGACATGATTAACACCATATTACACTTTCATTGTTTTGTGGCAAGAGCTGCTTGGAGAGCTGTTCCTTTTCTTTCAGCAGTGTGCTTCTGCATTGCATGCAACAGGTATGCAGAACACGGCCATGTGTCTCTACCCTCCCACAGCTGTGCCATTTACCACTCTACCTTTGGTCCGCCGGGTGGCACTGGTATGGTGCTCACAAATAGCTCCCACTCCAGAGGAGGCAGGTGTCCTTTGAGATGGCCAGTAAGATCATTTACCAGTTACTAATTACTGCACTTTTTTTTTGTATTATCTGGCATAGGAACACTTTATGCTATAAAAGTGAATCTTCTAATAAAAATACTGATTTGCACTTCCAGCTTGGTGATCCAGTTCTTTCAGTATTCTCCTAGCAGGGAGTGCAGTTACCCATTTTTTGTCCTTTAAAATGCTCAAGCCTTTTTTGTCCCCACTGGCTTTCCAGTGTGCTGGCCTCATTACTGAATCCAGGTCAACGATATCCTGGGTGGCGCTGCTACCATTGTGCTAAAAGGCCAGCAAGGGAGTGCTTGGTCTAATTCTGACTTTAGTTATTCTGAAGGCATCAATTCTTAAGAATACAAACCAGAGATATTGATTTTGGCACTACCTTAGATCACCCAGTGCTGGCAGGTAGAATCAAGATGTTGGAAGATATAAGCCTTGTGACTGTAAGGCTCTGCATGATAAAATGACAAAGATCTGGAACCTCAGAACGTGGAGAACCTTCGATGGCCCTTGTAACTAATGTGGATACATAGGATTCTATGGATTGTACAATGCTTGGTAAGAGTAACAAGAAAAACTCATGAATTTAAGATTAAATTAATGATTTGACAGAACCCTAGTGAAGGATAAAACCGGGCAGCAAATATACGCTCTGTGGGGAACAACTGGCAGAAACTACAGTTGAAAGGGATCTAGGAGTACTCGTAGCTGATGATTTAAAGACAAATCCAAAGGGGAAACACTGCAAGTACCCCAGGGAGGGGTGCAGGCAGAGGCTGCTAGCCCATGTACTGAAGTCGTCCTGACAAGCCTGCACACCAAGTAACAGCCCCCTGACGAAGGGTGTGTGTGACCCGCCATGCCGGGGCTTTGCGGCACTGGATCATTCTGTCTGTAACACACTCACTTTACTGGCTTATTAAAGCATTGCAATTCAGATTTCTCTGTGAGTAGTGTGTTTTGTTCTTGGCAGTTACTTGGTGTGCAGGCTCGTCAGGAATTCTTTATTCAAAGACAAGCAAGCAATGCGAGAAGGCGGCTCAGAAAGCTAGCAGCATCCTCGGATGCATAGGCAGTGGTATCACGAGTAGGAAACTGAAGTGATAAAGCCACTGTACAGTTCCTTGGTGAGGCGGCATCTGGAGTATTGCATCCAGTTCTGGAGACCACACCTCAGGAGGGATTTGGATCGCCTAGAGAGTGCAGAGGAGAGCAACAGAGATGCTACATGAACTACACAAGGAACATTACGAATCAAGACTAAGCCACCTCAACAAGTACTGACTGGAAAGGAGAAGGGACAGAGGGGATACGAGACATTTAAATACCTCTGTGGAATCAACTCAGTGCAAACACAAGACCTCTTCAGAGAAAAAACACATCTACACGAATGAGGGGGTGCAGCAGGCATCTGAAGGGAGGTAGTTTCAAAACAAACTGGAGAAAGTTCTTCACTGAAAGGATGGTGGAACCCTGGAACGCTCTGCCCACAGAAGTTGAGGCTTCAAAAACAGTAAGGGAGTTAAAGCTAGCGTGGGACAGGCACTGCAGAAAACTATGAAAGTCAAGACACTACGAGGTGGGTAGCCTGCACGGCCTGAAGATGGACCGCATGGTCCCCTTCTGCCAACACTATGTATACTGTATCCAAGATGCTCTGCGCTGGTGGTGGAACATAACTATGCAGTCCTGCAGTAGGTTCTTGAAAGGTGTCTTCTAATCTGCTAGAGGGCTCTCCACATAAGTCTCTAAACAGGAATACTGGCCATTTTCCTGTGTAACCTTGATTTCAGATAATAAAACTACCAGAGGAAGCAGGCATAAAGCCTCTTCAGAAAACAAATCACAGCTCTAGAATCTTTTCTTTTTAATCATAAGTCTATTGATAGCCTCATGATGGCCCCCCACCCTCCAAATAAACGGGCCTTTACTGCATCTATGAGAGTACCAGTGGCAGTCCTTCCAATGGCCATGTGTCGTTTTTGTCCCTGGTGTTTATCCACCACCCTCATGGTACCCTGCAACACCACCTGTAATCTACAGTGGTCCTAGAGGAAGCAAGCTATCTCACTGGTCCATCACAGGAGCTGATGCAGAAGTGGAACCAGGGTCCTTCCTTCCCCCAGACAAGAAATGTTAGTATTAGCACTGGAATTGCAGGACTACTAACAATGGAGACTCGGGCTAGCTCTCAAACCTGGGTCACCCACAGAATAGTGTGACCTGCTACTATTGAGCAACTGGGATGGCAATGCTCTAGTATCTTAATCAGGTGGTCAGTGATGAAAGGTTTGGCGTATCTAGCCTTTTCACTGGCTGCTGGTGCAACAATGGTCTTTAATGAGAGCACAGTATGTAGGAAGACCTGGTCCTTGGTGACCTGGTGTTTCCTTATCAAATTTGTTTGGCACCGAGGAGAGGAAGGCAGACATCTCTCAAGTCTCTAATACACTATTGCCTTGTGAGAAGCAGGATGAAGAAGCTGCCTCATAAATGGGATGAAGATGGTGCATCAAGAAACTGGGTATACATACTCTACAGTCATGTTCCCCAGATCTCCATTGAAGTCTCTTCCTGGTATAAGAGTATTTAAGTTGGAATCTCTCAGGACCCCCTTCCTTTTCCTCCTCGTCAGGAGGCTGGCATGGGACTTGGGATAGGAGACGAAATTACGACTCCCTAAGGAGTTTGTAAGGGAGGTTGGGTGTAGGAGGGGATAACAACTGCATGACTCTCCTGAGTGCAGCAGCCATCATTTCAAAACTCTCCAAATACCAAAGACGCCTTCTCTCTGTGTCTAATGTCCAACTCTGGCTCGGAGTCTGAAGACCCCAACACTGAAGAGGAATGATGCTTACTGTTCTTATGTTTTCTGCCCTTCTCCTCATGTTCTCCACTCTCAGCAGAGTCAATGTCGTGGAGCTGTGGGCTGGATTGAGTGAAAGCTGGTATCAGGAATATAGATATATGGGCCATCAAAACCCTCAGCCACTTCTCTTTCTTTACATCAACTGTGGGCCTCCAATATTGGAGGACATCAGCATGTAAGCAGACATGGGAAGTTTAGATTATCAGAGGACCTGACCTGGTCAAGTCTCTGCCTTTCCTTGCCTGAAGTGGCATGGCCTTAAGGTCTCACAGTGCACAGAGGTACTGGGATCAAGGTTAAGCATTAGACAGACACTTCAGACAAAGGGAATGGGACTCCAGGTAGAACACTGTGGCCTTGCAATGGTCATAATTCCAGAACCCATTTGCTCAATACCCTTCTACTCGCTCAAGGTCAAATAAATGTTCTTTGAGGATAACCCTGGCGGTGAAGACAACACTGTATAAAAAAAATAAAGTAAAAAGTGCAGTATCAACTATACAAGAAGAACACGAGAATCCAGCAATGTTAACAATAATGAAGATCCTTCTCTTAATCCAAAGCACAAACCACCCATTCTTGGAAGGCTGATGTTCTCTGTACAGTGGGCAAAAAAAAGAAATTGATACCTTTGACAATGTCATCATCACTTTTCATAGGCCTGAAAACCCAACAATACAGCGTACATTTCTAGTGAGGCTGGTAGATGTATTTTTAAAGTATCTTAGATACTCCGCCAAAGCAGCCTTCTGTGCACAAAATATGACCGTCACTCTGACAAACTCAAAAATGCACTAGAAAACAATGGAATATGGTCCAGCAAGAGACGTTATACAACATTTTTAACTAACCGTTGACAAACTCATTTGGTACACATCAGTGGAGACTTGATACACACCAGAATGGTTTTGCTTTTTAAAAAGCAACAATGGGCCGGCCCAGTGGCATGGAGGGCTTACCTCCTGCAACACTGGCAACTTGTGTTCATGGTGCGAGCGGCCACCGGGGGTCAGTTGGGGAGGGATCGGATCGAGCATCTGAAAGACAGCTCTCCTCTCCCAGGGAGGGGTGGGGATGGAGTCCACTGCCTGTCTGACCCCTAGTGGTGGCTGAGGGCTGGCACAGCGGGCCCACACATAGGGTCGGTTACGTGGCAGATGCCTTGCGTGCTGCGTACTGAAGCGTATGCGACTCCGCCATTGGAGTCATTGCATGCTGGTGCACCACACTCGGGAGACAGGCAAAAAAGGAGGAGAAAATAATGTTGGCCAGCAGGATGAAGCCAGCCCCTCACAGGCTCCGCACCTGGCTAACTGGCACCTTGCTAGTATAAGAGGCAAGTCCAGTGGACGTCAGGGTAACTGGGCTGGGGGGCAGGGTGCGGGTGACCGCTTAAAAAGAGAGACAGGGGGAAAAAAAAGCGCAACATACACACTAGCTGTGTTTCATATACTCATGTGTGTATATTTATTGAATTTTGCTGGATAGGGCCACAATGTCTGCAGCCACTACAATGGTTGCCCAGACAGAGGGCTGTCTGCACTACGGTGGGCTCAGTGAGGTTGAGGGAGTGGGGTGAGAGCCACATCCCCCATCCAGTCCAACTCAGAAACTCCTATGCTGTCCTGAAGGAGCGGGCAAGTCCCACAAGGCAACCCGAGGTTGCGACCAGGGAGGATGAGCGGGTGCTCCAGGAGGGAGACCTACGGGGTCCTCTGCCCCCCGCCCAAGAGGAAGAGGAAGCTACTCTTGGTGGGGGACTCAGTCAGGGAAATGGAGCTGGGCACAGGTAGCGGGGTGGAGAGGGAGGTCAAGTGCCTTTCAGGAAGCACTGCTCGTATGGAAGGGGAGCATATTCAGAGGATCGCTACAGTGGAAGCAAGGAGGCTGACTGGAGGTCATTGTTCATCTGGGGACAAATGACTCAGCCAGGGAAGAGTTAAGCATAGAGCAGGTGCAGGAGGACTTCAGGGAACTGGAAAGGCACCTTGGGGAGGTAAGCAGGCTCCATAACATTCTCAGAGGTGCTGCCAGTGCACAGCAGGGGATAGGCTAGGAATATCGGCATCCAAAAGTTCAACACTTGGTTGGAGGGCTGTTGTAGAGAAAAGGGTTTTGGCTGAATTGGGGACTGGGGACCCACCTGGAATGATGTGAGCCTGTACAAGGGTGACAGCCTTCATCCGTCCAGTTTAAATGCTTCCTTGACAAGCATTTAAACTGGTCAAGGGGGTGGGCAGATGGGAGCAGGGGGACATAAGCAGACCACAGGTTACAGAAGCAAGCAGGGTGAATCAGGAGGAAAAGTTGTTATAAACTCATAAGGGGTGTGGCAGAGGAAGGGAGGCAGCATAAGAAAAAAAAAAAAAGTTGAAAAAAGGGGACAGGAAGGCAAAAAAGGAAGTACAAGGGGGACAGGCAGTGAAACATGGCTAGCCATGTACACAAATGCCCACAGTCTGGGAAATAAAATCAGACCTGGTGGCCTTGATGGCAGAAGTGGACCTGGACATAGTAGCAATTACCGAAACATGGTACACTGTAAACCATAACTAGAAGGCAGATGTACCAGGGTATGCTCGGTTCAGGAGAGATAGGGAGGGGGAAGTTGCCTTTTACATTAGGGAAGGTATTAAAGCAATGGTAGTACAGGGTAGGCAGGGGGAGGCAGAGGCACTGTCGGTCACCCTTGAGCCATGCAATGGCACAGCACTTCACACAGGAGTGATCTACAGGCCTCCAGCACAGGGAGAGGAGGTAGACAGGGCCAACAGTGGAAGAAACACAGAATGGTAGCAAAGGGAGAGGTACTGCTGCCGAGTGATTTTAATATGCCCGACGTGGATTGGACCATCCCGTCAACTGCCTCAGCCAGGAGCAGACATATCTTGGACTCCGTGATGGGGGCAGGCCTCAGGCAGTTAGTGCTGGAGCCCACCAGGGACAAGGTGATTCCGGACCTTGTACTGACCAATGGGGACCAAATCATGCAAGTCCAAATGTATTGTCACCTAGGGTCCAGCAACCACCAGACTGTTTTAATTTTTTTTTTTTAATGCTCCGTGTCAACCGGCCCCCTTCTACCAGTCCCCCCAGCCCCATCACCCTGACATTCACTGGGACTTACCTCAATGGCATGGAGGTGCTCAGCTGGCCGGGTGTGGAGCCTGCGTGGGACCAGTGTCATCCTGCCGGTCGGCACCATTTTCTACCGATTTTCTCAGTCCCCTGTCACGGCTGCGCATGTGCAAGTGGAGGCACATGCACGCGGCAGACCCAAGACACTGTCCCAATGCGTGCCACGTCCCAACCTGCACCATCACCGGACCCCCACCCAGTGGTAGCTGGGCAGGAGCGACAGGGACCCTCCCCGGGACAGGAGAGTTGCCTCCCAGCTGCTCGATCCAGCTCCCCTCCTCCACCTCCCTGCTGACCCCGGCTCGTTCCCGAACCCAGGGTGCCAGCATAGCATGAGGTGTAGCATCCAGTGCCTTAACCCTCAGCACCACGGGCCTGTGTGGTTCAACAATGGTAAAGTGTCACAGTCATGCCACACAAAGGCGAGGGTCCTGGATTTTAGGAGGGTGGACTTTGCTAGGATGGGGATAGTCATCAAAGAAGCCCTGGCGAGAAAGGAAGCAAGAGGGGGGTTTAGGAGCAGTGGGCACACCTAATGGGTGCCATACTGGAGGTAACAAATCAGTGCATTAGTCTAACAAACAAGGGTAAGAGAAGGAACAAACTATGGTTCTCAAAGAGGGTGGCAAGAAAAAAAAATAAGGGCCAAAAAGGTGGCTTTCAGAAAATACAAGGAGACACAGAAGAAGGGATAGGTCAGTGTACCTAAATAAACAGAGGGAAGCAGGGAAAGCAGTTTGGAGCACAAAGGCTCAAACCAGGGAAAGGTTAGCACAGACAAAGAAAAGGGACAAGACATTCTATAGATACATTAGTGAAGGGAGGAAGGACAGGGCTGGGATTGTAAAGCTCAGAGGGGAGGAAGGGGTGTGTGTGGAGGAGACCTAGAGAAAGCATCAGTACTGAATAAAATACTTCTGTTCAGTATTCACTGAAGAAGGCAAGGGACAGGGACAAAAGCTGGGCATCAGAAACAACTCAGGGAGGGAGAGGAACACCAGCCCATTTACAGAAGAAAGAGTCCAAGAAGAACTCATAAAACAGAGGGTGGACAAAGCAATTTTAAAATTAAGAGTAGGAGGGCATATTAGGGCAATTCAATGAAAAGATGAACAATGCCCTTTCATTGCATTGTATTTCCCCAACCAGACCCGAGAACCACAGATTTAAATTCTGTTGTCTGGAAAAGGTAAAGTAAGGGAAAATGAGGCAGGGACCTAGGCAGTCCGACTCTCAAACATGAGGCTATGTGGATGGTCCAACTGAGAGGTTATTACCCACCAGGGCTAAACAGATTTGATGCCACTTATTAGAAAATTCTAATGAAAATACTGTGACCTTATTTACGGATGTACATTAATGTACGTTTCGCCCTTCTTCTCCCCTCCCCCCCCCAGATATTTGCCTTTCTGAGTCAAATGAGCGATCAAAGCTAGATACCAAAATTTAAAATTGGCAGGCCATCATGGTTGGGGAGTGGTATGTTACTACCCTTGAATGGTGATACTCTGTACACGACTCTTTGGAAATTAGTTCACTCAGTGGCTAATAAAAAAATATTTAAATATGTAATATATTGCTGTACAGAAATTCATCTGATCGATTACATTGTTTAAGTTGATGCCTACACTTTCTGTTCTAGAGTATATTTATTAAAAACTTGTTACTAGCATGCACTGCACCTTTAAATTTTGCACTTAAATGGGTTTTATCCACATACATCTGGGATCCTTGAGAAAGCTTCAAGCAAAACTGGTCGGGTTACCAGCAGTCTTTGTGCACCATCATTGTTCAAAAGTAGAACTGTTTATGCTACTTATGCACATAAAATGTGCGCTTTTTTTATTCAGTACTTTATTAAAGCTTTGTGCTACTTAGCAACTCTTAACACTCGTTGCTGGTCTTTTGTTTTCGGGTTGTAACTCTTACTTGGCACCAGCAGTTTGTGGAGCAGATTGTTAAACTTTGTTTTCAATTATACAAATGAATTACATTAATCAGGGAAAAATCCACATGTTGTAAAATGTTATGCAAACTTGCCAAACTTTTGTTACAGAGATGCAAGTCAAGGACATAGCAAGGTACAGCAAGCAGTGACCAGCAAATTGTGAGAGGGTGGAGCACAGGCAGAAAGTCCAGTGGTGAAACAGCAGCATGTCACGCTTCTACCTTGGAGACTGGGCTCAGGTGTGAGCCCTAATGAGGCATTTGGTTCAAAGGGCATGGGATTCTGCGAGAGTCAAGAGAAAAAGGAATCTGGCACATGTAAAGCTTGGTTAAATCATTTTATTCGGGCAGAGGGCAAATATATAATGAGTGTATGTACCATACAGAAACAGCACAAAATGGAGAATACCCCAACTTTTCACGTTATACTACCACTTCAACTGGGAAGTGGGGTTGAGTAAGAGCTTTCTGGAACATGCAGTCCCACTACCAGGGAATCACAGAGCAGCACTGGTGTCAACCATGAGGCCACTCTCCCAGCCCTAGGAAGGGTTCCGCCACAGTGGTCTCTTGTCATGGTGGGTGGGGGACTGGGGAAAAAAGTTCAGGAGAGGCAAAGGTAGATATGAAGGGACAAAAGCAGAAGAGGCCCCTAAAATCACAAGGAACCGAATTTTTTCCCCTTTTTCAAATTCCAGACCTAAGAGGAAATTCATGACTTCTGGCAACAGTGGGACTGATATTAGAACAGTGTCACAGAAAGGACCTTCAGCTAATTTATGTTTCAGCAGCTGTTACCTGAGTATCCAGTGACTCCATCTGATTGGTTGAGCTCTTTGAAGGTGGGTATATCCAGGAAAGAGGATATCAATTTCCCTGTGTTGAAATGCACAGGAGACATATGAAAAATATACCACTATTTAGTTAAAAATACATTTATAATGTTAAGTTGACAGTTGTTCACATGATTTTTTTTTTGCTAGCTACAATAAGTGCAGAGCTTGCAGGATAAAACAAGATGTAAACATCAAAATGATCAAAACTGCATTGCAGCTGGTTCTGGTACCAATACCAACTGCGCGACCTATACTGAGCCTCAGGAGGAAAGAGGGACAGACAACTGTCATATATCGAAGCCTCAAGTTATATCAAGTACATTAAAAGAAAATATATGTCCCAGCAACCTGGAAGCAGCATGCTGCGATACCATAATGAAGACATGGATTTGCAGGTCCAGATAGATTCCATCAGGCTGGTGAAGCCTCAAGACTGCTGCAGAGGCTGTGCACTCAGGCTCTGGAGGTAGGAGCTTCGACTCCCATAGCACAGAGCGCCTTCTACAAGGGTTGACCCGGCAGTGACTTCATGGGTGACCATGTCATGTCAACCAGGCTCTGCTTACAAGGATGGAACACTAGCAGAACTGACAAGCAGAGCAGGTGGTCTGGCAGGGATTTGGGGAGAACAGGGGCACACATTGCCAGCCTGATATGACCATGTACCCCCGTGCCACACAACCCAACAACAGTGCAGGTCTGACCCACCAGCAACCATATGAAAAGGTGCTTTCTCTGGTGGTGATGTGTTGGGGGGGACCCATGATGGGATAAGGTCAGACCTCCAATGGTGGATAGCCTGGGGTGCCCGATGGAAAGAAAAGAAAAGAAAAAAAAGGGGGCAAAACAGTTGATGACTTTTGGGGGAGAATCTGAGATCACCTTCTGTAAGAGGTATCCAGTTATGACTGCAGATCCAAAAAAGCGGGGTTAAAAAATGAGCAAGAAAAAACAGTGGAAGTGTCGCTATACAACCTAGCACACTTTTAGTTTATCAAAATATATACATTGGACTTGTGGAGTGCCAACTACATATTTTGATAATCACGTAAAGGAAGTGTGCTAGGCTGTATATTTATGAAGGCACGGTTACTGACCATGCTTTTTTGTATGGCGTGGACAGCGCGTTTGACCACGCATTTATGGGTAGCACGGTTTTGACATGGGCCCTCTGCAGGATTCTTTAATGCACTGGCTTCGGGTAACATATGTCAGGTTTGACAGAGTCAAGCTTTTACTAAATATTATAGCCCGAGAAAGATGGTAGACTGTAGGTATCTGGTTCCAGGTTTTATTTTGCAATCCCTAAAAAGCCAAATAGCTTTAGGTGGTTTGGGGATAAATTGCTCTCCTAGTTATCAGTACAAGGCTGCTTTTCTTTGAAGTCTGGACATCTAAAATGTAATTTTGACCTTCCAGAGCAGTCTTTAGTCTCCATCATTCATGCTGCTGTTGCCTAGAGCAACAGGACTGGAAGTTCATTTTTGGAGCATCTGGCATCTGCATATGGGTTGTAATCCAATGAATGTGACTTGTTAATGTTGTTACACAGCAGTCTGCCACTGAACCAGGTCCAGCAGCAACTCACTGCAGTGGCCTCAGATGTCTAATGTATTTCTGAAATACAAGCCTCCGCAGCTTCAGCTACCTCACAGAAAATCTGCAGTGCACCATGCGCCTGTCTTAGCTCATTCAGTATCCCCATATAATGTACGCCAAGCATGTTTTTTTTTTTTTGGTGTTTCTACAAAAAAAAAAAAAAAAAAAATTGTTCTCAGGGTTACAATGTTGAGAACAGCTTTTTTAAAAAATGTTCAAAGCAATCATAAGCACAGTTGTAAGCAAAATGCAGAGACAGCTCACATTCAAACCACACTTGCAGGTGCGAGATTCAGTGTCGATGACCCCATCTAGCTGGAATATCAGTATTCTTATTCTAGATAGGGTCTCATTAGTAGGGCTGCATTTTACCCCTTCACATCAACCTTCCTAGAGTGGTCTGATAACCTCAATGTGGTACGGCAAACATTCATGTTTGAAAAAAGATGCTTAATTTATATTCACACCTCTTAGGTACAGTGTCACCATAGCACTCACACTTTGCTCTTGTGCTTTATAAGAACGCTGTACCCACTTGGTGCGACAACCAACTTGTTCTTCATACTCTGGCACTAGCTATTCTCTACACTGCAAAGTTTGCACCACCTGGATAAAGGAAGCAACGGAGTCAAATCCCCAATATGCTGCTAGGAACAGGAACTACAAGATTCCTATAGGCGTTTACTGAACAGTGAGAAAAGGTCACAACCCCAAACACAGCCTAGTCAATTTAAAGCTAGTATTCAGGGCTTCTAATATATGGAAATCATATTTATAAAGGCAAGGCTTCCATTAATGGAGCACATCAGATTAACTCTCTCATTCATAAATGAAGGATATACTACAACTTACGAGGAAGCTCGTTCCACCATTGTCTTGATCAACTGTAGAAGGTAGTCGGTCAGAGTTGAGATTTCATCTCTCAGCCAAAGCCTCATATCTGTTGTAACCTATAAGATTGCTAGTGGTCACTACAAGGTTTCTGCAATATACAGATGTAAATAGAAAATGTGTGCAAATCCTTCAGCAGCTGAACAAATAATTAATGGGAAAATCGGAAGATGGTCATCTGCCACGTCTACATTTTACGCAGTCAGACTCGTGCTCTCCTGAAGGTTCAATCACTGGGCAAAGCCAACCAAGACTTTTTTTTTTTTTTATATAAACTTTTGTGAAGCACAGTATTCCTTAAAATTTTTCCTGTTAGCCAGAAGGGCCAGATACTTGCCCCAAAAATCTGCCAATCTTTAAGGGATGAGATTAAATTACCTGATCATTCCTGCTTCGACCAGTGTGCAGTTTCCCCGCCGCTTCTCCTATGATCTCCTAAAATAAAATTAGAAATTAGTTTCTATAAATTCATTGTCCCATAGGTCACCATCTATGAGAGCCATTCATTGCTTTAAATGACATTAGCTTTTTTTTATTGACGGCTATAATTAGAAGCATTATAACAGTGGAGGGGCTCACGCACATGTCTTGGCCTGCACTGATGCAGTGACCCTACTTTTTCCCCTTTTCTAAGCTCTTGAAACTGTTTGGAATCCGCTACTTTGTTTAGTGAATGCATTTATCAAAGAGACAAGGGCCTTGTTAGTTGACCAGTGCCCACGTTTCATTGCCAGGTGGCCATTATATTACAAAAAAACAGATAGAAAAGTCACTGCCCATTGAATAGTGCAGTGCGCTCCCATGCTCTCACTGGCATCTCGCCATCATGGGCGGAGCATGGGTGGCAGAAAGAAACCGGAGTCCTTGGGACTCAGCATTCTGAATTTTATGAGTGAAATAAGTTTTTATTAATAAACACTTCTCAGGGACACACACACACACACACACACACACACACACACACACAGTAGGGGCTCACTGTGGTGAGTCTCTAACGAGAAACATTTAGCCACAGAAAAGCTTGCCTGCTATAAAACGATGCTTTAAAAAAATATTCATTAAAAAAAGCTATGCTTTGTTATTCTATTTTTTTTTATTTTGATACCCAGGTGGATATAGTAGACATTAAATATGCCTATTTACAGGTACAACACAGGAGAGTACAAATCAAAAATGGATACAGTCACAATACTGGAACAGGACAGAGACAGAGACACATTTTATTTATAAAGCGCCCAATTCCATGGACTCTGGGAGCTGTACAATACAAATCAACAACAAAAATACATACGAGCAGCAGTTAATGACCTTAAAATTCTATCCATCCCATTAAAACCAATATCAATCACTAAAAATCTGCTGGAACAGATAGGTCTTTAATCCTTTCCTGAAGGCTTCTATAGAGGGGGCCTCCCTTAGATAACCAGGAAGGGAGTTCCACAATGCAGGCGCCGCCACCGAGAATGCTCTGTCCCCAGAATGCCACAGCTAAATCTGGAAAGTCCAAGGAGGCCTCCACTGGCAGAACGGAGTGCCTGGGGTGGACGGTAGGGGGCAAGAGGATCTTGTAGATAAATGGGACCCCTTTTGTGTAGGGTCATGTAGGTCAGGATCCCTACCTAGAAGGCAATCCTCCACCAGACAGGCAGCCAGTACAGTCTGTGGAGGACCAGGGTGATATGGTCACCTCGTCTCACCCCAGTCAATAATCCTGATGCCACATTCTGCACCAGCTGCAGCCTGCGGAGGTTGCCCCCAGATAACCCTAGGTACAGGGCATTACAATAGTTCAGCCTGGAAGTGACAAATGCATACACCAGTGTGGTCAGATCCTCCGGCGGGATCAGGGCTTGGATTCATGCAATGTTCCTGAGATGATAGAATACACTCCTGCCGACGGTTGACACCTGAGCATCAAGTGTCAAACCATCACCCAGGATCACACCCAAATGCTTCACCTGACTAGATGGAGTAACTGGACCCCCCCCCAAAAAAAAAAAACACAAGGCTCTTTTGTCAAGGTTCCATGTCCAATTTTGAAAGGAATACAAACAGAACAGGCTGTGGCAATACAATACATGGGCAGTCGAGAGGGGAAAAAAAACAAAAGAACAAAAAAAAAAAAAAATGCACGCACACTACATTCAAGGGGGTAGAAAGGGCACAGGTAAGCAGGGTGAGGTAGCTTGAGAGCCACCAGGAGGCTACAAGGAGAGGTAGCAAGGGATAACTGGGACGGATTGAGGGGAAAACACTTGAAAAATAGTGGAGCAACCGAAAAGGCACTGTCAGGTTGTAAAGTGCTAAAGCCAGGAGGGAGACGAGGAAAGGGGGTAGGGGACAGGTGTAATAGAGAAGGGAGGAAAGTGCAAGAGCAGATTAGTAGTGACAGTTACAGGAGCTGGAGTCAGAGAGGTGGAGGTGAAGGTTGGTTTTGATCTGGCCTAGCCTTTGCAGCGAGGTGATGTCTTTGTTGAGTGCATTAAACCAGGAGGGAGTGCGGTGTGAGAATGACCTCTGTCCCTGTGAGGTGCGGCACCATGGTACGTGCAGAATTTGGTTAACTGAATCCCTGGTGCGGCAGGAGCAGTGTGTAGCTCGGAGAAGAGCTTGGACTCCTGGGGGTGCAAGGTCAAATGTGATCTTCTTGGCCATTAGGCAGGTGTGGAACTTGATACGGTTAGATAACTGGAGCCACCCCATTTGGGCGTAGAGAGTACACGTGTGCGTGAGACAGTGGGATCCAGTAATGAGGCGGCAGGCTTTGTTAAGGGCCAGGCGTAGGCACCTTAAGACTGTCAGTGGCAGAGCCATAGACAACCAGCCCATAGTCCATTAGGCCCTGTCCACACTACACCTCTGTAACGTTACAGAGTGCCCAAACTGTTACCGCAACAGTTTGCATTTACACCTGTAACTTTACAGAAGGCATTTTCGTAACAGTGGTTTAAACCACATGAGGTGGTTTCAACAACGGTTATGAAACTGGTTACACCTCGGTAACGTTACTGGGCGAAGTATGGATGCATGGTAATGGTCCGCTGCAGGGCTCATAGCGAAGCGCAAGCTGCATCCTGGGAACAGGTGCCACCGTAACGGTCACCTGGCACCCCTAGTGTGGACTGGCGGTACTAGTCCCATAACAGACACCGCTGCAATGTGGACACACTGCACCGCTCCCCAGCCATAATGGATTGCATCTGTTACTGGGCCAAAGTGGTGTAGTGTGGACAGGGCCTTAGGGAGATCAGAGCTCTGAATGGCTAGCCTTAAGGCAACCGAGGTGAGGCATTGCCTGTAGAAGGCCAACGCACTTGTTAACAGCTTTGGCAACAGAGTCTAAGTGTGAATGCCATAGGTTAGGTGGCCGTCTAGAGTGATGCCAAGATATTTAAAGGATTGGACTTGGTCTAGGACATCACCATGGCAGTTTGCAATTGAGATGGGTTGAGACCTATGCTCATTACAGGAGCCACAGAAGAGCATTACCTTAGTTGTTTTCTTGTAGTTGAGCACCAGCTTATGCCTGCTGAACCATTTTTCAACAAAGGTGAAACCCAATTGGAGCTTTTCTTGGAGTAGTAGGGGGTCGTTGTGTGAGGCATGAATGACTGCATCATCTGCGTATAGTAGGATTTGTTCTAGACAGGATTGTGGAAGGTTGTTAAAAAAACAAAACAAAAAGCAAAACAGAAAAGGAGTGGTCCAAGAATGGATCCCTACAGAACTCCTGAGCGGACTGGTCTAGCAGAGAAGGTGCATTACTTCTTGTCTGACTGACTGTTTATCCCCAGACTTCAATGACTTTTTTTTTTTTTGACGATTCAATGAAAGCTGTCATCAACTGCAGAGAGTGAAGGACTAACAGAGATGCTGCCTTTGCTGCAGCTTGTTTCTTCATTTCTTCAATCAAAAGAAAGTTTATAGCCGTCTTATGGCATCGCCTGGTTCCCTGGTTAAAGCCCTTGCAACGTATGCATGCTTTAACATTGTGGTTTGTACCAAGGCAATGGATACAAATAGAGCAGTCATTGCCTTTATAAATTTTAATATCACAATGGCAATATTGGAACAATGGTTCTTTGTTCACAGCATAAGAGATGGTCTAAAATAAACAGAAATATACAATGACAGCAAATACCTGCTAAAGTTCAGTGTTCTTCAGCCATGGTGGACTGACTAGCGGTTGACAGTGACAGAAAGAACTGAGGAATGCTGGGGACGCTAATGTTATATGGACGCAGACGAGTCACATTGGGCAACCTCAGCCTGCAAAAAGTTTCTGGGTGGGTCTGACGCAGACAGCTTACAATTCCTTGATGTGGCTCAACGGAGGGACATTCTCGAAGACAGAGTGACCTTGTGGCCTTTTACTGCCTAGATCCACGATTTCAAGTTAGGCGATTTCATGATTTTGTTATCTTTCAAATTATTATTTTTATTTATTTATTTATTTTTTTAAGGCCTTTTCTCATGAAAGCACTCAGTGGCTCTTGCTATTGCAAAGATTATTTTGATAGGAGAATCCTACATCTAGTGTACTAGATACAGTCCTCTCCTCTCCTCAACTGACTGATCTCATTAACCACTCACCAAGTCTGAGGCAGTTCCCCGCAGCCTGGAAGACTGCCACAGTCACCCCAATACTGAAAAGTGGTGACAGCACCTCCCTCCCAATAGCTACCATCCCATATCCATTCTCCCACCACTCTCTAAAGCCCTCGAAAAAATTATAGCCACCCAACTCACTGAGTACCTACTTGCTCATGACCTACTCTGCAGGGAGCAGCATGGCTCCAGATCTGGGCACAGTACAACTATGGCTCTCACTGAGTTCTCTAATTTTATTCACTCTGCCCTGGATAGAAAACACCTAGCTGGAGCTGTCTTCATCGACCTGTCAAAGGGCTTTGATACAGTCTCCCACCCCTTACTCTTAAGCACACTCCACTACATAGGTCTGTCCCAAGGACCCGTCTCCTGGTTTACCAGTTACCTCACAGCTAGATCACAATGTGTCAGAACAAACAACACCCTCTCAACCACCCTGCCGGTCCGCTCTGGGGTGCTCCAGGACTCCATCCTCAGCCCTCTGTTCTTCAGCATCTACTTAAACACCTTGTCCAATTCCTGCTCCGGCAACCTACTACTCTATGCGGACGACGCGGTTCTTTTTTGCCTCGCACCCAGATCCCACAGTATTGCAGTCCCCCCTCCACCACACATGTAACCAGACTGAAAACTGGTTCATAGACCAAAGACTTGTGGTGAATGTAAGAAGACACAGACTATGCCCTTTGCCCAGCGACAGAATAAGGCCAAGAATGCGCAGCTAACAATCCTCTCCCACTCTTTCTCTAGAACAGGTCCATACATACAAATACTTGGGCCTTACATTTGATTCCAGCCTCTCCTATTCACACATTGAAACCATCAGCTGCCATAAATGTCCGTATAGGCCTATTCTATTGGCACAAGGATTGCCTACCTCCGGAAGCCCTTAACCTGGCTGTCACCTCCTCAGTCCTCTCCCTAGTCAATCATGGGCTCACTGTCTACTCAGCTGCTGACCACACAGCCCTTAACAAAATCCACCTTGCCATAAACAAAGCATGCAGACTCCTCACCGGGGCAGACAAGTGTACCCATACCTGTACCCTATATGCCCTGACAAATCTCTTTCACCCTGGATGAAAGATATTTTATCAAACATGTCTCCTCACTAAGAAAATACACCTGGGGCTTACCCCTTGAGAGGTTTCTGCCTCTTCTATCCTTCACGCCTCAGTGAACACCCGCTGCCAACCGACAGGTGTGGTCCATCCGAGGTTAGAACCGCCTTAGCCCAAAGGTCATTCCCACACAGGGCCCCAGCCTGGTACAATGAACTCCCCTCAGACATCTCCTCCATCTCCAAATTAGGACCTTTCAAGTCAGCCCTCAAAGAGCACATTCTCGCTTCATGGCACTGCCGATGTACCAGCTAGTGCTGGGTCATCCATCTATCCATCATCTTACAGGACCACCCCGCCACCGAGCTCCTACCGATAGGGCTACCAAACACTACCTATTAACAATGCCTCCTTTGGCTGCACTCACAAGGTATCCGTCTAATTCTCTACTTCGCTGTAAATATCAAACCTGTTACTCCCTCCCTCTATCAGCAAACTTATTGTTCTCTTGAAAACTGTAAAATACAGCTCTCGCTAACATGTTCAATGCAATGTATAGCTGATCTTGATTCTGCAATATTGTATAACTGAAAAAACTGTAACCTTTAACTGCCATTCTATGTCTATATGTATTAAGTGTTTGTTTTTCTGACATGGGGCCTTTGTAAAGGAGTCCCCGACTCAAAGGTTGTAATCCTAAAGTCTGTTAAATAAAATGTTTAATTTTTGCTGCAGTTGCAATATTGCCTCTTGCCAGCTGACACAATAAGCCATACTTTTGATTAACTTCAGACTTATAATAGAGCATTTTGTTCCTCTGCTTATCTGCATAAAGGGCCATCTTAGATGCAACATCTCATTTTCACTGGGGTCCTGCTTCTACCCATTTGCACAGCTGGGTGGGATGGGGCATTGGAAGGTTAAGTGCCTTGCTCAAAGTCACACAGTTGGCATTTTTCTTGAACAAGGTTCAGACCTGCAATTTTAGTTTAAGCCAGTGCTCTACCACTAGACAATATTGCCTTCCATTATTATTGCCACCGTTCAGTTTCAATTGTCGACCCCTTATTTTTTTTTGGGGGGGGGCACTTTAAGAGCTATAAGCATTAACTCAAGGAAGAAAAAAAAGTTTCTTTATTACTGTTATGGGGTTGCTTTATAAAAGTTAAATTGCTACTTCAAATCAGAGAATGTTTGAGGTTTGACAGATGTGTGGTACCTTCAGTCGACGCTCATTGGCAGTATGTATATCCTCATCGCCATCCTCGATGACAAAAACTCCTTGGTCCCACTCGTCGTAGATCTATGACAGAGGGATTCATGGCTCAGTAACTTGATAATCACTGTTTCTATAAGACACTAAGCCTACATGGCTTTTCAAACACATGCAGTGTTATTTTAACAGCCAATACAAAATCAACTCTCCAGTATGAATGTTCGTAATTGTAGTTGAAACAACTTGCTTATGCAGTTCAATGATTTGTCAGGCTTTGTGCCCATTTTGGTGCTGTAAACCACAATGTTTCTAGTAATTTTCTAGGCACTGGTTTCCTACATTTCTATTATTAAGCAAAATACATTTTGTAGACAGAAAACTTTTTTTTTTTTTTTTTTTTAGAAACTGAATATCTAATCATATAGCTTTCTAGAAAATTTAGTTTCATGTCAGAATCTCAGACAGCAAATAAAGATCAAATAAAAGGATTTAAAAAAATATTCAAACCTGTACATTAGTAGTTAAACGTTTCCCTATACACTCAGTTTAAAAGTGAATGGAGGTTTTAGCCTTAGCAATAGAAGATAACCAGCAAACTCTAAAACCCTAAATGGGCCCCATGCATGAACCCGATTAGGTACTAGGGTGGATTTACACGGATCTGTGTGTCAAACGGACATCCACAAATGCACAAAAAGTGTACAACAGCTGCATGAAAACATAAACCAGGGACCGCTCCGGGCAGCTGTCTGTGATAGACATGTGGTCACCCCAGTACCCCAATGCAGCAAGCAGGCTATGCGCTGCTTGTGGCATATATCAGGATGCCACCTTTAAAACAGGAACAGCAGTTGCGAGTGCTACATGCCTCCTAGCAAAGCATCTCCTGGGGCCTGGCCAAAACAGGTGACCGCCAGCTGGTTGGCTGAGACAGAAGTGTGGCAGTGGTGGGTACCTTGGTAAACAAATACACCAAGCAGAATACACAGTGCCTGGGGTGTGTACAGGGTGGTGCCACTAACCCAGGGAACAGCAGCTGCAAACACTGCGTGCCCACTGGGGTAGTATCTCCTGGGGCCCATGTGGCCCCAACATAAATGCCAGCCTTGTCCAGCCCATTCCATGGCATGGAAGGCTTGGAGCCCCATGGCAGGTGGTAAAATATTCTGCCCTCTCTTCCCCCAAAGTCTTATTGCTAAAAAGAGGATACAGTAGTACTAGCCATACACTACCATTTCCCATGATCCTCTACACCTGCAGCGTACTGCATCCACTCCGATACCAGCCTGGGCTTCAACTAGCAGCAAAGTAGCTAGCACAAGTTCATCGCTCTGGCTGGCCCTTCCCCCAGTGTGAAGCTACATACCTGAGCATCACACCGACTGGGGACTATCAAGTCAGGAACCAGGTACGTAGCGTGCACCTGCACAGACCAGCACTTACCTTTTCTAGCATATACCAGGCCCAATGCTGCATATGGACCAATATCTAACTTAAAAATACAGCAGGTTTATTAATTTGAGCATGGCCATTTTTATATAGAATCAAAGGCTCCGGAAGTGAGTTTTAGAGTTGCCATCATAATTAGTGAAATAAACGCTGAATGTTCAGGAACAGTGCATAAATTGTCATCACTGTAGCCCCATGGCATGGGACCCCAACTGATCATAAATACATTTTCAGTATTATAATGGTTTTATAATGTCAAAAAAGGAAAGGGGCTACACAGAGTCAATCGGAAACTTTATTCCTTCCTTCTTTCTTACTAGATTCCAACTAGTTTCCAAGCAACAGGGGTCAGATATTTGAAGCCATGCACCCCACCTTGTATCCAGGGCAATTTTCAAGGACTATATCTGCCCCATATGCATAAATGCAGTTTTATAATGGAGAAGGCGGACAAGGAAAAGGTCTGTGCATCCATCGCTAGGTGCAAGGGTCAGGAACAAAGTGGACTAGACCGTTTGTTAATTATCTAGCCTGACCTAGTTCTGACAATCAGACAGTTTTGAGCATAGCACATGCTGCGCCCCAATGACTGGTGGATGCAGTGGGGGCCATTAGACACAGGTGCACCAACAGAAATACCTGCCTCTAGTCCTTTGAAACCGTGGTCCCAGATCTTGGGTAAACAGAAAACAATTAATATTATTGATCAAAAATGGCAGGCACTAAAAATATTAATGCAAGATGACACTTTACAGGGTGGTCCCATTTGAATGGTGGTGGGGTGAATAATATTTATTAAAACTAAGCTAGGAGGCAGCATCTCATTTTCCCTGAGGCCCTGCTTCTATCCAATTTTCAACAGAGTCCTGAAGCACAGGGAGGTCATGCAACTTGGACAAGTTCACAGAATGTGACAGGTGGGAGTCAAACCTATGATCTTCTAGTTCACTGTTCCATGGTCTGACCACTGGACCATGCTGTATTTCATTAGAGTTAGTTCCCATTGGTCTGGAAAGGAGTTTGGATGCAGTGAGCACAGAAAAGTAATGAGCCACTGAGCTGCCTCAGAATCAAGTGACTGGCACAAAGTATTTAATACAGTACATTTTCACCTAGAGGACTACTCACTGTATCGGACTGAGCAGAGATTCAATAGTTTATATTTCTACAAAAATACAGTGTATGGACTGGTTGATGAATATGGTTCATAACTGGCAAATTAATGCACAACTGACAGTTGTACTAAAATGCTAGCAATAAACTAGAGCAAGGACACAAATGTGAGCAACTATAAAAGTGTAAAAACTGCATTCAAATGAAGAGAAGACACTATAAATGAAGGATACAACTTCTTTCACTCAATAACGGACCACTGCTTTACAGATCTTAAATAGCATTTGTGTGTGATAAGCAAATATTTAAACATAGTAATGCTTCTGCCCATCATATCAGTACCTTGTCCATTCCTTTTAGAATTGCCTCCATTTCTGTTTCACATACAAGACCAGCTTTTTCTAAAGCCTTGACGTAGGCTTTGCTCCCTGTAATGTCAGCAGCCCACATCCGCTTATCGTAGGAAATGGATGCATTGAATTTTTCCATGATGGGGTCAGTCTTTCCCACAAACCTGCCACCCCACAGTTTGTTTCCCTGCAGACAATAAAAGACAAGTATAGTAATGTTTTACATCACTTCACAAATGTACTTCACTCAGGGCGAATATGTTCACATACAAAATGAAATCTTGTCAATTGTGCCTAGTCATTGGTCAGGACTTGGTCACATGGTACAGTAACATAGCACATACCTCTCCTCAGGGTACCTCATGGGGCAGATTAACTGAGATCGCAACCTATCGGAATTAAAAGGTTAATATTCCACTCACATGACCCAACAAGATCAAAATTATATCATGGCAGTCAATCACACTGCATGAAAATTACTCCCCCGACCCCATCCCCACGCAACACTGCTCAAGGATCATAAATTATAAAACAAAACACCAAGATACAAGACTGAAAAATCTCTATATATTTTAAAATAAATCTATTTATCAAAACTTAAAAAACCTTTTACTGAAATACAGACTTAAATGCTTCAGTGATGCTCCCATTTAAAGAAAGAAAATAAAAAAAACATGAAAAAGAAAAAGATTCAAAAAATACAATTCTACAAGAGCTACCACATGCTTAAATACAGCAATAAAAACCAATCAGCAGAAATTCGATGTAGTGCTTTAAAATGCCCACTTTAAAGAGCACCTTTTATGATACTCACCTCCCCACCCCAGTAGGATCGTTAGGGCCCCCTGACTTGTCCTCCTAGTTGAGCAGTAGCCTTGATTGGAACTAATCAGGTCATTAAAATATTCAAATTAGTGTAAAAAAAGCCCTATTGAAGTCAATTTTTTTTTTTTTTTTTTAAATGCATCCTGCAAGTCGGGGAGGGAGGATTTCAGAAAGGGCATGAAAGATGCTCTTTCAAAACAGCTAAACTACATAGAGCCATGTCTTTACTTTTCTGTTGATCAAGGAACAGATTTCCACCAGAGTTTCACAAGCAGAAATACTGTTCGCTGCACACCCTCTGGCCAGACTAATAAGGAAACTAACTTCCAGCAGAGTCTCACAGATAAGTGCAACCAACCACGAGTAATGTAGCGCTGCTCAGTGTGCAACTTAAAGGCACCAAGCAATGACAAGTAATTAATTCCTGCCCCAATCCAAATAAATCTCTTGAACAGGCAACAACATGTCAGAGATAACCAGGAATTATCTGTGCTCACCACTATCAACACAGGAGTGCACCAAGGTTCAATCCTGGGTCCGCTGCTTTTCTCAATATTTATAAATAATGCTCCCAAAAGTCCACTACACTACAACCCCCTTCCTCTACACTGGTGATCTGGTTCTGTACCCCAGCTCCAAGGATACAGCTGAAATTAACTCAAAACTGGGTCAATTTTGAAAGACATCAGACCTGGCCAACTAATAACAGCTTTATTCCAAATACCAGTAAGACCCAGGCTATGCTACCTGGGTCTCAGCCTAAGCTCAGGTCCTGCCCTACTGGACTTGCCATCCATTGCTCCAGTGGATCTGTCCTATCCTCCGTAAACCATTTCAAATACCTGGGAATTACTCTGGACCTTGTCCTTGATTTCAACTTGCATATCTCCAGCGTCTGCAAGACTGCAAACTCCAAACTCAGAGTGGCATACAATATTAAACATTCCTTAACTCCTGCTGCCAGGCGGGCTCTAGCACGGGGTATCCTACTTCTCAGCCTCTTATATGGCCTCACCCCCTCCTACCCGAGTTGCACTGCCAACCTGGACAAATGGAATACCATCTACAATAATAATAGCAGGTTTCCCTGTCCATTCCCAGATGGACCCACGATGGTTTACTGTACACCAAATTAGGCTGGCTATCCCTCCCTCCCATTGACTATTTGCTGTCAGATGAATGATAGATCGAGACAGGTCCTGTAAACCTGCTGCCCTTGCAGCACTGTTTATCCCTCCCCACCCCAAGTAAATCCATTACCCCCTGCACTCCTGTGACCAATCTCTAATGGATGTCCCTTGGTCTCCACTAAAATGGATGAGCAGGCCTCACTTTGCCCCAGAGTCTGGAATGCCCTTCACTCCCCACTTCCAAGATGCAGTCTCACTTCAGTTTCAAGCACCTAAGCTAGACAAATGTCTGCACCTGTGACTGACTCTTTCTCATCAACACCTTTTGTCTCTATCCTCTCAGGCTTGAACTCTGCTACACAATGAGTCTCTCCCCTTTGAACTCCCTTGTAGTGTAACTGGAAAATGCCCCCCCGATATCCCACTCATTATATAATTAGCTGCTGTTTTCTCCTGTACTTATTTTTGGTATCTCTTACTCTGGCTTAGCTCACTATGCAATGTCTTTCCCTTTTACAAGTGCAGTGTACAAAGTTATGCTTCATCTACTATGCTGTATACTAATGTATGCTTGCTCTACTGTTACGCAATTGTTCTGTAACCTCCCGGGTCATGCCTGAAAAATAGGCAACGTTTTTGTCTAGTGCACTTACCCGATCAAAAAACACACAACACCTCATGAAATAACTCAGATAAACATTCAACCAAACCCAAGTACAGAGCTCAGTATCAACCCAGTAGTACAGAGCACATGCCACAACCAAACACACTCACACTTACACTTAAACATTCAACCAAACCCAGAATCCAGTGTGCAACTTTACCCCACAAAGTGAAATGCAACTCTACCATAAAGAGTACCAAACAGGAAGTGCGCTATACACTTGAAAGAACATGTAAATCCCATTTTATAAGTAGAATAAGACATTTCAAGGGGAAATTAAGCTATGTTAAAGCACCTCCTGGTGATTTAAGCCCTTGGTGCAACGTACCAGTCTGGTCATTAATATAGCATTATTACTGGTAAGCATTTTTAGTGCTCTGATTACATGTTGCTACCATACCTCTCATAACCTCCAAATAAAGATCACTGTCCCTCAAAATGAGAAACAAGACAAAATGTGGAACACTTAATCAGACCTTCAGGATAGAATCTCAAAATACTCTGAATGCCGGCTTTCATGTTCAAAGTCTTCTGTTCATTGAGTAATGTATTGAGCACATTCTTTAGTTGTATTTTTGCTTTAAAATCTTAGCATGAAATGTGGGATACAAGGTTTTTGTGAGGTAAATAAGAAGTATTCCTCATTATGTCAGCACTTGAGAGGCTTGGCTGCTACTTGGGCATGGATAATCATTTACATGGCCAAATCTTAGGAATGTGATTAAGACACAACTTTAAAATTGCCTTTGATGGGTTCTTATGGTTGATGTTTAATGAGAAAGTCCCCTCAACCTATTTTCTGTATACCTGTGTAGTTTGTAGGCATGAACAATGATTCCCTCTCTTGCAGCCCCCTAATTTCATCCCAATTTAAATATAAATAAGGTTGTTTCACTCTGTTCTGCCGTGGTATGAAAACCTGGTTTATTGCATTACAAAGGTCATAACTCCACTCATGCATGGCAATATGGGAGTTGACGCATACCTGCACAAGCCACCAGAAGTTATAATTTCAGTCAGTTCTATTACATGTCTCATGAAGTCCCGGTATTTTCTGAAAGCATTTTTTCCTAACTCAGATGCACATTAAACTACAGATAACAGCAGGGAACTTACTAGGTCTTAAAAATGTTTCATGGCCAGCATAAGACAAACAAACAAAAAAAAAAGACAGCAACAGCACTGACTGATACAGTATATCTATTGCAGGCTTCAGCAATAAATCATAAAATTCCAGTATGCCTTACATGAGCTGGGTCATGACCTGTGCAATGCAGTCAAGCAGGTTTTCACACCAGATTTAAATCCCTTCATTTACATTTAAATCCTGATGAAATTAGGAGGGTACAATATAAGCAATCACTGTTCATGCCTTCATATTACACAGGTAAACAGAATAAAAGGCTAAGGGGACCTTCCCTTTTAAAGTGTCACAGTCAACTATCCATGGGCCAGTTGTTAGCATCTGGAAACTACACTGTGGGCTGGCCATCAGTGCAGTGGCAGCAATGGTGCGTGCAACGTTGGTGATCGGGGTTCAAGAATGATCCTGGATCCGCAGAGAAGGAGTACTGAGCCTTCCAGAGGATGCTGTCTTCTACTGGGGAGGGAGGGACACTGCCTCGACTGCAGTGCTGCCACCTAGGTGACAATAGGTGGTAGCACCATGAAAACAGTGCGCAGGTGAACTTTGGCAGGGTTCACTGTTTGCATGCTGCTGTGAGGGATTCTGCATTAAAAATCTCATGTGTGCCAAATCCAGAGGGTGGGAAGTAGAAACCAGGAAAATGCATTCCAGCACAGCAGATGGACCCTACTACATTTGGGTCCCGCACACCACCAGAGGTGCCTCCCAAAGAAACAAGGTAACTTGTGAGTAAATCCTCTCTTACTCGCATTCTTGCCTAAAGAGGTAAGCCAATGCTCCCTAGAGGGCAGAGGCGCCAGCTGGTAAGGTGTGCTGCGGTTAGCAATGTGCCATGGTGGGAGTTCCACAGGGAGGCTCGTACTAGTATAATGAAAGGGATATAAAAGATGAAAGTAAAGAAGAAATTAAAAAAAAAAAATACAGCTACTGTGTGTGTGTGTGTGTGTGTGGTGTTTTTTTTTTTTTTTTAACACAGAATCTTGTTTTATACTTAAAATTGTTGAATAAGGCTTGATTTTGTTCTGAATGCATTTGTATCACATTAATATTACTGAATCCAAGTTTGGATGTTGCCACACCAATAAACCTCTTACGTAATTTATTTTATTTATCTGAATTTTGGTAACTGGGTAGGCCCACTGAGACCATGCAGTCCCTTTTTCAGTGATGCCCCAGGGGATACATACAACGAACAACTTATACATACATTCCAAAGTGCCATGGTTAAGACAGTAAACATGGCAATACAGAGACTTCTACAGCTAAACTGAGCTAATATACAACCATAAATGCAATGAGAAAACATAAGTGGAGTATATATATATATATATATATATATATATATATACATATATACATATACATATACATACATACATACACACACACACACAGATTAATAGCCTGAGATGTACAAATATACAGAACCTGAGATGAACATATTTACAAACGTAATAGCTTTAGGGAAAACACACTCTTTGCAGAAAGTGTTACTGAGGGATAGGGATTAGCCAAAGCAAGCGCAATTCGGGGGTTTAAGAAGGAAAGAGGAAAGTTCTTTTTTGAAAAGTGACAGGGTAGGGCAGAAGAGTACAACAGATGGGAGGGAGTTCCAGGCCGAGGTGGTAGAGTAAGCAAAGGAACCTGCAAGATGGAGCAGTTTCTGAATAGCTAGTAACGGAACAACATTTAAACTAGTCCTAGTTTGGAGGTCTTACACACCAAGTGACACTTTTAACTCTCATATTAGTTTAAAGTGGCAGAACTGGACCGCGGGGGGTGGGGAGTGGACAGTATTTCTAAATGTTTTCAGTTCAGCGCTGCCCTGTAATTAATGCTTTTTAACCTTTTCAGTTCTACATTGTGGTGTTTTAAAGGTTTTAGAATGTATATTTCCAGAGTTGGCGGTGCAGACCATTGGTGCACGGGGTAGGTGGTGCTATGTTTACACATTTATACAGCAGACCAGAGTCAGCATATCAAGGACATTATAACAGTTACAAGAAGTACAAAAAAAAAAAAGAAGAAGATTTAAATTCTTCAGTGGTCAGGGCCACGGATGTGTGCAGCTCTGCTGCTGCACCATGGCTTCCTGCCAACAACGAAGAGCAAGATCTCACACACAGGTCTGGGGGATCCCTGATGAGTGCCCCGCTGAACCCAATGGCCACCAGACCAAACAAGAACGTCAGAGCAGCCGTGCTACTGCACTTCACAACCCAGGCTTCCTCTGGAGCTTCCCAGGACTCAGACTGTAACACTGGTACCATAGGGGGTGCAAGGAATCCTTGAGTACAGTTGGACCATGCAGTTTGTTTTTTTTTGGGGGGGGGGGCGCTGTACCTAGAAGTACTCTGAAGTACCGCCAAGCAAGTGACAGACTTCATATTGCATTCCTCAACCTTTTTCTTCCCCAGAACCTTAGCCATGCTTACGCCTAATAAATTCCTTATTTGTTTGAAAGTTCTGCAGAGTGAGCAGGTTATCTAAACTACAAGGAATCGATTTGGGGATAAACTGCTGCTTGCATTATGTGGGAACTGAATGGCTATACCAGTGGGGACCATAGTGGGTTGGAACTGTTTCTCAGGGGGCAGCATCAACATATAACTAACCTAACTTCTTTGGGTGGAGGGACTCCACAAGTTACATCTGAACTTTAATTTGCCATCTGTGGGTTATAAATCCCCACGGGAATTAATGACCAAGGCCCCCTCAGCCTTTTTTGAGCCCATACAGCAAGGGTGACGTACAGTCATCAACAGCGACCCAGTAGAAGGAGAAAGAGGTTAATCTTTACTATGATTCTAAGGATTACAGAGTACTAGTTTACTGACAGAAGGACAATCTTAGTACTTGTAATAATAATAAACAAACAAAAATGAAAATTACATACCTACCGTAATTCTTGATCATCTTGGACGAGTCTCCACCACTCATTCACACTAGTGGGATTAGCGCCGGAGGCACTAGGATCCATCGGGAGCAAACTTTTTGCTGGAGGGTCGGCGCGAGATGGCGCCGCCAGGGCACGGGCGCCGCGAGCAGCGGCTGAGCGGCAATGACTATCTCTCGGCGATGACCCCTCCAAACTACCAGTACCTTTTTACCAAGGAGGTGCAGCGCAACTAACGTAAAGAGTAAATCTAACCTTAAAAGCGGACGCCAAGATAGTCTGTCTGACCCGTGTAAGAAAAAGAAAGGGTCAGCAAAGAAGTCTTCACGGCCTAAAGATTTGAGGGAGTGAAGACCAACACAGCGGTGAGCTCAGGGGATGGAGGGTGGGCGTGTGAATGAGTGGTGGAGACTCGTCCAAGAAGATCAAGAATTACGGTAGGTACATAATTTTCATATCTTCCTGGACATAGGTCTCCACCACTCATTCACACTAGTGGGAGAGTACCAAGCTGATAATCCCCCAAAAGGGCGGCAGGAGAGCCAGAGCTCACGCGACTAAGATAGAAGTCCATTAAGGATAGTTCTGCCGAATGCGAATGCCGCCTGGCATGAACATCCAGTGCATAATGCTTAACGAAGGTATGCACTGAGCTCCAGGGCGGCGCTGCAGATATCTGCAATTGGAACATTGCGACTCGCTTAGGGATGTCAGCGATCGCTCTTAGTAGAGTGAGCGCATAATTACCTTCTAATTTAACTTGAGCCATGGAATAGCAATGTCGAAGGCATGCCACTAACCATGATGAGATGCATCTGATAGCGACAGGTTGACCCAGCGGGTGTCGCTGAAAGAAACAAACAGTTGCTGAGTTCATGAAAATTCTTGGTTCTATCTAAATAGAACCTCAAGGCTCTTTAACATCCAAGGAATGAAGAGATCGTTCCCCTTCATTTTGGAAATTAGCGAAGTAAGAGGGAAGTACCAGAGGTTGGTTTAGATGGAATTCTGACACAACCTTGGGAGAAATTTAGGATGAGTACGGAGAACTACCTTGTCTTTATGGAATACAGTATACGGAGGGTCCGTAACCAGGGCATGTATCTCAGAGACCCTGCGGGCTGAGGTAATGGCACCAGGAAGGCAGTCTTCCAGGTAAGAAATTTTAGCTCACAGGTAGCTAGGGGTTCGAAAGACTTCCGAGTGAGCATGTCCAGCACCAGGTTAATGTCCCAGGCTGCAACTGGACACTTAACAGGGGGTCTGGTATGAAGAATTCCCTTAAGAAATCTCTTCACCATAGGTAACTGAGCCGGAGTCAAGGAAGAAACCGGCTCATGGAACGCTGAGATGGCACTAAGGTGAACTTTAACTGTGGAGTACTGGAGACCTGAGTTTAATAGATAAAAAAGATACTCCAGAATCTTGTCAGGAGGACAGGAAAAGGGATTCCAAGAGGACTTTGCACACCAGAGAGAAAAGCATTTCCATTTGGAAGCGTACGTTTTTCGGGTGGCTGGCTTCTGAGCAGCCAGAAGGATGTCTGAGACTCTACGAGAGACGTTGAACCGATTCACTTCTACCTCTTCAGGGGCCAAGCATGAAGGTGAAGTGATTTCAGGTTGGGATGGACCAACGAACCCTGAGTCAAAAGATTGATTTGCAAGGGAAGTGGTCTCGGAGAGGCTGCCAACATACTGTTGAGTAGAGGAAACCATAGTTGCCGAGGCCAGGAGGGAGCAATGAGAATCATTTTGGTCCCCTGAGACTCGAACTTGAGGAGTACTCTCTGGATTAGAGGAAGCGGTGGAAAGGCGTAAAGAAAGCGTTTTGTCCACCGCAGCCTGAACGCATCCTGACAGAAAATGCCAGGCCCTGGATTTCTGGAGCAGAAGAGAGGCAGTTTTGCGTTGAGTGGGGATGCAAAAAGGTCCAGGTCTGGAGTCCCCCACTCTTCGAACAGTGACTGAGCTACGGCTGGATCGAGACCACTCAGTGAGGGTCTGCCCTGTTCTGCTGAGGTGATCTGCTAGTTGTTTTGTATACCTGGCAGATAAACCGCTGAATCAGAGACTTGTGCTCCAAGCACCACTCCCACACCCTCATTGCTTCCCTGCAAGGGGATAAGAATGAGCACCGCCTTGCTTGTTGATGTAATACATCACAGCTTTGTTGTCCATTTGAAGGAGAATGTTCTTGTGACAAAGGACATCCTTCAGAGCTCGGATCGCATAGAGGACCGCTGTCATCTCCAGGACATTAATGTGGAGATGAGTTTCGAACTGAGTCCATACACCTTGAGTGTGGAGGGAGTGACAGTGAGCTCCCCATCCCATTAGCGATGCGTTTGTGGTGATGGAGATCTGATGATCCGGGGAGCAAAGGGAATCCTTCCAGGAGATTGTTCTCTTGAGACCACCAGGTGAGAGACCTTGAAGGGCTCGTCACCTTGATGGGATAAGACTGGGGTGAGAGGTCGGAGACCACTGAGTGGAGAGCATCCATTGGTGGTTCTCATGTGCAACCGGCCAGGGTACAGTGAACACCGAGGACGCTTATGAGACCCAAACATGCGTTGCATTGAGAGAGCTGTAACAGATTGGTTCCTCCCGACATACGGGCCATCCAAGGATGTCGAGTCTTCTTTCCTCTGGAAGGAAAGCCTTCGCGGAAGAGGTGTCTAGAAGCGTCCCTATGAAAAGGAGCCTCTGGGAGGGTTGCAGTTGTGATTTTTTTAAATTCAGCAGAACTCCCATGGACGTAAGAAGACGAGAAGTCGTTTGCACGGCTTCCAAAGTCCCTTGGCTGTAAGGGCTTGCTAGAAGCCAATCGTCCAGGTAGGGAAACACTCGGAGTCCGATCTTCCTGAGATGTGCCGCGAGAACTGCACAACACTTTGTAAAAACTCGCGGCGCCGAGGATAGCCCAAAGGGCAGGACTTGAACTGATAATGCTGACCCAAAGCTACAAAACCTGAGGAACTGCGTGTGGTCGGTGCATGGGGATATGCTGGTAAGCGTCCTGCATATCCAGGGAGGCCAGCCAGTCGTGCTGATGCAGCAAGGGTAACAGGGTACCTAGGGAAATCATTTTGAATTTCTCCCTGGGGAGAAATTTGTTAAACTTTCTGAGGTCTAGAATGGGGCGCATCCCCCAGATTTCTTTGGAACTAGAAAGTAAAGGGAGTAGAACCCTGTGTTTCGCAGATGCGGGGGCACCAGTTCTATTGCCCTGTTGTTTAGAAGGCCCTGGATCCTCAGTGGTGAGGAGGTCTGACTGAGAGCCGACAACCTGGGTTGTCGTCTGGGAGGACAATTCGGGGGTTTCCAAGAAATTGAGAGAATAACCTCGCTAATTATCCGAAGGACCCATTTGTCCGGGTTATGGACTTCCACTGGTTGTAGAAGTACATCAGACGACCTCCCACCGAGGAGAAAGTTCCACCCGGGCTCCACCTGAGGGCCAAAAGATAGGAGCCATCAAAAGGCAGCGCCATTACCTGCTGCTGAGCATCATTCGTGAAGCCAGAAGCAGTCAGCCAGGAATGGCGCCGAGTACAACACACCCGCCGCTGAGCGAGAAGCAGTGTCGAAAGCGCCCATGGCGGCTTTGACCTGTTGGTTATTGGACTCAATACCTCTAATAACGGTCAGAAGAAGCTCTGACTCGAGTCTGAATCTGGAAGAGCTTCAACCATTCTTTTGATAGAGTGCCACAGGATATACTCTCTGGAGAGAAAAATAGCCTTGATAACTGCAACACGCATACTTAAGTGGAGGCAGCAAAGACTCTCTACCTAATGTATCAGTCTTACGAGACTCTTTGTTAATAGGTCGAGCTGTAGTAGTTTAAGGAAGAACGACCTGTCATTCTCTGCCAGGACTACAATAGGATCTGCAAAAGCTTGGGATGCCAAAATGGGACGATCTTTGGGAGCTGAATACTTCTTATCAATGGATTTAGCCACTGAGAGAATAAGAGCAGGATTATTCCATACCATTTGAGACAGCGTCTCGAAGGAAGGCTGGATCGGAGGAATCAAATCCATAGGGATCTCCGAACCATGAAGATACTGGAGTCTTAATATCTTCCCAGGATCGATGTCTGTAGTCTGGAGAGAAAGAGTGGATCTCAGGTTCCTCAACAGAGACTTAAAGGACAGGTCCTCGACCACAGGCTCTGTAGCAAAGAAAGATCCTGTTTCTCCACTTCATCACCAACGAAAGGTCTGGGTCAGGCTCAACATCATCTCCTGATGGTCCAGGAAGGACTGTTTGGACAGGAAGGAGTGAAAATTAGGAGAGGAGGAAATAGCAGAGAAACAAGGAGAGTCCCGAGGGCCCCAGCGCCAGCGAGAGGCAAAGCAGGTTTAAACGGCACCGTGGAGGGCCGCAGGCGCCTCCAGATAAGCGGGCGCCGCCCGCCAGACCAAGCCGCACCGCTGCGGCGCCACCAAACAAGTCGGCGCCGCCAAATCAACAAGCGCCCGCCCGCGAGCGCCGCCAGACTAACGGTGCGCATAGCGAGACCCGCGCGGCGCGCCCGGGCGGCCACCGCAGGCCCAGCGGCACCAGCGGTGGCGGCGGAGCCAACAGACCCCGCGGAGACGCGCCGGGAATACCCCAGAGATCCTGGAAGCTAGAAGAAAAAAAACCAGGAGATAAGGGCATCGGTGTGCCCCCTGCGCCCGCAGCCATGTGAGGGAAAACACCTAGCGCCGAGTCGCTGGCACCAAGAAGGCGCCGCGACTAGGAAGGTCCAACCGCCCTACCTGATCGCCGGGAGCCGAGGGCTCCGTGGCAACTGAGCCAGGCAGAAGAACCAACCTCGAGTCCATCACTCCATAAGAGCGGCCCACTGATGAAACTGCTCATCTGGAGCCCTACCTATAGGCGGAGGAGGGCTCCGATGTGAGGACGACGGTTACGGAACTGGCGACTCCGAAGAAGGAGACGGCAGTAGCGCGATAACCGACCGTCGGCGTCGAACATACCAGGCGACCTCGAGTGATGCCTTCTCTTTTGACCTGTGGGCGAAGAGAGAGCCGAGGCGAGCGGTGCCGAGAATGCGACCGCTTATTTTTATGCCAACGGGGACCGCCCATCCCTCGGCATCGGACCGACCGCTGTCGGAACCCCGCTGAGGAGAAGGAGGCTGACCGGACCCAGCCCGGCTGACTGAACAGTTACATGAAGTCTCCCTACCGCCACCTGACCTGCTCATGGTCGCACTCCCATTCAGTAGAGACTTCTTCAAGTAAGTTAAATTTAAATATTGAAAAATTTAATGAAAATAGAATAAAACTAAGCGATACTACTATCGTGATAATGTTACAAAAAATAAACTGAAAACTATGTACTAGTTTGAAGTTTGACTCCCGACAATGAGCGTTATTACTGGCGCGCACTCGATGGTGGGAAAAAAAGGAACTGAAGCGGTTGGAGGTAAGTCGCAGAGACAGTTATACCGCTCGAGCCGCTGCTGCAGCGACGCCATCTCTGCGCCCGACCCTCCAGCAAAAAGTTTGCTCCGATGGGTCCTAGTGCCTCCGGCGCTAATCCCACTAGTGTGAATGAGTGGTGGAGACTTATGTCCAGGAAGATAACAAAAACACTCAGACAGTCACCACAATAATAACCATGACAAATGCTAGCATCAAAGATGATTCAGGGACTCGAGGTCACGGTGCATCTGCAAATGAAGTCACAAGCTGGGCGGGGCCCTCCTACAGGTTTAAAACCTTTCCTCTGTGCAAGTTAGGCTATTTTGTTTGTTTTAACAAAGCAGAGATTAATAAAATTATTTTTATCTTTAACTTTATTGGAAACTGTAACTTCTTAATATTCTTTTAAGGTAAACATAAGATGGGAATGGTTATGATTGCTATGTTATTTATACTTGTAAAAAGTGCTGGAAGCAAATTATTTTTTATTTCATTGTCTAATGTTATTTGTGAACATTAATAATAATAAAATGTATTTAATAAAGCGCCTTTCAAGATTCTAAGGCGCTGTACAGAATTAGTTCAGATAAAACATATACAAATACATTTCATATAAAATCACAATAAAACTGGAAATGCCAATAAAAATGTTAAAAAAAAAAAAAAAAAAAAAAAAAAAACACACACACACACACACACACACACACACACACACACACACACACACACACACACTACCTCAGTTTTCCAAATGCCTGCACTAGTCCCTGTCTGTGGTTACAAATAACAGCTATATATTTACTTACTTTTTATGACCAGAGAAGCACACAGAGTGGAGAATCACTCATTTTTCCGGTGCACCCTGGGGAGGGGAGCAGGAAACTAAACAAGAATGAGTTTGAGCATATAAAAAATAAATATTGCAATACACTCATACAAATATAACAGAGATGGACACTAGTCTAGTATAACAAAACCATTACAATGCAACTGGATAGAAGCAAACAGCTAGGAGTTAAGGCAGCAGCAGCCCAACTCTCAGTTGGGATGGCCAGCATAAAAGGGCATTATGACCACTTTGCAAGGCTCAATGGGTTCACAACCCCATCCTCGAGCACTCAAAAGGTCACCACAATGGACTAGAAACTAGGCAGAGCCACCATGCAAATGGTCCACAGAACCATATATAAACATAAGGCAATCTTCACAGGCCTGGGTGCATGCAGCTGCACCCACCTGGTTATCACTAAAGGCAGGTGGTAACACGGGCACAGCACTGTACTTGGGCATAAGTGGGCCTGGGGGGGGCCCCAGATCACACTGGATGCTGGAGCTGGGAAAAGGTACCACTAAACTACCACAGCCAACTTTGGGAAGTGCAAAAAAAAAAAAAAAAAAAAAAAAAGTTCACTACACCAGCAGGAGGGGGACAACTAGACCATCAGGGCATGTAAAACTGTGGGTTCAGAAAGGGGGCACTTCAGGATGACACACCCATTTCCCCAGACATCATGACCAGGCCTCCACATGAGACTGTCTCATGTGCCTAACACAACATGCTGAAACCAGCAAGCAGGCACACACCAAGGTGTTTGTGGACCAACATCCGGACTGTCACCTTGCATTTTGCAATCACTATGGCAGGACTCCTCCCTTTCCCCATGGCATGCCCCAACATTTGTCAACAGTGATCCTGAGCGGCAACACAATGTGCACGATTTGCACTGCCCTATTAATGATGGAGAATTGGGCCCCCGACTACAGAGAAAAGGGAAAAGTGCCAAGGGTTTTGCTTAGTGAGTCAAGTGGAAGATCTAGGATTGGTATCACTAAACACAACTGGTACTTTCCGAAATGTCTCCTGTTGCACTATTACAGGCAGAAACAGAGCACCCCTCCCCTTCTTCCCAGGGTGCATCTGGAAACAAGCCATTCCGAATTTAGTATGTCTTTCCTGGTAAAACTTAAATAGTCTGTCAATTAAAAACTGTTATTGCATAACAACTGAATTTACTGAGTGAGTAAGTGTTTTCTGAAGGAAGTAATTGTTGCTTTGGCAGTAATGGAAGATGGAAGCCAGATCTGGTCAAACATCAGTGCAGCAAGTTAAAAATACCCAGGGTTAATCCTATCTGATTTTCCAAAAAATATCCTAAACTTTATCCTTGGCTCAATGTCCAATTGAACAATCCAAGATTTCTGTAAGTTGTTTTCATTTTAAATTGTACAACAAACAAATAAAAAGTATGGGTGATTAAATGAAACTAAGTCATTAACAACTATACGTGGGATATGATGCAGCACCTAGACTACAGTAGGTTATCAGATCTTGGATGAATAAAATCTGGAAGAGCCCTTTCCAGGCTGGAGGCAAGGATTTTCACCAAAATCTTGGCGTCTGCATAGGTTATCAGATTTCATCTGTGGACGCTATTTTTATTATCCCACAACCATTCTCTGCATATGGCAAAAATTGTTAGCAGATAGTGCCCTGTGTTAGTAAAGGCGATTTCCCAGATAAGAGAGGTGGTTTCCCAAACCAGAAAATTGACTGGCTGCTACAGTTTCCTAAAGAGTTTGCTGGATTTGCTCCTAGTCTGAGAAAACTCTACGGTTCCAGTCCTACAGTACGCAGCAGAGTACAGTGCAGAATATTCACATGGATAGTTTTATAGGGCAACATAATAAATCAGTAGCAAACTGTTAATAAGCAAACTAGTACATTTCAAAATGTTCAAAAGTTCCAGGCTTCAATTCACAAATCAACAGCCAGACACTCCTACATTTACCACGGTACAAAACATACAGAAAATCATAAAAAGGAATAGTCAGATTTACAGCCCTAGCCAAAACAGTAACATTCTGAAGCAGTCTACCACCCTACTGGACCCAGCTGTACCCCAAAGGTCAATTAACAGAACCCGTTTCAGCTTTTTGGAAGGAGAAAAAAAAAGGGACATTATTGTTCTGTGTAGAATGCTATACCTGAACAAAACAGCTGCTTATTAAACACAGTTCTGGATCCATTCCGACATGTCAAAACCAGTTAGACAACCTGCTTGTAAACAAGACTAATACAAGGAACTATGCTTGAGGGCTTTAGCTTACAAATAAACAGTACAATACATCTTTATTTCCTATGATGTTCATCTATTCCAGATCACAAAATTCTTTACACAAGAATTAGATAAGTAAAGTAGCACTGCATGTTACAATTAAGCAATAATGCACTACAGGATGTGTGTCATGTTGGGACAATGTCATGCCTCGGGTAGCTGAAGCACAAGGTTGCAGGCTGAGTGCGTTAAACACCCGAGAAGTGGCATTATCCTGGCACCACACACACCCCGTTGTGCATTATTACTATCATACAATGGCTCATTTGTAGCAAAAATAAATAAATAAATAAATATTAGGCTAGCTCCGTGGTGCTGAGCAATGGGACATTGTTCCAGCGTGCCGACGACCCGGGTTTGTGGACTGAACCTGGGTGTCAGGAGCATAGGCCAGAAGGGAGGGAGTTAAAGGCGTCCCCTTCAATGACTCCCTCCCAAGGGGTGGGTTGGTGCAGACCATATTTGGAGTGGGTGCTGGTGGTGGCTTGTGGAGATGCTCTAGGCTGCATGGGTGACCACATGTAGCCTCAACGTCCCCACCCCCAGGATCCCACCGCGGCACACACATGAAAGGTGGGTGGAGCGCTGAAACTGGTGGACTGATGCAGGATGCCGCCCACTGTGTGCTGAGGACCTGTGTAGCCTAATCTCAGATGCTCCTCACAGAACCCAGTAGAGTAGATCCTCTGGGGTGTCCTCCAACTTTGGGGGACAAGCCTGTAAGGACACCGTGGTGGAATAAGTCCTGGGAGGATGGGCCAAGGTACAAGGCAGGGCTGATGGAGACCACCCAGGTGGGAGCAAAAAAAAAGATATCTTGTGTTTTTCTGGGTGGCGGCAGGCACACAGATGATGGAAGGGAGTTTTATAATGTAGTGATCTCAGATAGTGGAAAATGTGAGCAGGTCATGTGACTGCTGGACTTTGATAAAATGAAGTTATGTTCAGACAACATCACTAGTGAGGGTTGCCACTGATGAAACAGAGCCCAAGAAATATTCTTACCATTATATAAAACATTTTGTACCCATTCCTTTTCATTCTAAATTGCCCTTTATGACTAGTCTTGTAAACTGCAATTTAATTTTCCCTGTTCAGTGTGCTTTAGCATTTTTATAACCTTTGAAATAATTAAGAGCACTGGCAGTCAGTTGGTTTTAATCAGTATTCTCAGCTGTTTTTCCAACACCTGTTGCTTAACATCACTGCAACTAGAGTGAACTAAACAAGCAACAGACACTACAACTGACCTTATGGGACAACAGGTGTTCAAAACAGCTGGGAAATACTGATACAAGTCTGGGTATAACATTAAAAATGAACACTCTTTTAAATTTTTAAAATAAAAATGCTTGAGCAGATTCAAAAGGGAAAATAGGCAGCATTCACAACAAGAGAAACAGTGTGCTCTGAAATGGAATGAAAAGGTCAACATGTTCACCTAACAATTACTGCTGTTTTAACGTGCTGTACAGTAGAAAGTGCAATAATATATGCACACTTATCTGGCAGGGAAATAGATAAGGGGAGTAAAGTAGTATTTCACCTCTTTTTTTGGCATGATTTACTTCCCTTTCAGATTTTAAGAATTTGTTTTTCATCCTGCACACTTACAGTATATTGTTACACAGGCACAAAACTGGCAGCACTGTGCAATGCTAGCAGCTGTGGCGCTAAGAGTGTGGAAGCAGAAGAGGTGGGGCCAAAAAAAGAGAATCAGTATCAGCTGTGGACAGTGCAGGAGACAGTGTCTGGGAGTTGCTCATTTACTGGTTGAAAGGTTTGTTGCAACCTGGCAAAATGTTAACGGAAAACTGCTAATTATTACACACACACACACACACACACACACACACACACACACACACACACACACACCACCCAATGAGCCGTTTTCCATGGCAATATTTACTTAACACTTCAGTTCTCTCTAATAAGGCAAGTTTAAGTCACTCTTTCCAGTACATGCAAGGAAACCTAAAACAATTAAAATTAATAAGCAATAAATAAATGGCTCCAATGACAAGATAAACGACACAGTAGAATTTAATTATTAGGTTGGGAATTACACAGCTTGCCCCTACCCCCGACACTTTCGTAGTTTGTAAAGAGTGGATCTGCAGCTCGCTTTATGCAAATATGAACTGCCGATCACAGGGTCAGCAGCCCATAGATTCACAGAAGTGTAATGGCAGAAAAGGACCGACAAGGCCCACCGAGTCTGCCCATTTGTCCAGCTATCTGCTTGGACATATGCCCCCCCCACCCTCAACACTCCCCTGAGGTTGTCCCATGCCCTTTTGAATGGCTCCATTGTTTCTTCTCCAACCACCGCCTCCGGAGTCTGTTCCACTTATCCACCACTCTCTGTGAAATAGTACTTCCTAATATTACCCCTGAACTATCCCCTCCACCTGCAGGCCATGCCTCTCGTCTCTGATTACCCTTCATCTGGAAGATTCTTTCCACCAGCACCCTGTTTATACCCTTAAGGTACTTGAAGGTCTGGATCATGTCCCCTCTCCTCCTCTGTTCCAGAGAGTACATGTTCAGATTTCTCAACCTTTCTTCATAGGATAGGTGGCTCAACCCTTTTACCATCTTCGTTAATTTCCTCTGAACATGGGTGTACAAGGTACTATGACCAGGGCCCCTAATTGCTCTGCGGCAGGGCTCCTTGGCTTCTGTGGCAGCATTTTCCGATTTCTTCGGCATGATTTATTCATTTCTCTAGCAGAACGCAGTCCTGCCATTGGCTAAATATGTTGTGATGACATATGTTAAACATAGCAGAGGGGCTTCAGGATAAACGTGATGGGAACGTCTGACACTATGAAAAAAAAACGGTATATTTGAATGAAAATTCACCAAAACTAATGAATTCTGCAGCACTATAAATATTCTGCGGCATGATGCAAATTTTGCGGAAAATTCCACAACCGCAGAATTCCAGGGGCCTTGACTAGGACCTCCCTATTTCTACTGGTGATCCCCCTTCCGATGCATCCCAGCATTCCACTACCCCTAGCCACTGCTCTCCCGCACTGCCTTTCCACCTTCAGGTCCCCAGATATAGTGATGCCCAGGTCCCTTTCTTGTTCCGTTACCTCCAGATCTCTGCCCCCCAAGCAGTACCCTGACCTCCGGTTCCTTAACCCAGATGCACGATCTTACACTTTTCTGTGTTGAATGAAAGCTGCCACCTCTTTGACCATGCCTCAAGCCTTCCCAAATCTCTCTGCATTCTTTCTACCCCTTCCTGAGTGTCTGCCCTATTGCAGATTTTAATATCATCCGCAAACCATATTTGTATACAGCCAGCGGGGGAACTGCTCTTTACAGCCCAAGATGGTGGTGGTGGGGGCGCAAGAGTTATGCAGAGCTAATGAGCAGGCAATTAAGTGCCAATACGGATGACTAAGGCTTAACTGCACTCCCCACACCAGACACGCAGGTTAAATACTGACACTGTAGTGCAGATCGAGGGGGATGCTGTATTCCTGAGGTACCAGCTTTCAGAGGAGATGTTAAACAGAGGTCCCACCTGCCTGTTCCCACCTGCCTGTTCTGGTGGTAGTTCAGGTGTATGTTAAAGATCCCATGGCACTTATCGAAAAAAGAGTAGGGGAAATTTTTATTGAAGAACAAAAACGTAATACAAGCTATACAAAAAATTAAAGCAACAGAGCAATTCAAGAAAACAATAAAGTAGAAAACAAAATATAAGTTTAAGTACAGATGAACAATATATCAATCATACAAAAAGCAGAAAACACCAGTGGAATTAACCCACCCACCCAACATGGCCATAAATGACTACCAACAGCAGACCCCAGTGTACGGAACTCATACTCATATAAAGCATCAAATCATTCTGAATACTGGAAAAAACATCTTGCATCAGAACAGTTTAGCTTGGAGATCATGTAAACATCTGGCATGCCATAGCCCATTTAAGGCAAGCCAATATTACAAAGGCTGTGCCCTGATGCCATTTATGCCATTCAGCAGGAATTTGTCCCAAAATTAAAATATCACACGCCATAAATTGAAACAGAGGTTCACCCCACAGAACAGCCAAGGTGGACCAGAAACCCTGTATCTGAAAACAATCAAAATACAAATGATGCATAGTTTCTAGACATCCTGTACAAGACGAGTCAGAGCAATATCTGTCACCCAATTGCTTATGCTTTTGATTATTCCGAACATTAAGCTTCTGATGTCCACAAAGCCAAACAACATCCTGCATTTTCTTTGGGATTCTAGGTTCAATCATGCTAGCCAACAGTAAGTCAGTATTTACCGAGGTAGGGACCAGAAATAAAGGATCCTCAAAAACAAGATTCCATTATATTATGAAAAATACTTTTTTTTTTTTTTTATGTGACAGAAACCAAAGAAATTCAATTTTCCATAATCTAATATATTTTAAGGTGATTTGAACATATTCTGGCAGCAATTTTCTGACCAATGCCATTTACCTCTACCCCAGGCCGTAAGAAACTCGAACCCATAAACTCATACATAACGATCCCATACCATCAGTATCTAGTAACATCGGACGTATGGTACTATAAAAAAATTCCCCCAAAAAAAAAAAAAAAAAAACTAAAGGTTGTACCCATGAAGACCTCCGGACTTCCAAGCCCTGTATGTATGCCTAACAGGATTTAAGCGACTCCCAGAGAAAGGAAAAAAAAGACCCATAATCTTAGCATGCATACTAAAAGGAAGGGAAATATATGAGAGACATAAAAAATTGGAAGAATATATGAACGTAAAGAAATACCCTTTCTTTCTAGTCATTTTCAAGATTGCCACTTAGCCACCTTTTGTTGAGCAATATCAAAGACCATATCCAATTATATTGGGAGGCGTGAAGTGCCATAATAGATACCCAATAATTTCACATTACCTTGCACTATCGGGATATCAAAGGAATCTGAAATCAAAGTAGACCCTAAAGCCAATATCCTGCTTTTTGAATAATTAATCTGTATACCAGTAACAGACTGTAATTCCTAGAAAGACCTGAAGAATTCCATACTAGACTTTAAATCTGCTCAGTAAATATACAATCATCAGCATACTAACATACATACTAAAATGCCAGCAGAATAGGCCTAACGGTCTTTCGTGTCTGCTCGTTTGGTCAGTCCCCAACCTGGGTGCTGACCTTGCTGTCCCCCTCGCCTTCTCTGACTTCTCCCTTCCCAGTTCCGGATATTCTTGCTGCATTGGATTTTGCTTCCAGAACCCTTCCCCTGTACCTGTCCCACCCCCTCTTGAACCCCGCCACTGTCTCTGCCTCCACCAGCCCCCTAGGCATTGCATTCCATGGCTCCACCACCCTCTCAGTGAAGTAGCACCTCCTCCTTTCTCCCCTGAATCTTCCCCCTTCCAGCTTCCAGCCATGCCCTCTAGTGGCCCCTTCCTCCTTCCTTCGAAGCACCCAGACTGTTCCTCCCCTATTTACCCTCTTCATGTACCTAAAGACCTCTATCATGTCCCCCCAGTCCCTTCTCTTCCAATGTGTACATATTTAGCTCTTCGAGCCTCTCCTCATAGGTCCTGTCCCCCAAGCCCCAAATCATTTTGGTTGCCCTCCTCTGGACCCTCTCCAGGAGGTTAATGTCCTGCTTTAAGTGTGGTCTCCAAAACTGCACGCAGTACTCAAGGTGCGGCCTCACCAAGCAGTTATACAAAGGGAGTATCACTTCCCTCCTTCTGGAGGTGATCCCCCTAGCGATGCATCCCAGCATCCTGTTGGCCTTGGCTGCTGCCCTCCTACAAGTCTCAGAGTTGTTCATCTTGACATCCACCACCACCCCCAAATCCCTCTCAGTCATCGAGACTTGTAGCATTCCCTTCCCCCAGGGTGTACACTTGACCTGGGTTTCTGGCCCCCAGGTGGAGTACCTTGCATTTCCCTGCATTGAACCTCAGCTTCCACTTTCTAGACCATCTTTCCAGAGCCTCCAGGTCCCCTCCTCCTCTATAGTGACAGGAGACACCAAAGTTTCTTGATCCACATAGCTGAAACTTTGTGAAGTACATCACCTGTTACCAAGAAATAGGCACCACCTGAGAGTCAGCATTTAAAACCGAAAATAGGATCAAGTCCAAAACAAACAGAGGATTTAAGGGACACCCTGCCACTCAACATTAAGATGAATGGGGACACCCATATATCCATTCACCAAGGAGTAATTAATGACCCTGAATACAAAACAACTAAGATAGCAATAAAGTGTGCAGGTATACCATAATACTTTAGAACTGCCCAAATATACTCATGACGAATCGCATCAAATGCAGTTTGTTGATCAAGAGATAAAAGATAACCAGACAAGGACTGAGACAAACCTAGTTCAATTAATTCACGTAAATAAGTTAAATTATGAATAATATTTCGACCAGGAACAGCACATGACTGTGTTGCAATAAGTAGGTGACCTGCCACTTTAGCAAGTCTAGCAGTCAGAATCATGGCCAAAATCTTATAGTCAGAGGTCAAAAGACTAATGAATCTCCAGTTTGATAACTGCCGTGAATCCCTTTATTTTAAAATGAAAACCATAATACCATTACACATACTAGAGTCAACTTCTGTTCCATCCAAATTGACTGAAAAGAACATGTAACCAAGGCTTCACAGCATCAGAAAAGTTTTATAGAATTCATTAGGAATACCATCTATGCCTGAGCAGTCCGAGTAGATAATTTAGTAATAGCAAATGAAATCTCCTCTATAGTGACAGGAGACACCAAAGTTTCTTGATCCACAATTGAAAGGGAAGGAACATCTAAATTATGAAAAAAGAAACTAGGTGTAGCTGGGGGTACGTCCTGAAATTTAGAAGTAACAAAGGCTTGTACAACTCCACAAATACCTCTCACATCATGTACTTGATTACCGTCATCATCTAGTAAAACAGACATGCCAAAGCGTTCCGTTAGAGTGTGAAAAAGCATATGGATTGACTTGCTGTTTGGAACCAGAGACCAAATACTTTTGCTGAAAAAAACTCATCTTCCCGAGACTTTAAAAAAAGCACACATTTTTAATTTAATATCTTGAAGTTTAGATAAAGCAGAATCATCCGAAACTGACACCTGACCCAGAAGCTTAATGTATTGGGCCCTATACCCTAAATAGTCCAAATACTGACTTCTTGCTTGGTGTCTAGAAACCTGTATAAATAATAATTTTAAGTCTAACTTAACATTTTCCCACCATTCAATTGGACTATCATAAAGAAAGCAGAGATCAGCATGTACAGAAAATAAGTCATAGACCTGGCCTACAGTAATAGCATCATATAATAGGTTCACATTTAGTTTGCAATAAGCACTGCCCATAGGAAGTTGTTGGTACAAGCCCAATCATAGTAGCACTACCAAATGATCCGATGTTTCCAAGGGAAGAAGAGCAACCTCAGAACAGGTAATTCTAAGAGATAAAACCAAAAATCTATGCGGGTAGATAAGCTTCCCTTAAAAAAGGTGTGTGACGGGGTGATATGTAATATATCATGAACATCAACCAAATTGTGACATGTAAGTACCTCAATAAGAGCATTAGTATCACAGAAAACTTTCTTGGTCTTTCTACCCCAATCCCGGGGACCCAAGCCACAATTAAAATCACCACCCCACAAGACCAGCTTGGACGTATGGAGATATGGGGAAATTTTACGAAACAAAGCTGCCCTGTCCGCCTTTTGTTGAGATGCATAGACATTAATCAAGCGATAAACACAATTTGAATAGACAAAATCCACCAACAGAGCTCTTCCTGAAAGATATCAAATACTTTCAAAATCTTAATTTTAAGATCTACAAATAATATACCCACCCCATCACAAACATCCTCACCCATGGACCATAAAAGAAACACCCCATCTCCAATCTTTTTCCGTTGCTTTAAGCTGTACTAAAGAATGCAACCTAGTGTCTTGTAGTAATAATATATTACCCCGACATTCCCGTAAACTAGCAAAAGTTACTTGCCTTTTACGAGAGTTTTTAATGCTATTAACATGAATAGTCAGGAAAGTCACTCCATTATCCATAGAAAATGATATTTAAGGAAAGGAGCAAAAACAGGAAAAAAGTAAACAATTCATGTCTCCCAAGACACATCATTTCCTTTTTTTCCATTTTTTTGGCTTCGGTTTATCACGGACACCAATGTCTAAACTTGAGTCTGCATGGGAAGAGGCCACTGAAGAAATATCTGATGCTAAACCATCATCTTCCTCTTCATGATCCTGTAATGGCGTATAGGCATTTTGTAAAGGAAGGGGGTCAGTAACAATAGTAGAATCTACTGAAACCTTATGGGCCTTAAACAGGTTATTCTATGAAAGGAAGCCTCCTGCTGCATTTCTGGAGGAGGCATATTAGAATGGGCCACTGAAGTGGAAGGGCAGGAAGAAGAGGCCTGAGCCACATCATCTATACAAGCTTCTTCTGGCAACTCAGTAGAAATTACAGGAGTATCTATAGCCAAAGTCGATTCTACTTCCATTACAGGAAGAACTTTAGTAGTAGGAACCAAATTAGAGGTAGAAGGGAGTTCTAAAGGAACCAAAGATATTGGAGGGGGCAAAGGAGAAGGCTGGAATGGTAAGCAAGGCCTGAAATTTCTGGCTCTCCTTCTGAGCTGCTGCTACATAGACGTCTTGCTCTGCCCTAATAGCTGGATCCACACAATTGTGGGAGGCCCAAGAACAGAGTCTAAAAGTATGACCCACTTCATCACAGAGATTACACCCAGGAGAATTCCTGCAATGTGCACCAATATGTCCTAGATCACCACAGAGACCACACTTTTGTCGATCACAAACATTACTAAGATGACCCAAGGCCCCACATTTATAACAGGCCCGAGGCTGGCCCGGGTAAAAAACTACCCCCCTGTCCCTCCCCAGAAAAAAACAATTTGGTAAATGCTGGCTTAAGCCATTTTCCATCCTTAAATCTACCAAAAACTTCCATCCCCCAGTCCATAAACATTCATCGTCCAGGATAGGTTCCGGTTGTCCTTTCACTACACAATGCTGTTGCAACCAGTATGTAATGTCAGCAACATTAACACCTTCATTTCGAAACATTACTGTAATTTTCTTAGTTACAGGCTTAGTCAAAGGTATGGCCATAAAGGAACTCCACAATGGAGTATGTTTTAGGAGCTGAAACTGCTTCCAAAATCGATCCAACCCAGACGGTGTCTTAAAACTAATGTCAAAGACAGAATCTCCAGGCATATGAATTAGAGCATAAATCTCATAGGCATAGAACTTCATGCTCCCCTTCAAAAGGTCTCGACCAACAAATTGTCTATTAGGAACTTCAGACACAGGACCCTTAAACTTCAGGCGCACCGCATTACGCCGAGCTGCAGGCTCAGAGGAAAGTCCAAAAGTAGCAGGAAAAAGTTTCTCTTTAATGCCATCATGCCAAACAGAAGGGACAGTAGCTGACGAGGTACAGACTCCTAGGACTGCTCTGAGACATTCTGAGGACACATCTTGGACAGTAGTCTGTAAAGACCTGGGGTTCAATCAAGAAGATTCTCCTTCTAAACATTTTATTTCATCCAAAAGAGATGTAGAAAGAGGCCCAGTATCAGTGGGGATATGTGCTGCAGGGGAACCTTGACCCAAAGGAAAGAGGCAGAAGATATATCTGCCTGCTCAATATCCACACAAATTTTAACAGGGAAGACGGTACTAGGTTCGATCCCACCCTGCGCCATCAGAGGACCTAACCCATCCTGCAGCTTCCAAAGCCTCAGAAACCCACGCTTCAGGAGCAATATCAGCATCATTAGAAAGGGTGTTGTCCAGAGAAGGCAGAAGAAGAAGCAGACTGCTGACAATCAGCAGAGAAGTCAAAGGCAGGCATAGAGACAGCACACTACTGTGCAGAGACAGAGTCAGACTTCTCAGAATCCAATATAGGAGGTTGTAAGGTAATAGAAACATCAGTAGACTGGGAGCAAAAAACAGAACTAGGGGATACTGTCAAGCACTACTGAGCTTAACCGACTCCCTCAGCAGAATACTGGAACCAATAGTACTTACAGAGCTCTCTGAAAGAGCTAGCGGGAAAGATCCTCAGCAAAATCCACCGCTGAACCTTAGCAGAGGCTTCAGCCACATCAACCTGCATACCATCGTCAGAATGAGGAAGGAGCACCACTTCTCTCTTGTGCAGCACCAGCAGCTGCCTGTGCTGGGCCCTAACTCCTGCAACAAGCGGTTCCTTGCACTTGGTACCGACTTCTTCCAAGGCCAACTGCCTGTGAATGCCGTCCGATGCAGAATCATTCTCCAGTCAACATATCATCAGAAACCATAGCAGAGGATGCAGCGACACAAACCTGATCCATCGGAGCGAAAGTACTCCCCTGTACAGGTACACCCAAAGACATTTCAATCACTAGAGAGAAAAGGAAGGCCAAGGAGGTGATCAGCACCTCAGCCTTCCACATGTCTGCACTCCTCCACGCCCTAGCAAACACTGCAGTAGTTTGCACAGCATCACAGCAACCACCTCCAATGGAGTAGGGGAATTTCCCCGGTGTCCTGGCCAGATTTCCCCCATTCACTAAATATACCACCAACAGTTTAATCTGGTTCAATGTCAGTTGGCATCCATCTGTATCCCCCTGCCCCAGGAGGGAGCTGAAAATAGGCAGAATTGTCTAGTCTTCCTTTCCCGGTCAACAAAAAACTAAATATAAATAAAATATGAATAAACATAAATATAAAGAGGGATTCCCACCAAAAGTGCTACATTGCAGAATTAGAATAAGCATACCCCCAATAAAGCTCACAACAAAAATTAGGTTTCTATGTTACTTCATTTTAAAGTTATGGGCTATTTTGTAACTTTGATTTCACTACCTAGTTGAAAGACAGTTTCAGTGAAGATCCACGGATGTCATCTCCTGAACTCACACTCTAGTTCTACCTGTCAGCAACCTTATTGGACCTGCTTTTCCAAGTTTAAGAAACTGTAGCTCTAGCAATCCTTTAAAAAAATAAAACATAAAAAAATAACAGGGTTGGCTGCAGTGCTTGCGTTTCCAGAATGTTCAGATGCATGGCACTCTACTTTAGAGCACGTCAGAAGGTGGTTTTGGAATGCAGCACTGAACCCGGATAGAATATCAAGAGGCGGTGCACAATTTTAAAATGTTGGAGACATAATTTCAGAATGTGACAGGATGTGCCATCTCAAAATGTGGTAGGACAATCAGTCTCAGAATGCGACAGGGACACACATAAAGGAATTTGGTGGGGACTGGTAATTTTGGAATATCGTGGGGATGCACACTGTTGGAATGTGACAGGACCCACCATTTATATAACAGAAACATACAAGTTGATAGACAAGAACCGCAAGGTCCATCCAGTCTGCCCATTTCTTTTTCTACCTTATAGATGTGCCATCGGCCTTTGCTCTGTCAATGGCCTATCTATTCATACTCATCTGTATTGCTCTCTTATGCCTATCCCATGCCTGTTGGAAGCCCTGCACTGTATTCATATCCACCACTTCCTGAGGTAGGCCGTTTCATGCATCCACCACCCTTTCTGTGAAAAAGAACTTCCTCACATTACCCCTTAATCTGCCTCCCTCTAATCTCATGCTATGTCCTCTTGTCCTGCTATTATTCTTATATTGAAACATGTTAGATTCTCACCTTGTTAATGCCCTTAAGGTGTTTGAATGTTTTGATCATATCACAGCTCTCCCTCCTTTGCTCTAGGGTATACGTATTGAGCGGAGGTAATCTGTCCTCATATGTTTTCTGATGCAGTCCCTGCACCATTTTGGTTGCCCTTCTCTGGACTGCCTCAATTTGGTTAATGTCCTTGTGAAGGTGTGGCCTCCAGTACTGCATGCAGTACTCCAGATGGGGCCTAACCAGTGTCTTGAAGAGCGATTATTACCTCCCTCTTCTGACTTGTAATACCATTACATCACACCCCAACATCCCTCTAGCCTTACCTACTGCTTTAGAGTCTGCTTGATTATTTCAGGTCATCGGTGATGAGACACCCAAGTCTCTCTCTTCCTTGTGACTGCCAGCAACTCCCCTCCCAGCCTATAGGTGGCTTCACAGTTTCTCTTCCCTATGTGCATGATCTTGCATTTTGCATTAAACCCCAGTTGCCACTCTTCCGACCATTTTGCTAGTTTATCCAGACCTCGTCTCATTCTGCCCATCCCATCTGGATCATCTACGCTGTTGCAGATCTTGGTGTCATCTGTAAACAGACAGATCTTATCCTCCAGTCCATCGGCAATGTCACTGATGAAGATATTGAAGAGGACTGGCCCCAAGACTGATCCCTGAGGTACCCCCACTTGTGACTTGCACCTCTTCTGACTGTATACCGTTTTCCACCACTCTGTTTTCTGCCAGTCACCCAGTTTGCCACCCAGTTGACCAAAGTCTGACCCACCCCAAGCCTACCCAGCTTATTAATCAATCTTCTATGTGGAACAGTATCGAAAGCTTTGCTGAAATCAAGGTAGACAACATCAACTGCTCCCACTTGGTCCACCACTCTTGTTACCCAGTCAAGTCTGAGATTAGTTTGATAGGACCTTCCTTTTGTAAACCCATGCCGTCTTGGATCCTTTGCTCCTATAGATTCCAGGTGTTGCACTTTCCTTTCCTTAAGGAGTGTCTCCATAATCTTGCCCATTGAGGTAAGACTAACTGATCTATAGTTCCCCGCCTCCTCCCTGCTACCACACTTGTGGAGCGGGATCACATGAGCCCTTCTCCAGTCTTCTGGGACCTCTCCCGTGTTCAGAGACTCACTAAACAGTTCTGATAATGGCTCTGCTAGTTCCACCCTTAGCTCCTTTAGTACCCTGGGATGTATGCCATCAGGTCCCATTGCCACGTCCACCCTGAGTTTATTGAGCTCTTGTAGGACCCTTTCTTTTGTGAAGGGACTAGTGCACACCTGTGCGTCACCGCCGCATTCTGAAATTGCTTGTTACTGCCGCATTCTGAAATTGTGCATCACTGCCACATTCTGAAATTATGTGTTCCAGCTACTTTGAGACTGTGTCATTGCTGCATTCCACAACTGCAACCTGGTGACATTTCGAAATCTCATACCTACAGTATTTTAGAAATTGCACACAACTTTGTGATTCTAAAGCCATGCTTACCACTGCATTCCAGCACCCCGTCACAGTCTGAAGTACTGTACCTTGCATCTACACATTACAGAAGTGCATGTGCCAACCCCCTCCCCCATGTCAGTTTTCCTTTTTCAGATGTTTACTACACCTGAAGTTTTAAGTAAAAAAGGAGAAATAAGTCATATAAGGTAGTTTGCAGGAGGACTAGGTTGTGTGTTCAGGAGATGACATCATCAGCGGCTCCTCATTGAAACTTGTTTTTGAACAGGCAGTGAATTAACGGTTACAAAATGAGTTGTAACTTTTAAACAAAGTAACTTACAGATCTGATTTTTGGCATGAGACTGATTGAGGATCCAAATTCTGAATTTATTGATACCAAAACTGTTGGCATCTTTAATTGCAGACAATTATTCAGGCAGTTAGCCTTTAGTGTACTGCTTAATAATTAATGTAATTTTCCTTAATCACAACATTTTACAGTGTGGAGTTATGGCTCAGTGGGCCTTTTCCTGGTAATCACACACACACACACACACACACACACACACACACACACACACTTCTCAGTGCACCCAATATGCTTTATTTTTTCCAAATTATCTCACCCCCAGCTAGATCAATACCAATATATGTAGTCAAACTACTGTACATGGTCTAAAATATTAAAGAAAAATTAGTGAAAGGGTGGCTGTAGGAACGCAGGGTCCTGCAAAGTGACGAGTCTCTGTTCCTCATACATTTAGTTTTAGGATTAGTGAGAGCATGCATTTATGACATTTTTATTAAGAAAATAATTTTCTAACCCACAGTATGGTTGAATAGGTGGACATTCATTGCTTTTTCTTCTTGTATAACAATTTTAATAAAGTGAGATATACAAATTACATGTACCAGCTTTTTTATAGCAAGGGGTTTAGTTTGCCATGTGTTTCAACTGAAGGATAATTAGGTTGGCATCTACACCGCATCATGCTTCCACCCACAGAAGCTTGTCAGAATTGGAAGGAAAGACAAAATGTATTCTTGTTTCTAATAAAATTTAAATACAACTGACACATGCAGTGGTATATTTAGATCTTTTCAATTTATGAAAGTGTTTATTTTTAAATATTAAAAACTGACACACGTTTTTAATGTTGCAAATGTTCTGGGTGCCCAAGAGCCTATGTTGCAACAAGTGGTTTTCTTACTCAACTGCCTGCACTACACTACATCTTTAAAGAGCGGCTATGTTTCACAAAGGTAAAGTACTAAAAAACACAGTATCACACTTACCTCCGACGTCGTCATTTTTACGTCTATCAGCACAGGTGCCTGAAACATAAAAACAAATCATCAATTTAAACAGCAAACCTCGAGACGCCGGTACTTGCCCACCAAAAATGCAGACAGGGTGCACGGTTTTACCGGGCATCAGTGGTGCAACTGGACGGAACCTGGGGGACTCAGTCCAGTACTGAAACGTCTCACTCTGGTGCAGCACCAAAGTGGAAAGGGCTGCTCCGGTGTGATGTGTAAACCCCAGCCCTACAGGTATTTAAAACGGACTGAATAATAAAGACAAGTGCTAACGAACTACATAGAACGAGGAAACGTATCCCCAGACACCTGCCAGGTGTGTTCAAGCCTACAAAAGGTGACTGACGCTGGATTCCGTCAGTCATTTTTATCCAGTTTCTCGACACTGACGAATATAACAAGGACATAAAACTAGGAGATAAAAATATGAAGGCAGAACCTACGTGTCTTTACCTAACCTGCCTAGCGTTCGCTAACACCGCAAAAGCAGTCCGAAATGAATAAATGAGACTGTCACCTAGTCAGTCAGCAAGAGCACTCCCAACTGGTAGGTAAAATGCTAAACAGTCTATCCCTCCCCTCCGTACGTTGCTGGCAGTGTAACTTCTGCAATTAACAATTCCCAGACCTTACGGCTGCAGATCCCTACAGCGCATGCGTTTTATTTGCCGGCTACAGCCATGGCAGGAGGCGTTGGGGCTCTAATGCGCACGCGTAGGCTGGCCGAGCGCGTTCCCGCGCCCACCTTTAGTTCTACGCTCCGCAGCTTGGTGTAGCGCGTACCCTGAATGCGTGGGTCATATGTACCGCGCATGTGCAATACTCCGTTTCTGAATTCAATGTGGGTGCTGGAGTGCGAGATACAAGTGTTGGTTTAATCCCTTGAGGAGGAGAGACAGAAGATATTGAGATTGTGAAAGGTAACATTTTTCTATAGTTTTATCCGAGCTTGTTTAACTCGTACAAGATGAAAACTGTTTATTGCGTTCTCCAGCAGGAACTGAAGATGTGTGCGCTGTGAAACCAGGAACTAGCCCGGACCAGGAGAATCAGGGACAGCAAGGAATAGTCGGGCACTATGGAAGTGTGAGTATCCCTCTCAACTGTCCCCGATTTTGCCAAAAAATGTTCCTCTGTCCCTCGTAAAATTTGTGTTTTTGTAACAGAAGAGTGGGGAATAAAATTACAAAACAATGTCAAACATCAAAGATTCAGACTTCTTCAGAAAATGCATTTTAACACACATCTTAATCTATCAGCATTGTGAATGAATAGTATCGACTCTGAAGCTGTGTCCCTGATTTTGAGTCTTTGTTTCTGATTTTTTTTAAGCCTTGTTCCTGATTCAGGAGGTTGAGAGGTATGAGTGTAAACACAGAGTCAATTAGTCGATACTGTTTGTTGAAGCCATGCATTTATGATCAGAACTGATTGTTTGCCTAATCCATTCCCCTCGATAATCATTAGAACCTGACAGCTGTGCGCACACCTGTTACCACATTGTGTACGATGACAGAACTGGGGTGTAAGGGAGGCATGTACGGAAAGTTGGTACCGGGCCCCAGCTGGAAGGAAAACAAGGGAGGCCCATTGTGACACACTGCTATCTGCAGCAGCACGGTTCAGTATGGTCCCCTTAGTCCTTTTTTTTACATTTTGAATATAATTGCAGTGATTAAAAACAATGTAATTAGAAAATAGTTGATGCATGAAAGGAAACAGAATTTGTCCGCAGAAGATTGTTTCCCTGCCTGTTTCTACATCTTGGACCCTACTTGATCACAGGTGCCCCTCCCTCTTCCCTCTGCCTAATATACTTGTGTGCCTATCCTACACATGGTTGAAGCTCCCAGCTGTCTTCACCTCCACCATCTTTTCTGTGAAAAAGTATTTCTTCACATCCCTCTTGTCTTAAACGTCGCTCCTCATGCTTTGCTTGCCCCAGTGTTCTGGTACTCCTCTGAAACAGACTCCCTCCTGCACTTTTTCAATCCCGTGAGGTACTTATAAGTGTGGTACATGTCCCTTCTCACTCTCCTTTCCTTCAGGGAGTACAGAGCTCACAGCCTCTCCTCATGTGGTTTCTCATGCAACCCGTGCACCTTTTTGCCCTACTCTGGACTGAAGCCACCCTATCTGTAACCTTGCGGGGGTGTAACCTCCAGAACTGGGCACAATAGTCTAGGTGGTGGTCTCGCTAGCAAGTGATCTAGTGGCAATGCTACTTCCTGTCTCTTGCTAGATATTACCCTTTCTATGCAATCCAGCATTCTGCTAGCCTTGCTTACTACCTGCCACACTGAGGTCATCCGATTAATTACCCCAAGATCCATCTCTTGCTTGGTGACTGTAAGTACCGCCTTCCATCTTCTACTCATCCCCCATGTTTCCCTGTCCCAGGTGCATGATTTTGCATTTTTTGGTATTGAAACCCAGCAGCCACACCTTAGACCACTTTCTAGTTTCCCAGATCCCTTTTCATTCCCTTCACCCCATCCTGCGTGTCCACCCTGTTAGATTTTTGTGTTATCCGCAAAGAAACACACCTTCCCCTCCAGTTCCTCAGCAGTGGTACTTATGAAACACGGTAAAGAGGGTATGACCCAGAACCGATCTTTGTGGTACTCCATTGATTACTGTCCTGTCGGAGCCGATTGGAACATGAGCCTGGTTTCTTGTTCTGCAACCCACTAGTACCTTGCCAGGGCTCCACTCACAGGGACTGGTGGCTGCCTACTTTCAGGGTATCCAGATGGGCCAATCTGACATTGGTGTTATGCTTTTGGGGCTTGATCTTCAAAGGTACCCCAGATACGTGCAACTTGCACATATCTGGGGTGCATTGGCTTGCAGCTGCAGGAGCTGGTGCGCCTGCCAGCATCCACAACCCCCACCCAATGCAGTCTGCTATTGTGGAACTGAGCTTTTTGACGTGCGGGAGGGTATCTGGACCACAGATGTCCAATCAGTTGCCCATACTGGACTACCAATGAATCCCTGCCTTCAAGAGGGTGCAGGATAGCGGATATGGCGTCCTATGATTGCCATATCCCATCTGCAACATTTGTCATTTTAACAGTTGTGTTGAAATAGCACCCCCAGCCCACCCTAGTGGCTCAGATGGGAGGGTGTGGGCAGTCCACCCACTGATCAGGTTCTGTGGGAAGTTTAGAGGCAGGTGGAGAGGTGCGTAAAGTGCTACTACAGCCTATGGTGGGCGTGTGCTCGCCCCCCACTGCTGGACATCCGCACTCATAGAAATTGTTTTGTGGGTTGGGTGGGGTGCATAGTTGCCCCTTGCCGGCTTCTCTGCCCAACCACCCACATAGCAAGGGTCACGTATGCCTTGCAGTGGATGCCATTGTGTGCATCCTGCACTTAAGGGGTACTCTGCGGCTTTTCCTGGCACTTCACATGTGTGGAGGGTTCATGATTCTTGAAGATCGGGCCTTTAGAATGCAGGTGACTTCATGTTCTGTCACTTCTGGTGGCAGACAAACAGTATTGCTGCTTAGTTAATTCTCTTGCGTGCATGTTTAACTTGTGTTAATTTTTGTACTGTTGCCTAGTTGCCTGTGTCATTTGCATACAGCGAATGAAGGAACAGCTCTTTACAACTTGAGATGGTGGTGGGGATGCGAACTGTGCAGGGTTAACCTGCTGTCCAATTAAGATTTGTATCTAATATATATTAGTGCCTTTAAAGGGAACATTTACCTCTGCATTTCAGTTTGTCATTTCTACTCCCTGTTCGCCCAGTTTAGTCTTTGGTGACATCATGCCGAGGATCCTGTTGTGGCAAAAGTATTTACGTTTATGCAACTGTGCAGTGCCATTTTTCTGTTTACATTGCACACTGTGAGCTGCCATCTCAGTGCACGATGTATGTGCCTTACCAGTAAATGGCTCCGGCACTCCTGTATCATTAGCTGCAGTCATGTAAGTGCATATAAGCGCACATGTAAGGGTTGAGCTGAATCTCCTTAAAATCTTCTAAGATTACAAACCTAAACACTGTTAAGGTGTGTGTTTTTTTTTTTTTTTTTTATGAAACCCTGTTCTTTCTATGTCTATTTATGTTGTTGTTGCTCAGAGCCTCTAAGTACAGCACTACAGTGAAGCCATGGGAAGCACTGTAAAGTGCTGGCGAGACACACAGTCATACCCCAAGATGGGAGCTCACAGAGCCTGATGTAAACAGAAAAATGGCACTGCAGTTCGGTGGTAGTGTAATTGAATAAACTTAAAAATAATTACTTTTGAAACAACAGGATCCCCCATGAAGATGTAACCAGTGGCAAAATTGGGCAGACAAGAAGTGGACACAGCAAACTAGAACACAAAGGTGCACATTCCTTTAATGAAATTTGACCTTGACCTGTCCATTAAGTTCTAAGACAGAGATCCTACCGAGAAAACAGCTTTACCCTCCATGGCAGGGGCTGCGGAGGAGAGGCTGTCCCCAACGGATAGTCCACTGTTTTGACTAGGATCCAATGTCAGGAGAACACAGAGGGCTCAGACAGTAATTTTTCAAGGCCATTTGTTTCCCCTCTTTTTTCCCCATGGCCCTTCCACCTCCCCTGATGTGAATGCACCCTATGTGGGCCTCGCATGCACGCAACATGTCCCATGCAGCAGGAACTAGCTCCATGGCCTGGCAACAGGGGTTGCTGTGGCACCAGAGCTTGATGTTGCTCCTTCTCAGCAGAAACATGCTGCCACATGGCAGCTACCTCATCCTAACCTGCCTTCCGATGCAGCAACTTGGGTGCGCTTCTGAACTTGGGTGGCCCGCACAACACGCAGCCGCTGGGCTATCAGGGTGGTTCCTTTGGGGGGAAGGTGTTAAAGATTGGTGTATGTAACCCTCCTGTTAGTTACTGTCGGACCCCAGGCTGAATCGGGACAGAGACACATTGTTGAGGGCTGAAGATAATCTGTACTTGTAATAAATTCAGTGTCTGCACAAACTGGCAGGGCTGATGCTGGTATTTGCTTACGTAGAGTGATGTAATGCATTGGCTATTAAATTTGCCTGCACAATACAAGGGAGCTACCTCAGAACTGTTACATGGGAAATGTCTGTCCACACTTCTAGTACCCCTCCCCTTTCCTTCCTGCATCCTACAGACATGGGGAGCAGGGTGCCAGCCCCTGGCTAATGCTCCCAGGCCAAGGGGCGGACTACATCGAACAGGTCACAGGCCCCTATGAACTTTGGGGACTTGTATCTCCCAGGGCCGGAATAATGCTTCCCTACCTGGTTGCCCAGGGCAAGCAGCAACTACTTGGGACCCACCCCATCTTCTCACTTTACTGTACCTTCTCTCTGAGTGAACTTTTATTTTGTTGCACTGACTGGCACCCTGCTGCTCCTTCCTCTGCCAGGGTCCGTATCGGGTAGAGGGCCCTGGGGTACCTACACCTCTTCTTAAACCAAGACCAAGAAAGACCATCCAGGCATGCCTTCTGAGGGGCAGCCTCAAACCACCACTCCTCCTCCTCCTCCTCCTCCTCCTCTTTCTTCAAACTCCTGACACCAGCTGCCAGGAACAAGGGTGGATTATACTGCTGTGGTAAGGCATGCCCACTTGGCAGTCGACCAGCCCAACTCTGGGGTTTAACCCTGTGGTTGCCAGCTGGGATCCTGACTGCATAGCTTTGCAAGCACCTGCTGGGATGTGATGCCACATACTTAGTAACACGATCCCTGGATGGGGTTACATGCAGTTTCTTTAAATGCATCAGTTGTGCTCACTAGATATACTAATATATACACATATATAAGTTTATATATATAGGGGCACAGTAGTGCCACTATAGTTAGGTTCAGTAGGCTGTTTAATGTTAAACCCTTAAATCTGCACTTTAATAAATTTGCCCTGCTTTCATGGATTTGCACGAATTTTGCATGCGTGGTCTTGGGCAAGGTCTCTTTGACAGGCCAAGTTTTGTTCCGTCGGATGTGGATGCCAATATCTGGCTAGTGGGGAAAAAAAAAATTGGGTTCTGCTGCCTGTCATTGCCTATCACCCAGACGGTTTTGTTATATTTGATACGTGTTCCAACAATAAATTTGCGAATCTGTACTGGTGTTGGGTGGCCTATATAATTCTCCTAGAAAGAAACTCCTCTCTGTCATCCTTGTTACTTTTAGCCATATGGTTCCTGGGAGTGCTTTATTTCTATTATAAAAATTATTCTAAAAGTAAAAGTGTTAAGTGTACATTTTGAATGTTTTCCCCATTGAGAGGGAGATTTTTAATGAAGTAGTTCTTCCACCCACAGTTTAAGAATGCTGGTTCAGAATCGGAATGCATCATTCCAGTGTTTCGTATGAACAAATCCTGTGTGAGACTGTCATTCTTAGGAAACAGGATTGGTACCCACTTTGGCAGGGCTGCCATAAGCCACGCTTTGACTATGCTCTGGAACAGGGTACAACGATCCTTGAGACTCCGCTCTCCTGTCAGTTTTATCCTGTTTAGGATCATTTATGACAAAACGTCACAAATCTGGGTGCAGCTCTATAGTTCCTAGCTGTCCTGCTGACTGTTCACTCCGTATCCTTACCACATCCAGCCACGAACCTAGTTCCTCCCTCCCTATTTTAATCAAGTCCACTAGTCAGCTGCCATAGTGGCCTCGGCACCCAAGGCACCACTTCTCCATATTACTCTCCTCTCACCGCTTAAGCAGAACATACAGACCTCATTAGGGTTCTATGCAGCCCAGGACCCTCACCCATGTATGGTAAACGGTCACTGAGGGCTGAAATGCAACAATTGTACCCTCCGATGGAGGCTGGACTAAGAATGACTAAACATGCCACCTCAACTTCTGCATACATGGAGTCTGTATATACCACAGCAAAGTTGAGTGATGCATGTATGTTCCTACAACAACGCTTGGAATGTATATCGTGCACCTACCACTTTTCTGTAAATTTGTTTTAACTCTTTGCACATGTTGTATTTTTGTATTCTCAATCTATGTATGTATAACTGTCTTGGACAACAGCAGGTCCATCTTGTAAATGAGCTTGCTCAATGATGATCGCGTAGATAAATAAAGATTTGATTTGATTTGGTTCATGTGAAACAAAAATGTGCTTTTTTGAAGACCTGCAATGTGGAATACAACATGTGTTTTTATGGACAAACTTCCTAACAGTTTGCAGATGCTTACTACTGATTTGTTCTTTACTGTTAATCTAACCCCTGGTCGTGTTTTATTGCTTAAACTTCAAAAATTCAGTGGCTTATATAAAAAAAAAAAAAAAAATTCCCATAGGACAACATTGCAACTCTGTCAGTCTTTTCAGTTAAGGGACCATCTGTATATCAAAAGATATGTCTCAATGAACATTACATGATTAAATCTCTAAGGAACATAAACAGAAAATAAACACAGAAAAACAGACATTAACAAATGAAAATTCCTATAGCATATTATTACAGCACATCCCACTTAAATGCATACTTGATAAATGTATAGCCCCATAAATGCATAGAATTTCCAAGTCCATTTTTTTTTTTAACTAGACTTCCTATGGAAAACAGACCTGTTAAATACATAAAGAATCCCTTCTAAATGCATATTTTTTCCTCAGTTTTGCTGTTCAAGTGTGGACTGACTGGCCCAATTTGACTGACACTGCCTGTAGCTGCCTTTACTGATTAGCAATTAATTGTCTGTTAATGGACTGCTCTGTTTAAATGAGACGATTTACTTCAGCCTTTTACCCATCAAACCCAAGTCACAGTAGCACCCTCCCTCACACTGAAAGCAAAGAACTGAAAAGAATGCCACAGAAGTACTTTACATGAATCCATAAGCACACTCTCTCGCACAGGAATCAGACCAAAGAATGCTGCAGCATGTCACAAATCACGCTATCTTACCCAAAGAAGCACTTGAGTGCTACTGCCATTTCTTTTTCCTACCCAGCCCCCTGGCATATACTGCAAGTTGCGCTCATCATTAAAAAAAAAAAAAATACAAGATCTGAAAAATGCACAGCCCTCTTCATTGCCTACTTTTTGCTGGTCCCAAGGGTACACGTCCCAGAGGATAACATTGCAACTTTAACAAGCTATAACCAGGGGTCATCCTTAACCTTTTTTTGCACTAGCCAGCAGGGCAGGTTGATTCAAAATTGCGGTAGCCCACAGATGGTTGCACTAGCCCTTAATTATAATGGTAAATTTTGATCACTTATACAAGAAACAATGCAAGCAAAGCCAAGAAATACTCCGATTATTACACATTTATCCTACTCCCATATTGCTTCCAGCTCCCCAGCAGAAAAAAAACTGCAGTGCCATCACAGACAGTGAGCCCCCCCCATTGTTTTGTACCATAGCCTCCTCTCTTCCTCTTTCTGCCCCCCCACACCAGACAGAGGCTATCACAACAGCAGATGTTCAGAAAGCAGTCCTAGCTCTGCGCACACAATAGCTGACATCATCATGCACCTCACCACACTGTCACCACCACCCACAGGGCAATAAACAGAGTCGGGCAGAGAAAGACACTCAGTCCCCACCCTATAGTCAACTGGAGTCCTGCACTTTTGAAAGTTTTTGTACAGTCTCAAGTGAGCCAGGAGCACATCTAAGATTTCTTTGGGGTGGGGGCTAGACAAACCTAAGGAGCTTGGGAAATAGAAAACTATAACATTTTTATTTGAATAAACATTGATTTTAGTATGCTCTGCCCCAACAATAACAGATTTTTCTTAAACATTGTCCTTTCATCAGCCCAGGGGAAACAGTACACAGACATAACACTATACTATTTTTATTTCTGTATAGGGTGATCTATGCAACCCAGGAATGCCTATTTCAAGGTTTCAAATTTTGTACTTTATCAAGGTTTATTTTTGTACCATATATGATCCAAAGCTTTGTTTTTAGGCTGAAAGGACATGCTGAGTGGGATAAGGGTGGAACTGTATGGATGGTGATGGCTGGCATGGTCCATTTAGAAGAGCTGGGGACCCCCTACACTTGCCAGTAATGGCATCTATGGATGGCCACTTCAGAGTCTGGTCTGCAGTGATGTCCAGGGAAAGAACAGAGTTAAGAGATTGGGGGGGAGGGAAGTTATGGTGAGGCTGGGATAAATCCTACCACCTGCAGGGCTGATACTGTATACCGCTTTACATTTTGTCACTGAAATGTTGGATACAAACACTCAAAATGTAGAGAAATAAGGGGCACTGGTTTTAATAATATTGGACAAATTGTTAGACACATTCAGAAAACTGGAATCTAGTGACTTAACAGCACTCTACCCTGGACACTAGCTGAAAGTCTTAACAGTGGAGTGATAATGACTCGCATTGGCCCTGTCCACAGAACACCACTCAGACCCCAGAACAGATGGAAACCGTTACAGCCGGGAGGTGACAGTGTCCATACTGCAGCAGTGACCGGTATGAGACTGGTGCCACCAGGCCACACCTCGGGAACGGGCAGCAGTTACCACTGGCCTAATCCCACAGAGCAGCTGCGCGCTGTTCTACAGACCCTGCAGGGACCGTTACCACCCATCCACACTACCGCTGGTAGCATTGCCGAGACGGGATCGGTTTATATTCATTGTCGAAACCACCTCATATGTGGTTTCAACGACGGTTTAAAAATGCCTTCTGTAACTGCACATGTGTAAACACAAACCGCTGTGGGTTTTGGGCACTCTAACATTACAGAGGCGAGTGTGGACAGGGCCTTTGAGTCTTTGTGGGATCCTCTCTTGAACTGCTAGATAATTGCAGCTCTTAATGACCTGTTAATCACACCTGGCCATGTGGAACATTGGAGAGATTAGCATGAGGACTCAGAGAATGCTAAAGAGAGACTTTTTAACTTCATTAACAGCCATGAAAATCTGCACTAGTGAAGACGGGCAAGTAGAGAGAGTTAGCTGCACTATCCCTGGTCAATTTGCACTGGTGTTTGGGCTAGTAAAACAATGTTAAGATCGACCCCTGGCTGTAACTCATTAGTCTTTTCAGTTAAGGGACAAGGTGGAAGTCTAGGTTTGCTGGCCAAGGCACCTAGCTTCACCGGAGCTCTTTTCTGCTAGGTTGCTTGAAAGGACAGAGCAAGGATAAGGATTAAGGCTTTTTTTGGCTAGGCAGATTTACTGTGTTTTATTTTTTTTTGTACTATAGGGATTGTTACTGTTTGTTGCTAACATTTTATTGCTTTATTTTTTCTCTGATTCAAATTGTTGTTGATGGGTATACCTTCTGCTGCATTATTACAGGGTGTGCCCACAGGTGTGTGCTTACAGGTTACTGCTGTAATCTTCTGATTCAAATTGTTTTTTGCAAGGTATATTTTCTATTACTACTTTTTTGTTAGAGTAGCAAAGTGTTTCTTATAGGGTATATTTTCTGTGAAATTATTACAGGGGATGCTTTACAGGTTTTACAGTTTTATTTATCATTAGGATAAGCTTTCAGGCTACTGCTTTTGTGCTGGCTGATTGTTTCTGCTGTTACCTCCTTGATTCTTTTGTCCATGGTTTTTCTTTTTCGGCAGGGGAAGGGCCCAGCCAACCACCCCACACTACACTCCTTTTATAGGGTAGCACAGTTGTGACATTTCCTGTAGCAAAGCAGGAAGGGGCGGATCAGGGGGGTATCCACACAGTGACCTCATTTACAGGAGCACTAGTAATTTAACTTGTTATAACAAGTTATACAAAAACAAACAAACTTTTGCTTTCATTTCTTCCTTCTAATTACTTCTGACCAGGTTATAAACCTAGCAACTTATCTGAATGGATATCATTAACTGCAGGTGCTACGAACACTTTTCAGAAGGGCAGTTTACAGGATTTAGGACACTGTCGCATATACGGGCCATTGGAGATCTAGAGATCAGCTCCAGGCAGCATGGGCAGAGATTGCGCACCTCAAATTGCATATTCAAGAGAAACATAGACTTTAAAGGCAGATAAGGACCGCTAGGCCCACCTTGTCTGCCCATTCCCTACCTAGAGGATAAGCTGCAGATCCTTTTTAACCAACAGCCTATTTCTTCCTAACCCCCCACACAAATTGCATTATGTCTGTCCCATGTATTCTTGAATTCTCCCACAGTTTTAGACCCCACAACCTCCTCAGGAAGGCTGTTCCATGCATCCACCACCCTCTCTGTGAAAAAAATACTTCCTTGCATTGCCCCTGAGCCGCCCCCCCCTCAATCTTCAAATTGTGTCCCCTTGTTCTTGCACATCTCTTTCTGTAAGATGCTACCCTCCTGGACTTTGTTGGATTCCACTGAGGTACTTAAACGCTTCTGTCATGTCCCCCCCTCTCCCTCCTTTCCTCAAGGATATACATATTAAGCTTCTTTAGTCTCTCCTTGTATGGCTTCTCTTGCAGACACTGCACCATTTTAGTTGTCCTCCTCTGAACTGCCTCCATCCTGTCTGTGTCCTTGCGGAGATGGGGTCTCCAGAACTGGACGCAGTACTCCAGATGGGGTGTCACCAACTGTCTGTACAGGGGGATAACAACTTCCTGTTTTCTGCTGCTGCCTCTCCCTATACATCCCAGTATCCCCCAGCCCTTCCTACTGCCTTCTCACATTGCTTGCCAACCTTAAGGTCATCTGATATAATTACCCCAGATCCCTTTCCATTTTTGTTGTTACTCTCCCCCATTGTGTAATCTTCCCTGGGTTTTGTTTCCAGGTGCATTATATTGCACTTCTTTGCATTGAATCCAGCTGCCATACTTCTGACAATTCCTCCAACCTTGCCAAGTCCCTTCTCATCCTTTCCATGCCTCCTTGTGTATCAACTCTGTTGCAGATCTTTGTGTCATCTGCAAAGAAGCATACTTTTCCTTCCAGTCTCTGCAATGTCACTTATAAAGACATTAAAAAGGACTGGACCCAGTACTGAACCCTGCAGTACCCCACTAGAACCCCTCTTTCTTCAGAGTGGACTCCATTTACAATTACCTTCTGTGTCCTGTTGTCCAGCCAATGTTTTACCCAGGCTACCACCCTGGGACCCACTCCCAGGCTGGTTAATTTGACTATTAATCTTTTGTGTGGGACTGTGTCAAATGCCTTGCTAAAGTCTAGGTAGGCCATGTCAACAGCCCCTCCTTGGTCTACTACTTTGGTCACCCAGTCAAAGAAATCAATTAGATTCGTCTGACATGACCTTCCTGGCCAGACCCCATGCTGCCTTGGGTCCTGTGCCCCACTGGCCTCTAGGTACCCAACAATTATTTCCTTCAGAAGTGATTCCATCACTTTCCCTACTACAGAGGTCAAACTGACAGGTCTGTAGTTTCCTGCCTCTGTCTTGGTCCCACTTTTGTGAAGGGGAATCACATTTGCCTTCCTCCAGTCCTCAGGTACCACACCATCCTCCCATGATTTGTTAAAAAGGGTAGTCAGTGGTGTCACTAGTTCTCTGCTTAATTCTTTTAGAATTCTGGGGTGAATTCCATCAGGCCCCATTGCTTTGTCCACCTTCAGTTTTAGGAGTTCTTTCAGAACCCTTTCTTCTGTGAAAGGACTGGGATCGACCCCTTATCCAGAGTGATTAGGCACCTCCCTCTTTGAGAAAACTGAACAGAAGTATTCATTCAGTATCCCTGCTTTTCACTGCCCTCTCTGCCCACCCACCATTCATTCTATTCAGCCTCACTATCCTCTCTCTTTGTCTTTCTACACTCCCTGATACACCTATAAAAAGTTTTATCCCACTTCTTAACCGAGTTGGCTATCTTTTCCTCAGTTTGGGCCTTTCCTATTCTGACTACTCTCCCTACTTCCTTCTGCCTTAACTGGTACAGTTCTCTGTCCTGCTCCTTCTGTGTTTCTTTATACTTCCTGAATGCTGTCTTTTTTTCTCCCTGACTTTCCCAACCACCTCTTTTGAGAACCATAGTGGCTTTTTCTTTCATTTTGATTTGTTTATTTGCTTCACGCAAAGGCTTGTTGCCTCTGTGATGACAGTTTTGATAGTTCCCCTTTGTTGCTCCACCCCTCCTTCTAGCCTGTTTGCTAGTGCTTTTCTAAGGCACTCCATCTTGCCAAAGTCAGCCCTCCTGAAGTCCAGAACCCTCACTTTTGTATGGCTTGACTCTGTAGCTGAGTTTATTGTGAACCACACTGTTTGGTGGTCACCTGTTCCCAAATAGCTACCCACTTCTAGATCTGAGATCCTCTCACTGTCCCCATTTGAGAGTATGAGGTCTAAGATTGCTCCCTCACGAGTAGGTTCCAAAACTAGCTGTCTGAGACATGCCACCTGAAGGGCATCGAGAATGGCCCTGCTTTTGGATGTGGCTGCAATAAAGGTGCTCCAGTTAACATCTAGCATATTAAGGTCCCCCATCAACAGTATCTCCCCTTTCTCTGCCATCCTAAGTATGCCTTCTATCATATCCTTGTTCATTCCCACCCCCTGACATGGGGGTCTGTATACAACCCCTGTGCGGATTGTGGTACTATTTCCAGTCTCTAAGGTGACCCACAGTGCCTCCTCTCCTCCTGTTTACTCTTTTTGTTCAGTTGCTTTTATCCCTTCCCTTACATAAATAGCTACTCCACCTCCTCTCTCTCCCTCCCTGTATCTCCTGTAGGTTGTGTACCCTGGTATGTTAACATCCCAGTCATGGTTCTCTGTGTACCATATTTCTGTGACTGCTACTATCCAGGCATCTCTCTTCCATCAAGGCCACCAGTTCAGGGAGCTTGTTGTCCAGGCTACGGGCATTGGCACTCATTACCCTGCATTTCTTGATGGCCCTACCCCTTTTGCCCCATCCCACCCTTGTGCATTGCGTCACTTTCTCCATTTACCCCTGCTTCTTCCTATGACATCTCTATGTTGGTGTCCCACCTCACTTAGTACCCTGATTTTTTTTTTGGGGAGGGGCTAGATTTCCTTGCTCCTTCCAGTGCTTCCCTTGGCTACTTTAAATGCTTGCCAATGAAGCATTTAAACCCATCACCTAGGATCCTGGTTCCCCTCCTGGACAGATGCAGACCATCATGCCAGTATAGGTCTGCATCCCTCTGGGTGGACCCCCAGTCCCCAATGAAGCCAAATCCCTGAGCTCTGCATCAGTTTTTCAACCACTGATTGAATCCCATGGTGTGGAGCACCCTAGCCTCACCCGTGCCATAGACAGGCAGCACCTCCGAGAAGGTTATTGTGCGTGCTATTTGTCTAAGGCCCCTCCCCATCTCCACAAATGCTTCTTGAACTACTCTGATCCCTTTCTTAGTCAGGTCACTTGTCCCTAGGTGGACAATGACATCCAGTTCCCTCCCTTGTGCAGCTGCTCCTGCGATCCTGAGGATTCGCTCCCTGTCCCTCCAAGCCATGGCGCCAGGCAGGCAGCTTACCTCCCCTCTCCCCTTCCTCCCCCAGTTCTACCTTCCTAACAGTGGAGTCCCCCACCAGGAGTTGTTTCCTTCCCCTGTGGGGTCCCATGCCACCCTCCTGTGGGTCTCCTTTGTGGAGGTTCCCAGCATCCTCCTTGGTCTCCACTGTGGGTGCCTCCATAGAGGAACCACACTTTTCCAGAACGGCATAGAAATTGTGGAGAGGTACAACTGGAGGGATGCACCTCTGTTCCACCACCCTCACCCTCCCTGAGCCCACTGTGGTCCAGCCACTTCTCTTTCTTGGCAATCTCTGAGGCAACGGCAGTGACCCTGGTGGTCCCTGGGTGGGAGATGAGGTCCCACAAATCTTGGCCAACTCAGCCTGGAGATGAGCAACCTCCTCCCTCAGCCCAGAGAGGCGCCTGCAGATGAGACAACACCACATCCTCCAGAACGTCTCCCAGAAAACTGCTGCTCCACAACCACTGTACTGCACCACTCCCATCATGTCTTATTTCCAGCCTGCTAATTGTTGTATGGAATACTTACTCTTTCCTCTGTTTGTTTATTTATTTATTTTTTATCTCTCTACTTACGTACTGCCTCTGTGCCCTTTTAGCTCCTGATTTTCCTGTTCTGAGACAAGAAGTTCCTATATTTCTCAGTAGTCTGCTTACTTGCTCAGAGTCAGACCTCCAGCAACTGGGGACAGAGAGCTGCTCTTGCCCTTTAAGGATGGTGAGTCTTTGGTGGCTCTTGTGATCACTCACTTCCTGCTCCCCAAACAGGAAGTTCCTGTTGTCAGTCAAATCCTGTGCCTGTAAAAAGTAGAACTGCCTTCAGGTGGCGGGAAGGAGGGCAATATAGTCCCAGTAGAGAAGTTTTGTTATATCAGCAGCTCCTTCCTCCTGGTGCTCTGCTTATTCTCTGGCAGAAGCTATCTAGGGCAGTGTTTAAATCTGGTTTTAACATAGAAACACAGAAGTTGACTGGCAGATAAGGACCGCAAGGCCCATCCAGTCTGCCCATTTCGTTTTCTACCTTATAAATGTGCCATCGGCCTTTGCTCTGTCAGTGGCCTATCTATTCATACTCATCTGTATTGTCCCCTTATGCCTATCCCATGCCTGTTTGAAGCCCTGCACTGTATTCATAGCCACCACTTCCTGAGGTAGGCCATTCCATGCTTCCACCACCCTTTCTGTGAAAAGTTCTTCACATTCCCCTTAATCGGCCTCCTCTAACTGCATGCTGTGTCCTCTTGTCCTGCTATTTTTCTTATATTTAAACATGTTAGACTCTTTCACCTTGTTAATGCCCTTAAGGTGTTTGAATGTCTCGATCATATCACCTCTCTCCTCCTTTGCTCTAGGGTATACATATTCAGCTCCGTTAATCTGTCTCATATGTCTTCTGATGCAGTCCCTGCACCATTTTGGTTGCTCTTCTCTGGACTGCCTCAATTTTTTTTTTTTTGTTTGTTTTAGCCTGGCTCCTTCTCGCTAAGCCACTCCCCTACTTTGCAAATCTTTCTACACTTAGTTAATTTCACAGATAATTCCCTTCAGCCACCTGTGACAAGCACCTAGATAACTACACAGATAACAATTCACTTCAACTACCTCTGACAAACACATACTTTTCTTTTTTTTTTTTTACCCTAAATTGAAGGTCCTAGTACAAGAGTTCTAATTCTTAGTCCCAGTAGAGAAGTTTAGTTATACCAGCAGCTCCTTCCTCCTGGTGCTCTGCTTGTTCTCTGGCAGAAGGAGATATAAGAGGAAATATATTGTAAGACCCACCTGCCATTTCCCCAACATCCAACAGAAGCACCTCGACCGCAGAGGGTAGTTGGTCCAGGACATTGGCAGGTGGTCAGGAGAGGCAAATCGGGTGCCCCATCACTCGGTGCTCTCCAACATATCACCTCCACAAACCATATAAAAACTACAAATAGGTATTTGCCTCTGTCTCCAAAATCAAACAAAGGGGCAGAGGACACTGCAGAGCAGGAGACTGCAGCACAGGAGCTAGCACAACAAAACTCTCCCATAGAAACATAGAATTTGACGGTAGATAAGGACCACTTAGCCCACTTAGTCTGCCCATTTCCCTACCTAATGGATAAGCTGCAGATCCTAGTTAACAACAGCCTACTTCCTCCTACCCCCACTAGAATTGCCTTATGTCTGTCCCATGCATTCTTGAATTCCCCACTATTTTTGACTCTACAACCTCTCACAGGGGCTGTTCCATGTATCCACAATACACCATCTCTGTGAAGAAATTCCTTACATTACCTCTGAGTCAGTCCCCTCTATCTTCAAATTGTACCCCTTGTTTTGCACATCTCTTTTTCTGAAAGATTCTACCTCTTGGACTTTGTGGATTCCCTTGAGGCATTTGAAAGTTTATATCCCCAAAACAGGAACCAAAACAAAGGAAGCAAAAGGAAATCTAAAAACTTCTGATCATAGGAAACTCCATGATCCGGGAGTTGATACATATCTCCAGCTAGGGGTAATGGTCAGATGTATCCCAGGTACATCAGCGTGGAGAGACACTGACCGCATTGCTAAAATTGTTAAGGAAGCAGGAGAAAATATTGATGTCCTGATACACATAGGGACTAACTATCACGCCAGCCAGTAAGTTGAGACCAAGGAACACCTGACCAGGCTGGGTGACAAACTGTCATCCATTTCCTCTGGCATCTCCTTCTCTGAGATCCTGCCAGTCTGGGAGAGGGGGACAGATGGATGGAAGGTCAGAGAAGGGGAGACAGGGGAGCTAAACATGTGGCTCAAGGGCTGGTGCCAAGAAAAAGGACACAAATTTGTAGGAACTGGCAACAATTTTGGGAGCGAAAGTTCTTTAAATTTGATGGACTGCATCTGACTAAGGAGGAGTTGGTGCATTGGGGCAGAAGTTTGACGCCTTTGCAGAATATTTAAACTAGCAATGGGGAGGGGGGGTAGCACCCATACGTTGAATGGGAAGAACACCCACCCCCTCAGCTAGTGGTCAAACAGGAGTTCAGCATGTTTGTAGTTCATTTGCATCACCAGGTAAAGAAAGGTCCGGCTCCCCATAATGACGCGACAGGGGAAAGCTGACCTCGCCCAACAACTAACACACAATCAAATCTGGCCAATGGAAAATCATGTACACAAATGCTCACAGTCTGGAGAAAGAAGATCCCAGACCTGCAGGCAGTAATGACAGAGGTTAAACTGGACATAGTAGCCATTAGCTGAGACATGGTTTACCAGTAACCACACTTGGGAGACTTCAGTACCTGGCTATGTATTGTTCAGAAGAGACCGAGGTGCAAAAAGGGGGGGTGGAGTGGCTCTTTATGTCAATGAAAATTATCAAAGCTACAGAAATTCAGAATACACATAAGGAGCCAGAAGAACTGTGGGTCACCCTGGAAATGGGAAATGGGACAGCCATACGAACCGGGGTTGTGTACAGGCCTCCAGACCAGGGGGAGGACATGTACATGTTACTCTTAGAAGATATAGAAAACATGACAGCTAAAGGGGAGGTTCTGATAATGGGAGACTTCAACATGCCAGATACACTTGGTCAATACCAGCAGGGACATCTGCCAGAACTAGACACATGGTGGATTCCTGCAGGGAGGGCCTCAAACAACTGGTACAACAACCCACAAGAGACGGGGCTATCCTAGATCTAGTACTGACTAACAGGGAAAGGATCACAGATCTCCTGGTAGAAGGTCATCTGGGTGCCAGTGACCATCACATGGTATGGTTCAGTTTGCTAGAGCAACATCATTCCATTCCAAGGCAAAATATGGGACTTCAGAGGAGCTGACTTTGATAAGATGGCCAACAGCGTTAAGCTAGCCCTGGCAAAAAGAAATACAGGTGAGGGGGTACAGGCAAAGTGGGCAAGCATTAAAGATGCAATACTTGAAGCAACATCCCATTGTGTTAATGAGAAAAGGAAGTGCAAAAGAAGAAGGAAACCACTTGGATTCTCAAACACAGTAGCAGAAAAGGTCAGAGCCAAAAGGCTGGCCTTCAGGGAATGTAAGGGAACGCAGCAGGATGAAGCTAGGGAGACATACCAAACTTCCCTAAGGGAAGCAGGGAAAGTAGTAAGGCAGGCAAAGGCCCAAACCGAGGAAACACTAGCACGAACAGTAAAAGAAGGTGACAAGACTTTCTGTAGATACATTAGTGAAAGGAGAAAGTCCAGAAGGGGTATTGCTAAGATCAAAGGGGATAAGGGGGCGGTGGAGGAGGAGAACCATGTAAAGCATCTATCCTAAATAGATACATCTGCTTAGTGTTTACTGAAGAGAAGGTAGGGCAGGGACCATAGCTCAGCACCATGGACATGGGGGGAGGGAGGTGTGCACTAGTCCCTTCACAAAAGAAGGGGTCCTACAAGAACTCGATAAGCTCAGGGTGGACAAGGCAATGGGACCTGATGGCATACATCCCAGGGTACTAAAGGAGCTAAGGGTGGAACTAGCAGAGCAATTATCTGAACTGTTTAGTGAGTCTCTGAGCACAGGAGAGGTCCCAGAAAACTGGAGAAGGGCTCATGAGATCCCACTCCACAAGAGTGGTAGCAGGGAGGAGGCATGGAACTACAGACCAGTCAGTCTACTCAGTAGTGGGCAAAATTATGGAGACACTCCTTAAGGAAAGAATAGTGCAACACCTGGAATCCATAGGAGCACAGGATCCAAGACAGCATGGGTTTACAAAAGGAAGGTTTCTGTCAAACTAATCTCATAGATTTCTTTTGTCTGGGTAACCAGAGTGGTGACCAAGGGGAGCAGTTGATGTTATCACCTTGACTTCAGCAAAACTTTCGATACTGTTCCACATAGAAGATTGATTAATAAGCTGTAGGCTCGTGGGTCAGACGTTGGTCAACTGGGTGGCAAACTGGTTGACAGGCAGAAAACAGCGTGGTGGTAAATGGTATACAGTCAGAAGAGATGCAAGTCACAAGTGGTGTACCTTAGGGATCAGTCCTGGGGCCAGTCCTCTTCAATATCTTCATCAGTGACATGACATTGCAGATGGACTGGAGGGTAAGGTTTGTCTGTTTGCAAATGACACCAAGATCTGCAACAGAGTAGATGATCCAGATGGGGCGGGCAGAATGAGAAGAGGTCTGGATAAACTAGTAAAATGGTCAGAAGAGTGGCAACTGGGGTTTAATGCAAAGAAGTGCAAGATCATGCACATAGGGAAGAGAAACCCTGAAGCCACCTATAGGCTGGGAGGGGAGTTGCTGGCAGTCACAAGGGAAGAAAGAGACTTTGGCGTCATCATCACCGATGACCTGAAATCATCCAAGCAGACCACTAAAGCAGTAGGTAAGGCTAGAGGGATGTTGGGGTGTATTAGTAGGGGTATCACAAGTCGGAAGAGGGAGGTAATAATACCTCTTTACAAGACATTGGTTAGGCCCCATCTGGAGTACTGCGTGCAGTACTGGAGGCCACACCTTCACAAGGACATTAACCAAATTGAGGCAGTCCAGAGAAAGGCAACCAAAATGGTGCAGGGACTGCATCAGAAAACATATGAGGACAGATTACCTGAGCTCAATGTGTATACCCTAAAGCAAAGGAGGGAGAGAGGTGATATGATCAAACATTCAAACACCTTAAGGGCATTAACAAAGTGAAAGAGTCTAACATGTTTCAATATAAGAAAAATAGCAGGACATGAGGACATAGCATGAGATTAGAGGGAGGCCGATTAAGGGGTAATGAGAGGAAGTTCTTTTTCACAGAAAGAGTGGTGGATGCATGGAACGGCCTACCTCAGGAAGTGGTGGATATGAATACAGTGCAGGGCTTCAAACAGGCATGGGATAGGCATAAGGAAGCAATACAGATGAGTATGAATAGATAGGCTATTGACAGAGCAAAGGCCGATGGCACATTTATAAGGTAGAAAAAGAAAGGGGCAGGCTGGATGGGCCTTGCAGTCCTTATCTGCCGTTAACTTCTATGTTTCTGTGTAAGCTACATCAAAAGAAGGGTCACAGTGAGTACTACAAGATTAAATCCCTAAGGAATATCAACCGAAAATACACATATAAAAAACATAAAAATTAACAAATGAAAATTCCCATAGCATAATATTACAGTACTACCTTAACAAACTATAATGTCAATTGTATATCAAAAGGACTCGTGACTACCACAAGACTAAGACATGATAACCCCCAAAAAAAAAGGGGCCATTTAAAACATAAAAAAAAAAAAAAAAAAATTCTGTAGGATAACACTGGAACTTTAACAAGCTATAATTCTGTTAGTCTTTGGAGTTAAGGGACAATATATATTTTAAAAGAAAGATCACAGTGTGTACCACAAGGCTAAGTCCCTACCTGGTATCATATCATTGGATATACCTACAAGGCACTCCAGGACACCTCCACAAACTCCACATTCTCAGTTTTACAAAGATGGAACTCAGAACTGAATACCACTCACATGATAGATTCCTGGGACAAATTTTCTGTCTCTGCATACCGACTCACCTCCTGGAAATGCCACTCAGATTTTTAAGATCACCTGATGTGGTGGCTAGGTTTGCAGGAGAGACACTGGTCACTGCTGGAGTGGGCGGTCAGCTGCAAACACTTTTCATATCTTTGAGTTTGTTCATCTCTTCAGCCTTTCTTGGAGGCTGTCGTACAAGAGCTGGAAGCCATATTTGATTGCCCAGGGGCTAATTATCCCTTCCCTTTTTCTGTTAGCAATTGACTCTTGGCAGATCAGGGGTGAGGTGTTCCCTTGGGGTTCTCAGCCTTATTACTCACCCCATTCCATCACCAGATAAGGTCATATGCGATTTGTTTTCTTCAGGATGGGACTCCAGCTTGTTGACAACGTGGGAGAGACACAGTTCTGTAGACTGTATCACAGTGGCATGAGCATTAGGTTGAGAACCTAGGAAGACCCCATCCCTGATTCACCAAGAGTCAGGACAGCGAAACTGTAATTGTTTTGTTCCTTTTGCTGGTGGGATGGGGACCTAGGGTTGGAAACCCTAATGCTACATTTCCCTACTTTTGTTGATTTTAATCTGAACCCTAACTAGTGCATTAATGCAGTTTTTTGCAAATATGTGTATAAACATACACGCTAGCAATTGTATTACATGTAAACATATACTGTATTTACAAAAAAAAAACACACACAACCCCCAGTTCAAGGTTACCTCTTTCAGAGGTAAATATTCCTGTTTTGTAGAATTTTTTTGTTTGACAGTTTGAGGGGAAGGGACTGTACTATTGCTCTGAGGAGCTGATCGTCCGTTCCCTCCCGCTTCCTGGTGTGCCAGATTGCCCTAGTGCTCAGATGTTTTGTGATGTTTCACTGCAGAGAAAGTGGGGGTGCTCTCCATTAAAATTGAGAGCATTTTTCCAGTGCTTTTTATGTATTTTAGAGGCTTTTTTCATTCAAATCAAAACCTTCACACAACCAACAAGGCTCTAGTTACTTGCACAATGTCTTTGATTAGAATGAAATGGACCACTACAATATATAACCTAAGCACCTGAAAAAATGCTACCACTGAATTTAATGGAATGTACCCCCTCACTCTCCATGCTCAAAAGTCACAAAGGTCTGAGCCCAGGGGCGTCTGGGATACCATGAAGGAAGGAATCAGATGTCCAGCTCCTGGAGCAAAACTGCAATCCTTTACCTCCTGAACTGTCAGAGAAAAAATTATACAAACAGTATTTACCTGAGAAAGAGAGAAGCTTAAGGGGAGGCTTTTGTTGAAACACAGAAATGGGTACCTGATTTCCTGCCATTTATGTATCTGTATTATTCTGTTTGTAACGTTGAGTTGTTTCATGGATCTTGTTCGGCATCCTGAGCTCTGGAAGAGTGCGCTTTATAAATGATAATGATGAAACAGTTTGCCAGGTTATAACAACCCTTCCCACCAGCGAATGGACAGCTGCTGACACTCTCTGCTACACTGCACACAGCTGATACCGTGTTCTTTTGTCGCCACCCTCACTGTTTCATGCCACTGGTGCTTGTGCCGTGGCTGCTAGCGGGCACAGTGCTGCTAGTATCGCTACACCCATACTAAAGAGGCGGAACAGTTACACTTTTCTCCTGGAAAATGGGAGTTGTTTGAGATGGAGCAGAAAAACAGAAGGTTTTCGAGGAAAGTATTCTGCATTTGGCGCTGAGATGTGTTAGTCATGTAGACCCCCTCAGACCTAGATATGGGTTACCTGGGTGTAAATTAAACATACCACCACCTCAGAACGAAAGGTACCATGGGAAGTTATAATGTATTACAAATGCAAGTGGAACTGAACTTAACCTGCTGTAATAACATCCCCACATGTATTTTCCCCAGAGGAGTGAAGACCAGTGGTCTAAAACGAATCAAAATTAGCTTAACAATTGCATTTATCACAAAGCGGGATCCGGATTAGAGTCCAAAATAAACAGTCTATACATGATGCTCTCAGTTCCAAAAACAGGCCATTAACTACCACAGGCCCAGTCCCCACAGCATGAGTCTACTTTACCCGGATACCCAGATGATCAGTTGTCGCCAGACGAGGTTCCTTCTTCTTCTATCCTCCAGCTCCAGTTCACTTTTCCGTACCATCTTGCCAGCATCCTGCGGTTCATTGAATAAATACTGCTGCCCATTACACATTAACCGGAGTTTAGCCGGGAGAAGTAGCTGGTGCTGCACTTTAAGTTGACGCAGCCGGCTCCTTAGCCCATCGAAGGCCTTGTGACGTTGGCGGGTGCCAAATGAGAGGTCCGGAATCAGCATGACTTCGTCTTCGCCATATTTCAGGAGCCTACAGCGCCGGGCAATTGCTAGAGCCCGATCTCTGTCCCCAATTCCTGTGCACACTATTAGGAAGGTTCTCTGAGTCGATTAATCCGCTGCAGCTCTTCTAGGGGTAATTCTGTAAGCCTTTTCCAGGGATAGAGTAGGTTGAGCTTTGTCAACCCCAGTATGGCCAGCAAAAAAACATTCTGGCAAAGATCAGGCTGTCCTCCCCTTAAGCATTCTCTGACAGTCCGATGACTCATAAATTACGCTCTCTTGCCTGGTTCTCTGTCTCCCGCCTTTGACGAAGGTGCAGGTTTTCTTTTATTAATTTAGTAGTGGCATCTGTCGATTTTTAAGGATGGAAGATTCAGAGCATTGAACAATAGCTTCACATTGCTCCATTTTTTGGTTTCCAGAGTAGAGACTCTCGGAGTGAGAGTATCGAACTTTTTTATCTAAGTCCTGCACTGTTTTCACGAGCTGATGGAGCGTGGAAAGTACGGAAGCTAGTGAGGCCTCCTCCGGTATCTTATCAGTCGAGTCCCCTGCCTCTCCACACTGATCAGGCCTCTCCTCCTTGTTCTGCGTTTTAGGAGCAAAAAGGTTGCCAGCTGGAGCCCCTTTAGCTTTGCCCATCTTGTCAATTACAGGTAATCCAAGCACTCTAGAGCAGTTTCTGGTATTTTAGAAAGAATAGGTTTGAGTTTTAATAGTTTCTAAAATTCTTCTCTGGGAGCTTCAGGAGTTTGCTGCTTCCTCTAAGCTGCTCAGCAGTGCCCCCAGTATGGCATGTTAAATAAAAGAACCAACCAAAGTGTATGCACTCATCACACTCCTAAGTAGATGCCAGCAGAAAAACACTTAGTCTGATTAAGAGGGCCATGATGTCTCGACATGTAGAAGCAAAATTACGTAATAGCTACAGATAAATCCCCACAGCTTGTCCAAGCCTAAAAGGAGTATTTAACTGAGGGCTTAATGCACTGCTGATACAAAACATAGGTGTCAGAAATGATTATCATTTATTTACAAACAGCCACAAACAGTGTGAGCCCGACTTTGTGAACAGTAATAAAAGTTTTCGTGCTAGGCACTTCATCAGATGATGTCAGTTTTATTGTTTCATAGAGTTGGGCTGACATTGTTTGGCACCTGTTTACAATTATAAAATGGGTAGGCTATATCAAGCAATTTGATTATATCTACCATGCATGGAATATGTTCCATGCATGGGTAAAAAAGGTCAGAGAAGCAGAACCGATTTCCAAATGAAATCAGGAGGTAGAATGTTCGTGATTTAAAATGCCGCCATCTTCTATTCACTGGTAACGCCCGCTGATTTCATTTTTAATTTATCAACATTTGAACAGCTGTGTGCCTTTTGAATAGAATGCAGTTTACAAATTCCCCGCTAAAGATTGTTGTTACTGTCCACAAATCTGTTTCCAGCAGTCAGAGTCAGCCCCTGTGAAGCAGCGCTATTTCACGTCTTGTACGGCAGTCAGCCCCTGTTGCCCTCTAGTCTTTTTTTTTTTCTTTCTACTGCTTGCTCCCAGGTAGTTTCCCGCGGCAATTGCTGTTTTCTACTGTGTGGGTCTCTTAATCTGATTAATCGAAATGCCCCTGTAAATTCAGAGAAAGGCTCAGTCAACAACGGAGGGGGAGTGAAGGAACGCATGAGAGCAGCACAAACATACAACTGCTGGCGGGAGGTACGTGGACTAGGGATAGCATACTTCAGTCGGCTTCAGCAGGCGTGTTTACAAAAAAAAACAGGTTTCATTCGCTTGCAAACTGTGCACACTACAATTATAGCAAACCGAGTCACATAAATGCAAATCTAAATATGTTTCAGCACAGACTGCACAGTACACATAACCTGGAGTCAGAAATGCAAATCAGCTCATGAATAATATAACTCAGTGTCTGCGAAGGACTATTTTAGCTACATTAGCATCTTAAAGTTTTATTTCCGCATGCAAGCAAGATTTTTCTATCTGTAAAATAAAAATAAATATAGGTGCCCATTTATAAGTATAATAGAATATTCCAGGTGTGTGCATGTAACATATTTTACCGCATCTAGGCTAAAGGCACTCGGCCAAGGCCTTGTGCCTTATTACGCCCCTGGCCGCAGTAAAATATGTTCCATGCACACCCTGTCATGTCTTATTGCTTACATAAATGATTATCAGTGTTTGCAGTAAATTTGGTCTTACTGCAGTGCATTATGTCCTGGGTTGGGAACTCCATTTAGGATCCGACAGGCACTGTGGATTCAGCCGTAGAAGCTGAGTGATTCTGCTTGTACAGCCCAAGATCTCATGGCACTCTTAATCAAATTGTTTTGTTTTTTTTCTCCACCGACATGTACTTTGAGAGGGCGGTGGGTGCCTCCTCTTTTTGTCAGGTCTTTGGATTGAATTATTTGTGTGCATTGTGCAATACCTGAGGCTGCTTTAGTTTTGTTTTCCTCACTGTAAGTTGATGTTAATGCAAACAGCACCCTCCAGTTTTGTGGGGGCTGAAAGGCGTACCATGGTCTCCAGGCACCGCTCCATGGGTCCAGATCCCGGATAATCATTTTAAATAAATAAATCTTATATTTTTATGACGGTAATCATGGGGGGGGGGTAGTGTGAAAACACTGTGTTTGATGTGGCTCTTGCATATTACTGCGGGTGATTAAAAAAATCTAATGGGTTTTGTCAGCAAAGTAATATCTTTCTTATTTTACACAAATTATCTGTGGAACAAAATGGAGTGCATTGTTTACGTGCATACACTTTTCAAAGATAGGTTGCATAATGATTGACTTTATGTTATGATTCTTAGTAAAGAACTGGGTACCTGGGTACAAATGACATTGAGGGAAATTGCGAGCTAGAGATACAGACAAGGTTCAGGGAGCTTACCAGGGTCTGTCATGACATAGGATGCGCAATTTCCTTCTCGGAAATCCTGCCGGTGCCAAGGGCTAGTGGGGAGCACAAAAGGAAGATTAGGGAGATAAACCAGTGGCTCAGGGAGTGGTGTGAGGCCAGAGGGTGTGGGTTGATGGGGGATTGGGGGGAGACCTGGGAGGATAAGGGGCTGTATGCTAGAGATAGACTCCATCTCAATTTGGGGGAGGGGAATCCTAAGTTGAAAATAGAGGGGTTCATTGGTGAAAGGTGGGGTTAAACCTTGTGAAGGGGAGGGATGGAGAAAAGGCTGTTGAGGGGGTCTGATAAAGGAAGAACTCTTGTCTCCACCCCACTGGGGAGCTAGAGGAATGCGGAAAAGGCCGACTGGTAAGATGCAGACCAGGGAAGACGGAATCCCTAATCCCCATGGGAACATGAGCAGGGAAAGGGAAGTGTAGGGAAAGGGCGGTAGGTAGTCCCAGCAAATGCCAGGAGCTTGGGCAATAAAATGCCTGAGCTCCAGGCTATGCTAACTGAGGGAGGAGTGGATGTGGCAGCGTCACGGAGACCTGGGCCACCGTAGGACATGACTGGGACCTGAACCTGGAGGGTTACACTGTGTTCAAGAAGGATGGGGGGAGGGAGGAGGGTAGCAATAATAGTCAGAAACTGCATTGGCATGGGGAAGTAGAGGAGGTGGAGGGAACTGTGGAGGTGATTTGGGTCACCTTGATAACCGGGGGGGGGGCAAGAGAGTAAAAATAGGAGTGGTGTATAGACCCCCTGCACTGGCGGAGGAGCTGGAGGAGAGTCTGGTGGCAGATGCTGGGAGATACTGCAGATTGGGCAGGGGAAAGGTGGTGGTGTTGGGGGACTTAAGCATGCCAGAAACAGACTGGGAGACTATGACATCCTCGGTGGCCAGGGAACAGAGGTTGTTGGATGTCTTTCAGGACATGTTCCTAACTCAGCAGATGGGGGAACCGACCAGAGAGGCGTGAGTACTGGATGTGGTCCTGGCAGACAGTGACCAGATTGGGGGCCTGGAGGTAAGGGACCCGTTGGCGGGGAGCGACCATGCCACGGTCTGGTTCTGCCTGGACCTAGGAGGGGTAGAAGGCTGCACAAAGACTGAGGTAACTGACTTCAGGGGGGTGGATTTTAAGGAAATGGAAGGATCCTTAAGGAGCATTTGGATGTGATTGGGTCAGACATGGACGCTGACAGTAGGTGGGAAATCATCAGGAGAGGGATGCAGGATGCTACAGGCACCTGTGCAAGAGTAAGACGAAAATGCGGTAGGGCCCGAAAACCCTGCTGGTGGACCAGGGAGGTCCAGGATGTGGTGAGGGGAAAGAAGGCAGCCTATAGGCAATTCAAGTGCTCAAGGAGTGAAAGGGATCGAGGGGAGTATGAGCTGATGGCTAGAAGGGCCACTAGGGTGGTGAGGGCGGCTAAGGCAAGGAAGGAGCAGAACCTGGCCAGGGAGATTAGGAGAGGGAACAAAGGGTTCTTTAGATACATTGGGGAAAAATGAAGGGTTAAGGGGCAGATTGGCAGGATTAAAACAGGGGAGAGATGGGCACAAGACCCTGGAGAGCAGGCTGAGGTACTAAATGAGTACTTCACCTCAGTTTTCACCAAGGAAATGGGGGCTGCATCATACATGGGAGGAGACAGTGATACTGAAGGGGGGGCCCTTACCGATTGGCAGGTCTGGGGAGAGGTGGAGGCATCACTGGCAGGAGATGGGGGAAGGTTAAGCAGGGGACGAGGTAGCGGAGGTGGAAATCACAGCAGCGAACGTGAGGTATGTCCTCCGGTCCCTTAAGACGGTGAAAGCACCAGGGCCAGATAAATTACATCCCAGAGTGCTGAAGGAACTGGCGGATGTCCTGGCGAAACCCCTGGTGGACCTTATCACCATCTCTCTGAGGACAGGGTGGGTGCCCCAGGACTAGAAGGTGGCGCATATAGTGCCTCCCCCAAGGGGGGATCAAGGGAGGTGGCAGAGAACTACAGGCCCGTCAGCCTGACATCGGTGGTGGGCTAGTTGATGGAGGGCATTGTCAAGGAGAGGCTAGGGTGGACCTGGAAAAGTCAGGGTGCCTAGACGATAGACAGCATGGATTCATCCCGGGACATCATATCAGACAAACCTTGTGGAGTTCTATGCATGGGTGACGTAGTACCTTGGACATAGGTAGACCAGTGGACGCCCTCTTCTAGACTTCAGCAAGGCATTTGATTCTGTTCCTCACGGGGCCTGTTGAATAAGCTGGGAGAAATGGGGTGGGATCCAGATGATCGAATGGCTAGGCAGTTGGCTCCAGGACTGGACCCAGAGGGTCGAGTTGGCAAGATAGTCTCATCCCCAAGGAGGGTCATTAGTGGGGTTCCACAGGATCAGTCCTGGGCCCTCCTGTTCAACGCCCACGCCTCTGACAAAAGGGCAGGTATCGGAGTGAGATGAGTCTTTGTGGATGACTCAAAACTGGGGCGGTGGTGGATGGGAGGAGGACAGTGGCCCCACAGGGGACCTGGAGGCTCTGGAAGATGGTCTAGAAAGTGGAAGCTGAGGTTCAATGCAGGGAAATGCAAGGTACTGCACCTGGAGGCCAGAAACCCGGGCCAAGTGTACACCCTGGGGGGGGGAGATGCTACATGTCTCGATGGCTGAGAGGGACCTGGGGGTGGTGGTGGATGTCAAGATGAACAACTCTGAGACTTGTAGGAGGGCAGCGGCCAAGGCCAACAGGATGCTGGGATGCCTCGCTAGGGGGCTCACCTCTGGAAGGAGGGAAGTGATGCTCCCTCTGTATAACTGCTTGGTGAGGCCGCACCTTGAGTACTGCGTGCAGTTTTGGAGGCCATACTTAAAGAGGGACATTGAACTCCTGGAGAGGATCCAGAGGAGGGCAACCAAAATGATTTGGGACTTGGGGGACAGGACCTATGGGGAGAGGCTTGAAGAGCTAAATATGTACACATTGGAAGAGAGAAGGGACCGGGGGACATGATAGAGGTCTTCTGGTACATGAATGGGGGTAGCTAGGGGAGGAGCAGTCAGGGTGCTTCGAAGGAAGGGGGGGCAATTAGAGGGCATGGGTGGAAGCTGGAGGGGGGAGATTCAGGTGAGAAAGGAGGAGGTGCTACTTCACTGAGAGGGTGGTGGAGCCATGGATTGCACTGCCCAGGGGGCTGGTGGAGGCAGAGACAGTGGAGGGGTTCAAGAAGGGGAGAGACGGGTACAGGGGAAGGGTTCTGGAAGCAAAATCCAGTGCAGCGAGAATATCCCGAACTGGAAGGAGAAGCCAGAGAGTGGCAGGAGCAAGGTCAGCTCTCAGGGTGGGGCTGACCAAACAAGCAGACACGAAAGACTGTTAGGCCTATTCTGCTGGCATTTTAGTATGTTAGTATTTAAATGTTTTATGTTTTACAAGGAGTGACATTGATAATTCTTGTCGTTTTGTGGTTAAACAGCTTCTTCTTACCCCAGGATTCCTTTAGCATCAGTAACTTTTTGCACTTAGCTGGCTAGGTGCAATTGCTCCGGAGGTGTGCCTTTAAGAGATTTTTTTTTTTAATGAGCTTAGGGCTAGCCAATCAAAAGACAGGAGGGGGTGTAAACTGAGTGAAAGCTGCTGACTGCTTCAGAATTTTTTCTCCGCTGGACTGAACATATTGCCTCGGAGGTGTCTCCCAATTTTCCTTGTTGACAGCCTCCTAGTGCTTATCTGGGTAAAGTTTTCCTCATAAATCATTTCCTTTACTGTGCTGAGTGACAACTTTTACTTTTTCATTAGCGTTTGGCAAATTTTTAATTTTTAGCGTGACGGCGCTATTTAGACTTTATTTTTACTGCAACTATTTACTTTAAAGCCTAATTTTATCGCGGGTGTTTATGTTCGACAGTTTCCTTCATTTTTGACTAATTTCTTGTGGGAACCATCGAATTAGGAGCAGTTGCCTTGTTTTTTACCTCTGACCTCGCAGGGTTTACTGCGAGGAACCTGCAGTAGATTTCAAACTTAAACAGTGCCTGGGGGTTTTCTCTCGAGTTTGGCAATTATGAGGAAACCTTTTTGTTATATTACTGGACCTTGGTATCTGTGTCAGGACTGTCCTGTGAGGTCCAGCAGCCACCTGTGTGCAGTTGAGTATTACTGGTTTTCTATTAAGATTGCCACTGGTATAGATCCCAGTTTTACAACCAAAAAAAAAAAGGCACTGGTAATAGACTGAGTTTATTAACTGGGCAGGACTGGCCGGTGGCATTTTCACAGAAACCTGCACCCAGTTCATAGGTCTGAACTGGTTTGCTTTTGCTTAAATTGGCTGACATAGCAGACAAATCTGTGATAATTATGGCTTGGGATAAATCAAAGGTTTCCTACGAGAGGCCATTCAAAAATACTAATACCAAAAGCAGAGGTGCTGAGGAACCCTCCTGATCCCAGTCAAAAAATAAAGCTTCCAAAGATGAAGTTCCTCACAAATTGAAAAATAGTAAGAGTGATGAAAAAAGGAAGCTTGATCAAGCCTCTGATGAAGTGGCTAAAAAGAGACTCTGTCAAGACAGATATGCTCCCGTTGCTCCTGGGAAAGCCAATAGTGAGACAACAGGCAGCTTAAAGCATACAGAAAAAAACAAACCACTTACAAACTGTGCAGGTTCTTTCATCAGTGCAAGATATGCAAAAAGGCATGGCAACTGTTTCAGACCCTTCAAAAGATAGGTCGTCAGTTTACTGGGGCTGGCAAACACACTTCCACAGTTCTCAGTTCTGTAGACTGTGAAGGTGACTCGGAAGATGATCAATTCTATGATGCCCTAGCATGGATTTTGAGGGCCTTGAGCCCCAGGGAGTCCCCGGATCCCCCGGTGACCACGAGGATCCTTCTTGTGTGTTTTCATTTATACGAAATATGCTGGATACCCAGGAGCCCAACCAGGATATCGATGAAGATGAAGATTATAGGGAGATGAAGGGTCTTTCATCCTCAAAAGACCCTAGTCGTGCCTATCTAGAATGCATTTAGAAAAAATACCATGAAGGTACGTCAACACCCCTCTTCAGTACTAGGGGTCGATAAGTGGCTTGAGAGAAAATATAAATTGTCTAAAAATGGTACAGAGTCCCTGTCAGCACACCCTAGCCACGAGAGTATAGTGCAGCAGACAGCTTGTGAGAAAGCTGGAGTCTCCTTGTCGCCCTCTCCCCCTGACAAGGATTCCAAGAAAATTGACTTGATAGCAAAGAAAATGTATGCCACAGCTTCCCTGCTTCTCAGGCTTTCTTCTTATATGGCATTCACAGCCAAATATCAGAAAGCCCTTTGGAAATCTGCCCAGGCTGTCGCCCACAACGGATCAGATTCTATGGTACAGGAGCTGGTGAATGCGTCAAAAACTGCTTTGGAAGCTACTATGTACCAGTTCCACATGTTAGATGACAATAATGATGCAGCCTCTAGGGCGATGACCCATGCCATATCTCTGAGACACTTCGCCTGGCTTAGAACAACCAGTCTGACCACAGACACTCAGAGCAAGGCTATGGCTTTTCCCTGTGATCAAAATATGTTTGATTACAGAACCACTGACTACATGAAAAAGGTCAATGAGTACAAGGCCTCCTGGCAGAGCCATTCATCCAAGCCTAAACCCGCCACCCCTCAGACATCCCATCCCAGGGGTGGTAGGGGCAAAAGTTTTGTTCCCAGGCCTTACGGTCCCTATCACCAATCTGACTTTAGCCAGTACAAGGGTCTTTCAGAGGCGGGGGAAGAAGGGGCAAAAGAAGATCCACCTCTACCTAGCCATCTGCCTCTCAGTCTAAGTCCTGATATGAGTGTCCAGGTTGCCTCCCGGTATCCGGTTGGAGGCAGACTCTCTCACTATCTTCAGCACTGGTCCCTCATCTGTTGGACAAGTGGGTGCTGGAGATAGTGGAGAATGGTCTGTCATTACAGTTCAAGCAGCTGCCAGACCTCAAGCTTACCCAGGTGTCAAGACCTCTGTCACCATCACAGATACCGCTGTTGGAAACAGAGGTACAAAACCTTCTGGCTTTACGAGCAGTGGAGAGGGTCCCCACCCACGAGAAGGGCAAGGCCTCTACTCCAGGTATTTTCTGACACAAATGAAAACTGGGGAGTGTCGACCTAGATATTTAAACCAACATCTGAAGAAACCCAAATTCAAAATGGTCACTCTGTCACTGGTCATACAGTCCTTACAGGAGGGTGACTGGCTAGCCTCTCTCGACTTAAAGGATGCCTACTTCCACATACCCATAAGGAGATCTCACAGGACGTTTCTCAGGTTCAAACTTCCTTCGGGTCACTATCAGTTCACTGCAATGCCCTTCGGTCTGTCCTCGGCCCCAAGAGTTTTTACCAAGTGTCTCGCAGTGGTAGCAACACTTCTCAGGAGACTGGTTGTCGCTCTCTACCCCTATTTGGATGACTGGCTCATAGTAGCAAAGTCTTCTTGCCAAGTCAAGGAATCTCTTTCCCTCACAGAACACACTCTGGAGTCTCTAGGTTTTCTGGTAAATCTCAAGAAGTCTCACCAGAACCCACCCAGCCACCTTCATAGGGCCCAGCTGGACACTGGAAGGATATGCTTTCTCCCACAGGAAAGAATTCAGAGTTCTTTCAGTGGCAGATTCTTTTGCCCAGGGACAGCCATGAACTGCCAGACAGTTCCTCAAACTTCTGGAACATATGGCCTCTATGACTGCAGTAGTCCCAGGGTCAGGTACAGGATGGGACTCCTGCAAGCCTACCTCAGAGCTCGCTGGTCTCAGAGAAGCAGCAAATGTTCAAAGTTAATACTGTGTCGGGGAGTTCCTCCAAATTTGCTGTGGTGGTAGGATCCTGCAAATTTGCAGGCAGGGGTTCCATTTCAAGCTCCTCTTCCCACAAAGGTGATCACCACAGATGCCTCCCTGTTGGGTTGGGGAGCTCATCTAGACTGTGCCTCAGTAAGTGGCAACTGGACTCCCAAAAAGTCACAGTTGCACATAAATCTTTTGGAACTGAGAGCAGTCTTACTAGCTCTCAAAGCATTCTCTCCCAGCATAGAAGGGCAGGCGGTTCAAATTCAAATGGACAGCACCACTGCAATGTTCTACATGAGCAAGCAGGGTGGTACCAGATCAGGAATACTCTGTTTGGAAGCTCTGAAGCTCTGGTCTCTAGCATTCTCCCTGGAAGTCAGCCTCTCAGCTATTCACCTCCCAGGCAAACTCAATACTCTGGCGGATGCTCTAAGCCGCATCAGTCAAGGTCAGAGCGAATGGACACTGAACAAGCAAGTACTAGCCACAGTGTTCAGGCAGTGGGGCACACCAGATGTGGACCTGTTTGCCTCGCCTCTCAATTTTCAGCTTCCTCAGTACTGTTGCAAGCCCCCAGTTCCGGGAACACTTCTTCTGGATGCCCTGATCTTGGACTGGTCAGGGAGGTTCCTATACGCGTTTCCTCCCTTTCCGTTGATATTCAGGATTTTGCTGAAACTCGGGCAGCAGCCTGCATCCATGATCCTAGTGGCTCTGGACTGGCCCAGGCAAGCCTGCTACCCTCTCCTTCTCTCAGTGTCCTGCAACAGGCCCATTCACCTGCCTTCAACTCACTCCCTGCTGACCCTTCCTCAGACGGGAGTGCAGTACCCAGTCATACACTCTCTTCACCTCAAAGTGTGGTTCTTGAGGAGTTAGTTTCCATCCTCACAGTACTTTGAACAGGTCCTTAAGATACTGAGGATGGCTAAAAAACTGAACACTAAGAAGACTTATGCAGCCAAATGGAAAAGGTTGTCCCCCTGGTGCAGAAGCGAAAAGGTCAAACCCCTGTCAGCTTCAGACCCTCAGCTGCTAGACTACCTGGTACACCTACAGGTGTTAGGCTTGTAACCATCTTCACTCAAGCTACATCTGGTGGCAATTTCAGCCTACCTTTCGGTGGGAAAGAAGAAATCATTTTTTTCCCATGACATTAAGCAGTTTTTCAGAGGCCTCTTGCACCTCCAGCCTCCAACCAGGGAGCCTGAACCTTTGCATAGATGGGCTCATAAATCCACCTTTCGAGCCCGTGTCCACGGCCAACATCAAGTTTGTAACTTGGAATCCATCTTCCTGGTAGCCATTACGTCTGCCTGGAGGATTTCAGAGCTACAGGCCCTGTGCACTGAGCCGAATTACATCATCCCTCACAACGATAAAGTTGAGCTTGGAGCAAATAGAAAATTTCTGCCAAAGGTGGTTTCAGAGTTTCACTTGAACCAGTCCATTATTCTGCCTGTCTTCTTTACTGAGCCATCAACTCCGGGCGAGCAAAAGCTCCACAGCCTGGATGTCAAAAGAGCAATCTTTCACTACCTAGAGCATGCTAGACAGTCCAGAGGCTCTTCCATTCAGTTATTCCTCACCTACAGGGATGTAGGCAGAGAAAGCTACCAAGAGAACTATTTCTTGTTGGTTGGTCTCTTGTATTAGATTCTGCTATGAGAATGCTGGTCAACAACCTCCAGTGGGGCTCAGGGCCCATTCCACCAGGGGCGCTGCAGCCTCGCTTGCAGCAGCAAGGGACATTCCCCTACTGGATGTCTGCAAAGCAGCTACCTGGAAATTTGTGCACACCTTTGTGAAACACTACAGTTTGGATGTGCAGACCAGATCTGATGCCAAATTTGGCAGGGTAGTTCTGCAGAGCCTCTTTCCTAAGTAGGTTCTCTACCTGCCTCCCACTTAGTACTGCTTGGTAGTCTGCAAAAAGTTACTGATGCTAAAGGACTCCTGGGGTAAGAAGAAAAAATTACTGACTGCAGTAATCTTCTTTCTTCCATGGGGTCCTTTAGCATCAGCAAGCTCCCACCCTTCCTCCCCGGTTCACCTGTCGGAGAAGGACTCTTACGTCACCTTTTACCAAATTTGGCGTTTGTTATTGATGAGTTTTTACCTCATGTTGCTGTTGTTTCTATTTCCACTTTTGGACATTTGCATGTTTTTTTTAATCCTGTTAATTCGTTTTCAGGGCATTTGCCCTTGTTTTTCCTTGAAAAAATTCTGAAGCAGTCAACAGCTCTCACTCAGTTCACACCCCATCCTGTCTTTTGATTGGCTGGCCCTGCGCTCATTAAAAAATCTGTTAAAGGCACACCTCTGGGGCAATTGCACCTAGCCAGCTAAGTGCAGAAAGTTACTGATGCTAAAGGACCCCCGTGGAAGAAAGAAGATTACTGCAGTGAGTAATTTTTTCTTTGGCCACCACCATGCTCCCGATATTCAGAGAGGCGCAAAGCATACTGCAAATGTTTGCGCTGAGCTTTGCAATTGCCCAGAGGTCCCAGGATGCTGTGTTCAGTGGGGCACTACCTGACTGAATATAGGGCCATTTTGAGGCAGTGCTTAATCAGGGAGCACTGCCCCAACATGGCTGCCAAAAACGGTCCCGAGAGTAGATGCCGCTGGAGTGCTATCTGCAGTTTGCAAAGGTACCCATGCAGATGAGAACATTGGGCATGCGAGGTACTAAGGGCCCATTTGCATGGGTAGCAGGGACAGGTAGCACAGCACCCTCCCCCCCAGGCCAGGATAGCCATAGCTATCCCTGGTGCTAGTGGTTCCCCCATCCCACCTTCCGATTCTAGTCCCCATGAACATATATAATATCCCTGGTGCTAGTGATCCCCTCCCTCCCTCCAATTCCAGCCCCCTTATCAGATACAATATCCCTGGTAATAGTCGTCCCCTGTCCCCCCATATGGGAATTAAATACAAACCATCCCTGCAGCGTCAGTGGTCCTCTCCCCCGCGGCAACAGGCACCACCTCTCACCACATCTGTACGCGTGCTGACACAGGTGCCTATGGCCTACCCATGCAGCCGTCTTCACACCACCTTGGCCAGCCACTGTATGTACAGGCAGGGCACACGCCTCGTATTTCTACTGTAAATATGAGGCACACTTCCTGCCTGTACATATGGTGGCCGGCCAAGGAGGTGTGAGGAGGGCTGTGCTAGTCGCCGTAGGCACCTGGGGCACCGCACATACAGATGCAGTGGGGAGGGGTGCTTGGTGCGGTGGGGGTACCACTGGATGCCAGGGACGGTTTGGGTTATAATTCCCGGTTGGGGGGGGGCCACTTGCAGCAGGGATATTGTATCTGATAATGGCCCTGGGATTGGAGGGAGGGAGGGGACCACTAGCACCAGGCAGGGCTTGCATTAGCACTAGTAAAGTAGGAGTCAGTTTGACCCTCTACTTCAAATGTTGGTAGTCAGACCAGAAGATATTGGGGTCAGAAATTTCTGGAGTAGCTATGTACAACATTACCAAATACTTTTTCTGCTAAGGGTATCTGTGCAAACCTTTCAGTATACTGGATCAGTGCTGAAGCACTGCTTTTATTTTTGTGCTTCAAAATCCTCAAAAATCCCATTTGGGGACTTCAGCAGTGGGTTAACGCAAGCCCTGACCAGGGATATGATATATGAAAATAGGTCTGGGATTAAGGTGAGGGGACCACTAGCACCAGGGATGTAATATATGATGACCGGATGGAATCGGAGGGAGGGAGGGAGGAGGGACCACTAGCACCAGGAGTATTATATATGATAATGGAGCTGGATCAGAGAGTGGGGGGACCACTAGCACCAGGGATATTGTATCTGATAACTGGGCTGGGATCGAAGGGAGGAAGGGGACCACTAGTACCAGGAATGTGATATATGATAATGGGTCTGGGATCAGAGTGTGGGGGTGGGACCACTGGCACCAGAGAATATATTTCTAATACGGGGCTGGCATGGTGGGAAGGGGGCTGCCAGGACCACAGGGGCGGATATGCTCCCCCAGCAGCCAACCGGCTGGTTGGTTGCAGTACCTCTGACAGCCACTAGGATTGCACAGCATGAGAGGCGGTTTTTAATCGGCATTATTTGCATGGTGCAAAGGCACCGCACAAACCCTATTGCGCCATGCAGATTCACTGAATATCAGCTTGCGCTGATATTTCTGTCCACGCCCCACCATTTGCATACCTCCTCATTTGGTTTGCAGGGGCATTACCCTGTTTGCTGGCTAACAGAGCCCTTGAATATTGGGGTTTCAAGAAAGCCCAGCTTGCATGGGCAAACACTGGTTACGGCTGCACAAATTTCTGAATATCGGGCCCCATGTGTCTTATGCAAAAATTGGCATTATTTTTCCTCAGAAAAAGGATGCAGTAAAAAAAGATATTACTGTATACGGCTTCACAGAACTCTGCCCTTTTGGGGCTTTTTTTTGAAGTGGTACACACTTAGTGCTGAGTGAAGTGCCTATGATATTTTTGTCATAAAAAAGTAATCCATAATCAGTAATGGATTACTTTTCCAAGCAAGTAATCTGTGATCGAATACTTTTCAAAAGTAAATTTAACAACCCTATCTATGCATATGCTGGGATAGTGTTCTGCAGGGGTTTCAGCATTTATATTTTTGTTATATCATTCAAAGTACAGGCTTTTTGTTTACTGTGTGTTTTTTAGTTGTTCTGATTTTACATTTTCCCAGTATCATATAATCATATATAGCTTTTGCAAAGCTTTCAAAACTTTAATTATTTAATTATGTTGGAGAAAATTCTTTATTCGATAAAGTGAGAGGGTAATACTTGATCCATCGAAGGGGAGGGTTTTGGAGATGGGGGCATTTGTTGTAAGATTGTGTAGTCTATTTTTAGTAAATCATATTTTTCTTTGGAGCACTCTGTTTGTGTAACAAATAGTATATTATTCTTACTAGGTGCAGTGACATTCAGTTGATAGCCTTCCTAATGTATTAGACTTAAAAGTATTAACTTTTATTATTTCTTTCTTTTGCTCCCAAACCTCTCCCATCTTTAAGGACTCTAGCTACACTGTAGTTAATTTATACTGGATTATACTGATTTATATTCTAATAAATATTGTTTGGCATATACAGTGTTAACAGTATGCATGTAATCTTTTCAGTATATAATACTGAAAATATTCATAAATAAAAGTAAAAAAAATTGGTCTAAATTAGTCATTTTCTATGGCTAGATTACTAATTGTTGACTATTTAGCTGCATTATAATAGGTCTATTGCTTTAATACACTGTAAATCCTGAGAAAAATACTTTGAGTTTTGTTGGTTATTTTTCAGGAATGATGCAAACGCTGCAATGCTCAGTAATTATGAGGTAAGATTCTTGTGTGCATATGTCTTAATAACTAATAATGGCTGTCCCAGTACTACTGTAGAAGCCTGCACGGCCATTATGCACCTATGTGATGTACTATAGAAACACGGGCTTAAAGAACAGCAGGCATGAAACATTCTTTGGGGCAGGCTTGCTGCCTACAGCAGGACCTAAATGAGGCATAATTTAAAAAAGGTTTTTCCAGAGAATGTTTATTTAACTTACTATAACTATGATCCTACCTCCTGATCAAATGTGAGCCCCAGAACACCCGCTTTAACCCCACCCACAAAACCATTTTTACTGATGTGAAGTAGGGAAATCTTGCTATGTTATCTAGGGTTACAATGCAGTTGAGGGCAGCGGTGGCTTTTAGGGACTATTTGGGTACTTTGCAGGCAGTTGTACACGTTAAGGGGATAGTATGACATGTATATACTCCCCATAACATGCACAGTTGCCTGCAAAGTACACAAATAGTGTCTAAAGGCCACCACTGCTCCTGACAACATTGTATCCCTATATGTAACATTGTGGCCCCTTCTGTACTTCACGTCATTAAAATGCGGGTTTTATGGGTGGAGCTGGGGTGGGCTTTCCGTGGTTCAGACGCGATCAGGAAGTAGGACTGTAGTTATAGTAAGTTAAATACCTAGACATTCACTGAACAAACAATATAGGAAGGGAAAAGGGGAAATTGTTTAACCAGGAAAGGCACACTAAGCTGGAACTTGTTACTTGTGTCTCATTTAGGTCCTGATGCAGGCAGCTACTTGCCACGAGCTGCCTGCCTTGAGGGTTTTAGCTGCTCTTTAAATCCTATGCAGATGCTGAAAGGAATATTACAGACGATTAGGATAAGAAGCATATGTATATAAACTAAACAGCAGGATACAGGTTGGTTTATTTAGACTTTTAACTTTCTCTTTATTAGTTTATAAAGTACATATTCGACATTTGAGCCATGACAGTGATACACACCACATTAGGTAAATGAGATACAGCATGATTACATTTGGGTTCAACATCATCAGCTCCAGGTTTTTCTCCGGGGGGGGGGGGGTGTTAAAGCAGCATAGTTCTATATAGCAAGCTGCATAGATTTTATGCACATACCAACAATGCCATGACAGTGAGTGACCCATTAAGAATAGTTTAGTTACAACATTGATTACTAAAGGCTCTTAAACTGCCTGTGTGGCCAAATATGGAAATTAATTAGAATAAAATTATAAATGGTGCAAACCTATCCTACTGCCTCACAGGGATTGTTCCCTGTTTGAGAGAGATGGGCACTCTGAGCCGTGACTGTTTCTGGGGGGGTCTTACAGCAGGACAAAGAAGTGCAATATAACATGCAAAACAAGCCACATAAAAGTGACACGTTAAAAACAGTACAGAAGGTGGGCCAGTGGTGTGGAGGGCTGAGGCATCCGTGCCTTACCTCCTGCTACGCCAGCGTGGGGATCGGCTGGGGAGGGAGAGGATCGAGCATCCAGAGGGCTGCTCTCCCCCTCCTAGGGAAGGAGGACTGGCGCACCAGCCAGACGACTGCCCCCGGGTGGAGGACCGAGGATTGTGCAGGTCCGATGGGTGCCAGAGAAGGGAGGGTGCTGTGGGACCTCCATAGACATGCGTGCACCTCCACTTACACACATCTGGTGTGCGCACCCCAGCAGTGGGGATGGGAAGAGGGGAGAAAATGGCAGAAAACACCCGGGCTGCGGGAGATGAATGACTTCTCCACAGACGCCGCAGCACTGTGGCAGAGGGCGTAGGCTGAAGGTAAGTCCCGGGGCTGGAGGGCTTGGTCTGAAGGGGGTAGCTAGGGGATAAGGCGCATAAACTGTATATTTGGGGGAGAATAACCAGCACAAATGTCGTAGTAGTAGTACATGTATGTAGCCAGATCCAGTCCCAGAGGCTCTGGGCACTGTACTACATTTAAAATACACAAACATAATATTAGAATGGCTAATAAAAATGGCAGAATAATAAATAACATAAACCAGTTAAATACAAAATCAACTAAACCATCCAGTGAGGATTTAAATTGGATTAAAAGCTGCTCTAAATAAGTGGGTCTTGAGGCCCTTCATAAAGGCCTTCACCGAGAGGGCCTCCCTCCGAGATCTGAGAAGCGAGTTCCATAGGGTAGGACCAACAAATTCAAAAGTGTAGTCCCCAGATATCTTAAACCCAGCCCTGGGAATTGCAAGGAGGCCCACCTCAGAGGAGCAGAGAGGGTGAGAAGGGCAGTATGCAGACAGGAGTTCACTCAGATAACCCGGGTCAAGTCCATTTAGGGCTCTGTAGGTTAGTAAACCAACCTTGAAGGTGATCGCCACGTCAGCAGCAGCCAGTGCATATCACACAGGGCTGGGGTCATATGATAAGACCTCGAAAGGTCCATTAGTAACCTGGCCACTGTGTTCTGCACCAGCTGCAGTCATCATAGGACCACTTTACTAACCCCGAGATGCAGAGCATTACAGTAGTCGAGTCTGGAAATCACAGAGGCATATACTAGTGAGGGCACATCTAGCGGGATTGAGGTTTTCATCCGGGCAGTGTTCTGAGATGATCAAAGCCATTCCGAACTACGGATGATACCTGAGCCGCAAGTGTCAGTCTTTCATCCAGAATGGTGCCCACATTCTTAATCTTAGCAAAGGCCACAAGACTGGAGGAACCAAGCATGAGACCAGTCATCTCCGCTGTAGCCCCCACACCCCGCCATCAACCAGGCTCAATCATCAGTACCTCTGTCTTTTTCGGGTTTAGTCTAAGCCAGCTGGAGGACATCCAGTCTTGAATCTTGGCCAGGCACAAATTAAGTACGTCAGTCATGCCAGGCGTCACAGGTGCACATGACAAATACAGCTAAGTATCAACTGCATAGCAGTGAAAACCCAGACTGTAGCATCTGATGCTCTCCTAGGTGCAGCACATATACCTCCAACAACATAGGTGAGAGGATGAAGCCCTGAGGAACACCACAGAGCACGGGCTTCGGGAGTAAGGAGAAATTCCCCATCACCACCCTCTGTATTCTGTCTCTGAGGAAGGACTCAGACCAGCTGATGACCATGTCAGCAAGTCCACAGTACTCCTTTAGGTGATCCAACAACAGCCCATGGTCCACTGTATCAAATGCTGTAGAGACATAAAGTAGAATGAGAACTGACAGTTTACTTCAGTCTCTTGCCCTGAGTAAGTATAGTGCCTCGACCAAAGTCCAGACTGGAGTGGCTCATAGATGTAAATGGTCATCAGGTGCACCTTGAGCTGCTGAGCCACCAACTTCTCAATAATCTTTCTCAAAAATGGAAGGTTAAAGACAGGTCTATAATTTGCTAAGCAGTCCAGGTCCAGAGATGTGTTTTTCAAAATGGGCCTCGTCAGTGCATCTATCAGTACATTCGGAAAGGAACCCACAGAAAAGGAGCACTTGACTATCTGTGCAAAACTGGACCTAGGACACCCACACAACTCACTTGGAGATGTGTTGGATCTGGGTCCAGCTCACAGTAGGTGGGCCGCAACTCTGTGATCACCTCACAGACCTCCTCCACCAATACAGGCATAAACCTGTCTCAAACAGGAGGTGTGCCACCATTGACAATTAGCTCTCCTCAGCTGGGCTACAACAACCCATTTTAGGTTATACGCAACCTGATTGACGACACTTGGGTCAGAGAAGAACTGAATGAACTCTTTGCACCTGGTGAGTGAAATAGCCTTAACCAGTTGAAGACAGGCAGGATGTAATAGCCTGTCTACAATCCAGAAAAGATGAGCTGGTCTTTTCTTCCTGCTGCAATCTCTGTACAGGAATACTGCCCTCTTTCAGAAGATTGACATCTAATATTCACTTTTGTGCATTCTCAAAGTCAGTCTGTCCTCATCAGTCCTGGACTTCTGCCAACAATGCTCCATCTTCAACCCTGGCCTTCATCTCCTAAGCTCCTCATAGAACCACAGTAATCCTAAGTGAAATATCCTGGGTCATATATGAACTACTGCAACATCATCAAGGGCCGATGTGATAGTCCTGTTGTAGGCCACCACTGCCTTCTCCAGTCCTGCCTCAGAGGCAGCCATCACACCCGAGAGGTCCATCATTGCCTGCTGGCCTACTGGGGACAGCCCCTTTACAGGGCACTAGTGAACCATCTCCACTGGGTGTGGACAGTGAGAAGGGCCCGGAAATGCGAACCTTACTATGCAGTGATACGGCCAAGAGACCAGTGATCAGTCCCCCCGAGGTTTTTAATCTTGAGCCACAACGAGAACACTTAAGTCCCAGGCATGTCTGTGTTGATAAGTCACAGTGATAACAACTTGTGCAGAGCCCAGTGATGGCATCCACTGGAGGAAATCTTGCCCAAATTGTGAGAGTTCATCGTCGATACAGTCATTGATGTTTTCCAGACCCAGCCATCCGTGAGACTCCCAATACCTTCTTGGTGATGAAGCCTGTGATTTTCTATAGGAATTCCATCTCATCCCCTGGAGGCCAGCATTCAAGAAGGATCCTGCAACTTGTACGTGGATCTCTATGCACGGCCACACTTTCAAACGATGATGTAGCTCCCACTGGGTGCACAGCAAAGTTAATCTCTGATCTGAAACAAAGCCCTCCCCCCCGAGCCCCTTGTGGGCAGTGAACCATAGAGAACCCGTCCGGGATCGATGCCTCCAAAACTGGACCCGCACCTAGCCATGTCTCGTTGATGCAAGTGAGATTGACCATAGAAATCAAGTCTGACAAAATGGGGGTCTTGTTTCTCATTGATCTAGCATTACACAACACTGCCCAAAAGGCATGAGTGGAGTCTGCTAGCCTAACTGTTATCTGCCCACTCAGTCCGGTGGGGGCCCTGGGTATGGGAACCAATCATATCTGGCCTCTCCCTAGGACCCATTTCGTTCCGGAGCATCTCTTGGTCCTCACCACCCTTGTAGTGTGCCCCTCCAGCACTCTCTGCCCCTGCTGCCTACCATCGCACCTCCTTACAGTGCCCACCATCGCAAAAAGAGTAAAAACTAAGTTCTATACAAAAACCTTAAAGGCTGTAAAAGTGGGATTGGAGGAGAAGAAAAGAAATTGAGGAATAACTACCACAGAGGAAAACTAATACAGTAGTTAAAGAATTATTAAAATGCATTAAAGAAAAAATAGAAATCTGATTGCCTGATAAGGACCACAGTTGGAGAAGTTAGGATGGGGAGGATAACAAAGAGTGGGATTGTTCAGTGATATAGGATATAGTGATATAGGAATTCCATCCAGTGGAGGTGCTATAGATAAGTTTCACCGTACAATCAAGGTCCTCTGAGAGGTGCCGCCCTCCGGCCTCCACCAGAGGATGGCCAAGCTCGAGGACCTGCTACCTAACCCGAGGTAGGGCTGCCTAACGGCAGCAGCTCTAGTCGCCCCAGCCGACCTCCGACGCACCCAGGCTCGTTCCCAAACCCGGGTCGCTGGCATGGCGTGAGGTGTGGCATCCAGCGCCTCAACCCTCAGTGCCACCGGGCTGGCCTGCAGGTCACCTTTAACAAGGCTCTTGGTCCAGATGGGTTTCATCCAAGAAGTCTAGGACAATTGGCTTGTGGGTATGTAGCACCTCTTGCAATAATATTCCAGTCCTGTTGACTGGAAAGAGGCCCAGGTAGTCCATGATAAATTCTGAAACCAAAAAAAAAAACTTTTCATCACAACCAGAACATTATAGACCAGTGAACTTAACATCAGTACTAGGGAAATTTATAGACAAAATTTAGAAATAGGATTGTCGATTATTTACGGAAACAACTTGTATTCTTTGCCCCACTGTGGACTTAATAAAGGGAAATCGTACAAAACAAGTTTAATTTAATTCATTAAGGAAGTAACTGGAAAAAAAAAACACATATATTATGAAAGACCTGTAGATGTTTATTTGGACTTTATTTAAATATTTTAATCCATAGTCACGTAGAGTTTATTTCATAAAATAAAGGATTTTGTATTGTAGCATATGTACTAAGATGCATATATTTAATAGGTCACCCCACAAGCCCATTCCCATTGATGTTAAGAAAGCTGAAACTCTAGCTTAGTTGATCATCACCTGTATGTAGTGTGTCAAGTAGCCAAGAAGTTGATTGAGCATTATAGACTTAGGAAATAATATAGGAGGTAAAACAAGAGGCTTGCGCATGTTTTGAAGGGAAAAAAAAGAATGGGAATTCCATGGCTTAATGGGGCATTATAAGTTATCCAACGAATATGATCCTGAAACTGTAAAGAAGCAAAAGCCACACCTAAGGTAACTCTGTTGTGCCGTAGTGAAAGCAATAATTTTACTGAGTTTGAGAAGAAAAATGATAGGTTGTGATGTCCCATTCTATCGCGGTGAGGTTACATAGGATGACTACTATGCATGTGTTTAAAGATCCAGTGTCCCTAGTCTTCCAGTAGGCACACTAGCACGTGTGTGTGTGTGTGTGTGTGTGTGTGTCTCAACATATAATCGTGCTGAGGTTAAGATTTGGGGGTGTAGCAAATGAGAAAGTTTAACAACTGTAATTGTACAGTACAAAGACAATGGCAAGCATGTTCGTTTCTGTAAGATATATTAGGTGAATCTGAGTTGTCCAATGTATATAATTAAATTTATATGGTTGAGAAAAGTTAGTAAAGATCTGCATACCCAGATAATTGAGGGTGGCAACCCCCAAATTAAAAGGTAATCCAAGCCCCCCCCCCCCCAATCCTTTACCTTACTTGGACTGTTTACTTTATGAAGGGGACGGGATCAGAGTTGCTCGATCAGAGGACCCGCCAGATTCCTTCCTGGTCAGGATTTCTTGAAAGCCCCTGCCCCCACGCTCTAGATGTTTTGTGACACGTGAGTTTGTAAAATGGGGTGCTCTCTATTGATATCTGTGGGGTAAGTTTTAAATTGCCCTTTTTTTCTTTCCAATTTAGTGGTCTATTGGATCTGACACCACCAACCAACAAGGCTGTTGTTAGTTGAGCTGTGGCTTTGATTTGGGAGGGTGGTCAGACCTGACAAGAAGGAATGAGGTTGCTGCCTTGGAGCCAGAAGGTCTCTATATAAATATATACTTATTTAAAAAAAAAACTTTGGCCCTTACTGTTAAATTGAGACCTATAGTTTATGTAAGTGAGATCACTAGGAATATAGACTTAATCTGTTTTTTTGTACCCTTTCTTCAGGTTTTTCAACTACTGACTGATCTCAAAGAGCAGCGGAAGGGGAGTGGGAAAAACAAGAACAGCGCTGGGCAGCAGAATCTGAACACAATCATGTATGAAGTGAGTAGAACAAAGGGCAAGAGTTCCCTGACTAGTTCTAGACTTGGTGCTAGGCATGTGCCCTTTGCACAAGACTTCGAAAGGCCCATGCAGACTCAAATAGTCTGCTTCCTGTAGGGTGACTCCCTCAGAAGTGAATAATTCAAACCAGTTTTTACTCTGTGGGGCTCTATATTTAAAGCCAAATGAATTGTAGTTGATCAAACATTTTTTGTATTTAGAGGCCCGCCCTCCAAAGTTTCTTAAATTTGATTTTTCTGACGCTGATCTGGTTCTTTAAATTGGGATCTGAAAAGATATTTGTATTTAAAAAAAAATAAAAAAAATGCCAAGACAAAGAAAATAAAGCCTAAAAATTCAGTCCATTTAGCCTGCATTGTGGTGCCAGCAACAGTGGCCTGTCTGGAATGTTGATGACCTGGGTTCACAGCCTGAGCCTAGGACATCAGGTGCAGAGTAGCAGGAGGCACGGATGCTTGATAGAATGCTCCACTCATTTGGGGTGGGTGCGTGGATGTTGAATCCTGTCTCTGGGATCATTTAATTGTTTGTTAATGTAATTGTTTGTTTGTTTGACTCTTGCCCTTTAAGTGTATTACTGGATGCTTTGGTTTTCGGGGAGAATGGTTATGCATGCAGTGCTTGCTTTCTGGACAGTGTACATGAAATGTTATGTATTACAGTGCTTTGATACTGTTACAGTATATGCTTTCTCTTTCTGAGCTTGCATGTGGTGTTTTTCCTTTTTTTTTGTGCAAATTCTCAAAGTTTATTCAGTTAAAAAAAAATAAATAAAATAAAGTGGAAGGGATCGGCTGGCCACCTTGGGGCCAAATTATGATCCCTTCCATCTAAATAAACGAAAGGAATATAAGACTAAAACTGTCATATAATGACTTTTACCAGCATAAGGTACAAGATCATGTAAGACTGACCATAATCACGGAAAATCAGGTTAAGTCCACAAGGGTACGAGAAAATCCCCACAGAACTTTGCACGTGCTCAGTGGGTAATCCACTAGATGTGTTGTTGTAAACATGAAAGGAATACCAATAGAAGAACTATAGATTAAAGTATGAAACAATCTTGTATGTTCTTGCTTGCAGACTCTCAAATACTTGTCTAAAACACCATGCAAGCACCAGAGTCCAGAAATTGTACGGGAGTTTCTGACTGCAATGATGGATCACAAACTCACCAAGTATGTAAAAAAAAAAAAAAAAAAGCTCATCGTTCTTCTGTAAATGTATAGGGAAAAATACCATTTTAAAGTTAAGCTCCCTTTAGACATTGATTTGTTTTCCTCAAGAAATTACTCGTTGCTTATTGAACAGTCACTCCTCCTCTGCTTGTGTAGATTTAGTATAGAGTACTCCTCATCCTTTGGGCAGGCTGGCTGCCTACAGCAGGACCTAAATGAGGCATAATTTAAAAAAGGTTTCTCCAGAGAATGCTTATTTAACTTACTATAACTGTGATCCTACCTCCTGATCAAATGTGAGCCCCAGAACACCCGCTTTAACCCCATCCACAAAACCATTTTACTGATGTGAAGTAGGAAATCTTGCAATGTTATTTAGGTTACAATGCAGTTGAGAGACAGTGGTGGCTTTTAAGACGATTTGTGTACTTTTGCAGGCAGTTGTACGTTAAGGGGATCGTATGATATGTATATACTCCCCATAACATGCACAGTTGCCTGCAAAGTACACAAATAGTGTCTAAAGGCCACCACTGCTCCTGACAACATTGTATGCCTAGAGAACAGATTGTTGTCATCACAGTCTCCTCTTGGGCATAGTTTTACTTGAGCTTATTAATGTAAACAGATGTCTGCAAGTTTGGCCAGGCACACTGAGCAGATCATTAATTCTGTTTTTGAGTCATACAAAGGCACCGTCAGAAGCAGTGCCTCATTGGAATGAGTTCTTCCTTTGTCCAACAAAAGCATGTTTTTCTGTGCACCCATGCTGTTAACCTTCCAAACGTTCAATACTTACTTCACAACACTTCCCATCTTAATACTGTGGACCCCTCACTGTATTTGCATAATAGCTCAAAGGACACAAATCCAATGTATTCCTGTAGCGTCTCCTTGGAAGTAAATGGCAAGTATGCTAGGTCTTTGTCCCAGTCCCTGGGATGTCTTGTCTGTCAGTGTATGCAGCATTGGTTTTCAACCAGCCCACTCCCTTGGCTGTAGCTCACTGTCTTACTATATACTTCTACAAGGTGGTTATCAGACTAGACATGAAGTTGGTATCTGTCATATAAGATTTCTTATCGAAACCCAACGCAGCAAAAATTCCCCGGATGTTCACGTGCCATCTTTTCCACGGAAGACATGGCAGTTTCCTCATGTTGTCTAGTGGCACACCAACAACAACCTTCTCTCTCTCACTCTCACTCTCTAGCATTACTTCAGTGCCCCCCTATATTGATGGCCACCCTCTTAAATGGCTCATCTGTGACTGACAGTGACATATGAGAAGGGTCAGCCTTGTCTCCTGCTTTCTGTGTTTTCTGGCAGGTCAGAAAGGTTTGGCAGTACCAAACCACACCCAAAAGGGAATGGAGCAATAAGATTGTTGCAGTAGCCTAGTCTGAGTCCTGTTTAATCCTGGCTGTCCCAAAGTTCATCAGCCAACAGTAGCAAACTGCTTTCAGTACTCTAGAGAAACAAATTATCTGTTGCTGCACATCCCTCTTTCTTGCTCCAGATTTTGCATACCACTGCCTGACCAACTGTCTTTCCTGCATGCCATGCTGCTTTTGATAGTCCCGATCGATTTGATTTATACAGCACCCTTCCCTATGGGTCTCTGCGCCTTAGAATTTGAATAACTATACAAAAAAACTCCATAAGCATATCTGAAAAATAATGTTTTGACTGTGTTTTGAAAAATAGGGAAGGACCTGCCAAGTTAGAGGATTGAGTTCCATAAAATGTATGCAGCAACCCCAAATGCTATATGACCAGCAGACCACAGCTTAGTGGGAGGGAAAAACCACAGACCTTTTTCCCATGAATGATAAGCATGCCAGGTTGTAAGGGACTCGAATGCCACCAAAATAAGAGGGGCCCAACCCAAGAAGGGGGCCTTTCTCATTATAATCAAACCCTTAATGGCAGTCACCTGTTTATTGGGCACATACTGGTATGATTGTGCTGCATCTGGGGTTCTCTTAACAACTACAGTGAACCATTAATCGGCTACTACTGTGCTTGGAGTCCAGACCTTAATGTTGGTATGTAACATTGTTTATGTCAAATGTCAGTAGGTTGTTGGCCTGGTAGCGCTACCACTTGCTACAATGGCAACCCATGTTCAGGAATGAGCACAGGTCATGGGGGCTGGCTGAGGAGGAAGGATTGAGCATCCAGGGACTGTTCTCCTTCCTTGGGGATGAGGAGATGCTGCTCCCACAGCAATGACTGACTGACTGAATGACGACTGTTGGATACCAGTTGACAGCACAGTCAGGAGCACTAGGAGGGATGGGGACGCTGTAGGACACCTGTCATATGTGCATACCCATTGAATGCATGCATGACCGCGTTCTTGCATGCCAGCACCCTGGGGAGAAAACCTGATGACAGGAGAAAATTACTGGCCCTCCATGCTGGCACCCTCCCACACAGCTGACCACCCACTACATTGTGGTCCTGGGCAAGTGGTGGATAACCAGCAAGTCTCTGAGAAAGTTGGTGATGGGCTGGGGGCTTCCGCTGAGAAACAGCTTTGTGGAAGAAACCTAAAATGTCAGTAGGAATGGTAGCAGTTAGTCTCTCTCCCCCCACACTGACTACTCACTGTCTATTCCTTGTGACACTTTGACATAAACACATGTATACCAGGCCTCCATTGGGATGTTGAGACCTTTTGCTTAACAATTAATCTGCAAGGCTTTACCTAGTAGTGAGCTTGAGAACTGTGATCAGTCTGCACCCTGAAGGGTGAGTCAAAGACACCACCATCTCTGGATCTCCAGGAGCTCCTAGAGGCCTTTGCACAATGTAATGCTTTTTGAGCTGAATTCAGGAAATCTAGTTCAGAAGTCAATGATCAAAACTACCAAACCAGTTCAAAATCCCCACCCATCAGTCTAAAGTCCAGTTCCTTTAGAACCATCCAATTGAAACTATGTGGGATAAAATTAGAGACGAACCTGTTTGATCTGGCTTTTTATGACCTCATGATCCAGATCCCATTACCTGAAAGAAGACTAGTCACAGACAATACTGCTCTAGAGAAAGCTTTCAACAACCGCTTCACCATCCTGAATGTTAGTATCTCATCTGCCTCTAAAGCACTGCGCACAGCTCTGGTCACCACAGTACATCATACCTTGGGGTATGGCTTGATCACTTCCTTAACTGCAAGCGATACGGAGACCATACTCTTGCAGTTATGGATGGATCACTCTCTGAATTGCAAGAGACATGTAGACCACATCCTTTCCACATTTCCTTCTCTGTTCTCTTCTCTCTCTCTCTCTCTCTCTCTCCTCCCTACGTTTGCATGCTTCTTAAGACCTCTTCCTGCTCTTCCATGCTGACACCTCCTTTGTTATAACCCTCCCTATATCTTCCTCCCAGAATCCTGTCTTCCTTGTCTCTTTTCTCTTAGTATGCTCCTTTCCTTTCTTTTAAGCACTTCCTTTCCTCCAGATTGCTCGTATCCTGTCTCCCCTCCTCTCACCCCCTTTTTTTTTTTTTTTTTTTTAACTGGCTATGTTGCATCTTTGGCTCCAGTACAAAGCTCTCTGAGACTCATCCCACAGTCCCCTCCAACGAGTGCTTTATCTCTACCACTACATCCCTGCTGACAAAAGTCAAGCTCTCTCCCACTCATCATTAACCTGCTTCTGTTGCTGTCTGATAGTATTGAGCTCCATCCTCGTTCCCCTCTCATCCAGGGTCTGAGCATTTTTCACATCAATGTTTGGAGCTTTGTCTGTAAGCTAGATCAGCCTAAGCTATGGACCCTGCAATACTTACCTGATATCCTAGTCTCTTGAGTATTGACTTTCTGCCAGGAAGTGACTCGGATGTTCCCTTATTCAGCTGCCTTAATCAAAAAGTCAAAGAACCTCAGCACAAAAGCACTGAGGCAAGGGTTACACAGAAAGGACGTTGGCAAAAAAGCCAGTGTTACTGTAAGTGTAAACAGGGTTAACACTTGACAGTATTTTGTTCCAGATGTTCTTTCGATACTTAAGTGTTTTTGTATGTATAATGTTCTCTGTACTAAGTCTGTGTATGGTATTGGTATGTGTATTTTAGAGTAACTTATAAGGTAACTAACAGGACTGTCTTGTGAACAGGGCTGTAAAATCCTAATGACACGTTTTCCTGTATTAAAAAAAACAACAAAGTTTTATCTATTTATTTTACATGTCTGTGTATTGTAATGGACACCTGAGGTATGTGCATAAATAATCCACATCCTCCTTACATGGATTAATCCTGGGCAAGCTTGTCTTCCCATCCTCCCTACCATTATTTTTCTGTACCTTTTACTGCCATCTTGGTACCAAGTCTAACTCTCTCATTGAAATTTGGTCCTTTTGCCTTCTCTGGCCTCCTTTGGTGAGCTCCTGATATGGGTGATTTCAACTGGCCTCCAATGAGAAACTTGTGATCTTCCACGGGCATAATCTCTTGGCAGGTAATATACTTGGGTCATCACCAGAGGGCACTCTTGTGCATGGCAGCTTTCTTCTAGCAGTCTTTCCTAGGGGCTGCTGACACATGAAACCGCTATCCTGCACCTATATAAGAGTGGGCGGCCCAGGCATCCTCAGTTCATTTTCCGGCCATCTTCAGCTCACATGCAGCAGCTTAGCACTTGTGAAGCAGACATCAACGAGAACTTGAGCTGGGAATGGATTTTCCTCCATTTACGATCTTCATCGGCAAATGTCATAAGAATCTACAAGTAAGTCATCACTTTTCAGTCATGTCGCTATGGTAGGAAAAATCACCGCCACGACAGCCATACCATTTGGCAAGTTAGGTGTCTGGGTCCCATACATGACACCGCCTCCTGCAGACACTGCCAGAATTCAACCAGGCAACACATCGATGACGACTGCAGGAAATTGAATCATATCTAATGGAGCAGAAATTGTCTCTCATAGAGAAGGAGGTCCATCCCAAGGAGCTCTCCACTACAACATCACACAAGAGGCATAGATGGGATAAGGATAAATCATCCTCATCAGGAAAATACTCATTGACGGCCACCGTTACTGGTGCTCCACCGTCGCTGATGCCCTCAAGAACTGCTACCTCAGGAGAGAGCTCTCACTTCCCATTTCTGAAGAAGAGATTCTGGAGGCAATACGAACGCTTTCCAATGACAAGGCTCCTGCCCCAGATGGGTTCTCACCTAATTTTTATAAATGTTTTGTAACCCTGTTGTGTCCCGGCTTGAGAAGATTATTTCAGAGTATATTGACCCTGGGTGTAGTAGATGATTACTTATTTGAGGCTTTGATAGTGCTTATCCCGAAAGAAGGGAAAGAGTTAAAGTCACTAGTTACAGGCCTATTTCATTGATCAATTACGACATTAAGATTCTGGCGAAGAACCTAGCTTACGGTTGTCAAGGTTATGACTAGGTTAGTTCATCATGATCAGGTTGGGTTTATGAAGGGGCAGGTTGAAGTGGGACCACCTCGTAAACTGTCTCATGTCTTCTCAGTTTCCAGGGATTGTAACTTTCCATGTGTTTTGATGTCTGTAGACGCAGAGAAGGCATTTGATAGAGTGGATTGGAAATTTTTAGCTATTGCTATGGAGAAATTTGGTCCTCCTGCCCAGTTTATAAATTACGTATTTGCTTTATATAGGAATCCCAAAGCTAAGGTATATTGCAATGGCGTATTCTCTGCAAGTTTTCTTCTCAACTCGGGTACTAGACAGGGTTGTCCCTTATCACCTCTTTTATTTAATTTATATCTGGAGCCTCTCCTCTCCAAATTGAGATTAGATCCGAGGGTGGTGGGTATCAGAATAGGGTCACAAGAGCTCAAAGTTTCAGCATATGCGGAATACATTCTGTTGCATGTTGCTCAGCCAGGTAGCTCAATTAGAGCGGTGATGGCTATAATTGGAGAATATAGTAGATTGTCTAATTATAGAATTAATGTGGAGAAAACCCAAATTTTTCCGTTAAATATGAGAGTACATAAATTTGAGGTTTCAGAGTTGGGCATGCAATGGACTCGCATGTGTTGAAGTACCTGGTATCTACCTGGCCAGATCTGATGGGAAGCTGGTTAGACTTAATTTGGATGCCATTAGAAATACCATTAAACCGGACCTGCAAAGGTGGAATGGTCTGCCGCTCTCTCTCTGGGGCAGGGTCAACATAGTTAAAATGAATATTCTTCCTAGGGTATTCTGCCCACTTAATATGCTTAATGTAGTAATACCACTAAAATGGTTCAAAGAATTACATTTATTGATAACGGAGTTTATTTGGAAAGGGAAGAGGCCCCGTAGAGCTTATAATAAGCTGGCTGCTCCTAGGGAGAGGCGGGATTGAGACTTCCACACTTTGGTTTTATACTATTGGGCAGTAACCTCTGTAAATATCTAAAATTGCTGGCTCCTGCAGGCAAACTTGAATCTTTGCCCTATGTTCCCTCCTGGTTGGATTGGAAATGGAAGCGATTAAAGAGGCCGGTATAAATCCACTCTGACTGCTTTATTCGCTCCCCAGAAGGTGCCTCTTAAATTAACTGTTAACCCAATAGCAAATTCTTTAGATTCATAGACAAATCTGTAGCAGATTAGATTATGTTCCGGACAGGGACATGCATCAACCGATATGTCGAATACCAACTTGAAAATTGGGGGGAGAATGATACGGGGGGAATGGTTACCCCAACTAGGAGGTTTACGTGCTGAGGATTTGATGGGGGATGGTTGCGTTCTCCCAATAAGGGAGATTCTGGAAAAGTATAACGTAGATTCGAAGCAAGTTTTCAAAGTATTCCAGGTTACTCATTTATTAGGACAGGTACGGACTAAGTTTCGGGTAGGGCGTGTGGATGAGAAATGGTTTGAGTCGTTAGCTCAAGTTGTTTGGGAATCACATGCGATTTCTAGGGTATATAAGGTACTTCTTGACCAGACTCTAGTCGACATGGATTTTGAACCCAGGTATTCTACTAGATGTCTGGGGGGGCAGAAGCGGGACTGGGAGACTGTTTGGAGTCACGTGTACAGATATGTTAAACAGGATATATTGAAGGTGATGCAGTTTTTTTTTTTCTTGAATAACCTATTTTGGACCCCTTCCAAATTACATAAAGTGGGTAGTAGACCAGATCAAAAATGTTATCGGTGCCACCAGGCAAATGGAACTTGTATCACATTTTTGGGACTGTCCACCGATAAAGCGGTTGTGGACACAGATTAAACAGAGGGCAGACCCTTTGCTGGGTATTGATCAATATTTCACCGGATATATGTTTGATAGGTGACTATTCTGGCATCACAGTCAAGGAGCGTAGATTTTATAGCTCTGATTTCTGGTTAGCTTAAAAGGTTGTCTTGCGATACTGGATGTCAGACATCATATCATGTACGGAATGGTTACAAGAGATGTTGTTTAATTTAAACATGGAAAAATTAGGAGGGAAGGGATAATCTGTTTCATACATATGAGAAGATTTGGAGCCGTTTCAATTATACCTTCCAGGAATGAGCTATAGTGGTTATGTAGGGTGGAAAGGATGTTGGGTGAGCCGGATCTTCCTAGGGGGTTGTAGTCTGGTATGGGGTGGTAAAGTGGGGGAGGAGATTCTCTTTGGGGGTAGTGGGGGGGGTGGCTGCTGGGTATTTGGTTTAATTTAAGTCATTTGTTGAGAAGTTATAAAATGTTCTGTGTATTCTGTACCATGCTTATGATATGTGCGTTGTCGTAATAAACTTTAAATTTCAAAAAAAAAAGAAAGAACTGCTACCTCGTCGATGGGAGTTTATACCCTCTCGCCAATGGCACTTTCTGGTGCCCTTTCAGCAGTTTCTACGGAACCATATGTTGGTTCTGGTGACCCCCTGTCGACAAAGATTCGTTTAGCATCGCTGATAGCCGCTTTTAAGCACTCTACTACGTCTCCATTTACTGCCCCATCAATGACAGGCCAGATATTCATGGGGAGGACTACAGGATTTTCCATGGCCACAGTCCCTCCTCCTTCACAACCATTCTCTCTCAAGGGCCTACCTGATGGGGACCAAGACCCTGGTATTTATCACCCAGGGGCCAGACCTGTTTATACATCATGCCCAGTCACCTCCACGATTCCTCTGGTTTTCCAGAGGCCACCTGCTCCACCCTCCACTACTACTTCAATGGATGTGGCAGCCGTGGTGCAACAGGTTTTGGAAGTGATCAGGGGTTCTCAACCTTCCACTCCAGGGAGGCAGGTCACCCTTCTTGTTCTCCCACCTCCACCTAAATGCTTTCAAGGTGATTGAGAGACTTTCCTGTTTGGTCCCCCAGTCCTATAAAGAAAATATTTCTCAGAAGAGGCAGAATTTCCTGATGGTTTTCAGGAGATCTTGAAGATTTTGAGCCTCAGGACCTAGACTCCTGTTCTCCGTCCTTTGTCTCAACTATCTCCTCCTTACATGAGGATGCTCCTGTCAAGTAGCTGCCTCTCCTCCTGATGACCCATCATTCCATGAGATGATGGTCCAAATTCAAAAATCATTGGGTTTTAATGATGGAACATGATAAAGAGAGGACATGGCAGACTATCTTAAACTCTCTGAGGAGCCTGTTGTAGTGGTACCCCCACTCATACAAACTTATCAAAATGCAGTCCTGGCTGTTTGGAATCAAACTCTGCTGTTCTGGCAATTTCTAGAAGGTGAGTCACCTTTACCAGGCTCCTCATAACCATCCTTTCCTTTCCACTACCCTGAGCTGACTCAGTAGTAATCTCAGTGGCTCATGATCATACCAAACGCCCTAAGCACATGAGCTTTTACCCCGATGAGGGATCCCATTGTCTTGATTACCTCAGAAAGAAGGTATTGCAGGTGGGTACCATGAATCTCAGAATCTTAAACTCTATGGAACACATAGTTAAATACCAACATACCCTCTGGTCCTCTGCTATAGAACTAGTCAGTAAACTGCCTCCGTCTCAGGAGAAGGACCAATTATGGCAACAATTTCAACAGGCAACTTCATCTCTCAACATCTACTCCATTCAGGGTATGATGCAGTAGATACCTCTTCTTGGATATTGGCCACAGGTGTTACACTTAGACGACATGCCTGGTTACATGTGTCAGGATTTACACCAGATGTGCAGCACAAAGTGGTAAATGCCCCCTTTAATGGATCCAAACATTTTGGTCCTAGCACTCAGACACTTTTGGATGATCACCAAGCTTCAGGTCGGACTTTATGCATGGTACGTGGCATGTATCATTCCTCACAGCAGTCTTCCCAGTACCGCTCACAATCCTCTTTTCAATCGAAGAGAGGCAGCAAACACAGAGGTACCTAATAGAGGTGGATTCTGTGGTGTTCTCGGTCATCCTCCAGGACCACCACTCCTACCACCAAGGGCTCCTGCCCCTCGGGTGGAGCCGGTCAGCCCACTTCCCAGTGACCAACTGGGGCATTGCCCAGGCTTCCTTGACCAGGCCTCTGAAGCCATGGGTGGTTGCTTTGCCCTCCATCTAGAGGCCTGGCAAGCAATAACATCAGATGAGTGGGTGCTTCAGATTATCCGGATGGGGCACATACTGGAACTCGCATCATTCCCTTCCATCATCCTCCCCACTCTGTCTCTTACCCACCTGACCATATCCCCATTCTTCAAGAGGAACTCCAGGCACTTCTATGCAAGAATGCAGTCTATCCGGTTCCTCCTTTGGAGTGCCATCGGGGATTTTGCTCCCATTTGTTTCTGGTACCCAGATACACTGTGGATCTCCTACCTATACTAGACCCCAAACAACTGAACCTACACATTCAGTGCAAGAGGTTCTAATGGTCACTTTAACATCCATCATGCCAATGTTAAAGGGTATGCACACTAGACATGAAAGATGCCTACCTACATAGCCCCATCCACCACTGGTTCCTTCGCTTCTGCCTGCTAGGACAGCACTATCAATTTCAAGCACTCCCATTCGGCTCTCATCTGCCCCGAGAGTGTTTACCAAGTGCCTAGCGGTGGTGGCAGCGGCCCTGAGACGGGACGGACATTTCAGCTTCCCGTACTTAGACGATTGGCTCATAAAAGCAGACTCCAAAACCTCCCCGCTTTTGTCCCTCCAGGTAACCCTCACTCTGTTCCAGTCCCTAGGAATTACGGTCAACTGGCCCAAATCCAATCCAACCGCTGCAGTACATAGGAGCAGTTCTGGACACCACCTCCGCCAGGACTCATCTCCCTGCCGACAGGCAAGACAGACTTCTGCCTCTGGCCTCCCAGATACAAACTCTGCAATTTATCACAACTAGATGCCTGTTGTGCCTTTTGGGACATATGGCCACAGACATCCCTACGGTGGCATTTGCCCTTCTACACATGAGACCAATCCAGTGGACTCTTCAAAGTCAGTGGAGACAAAACCGGGGGACTTTGCTGAGTCACTCACTCTATGCTCAGCCCTCGACTGGTGGACCCATCGTGCCAACCTATCTCAGGGCATGCTCTTCCAATCCCTTACTCCCCAGCAGACATTGACCACGGATGCTTCCTCCCAATGACTGGGGCACACCTGGGTCCCTACAAGACACAGGGCAGGTGGCCCCTGTACTCCATCCCTCCTCATATAAATCTACTGGAAATTATAGCAGTCCGCCTAGCCCTCCAAGCTTTTTGTCCCCACCTTGCTCTGGGACCTCTCCTGATCCAATCAAACTACACCATGGTGATGTATTACCTGAACAAACGAGGTACCAAATCTGCGCTCTCTGCATGGAGGCGATGGCAGTTTGGCAAGAGGCCATACTTCAACATCTATCATTGACTGCCATCCATCTACCAGGACACCAGCATATCTTGGCCAACATTCTCAGTCACCAGATGTCCACACACGAGTGAACACTTCATCACGAAATTCTTCAGATGGTCTTTCGGTTGTAGGGGACCCCACGCCAACCTGTTTGTCTCCCGACATCACCGCCTACCCAAATACTATTCCATTATCCCAGACGGAAAGGGACCATCTTCCGATGCCCTGTCCCAACAGTGGACAAGACTCTTCTTATAAGCTCCCCCATCCCACTCCTGTAATGGACACTACTGAAATTACGCCTCTGATCTGCCACCATGATTGACAACAGCACTTCCCAGCCCCTGTCCCCAGGATAGGCAAACCGCAGCACCTAGCCCATCTCCAGCCCTTTATCCCAGCCTACCCCCTCTGTCCACACTGTCCTGTCTACCCCACCCTTTCTTTCCCTTTTCCCCTACGTCTCCTTCTGACGCAGGCTTACTTTGCACATCACCGTAGTTACTAGTTTGGCTTGGATTTGTGTACCCTTATGTTAATATTGTCATTATCTGTTTACTGTACTCTGTGTTTTATCTGTATATTGTCCTGAATTCCTTACATTGTTTATGTACATGACGTTGAACCTCTCAACGAGCATCCGCTCACAGGTGTATCCAAGATTTCAATAAAATAAATAAATGATTCTCATAGGCCCTCTGTGACCTGCAGTGTGGTTCCCCTACTCAACAGTTCCAGTAGCGGACCAGATCCCATTACCCATCAGGCCAGACCTCTTGACAGAGAATCAGGAACCCTCCTTCACCTCAACCTGAAGTCACTACACCTTCATGCTTGGCTCCTGAGGACGCCAGAGTCCGCCTTTTAAGTCTCCTCACCAGTGGCCAACATTCTTTGGCCTCCGTGAACCATCCACCAGGCAAACCTATAATGGCTAATGGAATGCTTCTTCCTATGGGGCGCTTCCTGGTCTTTGGACCCTTATTCATGTCCATTAACTGTGGTGTTGGACTGTTTGGCTTTGCCTACCTCAATGGGCTTGAGCTACTTCTCTATCAAAGTCCATCTGGCCTCTATCTCGGCCTTTCATGAACCTTTAGAAGGGAGACTACTTTATCAACACCATCTTGCCAAAATGCTTATAAGAGGTATGTTACACCTCAAGCCTCCTATTAGACGTCCCACCCCTCCATGGGACTTGAATTTTCTGTTGAAAAAGCTTACCCTTGACCTCTGTGAGCCTTCGGCTACTTGTGACCTCCGCTTCCTAGCCTAGAAGACATTATTCTTAGTAGCTGTCACTTCAGCACGACGTATTTCTGAGCTTCGTGCCCTGATGTGTAGGAAACCTTACTTAATCTGCTATAAAGATAGAGTGTCCCTTCGTACCAGTCCCTCCTTTTTACCCAAGGTGGTCTCGGAGCACACCTTAAATCAGTCTATAGAACTGCCAGTCTACTTCCCTGAGCATTATAATTCAGGAGAATACATCCTACACACTAGATGTTCATTGCATCTTGAGATATTATATAAATCGTACCAAATCTTTCTGGAAGATTCCTCAGCTTTTGTTACTTTTGCCCCACCCAGGAAAGGTTTTCCAGTCACTAAGCAGACACTCTCAAACTGGTTGGCACATTGCATAACCTTTTGTTATAAGAAGTACAACATCCATTACCAGGACCTGTTCAAGCTCATTCTACTCGAGCAATGGCCACTACAGCAGCCTGCTTCAAAGGGGCATCTATCATGGACATCTGCAATGCAGCCACATGGTCCCCTATACATACTTTCACAAAGCACTACAATTTAGACGTTGCTTTCACGTGAGGATGGCCTTTAGCTGTGCTGTCCTACAAGGTCTTCTATCATAACTTTTTCCGCACTTCCTAGGTCTGCTGCTTGAGAATCATCCCAAGTGTATTGCCTGCTACAAGAGATTATCACCGGAAGATAGTACAGTCTGTGCTTTACTGTAATGGTAGATCTTCAAGGGTATCCTGCAGCAGGTACAATCCTCCCTCCATCCCTCCTCTAAGAGAACAACTTCTGATCCAAATGTTAATATATATACATACATCTGAGGGGATACCTAAGGTACCTCAGCTCTCCCTTGGTCCTCGCTTAGCGAGTTGAATGCGGCTGGGAACTTAGGATGCCTGGGGCCGTCCACTCTTATATAGGTGCAGGATGATGATGTCGTGTGTGGGTGACCCCTAGGAAAGACTGCTAGAAGAAAGCTAATGTGCACAGGAGCGCCCTCTGGTGACGACCAAAGTGTATTACCTGCTGCAAAAGATACCCCATGAAGATCTACCGTTACAGTAAGTACGCAACTGTACTTTTTCGAGGGGGGGCAGCAAGATTAGTCATCAGGAGGCCTTGTGTGCATCTTAGCTAATATCCTTGTGGCATTGTGATACCTTGTTGGGTGTTTCTGCCCATCCCAGTTACGCTTCCTCGGTGCTGTTTCAAAAGAGCATGATGAGTGAGATTAATACATTTAAAAAACATGGAAGTTCAAAGATTGCTGACTCGCAAAGCTTCTGGATATGGCTTCCTATAAGTAGGGTGCCTGGGACCGAGGTGCCTAAAGCAAGCTCTGCCATCTTCCCTTTAATGCAACCATCTGACTGCTTGAAAGGTGGCGTCTCATTTTCCTGCAATTCAGAATTGATCTGGTGGGGAGGGTGGTGGTGAATGCTTGGGAAAGGAGAGGAGAGGAGTCATCAAGGTTTCAGCCAATAAACTTTCCAAGAACTGGGTACATGCCCAGTGGAGACTGCTGTAATGTGAATGCAGAATGAATACCAGTAATAGAAGTGTAGTTAACATGCCATTATAAATGTGTTGTTGCCATAACTGTAACCTCAAATAACACTGTCTCACTGTATTGTTCTCTTTTACTATGTAATCCTGGGTCGCCCCTGAAAAAGGGACCTTCGGGCTCAGTGGGCTTATCCGGTCATCAAAATTTAACAAATAAATAAGTTACTGTTGGGGAAGGTGTGCCACTCTTCTTCAGGAAGTGTATTGCATGGGGCAGGAAAGGGTGGGGGCTTCCGTTGGAGACAGCTTGACATAGAAGGGACAGCTTGACATAGTATAGAGAGGGGGAAGAGTAGCCACTGGATGGGTGTGTTTGGTGCAAAATAAGGTGAGGGTGTGCCACTGGACACCAGTGTGTGACTGGTGAATGATAGGATGCCACTGGACTCCCAAGAAAGGAGTGCTTGTTATGGGACAGTATAAGAGATGGGTGCTACTGGGCTCCTGGAGGGGTTTGGTATGGAATAGTTGGTGAGGGGGTGCCACTGGATACCTGAAAGGGCTTGGCATAGGCTGGGGAGAAGGAATGGGGGTGTCTCTGGACACCAAGGTATACCTGACAATGGGAGAGTGGCGGGATGCTGCTGGACACCAGGGAATGCTTAACATGGGCCAGGTAGAGGTTGCCACTGGACACTTGAGAGCGCTTAGCGTAGTACTGGGTTAGGGAAAGATTGCCATTGGACTCCAGGGAACACTTTGCACAGGATGCACTCATCTGCAACCACTCCATGGGGTCAGCTATTGATGGTGCCAGCCAACTTTTGTTAGACTTGCTGTTGTCTCAAGTAAAGCATACAAAATCCTTAATTTGAACTATTGCAAAAATTCTCTTACTGTATAACTGTTACCTAGTTTTGTACAAATCAAAATGCAATTTATTCCTTGAATTAAAAATATTTACAATGAATGTGTCCTTTTATGCAACTGTGAGCAGATCTTTCTGCAGTAGTGATGAATTTTGTCACCACTTCATTGTACTAACCTGAATACAAGTCATTGTCTCGTTCCCAGAGTTCAGTGGTAAGTTTAAAAAAAAAAAAAGGCTTTATAGTAAATGTGAGGATCAAATTTATAAGACTGCACAAAGCAAGAGAATGACTTTGTGTCAGTATAGCCATGAAGTTAAAATGACAAAGGAAAAAAATGGGGACTGTAAAAGGAAGGGAAACAAATGTAGATACTCTGACCATGTGGATCTCTGTATATTTTATATTTATATATTTTGTACAGGGGGAGACATCTTCTAATACAAGAGAAGTACAAGAATGAGGGGGCATGACATGAAATTGGAAGCTGGCAGGTTAAGAGGGAATTTGAAGAAGTTCTTCACAGAGAGGGTGGTGGACGCATGGAATGGTGTGCCACAGGAGGTGGTGGGATCAAGCACTGTGGTTGGATTTAAACATGCATGGGACAGCCATTGGGGAACCATAGAGGTAAAGCAGAGGGAGGGTCAGAAGCCGTAATCAAGTACAGGGCTTACGGCAGACTAGATGGGCCTAGCAGTCCTTATCTGCAACAATTTCTGTGTTTCTATGTAAGTCAGGGGACATGGCCAACTGGGGTGGAAGGCAGTGCTGATCCCACCAAGGCAGGCTTATTTATACAGCACCCTAGCCCACGGGTTTTGGTGGGGGGCACCTTTACAACCATATAATATCAAAGTGCATATGTACTTACAAACAATACATAAATGAACTCTGTGAACTGCTCTGATAATCAAGTTCTTAAAATTCATTCAGCACCAAAACATTGTGTAAATAAGAAACATTTTAGACCTCTCTTCCGTGCCTCCACCGTGGTGGAACTCCTTAAAGCAGCAGTGCAATGTAAACAAAAAAAAAATTGTGCTTTTTCAACAGTTTATTCCCTGTGCTGTGCTGAGCATATCCCTGGTACTCTTTCCCACTGGCATTCTACTATCACCCGTAATGTGCTTCATTGTCCTTTGTTTTTGTTTACGTTTCTGCCACCGGCCATGTTGAACTAGACCCCCCTCTGCTGCCAACTGCACGTGTGTATGACTGGCAGTACTACACAGGGACATCAGGAATGTTCAGCACAGGGTCCCACTGCAGTAACCAAAAGACATGATGCGATGTGAAGGGGAGCACAGCTGAAACTTAGCAGCTGCCATATTTATTGTGGCACACAACAATTGAAATAAATTGTAAATACCTAAAAACTGAAGATCGCTAGAAAAAAATATTTACAGATATGGACGCCTCCTCTATGGCTGCATGCTTTGCATTCTTACAGCCAAAAACAGAATTTTGATAATCACTTCCTGATTATGTTGCACTGCTGCTTTAAATAGGGTGCTAGCATTCCAGCTCAGTGGCGTGGCGGGCTGAGGCACCCCATCCCCACCGGCAGCCTGGGTTCAGGAACTGAATACGGTCACTTGGGGGAGAATGATTGAGCCTCCGGAAATTCCTTTTTTTCAGAGAGAGGGATAGCACGTACCGCCACTTGCCTGAAACCTAGCGGAAGCTAGGTGATGCAGCAACAGCAAACACCTCTCAGAGAGCCGGGCGTAGGCTGCCAGAGTACATACAACTTCTTCATACCATACACCCACACCACTGCACATGCGCCGACCTCGGGGATGGGGAGAACAGTGGAGGAAGCAACCCTTGATCAGCCCTTCAGCAGCAGGATGAGGACGGTGACCCACAGTCTCTGCAGCACCACCTGTGGCACCCACTCACTCACCCATAGTGGTAAGTAAGTAGATGAGGCAAGGCTCTGGACAGTGGGTGATTGGGCTGGGGTCATTGTCAGAAGAGGGGCTGCTCGGGTTCCAATGGGAGACACAAAGGATGAAAAAAAAATGGGATGGAAATCAGTTCAAAATAATAGAGGCCACCATCAAGAAAGCTTTATTGCCAGACAGCCAATAAAAATTCCTCGGAGTAACAGACAACCATAACCATAACAGATCAAGAGGTATTTTGTGTAGCCTGGGTCCAGCTCACGCTGCCCTTTGTATGTTAATACGCTGTCTTAATAATGCACCACCTAATGGGTAGTCCATGATGGCACAGCCCAAGTGAAATTTTGCACCTGATGTTGGTCACAAAACAGATTTTACAATCCAATTTAGGCTGCAAAATAATATCTGCGGTTTTGCTGAAATTGACAAGGAAAGGGGTTTGACTTGTATCTGAAGTCGACTTATAGGCGAGTATCTATGAGTAAGATGAAATCAGTGTGATAGTTAAACGTTTATCTCTATTCATGAAAAGAAAATAATTTTGCCCTTCAGTTCTCAGGTGAGTACAGAGCTTTATTTAGGGTCAGTCGGGAACATAAGCCATGCTCCTTTTTGTTGGAGTTATAAACTAGTTTGGGACCAGGCACCGCAGCTCCTTGAAAGGCTTTTTTGTTTTAAGCATTAGAAAGCATTACTTCACCTAGAAGGCGGTTAACGTGGAATAGCCTATTCAACAAGGTTGTAAAGGTAAACACTGGTCACATTTTCAAAGAAAGACTAGACAGATTCCTAAGGGAGAATGCTATTAAGGGTTACACAGCATGAGTAGGGCAACATTCCAGATGTTAACCTGGATGTGTGTCCGTACTCAAATTGGGTATAGTCACTGCCATGTGGCAGGAGAGGTGGACAAGACGTACCTCAAGTCCCTTTGTCATCTTAATGCTATGGTACTGTGTTATCACCATGGCCCTTACTATTCAACAACAAGAAACTGATTTATGAGTATTTGCAACATAATTTTGATTGAAAAACTTGGAACATTTCTTTAATTCGAAAACCCTTCTATTTTAGGGCTGAAAAGCTTCAGCTTCTCAACCACCGACCAATGACTGCTGTAGAGATACAACTGGTAAGTTACAGACTTGCACTCTGAGGTTTTAGGATTCCGTCATTAATAATTATTTGACGACAGCCAGGACATGAGTTGATCTTTTTTTCTATCAGTTTTGTCATTTGTAATATATATTTTTTTTTAACCAGGAAAGGCACATTAACCTGTAACAACCTGTTTCCAGGTGCATTCTGGAGGTTGGTTACATGGGCCCGTTTCGATGGAGGAGTGTTTGGCCTTAACACAGGGGGGTCGCTTCCTGCTTCCCATGGGAGGATGGAGAGCCTTGAAGTGGAGGAGATGGACATGGCAGCCCGGGTAGAGGAGACTGCTTTCCTCCCCACCCAGTGTAATGAGGAAGCCCCTGGAAAGTCCGGTTTGGTTGGAAAGGTCCTGATTCCCAGTGATGGCAAATCCATGATGATGAGGAATGAAGTACTCACACACACGTTGCTGAGTCTGACATTCCTAGCATACCCTGTATGCAACATGAGGCACAAATAGATATGTCCAGGCCGTCCCGGTGGCACTAAGGGCTGAGGTGCTGGTTGCTGCACCTCGCACTACACCGGTGATCCATGTTCGGGAATGAGCGCGGGTTGCCGCGGGTCGGCAGGGAAAGAGTTTGATCAAGCATCCGATGGACTGCTCTCCATCTCCGGGGAGAGGGGTGCTCTGCGGTTGGTGCACGTCTGACCCCTGGTGGAGGCTGGGGCTCGGTGCAGCGCTGCTGATGCTACTTGGGGGCGGGAGCATAGCAGATGTCTGGCAGGGACGCGAGCGTGTGCCCGTTGCCGGCATCATTGCATGCCGGCTCCTGCAGGGGAGAAAAATGGAAAAAGACCCTGATGGCTGGTCGTGGCAGCTTGATGGCTGTCCCCTGGTGCTCTGTTCCCAAAGGTAATACCCTGAGCAGTATCCTGGATGGGCGGGTGAGTAGGGAGCTCCCTGTTGGCCCACCACAGGGGGTAAGCTGTGGGGCTACAAGAGTGAGGGCCTGAAGGGAATGGAAGCTAGGGACGGCGGCCAGATGAGAGGCCGACCAGGGACCGGGGGGGGGGGGAGTAGTAGCAAATAAATAAATAGATATGTCCAAAGAAGAGAAAATGGCTTGTCAGATACAAGGAAAAAAAAATTACCTACTTGCTGTGATCATCAGGGAAGAGTCTCAGTTTGAGCTGGCAAAGTGCCAGCTCAAATCTCCTGAAGACTCCCAACAGAACGGACTTCAGGGACATGGCAGACAGCCTCAAAACAGGTCAGAAAAGTACTGCCAAAATCAGCTGGCTGTTGCCTTGACCGTGCGCAGCTAATTCTGTAGTTAGAGTGCACATCATTGACCGAGACATCCAGGTTGCTGTGTTCTGCTAGCATGAGCAGAAATTATTGCAGCAAACCACTCCTCGTCGAATCACACATCCGCCATTGGCTTCGGCATCACAGGACTGGTTGGTGTAGCATGCTTTGCTATCTGCAGGGTGGGAAAAACTGGGTCCAGATGGACAGATTTCAGGCTCATCTCCAGTCCGAATACTGATCAGGGGGATCTGTCTATGAAGACATCTGAGCAGCCAAAGTACTCTCTCTTCTGCATCTACTTCGATGTTGCTTCAAGTCATTTTGCCAGCCGGAGAAGTAACTCCAACTCCACAGCTTTAGAAGTCCCTTCCAATTTGAACTGACCCAGAACGGTTTTGCAAACTTTGCAAGAGGTCCCCTTTGTTGAACCCACTACTCAGACTGCACCGTCTCCCATCTCTTCTCATTTGCTGGTTTCAAAATTGTTCCTGTCCAGGTACTGCCCACTAAGGAAGTCTTAGCCACTGATGAGAGTGTGAACTAGGAACAGGGTCTGCAACACCTACCTCCTGCCCCCTCCGGAGCCTCAGTGATCGACCAACACAAACAGGGTCCCTGACAAGCATAAGCCTCACATGGACAGAACAGAGACCCACTATGTGCTGCCAGAAGAGGTGATCTCATTGAAGACAGTGGGCAGCTTCAAGAGAGGCTGAGATAGGCATTGGGGAAGGTAAGGGTCATGGGTAGGGAGGATGGGAGGTGGGGAGGTGGTCAGGGACATTAGTGCAACTGTGGACCCTGCTATCTGAGCCGATAGATGGACCAAATGGCCTTCTTCTGCTGGCTTCTTTGTATGTTACATATGTCTATCCTCGGACCCTGTCCTTCTCTCATGCTCCTCTCTTACCACTTGAGAGGCATAACATGGTTCATCTGCGATACAGGGGTGGGCTGGATGATGTCCCAGACAGACTTTATGTAGTTGGGAACTTTAAAGAGGTCTGTGCGCTTTGTGGCAAGTGACATATATGCGCTCATACACAAAAATGGTGAGCTGACATTTGATGCGAGTTTCAAACCCTCTAGAGCCTTGGAGTATGAAACTCGAACACATTCTGGTTGGATGCCCCTTTTTTCCAATACCACTGACTAAACCAGCCCTCAAGACTGTCACCATTCTCTTTCATAGTGAGAGAGTTTCCATTTTAGACATTATATTTTTGTTAAAACAAAAATGTACTGTGTTAGGAGATCCTGAAGCCATTATTGATTCTGATGGCACATGGACTGGGGGAGTGGAGCGTCCACATGAACCTGACACAGGCCTGAAACACCTCCCCAACAGCTTTGTCCTGGGTTGTGATTGTGGGGTACTGTTTTATGCTGGCTAGCCTAAAGCATGTTACCAGTTTGGCTCCAGTGACCATCTAAGCAGAGGCTGCGACCAGGTGAAATGTAGCCTCTGTGATGATGTGGGGCACTCCTGTCTCCATTGTGTAAATGAGATGAAGTGTAATTTGTGCAAGGAGTTGGAACACTCTCACGGAGTTTATCCTGGGTAGCCTACAACCTTAGCCAGGCCAAGACACCCAAATAAAGCAGAATGTTTATGTATCCTTGGCACAGAGACGCCACTATCTAGACCCACCCCCAGTGTGATGTGTCTACACTCAGTACCTCTGTAATCGCACCTGTGGTTCCCCCAACCCTCGCGATCAGCTTCAGTGCTTGCTCATCCAGCCCCCACCTTCCGAGGCTAATCCGGATGCTAGCAGTAATGCTGCCTCAGAGCCCCACCCCCCATGGAGATGGCAGGACCCGGGAACTTCCTAAAGAAGACATCCAGATGGCTATGATGCCCCCACCCTCTACTCCTGATACCAGTAAAATGAAAATGATTACACGACATCTAAAGGCTTGGAACCAGCAAAAGTCCAAGAATGGCCTTGCCAGTGAGTTTTAATAAATTGGTAGCCCCGACTATTTCTGAGGAATTGACCCTTTTTTACTAAGCAGTAATTCACTGGTTTTTAGTATGAGGGAAGGCCTGGTCATAGTTTTGCACAAATCTGGTGATAAATGTGACCCTAACTGAAGACCTGTGAGTGTTTTAAATACAGATTTGAAAAATTCTTTAAAATAATTCTTACTGCTGGACTCTAGCAAGTTATGAGGCATCTGGTAACACATTCGCAGTCTTGTTAAGTACCAGGTAGGGCTATCCAGGATCATCTAATTCTAATACGTGAAATGGCGGAAAGGGGTAAATTGAACTGTGTACAAGGTTTCTTAATGTCTTTGGATCAGCCCAAGGCATTTGATTTGACCTCCATGAATGTCTTTGATTTATTCATGCCAAATACTGATTCCCACCCTCTTTATTTCCTGGTTACAGTGTAGGTACCGATCTGCTTCGGGTACCCATTAGTTAGTGGGGTGCCTGGCACAGCGTTCGCCGTACGCAGGGGGTGCGCCTGTTGAGCCCTGTCGTGTATGTATTGTGTTTGAACCCTCTGTTGAGGAAACTTGAGCAGGATCCCCAGATTCTGCCCTTGAGTAATGAAGAAGGCACTGTGGTCTGCAGGTCTTTGGCTTATGCTGATCAGGCATGCCTCCTAGTGCGGGATGAATCGTCTGTTCAGGCCTCATTAAGGTGGTTAAAATTATTTGGTTTATTTTCTGGGGAGGCTTTACATTTTGCAAAATGTGTGGGTAGGGGGTTGGGTGACAGGTATTCTCGCCTTTCTGCAGCAAGTGATATTAAATTCTCAACTGAACCTCTGACCATTTTAGGGGTCTTGTTTTGGTCGGAGGGTTTAGCAGAACTGAACTGGGACTTGATACTGAATGCGAGTAAACAAAAGGTAAATAATTGGAATAGGTGGCAGTTGAGTAAAAAGGAAAGGATCTATCTGATTAAGACTTTCCTGGTTCTGATTTTTCTTTATATTGGTTACATTTTCCCCTTCCTTCATCCTCTGAGACTTCTTTCTGTAGTATTTCTTTTTCCAAGCCTTTTGGGGAAATCAGTTGAATGTAGTGAAAAGACACATTACATACTTCCCCATCAAACAGGGTGGTGATGGGGGGTAGCAGTGGTGCACCTAATAGTTTTTGTTTTTTTGTTGGGGCTCATAGTCTGCTCCTTGGCTTAAAGCCTGGAAGCTGGCATGCTCAGAGACTTAAGATCATCTAGAATCATTCCTAGTTATATGAAAGATGCCTTCTTTAAACTACGCACTTGGAGAATTACTTGTGCTCAATTCAGAATTACCCCCAGGAAGCCTTCTATAAGATGGTTTTGGAATCTTCCTTCCCTGAGCTCCCACCTTTTGTGCAGATGCCCGCTGTGCTTCGTCCTGGTCTGCAGAGACAGTTAATGGAGTCACGGATATCCCCAAGGATGTGGGACACCGTTTGATTGTGCAGTCACAACTTACGTTTAAAGGTAATCAGTGGCTCACAGATGCAGGAGTGTACACGCTGTAGACCAGGCTGTCTTAATTAGAAACCATGCACCTTTATTTTTGAAGAAGGTGCCTTTTACAAATAAATTATGATTGATTGATTGATTGTTCTTACATTGCAGGTTTTTGGGACTTAGTTGCAAACCAGTGGAATGAGACTTTATTCTGAACTATTGATTATGACATTTTGGTACATGGTTGTTATACTGCAGTTTGGCAGAAATGGAATTGTACTGTGTTATTAGCTTGCTTCAAATGGCATCTGTGGCTCAACAGATGCCATTTTCATTACAGCTGAGATTTTTTTTTTTTTTTGCTTCAGGAATTAATCTGCAAAATTGCCTGTAAATTAAAAAATGTTTATTTGCCTTAATTTAAGATGTTCTCTACAGCTTCTCTAAGAGCAAAATTGCATGCTAGCATTAGGTGTTGGAGTCTTTTTTTTCTCATTAAAATTTGATTGATTATTCAGTAATACAGTACAAGAAAAATATTCCTGACAGAATTATCATAGGACAACTGATACAATAACATCTTAAATATCTTTCAATCAACCGTATCCAATGCCAAAGATTATTTACTAAAATAAATATTCTATATGCAAATAAATACACATACAGCATATAAGTATTAAGAAGTAGTATGATCCTACATCTAAGCTACTACCTTATCACAAAATTCCAAGAAAGGGCCCCAGACTTTTTCAAACATTTCATTCTTCCCCATAATTGTGTAACTAATTGTTTCATTATTAACCACCCCACTTAGTGAATCTAACCATTGTTGGATAGAATGAGCTTTGGGCTCTTTCCAAAATTGAAGAATAAATCTTTTATAAGCCAAAGCCATTGCACAAATCCATAACTTCCTGGCTTTTAGAATGAATGTGATAACTGATATATCCCCAAGAATATATAATGAAGACAAAAAGGGAAAATTCAGCTTTAATATGGATTGGCAAATGCCATGTATCTGTTTCATTCCTCCCTTATTTCTCTACATGACCATAATAATGCGCAGTCCTGCATCTGACTGGCCACATCTCCAGCAACAGTCATTGGACATTTTACCCAACCTATAGAGAGTTTGTGGGAGTAACAGTAATAATGCAAATATTACATTGAACCAATCTACCTTGCATTTGCTCACATGTCTTGATAGCATTCTCCACAGCTTATCCCAAGATTCTTTAGAAATGCATATTCCCAATTCTTTCTGCCATTTTTTCTAGGTGAGTCTGTTAGATTTCCATCCGATTCATGCAAAGATTTATAATTAGACTAAAACCTTTTTGGAAACAATGCTGTTTTAAAAAGGTTTGACCATGCATTTGATGAAAAGATAGTAAAATTGCTATTGAGTACCTCTTTGGATAAGATGCTTCTTAACTGTAAATACATCCAAAATCCCATTTGTTCAATTTAAATATTCGTCAAATTTCCTCAAAGGACATAAGCCTATTCTTCCCATCCAATATATCTCCAATGTTGTTTATCCCTTTTCTTCCAACCTATATCTGGGATACCTTTCTTATCTCCAGTAAAGCAAGGATTTTCTCAAATGGGCATAAATATTAAAGGCCCAGTTCATCTTTTTTAAGCTGATTGAACTTTTTACCTGTCATTACTGAAACCTGTATTGCTGGAGGGTTCACTAGTTTTGATGGAACATACAAAAAACAAATCTGACAATTTTGAGGAGTTACAAGTTATCTTTCTATCTTTAACCATAGTGGAGCATTTGGGTTATCCTGAGGTAAAACCAAGTAGCTAACTGTTTGAGTTTGTAGGCCCAAAAATAGCTCTTGCCACCAAGGGAGAGCAAAACCACCTGATCTAACTGGAACCCTTAAGATAAGTTTAGATAATCTAGGATGTTTGCCTTCCCACAAGAATGTAGAAAAAATTCTATCCATTTTGAGAAACCAATGCATTGGTATATTAGCAGTGAAGTTATTCATAAAATAGAAAATCTTAGGTGCTATAACCATTTTTATGGAATTAATTTTCCCCCAAAGGGATAAATGTAAATGTGCCCACCTAAGTCCAGTCTAATGTCATTAATAATTTTAGTTAAATTACCACTCAATATTTTTTCAAGGAGTCAAATATTTTAATTCCTAAATAGGTTAACCCCTCTGTAGACCATGTGATGTTAGGAAATTTTTTAATTTCTTAATTTCAGTATCTAAATGGTTAAACATCAGGCATTTTGTTTTGGACCAGTTAATGCATAAGCCTGAAATCTCTCAAACTATTGCAGTAATATTTTAACATTTTGCAAGGAGATTGAAGGACGGAAAGAGTCAGAAGAATGTCATCTGCAAATGCAAAAACTTTATTATTGTAATTTCTGTAACTATTCCATGAATCTTGTTAGAGTATAAAACTCTTCTGATTAGGGGTTCTATAGATGGAACAAAAATTAAAGGGGAAAGAGGGCATCCTTGCCTAGATCCCCTATGTAATGCAAAGGAAGAAGATCTAAGACCATTAGTTGTTACACGGGCTTTAGGACATGCATATGATGTTTGTATCCATCTCAGTATATCAGGACCAAAATTATATGTGGCAAGCACTCTGTATAAATAGTTTCATTCTGAGGAGTCAAACACCTTTCCTATATCTAAGGAAATAGCAGCAGTTGGCATTCTTTTTTTCTTCGCTGATTTGGCTGCCCATATGACAGAGAATAGTCTCCTAAAATTATCTGCTGCTTGCCTACCATGTATGAACCCTACCTGTTCTTTACCTATAAGTTTATTTAGAACAGCCGAAATTCTTACAGCCAATATTTTTGCAGTAATTTTGTAACCACAGTTCAATAATGAAATAGGCCTATAATTACTACATTCCATTGGATCTTTATCTTTTTTGCTCAGTAAACTTATATAAGCTCGATTCATGGAGTCTGGCAGTGACCCTTCTTCAAAAGAGTTTTGGAAGGCTTTCATCAGATGTGGAGAAATAATACTATTTATGGATTTGTAAAATTCCTCTGTCAGTCCATCTGGACCAGGAGATTCCCCCTTTGGTAGCTTAGCAATGACTCCAGAAATCTCTTGTAGGGTAATAGGATTATCAAGCTGTTTTTTTTTTCCCAGAGGCTGATATACAAGGTAAATTAGCTTTACATAGAAAATTTTCCATAATGTCAGTCTTAAAGGAAACCTTAGATTTATACAACTGTTCATAAAATGTCTTAAAATATTCATTTATTTCTTTGATGTTATAAGCTATCTTCCCATCTTTAGTTTTGACTCCCTTAATAGTATTCTGGTTTTGTAACTTCCTAAGCCAGTGTGAAAGTACAGTAGTTTACTAGCCTTTTCTCCTGATTCCCAATAAGACTGTCTAATTCTGAAAACTGAATATTCAATTTTAGCTGAGTGTATTTTATTAATTCCATATTTAAGGTTAAGTACTTTATAAAGAAGTTCTTTTTTTATTTGGTGGGTTATTTTTTAATTGCAATAGGACAGTTCCTCGATTCTGTTCTTTTTGTTTTAATTCCTTTTGCTCTTCTCTCTTCCGCCTGGATGCTACACTAATTAATCCCCCTCCTATATATGCTTTGTATGCATCCCACACCGTTTTCGCTGACACTTCCCCATTGTCATTTATTTCAAAGTAAGATTTTGTCACCTCTTGTAACCACTTTTGAAAATCACTATCTTGTAGTAATGAATTATTAAACCTCCAGCTTCCAGATTTGTCAGATTTGTTTTCAAACATAACCGAACATTTTAGCAGACAATGGTCAGAGATAAAATTATTTTCATATACCATCTGACTTATGTTATCACAGAACTGCAAATTCATAAAAAAATAGTCGATTCTGCTAAAGGTTCCATGTTTGGCTGAGAGAAAAGAATAATCTCTTCCCGTTGGGTACAGTAACCTCCAAGCATCCAATAAGCTTAGTTCTTCCAGCATCCTATGCAAGGACTTCTGGTAGTTGATGCATTACAGGGGTTTATGGATGTGATCTATCCAAAGAAGAATCCATCGCAATAGTAAAATCTCCACCTATAATAATCTCATGATCTTAGATCTTAAATTAGCAAGTGCATAAGTTAGCTTATGGAAAAACTCCTTTTGCTTTATATTGGGAACATGAATGTACATAATGCAACATCTCTACCATACAATACCCCAGAAGAATTTGAAATCTCCCTTTTGGATCTGTAAGGTGAGAATGTTTCATAAAAGTCACTCCCTTCCTAATTAGAATAGCTACACCCTTTTTTTTTTTTTTTTTTGAGGAAAACCAGCAGTGGTCTACAGAGGCCACCCACCCCCGAGCCAATTTATCAGCCTCAGTAGGAACCAAATGAGTTTCTTGTAGCATAGCTATATCTATTCTATGCTTATTTAAATGTCTCAAGAGTTGATATGTTTTAACAGGGGACCCTAATCCTTGTACATTCCATGAACAGAAATTTAATTACTCATCTTGAAAGAACAGCAGCGCTACTTAGTTATGAACGCTTGTATATAAAATAAAAACACAAATAGTTTGTTACAGTAAATAAGCTATTTCTATATTAAACTCCTAACTAACAGTTACCCGAAGAAGTTTGCGTGGAACTTCACTGAGGATGTTACCTCAAAGTGATTCACACAAACAAAACAATGGCTTACTGAGTGTGAAAAAGACCCACTTTATTTAGATAATCACAGTTTAAAAAATAGTAAACAAAGTATACTATATTTAAATCTGTTTGCAAAAGAACAATACGAAAGGTACTTTACCTCAACTACCCCCTTAATTATGTACATACATTATATTCCTTTATTTATTGAATATTGATGCATTAGAACAGCAAAAATTATTTGATCCTGAGCTTATTCATATTCAGAAAACCAAAATATATTTTTACCATGAATCTCTATCCTAAGCTATAGCCACTGAACCCCAAGCATTTATATTCCATTTCGCTTAGATCCTCTATACGTAATCAGACCTCGCACCTTACTCTTCCGTAGATCACCTGCAGTAATAATAGCCATATTGAAATATAGCCAAAACCACATCTGGCAATTGGTCAGGCAGCCTAAACCATTTTCAAGTGAGGAAATTCTTTTTCACAGAGAGAGTGGTGGATGCATGGAACCGCCTTCCTGGAGAGGTTGTGGGGTCTAAAACAGTGGGGGAATTCAAACATGTATGGGACAGACATAAGGCAATTATAGTGGGTGGTTGCAGGAAGTAGGCTGTTGGTTAACTAGAATCTGCACCTTATCCAATAGGTAGGGAAATGGGCAGACTAGGTGGGTCAAGTGGCCCTTATCTGCCGTCAAAGTCTATGTTTCTATGAGATATGCAAGACTAGCCTGCCGATAAGATGTTAGTTATTCAGAACGATTTTATAGCACAGGGATCTGCATCAAAGGGAAGCTCAGACAGATCATAATTTGCTATTAAAGCTCACAGGCTTCACCAATATATTACTAATAATCCAAGCTTAGCAAAGTCCACCAATTAGAAGAATCAAAACTGTGAGGCATGGCATACTTGAAGACTTGTACTCATGATAAAAAAATCACCTATGTATTATTTTATTGTCGGGGACACATAAGGACACTTATTGAACCACATTTGCTATCCCAGCACATCAAAATCAATTTTTACACAATCCTGAAAACAAGAAACAATGATTCTGTTCCTTTAAATAACCCCCAATAAGGGTTAAATGAGATAAACACCTCATAATTTCATTTTTTACCATTGTATTAATTGCTTATTGTACTAACAATTTGCCAGACCAATCATCCTAGAAAGATGACTAGATAAAACATTTATAAAACAGGAAGTACTGCCTGACCTTTGACATCAGGGTACAGATTTTTCCTTCGCTTCATTGTTGTCTAATAGAAAGTGTAGATTTCCAATAAAATATAGTTCTTAATAACTCAAATGTTCTACAGATATAATGGTACCCAACTAAAATATCACTATTAAAATAAACCCTTAACATAAAGGCATTAATAATAGTCATATGATTGGCCACAGCCAATCCCACAGTAAGACATCTAAATTCAGACTACCCTGCGAGGATGTACATATTAACCAAAGGACACCAAGCTCCTTCAAGTGCCGAAATCTTCCATGTGTGATACAGAATAACCGGGTGATGATGGCTCCTCAAACATATTAGCTACAGGGCTCCCCGAACCTTTCAGCATATCAGGTACTCCATAAGAATCTGCACAGGATGCTTTGAGTTAATGTTCCTCCGCTTGTGCTCTGGGCCACACCTTGTTAGGAAAATGCTTCAGGTTGTGCTTAGCAGAAATAGACGCCAGGATTGCAGTTTTATTTTTATAAAATGGTTGTGACTTCCTCGATATTTTGGATGGCCACGGGCCTGATTTCAGCAAAGAAGCTTTGGTGTTGGGATGCCTTACATGATGTTTCAACACAGGAATGTGAGTTTTTACAGATGTATAATCATTTGGGGCTTGAGGAGGCGTAATGGCTCGAGGTGCTGATCTGAGGTGTTGTAGCACGAGCCTGACATTCTGGAGTTTGAGTGTTTGGCTTCTTAGAATTCTCTTTGACAGTTGGGGCCTGAGAAATTGCTTGAACGTCTTTGGGACTTTCCATTTAAAATATGTTCTGCGTCCTGCCAGTACCTACATATGAATCCCCAAGCCTCCTCGGGTGTCTTAAAGCTATGAGACCGCCTCCTCTTGTTAATACCATTACAGCCGGATATTTGATGTAGTATGGTACATTTAAAGCTTGAAGCACATACCTAATGTCCCCATATGCCTTACGTTTTTCAACAATTTCAGTGGAATAATTCTGAAATATGTACACTCTATCTTTGCCCCAGTACAGCGCTTTCCTCTGTCTTGCAATAGCCAGAATTTCTTCTTTGTTGATGAATCTTAAAAAACGCACAATAATAGGTCTTGGATTTTGACCTTTTTATAGGGAGAGCCCTTAGATATCTATGAGTTCTATTTCTAATGGCCAGTTCCAATTAAAATTTAATACAGAAGGAAGAAAGTCTTGCAAAAATCTTATCATATCTGTACCTTAAGACATTTCTGGCACCCCCACTATCTGCAGATTATTTCTCCTGGATCTGTTTTCTAGATAGTCAACCTTAGCACCCAGATATTCTATTTTTGACAGGCTTTTCTCTGTTAAATATTCAACCATACAAAGCGATTCCTCAAGCAGTGCCAATCTTTCTTCTAGTGTATTTAGCCTTTCCTCTGTAATAATTGATTTATTTTTCTCATCCCCAGCTTGTTGCTTTAGTGACACTATGTCTAAATACATTGACTGGAGTTTTTCTTTAATGAACTCCATGTCATTAGTGTTATTAAGTATTCGTTTTGTGGTTGTGTTTAGTGGTAATGTTTTTTGTGCCTGCTCAAATCCCCTGTATCGTAAGAGAACCAGGAGAGGATCCTCCGGACTGACCTGCTGCTCCAGCCGTTCCGAGTCTCTCTTTAAATGGCATACTGTGGACTAGGCGAGTGGCGCTGATAGCGGACTCATCAAATATAAATAAAAGCTTGACTTACTTTGTACTTTGACAAAATATGAAATAAAACACTAGATCTCTTGACTAGTCGTGCAAATATCACTAAAGTACTATTTTAAATGTGCTAAATTATTGTCGATTTTTAATAAACGGGAGAGCTTTCTCTGTCTGCCATCTCTTCCTAATGCCAGCTGCTGCCCCGTGTTGGGGTCTTGAGTTGCCTGCAAATGACACTGCTCCCTTTTCATTTTTCTTTTGTTCCATTTTCTTTTTTTTTCTTGACACTACAGCTTTATTTTTAAGGTGCAGTTTGATACTTTTATTTTCTTCACTATTGACTTTCACTGGCTTTTGTTACATTTTGATTCAGTCTGATACAGTGAGTTTGATTAGGTTTTCTGTTCACTGTGTTGTCATTTTGTTTTACACAATAAAAATTCCACTACTCTTCTTCAGTAAGTGCAGTGGGATCTTTTACTTCCACCTAGACAATGACCAGAGACGGACAAAAGGGACCTCGTTTAGCATTTCATCTGAAGGACAGCATCTCAGTTGTACAGCACCCCCATAATACTAGGTATGGGTTAGAACCCACAACCTTCCGATCTTCTCTGCCCCTGAGTCAAGCATGCTACCCACTGAGTCCCTGACACTGCCAAATGACTGGGGACATGGGGGGGGGGGTTAAGTGTCACGTTCATATTTTTGTTCTGGGTGTTTTCCCCTCAGATTACAGTGGAAGTGAAGTAGGAAATTCAGTTTCTTAAGCTCTTAAAAGGAATGTATAGCTACATCCAGGTAAAACAACTTTTCTTTTAATGGACAAATAGAGACAGCACCGTACCTGTTGTGTTCTGACAATTGTGTTCTGTTAGGACAGTTATAATGCAATCCTTCCAACTGATTAGCTGCCAGGGGCATGTAAATCTTAGTTAACTCCTGATTTATGCAAATAAAATTGATGTCACCCAGCTGGTTTGAATAATTAGGGTTCTACTGTATTACTATACCAGCAGACCAGCAAACTATTCCTTTTAAACATAGGGCTCAGTCAGACATAAAGGTCTGCAGTAGGTTAACTGTATGTGCCCTCACTAGCGAGAATAACACCTTAATAATCCAATTGTGTGTCATACCCTCACATTTGGGAATAAGTAAGCAAAAGCCCACGACAGAGTGTGAATTAAGCTGTATTGCCAGACGACCCAGGAATGTAGTGACTATAGTTTCATGCAAACCCTGGAGTGTGTTGTTGCACTTATAAAATGGATTTTAAACAAATGAAGACAACAACCTGCAATGTGCATCACATAATATCTCCACACGGTCATGAGATGGGTCTCAGCCAGTCATAGCCAATCCTACCTCTATTGTAGCTACCAGATTTGTGTGTATGGTTTATCTTGGCTGTCCATTGCATATCCCGTGTATACAATGGCAGTATAAATAGAAAAATAGTCATGAATATCAAGATTATTTTTACAGGTCTGGCACCTACATTGTGAATATTCTGAGAGTCTCATGAGATGACAAAGCAGATATTCTCACCATGTATCACAATAAGAGCAGTAAGTGGAATGTTTTGTATTGCACAAAAAGTAAGAATAAGGGACTGCCCCATACTTGGATGTGGGGTTTTTACTCATATACGTCACAGTTTGGATTCCCACTGTTTTCTAGTGGTAGACACAAGGAGGGTGAGGTCAACGACACTGGCTGCCTACGGCAAGCTGAGGAACCTGTGTTCTGCTGCAGACTTTGTATCCATTACAAAACAAGAATGCCATAGATGTTCAGCATTAGTAACACTTTAGAAGAACTATTGTGTGAACTGCAGTTGCTGCTCAAAGAACAATGTCTTGTCGTAAAAATATACCTGTTGATAATCGCTATTACACATTTTGTTATACAGATAGTGGAAGAAAGTGAAGAAAGACTGACAGAGCAGCAGATTGATGAACTTATCCAAAATGTCACAGAGATCCTTCCAGGAGATCCAGAGGAAGAACAGGCAGCCGAGCAGCAGCAAGACCAATCAGAAATGGATGTTGAGGACGAGGAAGATCAGTAGTACAGAGTCTTTTCTTACAAAGGAAAAAAATAAAGATATCCCATCTCCTAAAAGGGTCTGTTCTGAATGTATGCTTTGTGGGGAAAAATTGCCAAGACCTGTAACTTGTGTTATTCAGCACAATAGGAGACTCCCCACATGGAAGAGTGGTACTGCCAGACGAGATTACTCCAGACCACAAGTAATAAAATGGGCAGCTTATTGTTGCATACAGTTGTGCTTCATTTGTTTAGTTGTACTGTATATTTCATTTTATAATAAATATAAAATTGTAACATAATGCGTTGTATCCCGCTGAGCTAAGGATATGTACAGATACATTGAGCACAATGAAAGTAACAACATATGTGTCAGTATTGACTCTTGGGAGGAAACAGACACCTGACAGCCTTAGTTTGCCTGCTTTTCCATGTGGCCCTGGCTTCCAGAGAGCAAGAGAAGGTTCGTTCGTTACAGCAGTGAACAATATTTTGAAAGGCATTTTCCAGGTGTTTTCTCATAACTTTGAAATTACTCTAATGGTAATTCATTTTTGGTTCAGCATTACCCACTTCTAAGTATCTGAATTACAAACTGTAATGAGTGAAATAATGTGACCTAACTGGAATTTGCAGCCAGGTGCCTTGAAAACCATCCTGGTACTCCACCTACTGTGACACTGTGACAGTTACTGTAATAAAACTTGTAAAATGGGAAACTCGCATAACATCATGTTGTTTATGTGACTAACATATATAATACCCTCCTGCCACTAGGGGAAGGTGGCAGGTTGGTTAATACACAAACAAGAGAGTACTCGAGGAAAAAAATCAAGCAGTTAACTGCTCAAATTCAGTTCTGTTTATTGTGAGCTTTTGGGGCACTAGAGTCCGCATGTTACTGGAATTTCACAATAAACAAAATTAACTGAATTTAAGCAGTTAACGATTTTTCTGTTTGGTATCCTTTTCCTAGCGTTCGGTGGGCGGAGCTTAAATTGCTAGTGAGAGAATGGTGCCAGGGTGCTGTCAGTGCGATTTGCCTCTAGTCGCTTGCCAGACTGTTGAATCCAGCTTTTGAGACCAACTCACCTTGATACCCAGTTTCCTAGTAGCTTCCAGGAAGAAGCCCATGACAGCAGTGGAGATTCCAGGACTCCGGGTTTTGGGAGCATTTAGTGTAGCTCACTGTTAATTAAATTCTGGGTGTATGCAAGGGGTTACACCAGGAGGGTGTAGGAATGCTGAGGAGAAGGTCCCACAGAAGATGGGGTGTTTATTTGGGGATTTTGCAGTCTTGTGCTCTTGAGATGCTGTCAGCTGAGATGCTAATGGAGAGATACTGAGATGCAAATTTAGGTAGGAGATATGCCTACATTGAGCACAGGAGATCCCAAGCTGGGATGTGTACCAAAGCGCTGCTTCTGACAGAGGGTTTGGATGATTGCCAACTGCTACAAAGGTCAGGCTGGAGTATTGCTGCCCGCTGTTCCCAGCACACTCGCTGGTGAGTGTAGCAAAGCTGATGTGAGGGGCCCAGCACAGGGTGGCTCAGGAGTCCAGTGGAGGAGACTGGCCTGGATGGAGCAGTGGTTCTCAGGACAAGGATGCGCCGTGAATGCCATCAATAGACAGAAGTCCAAAAGAAAGGTCCTCTTCAGCAGTGATGTCTCCTGTACCACCTGCTGACCAGAAACTCTGATGTCACTGTGTGACTTTATGTAAACCAAAGCATATGGCCAGCACCCCTTCTTGGCAAGCTTAAGGCAGTGAGACTCTGCCTTCTAGTGATGGTTCTGATCCTACCTTAAGGGTAGGGCTCGGTCTGTTAAATTGGAGATTCCCTGTCCCCTCCCTACTCTATGTCAGAACTGGTGTTCCCCAAGTGTCCGTCCTTGGTCCGATACTCTTTTCGGTCTACCTAAACGACCTCCGTGCTCCTGTGTATCCAGCCACATGTATGCAGATGATATGGTCCTGTTTCCCTCTGGTTCCTCCCCCTCTGATCTAATGGCCAAGCTCTAGCTGGACTTCAGCAACAGCCAGCAGTGGTTCCGGTCTAATCAGTTATCACTTCAGGCCAAGAAGATGGTGTCCTTGACCTTTGGCACTAGACAGATTTTCGCTAAGCTTACTCGCCTCTCCTCTTTTCACATCTTGCATGGGGCCACTATTGATGGTGTTCCCTCATTCAAGTACCTAGGAGTCTTCCTTGACCGTCACCTTGACTTTTCTGGGCATGTAGATGCCATCCACAAAAAAAAACTTCTCTCTAAACTTGGTGGGTTATACGGAATAGAGGCTACATCTCTTTCTGCTTGTCTTGCTATTTTTCAGAAAATTCTCCCCATCTTCTACTTTGGTGACATTGTCTGTCGTCGGCTCCTAAGACTACCCTTGCCAGACTGGACCCTCTTTTTCCTCCTGCCGCCTTGCCTTGAACTGTCCACCCTTCACCCAGTACTGCTCCCTCTGCCTCCCTCCTTGAAGCCAGATGCCTCACTAACTGTTCCTCCTCTATCTTTAAATACTGGCTAGGCTGCCTCCTCTTACCTTACCTCTCTTCTCTCCACCCCTCCTCCCTCTTCTTACACCCTTCGTAACCCTAGCTGTCACTCCCTTGCTCTCCCATCAGGAAAATCAGCTGGCTGGGCTGCTTTTGTTTACCGTTTCCCCAAACTTTGGGATTCTCTCCCCCTAAACATCCCCTCTGTCTCTTCCCAGTCCCTGTTCCTCTACTCCCTACCTGCTACCGCCATCCCCTCCTGTTCTCTCGACACCCCCTTCTGTTTTTAACTCACTTGCACTGTTCTTGAAAACTATTGTTCGCTTTCCCTGCCTCTTCCTTCTTTTTTTGCACTTTGTTTGTTCCTCCTTGTTTGCCCTCTGGGTTGTAATCTTCCCCTCATCCTTGTAGTATTGCACTAATAATGTATACAATTGCTTATTTCAATCAATCAAGTCTTTATTTATCCAGGCGAAACATCATTGAGGAGAACTCATTTACAAGATGGACCTAATGGCTAATGTCTGTTACTTGGGCCTTATTCCTTAAATTTGCTTATTACTATTAATTGTTATACATTATCATCCTTGTCTCCTGTCCCCACAGGACACATCTGGAAATGAGCTGTTGTCAGCTCAGTATATTTCCTAGTGAAACTTTTGAAATAAATAGTGGGATACTCTGGTAGAGTTATGCAGAGTAGAACAAGCTCTGATCAAGGTACAAACCTCCTGGTGTATGAAAAGATGAATAACGGCTGTATGGTTCCTGATAGATGTGGAGGTGCAACTTTTATAAATGGTTCCTAAGTTTCTGACTCATGTTCGATTTAGGATCAAACCTGTCTGTACAGTGCAAACAGGAGATCTTTTGGAACAGAGTTCCCAAGTGTGTAACTGAATATATATTGGTGACGGTAACTACTGCTTAAACTACCCTTGCAGTGTCATATTTTCTGCCAGAACAGAGGCCAGAGTTGAGCTCACTGCACAGCAAAGGAGAAGTGTACTGTGTATCTGATGTGCAGGAACCCTCTGGCGAGCCTACCATCTTACCCCTAGAGGCAGGGCGGGTATTCAGACTGTGCCAGACTGTAGGCGCAGAATCTGGGCGCAGCGCCAACAATTCGCGGGGGCATTGACAATGTTGAATATCACACCCTAGCCAGCACAAGTGGCCAGAGTGGAGCAGGGGATGCACTAAGCGCAAGTTCCGTTGCGCTAGGCGCAGCTAACACTGATATTCAAAAGTGCACATGCAAATGAGGCCATAATATGCAAGGTGCAAATGGGGCCATTTGCATGTCATTATATCTCTATTTGCATGCAGGTGCATCGATCCTCGGGCGACTCTGCGCCTGGCGCCCTGCCAGGCAAAAAGCAGCCGCCGGGTCTGGACGCCTGAACATCGTGGCAAAGTGCCCCAATGCCCGATTGTGGGCATGTGTATAGTGCAGAACATGTCCAATATTCCTGGTGGTCCAGTGGACCACTCGCAACTTGATCGTGGGCATAAGTATATTTAAAATAGTTAACTCACTCCTGGTGGTCCAGTGGACCACTCGCATGTCAACGGGCATTTGTTATAAAAATGACACCCCAGTCCAACCCTGGTGGTCACAGGTACCCTCCCCCACTGGAAGCCCCGCGCCCCCCAGTCAAGCGGCGGGCGGCAGCTCCCACCCGCTTACCTCCCCGGACTGACGCACTGTACAGTAGGGCTGTACAACCATTGGTCCTAGCGTGAGCCAATGGGCGTGCAACCATACCGTCTCACCCCTGAGCTGAGATATTTGTTTTCCGACGCAAAATGAAAACAAGATGGCGTACGTCGCAATCAAAGAATTCCTCATGATCAAAGATGCTCTGATCGCGAGCCTGCAAATTCTTTGATCGGAGAGGACCAGATATTTGGGACTGTCTGGTACAGTATGCCCTGCAAACCCATTGGTCACATTGTGTACCAATGGGCTTACAACTCTATACTGTACCTGTCATTCGACAGGCGGTATGCAGGCGGGTTGCAGCCTCCCACTGATGGCGGGGGCGGGGTGGGCAAGAGGTTCTGTGTGGGTGGGGGGTGCTACTGAATCACCAGGGATATGTTCACAGAATTACTGCGATCGGGGTTCAGGGTGGGGGATACCACTAGACTACCAGGGAATGATTTTAACTACATCAACTGGCGATCGGGGTAACGGGAGGGAGGGGGTACCACAAGACTACCAGGGGAATTATTTTAACTACATTTACCAGCGATTGGGGTGATGGGGGGAGGGGTACCACTAGACCACCAGGGATTTGTTCTATGGTGATTAACCGTGATCGTGGCTACAGGGCAGGGGATGCCCTGGGACCCCCACTGTGCACACGTCATTCTGTGCAGAGTGCCAGGCGCAATTCGCTGGGCAGCCCTGCGCACGGCATGCATATGGGGCCATAATGACTTGCAAATGGCCCCATTTGCACCTTGCCTAGATTATGGCCTCATTTGTATGCCCTCTATTAAATATCGCAGATGATGCGCCCAGTGCAACTGCGCTTGCACTGGCGCAGCCCCCGTTCTCCCTATCTGTAGCTTGCCGTACTGTGCACTATCCATGCCGTATTCAACGGTGCTGCGCCATGGCGCATCACCACTGAATATCACCTGATCCTGGCCCTGGCGCATCCCAGTTGCGCTGTGCCCATGCTTGCGCCACTGCCAGGCACAGTCTGACTATCCGGGCCATTGTGTTAATGCTGTATTATATGTAGAGTTCCCGGTTTTAGGTGTTTATTTTTTTATAAAAAAAGGTGTTTATTTTTGGCATTTTTCTCCCCCTTTCAGAAGTACCAAAAATCTGTTATTTTAGGTGTAATCAATTTCTCGGACAACAAAAATCTTTATAAATCAGTGTTTATTCACTCAAGTTAAAAAATAGATATTACACTTTTTCAAACTGTGTACCATGACTATTGCATGTTAGTACCATAGATACTGCACTATATTAATATTGCATTAGTTTTACAAAATAGTGCACCATAACTGTAGAATTATACATATATAAATGTGTAGATGGTGATGGTGAGCTAGGAGCAGCACAGTATTAGGCTCTGTTCCACCATATAAGTGAAAGGTGTAATACAAAAAAAAACACGATCCACCCACATATCAGCTCACAGCTGGTCAGCTGGAAGAGTGGGGATGCAATGAAATTTGGTGTTTTCGGTTATAACTGATTTCCCAATTTTCACTACGGTGGTGTTTTACGGTGTTTATCGGTTATAACCTAAAACGGAAACCCTAATTATATGTTATATGCGGTATTTGTTTGTGTCTTATTTTATTGCACTAACCCTACCTGTTTTCTATTATGTGAGGCGCCCAGAGTCTCTGAGATTGGGCGCCATATAAATAAACATGCCTTGTGAAATGCACCACGGAAACAATCCGGGCAACATAGCTACGAGGCCTACATCAGGACTCTAGTGTAATTCTTGAGTATCCGGAGTAATTTGGTATTTGTGTCATACTTGAAACTGTAGTTTCACTACTGGTACCAGTTAAAGAGCTCATTGCACCCTGTGTTGAATAATTCATTTTTTTCTGCCCCTTGTTTGGGCAGGTGTTTCTTCCAACTGTGTGGGATCTGAGAGGGCGGTAGTGACCCAGGTACAGGTGGTTTTAGGAGGCATTGCTATGGGGTGGAGTGCCTTACAACCTGCAGCTGCTTAACCCCTTCTTTTATTCCAACTCTCAGGCCTGTGTTCTTAAATAAAAGCACTGTTAATTGGTTGAATTTACTTTTGTGTGAGCACCCAGTTTTACAATCTGATTGAAGTGTTTATTGGTAACAGCTGTTTTAGTGGTCCCTGAGGGGTGGTCTAGTCCAGTGTAGGGAGGTGGGTAGGTACTGCATCCCAGGGGGTGTTACTGCACACAACATTTGGCCCACTCATTCTCCCTTAGTGGAGGCACCGTGCTGTTTATTCTTTGTTTGGACAAACCCCTCCCCCCACCACCACCACCACACAAACCCAAACCTCTCAACCAGACGGGCTCTGTACAGTCACCAGGCAGGGGTGGGAGCCAAGACACTGCATCGGGGGGGGGCACAAACATAAAAGATGTATAGCAGGCTAGTGCTATTCAATTTAGAAAATGGTTAGCATTATTGTGTGATGTGACTAGCGTTTTCATATGCTATACCATAGAGGTGGGCTAGCAGGAGTAGGCTTCAGCCTGACTCGAGCTTGGTGTCTGGCTCGGCTCTCCCTCTATAAGCAACTGAGAGCAAAGGTCAAGCCAAGTCAGTTATAGTAAAACTAAGCATTTTTATCAGCCTGAGCAGTTAGTGTAGTGTCTGAAATGGTCAACGCTGCACGCCATCCCCACAAGCTGACAGAGCTCGCAAGCAGCCACTAAGCTTTCCAGGCTCTGCAGAGAGCATTGCTGCACAGAACAAGGTTGTAAGGGTTCCACTGCCCTCCCGCCCCACAAGTTGAAGCAGCCACTAAGGTACACCACTCAGCTGTTCAGCATCTGGCACATCTTAAAACTTGTACTTTATGAGACACTACCTGTGAAGGACTCATACACCGCATTCTCTGTTTGCATCTTTGTCTGTATTTGATCAGTGATTTTAAATTAATTAGCTCTGTTTTACTATGTCCAATACTGGCTTTGTGCACATAAGCTTCTGCTAAATGCACACAAGACAGAAGTAATGTTATCGCTGTGCTCCAAAGCTCAAGAGCTGCCCCATCCCACTGATGGTAAGTGACCTGGAGGACACAGATTGAATCTGTGGAGGCCTTTAAATATCTGGGGTCCTACTTGACCAATCCCTTTCTTTTAGCTCCCATATTCAGGCTACCTGTAAAGCTGTCAACTCAAAATTGGTGTGGCCTAGAAAACTAGCTACCTACTAACGCCATCTGCTAAACTAGCTATTGCCAGAAGGATACTGCTCCCTGCTCTCACCTATGGTGCCGTTTTCTCCATTGCTCACAAAACAACCCTGCAAAAGTGGGACATTACATACAACAACATATGCTGTTATGCCTCCTCATCGCATCGGCTCAAGCATCGCTGCCAACTATACAAGTGACCTTAACCGGCTTTCCCCTTAGCAACTAGGCAATACTCAATGGGTACACTTATCAATTCCATTATCAGAGAAAATACTCCCTCATCACTTGTGGCTTTGCTTGCTCCTGCTACTTCCAATCACGGGCTGATGGTGCCTCACGGTAAACCCCGTGAGGTCTGATGTGAAAAACAAGGCAATTGTCTCCAATTCAATGGTTCCCATAAGAAATTAGTCAAAAATGAAGGAAACTGTCAAAAATAGACACCCGTGATAAAATTAGGCTTTAAAGTAAATAGTTGCGGTAAAAATAAAGTCTAAATAGCGCCGTTACGCTAAAAATAAAAATTTGCACACTGCTAATGAAAAAGTAAAAGTTGTCACTCAGCACACTAAAGGAAATGATTTATGAGGAAAATTTTACCCAGATAAGCACTAGGAGGCTGTCAACAAGGAAAGTTGAGAGACACCTCAGAGGCAATATGCTCAGTCCAGCGGAGAAAAAATTCTGAAGCAGTTAACAGCTCTTACTCAGTTCTCACACCCTCCTGCTTTTGATTGGCTGGCTCATTCACTACAAAATCTCTTAAAGGCACACCTCTGGGGCAGTTGCACCTAGCTAGCTAAGTGAAAAAAGTTACTGATGCTAAAGGACTCCTGGGGTAAGAAATGCAAAGTTATGCATATTGGAGTCAAGAATCCCAGGACAGAGTATTACCTGGGTGGAGTCTGAGTTTCTGCATCAGAGGAGGAGAAGGACCTGGGACTGATGATCACTAGTGACCTGAAGCACTCCACACAGTGCAAGAAAGCAGCAGCAAAGGCAAACAAGATGCTGGGATGCATATCTAGGAGGATCAGTAGTAGGAGAGTGGAGGTTAAACTGCCCTTGTACAGGTCACTGGTAAGGCCACATCTAGAGTATGGAGTTCAGTACTGGTGCCAACACCTCAAAAAGGACATTAACCTGCTGGAGAAGGTCCAGAGGAGGGCTACAAAGACAATAACAGGCAAGCAGGGTAAGGTATACGAGAAGAGATTGAGGGCACTGAACATGTACTCCCTGGAAGACAGGAGAGAGAGAGAGGGAGAGAGGGGACATGTTGGGACCTTCAAATCAAGTACTGAAAGGAATAAATAAGGCTGATAAGGAGAGTCTCTTTAAGCGAGTGGCATCTTCTTCTTACCATTTTCTTCTTTGAGGAAGACACTCCTGTATACTGAGTGATCCTCCCCTCCCATCCCTGCCTGTTGCCGTCACTCCCTGGGCATCACCCTCTGCCTTTCCCTCTACTGCTCTGCTCTTCTGACTTCCACACCATCCTTCCCAGTTCCCATCTGAGCAGCCTTATGTCAGCCATTAGCTGCTCCAGGCTCTTACAACAGAACATCCCCTTTACTCCACATCACCCCAGAAAGACTACTGCCCACAGCTATTGCAGTTTACACTCTCTTGCTTCCCATACATGTACCTAATCCCCCACATCCTCCTAGCCTCTAGTTATACATAACCATAAAACAATTATAGAAGTATAAAATTCAAAACTATATAAATTTATAAACACAGGCTGAAGAAATCTAAAACAGTTCTCTCTGTGACTCTCAGAATAGTTCAATTTAAATAAACACAGGCTGAAGAAATCTGACATTTGTTAGCATGTGCATGCAGTTATCCCTTGCAGTGTGCTGGGCTGATAAGGATACGACAGGTGTATGTCCATTGTCTTTTTAGGAAGTGATGTCAGAACCCATGGTATAAAGGAAGTGATGTGCATGGGGTGGGTGGGTGCGTTGAGGGATGGGGGTGGTGGGACCAAGGCCGTGCTCTCCAGAAACAATCAGCCACAGCTCTGACCCACCACCCACACTCCTCTGTTCCACTGCTTCCCAGTGATTCAACTAGCAAAGCTGGCTCCTGCTAGTTTCTCTTCCCTACCCCAAAGCCAAATAATCTGTAGTTTCCTGACTCAAGTACAGGCATAGAATTTCAAACAGTAACAGCTCCCAATATTCCAAACAGAACTAATAAAATATTCCAGCACTAAATGACTCTCAATAACAGTTCCATCCCACAGCACTAATTAATTTCACCACCACTTTTTACCTTCACAGTACAGACTATTCCAATATCAAAGTGAAAAGAAAATCAACACTTCCCTACTGTTGTTGCTTCTCATGTCCACTGCTTCCCAATGATTCAGCTGGCAAAGCTGCCTCCTGCTAGTTTCTCCTCCCTACTCCCAAAACCAACTGATTCATCGTTTCCTGACTCAACTATACGGCATGTTCAGTGTCCTCAACCTCTCCTCATATGCCTAACCCCACTGACCAACTATCATCTTTATAGTCCTCCTTTGGACCTTTTCCAGCAGGTTGATGTCCATTTTGAGGTGTGGGCACCAGTACTGAACTCTACTCCACACACTATGGAAAATGGCAATAAACTGTGTCATTCTAACTGCATGGAATAAGTTACAGAAATCTCTTAAAGTTGATAGGAAACAATTTTTACACCTCTAGATGCCCTTCAGTTCTTTTATTGGCTACCCAGTATTCTGATATGCTTTTGGCCTTTTTGTTAAATTAATAATCTAATTTTGTTACTTTTAACTACCTGAATCCTCTCTGCTCAGCAGTTGCTCTTTCTCTTTCATGCTGCCGAACATTCTTTGACATCACAAACTCCATTCCAGGCCATTCAGATGAATAGCCTAGAATGGAAGTTTCTGATGTCATAGAATCTTAGAATATATGAAAATCAAGAGCAGTAGCTGGTGAGGAGAGGAAACTCTATGCAGATCTGGGGTACCACAAATCAATATTATTTAGTTATCAAAAAAATAATCATAGCATATCAGAATAGGGGACGCTGTTGAGCACACCCACCGATTAGACACATCTAAGAGCTGCTCTGCACATTGAGCAGCTAAACATCAACTTTTTATTTAAACTTTTCATCGTTGCTGTACAATATCGACAGCTGTGTCCAGATTGTACTCTGAGGATCAAGTACATATCAAATTTGACTGTGGGACGAATGCAGAAAGGTGGAGGAAGCAGTCCTAAAAAGATCTGACTACTCCTGATGACCTGGCCATGTCTAGCACTATGTCTTGAGTGGGGCTGACCCACCATGGAAGGCTCTGCAAGCATCAATGACGGTGATCGATATTAAAATGGAATCTATTTTGCAAGACTTTGCAGAGCAAGATGCAAAACTGGAGGTTGCTACTAAACAGCAGCATCGGCCGAAAATATAGCCTCACAAGCACTAGTGGCCATGGTAAGATAGTTCAGGAGAACTCTCAGCTGCTATATAGGTTAGGCTTTGAGAAATGCACAACGGCCTCCAGTATGCGTGTTATAGGACTGCCTATGAAGCGTGTGAGTGAGAGGATCTACTGGGATTTATTATCACCTAGCTGCAGGAGAACTAAGCCTATCTTTGGACTAAGCTCCTTCTGCAAAGCGTATAGGATCTCTCCACGTGTGGCAGGCCTGAGACATCTATTTATATCGGACAGTCTTGGTGGTAACAACAGGGCCGATGAGTCATGATCTCCTGCTGCATGCCGCCCACTCGTCAGGCTTTCTAAACTACAATGGAGTGACCATTCACCTGTTCCAGGACTTATCCTATGTGACCAGAGCGCGTCGTAGAAAGTTTGATGCTGTTTAGGCATGTCTCAAGACCTTGGGAGTAGCACACTCCCTTTTGATGCCAACATGTCTCCGGATTCAATACGGAGGACATACCTTTCAATATTCTGACCAGATGGAGACAGGGAAAAAAGGGGAGGACATAGCTCATGAATTTGAAGCTGCTAGGCCCCAGCTTGATTCTGCTTTAGAAGAAGAAACCTGAAGTAGAACTCTTGCACAAGTACTTTGTTTCTCTATGTTCAACTGGCAGAGGGTCTTTAAACGAACTATGAGTCAATGTTCTGAACTTGAATACATACTGATTGAATACTGCGTTTACCTTCATAGTTCATTTACATTTTCTGGCGAATCTTTAAAGATTTAAGACAAGCATCATTTGTTAAGCACGAGCTAAACCTCGGGTGTAGTAGCTGTCTCACGGTGTTTAAATGTTACGGTTTAAATGACTGGTTTAGGGGTCATATCCACGTTGATATTGAGTCTAATCATTTTCAGGACACTATTATATTTAGACCACCCAAAGTCATGTGGGGTACAGCATATTCTGATCAGTTTTGGGAATTTTGTTATGTAATGGGATTCTCCCAACTCTGTACATCTCTCTGTATAGGCTGCGTTATACTGAATACACTGGATGTATTGTGATGTGCAAAATGTGAACCATTGCAGAGCTTTACTGTATGTAATTGCAATTATTTTTAAAAAGCAATAAACATAGCCGGCCGGTGGTGCTGAGGGTTGAGGTGCTGGGCCATACCTCATGCTATGCCGGTGACCCGGGTTTGGGAACAGACTCAGGTTGTTCGGGGGTCGGCCGGGGAGGTAAGGATAGAGCATCCGGAGGACTGCTCTCCTTCCTCGGGGTGGGGGGTTTCTGCTGTGTGCATCAGCACAACAGGGGTTCGGCCCACGCCCAGGGTGCTTGGCTGCCTCCACGGAGGTGGAGACGGCTGCTGTGCCCACTGCACAGGCATGGGCACAGGGGATAAAAATAGAAGAAAAATACCGGGACCCGGCAGGGCCTATGATGGCCCTGATGGGCCGGAGGATGTACCCCTCCGAGGGTGGGGTAGGGGGTTGTAGCCTCTGCCAGGTTCGCGGAGGTGGTGACAAATAATGTTGTGATAAAAAAAAGTATATCAGAATACATAACTGGCATGGAACAGAAGATGGAAGGGCAGTTAACTAGGGAAAAATAATTTCCTGTTTCCTTTAAAATCCCTGGTTTAGGCAGCCACCATATATTTTTTTCCAATGGTCAAAAACCTTTGCAAAAAAAAATGTACATGTTACAGTGCTGTTACTTGATAGGCCATTTATGTTTATGGGTTGAATGCACACCATGACTGTGTCATTTTCAAAAGATGTTCTAGAGTTTTTCTGAATTTTCATTCTCTTCCACATATATTACTCTGCTCTGTCTTAATATATCCCTTTTTTCTCTGTATTATATATGCCTGGAACTGTATTTATTGTAAAATCTACCAATTTCTGAGATATATGTCTATGTGTATATCATGTTTTTATGCTGCGTACTGTCCTTCCCAGAACCTCCTTGAAAATGAGCTTGCTCAGTGGAGCCTTATCCTGGTAAAATAAATAAATATTAAGAGAAGAGTCTGCAGCAGCCAGGGCTTGGCTTGCATTTTGACTCGTAGAGTCAAGCCAGACCCCTGGCTTGGCTCCAGGTGAAAAAATCCTGGCCTGACCACCTCTACCATACCAGCTGTTTAAAGCAGCAGCGCAAGAATGTGGTGAACATTTTTGCCTATACTTTTTTATTCTATTTAGATTGCTCTTTATCTACTGACTTGTATGATACCCTTCTTTCTACAGTTCGAGTCTGCTTTAGTACTTTTTTCCACATCTGAAATAATAAAAGGAGCGCTCCTTTTAATATGGTTTGGACCAGGTTTTTATCAGTATTCTTGGCTGTTTTTGTGCATCAATTGTTTAAAATCACTTCTACGACTAAAATGAACTAGCATGCAACATACAGTGCTCCTTGACCTTATGAAGCAGTGGGTGTTCAAAAGCAACTGGGCACAGTAATGAAAACCTGGTCCAAGCCATATTAAAAGGAGCTCTCCTTTTATTTCAAATGTTAAAAAAGTACTAGACTCAAAACAGAGAAAGGGTATCATACAAGTCACAAGATAAGGGTCAATCTAAAATAGCATAAAAAAGTATAGGTCAGAATTTTCACAGGATTTATGCACTGTTGTTGCTTTAATCCCTGCCTGGTGATCCCTAATCAAGGGTACTAGCACATACGAAGAAGCCAGCAGAAGAATGGTAGTTTATTCACTTGGTAAAAGTGATTATAGGAGCACCTTCTTACAGCACTCTGAGTCTCAACACATAGGTAGTAAGCGCTCTCCTCATAGGCTGATGCCAAAGGAATCCCAAAATTCGAAATCTGATCCCTCTCCTATCCTCGCTGTTCCCAGAATCCTCAGTATGATATCTTCCAGAGCTTGTTTCCTCCTGAAAGTAAACTGTTAAAAACCAAGAAGGAAAAACACATTACCTCCGTTGGTCCCATGAGGGTCCGTTGGTTAGAAGAATACACAACATGGGTTGATGTTACATCGAGAGACATTCTTTACTATGTACTGTTATTTATAAACATCCGATAACCTGTTACATAGCTACTGACCGTGTGGAGCATATGTCCGCTACTGTGATACAGTTAGTGATCGAAAGTTTCAGATACATTCTTAGGTGGATCACCTATATGCTTTTCTTAATCTGTATCACTATATATATATATATATATATATATATATATATATACACACATAATATAACACACACACACACACATACATGTTACTCCACAATGGGTGGGATACGAGTGCTGTAAGAAGGTATTCCTATAATCACCTTTACCAGGTGAGTAAACTACCATTATCTATCGACCTTCTTACAGCACTCCAAGTCTTAACACATGGGATGATTGTACAGCAGTATTAGACTTTGTCCTGGGTAGGAGGAGCAACTTGAATCAAGGCTGTCTGGAGCACCTTGTGACCAAACTCTGAGTTCCCATTGGCCAGTGTCTAACGGTGGTACCTGAGGAAGGTGTGTGGGGACTCCCAGGTCGCTGCCTGGCAAATCTCTCTGACAGATGCGGAATTGCGTTCCACCCAAGATGTGGCTACTGCTCTTATGGAGTGTGCTCTGATGTTTGCTGGAGGGGTATTTTCTCCGCTCCTGTAGGCCCTCACTATAGCTTCTCGTAGCCATCTAGCAATAGTGGATCTGGATGCTGCTAGACCCTGTTTATTGCCTTGGATCAATACGAACAGTCTGTCTGTCCGATGGAGACTCTCCATCCTGGCCAGGTAGGTCCGAATTGCTCGGGCTGGGTCTAGGCTGAGTAGGGTATCCCTGTGAGGGTCCCCTAACTGGTGATCGAGGTAGGGACTGTTATCTCTTGGGACATTCGTGGCGTTGGCCACCTTCGGGATAAAGGATAGGATGGGACGGAGAATGACCCTATCTGGAAAAAACAGATAAATGGCTCTTTGCAAGATAGAGCCTGTAATTCGCTAGTTCTCTTGGCTGTCGAGATCGCTACCAGGAATACAGTCTTCATAGTAAGTAAGGATAAGGGAATAGATTCAATGGGTTCAAATGGTGAGTTGGCAAGGGCGTCAAGTACCAAGTTGAGGTGCCAAGGAGCTGTTAAGGGTCTTGGGGTGTGTGTGATAAGGTTTGCGGCCTTTAGGAATGACTGAACCAAAAGGTGTGCTCCGGGTAGATGTCCATTGGTTTCTTCCCTTATAGCCCCTATGGTGGCCATCTGCACCCACAGAGATGCGGCTGATAACCCCTTTTCCAACCCTTTTTGCAGAAACTCTAATACATTTATACTACATTGAGATGCCCTCAAGTCCTGGTTCTTGCACTATGAAGCAAAGGCCCACCAGTGTTTGTTATAAGTTCTGTTGGTGGATTCCCTTCTAGCTTGTACCAAGGTGTCCACCACCTTACCTGATACCCCTAGCCCTAACAATCTAGCCCTCTGAGTGGCCAAGCTGTCAGTTTCAGTAGTAGAGGGTTTTTATGCCAGATCGGGCCTTGTCTGAGTAAGTTCTGGTGGAGAGGTAACCTCATAGGATTGTCTGTCAGCATTTTCCTGATTAGGGTGTACCAGGGTCTCCTTGGCCAGTCTGGGGCTATGAGTACTACGCTGATGCCAGTGTCCTGGATTTTCTGTGGTACTGTTGAGCATGGATATTGGAAATGCATCGCCTTTTGAATTTACATGGAGTTGATATCGCATCCACTCCTATAAGCTTTCTTGTCTCTGAATCTGGACATGTAGTTCGGAAGTTGGGCATTGGCTGTTGAGGCCATGAGGTCGATGTTGAAGGGGCCCCATTTCTTCTGGATCTCGTTGAAAATCTCTGGATGGAGTTGCCTTTCCCCTTGTTGCAGTGTTTGCCTGCTCAGCCGGTCTGCCCTTGTGTTTAGGTTGCCTGCCAGGTGGACTGCTGTGAGGTTGAGTAGATATTTTTCTGCCCATAGCAGTAATATTTCTGCCTCTCGAGCCATGGCTCTGCTTCTTGTTCCTCCCTGCTTGTTGATGTATGCCATCGCTACTTGGCTGTCGGTGTGCACTTTTACGTGGCGTCTTTGGAGTTGAGCTTAGAAGTGTATGAGGGCTAGCCGGATGGCTCTTGTCTCTAGTATGTTGATTGGGAGTTTTGACTCCTGGTTTGTCCAATTCCCTTGAATGGACTGTCTGTCCAGTACAGCACCCCAGCCTAGCAGGCTTGCGTCTCTTTCGAGGGTTCTTGTTGTATCTCTCTCCAATTGTGCCTCTTGCGTGAAGGTGTGCGTGCGGGTCTGCCCACCATCTTAGTGATTTCTCTATCGATATTGGAATTGCCACTTTCTGATTGTAATTCTATTGACTGTAGCGCCAGTTGTCCAGGAGTAGGCGTTGTAAGTGCCTCATGTGTAACCTGGCCCAGTCGTGTAGGTCTATGCATGCTGCCATGAGACCCAGTAGTTGCATAAGGTGCCAAAGTGTTGTGAGCTTCTTCTGCATAACTGTTCTGCAGTGTACTGTTAACATGCTGATGCATGTCTGTGACGAGTCTTACTGTGCCTGTCACTGTGTTGAAAGTTGCCACAAATGGTCTAACAATGTGGTAGGTGTTAGGTGGCTCTTTGCTTGGTTGATAAGCCACCGTGTTCGGTCAGTAGTTGTTGTGCTCTGATGGTTGCTGTCCTTGACTGGTCCACTGTTCTCGCCTGTATCAACCAGTCATCTAGGTATGGGATCACATGAATGCCCTCCATGCGTAGTTTTGCTGCTAGGGGTGCCATCACCTTGGTGAACAGTCATGGGGCCGACGCCAATCCGAATGGTAGGCATTGGTACTGGAAGTGGTGACCCAGTACGCTGAATTGGAGGAACCTCTGGTGGGAAGGTCTGATAGGTATGTGTAGGTAGGCATCCTTCAGGTCTATGGAAGTTAGAACATCGCCCTTGCATATAGCTGCAATGGTGTACCTTAGGGTTTCCATCTTGAACCTTTGGTACCGTACAAACTTGTTGATAAACTTTAGGTCCAGGATAGGTCTGAGGTCTCCGGTCTTTTTTGGAACTAGAATGAATACAGAGTAGATGCCGGAGTATCTCTCCTGAATTGGAATGGGCTTTATGGCTGTGCTGTGTAGCAGTTGGTGTAGAATGGCCCGTACTTGCTGCGAGGTCGCTTTGTCCCTTGAGACATGAGATTCTATATATCTGTTCCACCTTGGGACTTAGTTGAATTCTATGGCATAGCCCTGTGAGATGATCTTCTTGACCCATTTGTCTTTGATTTGGTCCAGGTTGTGGCGAACTGCTATAGTCTTCCACCCACTGCATCTGTCTGGCCCTGGACCGGTGGATTCTCATTGGCGGAATCCCCTGTTCAATTTGTCTTATACCCCTGTTTGCCATTGTAGTGGGAGCCTCTGCCCCTGTTGCCCTGAAAGGTTCTGCCTGTTGAAAAAATTTGATTTGAATCCAAACGTACGTCTATCTTGCCCCTGATGACACTGACCCCTCTTGGCTCTGCCCGAGAAATGTCGGAATTTGTTGTTTCGAAAGGATGGTAGAGTAGCTCGCCCTCCTTGATCCTTGTCATCCCCTTTCTTTACTATGAACTCTTCTATGCCAGGCCCGAACACCTTGTCTCCAGAGAACTGTAGTTTCATGACCCTTGATTTGGACTCTTGATCTGTATTCCACAGCTTGAGCCATACCTGTCTCCTGGCTCTATTAATGGAAGCTGCTGACCTGGGTGCCATCTTAAAACTATCGATCGTGGCATCGGCTACATACTTCATGGTTTGAATGGCATAGTCCAAGGTGGCTCCATGGGCACTGGTTTCGGGGACATCAAATTGGACTGCCTCTAACCATCTGAGTACGGCCTTCGCCAAATAGGTGGTGGCCATGGAGGCTCTCATATTCACGATCATCATATTATGAACCTTCCTCACAATTTTGTCTACCTTTCTGTCCATGGGGTCCTTCAGGGCCGAAGCTGACTCTGAGGGCAAGACGGTCTTGTTGCTCAAGGAGGTGATCTCCGCATATACTCTGGGGGCAGTTGCCCAACGTTTCTCTCTGTCTGCGGGGAGTGGATATCTTCTCTCGAAGGTTCCCTTTCCCTAGTCTTAATAGGATCTGGTGCCTCCCATTCCTTGGCTAGGATGCCCTCTAACACTTTGCATACTGGGAAGAAGGCAGAGGATTGCTTCCTCTCCCTAACCAGGGGTCTAGTCTGTTGTCCAGCTGTTCCACTGGCTCATCCATTCTGAGTGTCTGACAGATGACTCTTATGAGCTCGGGAATGGCGTCAAAGGGGCATAGTCGTGCAGCCATATCCTCTTCTTGCTCCTCCTCCTCCTCTTCCTCAGAGTGTTCATCTTCTGACACATCTGGTGTGTCACCTGAGTTTGGGTTGCCCCGGGACGCTTAGGGTGGGGGGTTTTGCTGGGTGACCTGGGTCTTTTATTTGTTCCCAGGAAGTCGATCCTGTCCAGGAGCTTTTGAAATAATTGCAGCACCAGGCTTTGGGAAGCTGTGGATACGTTATCGTTTAGAGGATCCTCGTCTGTGGATCCTGAGTTGCGGGTAAACTCCCTAGGCTCGGAATCTACCATGCATAGAGAGCAGACCTCTCCCCGGTCTAAGGTGAGTAAGATGTTGCGGCACTTTCTGCACAATCTTCTTACAGTGGTCATGGTTCTGAAAGACATAATAGCACTGGGCTTGCTCAGGGGTCATGTCTAAAAAAATGTCATATTAAATTGAGTAGATAATAAAAAAGGAGCACTTGTCCCTTGGCTGGGCCTTTAAGAGTGCTAAAGCTATACATCAGGCTCTGTTCATTTAACTACATGCCCCAACTTGCAGTCTATTATCTCCTTAGAGATTAATTAGGTGGTTGCATACTGGTAAGATGCCTAAAAACAACATGTGTGGCCTTTGTTTATTGCCCACTTGTGATTCTCTGGGTTGTTTGCTTTAAATTTACATTTTTCTGAGCAGTACACCTAAGGAGGTGCCTGTGCCTTTAAGGAGTGGCACGCTATGGGTACCATTTTAGGTTTGGGAGGATGGCGCCACCATTTTGGGAAGGGAATCCTTCTCTAAAAATCTCCCTCTAAAAGCCGTGAGATTTTGCTCGATAATCTCGTGGCACTATAAACAATATGGCGAGCTTGTAGGTGTGGGGGAAGGAGAAGGCCCCCTCCGGGAAAAGGGGAGTCGAAAATGAAGAACCCAGTCGGAGGAATCCTGGCACTTCGCAGTAGCAGGGGAAGCCACCACTGTAGGGACAGACTGGAAGCTCGTCACGGCTCCTCCGGTAAGAAGGGAAAACCCCAGTCTTTTGCCATAGCTGGCTCCTGTAAAATGCCCTTTGATTTAGGGAGGCCCCTGAGGCAGTCACGGTTGAACGAGGTACACCGCGACCCCCTCCCGGGGATTCAGAACCACTTCGTGCTTTGCTGACTGGCTTCATCCCTTTGTCGGCTGACTGAGATAAGCCGACAAGGGGGGGCTCCGATAGAGTGCTAGGGGGATGGTTTAGCACTTCCTACCCCTCCTCAGCAGAACAAGGTGAACTGAGGGGGGAGGATGAAAACTGTTAGGCATTGTCATTTAAACTCTGGGATGGTCGGACCAATAAGCAACGATCAGCTGCCTTTTAAACTTCAAATCTTTCCAGTCTACTTGCCTGCACCACGGAGACTCTCCTGACTCTAACATTATTTAGACCTGTTTTCTGAATAGATAGTTGCTTATTATAAACTCTTATTGGTCCTCTTTAGTAAAAAAAAAAACTGCAAAGATTATTGCCTTCCTTTATAGGCACTGTAACGCTGTCTGGGATTTTAACACAGCCTTAAAAAATGGGAAATATTTAGCTTACCTTAGAGCTTGGCACAGAGCCAGATGAAAACGTGACCAGCCTGGGAAGATGCACAAAGAAAAACTGAGGATTCTGGGAACAGCAAGGATAGGAGAGGGATCGGATTTCAAATATTGGGATTCCTTTGTGCATCAGCCTATGAGGAGAGTGCTTACTACCCATGTGTTGTGACTCGGAGTGCTGTAAGAAGGTGCGATAGATAATGCCATTGGTCTATCAAGTCTGCTCGTATTGCAGGTCCACAGTACTAAGACTATAGTTATTTGCATGGCAGACATGCAGAAGAGAGGTCTTGGCAAGCAGTCTTGTCAACCTAGGTCTTACCACTCAACCTTTTCTCACTGAATTGAGAGACACAGGCACTCAGGGACACTGATTGATCCTCGTGACAGCTAGTTTCGGAACCCACTCGTGAGGGAGCAATCTTAGACCTCGTATTCTCGAATGGGGACAGTGAGAGGATCTCAGATCTAGAAGTGGGTAGCCATCTGGGAACAAGTGACCATCAAACAGTGTGGTTCACGTTAAGTTCAGCTACAGAGTCAAGCCATACAAAAGTGAGGGTACTGGACTTCAGGAGGGCTGACTTTGGCAAGATGGGAGAGTGCCTCAGAAAAGCACTAGCAAACTGGCTAGAAGGAGGAGTGGAGCAACAATGGGGAATCATCAAAACTGCCATCACAGAGGCAACAAGCCTCTGTGTGAAGCAAATAAACAAATCAAAATGAAAGAAAAAGCAGTATGGTTCTCAAAAGAAGTGGCAGGGAAAGTCAGGGAGAAAAAGATAGCATTCAGGAAGTATAAGGAAACACAGAAGGAGCAGGACAGACAGCTGTACCAGTTAAGGCAGAAGGAAGCAGGAAGGGAAGTCAGAATAGCAAAGGCCCAAACTGAGGGAAGGATAGCCAACTTGGTTAAGAATGGGGATAAAACCTTTTATAGGTACACATCAGGAGGCGTAGAAAGACAAAGGAATGATAGTGAGGCCGAATAAAGGGAGGTGGGTGGGCAGAGGGATAGTGAAAAGCAGGGATACTGAATGAATATTTCTGCTCAGTATTCACAAAGGAGAGAAGTGCCTAATCCAATTAACAGGCACTCTAGATAAGGGGTCAATCCCAGTCCTTTCACAGAAGAAAGGGTTCTGAAAGAACTCCTAAAACTGAAGGTGGACAAAGCAATGGGGCCTGATGGAATTCACCCCAGAATTCTAAAATTAAGGGAGAACTAGTGAAACCACTGACTACCCTTTTACAACAAATCATGGGAGGATGGTGTGGTACCGAGGACTGGAGGAAGGGATGTGAGTCCCCATCACAAAGTGGGACCAAGACAGAGGCAGAAAACTACAGACCTGTCAGTTTGACCTCTGTGGTAGGGAAAGTGATGGAATCACTTCTGAAGGAAAAATTGTTGAGTACCTAGAGGCCAGTGGGGCACAGGACCCAGGGCAGCATGGGTTCTGGCCAGGGAAAGTCATGTCAGATGAATCTGATTTCTTTGACTGGGTGACCAAAGTAGTAGACCAGGGAGGGGCTGTGGACATGGCCTACCTAGATTTTAGCAAGGCATTTGACACAGTCCACACAAAGATTAATAGTCAAATTAACCAGCCTGGGAGTGGGTCCCAGGGTGGTAGCCTGGGTAAAACATTGGCTTGGACAACAGGACACAGAAGGTAATTGTAAATGGAGTCCACTCTGAAGAAAGAGGGGTTACTAGTGGGGTACCACAGGGTTCAGTACTGGGTCCAGTCCTTTTTAATGTCTTTATAAGTGACATTGCAGAGGGACTGGAAGGAAAAGTATGCCTCTTTGCAGATGACACAAAGATCTGCAACAGGGTTGATACACAAGGAGGCGTGGAAAGGATGAGAAGGGACTTGGCAAGGTTGGAGGAATGGTCAGAAGTATGGCAGCTAGGATTCAATGCAAAGAAGTGCAAAATAATGCACCTGGGAAACAAAAACCAAGGGGAAGATTACACAATGGTGTGGGGGGTAGTAACAAAAACAAAAAAGGAAAGGGACCTGGGGGTAATCATATCAGATGACCTTAAGGTTAGCAAACAATGTGAGAAGGCAGTAGGGAGAGCTGGGATTACTGGGATGCATAGGGAGAGGCATCACCAGCAGAAAACAGGAAGTTGTTATCCCTCTGTACAGTTGGTAAGACCCCATCTGGAGTACCGTGTCCAGTTCTAGAGACCCCATCTCTGCAAGGACATAGACAGGATAGAGGCAGTCCAGAGGAGGGCGACTAGAATGGTGCAGGGTCTGCAAGAGAAGCCATATGAAGAGAGACTAAAGAGCTTAATATGTATACCCTTGAAGAAAGGGGGGGGGGGACATGATAGAAACATTCAAGTGCCTCAGTGAAATCAACGAAGTCCAAAAGGGAAGCATCTTTCAGAAAATGAGACATGCAAGAACAAGGGGACACAATTTAAAGATGGGGGCGGTTCAGGGGCAATGTGAGGAAGTATTTTTTCACAGAGAGGGCTGTGGATGCATGAAACAGCCTTCCTGAGGAGGTTGTGGGGTCTAAAACAGTGGGGGAATTCAAGAATGCATGGGACAGACATAAGGCAATTCTTGTGGGGGTTTGGAAGAAATAAGCTGTTGGTTAACTAGGATCTGCGACTTATCCTGTAGGTAGGGAAATCTGCGGACTAGGTGGGCCAAGAGGTCCTTATCTGCCCTCAAAGTCTATGTTTCTATGAAGGAGATCTCCTCAAACATTAGATACACCCTCAGAACACTGTGGAAACCATTGTGTTTACGTTTACAAAGTTTTTGTTTGATTTAATTTCTGCTTAAAACTCTAAATTTACAGAGATTCGCTGTGTGGAGACTGGACAGCACCTTTTCGTGAGGGACAGGAGCAGTTTTTAGGAGTAAAATGAGGTCAGTTGAGACAAGGTGTGGCCTAGGTGAGAAAATTGGGATGACTAAAATAAAGGATGAAAAACGTGCACGTTGAATTCTAGGAGGTGTCGTGCTCTTCAGACTCTAACGGAAAACTACTACCGCCCTCTGGAAAAAAAGAAATCTGACCTCCACTGCGCCTCGAAATTGGCGTCTTATAAGAGCTCCATGGTCTCCGCCCCCGCCATCATTCTAGCCAATACAATACTCCGAAACTCCAACCTCCTATCCAGGAATCAACCAATCAGGAAGCTGTTTTCATTGCCATGGCAGCAGCAGCGCTGGGGTGCGCCTGTAGTCGGCGCCGGTTGCCCTGGGAGGGCCGTGACGCACTGGAGTCGGAGGGAGCGCTGGAGTCCCTGGACAGTGGAGGCGCTGCGCGGGGAAGCAGCTGGACACTGACGGATAGCCATTTCAAAAAGTAAACAGAACCTTTTAAGACGTGAGAAAACAAGATCGCAAACACCTCGCAAGTATGTAGCCCTGCGAGAGGAACTGTAGCAGTCCTAGGTAAGGACATCTCTGGGAGAAAAGAAGTCTCGTGCAGAATGTTTAGGGAGTGCTGGGTTTCCTCGGCTGGAAAAAATGTTGCATTGTGGAGACACCTGAAATGAATGTTTTGGGAAGAGCGGTGAAAGTGCATTTTATTCATTGCTGAAGTGAAACGTGAAAGGCAGCAAGTGTTGACTATATAACGCAGTCAGTAAAGTGAAATGTTTCCGTCCGATTGTGCTAGAAGTATTTTATTTGGTTCAAATCTTGCACGTATGGAGGTCGCATAATGGATACCATTGGGATGTTAATAATACTAGAATACCATCATATGATTCTCATTCACTAAAGGGGTGGTGGTTACATTCTGATTGCAGGGACATATTTTCTAGTCCAGCACAAGCTTTTTTTTTTTTGTTATATCGCTATAAGAAGTAGTATCGTATCTGGAGTCTTTGCTGAAAACGAGAGCGTGCATTAGTTTTTGTATTCATCATTACCAGTGTTACAACCACATTGAATTCTATTGTAATTGCAACATTTTTGCTTTTTGTGTGTGTCAGAACAGCAAAGGAGGATGGATGGTGCTATGACAGAGAGAAAAGCACTAGCTAGTTAGGCATTACAACTTTAGAGTGGCATGCATTGCAGAGGTTTATTCACTGGCCAGTCTGATTTTCAGAAAACATGATTTCTACCCTTTAGACTTTCTCTGTACCTCTTGTTAAAGCTGTAATGCTATCATAGTCAGTTTTAGGCACCAGCAAACCCTCGGCCCCCAACCACAGTGGTTGAACTTATTAATTTTTAATGTTATCTTTTAAAGCAGCTAGAAAGAGCTGTACATACTTCTGATGTGGCATAATGATGTAATGAATTGCCTCACCAGGTCATAACTCAATCCGTAAGAGGCGGATGGGCAGCAGTGGATGGGATGGGAAGAACAACCACAAGAACTGGGAAGGGAACATTTTTAACCAGAGTAGCACACTAAGCCAAAGCTTGTTTCCAGATGCGACCTGGGAGGACAAGAACGTTGAGTGACTTGCTCAGAATCACACAGTGTGCACCTATGTAGCTGTGGAATTCAAACCCAGGTCTGCAGCTCAGAGCCCTTAATCCACTGCTATACTGCTTCCTAACCTAACCCTGCTATCTCCCATACTAATTTAAATGTACCACTGGCTGTACTGCGGATAAAATGATGACAGTATGGGTAACAGTCCAACAACATGGGGTGAAGATGGGCTGTGTAGGGGGCTCCATGATTTCAGTTATCCTGCTGGGGGCCCCAAAACCCTAAAGCAGGCCCTGAATGCTATAGTGTGGATGTTTTGAGGTAAAAGTGGCACAGTGGGCAGCAGACAAGAACCAAGGCCGATGGCAGAGGGCTTTATCATTGCCACACAGTGCCATTATTCTCATGACAGTAGCACAACTTTGAAATCCCCAGCAAGAATGACATGGCAGCATTATTTTTTTCAAGAAAATTAATTTAAATATGCAAAAAATGGTCGCTGTTTGCATCTTTAATCCATTGAAAGTTTAATCACTTTCCTTCAGTCCTGCATAAACAAGGTAAGGCTTTAGAAATGACAAAGGTATAGGGGGGTTTGAAGGGGAGTGTATTTTACAGATGTTTGACTCCTGTGTCTGTTAACTTGGCTGGTGCTAAGGGGTCCTTGTGACCACTTGGTGTATACACTGAGATTTCATGCCCTTGAAACCATGCTTAACATGGTACCAATTCCCTGAGTGCCCTCAAAAGTAATTTTGAGCAGCCTTGAAAGGAGGCTGCCATTGAGATGACATGCAGGGCCATTTATACACTTTTCCATGAAGGGAGCACAGAGTCAAACCTGGAGCCAACAGCATTCCTATGCAGTCAACAATTCTCAAACCAAAGCTGGGCTCACAGACTGGACACAAATTGTCAAAACTTTGTAAGATTAACACATTTATTGTTTAAAACATACAGCAATGCAGCCACCCAGTTGGCAGTTGGTGGCTGCGTTACTGTACATTTAAACAATAAATGTGTTAATCTTCCAAAGTTTTGAAAAATTTTGTGTCCATTCTATGAGCCCAGCTTTTGATTTGAGAGCCATTTATACACTCATGGTTTTCCTGACAGGCCTGGATGCAGCTGCATGTTTCTCTGTCTGGCTACTGGTTACAAGTGGTAATGGGATCTGTAGTGCTGCAGCTGAGTACACTGGTTCGGGTGGTTCAGCCTTGTTTGGGGGGGCACTATACCACCAGGTAATGGACAAAGCCAGTGCTAAGGAGGGGAATCTGTGTACCAAATGGGCCACACATGTCTGTGGGAGTGGATGAGGGTTCTACTTGGCAGACTACAAGGGACAGTTATAACGGGGCTTGGGGGACATAGGACCACCAGGACCCAAGAAGTGTGGGTGGGTTTGAGAAGGGGACAATTTGAGTAGGACGCTCATGTGTCCAGCTGATGTGGCCTGATGCAGTGCTATGCTGTGACCAGCTAACATTTTACCTGGTATAGCACAGCAAAAAAACTACACATGTAACCCCGCTACTTTGCACAGTAAGCTACTCCTTGGCACCCTTGACTGGGCACCCAAACTACTTAGGACACTTTGGTACCATCCCTAGCTTTAGGGATGTATACCAGGCTCATTACTTCTAGAGATCAGAAAGGGGTGGGGTGTACAAAAGCAAATTCACACAAATGACCAAATAACCCAGGTCCTGAGAGAACTTTTTGCTAGGGTTGTGCTAGGTCTGTACTTCTGGAGGGGTACCTAGTAATTCCACACAGGACGCAGTTACATGAATGTCCAAACCAAGTTGGGGTTCTAGAATGTGACTTTATTCCAAAGATGGTACACTAATGTAAAGGTGGACCTCCAGGGTTTACACATCGTGGCACAAGGCAATGGCAGAACAACAGAAATCTGTACCGGACAGAAACTCTGCATATCCCATGTATTATAGGACCTTGAATTCTCTTCAGCGGCAGTGGCCTCAGCTGAACACACATTTTTTTCTAGTGGCACTGGCCACAACTGAGCACATAATTCCTATATGGCATAGGACTTAACATTTTGGCAATGTGGCAACTGGCCACGACGGAGCACACTGGTGCTCAAAATAGCACAACCCACACCAGGGGGTAAACTTTCTCTTCAGGCATTGGCCACCATGTCCTGAATAAGCAGGCGCCCTTACGGAACCTGTAGTGCTGCACTGGTCACTCCAGCTGGGGCGTGCCCACCTTCGCCCCATGTCATACCCAGCCATTTTTTCAGAGTAATTACACCTCAGTTTCTAGTAAAACAGTAAGAATTATGCATCCTGGAATTACTTTTCACATCCTGCATAAGGAAAACACTACTTCTGAGTGTAGAACTAAAGTCCTGAACAATGTGCTACGTCTCTCTGTGGACTCCATGATTGTCAGAAACATTAGAACAGTCTCAACTTAGAACAAAACTGTTGTATATTTCTCTTTATCAGAGTATCCCCGAAAAAGTAGGTACTTTCCTCTGGGAAGCACAAAGTCAGATTACTCACGGTTGTAAAACAAACGGGCAGCTTCAAAGTCCTGGATCAAAATCAGGGGATTGCCTCTCAGATCCATTCTGGCAGTCCTTTTCCATCCCTCCGGGGATGAAAAATCAGGAACTCCCACTCTAGACAACGGTTTCTACCACTTCTCTTGGCAGGCGGATGTTTCTCAGCACTAGGGTGAGAAAATAGGCTCTCCTCTCAGAGCACACACACTGCAGCTCTTCACTCCTTCAGCTGCTCATGCAGAACTCTGGCTCAACACTAACCCAAGATTCCAAAACTCCCCACTTGCAGCCAGCTGCCGTGGCTTATGCTGCTGTAAGAGTTCTAATGACATCACCTCTCATCTCAGCTGAGACCAAATAAACAGAGATGGAGCAGGTGAAAACCAATTTAACCAGTTATTCACCAGCCTTCCTTACCTAGCACTGACACTGATGGGATTCTAGTAACCCCAGGGAACTGTCTGGTTACACAAAGTTTTCATCAGTTGCTACACAAAATTGTTTGTGCATAGCAGTCACTTGCTACACATCTGAGTTCACCCAAAAGTGGTTGTACATCTGCTATACACAAGGTTACCTGCAAACGCAAGTTTTGTAATGCTGTAGTTGCTACACAAACATTTTTTTTAAAACATTTTCCCTGGCTGTGACCTGGTCACAGGCACATTCCTGGATGTTAGAAATAATCTCCATTTGCACACACTAATAGCTGGATGACATATCATGGGGGTGCTCCAACCCCCAACGGGTGCTGTTAGGGGGTGGCAAGTCATTTATTTTGTGCTTCCCTCAATAACAACTAAAAATCGGGTCCCAGGTATCTGTTAAATATAGACTATTCTAGGAGCGTGGATATGTTGTTCATCCACACTTCTTGGCATGTCCCTTTCCCCTTTAAATCTTGCCGGAAGTTTTCAAGCTGGCTTCTCCCACCCACCCGAGTGGCATAAACCTTGGCTGTGCCCCATGACACCAGATCTTCCTTTCCTCTTGAAGATACAGGTTCCCTCATGCTTCACAGCAATTCATAGGCCCTGGATTTCAAACATTGGTTTTTACCGCAACTTACCATAAAACTCGTTCGAGTTGTCGATTCCGATGGTAGTGCATTGGACATGGAGGAAAAATCTGCTCCCGGATTTTGCCGGTGCTCCTGCAGCCAGAAGATGTTGCACACCAATCCCCACCCAACGTGTGTCTACTGCCTTGGTGTCGGACATAACACCTCCACCTGCACGTTCTGCCTGGCCTTCCATCCCAACATCCTGGGACGACCACTTGGCTTGCCTAAAATTGAGGAGACCAGAGAAAAGGAACCAGCTGAAATCGGAGGAGGCGAGGTGGGCGGCTCTGCTAGCTACGGGATCCACCGAACAGTTGGAGCAAATGAAGGCTTTTGAGGAGGAAGCGGCTCAAGCTCGCCACTCTGAGATTTTTGTTCCTCTGAACCTCGGTTCCACCTTTTGGGCTCCTTCAAGGAGTTGGTCCAGTCTCTCCCACCAGGGTGAGGCGCTTTGAGCTCACACTCCTCCCGCTCTCGAAGAGGAGAAGGACCCAAAGTCTTCGTCCAGATGGAGCGTTCTTGGGACCTAGAAAGGTCCGAGTCATAGGAACACGCGGTCTTAGTCTAGATCACCTCCTCAGCCACCGGTTTTACGTGGCTCTTCCATCCGGCCAAGAAATCGAGGAAGGTGGCACGAGGTTGAATATCTCTTGACCTGATTGACCCTATTTGCCAACTCCAGTCGGCGATTCTTTAGAAAGGACTCCGGTCATTGTCTTTCCCGGTGAAGGGACCCAGCCCGCTGGTGTCACCATTGAGGACACGGTTCCAGACCTTTGGTTTTCACTGACCCCGGTGTCTCCCGATTGACCGAGTCGGCCAGCCCGATCTCGATCAAGGTCCAGAACTCCCTCGGTCGAACAACGGAAAAAGAGTCACAAGCACTCTAAAAAGAGGCATTGCTGAAGATCCTCATCCTCCTCGGATGAGGAGAGGCTTCGACAGAAACTCCTTCGACGCGATGAGGATCTTATGTGGCAACAGCTGATTTTGACCGGGCAGAAGCCGGCTCCACCGGCCATCACTTGGCTTCTGCCTCCTGGGCCGACGCCGACCCCTTTGGAACCGAAGCCTTCGGTTCCCCCACCCGTGGGACCGGCCCATATCCCACCTCGACCCATCTCGGTCTCTCCACCGATTCTGGTGGAACCACTGCCTAAGCAGCCTCAGGGAGGGGCTCCCTCGAAAGCGGACCAGACAGACACACACCGGGCTTCCCTGACGTCTTGTCCATCATGGTTACCCTGACCGCCCGGCAGATCGAAGGGGACGTGGGTGGGAAACCATTGTACCCGACTCCTCGGACTCTGATGTCACAGGACTTCACTCCATCCTGGGGATGAGGAGTCCTCAGTGGCAGGTTTAGGGAGGATCCTTCCTCCCTTTCAAGGCATTCTCCGCCTGATCTCTGAATCTACCGGAATGCCCCCGGAGTCTATCCAGAAAAAGGCGGAGTACCCCCTTACGGACATCCTAAAAAGGGGGGATACCCCGACGGAGGCCTTTCCAGTGGCCAAAGCCATCACTGGCCCGGCCCTTGAGCTCTGGCAGCATCCAGCTTCCTGCCTAGCACCGTCTGCCCACATGGCCCGCAAATATGCGGTGCCCATGGGGTCCCTGCCAGGATTCACAGAACATCCTTCGACCGAGAGCCTAGTGACCGCTTCTGTGTTTAGACGTACTGGTAGCTCGGCCGACACAGACCGACCCCCGGACAAGGAGTCCAAAAATATGGTCCACTCTGCCTGCAAGGTCTGTGCTGCCTCTTCCTTAGGCCTTCATCAGGCCAGTTCGACTATCATTATGGCACACTTCTCTCATGCCCTCCTCGGGTCATTAGACGAAGTCCTCCCTCATCTCCCAGTGGACATGCAGACCACGGTCAAGCAAGTCTGTGTTCAGGGCTGTGTTGTTGCAAAACAGCAGCTCCAGACGGCCGGGACATTGGGATTCTTGTGCCTGCTCCTTAGTAGCCGCAGTGGCCTCGCTGCAGGGCCTGGCTGAGGTTAACCTCCTTTCCAGCGGATACCCAGCACAAGCTAGCTGACGTTCCTTTCCTTGGCACCAACTTGTTCGGTCCAGGAGTGGCGGTCACCTTCAGCGTGTCGAGCAGGCCAATGCCACCTTGGATGCTACCTCTGCAAAAGGTTCTTGGGCAGAACCAGCAGAAAAGAAAGAAGAAGCCATTTAGCATTCTTCCCCTGCGGTCAGGCAGCCCTCCCATCAAGGAGGCCAGCAGCAGCAGCAGGCTCAAGCTTGCGCACACGGCCCAACAGGGTCCTCAACAGCCCCATAAAGGAGGCCGGCGCAGGTCAGGTTCTTCTCCTCCTCCTCTAAGCCTGCTCAGTGATGGGTTGGGGTTGCCACCTCTACACCAGTCACGCCAGCTCTGGGTCCTCCCGTGGGGGGTCAGCTCCACCACTTTCATTCCGCCTGGTCCGATATCACTTTGGACAGGTGGGTTCTTGAAGTGGTCAGTCAGGGACTGCCTCTAGAGTTCGAGCAGTACCCTCCCAGCTGAGCCTGCGCTCCTTGGTAGGAAAGGATCTCGGCTTACACTCAGTCGGCTCTTCGAGACGACATAGCTCAGCTCTTCCGCAAGGAGGCTGTAGCTCCAGTGCCGGATCCTCCTACAGACCCAGGCTTCGTGTCTAGGTACTTCCTGGTGCCCAAGCGGACGGGGCATTGGCGCCCCATCCTAGATCTCCACGACCTGAATCAATATCTCAGGTCTTGCACCTTCCAGATGGTAACTCTGAACCAGATCATACCATCCCTGGAGTGAAACATGTGGTTCTGTTCACTGGATCTACAGGACACGTTCTTTCATGTCCCAATCCATCCATCCCATCAGCGGTTCCTTCGCTTCAGGGTCGAAGGTACCCTGTACGAGTTCCGAGCCATGCCGTTCGGCCTGTCAGCGGCCCTCCGGGTCTTCACCGATGCATTGCAGTGGTGGCAGCCCATCTTCGGTGTTGAGGATTACTGAATCTACCCTTATCTCACGACTGGCTCTTGGCAGGATCCTCCATTCCGGAGGTGGAGAGGTCAGGGATCTGGCTCTTCAAACCTGCTCCCAACTCGGCCTCCTGATCAACAAGGCCAAGTCGGAACTCGTGCCTGCTCAGGTGATGGGCTTCATTGGGACAGAGCTCGACTCTTGTCAACAAGAGCTCGGCTCCCGGCAGACAGAGGCGGAGGTTCTCTCCTCCTTTGCCCTGATCATTTCTGGTTGGGCACTGCGCCCTGCCGGGACTTTCTGCGCCTTCTGGGTTACGTGGTGGCGTGCACCTCAGTGGTCCGTTGGGCCAGGTGGCACATCGCCCCCTACAGTGGGAGCTGGCTGCCCAGTGGATTCAGCGCCACGGTCATTTCGACCAGCTGATCACTGTAACCCAGAACATGTGAGATGCGCTCCAGTGGTGGACCGCCCCAGAACGGTTGCAGGAAGGGATCCCGTTTGTCCACCCCGAGCCGACGGTCGTCCTTACGACCGATGTCTCTCCCATGGGCTGGGGAGCCCACATGGGGGACAGCAGAGCCCATGGGTTCTGGACCTCCGAGGAGTCCCGATGCCACATCAACCTGTTGGAGCTCAGAGCAGTCAGCACTGTCAGCTTTCACTCCTCAGCTCTGGGGTCAAGTGGTTCAAGTCCAGACGGACAATACCACGACCATATACTACCTCAACAAACAGGACGGCATGCACTACCGTCTGCTGTGCAGGGAGGCGCTCCGCATCTGGACCCTCGTACATCGGCTGGAGGCAGATCTCCTAGCCATTCATTTGGCAGTAGTCTCGAACCAGCTGGTGGATGCTTTCAGCCACATAGGCCAGACATCCCACAAGTGGTCGCTCCATCCAGAGGTAGCTTACAGTCTGTTCTCCCGCTGGGGCGTACCGTTGGTGGACCTGTTTGCCTCAAGGGAAAACACCAAGCTGAGGCTGTATCATGCCCGCCCCCCTCAGCAGGGCTCGCTGCAGGGGGATGCCTTTTCGAGGCCGTGGACCCCAGGCCTCCTCTACGCCTTCCCTCCATTTCCCTTGATCCACAAGGTGCTTCTCAAGGCGAGGAGGGACAAGGCGAAGGTGATCCTGGTAGCCCCAGATTGACCATGCCAGTTCTGTTATCCAGATCTCCTCAGCCTCAGCTGCAGGCCCCCGGAGTGGCTTTATACACGCCCGGACCTGATATCGCTGAACCAGGGGAAGGTATTCCATCTGGACCTTCAGTTCCTGCACCTTACAGCCTGGTACCTGAGCGGCTAGAGTTCCAGGCTCTGGGTCTTTCTGAGGATGTCTACACCATGGTGGAGGCATCTCGTAAGGAATCGACCAGGAAATGTTATGCCTTCAAATGGAAGAGATTTTCCATTTGGTGTCAGGGTAAGAGTCTGGACTCCTTATCCTGCTCTGTGGCTAACATTCTTGACTACCTTGGTCTCTCTCCAAAGGGGGTCTCGGTCATCGACCCTTAGGGTGCACCTGGTGGCCATTTCTGCTTACGGGTGTGGGCGGTCAGCTGAAGTGGTGCAGGAGACAGTGGTTGGGCGCTTCTTCAAGGCCTGGATCACATATCCCTCTGGATGCGTGAACCTCCACCTCCGTGGGATCTGTTGCTGGTTTTGTCAAAACTCATGGGCAAGCCATTCGAACCTATGCACAAGTGTGTACTCTCTCACTTGTCGTGGAAGATGGCCTTCCTGGTGGCTGTCACATCAGCCAGAAGGACAGGGAGCTCAGGCACTGTCGGTGGACTCCCTTATCTGGTCTTTCATAGGGACAGAGTTGTCTTGCTCCCCACCCGAAATTCCTTCCGAAGGTGGTATCAGAGTTTCACCGTAACCAGGTATTGACTCTGTCAGTATACTGCCCTAACTAAACCTCAGACGTCGAGTACAGGTTCCATACTTTGGACCTGAGACGTGCTTTCTCCTATTATAAGGAGAGAACGGCAGAAATTCGAGAAGAGGTTCGCCAGCTGTTTGTCACCTACGCTGAAGCTGCTTCTGGCAGACCTGCAGCCAAATGGACCATTGCAAGGTGGATTACCTCACGCATAGGTCTGTGCTGTGAGTTGGCGGGCAAGGAGCCTCCCAGAGGGATAAGAGCTCATTCTACCCACCATACTGCTACATCGGTGGCTGCTTCTAGGGACATCCCTATCCAGGAAATCTGTCTGGCTGCTACCTGGAAGTCGGCAAACACCTTCATTACCCTCTACCACATCGACCTTGAGTCACACCAGGATGCTGGTTTTGGGCCTCGGTTCTCAGTCTTTATTTCCCAAGTAGGGGGTGTGCTCATTGCCTCCCTCCTCCCGGAGGAGACTGTTTGGGTTGCCAAGTGTGGATGAACAACATATCCACACTCCTAGAAGAACAGGTTACTCACCTGTATAGTAGTTCTAGGGTGGTATATGTTGTTCATACCTGACCTCCCGGCTTTGGGCGCTTCCAGCTTCCAGCGGGCTAAAATCTGGCGTCATGGGGTGGAGTCGAGGTTTATGCCACCCGGGTGTGTGGGAGGAGCCAGCTTGAAGACTTCCGGCAAGATTTAAAGGGGAAAGGGACATGCCAAGAAGTGTGGATGAACAACACATACCACTCCTAGAACTACTGTTACAGGGGAGTAACCTGTTCTTTTGGGTGGCCCTGCACAGTAAGGCAGTGATCTTACACGAATCAATCGTCACCATTTTTTCCACCATTGGATCTCTGCCGATGGCACAAGGACCTGTGGGAGCACAGGCTTTCACAGCCTAACTACTAGGGCTGGCGGTGCTGGCACCACACAAGGCAGACGTGAGCGTAGCACTCATGGACCAGCTAGTAACCAATGCCAGCCTCTACTTTCCTCAGTTCTCTCTTTCTTGCCATGGAGAGCACACAGTGGGAGCGCTTTAGTCGTCATTATCTGTATCATATTCCTTCCTCGGTTCTCCGCTGCCCCATTTCAACCCCATACCTCGGCACCATATCCTCTTTTGGTAACATTTTTATTTTCTCTGGCAGCATCAAACCCTTTTCTCCTTCATTTTTTCTTATTTTTTTCTTCAGTGCCGTGTCCAGTCTCAAGTAGCCCAAGAAGACATCTCGGAGGAAGAAGAAGAAGAAGGACAGCCCCAATGTGCATCGGTGCTCCTGTGGGGGTCCCATTGCTGTCCAGGACTGGCACGGTGCCTGTCTGACCTGCCTCAGCACTGGCCATGATATTGATAGGTGCGACGCCTGCTTCTCTATGGACTGCTGCACCTTTGAGATCTGCATGTTGAAGTGGGGTCACAGTCCCCCCCCCCCCACACTTTTGGAGGCAGGCATCACATCAGGGACGCCAAGATGAGGTCCCTTGGCTCTTCCCCTGAGCCTGTTCCTAGTACTATACTTACTGCAGAAGACCAGGCTTTTCCTTTTGCTTGGCCCACCAGAATGTTGGAAAGCCTAGAGGAGGGGGTATGATGGACAGTCAGTCTCCTTCAGGGGACCGGCTGAGCACCCTTCCCAGTCTGACAGCCCTTCAGGGTAGCGGATGCCCCTAGTGGTGAGATCAAAGCTGTACACTGGGCCTACACTGGTGGGCAGCTTGGCTTTACAGCCCAGTGCTGCCTTGACTTCTGGTACTATGACTAGTACCGGTGAGAGCTGCGCTGCTGGACTCAAGGCTGAGCACCTTCCCAACACTGCTAGCAGTGCTGGAAGAGGAAATGCTTCTGGAGCCGGTTCCTCTTGTTCCCTGGAAGTGCTTTGGATATCCTCCCCCAAGCGGTCGGATGACCGGAAGAGGGTGTCGGGGAGGACCTCGGGACTGTTGAGGGCTCTGGTGATGAAGGAGGCCTGCCTGGGCCTAGGTGGGCAGCACCGCAGTTGGTGCTGGAACCTCATCGGCTCCGTTCATGGTGCAGGTTTGAGTTCTGGTGCCATTCTTGGTGCTGGGACCCTTGCTGGCACTATTCACAGTGCTTGTTTGGGTCAGGGGTTGTTTCAGTGCTGCTCCTAGTTCCGGCAACATTGGGACGGTATCATCTCTTGTGCTGTTTCCAGCACTTCTGCCCCTGAGAACTCTGTTCTCAGTTCTGGGCCTGTCCCAATGGACATGGCAGTCCTGGTCAGGAAGGGACCTTGAAGTCTAGGTTGGCAGCTCTGTTCTTGCCCAGAGTAGGGGACAGGTCTGGCAGGAGTCACAGTGCCGGTTTGAACCCTTGTTTCCCTCCAGAACTGGCTGGCCCTGCCACCATATTTCTCAATCTTTTTTTTCACTGAAATGAGGGGCATGGCCACTCAAAATGAGGGACAATGAACTTCCGAATGAAGGACACATTCTCAGACATGGAGATACAAGCTCAAAACACTTTAGAAATAATTGTCTTCGCCATGTAAGGTTTATATTTGATTCAGCATCTTATAATATCATAAATTTTGCTTTAAAGTCTGAATTTACATCACATTCTCTGTGTGGGCAGCACCTTTTTCATGATGGATGGATAAGGGACAAAGCAATTTAAGGGCAAAATGAGAGCTCTCCCATGTAATCTGGGACAGCTGAGAGGTGTACTTGTCACTGTTTGGGAGTGGGGTCACCCGTGGGACCTGCATGGCTCTACTTTCCCACCTGGGGCTCCCAAGGGTGTCATCCCATTAAATCCTCAGCTGTTGGCCATTCGCTGGTGAGTGAGTCTGCCAGTCCCCAGTGGTCCCTTGAGCATTTTCACAGGCCTGCCAGGGACCCATCCTGGTCTTGCATGACCCTTCTCCTCCCCCTCCTCCTGTCCTGGGCATTCTTGGTCATATTGGGCCTCTGTCCTGGGAACAGTTCAGGGAGGTGACTGGTGCTTTTCCCATAGCCTCGTGAGGTTACACCAGACCATTTTCCATCCTGAGGTCCCACACTGCAGCCCTCTGATTCAGTCTCCTCATCTTCTCCCACTTTTACTTCTGCAGAAGCAGACACTTCCATTCATCTCTTCTCTGACACTGAGTACACCCGGTACCAGTGGTTCCTGGGTGAGATGATGCAGGAGCTGGGCCTGCACCATTTTGCTAGTCACAATCCTGCTAACCTGGCGCTGTCATTCCTGGGTGAATATAGCAGGGATTCCACAATCATCCCTTCATTACCTTGGCCCTTTACGGAGGCATTCAGGGATGTCTGGCTCTGTCCCTCTGCCCCTTCTCTGGCCCCAAAGGACGTCTAGCGCAGGTATTGCTCTCCCATGGGGTCTCCAGGTACCATGCCACATCCTCCTTTGGGATCCTTTTTCTGGACACCCCTCTGGGCATAGACGTCTGGTGCATGACCACCTCCTTGACTCTTGACTTTGCAGAATTTAATGTCTGGGGCAGGAGGTTTTTTTTTTTGGTGGCTGCGCACCACTCTGTGCATCTCTGCTCATCAGGGCCATTAATTGACCTATGGCAAACACCTGTGGTCGATGCTGGAGCAACTCCTAGTGTCATCACCAGACTGCAAGGTGACTAGGCAGGCCATTAATTTTTCCACTCAGGGTCTGGAGGTGGCGAGGTACCAAGCGAGGGCATCTTATGGTGCCAGTGAGGTAGCTTCCAGGCTGGTGGGAACTGCAGTCTGCATTAGGCAAATGGCACAGCTTAGCCTATCCAGCTGACACCCTTGGCCTGGTGTAGGGTGCTCGCCTTGCACTTCCAGGGAACCCACTTTTTTCCCAGCGGGTCATGCACAAGTTATCGGGGTGCAGTCCTGCTTCCAGGCCACGGGAGGCTCCACCTGCCCTTACTCAGTTGCAGGTCCCACCAGACCCTTGAAGGGGTCCCTGTCTTCTTGTGGTTATCCCCATAGAAGGCTGAGGGAACAGCCTTTTCCCTCAGGGTGAGCAGCACAGATCTTATGGGTGGTAAGCTTGGCACTTTGACCCAATGGTGGGAATAAATGGTGGATACTAATTCTTGGAAGATATGAAAATTACATACTCGTAAATATCTTCATCATTTATTCACACGCGTATCCACCATCCTCTGCTCAGCTAAAGCCAGGGCCTCTGGGCAGCTCACCCTATTCTTCTTTCTCCTTTTCCCCTTACCACTCCTTCACCGCCTTTTCTTTTTCCTTGTGGCCTCCTATTTTGGGTCCCTCTAAGGAAAAAAAAAAAGAGAAAAAAGGTGCAAAGGAATGTTCCCCTTTTGGTGATTTCTACTTCAGAAAAAAAAAACTGTTTTTCTTTTTCCCCAAGGGAGCTTTCCTTCCCCCATCTGTTGTCCTCCTTTCCCTCAGTCCAGTTCCTGTAGTGGCTGCCTTAATGGGGCTCTTGCAGCTGCTGCTTCAGCCCTCATGATTTAGATGGCTTTTTTTTTTTTTTTTTCAGTTGTTTAACCAGGAGTAACACACTAAGCTGAAAGCTTTTTTACAGGTGCGACCTGGGAGCACAGGGAAGTTAAGTGACTTGCTCAGGGTCACACAGTATGCAAGTGGAAGCTGTGGGATTCAAACCCAGGTCTGGTCTGCTGGATGTCACCAGATTTACAGCTCAGAGCCTTAAACCACTGTGCTATACTGCCTCCCTTTTAGTCTCCTCTTAACTGCTGAGAGCAGTAATCTATCCTCTGGGTCTCAACAACATTCTCTCCGGGAGGACACTCCTGTTTGATATGCTTTCTCCCCCCATATCCACTAGAGTGGCACTTCATCCCACCTTTCTGGCCAGAACAATCCGCTGGCTACTGCCTTCCCACCCTGCTGCCCAGGTGGCCGTAGGCTCTTGCTTCCCTTAAACCACTACCCTTAGGCCCATTCTCAGCCACCTGTTTTAGTTGGTTGTCGGGTTTTATTGTTTGTAGGATTGTATAGTTTATATTCTTTTCCTGACTCTTTGGGCTAGTCTCCTTAGTTCTTCTGTTTCCTTCTTTTTTCTCTGCATGTTGTTTTTCTGTCCAGGCAACAGAACTGAGGAAGGTAGGGGGCCAGTGTTGGTTATTGGCAAGTCGATGAGTGCTGCGCCATACGCCTTGTGGGCAGAGCCGGCACGACGTTGGCTCCCTAACCCTAGGCTGCAGAAAGACTTTGCTCCCTGGGGTCCTAGTGTCTCAGACCAAATGATGGGAATAAATGGTGAAGATATTCTGGAAGATCAGGGATTACAGTGACTACTTCATTTCCCATTTCTCATCAATGGGAGTGAGATAACAGTATATGGACTTTGAGAGCGAAGCTTGAGAGGTCCATGCTGTCATGTCGTCCCTAGATGGGAACTCAGTCTTGTTGTGCATGGGCACCCATACACTGTTTTGTATAGTGTATCGTTTTCTAGACCCCCCCCCCAACTCAGAAATGTCAGCAGACTATTGCATAGTGCTGGTATCTGCTGGTCACTTGGCACTCTAGAGAAGCATTTTTTAAAGTGTCTCTGTATGTTTTCTGTGTACTTTGGTACCTCTTCTGCTCTCTGGCTGTCATGGTGTCTGTTACTGTTGGAGTCATGGCAGCACTCAGCATCGCTGTCTCTCACACCAAATGGTCACATTGTTGTTGTTTTTTTGTCCCTTGTCTGAACAGGTCTCTCTTTCTGCCATGCAGTGCCACTGAATTGGCACATAGATGCCCCATGTCCGTATATAAAAATGGGCACAGCTAGGACATTTCTGAGCAAAACACTTCCAGACCGCAGTCGCTGAGCACGAGAGCCGCACCTACAGTTGTGGGCGCTCTTTCTCTGTCACTCTGTCTCAGTTAGAAAAGCACAACATTGCTCCGTCTCTCCCTCACTCTTAAGTTACAAAAGTCTGCATCATTCTCTCTTTAGCATTAAAAAAAAAAAAAAAAGGTGAAACAAAAAGTTATGACTTTCACAAAGATCTAACACCTGAAACCAAAACACAAAATTACTGTTTTAATGTTTGCAACTACAGTGCTGCATGGGAGGCCTCAGCCAGTGGGAGCAGCGCAAGCCAAAGCAGTTGGCACAAGATCATTTAGATTGTTGGAGATGTTATATATGGAAATCCATGTACAACAACATTTTGCCTATGCATTATAGGGGTATTGAGAATATGGATTTCCATACACAGTCATGTCAAACGATGCACTATATATAGAATAGTCTCTGGGTGATCATAAACAACCAGGCAATGTTTCCATCGAGGGTATGTAATGACATCATAGAGACCGCAAGAGCAAAGCTCTAGCGCTCTCTTTGATGTCATTACATGCCCAAGATGGAAACACAGCCGTAGCTGTATATGGGCAACCATACACTGTTTTATATAGTATGCTGTTTACCCCATTAAAAAGTTCTTACAGAACATTGCAGTGCTCCTGCTCGTTCCGGTAGCTCACTGCCCAAAACCAGTGCGCTCCAGCTTGCTCTTGCAGCTGGCACCTCGCTCTCTGAAATCACTGCTTGATAACAACAATCCATAGCCACACACTTTTTTTTTTTTTGTTCAAAACAAAAACCACAAGCAATAAATACAGTTCCTAACTCCTAACAACACAGCCACTTACGACTGTCCATTTTAAATCTGCATGTGTGGTCTGCTTGCTAAATGGCGCGGCATTCTTCTGTGAGTTGTTTGAGAAGCCACATCTTAGAGTGAATCGCTCACCACGCACTGACGTTAAGGCTGAAAAGTTGTTGTGGTATCGTTGTGATGTTAGAAAAATACCACAACAACTTGTCATGAACTGTACCACATTAAGAAAATCGTCTATATGGAAATCCATACACACAAAGCTAACCATATACTATAAAGAGTTTTAAAACCATGGTACTTACAACAGTTGCAGACAGTGGCTCTAGGTTTAGCTACCAGTGTTGCCCCACAAGGTTCTGAACTGGTTTACTTGGTTTTATTAAGGCAGAAGTAGGCACTCAGCCCACTGAGACTGCCTTCCCCTCACTGGTGGGGTGAATTGAATCTTACTTGCCCAGTACATGACGATCTAATTCCCTTTTAAACACCACAGATTTATTGATGTCCACTAATTGTTGTGGTAGGGAGTTCCACAGTTTACATGGTAGGAAAGCACTGAGCTGGAAAACCAGCAAAAAGGTCAGCACTCCATTCAAGTCATGTAGTCAGTTCAAATCTCAGTTCGCAATGTTGCAGAAAACAGACTGGCAGCAGTAAATCCCATAAATTCCAATTTAATATTCACAAAGTTAAAACACGCAGTTAGTTAGGCAGCAAAACAGACATTCAGAGAAGTCAGCAACTATAATGGCAGAGCATAGAAGTAAAAACATTCTTTTCTTTAGGAGCTGTATAGACTTAATTCCAAATGGCAGCTAGCCAGTTTCACCTGCGACATAGATTCCTGCTCCTGCTACACCCAGACTCACCAATTAACGTTTCAACGTCATAATGACGTCTTCATTAGAATGGACTTGTTAGAGACCAGTGGCCCATTTAAATATAAAATTTAAAAGTGCAGTGCAAAAAATAATAGAAAAAGCCCAACTTGTGTCACAAAAAGTTTTAGGTACCAAACAAAGCACCAATAAATACAGTGTTTAAAAACAAACAAACAAAAAAAAAAAACGGCTTCATTTACCATGTACAGAAAGTGACTAAGTGCAATAAAATAGATACAGGGTTAAAAAATAGTAGAGACCAGACACATGCAGTGATGCATGCAGTGATGCATACAACGCCAGCAACTAGATCACAAATTACTGATGAGCTCACGGCTACATAAATGCACAGCTGAATCACACACAGATAAATATACAAATACAATATAGGCATCAAAAATACTTCAGATATGCATATGCAGTCAATATCACAACAGCGAGGGGGATAGGGAAAGGACAAAGAGCAGATAGCGGAACAGAAACGCAGGGAATTCCTATAATGTATGTAAAGGGATTTTTTCATTAGTACGATACGGAATTAGTCTCTAAAGTAGTACTCCAGTACGCTTCTCTGTGCAAAAGTTTATTTTTCAGACTGCCACCTCTGCGGTCTAATTCCACCTTTTCAATCCCAATATGTCTCAGGGCAGCTGCTGAGCCATGCCTTGCTTCTTTAAAGTGTCTTGCCATGGCATAGGTCTCATTGTTTGTCCTGATTGCTATTTTATGTTCAGCAATGCGTAGCTTCAAAGCCCATTTTGTTTGGCCCACATACATAAGGTCACATGGGCAGGACAAAGCGTAGACAACACCTTCTGTGCTGCAGTAGTTGGAGTTCAGCTCCTGTCCCCCTCTTCCACCATCTCCCCTCACTCTCTCTGCCTCTTTCTCTCTCCCTCTCCCTCCTCTCTTTCTGTCCATGCCCTTCTCCCCCTTGCCCTCCTTCTTACCTGCTCCCTCTCTGTCATGCTCTCCCTCTCTGTCGTCTCTCACAAACTCTGTCCCCTTCCCTCTCCCTACCTCTCTCTCTTACACGTATGCTTTCCTATTTTATATTATGGGCTGGTATATGTATATACACGTGTGTATATATAAATATATACATATATTTACACATGTCTATAAATTTTGTTTTGTTATATCTTGATATTTGCTTGTAATATTGTTATTTATATTTATGATATGTGTTATTTTCTCTTGTACTTTTTGTGATTGTTTACCTTTACCTGTAATATGTTGTTGTCCAGGACCACCTTGAAAATGAGCTAGTTCAGTGGTGTTTTACGCCTGGTTAAATAAAGTTGATTGATTGATTGATTAAATTGATGAAATCCTTAATAAGGAATGTCTTTCCACTCCTAGGGCGGTTAAATGACTGTGTGTTGCAAGTACTGCTGCAGTGTACACAGTGGCCACATTTACAATTGCCCACGGGGGGGGAGGAGATTAGGTAGCCACGGGCTAAGATTGGGCTGTGGTGGGAGTATGGCATGTACTAAGCTGTCTCTTAAATTTGTGCCATGACAGTAAGAGATGCTTGGTGGATCATTGCTGATGCTGTCAGATTTTGTATCGCTCTGAAGAATGTTCCAGTGACTTTTAACTATTTCCCCAATAGTCTCTGCTCCTGGGAAAAATTGTGTGATTAAGGTAGGTGGAGCTTGTGTCACATCCGTATTGTTATTTTCTCTGCCTTGCAGAATAATGCTTCTGCCTTTATTTTTTTGCCTCCAGGTATGCTGAGTGTACATTCCTTACATCGTGGCCCCGTTCTGTAAATCTCTTAGCCATAGCAGCACTGTGTTTTATAAATTCCTCCGTTTCAGAACATGTTCTTTTTTACTCGGAGAAATTAACCATTAGGGATGTTTGAGATCAGACTTCTAGGATGGCAGCTGTCTCCGCGTAGTACTGTATTACGCACTGTATCCTTGCGGAACAGTTTCGTATGAAGTTTGCCATGTGATTTATATACAGTGAGATATAGGAAGTTTACTTCGGTTCTGTTCCATTTCATAGCGAATCTGAGGTTTCTATTGGTGCTGTTAAGTCGAAAAATTATGTTAACATTTCTTCACCCCCTTTCAACACAACAAAATAATCATCAATATAACACTTTCATGTAGAAATAAACCTTGAAAATGGATTATACCTTGCATCGAATATATTTCTATTCTACCAGGCTCCAACATACAAATTTGCAAGATTTGGTGCAAAGGTTTCGTTGCACCCACGCTGGTGCCTTTGTTCTGGAAAAAGAACTTTTTATCAAAGATGAAAGAGTTGCATTCTAGAACCAGTCTAGCACAGTCACAGATAAAACTGGATGGTGGGGTCACATCAGTTGACCTTCCTGATGGGGCTTGTTGGATTGCATTTAGACCACTTTCATGAGCGATGTTTGTATAAAGACTCTCAGTGTCAGTGCATGCCAGTATATCATTCTTATCAATATCAGTGTGCGCTTTGTTTGGTACTTAAAACGTTTGGTGACACAAGTTGGGCTTTTTCTATTATTTTTTGCACTGCACATTTAAATGGGCCACTGGTCTCTAACATGCCCATTCTGATGAAGACATTGTTATGACGTTGAAATGTTAATTGGTGTTTCAGTCTGCATAAGTGTGCCAGGGTGTAGCAGGTGAAATTGGCTAGGTGCCATTTGGAATTGTCTACACAGCTCCTAAAGAAAATAATGTTTTTACTTCTACGCTCTGCCATTATGGTTTGCTGACTTCTTTGAATGTCTGTTTGTTGCTTATCTAACTGCGTGTTTTAGCTTTGTGAATATTAAATTAGAATTTATGGGATTTACTGCTGCCAGTCTTTCACTGCGAACTGAGATTTGAACTGACTACGTGACTGAATGGAGTGCTAACCTTTTTGCTGGTTTTCCGTCTCTGTGCTTTTCTACTGAGTTTTACACCCTGGTAAATGCACCTTATGCTTGAAGGCTAAAGGTTTTGTGCTGTTGAGCTACTGTCTTTTGTGCTCTTTGAATGTCCATAATTTACATGTTCGTACTGTAAAATAATGCTTTCTTGTCTGTTTTGAACATTGGTATGTGTAGCTGTTTGTTATGACATCTCAGATTATTAGTCTTGGGTGCAAAAGATAATGTGCATTCATTTGTTAGATGATTTTCATGAAGAATGTTAAAAAGCATAAGGTCTTCCCTATTTCTACGTAATTGTAGATCATATATTCAGAGTCTTGAGCCTATCCTGATAAGAAAATTTCTTTACCCGTGGGATTATCTTAGTAGTTCTCTGCTGCACACTATCCATGGTGTCAGTATTGTTTGGTATATTCTTATGGTAAGTAATCTTGTGGAGGACACCACCAGCAGGGTTGCCACGTCTGCTGATGACATTGATAGGAGAAGCAGTTGCATCTCTGCATGAGATAAATGAAATGAAGTGGGCCTTGGACATGCTTGGGAAGTGGGCAGAAAAATGGCAGATGAATGTCAACGTTAAAAACTTCGAAGTGATGGCAGCTAGTTCAGAAGAATATAGGGCACAGTACAGCCTGATTAACACAAGAGATTACCGAACAGGAAAAGGCCCTAGGGGAATGACCAGCAGCAGCTGGGACCACAGTACGGTGCGGCAGCTAGCGCGGTGAATAGAACCATGATGTGCATCGAGAGAAACCATTGCTGCTCAAGAGGTAGTGATGTGCCTGCACAGATTGCTAGTCAGACTCCCTGTTGAGTATAGTGTAGAGTTCTGTGCCCCATATCTGAGGAAGGATATTGACAGGATAGAGAAGGTGCAGTGGAGAATGACCAGGAAGGGTGAAGGCTTGGACAACATGGGCTGTGACGTGACTGGCAGAACTGGGCATGTTTTCCATGGAAAAGAGAAGACTCTGGGAGACCTCATTATAGTACATGTATCTGGAAGGGATAAAAACACCAGATTAGACCAAATGCAGTTTTTGAGGATACAGATGGATGAAAGGAGACTAGGACACTCGCTGTCTTTGAAAGCAGCAGTTTATGTTGCATTGTTTTTTAATATGCTTTATGGTGCAGTACATTCCTTGTTAACCCTCAGTGTTGATCCTTGTCATTTCAGTTTTGTTTCAAAATCCATTTTTATTGTGCCACATTTTATTTTATGTTCACCAAGTTACTGTTTAGGGCAGGGTTTGTGGCCTGCAGTTAGTCCAGATGTCCACAGTGTCCGATAAACTACCATGCAACAGAAATTACTCCCCGATTTATCTTGGTTGCAAGAAATGGGTGTAAGGGATTTACCGTTTTACAGCAAAACTTTTACAACTGGCATTAGCAGAACTCTGTTACACAGTACTACTGAAAAGGTTATATTTCCGGAGCTCCCTTTTTTTTTTTCTTAATTTTTTTATTACTGAAGACATTTGTATCTTTTGCCCCTCAGATTTCATCTTTTCTCCTTGCTTATTCCTGCCATGAAGTCTAATCCTCTGCTTATACAAAATCCCATTCTGTTGTCACAGAAAATATTCTGGTGTCACAAGCAGAGAGGATTAGGATTTCAGGGCAGGAAAAGCAGCAGGAATAGACAGTCTGTGAAGCAAAAAGAGCCTGTTCCATGCAGATTCCTTTAGTAATAGAAATGAATCGAATGGACTAAAATTCAGGTTTTTTAAAGCACACCAATCATGCTCGGGTTAAAAAAAAGTTGCAAACAAACATACATATAGCAGGCATGCCTCCCAGTAAGTCATTTGATACAGCAACATAACTTTTTTAATCCTGTGTGATGTGTAGGGAAGAAATTGTATATGAACTCCACGGAGCCAGAAGCCTGATCCCTTTCACTTTCTAGAGTGAGCCACCCAGGATCAGACATTTGGTAACATCTGAGTTGGGAGAGCATGGGAGCATGTTCCTTAAAGTAAATGGGGTCACTTTTTTTAGTTGCTGTTCAAAATATTTTACAGTCCTGTTTCTTGGGCATAAGAGTCACAACTCAAGTAATACTCTTCAAAACGAAAGGGTTTGGAGTGATAGTTCCATGGAGCCACATACGAGCCCTTCCTTTCCTTTTCGCACAGGGTTAAACAGTTAGTTTTGTTGTTTAGGACTGACTGGGAGGTAAGCCGGCTACATGTTTTTTTTTTTTTTTTTTTTTTTCAAATCCAAGATTGGGTTGTCTTTTTTTTTTTTTGTTTTGTTTTGTTATTACTGTTTATGCTCTTACTACGGCCCTCTACCCCCTTCAGCCAAAGCCTCCATCTTTGGCCTTTCTGTTCTTCTTCCCAGTAGAACCCCCTAGGGCATGACCTGTGGGGTGGACCAAGCCCCTCAGGATCCTGAATCCAGTCTGCAGAAGCGTGTCCAGTCAGTGATGTGAGGCCTGCGGTTGTCGGGTGTCATCCTGAAGAGCAGCGAGGGGCTCTTCCCAGATTTTCATCAAGGACCTCCCTTCACTGGACCACACCTTTGGAACTGTAGGACCACTGAGAAACTTTTGCTAGCAGGGGGTCATCCACAGTGACGTGCAGTGTTAGTACCTGTATAATCGCTGGCGGACCCATTGCTCCTCAGTTCTTTCTCCTGCTGTCAAACACTCCTTGGGCCTGCAGAGGAAACAGCACTGTTGTTTTTGCTTTATTTGAATTTTCTTCAGAGTTTTCAACTATGTGTTTACTCACGCTATCAGCCGCCCAGGTGTTCCTACCAACTGATTTTTTTTTTTAGATCGCTTTCAGGGTCTTTTATGTCCTGGCCTCTGCAGATGGAACCTAAGAGATTCAAACTACCACTTTCTGGGCCATGGGGACGATACCGGAGCATTCTGGACACCCATCCTGTATGAAATTAACAGTAGGATGGCATCCTAAACCCAGAACATGAAGCCTGGGCTGGTCTTTGGTACCGTGCATTCTGCTAAACTTCATAAGCTGCTAGAATAACAGTGTGCCCTGCCATCACCAGGATTTTCGATGGATTCTTCCATCTTCAGATTCCAGTAAGGCCTCATCATCATACGCTTTGGCGGCATTGATCTTTACAATCCCCCGACCGTCCATGGGACATCAAGGTCAGGGCTTGGCTATAGCATGATCATACCCACTACGGACGATGTTCAGCCTTCATCGACCCCAACACCTATGGTCCCCTGTCGGGCATCATCAACTTCGAAAGGGTGCCAGTGATGTTTTCTCCATGGAGTTAATCTCCTAGTTCTGGTGCAGGATTTACTGCTGCCAGCACTTGGGTTTATCAACCTGGACTTCCAGGTGTGGAATGATAACATTGACGATTCACGTGTGTGTGTGTGTGTGTGTGTGTGTGTGTGTGTGTGTGTGTGTGTATGTATATGTATATATATATATGTGTGTGTATATGTGCGTGTGTGTGTGTATGTGTATGTATATATATATATATATATATATATATATATATATATATATATATGTGTGTGTGTGTGTATGTATATATATATATATATATATATATATATATATATATATATGTATATATGTGTGTGTGTGTGTGTGTGTGTATATATATATATATGCAATCCATTCTTTTGTAGTGTTGCCACAGCCTCAACTGCTGATGGCTCCATTGCCCATCATCACTAGGAGCGTTACTGAAGGCTGTCTTTCCACAGATCTTTTTGCCTTTAAAAAAGTAATGGAAGACTTGGATAGAGAAGAGGATTTGTGTATGCCATACCTACTCTCTGCTTATGCCCTCCACAGGGGAGAGGATCAACATAAAGTAGTCCGAGCCTGTGTTGCTGACCCTTCTCAGGACCCTTTTACCGTTTCTGCAGAAGTCCTGGGGGTAGTGGCAGAAAGCCAAGAGGCAGAAAGTGTCTTGACTTACCTGGCGGTTGCTCCACCACCTCCTGTGGTCCTGCCTCTGGTATACTAGAATTGGCAGGAGGCCATATTCTAAACATAGAAGAATACCCCTCCATTTTTTCTGATCTCTGGTGGATTTTCCCCTCTTTAATCGCAGGACTATTACTCTGTGGCCTCCCTGCCCCACCCAGGAGTGGTTCATCAACTGGCAGAAGCCTGTGCCATACCTTGGCCTCTTGGGCTGAGGCCGTGGATTAAGGGAAATGCTTTATAGCCCTCTCAGTTCCTGATGCTGCTAGGGATGGGATCAGTTTCCAGAACATGAGTTTTTCTAAACCTCCGGGTCCCCAGGTTGGTACCCCTCTGCCCAGGAACATTCCCTTTACTGGGTCTCTTGCTGGCCCCCCCCACCACTGTGACCCTCTGAAGTGCAGGTTGGGAGAAGTTATCTTTGCACTTATCAAAGTGGAAGGACTTACTACAGATGAATGGGTCCTTGATGTCATTGAACATGGTTATGCACTGGAATTCCTATACACCTCTCCAGTAACCCCTCCCCCAAATATGTCCCCCGAGCACCTGACTATTTTGCAAAAGAAGGTGCTCTCTCTGGTGGCGAAACGTACTATTGAACCGATTCCAAGCCCTGAGCAGAATAACAGTTTCTACTGCAGTTATTTTCTGATCACCAGTGAACAGAGGACTTGGGATCTATTTGGGATTTACAAGATTTGAACAAATTCTTTGATGACAAAAAGTTTCCTATGATATCTGTTCAGGCCATCATACCTATGTTGCAGCAAGAGGATTGGCTCTGTGCTGTTGATGTACTGGATGCCTTTATCCATATCAAACTTAGTAAGTGTGATCAGAAATATATCTGCTTTACTCTACCAGGAGAACATTTTCAGTTCTGTGTTTCTCTGCCTGAAGAGAGCAGTCACCCCGTAGTGAACTCCGGTAACGGCTGGTTCTCCAGTCAGTTTATTATTTTATTTAATTAATTCTGCAGCATTTTGCACCTTTGAAAAATATGTATTTTTTCCCTTTTTTTGTTAGAAAACTGGCATGAGTTATTTTGGAAAATTAGCATATTTTAGCATAGGGTCATTGGTAACGTAGTCCCCACTAACTGGAGCAAATTGAACACAAAAAATTTGCACCTGCCTGGGAAAACTGCACAAACTAATGCTGGCCCATTTGCACAGTGCCTGTGACCTGGGTTTAGGGAACACCCCGGATTGTCAGCTGGTGGGGGGTGGGGAGTGTCCCAGGGAACCCTCCTTGTCTGGGGAGGGAGGACACCTAGCTCCACTATGTGACTGTCACCTGGTTGACCACAGGTGGTAGTATAGGTGGAGCAGTTGGGGAGGGAGGACGTGGACAGGTTCTGTGCACCGGCACACACTGCATGTACATATGCAGATTGAGGCACTAGCTGTTGTTGGCTTCTAGGTCTAGGCAGAACAAGTGGAAAAAAATGGGCCGTTGCATAATTCAAGTACTCTTTAATCCCATACTGTCTGGCTGAGCCAGAAAGGAGTACTGGATTCAGAATATTGGAAGGGTTTGGGGAGCCCTGAAGTTTTGGGGAAAGTCATGGGCATTATACCTCCTGGGTTTGTCAAGATGTTGATGGTTGTGAATAAGCCTTGAGCTGAGGAAGAGGGCCAAGGCCAAGTAGGCAGAAAGAAAGAATAAACCTGCAGTCGGAGGGCCAGTGTGTTGGTGGGATGCTGCTGATGTAAGTGCATCAGCATGTCTTGTGTACACATGCCCGTGATGTCCTTGACATAGTGGTCCATTTGGGCTGTATTAAACTGAAAGGAACCCCACCACCACCGTGGCAGAAGATTGTCCCAGTATGCTTGTGCCCTGCACTCCTTCCCCACCATCTTGCACCAGTCTTTAGGCCTCGGCGGTCTCCTGTGCCCCTGGGTGCAGAGGGTCAGAGTTGTGCCAGACACCGACATCCAGTAGGATGCCTGGTCCGGCTCACCAATGAGTATGATCTTGTGGGATGTGGCAGTCCCCCAAGGACTGCCATATTCCTGAGGGAACATGTATATTATAACATGAGGCACCAGCCTGGTGCCACCACAACCCTAGCATATTGTGAAGGCTCTGAGGTTCTGGTGAAAGGGACCATTTGGGTCCTGTGAAACTTACTGTGGCCATTTGGAGGGGGGCACCTACCCTGTGGCTGCATAGTCTCAGCCTCCTCCGCTGGCTCTCCACAACACAGAGATTGCATTGTGCATGGGGCTCATGCAGGCCCCACCCACACCCATCCTGACCACCCATGTAGCCTTGCATGTGGCTCAGGATCATGTGTGGGGGGGGGGTTGCGCAACCTGTTCGGTTGCTTCGAAGTGCCCTGAAGGTGTGCATTATGTGAGAACGGGGCACTCAGTGGCTTTTCCCTTCTCAAGTACAGAAGGTCCAAGAGCCTTCTTTGGGTCAGGCCTTAGTTTTTTTACTTTCTTACCATTGTTCTTCAGCCTTTATTTGCATACAAACACATGAATTTGCCAGCAGAAGAAGGCCTTATGGTCTGTTGAGTCTGCTCGATGTGGAACCCATGTATTCTTCATTACATGTCTTACTCCCCCCTTATACCATCCCCTCTTAAAACTATCAACAGTTTTCATATTTAACTATTCTCTGTCTCCTTGTTAGTTTTATTTTTGCAGCGGATTTATGTTTTACTCCTTTAATTTCTGTGTAGCTTAATTTCTGCCCCCTTTTTTTTTGTGGTTAACCAGGTCTTTATCTTCACCCCAAGTCTCCATGCAGAATTCTTTTCAAAGTGAGCATTGTCTCCACTGCCAGCTGTATGTGTCCTATCCTCCCTCTCCTCCAATCTGTACTGCTGTTTTAATGGATATTTCTTCACAGAACTAACATCTGAAACAAAGAAATATTTGCCAGCAAAACAAAGGATAAAGAAAAAAAGCAGCATTATTTCACATGTAAACATCAGCGTCGTACAACTGGATCTTGTTTACAAAGAGGCCCCCAACAGCACAGCACAGGAAAGAAAAGGTCATTGTCTTGTTCTGGAAGATATCTTAGTTACTGGACAGTATATGATAACAAGTTATTTTGGGGCAGCCTTTGCAAGTCGTCAACGTGGCAGTAGTTCATGGAATAAAGGCCTCTCTCGCTTGTGTGTGTGTGTGTGTGTGTGTGTGTGTGTGTGTGTGGGCGGTTGGGGGAACCACATTCCAAATCCTTTGAGATATTATGTATGTTATTACATATGTTATATATTTAAATCTAGAGGTGGATTCGCCTCTCTTCTCCCCCATGATTTATTTGACTGTAGTTAAAGGTTAACATCCCTGTTGTTTTCCTTCCTGAGCTCATCATGTTTGGGGAAGAATCAGAAAAACATATTCAGAACCAGTTCATCTTATAGTTTTTTAATGTTCTGTTTTTGTGTTTTTTTTTTTCATTATCAAGTTCAGTTGTGTGGAAATAGATTACGTGTTCCCTGTAGCTATCTGTTTCTGTTGTTTGGTTCTTTTGCTGATGTCACATCCTCTGCTTGTCACATTATGATTATTTCCACATTAAGAAACTGTGATGTCACAAGCGGAGGATTAGAAGTGGGAGGAGATGAATTGTTGGGGCTGGCAGTATAGCCTAGAAGTTAGAATAATGAACTGTGAATCAGTTTGGTACATCCATCATACCTGAGTTTACACAGAAACAGAGAATTTGACAGCAGATAAGTACTCCCTGGCCCATCTAGCCTGCCCATTTTCCCTACCCACTTGTATTTACCACAGACCCTAATTGATCTGCGGCCTACCCTCTCTTCCCTATCGCTAGGGTTCCCTTATACCTATCTAATGCATTTTTGAATTCGCCCACCATTCATGCCCCCACCACCTCTGCAGGGAGGCTGTTCCATGTATCCACTACCGTTTCCATGAAGAAATACTTCCTTCTCTAACCTCGTATCATGACCCCTTGTTCTTGAACATCTTCTTTTCTGAAAGATGCTACCTTGTTGTACCTTATTTATACCCTTGAGATATTTGAAAGTCTCTATCATACCCCTCCTCACATCCAGCGAATACATATTGAGGTCCTCTAGTCTCTTCTCACATGATTTCTGGTGCAGCCCTTGCACCATTTTTGTTGCCCTTCTCTGAACTGCTTCTACTCTGTCTGATGTCCTTCCTGAGATGCAACCTCCAGAACTGGACACTACTCCAGATGGGGTCTCACCAATGATCTGTACAGTGGCATCACCACCTCCTTTTTTCTACTAGTGATACTTCGCCCTGTGCCCCCTATCATCCCACTGGCTGTCCCCACAGCCTTCTCACATTGTTTGGTCACCTTAAGGTAATCAAATATGATCACCCCCAGGTCCCTTTTCTGTTTGGTGGCCATCAGTACCTCCCCCATCATGTAGTCCTCTCCTGAATTTCTGTGCCCCCAGATGTGTGATTTTGCAATTCTTGGCATTGAATTTTAGCTGCCACACTCTCGACCACTCCTCAAGCTTGCTTAGGTCCATTCTTATCCCCCCCCCTCGGAGTGTCCTCCCTGTTGCAAAGTGGCATACCTTCCCTTCCAGCCCCTCTGCAGTGTCGCCTATGAAGACATTAAAGAGGACTGGTCCTAGCACCGATCCCTGTGGCACTTCACTGGTCACACCCCTCTCTTTGGATTCAACTCCATTTACCACCACCCTCTATGTCCTGCTGCTCAACCAATTTCTGACCCAGTTTACCACCCTGGGACCCACCCTCAGGCTGCCTAACCTGTTTATAATCCTCTTATGTGGGGCAGTGTCGAAGGCCTTGCTGAAATCCAGGTAGTCCGCATCCCCTGCCCCTCTCTGATGTACTTCCCTGGTCACCCAGTCAAAGAAGTTTAACAGATTTGTTTGGCAAGACCTTCCTGTTGTGAATCCATGCTGCCTCAGATCCTGTGCTCCTCTGGATTCAAGATATATCGCAGTTCTTTTCCTTTAGCAGCAGTTCCATCAGTGTCCCCTCCACCGAGGTCAGGCTGAATTGCCAATAGTTGCCAGCCTCCTCCTTTCTCCCACTTTTTTTTTTTAATTATTATTTATACTCCCCCCACCTCTGCACCTTACCTGACTACTCGGTCGACCTCCATGGAGCCTCGCATGAGGTGGGGCAGAGTACACCCCGTACATTCTGCAGTGTCAGGGACCGCGGAGCCAGACAGGTGGGGGCAATGAAGGGACTACCTCGATGTTCCGTCTCCCCGGAGCCTGCAGGGCATTTTCCACTGTTTGTGGGGAAGTGGCACACACCAGGATGCCAAGGCATCACCGTCGACGTCGCCACTCCCCATCCCTCAGTGTGTGTTCAGTGCTTGCTGTGCCCCCCAGCTGCCGCCAGAGAGCCAGTCAAAGCGCCCGAACCATACTGTCCTCCCTCCTCGAGGTGAAGGCATCCTCTGACGCTCAATCCTCTCTCTCCCTTGCCGACTCCGCTGGTCCGGCCTGCTTCCAAACCAGGGGTTGCCAGGGAGGTGTGGCGCCCAGCGCCCACCCCTCAGCGCCACCAGGCCAGTCTTGCTCCCACTTTTATGGTGATGGACTGCATTCGCCCTCTTCAAGTGCTCCAAAACCACACCTGTTTCTGTCGATTTGTTGAACAGGGCTGTCAGTGGTGTTGCGAGCTCCTGTCTAAGTTCTTTTAATATTCTGTGATGTATCCCATCCGGCCCCATTGCCTTCTCTACTTTCAGCTATGCGAGTTCCTTCAGGACCCTCTCCCCTGTAAACGGACTGGTGTCCACCTCCCTTCCCTTGGTGCTTCTGTCTCCAGACTGTGGTCCCTCCCCTTCCCCTTTTTCTGTGAATACTGAACATAAATATTTGTTCAGGATTGCTGCTTTTTCTAGGTCCCCCTCCGCACACTTCCTCCACCCCTTTTTATTGTCATGATCCCGCCCCATGTCTTTTTTTTTTCTACTAACGTACCTGAAAAAAGGTCCTATCCCTTTTCTTTATTGCCTGGGCTGTTTTTTTCTTTCATTTATGCCTTTGAATTCCTGATTGCTTTTCCTGCCTCCCTCTGCTTTTCCAGATACAGTCCCCTGTCTCTCTCTTTTTTTTTTTTTTTTTTCTTTTTCAATTTACAGTTTCTGCCCCCGAATGTCTAGGCTGGTCCTCTGGGCTGAGGAGCCACTGGGCCATCCGTGGTTTTCCTGCCTGTCCCACTGCAGCCCACCCCCCACAGAGCCTCGGTTTATCCTTTGGGTAGGGGTGGCCAGTTACACCGCCTGTCATGCACGTCGTCGGGCAGCTGAATGGTGAAGGCAGGGCTCATCCCAGATTGTACTGGGGTCCCCGCCAGAAGCCAGCACCAGGGCCCAGCTTTTCTGTTCCTGGTGCCCCACAGTCCACTGGTGACATCAGCACACACACAGGGAGACCAGTGCGGCCAGCGTGGGTCTCCCAGCGGACATCACACCCTCCTAACATGGTGTTCTCCACTGCTTTGTCCACATGTGGTCACCCAGGTGGTGGTAGTGCAGCGGGAACGGCAACCCTCCCTCCTCTGAGAAGGATCGAGTGGTCTGTAGGATGCTCAGTCCCCCAAGCTGGCTCTCCAATGGTCCAGGCTCGTTCCCGAACCTGGGTCATCAGTGTTGCAGATGGTGGCTCTACTGCTGTGCCAGCGGGCGGGCCAGCCCCTGCAGCCCTCTGTCTTCCTCCCTCCTGAATGCCAGCCTTTTTTTTCTTACCTTCCCGGTCACTTCCTTTGAGAACCATAGCGTTTTTTTTCTTTCTCTTTGTTTTACTTACTTGCTTAACGCAAAGGCTTGTTGCTTCTTCTAGGGCTCCTTTAAGATTTGCCCACTGTTCCTCTACACCCCCCTTTCTCCTTCCCTGCCAGGGCTTTCTTGAGACATTCCCCAAACTTTGCAGAGTCTGCTCATTTGAAATCCAGGACCCTTGCTTTCATGTGATCTGACTCCTCCACTATCCTCACATTGAACCACACCATACGGTGATCACTGGACCCCAGGTGGCTACCCACCACTACTTATAGAATAAGGAATGGGGAGTGTGTGATATGAGAATTTAATGCATACCTGAGGTGTGGGATGCCACATAAACCCAGAGGGCAAAACCCGAGGGGATTATTAAAGTATACCACACTGAGGTTGTGCATTGAATTCTCATATGCACACACTTTTGTATCTTTTATTATTAATAATTGCTGGCCAGCAATTTTTCACCAGCCCATTTCTGCGACCATGTGTCACACAGAGAGAGAGAGAGACATACACATATATAGAAGGAGATTAGTCTTACTGTTTCTCTCTCTAATAGTGCAGTTTCAGTATTTAGTTCTTTTTACTCATTGTTTTCTTTTTTTTTTGAGGGAGGAATTTCACATTTTGGGAGGTGGTGAGAATAACCAGATTGGCCGGTTGAGGTGGATCTGCAGGGGCTACCAGGATCGAGAGTCTGTTGATGTAAGGGAATGGGAGGGTGGGGGGTGTTTTATAAAGGTGGAGGTGAGGTGGGAAGGGAACTCTCAACCAGTGCTTGGAGGTGAATTTAACACAGTTGGAGAGTCACCTGTTTGTAAGAGAGGGGAAGGATAGGGCACTATAAAGATCACAGTGGTGGGTGCGAGGGGGGCCATCCAGGGCAGAGCGGCAGAAGGAATTGAAGAGGGTGTCCAGTCTACCCAGGGATGACTTAGGGGCAGCACCACAGACTACGTTATAGTAGTCGAAAATGGGCAGCAGCATCTTCTGAACAAATTCACGCCTAGCCGGAGGAGGGATGCAGCTGTGGTTCCTAAACAGGGCACCAAGCTTGGGGTGCAGTTTTTTTCTGGATGGTGTCAATATGTTCAGAGAAATTTAGGTGTTGGTCCAACCAGACACCTAAGTACCTGGAGGATGTGTTCTCGAGTAAAGTCCCATCAAGGGTGTGGAAAATAGGGAGGGAGGGAAGCCTAGAGAGTCTTTACCTTGTGCCAAAGGTCATGGAGACAGTCTTCTTGGCATTGAGGAGAAGTTGAGGGTTAGCAAACCAGAGCTGAACCTTGTCGAAGTCTTGCTGTAAGCTGGTTGTAACCTCATCTGGACAGGAGCTAGATGCATACAGGACTGTATCATCAACATACATATGTATAACAGAGAATGGAGAGCAAACAGAGGGAAGGTCATTTTAGAAGATGGAGACTAGGAGAGCCCCTGATACAGAGCCCTGGGGGACTCCAGTACTAATTGGGAGGAGAGGGGAAGTAGCGTCCATGATCTTAACTGATTGGGTTCTGCCAGTAAGGTAGGCCTTGAACCAGTGTGTGGCGGAGGGAGATAGGCCAGCTGCTGGGAGTAAGTCAAGGAGAAGGGAGTGAGAGACCATGTCAAAGGCCTTGGCCAGGTTGACAAAAATAGCAGAGGTAATTTGGCCATTGTCCATCCCGGTTAGGATGGAGTCTGTGAGCTGTTGGGAGAGAGGTAGTGATTGAGTGGTATTTCCTGAAACCAGACTGGAAAGGGGTGAAAATTTCAATTCTTACCCCAGGAGTTCTTTAGCATCAGTAACGTTTGCACTTAGCTGGCTAGGTGCAGCTGCCCCGGAGGTGTGCCTTTAAGGGAATTTAATAAGCTGAGGGACAAGCCAATCAGAAGACCGGAAAGGGAGTGAGCTGAGTGAGAGCTGTTGGAAGCTTCAGAATTTTTTCTCCACTGGACTGAGCAACATTGCTCCTGAGGTGTTTCTCAATTTTCCTTGTTGACAGCCTCCTAGTGCTTATCTGGGTGAAGTTTTCCAAATATTTCATTTCTGAAAGTGTGCTGAGTGAAAGTTTTACATTTTTCATTAGTGCCGCGCTAATTTTTTATTTTCAGCGCGACTGTGTTATTTTGGCCTTATATTTAACACGAATATTCATTTTAAAGTCCTTGCTGACCTTTCCTCGGACAGGAGTGCAGTATCCTGGCATACATTCCTGTCACCTCAAGACCTGGTTTGGAACAGTTGGAGTCTGCATCCTCACAGTACTCTTAACAGGTCCTTGGAATACTGAGGGTGATTTAAAAAAAAAAATTCAGTAAGACTGCTTATGCAGTGAAATGTAAAAGGTTTTCCTCTGGTGAAGAGCAAAGGGTCAGATCCTGTTCAGTCTCAGACCCTCAGCTGCTAGATTGCTGGGTACTCTTACAGGCATCAGACTTGAAACCATCTTCTTTTAAGCTACACCTTGTGGCAGTTTCGGTCTACCTTTCGGTGGGAAAGAAAAACTCAAGTTTTTTTTTCCCCATACCGGATTTAAACAGTTTTTCAAAGGCCTCTTTCACCTCCAGCCTGCAATCTCGGAGCCTTTTCCTCCTTGGAGCCCGAACCTTTGCATAGACAGGCTCATGAAGCCACACTTTGAGCCTATTTCCATGGCCCTCATCAAGTTTGTAACTTGGAAGGCAGGATTCCTGGTAGCCATTTCCTCTGCTAGGAGGATTTCAGAGCTACAGGCCCTGTGCACTGAGCCAAAATTACATCATCTCTCACAATGATAAGGTTGAGCTCGGGACAAATAGGAAATTTCTGTCAAAGGTGGTTTCAGAGTTCTACTTAAACCAGTACATTACTCTGCCTGTCTTCTTTACCTAGAAATCCATGCCAGGCGAGCAAAAGCTCCACAGCTTGGATGTCAAAAGAGCCATCTTCTACTACCTAGAGCATACTTACAGTCCAGAGGCTCCGCCACTCAGTTGTTTCTCACCTATTGGCAGGTTGGAGGAATGTCAAATGTATGGCAGCTTAGATTCAATGCAAAGAAGTGCAAAGTAATGCACCTGGGAAACAAAAACCCAGGGAAAAAGTACACAGTGGGGGGTGAGATACTGACAACAAAAATGGAAAGGGACCTGGGGGTAGTTATATCAGGTGACCTAAAGGTGGGCAAGCAATGTGAGAAGGCAGTAAGGAGGGCTGGGTGGATACTGGGATGCATAGGGAGAGGCAGCACGAGTAGAAAACAGGAAGTTGTTATCCCTCTGTACAGACATTTGGTGAGACCCCATCTTGAGTACTGCATGCAGTTCTGGAGACCCCATCTCTGCAAAGACATAGACAGAGTGGAGGCTGTCCAGAGGAGGGTAATCAAAATGGTGCAGGGTCTGCACCAGAAGACATACGAAGAAAGACTTAAGGAGCTTAATATGTATACCCTCGAGGAAAGGAGGGAGAGAGGGGACATGATAGAAGGTTTCAAATACCTCAAGGGAATCAACAAAGTCCAAGAGGGCAACACCTTTCAGAAAAAGAGATGTGCAAGAACAAGGGGGCACAATTTGAAGATAGAGGGGGGATGGCTTAGAGGTAATGTGAGGAAGTATTTTTTCACGGAGAGGGTTGTGGATACATGGGACAGCCTTCTCGAGGTCGTGGAGTCAAAAACAGTGGGGGAATTCAGGAATGCATGGGACAGACATAAGACAGTTCTAGTGGGGGGGTAGTTAGGAAGTAGGCTGTTGGTTAACTTGGATCTGCAGCTTATCCATTAGGTAGGGAAATGATGGGCAGACTAGGTGGGCCAAGCGGTCCTTATCTGCCATCAAATTCTCTGTTTCTGTGTTTTTATGTAGGCAGAGGAAGGCCAGCTACCAAGAGAACCATTTCCCACTGGTTGGTCTCTTGTATTAGTTTCTGCTATGAAAAAGATGGTCACCAGTCTCCAGTGGGGATCAGGGCCCACTCCACGGGACATTCCCCTACTGGATGTCTGCAAAGCAGCCACCTCAAAATTAGTGCACACCTTTGTGAAACACTTCAGTTTGTATGTGCAGACCAGATCTGATGCCAAATTTGTCAGGCTGGTTTCTGCAGAACCTCTTTCCTGAGTAGGTTCTCTGCCCACCTCCCACTTGGTACTGCTTGGTAGTTTGCAAAAGTTACTGATGCTAAAGGACTCCTGGGGTAAGAAGAACAAATTACTCACTGTAGTAATCTTCTTTCTTCCAAGGGGTCCTTCAGCATCAGTAAGCTCCCACCCTTCCTCCCCGGTTCACTTGTCAGAGAAGGGATCTTTATCTCACGTTTCACCAAATTTGGAGTTTCTTATTGATGAGTTTTTAACTTGTGTTGTTGTCGTTTCCATTTCCACTTTTTTGTGGACATTTGCATGTTTTTTGAATCCTGTTGATTCTTATTTCGGGGCAATTACGCTAGTTTTTTCTTCGAAAAAATTCTGAAGCCTTCAACTAGGGTTGTCACCTTTTTAAGAAGCCCAAAGTTGGACATTTCTTATTGAAACATGATTTTTCGTGGGACAGTACGAACCTCGACCTGCGCAACAGACTTCTTTTCTCTATATAATCAGAATTAAGGCTACGTATTGTAGTATCTTCCTGGACATAAGTCTCCACCACTCATTCACACTAGTGGGATTAGCGCCGGAGGCACTAGGACCCATCGGGAGCAAACTTTTTGCTGGAGGGTCGGCGCGAGAGATGGCGCCGCGAGGCATGGCGCCGCGAGCAGCGGCTCGAGTGGCAATGACCATCTCGGCGACGACCCTCCAACCGCCTCAGTTCCTTTTTTCCCGCCGTCGAGTGCGCTTCAGTGATGACGTCGCTCGTCTGTCGGGAGTCAAACTTCAAACTAGCGCATAGTTTTCAGTTTATTTTTGTAACATTATAGTAGTATCGCTAATTTTTATTCTATTTTCGTTAAATTTTTCTAATATTTTAAATTTAACTTACTTGAAGAAGTCTCGCCTCATTGACGGAGTCGACCATGAGCAGGTCAGGTGACGGTAGGGAGACTTCGATGAAAGCTGTTCAGTCAGGCCGGGTAGGTCCGGTCAGCCTCCTTCTCCTCAGCGGGTTCCGGCAGCGGTCGGTCCGATGCCCGGGGATGGGCGGTCCTCTGTCGGCATTAAAATAAACGGTTGCATTTTCGGCAATCGCTCGCCTCGAGCTTCGCCCACAGGTCAAAAAGAGAAGGCATCACCGAGGTCGCCTCTGGGTATGTCTGCGCCGACGGTCAGTTATCGTAGCTAGTTGCCGCCTTCCTTCTTCGAGTCGCCAACTGCTGGTGACCGCTGCCCTCACATCGGAGCCCTCCCGCCTGTAGGTAGGGCTCCAGATGAGCAGTTTCATCAGTGGGCGCTCTTATGGAGCGATGGGCTCGGAGGTTGGTTCTCCTGCCTGGCTCGGTTGCCTGGGCCCCGGGCTCCTCAGCGATCGGGTAGGGGCGGTTGGACCTTCCTAGTCGCGCGCCTTCGGTGCCGTGACTCGCCTAGGTGTTTCCCCCCACATGGCTGCGCGCAGGGGCCACACCGATGCCCTTATCTCCTGGTTTTTCCTTCTCTAGCTTTCCAGGTTCCTGGGGCGCTTCCGGCGCCTTCCGCGGGGTCTGTTGGCTTGTCGGTGCCGTTCTGTGCTGCTTGGCCTTGCGGCGCCGTCTCGCGGCGCTGTGGTCTCGCAAGCGCAGGCCTGCAACGGCGCTATTGGGTCTGGCGGCACCATTTGGTTGAGTGGGCGCCCGCTGGTCGGCGGTGCTGCGTGCCTCTTTCAGCTGCCGTGCCTCCTCTGCGGGTGCTGCTTTTCAACCTGTTGCTTCTCGGCGCCAGCCCTCGGGACTCTCCTTGTTTCTCTGCTATTTCCTCCTCTCCCAATTTTCACCCTTTCCTGTCCAATCAGTCCTTTCTGGACCATCAGGAGATGATGTTGAGCTGACCTAGACCTTCAGTTGGGTGATGAAGTGGAGGAAACAGGATCTTTCTTTGCTACAGAGCCTGTGGTCGAGGACCTGTCCTTTAAGTCTCTGTTGAAGAACCTGAGATCCGCTCTTTCTCTCCAGACTACAGACATCGATCCTGGGAAGATATTAAGACTCCAGTACCTTCATGCTTCGAGATCCCTACGGATTTGACTCCTCCAATCCAGCCTTCCTTCGAGACGCTGTCTCAAATGGTATGGAATAATCCTGCTCTTATTCCCTCAGTGGCTAAATCCATTGATAAGAAGTATTCAGCTCCCAAGGATCGTCCCATATTGGCATCCCAAGCCTTTGCGGATCCTATTGTAGTCCTGGCAGAGAATGATAAGGTCATTCTTCCTCAAACTACTACAGCTCGACCTATTAACAAAGAGTCTCGTAAGATTGATACATTAGGTAAGAGAGTCTTTGCTGCCTCCACTCTAAGTATGTGTATTGCCAGTTATCAAGGCTATTTTTCTCAGTATGACTGTATCCTGTGGCACTCTTTGAAAAGAATGGTTGAAGCTCTTCCGATTGGACTCCAAGTCAGAGCTTCTTCCTGACGTTACTAGGGCATTGAGTCCAATAACCAACAGGTCAAAGCCGCTATGGGCGCTTTCGACACTGCTTCTCGCTCAACGGCCGCGGGTATTTGTACTCGGCGCCATTCCTGGCTGCGTACTTGGCTTCACCGAATGATGCTCAGCAGCAGGTAATGGCGCTGCCCTTTGATGGCCTTTTCTTTCGGCCTCAGGTGGAACAAGCCTTAGAAGCCACTCAGAAGACTAGGTCGGCCATTAAGTTGGCCAGACCTCCGCCTGCTCCCTCTCGGGGGCATGTGAACAGACGTCAGTTTCATAGTCGTCAGTCCTTTCGAGGCAGAGGCAGGGGAAGCTTCCATAAAAGCCAACCTGCCCAACCTCAAAAGAAAGCGCAGCAGAAAGCGCAGGGGCCTAAAGCCCCCAGCGCCACCTTATGAATTGCTGGCCCAAGTTCCATCCACATTGCCCGAGGTGGAACTTTCTCCTCTGGTGGAAGGTTGTCTGATGTACTTCTACAACCAGTGGAAGTCCATAACTTCGGACAAATGGGTCCTTCGGATAATTCGCGAGGGTTATTCTCTCAATTTTTTGGAAACCCCCCCGAATTGTCCTCCCAGACGACAACCCAGGTTGTCGGCCTCTCAGTCAGACCTCCTCACCGCCGAGATCCAGGGCCTTCTAAGCAACAGGGCAATAGAACTGGTGCCCCCGCATCTGCGGAGCACAGGGTTCTACTCCCATTACTTCCTGGTTCCAAAGAAGTCTGGGGGAATGCGCCCCATTCTAGACCTCAGAAAGTTAAACAAATTTCTCCCCAGGGAGAAATTCAAAATGATTTCCCTAGGTACCCTGTTACCCTTGCTGCATCAGCACGACTGGCTGGCCTCCCTGGATATGCAGGACGCTTACCAGCATATCCCCATCCACCTGACCCACCGCAAGTTCCTCAGGTTTGTAGCTCTGGGTCAGCATTATCAGTTCAGAGTCCTGCCTTTTGGGCTATCCTCGGCGCCGCGAGTCTTTACAAAGTGTTGTGCAGTTCTCGCAGCGCATCTCAGGAAGATCGGACTCCGAGTGTTTCCCTACCTGGACGATTGGCTTCTAGCAAGCCCTTCCAGCCAAGGGACTTTGGAAGCCGTGCAAACGACTTCTCGTCTTCTTACGTCCATGGGAATTCTGCTGAATTTGAAAAAATCACAACTGCAGCCCTCCCAGAGGCTCCTTTTCATAGGGACGCTTCTAGACACCTCTTCCGCGAAGGCTTTCCTTCCAGAGGACAGAAGACTCGACATCCTTCGGATGGCCCGTTACATCGGGGAGAACCAATCGGTTACAGCTCTCTCGATGCAACGCATGTTGGGTCTCATGGCGTCCTCGGTGTTCACTGTACCCCTGGCCCGGTTGCACATGAGAACCACCCAGTGGATGCTCTCCACTCAGTGGTCTCCGACCTCTCACCCCCAGTCTTATCCCATCAAGGTGACGGAGCCCCTTCGAAGGTCTCTCACCTGGTGGACTCAAGAGAGCAATCTCCTGGAAGGGTTCCCCTTTGCTCCCCCGGATCATCAGATCTCCATCACCACAGACGCATCGCTAATGGGATGGGGAGCTCACTGTCGCTCCCTCCACACTCAAGGTGTATGGACTCAGTTCAAAACTCTTCTCCACATAAATGTCCTGGAGATGAGAGTGGTCCTCTACGCGATCCGAGCTCTGAAGGATATCCTTTGTCACAAGAACATTCTCCTTCAACGGACAACAAAGCTGTGATGTATTACATCAACAAGCAAGGCGGTGCTCATTCTTACCCCCTTTGCAGGGAAGCAATGAGGGTGTGGGAGTGGTGCTTGGAGCACAAGTCTCTGATTCAGGCGGTTTATCTGCCAGGTATACAAAACGATCTAGCAGATCACCTCAGCAGAACGGAGGCAGACCCTCACGAGTGGTCTCTCGATCCAGCCGTAGCTCGGTCACTATTCGAAGAGTGGGGGACTCCAGACCTGGACCTTTTTGCATCCCCACTCAACGCAAAACTGCCTCTCTTCTGCTCCAGAAATCCAGGGCCTGGCATTTTCTGTCAGGATGCGTTCAGGCTGCGGTGGACAAAACGTTTTCTTTATGCCTTTCCACCGATCCCTCTAATCCAGAGAGTTCTCCTCAAGTTCGAGTCTCAGGGGACCAAAATGATTCTCATTGCTCCCTCCTGGCCTCGGCAACTATGGTTTCCTCTACTCAACAGTATGTTGGCAGCCTCTCCGAGACCACTTCCCTTGCAAATCAACCTTTTGACTCAGGGTTCGTTGGTCCATCCCAACCTGAAATCACTTCACCTTCATGCTTGGCTCCTGAAGAGGTAGAAGTGAATCGATTCAATGTCTCTCAGAGTCTCGGACATCCTTCTGGCTGCTGGAAGCCAGCCACCCAAAAACGACGCTCCAAATGGAAACACTTTTCTCTGGTGTGCAAAGTCCTCTTGGAATCCTTTTCCTGTCCTCCTGATAAGGTTCTGGAGTATCTTTTGGACCTATCAAACTCAGGTCTCCAGTACTCCACAGTTAAAGTTCACCTTAGTGCCATCTCAGCGTTCCATGAGCCGGTTTCTTCCTTGACTCTGGCTCAGCTTCCTATGGTGAAGAGATTTCTTAAGGGGATTCTTCATACCAGACCCCCTGTTAGGCGTCCAGTTGCAACCTGGGACATTAACCTGGTGCTGGACATGCTCACTCGGAAGCCTTTCGAGCCCTTGGCTACCTGTGAGCTAAAATTTCTTACCTGGAAGACTGCCTTCCTGGTGGCCATTACCTCAGCCCGCAGGGTCTCCGAGATTCATGCCTTGGTGACGGACCCTCCGTATACTGTATTCCATAAAGACAAGGTAGTTCTCCATTACTCATCCTAAATTTCTTCCCAAGGTTGTGTCAGAATTCCATCTAAACCAACCTCTGGTACTTCCTCTTACTTCGCTAATTTCCAAAATGAAGGGGACGATCTCTTCATTCCTTGGATGTTAGAGAGCTCTTGCGGTTCTATTTAGATAGAACCAAGAATTTTCACAAGACTCAGCAACTGTTTGTTTCTTTCAGCGACACCCGGTTGGTCAACCCCGTCGCTATTAGATGCATCTCATCATGGTTAGTGGCATGCCTTCACATTGCTATTCCATGGCTCAAGTTAAATTGGAGGGTAGAGTGTACGCTCACTCTACTAGGGCGGTCTGCATCTTTAGTGGAGATTCGCTGATGTTCCAATTGCGGATATCTGCAACGCCGCCACCTGGAGCTCAGTGCATACCTTCGTTAAGCATTATGCACTGGATGTTCATGCCAGGCGACATTCCGCATTCGGCAGAACTATCCTTAATGGTCTTCTATCTTAGACGCATGAGCTCTGGCTCTCCTGCCGCCCTTTTGGGGAATTATCAGCTTGGTACTCTCCCACTAGTGTGAATGAGTGGTGGAGACTTATGTCCAGGAAGATATGAAAATTACGTACCTACCGTAATTCTTGATCTTCTTGGACGAGTCTCCACCACTCATTCACACGCCCACCCTCCATCCCCCGAGCTCACCGCTGTGTTGGTCTTCACTCCCTCAAATCTTTAGGCCGTGAGGACTTCTTTGCTGACCCTTCTTACACGGGTCGTACGGACTATCTTATGTCCGTTTTTTAAGGTTAGATTTACTCTTTACGTTAGTTGCGCTGCACCTCCTTGGTAAAAAAGGTACTGAGGCGGTTGGAGGGTCGTCACGAGATGGTCATTGCCGCCGAGTCATGCTCACAAGCGGCCATCTCTCACCGACCTCCAGCAAAGCCTGCTCCCGATGGGTCCTAGTGCCTCTGGCGCTAATCCCACTAGTGTGAATGAGTGGTGGAGACTCGTCCAGGAAGATCAAGAATTACGGTAGGTACGTAATTTTCATTTCTTGGTTGCTTCTATGGTTTCATGTAATTTTAATGTATTTTAGTTAAAGTACTATAGTTTTTGACAAGATTTAGTGGAAAGTTAGAAAATATTTTTTCTACTAAAAAGTCAGGACATGTAGTATTTTTCTTTTTTTTTTGCAGGACACAGCGGCCCAAATCAGGACTGTCCTGTGAAACTTGGGACAGGTGGTAACCCTACCTTCAACAGCTCTCACTCAGCTCACTCCCTTTCTGGTCTTCTGATTGGCTTGTCCCTCAGGTCATTAAATTCTCTTAAAGGCACACCTCCAGAGCAGTTGCACTTAGCCAGCGAAGTGCAAAAGCTACTGATGCTAAAGGACCCCTTGGAAGAAAGATTAAATACGGTGAGAATTTTTTTCCTTTCAGTTATTGGCCGACTTATGACTTGTTAAAGTTGCAGTGTTATCCTGTGGGAATTTTTTTATTTTATGGCTGTTTATACGGCCTCTAAACTTTTTGGGGGTATGTGTTCGTCTTGTAGTACTCACTAAGTCCATTTTTTGGATATATAGGTTGTTCCATAACTGTGTATAGTGATGGAGCTATGACTTGTTAAAGTTGAAATGTGGGAAAAAACACGAAGTCCAAAATCTTTTTCCCTACAAAGGGATCTTTTTCAGTGAGGTTGTGTTTAAGAATTTCTTCATATGAAAAAAGAATATGAAAAAAAAGAAAAAACTTAGTCCAAATTCTTTTTTCATGTGAAGGGATCTTTTTTCGTGAGGTTGTGTCATTCATACAAGAAAGGATTGCTTCTTATGAAAAAAGAAGAAAAAATTACTCACCATAGTAATGTTGTTTCTTCTAATGGAGTCTTGCTGTATTCAGACATAATGCAGTTAGCCCCAGCACTTGAACTGCCCCGGAGAGGAAAGAGTTAACTCCATGCAGAAGCATGGAACGTTGAGCTCGAACTCGTTTTTCAAACCTCTGTCTGTGGTACTTACCAGTGCAACCATCAGATTCTTACGAGCAGCTAACTAATTTGACACTAAAATGTGGAAATTGTTTGAACACATAGCCAAAAGACAAAATACTTTTTGGGGTCCAAAAAAGACTCAAGTCGTGAACCCAAGAAGAAATAAGGTAGTGACAATTCAAACTATGCAACACAAGAAGGAAAAACATAACTGGTACCCCACCAAGAGGGAGGGTACAAGGTACACCCATGAGGAGCAACACTGTGCCTGCCAACCCACTTCCCAAAAACAGGTTCTGAGAGGGAAGCCGGGGGGGGTCTGAATACAGCAAGATTCCATTAGAAGAAACAACATTACTATGGTGAGTAATTTTTTCTTCAAACAACATGAAGTCTTGCCGTATTCAGACATAATGCAGACTACCAAGCAGTTCCCTATGGAGGGAGGAATGCAGAACTTACTTTGGGAACAGACTGTGCAGTACTGCTGTGCCAAACCTAGCATCATTCCCAGACTGGATGTCCAGAGAGTGATACTTGGTGAATGTAGATACTGTTTTCCAGGTGGCTGCTTTACAGATCTCTAACAAGGGTATATCACTGGCCACAGCTAGAGTAGCAGCTGTACCCCTAGTCGAGTGAGCCCTCAGGCCTGAAGGGGGTGTTCTACCCAATTTGTCGTAGCAAAATTGTATACAGGAAACAGCCCACCTGGCAATAGTTCTCTTAGTGGCAGGCTTACCTTTACTCACTTCACAATAAGTGAGGAACAATTGAAGACCGTCATTTCTGTGTGTGCCTTAGTATGCTCTATGTAGTAGCTAAGTGCCCTTTTAACATCCAGACTGTGTAATCTTCTTTCCCCTGGGGAAGAATGGTCAGTGAAAAATACAGGAAGAGACATAGACTGGTTTAGGCGAAAATCCGATACCACTTTAGGCAAGAACCTCCTATTAGTTCTCAGGACCACTTTATTCCTAAGGAAAGATATGAAGTCAGATTCAACTGACGGCGTCTAATTCGCTAATCCGCCTGGCAGAAGTAATAGCTACCAGGAACACAGTTTTCCAGGTCAAGTACTTCAGTTCAGCCGAAGTCATAGGCTCAAAGGGTGGCTGCATAAGCTGAGCAATGCAGACATTAAGATCCCAAGGTGGAGTAGGCTCCCTAAAGGGAGGGTTAATGTGAACCAGGCCTTTGAAAAACTTCCTGAAAACAGGATGAGATGCCAGGGAAGATCCCTTCCCTGCTGGAAAGAATGCAGAGACAGCTGCTAGATGAACTTTCAGAGTGGCAGGCCTAAGGCCCAGACTATTCAGATGAGCTAGATAATCTAAGGTTGTGGAAATGCCTGCAGAATCAGGCACAATACCTTTCTGAGAGCACCAAACGCTGAACCTCTTCCATTTGGAATTGTAAGTTTTTCTAGTGGAAGGTTTCCTAGAGACCTTCAGAATATCCAGAACTCCCTGAGAGAGATGTAGAGCTGCATATTCTAAGTCTTCAAGAGCCAGGTCTTGAGGTTGAGAGACTGGAGATTGGGGTACCAGATCTGCCCCTGGGAGGAGGAGAGATGATTGTATCTCCTGGGAAGAGACAGGGGACGTGAGACGGCAGAGGACAGCAGTAGAGGATGCCAGGGTTGTCTGGCCCAATCTGGAGCCACCAGTATCACTGTGCAGGGTTGAGTTCTTATCTTGATCAGAACTCTGAACAAGAAAGAGAAAGGAGGGAAGGCATAGAGAAACCAGCCCTTCCAGTTCAGAATGAGGACATCCAAGGGAACTGTCCCCAGGACTGGAGGTCTGCAGCAAAACAGAGGAAGTTGATGATTGTCTGGTGCTGCAAATAGATCTATTTCTGGAATGCCCCACTTGGAGAAAATGATCTTCAGAATGTGAGGATTCAAGGACCATTCGTGATGCCCCTGTGGAATCCTGCTCAGGGCATCTGCCAGCACATTGTCCTTGCCTGGAAGGTGAACTGCTACCAGGAACATCTGAAGGGAATAGGCCAGAGACCAAATCTTCATGGCCTCTGTGCACAAGGCTGTCGACCGAGTGCCTCCATGCTTGTTAATGTACCACATTGTGGTAGTGCTGTCCGTCCTGACTTGGACCACCTTGCTTTTGACTGAATCTGAAAAGGTCTGAAGGGCTAGAAAAACCTGCCCTGAGTTCCAGGAGGATGATATGAAGAAGAGACTCCTGCGGGGACCAGATCCCCTGAACTGTTAGGGCTCCCAGGTGGGCTCCCCAGCCTAGGAGAGAAGCGTCCGTAGTCAGTACTTCTGATGGAAGTTGAGGGAGAAATGGAATCCCTTGTCTGAGATTGTCCTGGTCCAGCCACCACTGGAGAGCCTGGACCAGAGTTCGGGTCACTGGAATCAGTTTGGTGAGAGAATCTGTTCTGTGTGACCAAAAGGACCTTAGATGGAACAGAATGTCCCGCATCTGAAATCTGGCTCCCTGAACCACTGCAGTGGAGGCTGCCATGTGGCCCAGGAGTTGGAGGAACTGTCTCGCTGGGAGAGAAACCTGAGGCCGAAAGGAGAAAGTGAGGTCTACTAAGGCCTTCACCCTTGCCAGAGGAAGGAAAGCTTTTGCTTGGGTAGTATCCAGTTCCACCCCTATGAAGGTGAGAAGCTGTGCTAGTTCAAGGACAGATTTGGGCAGATTGAGAAGAAACCCCAAGGAACTGAGCAAGTCCTGAGTGGTTTGCAGAGCTGACCTGACCTGGTCTGAAGACCGCCCTACTAGGAGCCAGTCATCCAGATGTGGCAAATTGGTGATACCCTGTCTTCTGAGGTAAGCCACTACTACTGCAAGGCACTTTGTGAACACCCTTGGAGCTGATGTTAGGCCAAAAGGCATGGCCTTGAACTGATAATGGCCTGAAGGCAACTCGAACCTGAGGTATTTTCTGTGGGAGCACCTCACAGGGATATGGACGTAGGCTTCCTTGAGGTCCAGTGATGCTAGCCAATCTCATGGCCTTAAAGAGGGAAGGATTATTCCCAGAGTTACCATTTTGAATTTGGGTTTTGAAATGTGTTTGTTCAGATACCTTAGATCCAAGATGGGTCAACACTCCCTTGTTTTCTTTGGGGTGAGGAAGTACCTGGAGTACAGGCCTTTTCCCCTGTGTTGAGTAGGAACCTTCTCTATGGCTCTGAGAGCCAGGAGTGAGGAAACCTCTACCTCTAGGGCAAGGGTTTCTGAAACTGATGCAGGTGGAAAAGACTTGGCCCTTCTGTTTGGGTACCTTTTGAAGCTGAGGGCTAGTCCCTGGCTTACTACTTCCAGGACCCACTTGTCTGAGGTAACAGACTTCCAGGCCTGAAAGTAGTAAGCCAGCCTGCCTCCTACTGGGATTGGAGAGTCGACCCTGGGCTGACACCTCAGGGTGTCTGCTTGGCAGGAGCCTTAGATTGGGAGGAAGAAGCAGCCCTACTCATCCCCCTTCTACCCCTCCCTTGGAAAAACCTCCTTTGTGGGTAAGACGAGGAGGCCTGGGCTCGGTGAAAAGGCCTGCCCCTGCCCCTGGACTGCTGCTTCTGAGGAGTGGCTTGCCTTTCCTTGGCCTGTGCAGTCCTGTAAGTGGTTCTGTATTCATCCATTTTCTTCATATAAGCCTCTGTCTGCTCCCCAAACAGAGAGTTACCAACTACAGGAAAATCCATAGGCTTAGACTGGGTGTCCTGTGATATGCTAGTACATCTGAGCTAAACATGCCTTCTGAGAGACACAAATGTAGCCATGACTCTGGATGCCACTTTGTTGGAGTCGACAGCAGCGTGAAATTGTACTTTGAATGCCTCAATTCCATCCGCAGCCACCTCCTCCAGCTCTTTGGCTAGCTGGGGGGAGGCCTTTTTAGCCAGTTCCAGAACCGTATCCCACCTGGACTTCTGGTACCTGGCTGTGTAGGCCAGATAATTTGCCTGCCTGAGTCCCAAAAAGGATGCCAATTATAGTTTCTTGGCCATGGCATCAACTTTCCTGGAGTCCTTGTCTGGGGGTGTGAAGCCAAAGAAATGTTTGCCCTGTCACAGGCTGCAGCCTGCACTGCCCCAACATGGCTGCTATGTGAATAAAGGAACGCCACAGCTGAGCCTGATAACATGTATCTCCTGTCCATTCTTTTATCTACAGGAGGTAAAGAGTTAGGAGTCTGTAGAATCTTTTGTGTCTGTTTCCCCAAGGACTTGTGAAGGGGAATAGACAACCTTTTGGACTCTGGGATGTCCATCATCTCCACAAAATCAGGCTCTTCGTCCTCCTCAGCAGTTTGAACCAAAGGGAGCTGGAGGGTTTCAGCCACCTCCTTGTAAAACAAGAAGTGAGAAGGGGACTCAGAAAGCCTGGGAGGGGAGACATCAGAGGGTCTGTCTGGGGAGATGTCTGGTTCAGTGGGCACATCCAGACCCCCACCATCGGGATAATCTTCGTCTCCCTCCCACTCCTCATAGAAAGCATCTGGATCGTAATCCGAAGGAGCCGGTTCCGACCGAACTGACCGCCTAACCGGCGGCACTGGTTCAGACAGAACTGGACGGGGTTTTATTGACAATACTAACTCACTTTGGCTATCTCGGTCTCATGTTGGAGTAAGCGGCACTGGATCCAACTGGTGACCTTTTTTTTTTTTTTTTTTTTTATCAGAACCCACCACTCAGCGGCCGGCTCTCCTTTTGCCTGAGGAGGTATCACCTAGGTCAGTAGGCACCTCCCCAGGTTCGTCCGTAACCGAACTGGGCTGGCCATCCGGGTCTACGGACTTCTCGGCCTCCCTTTTCTTCAACCTACTCAGACTTTTTTCTAGAGTGGTTTTAGGAAAGTTTTTGAAAATTTGGCAGTCTGACTGGAGGTGGTCAAACCCCAGACAATAAACGCAGATGAGGTGGGGGTCGGCCTTGGCAAAGGCCTCCCCACACTCAGTACAGTGTTGAAACCCAGTGGGACCGGTTTTCTTTTTGGGTTTCTTAGACATGCCCAAGTTACCAAAATTACCCTATAGAAGCATTCAAGCCAGGTAATACCAACCGATCGGTAACAACCGTGTCATGGTTTGGAAAAGAACCGAGGAAAAAGCCTGGTTCTTCTGAAACCGATCGGTACTGGAACACCACTCTAAAATAATAATTTTAAAATTAGAAGGAAACACAAGGTGGGTTCCTAACCAGACTGACCGGGAAGAAACCAACAATTTCCACAAGTTATTTAAAATAAAATACAGTCACTACCTATCGACCACACTACCTGTACTGTAGACAGAGGCTGGAAATCTGAAAAAACAATAAAGAATAAGTTTCAAACCAAATGCTTTACATTTACCGAACCGAGCAGAGGAATCTCTGGAGCGACTTCACTGTTAGGTGGAGTAAAGAATCTGACGGTTGCACTGGTAAGTACCACAGACAGAGGTTTGAAAACCGAGCTTGAGCTCAACGTTCCATGCTTCTGCATGGCGTTAACTCTTTCCTCTCCGGGGCAGTTCAAGTGCTGGGGCTAACTGCATTATGTCTGAATACAGCAAGACTTCATGTTGTTTTAATGTGAAAACTAAGTCCAGATTATTTTTTCATATGAAAGGAATCTTTTTTTCTTATGGCTGTATTGTTTTTTCGTATGGGCATATAAAAAAAGAAATTTGGGTCATGAAAAAAGATGTTAAAATGTGTTTAAAAACACATTTCTGAGCGATTTTTTTTTTTTTTTTCTGAAAACTATCTGCAGAATCCACCTAAGGTGCAGAATCCACCTAAGGGGGTCCTAATTAGCAAGATACTGTGCTGGTGTCTCTGCAGAATATCGTTTTAATGCATTTTCTTCAAAATAAATGGAAACAAGACGGTGGGCATAAGAAAAAGTATTTTTTCTCACAAAAAAAAGATTACCCCTACCCCATATGAAAAACATTTTTTTTTTTCATATGAAATGGCTATCCAAAAGGTCATATTGAGCATGCCCAGATCCAAAATTTCAAATCCTTATAACTCTGGAACAGATTTAATATTTTTTTTCACCAAACCAGTGAAAGGCACCATTCTGGCATAAGCCTTTTCTGCCCTGAAAATTTCAGAGTGAAGTTCCAAACCGTCTGGGTGTTAGGCAATGACAAAAAAACAGCAAAAATCCCCAATTTTGTTTTCACTTTTCTTGCTGCCCAAATCTTGGAATCCGCACATCTGACCAGAATGAAACTTGGCACATCACGATATCTTGTCCCCAAGGCCGCGCATGCAAATTTTTGCGTAAATCTGTTGAACAGTGGCAAAGCTATTAAAGTGCAAATTTAGGGGTTTAACATTAAACTGTCTACTCAACCCTAACTATAGTGGTGCCACTGCACCACTATACTATAAACTAAATTGTGTCAATATTTTGTTTCTGAAAGTTTTCTTAAACTCGCTATTTTTTAAGTAGTTTATTTCCTGTTTCACCCAGCTTGCCCCATCCGGTCCGATTTCTCCCCAGCCTCATCACCTGGCTTCCGTGGGACTTACCATGTTGCTCCACTTGTCCTCTGCCACAGGACTTTTGGAGGTACCTAGCCATTGGCGTGTGGCCTGCGTGGGATCGAGCCGCCATCCTTCTGGGGTTGTGGTATTTTCCGCCATTTTTTTTCCCCCTAGGGCCCACAGCTTGTGCAGTTATGCATTGTGCATAGTTTGCCTCCATGGAGAGCCCCCCAGCATCCTGCAGGTGGGATTCCTTTCCCTTGTGTACCACTGTGCTGCCACTCCTAATCCTCCAGGTGGCGGCCACTGAGTGGGACATGGGTACCCATCTCATCGAGGGGGGAAAGCTGTCCTTGGGCCACTGAATCCTCCCTCCTTCGGCCAGCCCTTGAGCAGCCTGCATCTGTTCGCGAACCCGAGTCACTGGTGTGGTAGGCGGTATAGGATCCAGTGCCTCAGTCTACCATGCCACTAGGCCAGGGTCAAATTCGCTATAAATAGAAAATGGAGAAAACTGACAAGTCAGTCATTGTCCCACACAGTTGCAGTGATCAGCGTTGAAAAGTACAATAAACTTTGCATTCGTGTACCATGTAAGGGGATTTGTTGGGGACAGATCAAGTGCCCCCCCCACCCACTTCGCTGCCAGTGCTGTTCCTGCTCTGCATGCTCGTAGGCAAGGCTAGCATGGCGAGGGGAATATATATTGTAAATAATTTACAGTACAGCATGGCGAGGGGAATATATATTGTAAATAATTTACAGTACAGCATGGCGAGGGGAATGTATATTGTAAATAATTTACAGTACAGCATGGCGAGGGGAATGTATATTGTAAATAATTTACAGTACAGCATGGCGAGGGGAATGTATATTGTAAATAATTTACAGTACATGTGTTGCCCTTGCCTGGCAGCAGCACTGAACTTAAAATTATTGAAAACATTATTGAGCCCCCCCAAAAAAAAAATATTTTTGTTTTCATGACATCCCTGACATGTGGCCCCTGAGGCCCTGCAGTAAATGTGATATTTTTTCAGACTACTAAACCGACATCTCTAGTTAACCTGTTGCACACAAATTAAAGTTTTGTTTGCCGTTACCACCCTAGTTAAAAGGGCAGGAAGTTACTTTCTGCAGTCTTGCATGCAAGTCTACAGATTCCATTTTACATTAACCCTCAGAACAGAGCTACTAGATTTCCTATATGTACAGTGAGCCAAAGATAACCTTGAGTTTAAGGAGTTTGATTAAAAACAGATGCCAGAGTAATGAAATCTACTAGATGACAGCATTTCATGGTCAACTGTCACTTCAACTGAAAACTGTAATCAAGTTCAGTGAAAGTTTTATCATTAAATTTAGTGCCTAGAAGCAACAATTTTAAGCTACTCTGAGACTAATCTGCAGTAATTTATTATTCTCCAGCATAGGGGGTCTTTGAACTTAAAGCATGCTGAAACCTGTATCAGTTACTTACTTACCCTTGCATATGGATGATATTGTATGAATTATGAGGCTTGACTAAATCCATCACCTTTATATCGCTGACGTTCAAATGTAAACTCTTGATTTATAATGTAGGCTGTTTTCTTTGTTACTGCTGGTAGGTTTTACCTTGCTCGTAGAGCACTAAATGACTGTCGAACTATGGCTAGCCCAGTGCTTTGTCTCCTGGGATACAGGTATTTCAGTGCAAGCCCCAGAACAGGGGGTCGGAAACCTTCTCAGTACCAAGAGCCACATGTCCGCCTGCCAGAAAGTACAATTACATAAGAACTTACTGTAACAGTACATCTTCGAGAGGAGCTCTTGCAGCAGGCAGCACTGCTGGGACTTAGCCGCCTGGCGCTAGGACCATATGGAAAACTTCTGGCTAGCAGTCTGGTCCAGCGCAATCCCAGTTCTCCTGCTGGAGACCCTGGCACAGGTAGAAAATGGAGAACCAAGGCGGTTTCTCAAAATTGAGGAAAGCAGAGTAGCCGAGAAGGAAAGACAGCAATCCTGGGGGGGGGGGCCACAGCACCTACTTTAGGAACTCCTCTCGAATATCTACTGTTATGTACTTATGTAACTGTATTATCTTACTTCGAGGGGGGTCTTGCAGCAGGCAACACCAGTAGGACTGAGTCCCAAGCGGTGGAGGAACTGACCCGGTCATCAGGGAGGAGGAAGAAACAAGCCTAAGGTGTTCAGGAACGGAGGCCCTGAAAGACTGCAAGTGCAAAGCCAGCCCTACGCCTAGAGGCAGTGTCCAAACTGTAATGCCTGATAAAGGTATGAACAGCACTCAAAGTGGCGGCTGCACAGATGTCTGCAGCGGACCCATTTCTAAAGGCAGCAACTGAAGCAGTCATGCCCCTGGTAGAATGACCTTTGACCGGTCCCGGCGAAGGCTTGTCATACTTGCGGTAACAATAAACAGTACAGTTAGCTAACCATTTAGACAAACACTGTTTGGAAACAGGAGCCCTTTCTGTCCTAATGGCAAACAAGACAAACTGATCAGCTCTTCGAATAGTAGGGGTGCGATCCAAATAATACCGGAGCACCTGATAGACACCCAGAGCATGAAGTAAGGCCTCCCCCTAATATGAATACTCTGGATAGTAAACAGGCAGGTGGATGGCTTGATTCAGCATAAACTCAGGCACCACCTTAGGCAAAAAACTTTGGATTTGTACGTAAACACAGTCTTTGTGAAAAACCAAATAAGGCTCTTTTCGCATCAGAGCCTGAAGCTCAGAAATTCTCTGAGCAGAAGTAATGGCAACCAAATATAACGCTTTCCAGGAAAGGAAGTGTAGCTTGTGGCCAGCTCAAAGGGAGGTAAAGTAAGCTTCTCTAAAATAAATGATCTCATGGCGAGACAGGGTCCCTAATGGGCGCTTTCAAGTGTAGGATACCCCTGCAAGAAAGTGTGGGAAAGATCCAGCTGGGCAGTAGCTTTGCCTTCAACAGGTGCATGGTACACAGAGATGGCAGAAAAGCGCACCTTAAAGGAGGAGTTACCCAGACCCGAGTCTGAGAGGGATAGGAGGTACGCCAGGATGAGATTCACTGGGCAGGTGAAAGGCTCCAAGTGTTGAGTGGTGGCCCAAATAGAGAAGTGCTTCCACTTCATGGCATAAGTGGCTCTCATGGAGGGTTTCCTAGCAGCCACTAAGACATCTGCCACCCAGGAGGAAACTCCAAAGCAAGGCATAAAATAAGCTGGTTTGCATCGCAGTTTGCAACCCAAGATCAGAGGAAAAGAGTGTCAACTTATGGAATGATTAGCAGTCATTGCTAATCATTCTGAATTCACCCTGGGTCCTTTAAACATGCCCTTTTTGGCATTTTGGGCCATGTTTCTTTAAAAAAAAATTGTTTCTGTTTTTTTTTTTTTTTTTTTTTTCTGTCCTCCTCCCCTGCACCCCTCCTGATTGGCCAGTGATCCCCCACTGAGTCTCTGCATGGGTGAAACGTTACATCCTTTGCATTGTGACCCCAGGAGAAGAGCAAGCAGGTGCAAAAGCTGCAGCCGGAGCAAAACTGAAGGTAAGTTCCAAGTTTCCTTTTTTTTTTTAAATGAATTAGTATTTTTCAGCTGGTTGGTGATGTCCGGTAATCAGTTTTTTTTATTTGTGTTGCAGGGAGGAGTCGCACAGTGGAGCAGGGGAGCCGAGGAAGCCGAGATGGCGAGAGAGGGGACCGGAGCTGTGCGAAGCATCGTGGTGGGGTGAGCAGGCGTGATGCAGATACCCAGCTGAGCAACTTATTTACAGAGGAGCAGCGTGCAGAGCTGAACAGGCAATTGGGGGAGTCTCTACAAAAAAACCCAAGTACAACTTTTCAGTTTTTGTCCAGGGAGCCTGGAGGAGTGAATTTAATAGGAGGGCACGTGGCAGGGCAGTGGCATGACTAGGGGAGGGGCGGTCAGGGCAAGGCAGGCACCGAGCCGTGGGCAAAAATTAATGGAGAGGAATCAGAGAGGGGAAACAACAAGTAAATGTGAACTAGCTATTGCTGGGCAGAGTGAACAGGTGTAAACAGTCTTTAGTTTGTTCCCATCCCAGTCGAATGCCTTGACTGATCTGATGGGGAAAATATCAAACTTAACTGTGCTCTTGCAAACTGTTTGGGAACAGAAAACAAATATTGTGCCCTGGTTTTTCCAGAGAGTTCTGAGGGCTTATGCATTGTGCCCTGCTTTTGGCAGAGATGAAGGGACATCAGTGGTTAACAGTCATGCCCAGCTTTAAAATGCACCCAGCCCTTATTGCAGCAGTGATGATGGGGGATTAAGCAAACAAACTGTATTGACTTGCAAGTAGCAGAACATTTTTGGGAACAGAACAAGAAGAAGAATTGTGCCCTGGTTTATTTCTGAGAGTTTTATGAAGGGGACTGGGAAACAAAAGAAAAACGTCTGTGTTATTTAAGTAAATGTACCCTGCTTTTGGCAAAGGTGAATGGGACAATGAGTGACATGTCCTCCCTGCCTGCCTTTTTTGTGCCCAGCCAGCCCTTTTTTGAGGCACTGATGATTAAGAATTGTGTCCTGTTTTTTCCCCAGAGTTCTCAGGGAAGAGGAAACAATGCAGTAGAACAAATTGTATCTGTGCCTGCCCTGCTTTGGCAGACATGAAGGGGGACAAAAACAAAAATACACCTGCTCTGTTGCACTGGGGAAGTTGTAACCCTTGTGTGCCCTGCCCATCGGACCTGAGGGGACATTACAAATTAAGACACTAGCCCTGCTGCTAGCTAGAGCTTTGCTGCAGCAGTGAACTTTGGGGAAATGTTTGTTCACAACTCTGAAACTAAGGCCCCTGTCCACACTACGCCTCTGTAACGTTACAGAGTGCCCAGATCGTTACCGCAACGGTTTGCGTTTACACCTGTAATGTTACAGAAGGCGTTTTTCCTAACCATGGTTGACACCACATATGAGGTGGTTTCAGCAATGGTTATGAAACTGGTTATGCCTCGTTAACGTTACTGGGTGTAGTGTGGACGCGTGGCACCGGTCCCCTAGCACAGCACAAGCTGCGTTGTGGGATCGGGTGCCGCCGTAACAGTCGCCCGGCTCCCGAAGTGTGGACCGGTGGTGCCGGTCCCGTAATGGACACCGCGGCAGTGTGGACACACTGCACTGCTCCCCGGTTGTAACGGGTTCTATCCGTTATGGGGTCTGAGCGGTGTAGTGTGTATGGGGCCTAAGTGTGTGCCCTGCCTATGGCAGAGATGGGGACATTGGGGGAGGGGGGCTCGGGGGTCACAGCAAATCTGCAGCTGCAATTATCTTTTTTTTTTTTTTTTTTTTAACAGAGAGTTAGCCAGATTACAGTAACTTGATGTGTTAATAAATTCACAGCTTGACAGAGTCTTGTTTTGCTAATTTCAAATTTTTTAATATTACAGTCCGACATACAGTAGTTGGAGTTCAGTTCGCAGCTGCAGAAGGATGGCGCCAAAAATATGATCCAGAAAAAAAACTGGCGACAGATTAGCAGTGAGGGAGACTCTGCAGTGCGTGTTAGTTGCAAATTGTGCTGTGAGTACAGAGATGAGCTACGTGGGGTTGAGGAACTTCAGTGAGGCACTAATTCTAGGGATTACAGACCCCCAGCTAAAAGTTGACACCATCCAGAAACATCTTCTGACAGAGCAGCACAAGAAAGCTGTTAACATTTTAAAATTTGGTAGAACAAGGTCACCACTTGATGTATATCGGTATATCACAATTGGTAAGTTTAAAATGGGGGGAGGGGTTAGGTGTTTGGACCGAGACTTAAAACTTATTTAATTTATTTGCAGGGAGAGCTTTCAGTGATGCAGAGGAACAGCATAGAACAATTCAAGGCAGGCTGATGGAGATCCTGTATATGATGGTCAAAGAGGACATCCCTATTAAAAATGTTGAAGCGATAGCAGAACAAGAGACGCGCCATTGAGTTAATTTGGGCAATAAATACATTAACACCATTAGTGGGAAAGAACTCACAATGTGTATTGGCAAGAACCTAGAAGAAAACCTACTGGCAACTGTCAAAAATATAAATTATTTTTCAGTGCTTATGGATGGTAGTACTGACAGTGGTGTAATTGTAAAGGAACCGGTTTATGTAATTTATTTAAATCCCGTCAATGGTCAAGTGGAGACTAAGTTTTTATGAATGAAAAGCTGTATCAGATGCAGCACAAGTGAGGGATTGAAAAATCTCCTTTCAGACATTTTTATAGAGTGTGGCCTTAATATAAAAAACATGGTTGGGTTTGGGGCTGATGGGGCATCTGTCAACGTGGGTGTAAGACGGGGTCTTGCTGCTCTATTAAGGGACGACGTACAGTGGTTAGTTGGTGTTCATTGTTTCTCACACAGGTTAGAACTGGCCATAAAAGACACTTTGGATAACATCTATTTCAACGATGTTTCAAACTTTCTGACCCAACTGTTTTACCTCTATCAGAAAAGTCCTAAGAGACTCAGAGAGTTACGGTCCCTTGCCCAGGCCATGGAGATGTCAGTTGAAAAGCCCAAGAAGACCCATGGCACATGTTTGGTACAGCATAAACTTCTTACCACCCATGCTGTTACCATATCATTCCCCATAATTTGTGTCCATTTAGAATCTATGGCCGCAGACCCAACTCATGACCAGGCTAAAGCCAAGGGAGTGTTACAAATTATGACTAAATTCCAAATGGTGACACACTTTTTGTATATTGAACAGCTGCTTCAGCCACTTGCCAGGTTCTTGCTAGCACTTCAAAAAGAAGTTGTTGAAATGCCGGAGCTACTTAGCTCTGTTGAAACTTTGAGAAACACTCTTGACCATGCTAAGCAGAGTGGTCCCATAGGTGGCAGTGAACTTGACATTCTCTTAAAAACTGGGTCTGATGTTCTTTCAGGAGCATGTGCTCAAGTCACATACAAGGGTGTGAAATGAACAAATTTTAGTGGCCAAGTTGTTAAAACTTTTAAGTAACAAACTAAGAAATATATTAGAAACATTGAGAACTGTTGTGAACTAAGATTCGGTTTGACTGATGAAAGTAATATCTATAACTGTGCAAAAGTGTTAGATACCAGATTTTGGCCAGCTGCAGACAGAAGAGAACTGGAGCTGTATGGTAACAGTGACATTACTGCAGTAGCGGACCACTTTTCAGCACTTTTGCAGCCTGACTGTGACTGCACTCTGCTACTTGCAGAATGGCAAGAGTTTAAGATTTTTGCTCAAACCAGTTTCATCAATCTTTCTGCCTCTATCTGGTCAAAGCTGGCATGTGATTTCCCAAATTCTTATCCAAATGTGTTGAAGCTTGTCAATGTGTTGAGAGTATTTCCTGTGTCTAATGCAATTGTAAAACGGTGTTTTTCAACTATGAACAAGGTAAAAACTGACTGGAGAGCAAGTCTGGTAGAGGATACTGTAGTAACATTGATTCACATTAAAAAGGGCCCCCCTCCATCTGAATTCAACCATACAGGGCTGTAGACATATGTTTTAGTGCTAAACCAAGATGTCCTGGTGATTTGGCAGCTGAGAATGGTGGCTCACCCCCATGTCCCTCCCACCAAAACAGGCCAAAATTACTGGCTATATGCCTGGTGGAGAAGATAGAGCGCACCCAGTCCTTGTTGGTTACTGTGTGGTCAGTCACGGTCCCAGGTGGAGTTTTATGCTGGGGCAGGGGTTCATTATGTTTAATTTGTCACGACTCGTGATCACGCTCACAAATTCACGGTCTGCTTTGGCAGACATCCTATCTCGGCTCTTAAAATGTGTGTGCTGCTGCACAATTGCTGTATTTCTCTAGAAATGGCTAAATAAAACAGATATCAGTCTCAGAAACTTGTGTAAATGTGTATTTTATCAATATAGAGCAAGATAAGTACATTTTATGGGGTTTTGAGCAAAAATATCAGTTTTTGGTAATTAATCAACTTCGGCCAGTTGCTAATAATTTTTTACTTTGATTAGCGAAAGCCACTAATCAGGTCTCCGACACTAATTTATGCCTTGCAAAGCAGGCAATAGCTAAGTCTGCAGGAGTCATGCATGGAAATGTAGTGACTTGAAATCTGGATGAACCAGAGTGCCCTGCTTCTGGGAGAGCAAGTCGGAGCACAGTGGCAAGGGGACTGGAGGTTCCACTGCCAGTTGCTGCAGTTGTGGAAACCATATCTAACACAGCCAGTAGGGAGCTATTAGAATCATCCCTGCTCCCAGTGACTGTAACTTGAGGAGAATCCTCTGCAGGAGCGGAAACGGAGGTAATGCATGCAGAGCAGAAACCTCCCTGTCCAGGAAAGAGACAACTCGTCGCGCCAGAAAACACCAGGCCCTGGATCGAGTGAACAGAAATTGGGTAGTTTTGCCTTGAGTAGGGATGCAAAAAGGTCAAATTCTGGATGGCCCTATTTGTCGAAGAGGTCCTCTATTACGGAGGGTAGGAGCTCCCACTCGTGAGCCCTCGACCTGGACCAGTTTAGGCTGTCAGCCAGGACGTTTTGGATGCCTGGAACTTGTGCTGCAGCTAGTTCCAGGTTGTGCCGTATGGCCCAGTACCAAGCTCTCATGGCCTCTCTGCAAAAAGGGTAGAAATGAGTTATGCCTTGCTTGTTGAGGTAGAATTCTACAGAGATATTATCGGTATGAACCAAGAGAGGTCCTGGATGAAGGTGAGTCTGGAAGGCTTGCATGGCATAAAGAACTGCCTGCATCTTTAGAACATTAATGTGGAGATGTTGCTTGCACTCTGACTAGATACTCTGAGTCTGACGGTCGGACAGATGGGTACCCCAGCCTAGGCCTGAAGCATCAGTCATAAGAATCTGCTATGGGTACTCTGCCCAGAACGAAACCCCCTTGAGGAGATTGTAGGGGTTCTGCCAAAATTCTAGAGTCTGCCTGACCAGGTTGGAGACCAAAACCGGCTGATCTAGGTTGTCTGAGCGCAGGTCCCGCTGGGCGTGTAGAATCCATTGAGGCATCCTCATGTGTAGGTGGGCTAGGGGAACCAAGACTATAGCTACTGCCATGTGCCCCAGAAGTCGCAGGAAGGACCTGGCTGGAAACCTGATGAGAAGAAACAACCAGCCGAACCTGCGCTATAAAATGGTCCGCCTTGTCCTGTGGCAGGAAGGCTTTGCCCTGTGACGAGTCCAGGACTGCTCCTATATATTTGAGTCGCTGACTCGGTGAAAGACAAGACTTTGGTAGGTAGATAGTAACCCCCAGAGTCTGGAACAATCAGAAAGTGGCCTCCAAGGTCTGAATCAACTGTGCCTGGAAGGGACCGTTAATAGCCAGTCATCCAAGTAAGGGTAGACATAATGCCTCTGACCCCGAAGGGCTGCAGCTACCATTGCCAGGCACTTGGTAAAGACCCATGGATCTGAAGAAAGGTCAAAGGGGAGGGCCTGAAACTGAAAATGGTTCCCTTGAAGACAAAAACGGAGGAACCGACAGTGGGGGGGGGGTCCAGGATATGGAGGTAGGCATCCTGCATGTCCAGCGAACAGAGCTAGTCCCCCTGGTGAAGGAGGGGTAGTAACCCTTGAAGGGTGACCATCCTGAAACTCATGTATTCTGTGTAAAGGTTCAGGTGACTGAGATCTAGAATTTGTCTCAGGTCCCCTGTCTTCTTGGGGACTAGAAGGTAGTGGGAGTAGAACCCCTACCCCCTTTGTGCAGGTGGGATGGGCTCTGTGGCCTTTTTATGCAGCAACACCTGGATCACCTCCTGGGAAAGGGCAGCATGAGCCTGAGGATAATAAGAGTGCAAGGGAGGGCTGACTGGAGGGACTTTTAGGAACGTCAGTATGTGCCTCCTTTCCACAGTCTGAAGAACCCATTGGTCTGAAGTTACAGTGCGCCACCCATCTAGGTATTGGGAAGCGGCCCCTACCACCTCCCCAAGGTTGCTGCGGAGGAAGGGATTAGATGAGTCGGGGTACCACGAGGATGGGAAGAGTGGCTGGGGACGCCTGCAGCTCAAGGGCAGAAGCTCCAGTCAGCTGGTGGTGGCTTTGCACTTAAGGTACTTCCTGGGCTGCTGGCCCTGGACTGCTGTCTAACGGTCCAGCGAAAGGACTAGTGCTGGGTAGATCTGGGGTGGGAACAGTACATAGATTAAAGCCTTGCCTGACTCTTGGAAGCGAGAAATAATATCCTGGGCATCTCTGCGAAAAAGGACAGAACCCCAGAAGGGTACATCCATGATCTTCGCCTGCATGTTGGGTGCGAATCCAGATACGCTGAGTCAGGAGTGACGGCGGACGCAGATTCCTGTGGCTGCTGTTCGCCTGGCAGTGTCCACCGTATCATATACTCTGAGCACATGGTTGCCCATGTCCGAGCCCGATTTAAGGAGCTGGACCAGCTGGGTCTTTGTAGGATCCTCCAGGAGGGTCTGCACCAGGTTCAAGTTTTTATCCCATAGGGCATTTTGATAGTGCACCATGTGAGCAAAATAATTCAGGGTCCGACTGGCTAGGGTGGCCAAAATGTAGACCCGTTTACTGAACTGGTCGACCTGACAAGATTCCCTATCAGGAGAGTGGGTACTGAAGGATCTAGGTTTCTTGGTGTGGTCATGAGCTGCTTTTTATGACCACCGAGTCCACTTCTGGTTGATCTTATCTGTGTTAATCTTCACCATTCATCACAGTTGGGTATCTGGCCAGAAGTCACGTCCCCGCAGGAGGGTTTTTTTTTTTTTGCATGGGTGGAGGTGACGCAGTGACTGCACCACCCTCAAGGCCGACGTACATCGTAGTGCTTGCAGGTTGGTCATCAACTGTCGTCGGCCCTGCCCCCTCATCAGTTCTTCATGTCCCACTGTAGAGGTCTGACCTCGTGAGGAGCTTGAGAGAAACTGCACCATAACTTGCGGCCTAGTTCATTCAGCTTACTTGTGGTCGAAAATCCATCGTTTCTGTTTGCCATGCCTCTGCTTGACACTGCTGACGGGTAAGACTGTTCCTTTTATTCTGTTTTTATTCCGTGATGTTGAGTACTGTTCTTTGTTTTTTCCGGTAGATCATGTCTGGTTCGGCGGATCCCTATGCATCGGTGCCCCTGTGGCGGCCGTTACTCTATCATGGACCTTCATGATCAGTGTCTCTGCTGTCTTGGCCCATCTCACGATGCGGATGACTGCAACGCCTGCTTCTCCGTGGACCACCGTGTCATCGAGTTGCACGATTTAAAGTAGGGGCAAGCCGCCAACTTCGTACGGGCACGAGTCAAAAAGCCAAGGAACGGACGCTTGACCCTTCCTTTGGGTCCCCTCCTGGTTCTGTATGGACTGTGGAAGGGGGGACCTCTGCCTCTCTTAGCCTTGCTGTGGCGGAGGCTCCCTCCGCAGTGCAGGAGGCCCAGTACGGCCCTTGCGGGGGTTGGGCAGGAGGCACCGCCCTGGCGGTCGCCTCCTTGGAGGCAAGGGCTCCTCCGGTGTCATGCCCTGGTACCTGCGGGACTGGACTGGCACCATCCTTGACACCGTCCGCTGGCGCCATTTTGGTGTTCAGAGCCGCTTGTGGCATTGAGGCCCTAGGCGGCACCGTGGTCGTCACCAGGCCATCTCTCAGTGCCATTTTTGCTGTCGGTGCCAATGATGGGAACGGTGCCATGGGAGGTACAGATGTGGTTTCTGGGGCTGTTTCTGATCTTGGCACGTTCTTAGTGCCGAGACTGGGGACGACACTGTCTCCAGCTCTGGCGTCATTTGCAGTGCCAGGGAGGGGGATGGCACCATGATCTGTGCCGTTCGTGATGCTGAGGGGGAGTTGGGTGCCATCTCTGACTATGGTGCCGTTCGCGACGCTGGGGAGGAGGGCAGTGCTGTCTGTGGCGCTGGCTTTGACTTCTGCGCCGTGGTGGGTGCCGTCTCTGACTCTGGTGCTGCTTGTGGCGCCAGGGAAGAGGACAGCACTGGCCGAGGTGCCGGGCCTGGGATTAGCGCCTCTTGCGGCCCTGGGACAGGCAGGAGTCGGAGGGTGGTCTGGCATCTGACCTCTGTTTCCACTTCCTCGGAGGAGGATTCTGGGTCAGATCCTGACTGGCTACCGGAGTCGTCTGTCCCCTCAGTGGTTACCTCTTCGGCCCCCACTTGGCCTCCCTCTGGGGGGTGGACAACTCCTCCTGATTCTGGGGTCGGTGGCACTGATCAGCCAGCAGTGGTCCAGGTGGCCACTGCTGAGCAGCCCAGAGTCGAGTGGGTTGTCTGTTCCTTCAGCTGGGACACCCCCATCTTCCCTTGTCAATCTTCACCATTCATTACTGCTTGCTTGGGGTTAAGTCGGAGGTGCACACCCGCTATGGGAGTTTTTTTTTTGAGTCGGCTCCAACGGCGCCGCCCTCGAGGACGACGTACTGCGTCATGCGCGAGGGGCGGCCGTTAGGTGCCACAGACTCCTCCTCTATCTCAGTTCTGTTTCTCCCGCTGTCGAGGCTGCACCTGCTGCGCGATAGCGAAATAGTGTTCTCGGGTTTTCTAATCCTCAAGACTCCTCGCTATCTCCTCAGCGACTCGCTCGACGCCGTATACTGGTAAGACCGTTCTTGTTTTTCTATCTACGGTGCCGAGTGCTTTATTGCCTTTTTGCCTTGTTTAGTTCGCATCATGTCAGGTTCGGAGCAAAGCGTAAGTCGAAGCGGCCAGCGCTTATGCGTTAGTGCTCTTGTGGCGGCATTCCGCCTCGGACCGGCATGATGTCTGTCTCCGTTGCCTGGGACCCAACCACAACATGGATGCGTGCGACGCCTGTTTCTCCACGGACCGTCGTGTCCTCGAAGTCCGCGCATTCAAGCTCGGCAAGGCCCCGCCGACCTTCGAGAGCAGCGTCGCCAGAGATTCCCAGGCAAGGTCTCTAGGCCTTCCTCCGGGTCCCTCCTGGGCCTATATGGTCGCGGAGGAGGAGGCTTCCTCCTCTTCTCTTGCCAAGAGGAAGCTTCTCTCGCGGTGTCGGGGAGGCATCGTGGTCCTCTCGGGACGCGGCCGGGGACATCGCCTCGGCATCACCTCCTCGGAGTGCAGGCTCCCAGTGTCGAGGCCCATGCCTGCTGGGCCTGGCACCGGTGGACCCTCGGCGCCACCCTCCTGCGCGTTTCGGATCCAGCGCCCGGCAGTTCCGACACTGGGGGCGGCGCCGTGGGCCTAACTGGCGCAGCAGGGGAGCGGGACCGGGCCTAGCAGTTGCAGAGTGGGCTAAGGGCCATGCTGCTCACGGGCGCATTCCTCCGGGGACCCCAGGTTGCCAGCATTGAGGTTCTGCTGGTCTCGCCCTCTTGAGGTCGATGACTCGGACGTGGACCCATCCTGGCACTCCTGACTCTCGGGTCGGGGTCCCGTGTCACGTGGTGCTAGGGCGGCACAGCGGCCCCTCCCGCTGTCTCCACTCCCGTCCTCCCCTGAGGACCCTCGGGCTAGGGGTGGCCCGGGTCCCGGAGGGGCGAGTGGTGGGGACTGAGGGGGCTTTCCCTCCTAGGGGTTCCGTGACAGCTATCCTTCCGGGTGCTGTTGCCACCTCTCTGGGTGGGAGAACGCTGGAGTCGAGGAGGAGGGCTCTCTCAGAGTCCGAGGGGTCGAGGGCCGGGGGACGGTGGTCGCGGTCTCTGCCGGCCACCCCTCGTGGGGTGGCTAGGAGCCGTAGCGCCAAGCCCCGCCTTCCCCTCTTGGACCCCGGGGTCCCCTCCGGTGGCATTGCTGTGGACTGCCCTTCTGGATCCATGCAGTCCCAGGTTCATCACAGGGGAGGTTCCCCTCCTGGGCTCTTCCAGGGTTCGCATCCCCACGGTTCCATTTTGCGACCTGGTCTGTTGTCTGGAATCCCGCCAGCTCGGGCTCCGTTCTCCGGATTTCAGAGCCATAGCAGAGGTCAGTTGCCTCTTCGCAGGTGCCCTTCTCCAGTACCTCTGCAACCACCCCCCGCTCTTCCAGGCCATGTTGGTCCTACGGGTCCGTTATCCTGGGAGCAGTTCAGAGGTTCTGCAGCGGCCTTCCCCTCGTACGTTAGATATATGCACGAGTGGGTCTTTCAACTCTCCCCACCGCCGCAGGAATCTTCTGGACATTCGAGCTCTCCATCATCCTCGTCTCCCTCCTCTGAGGGAGAGGAACCCTTGCTCATATTTCCTCCAACGCTGATTTCATTGAATATCAGCGATTCCTTTCGAGGATGGTGAAGGATCTTCGAATCTCCTATGTTAGGCGAGACAATACTGAACGGGAGATGCAGGAATTCCTTGAAGAATTCAGTGCCCAGCACCTGGTGGTACCTTCCTGGCCTGTCCCCTTCCAGGAGGCGTCTATCCGTTCCTGGCAGTCGGCAGCCGCCCCTTCTCCAGCCCCGGCAGACTGTCGGACGAAGGTATTGTGCCTCGAATCCCTGGGTACCTTCCCTACCCGTCCTCGGTTTGGTATGCCTAGAGACTCTTCCGTGTCGCCACTGGCGACTACTGTCCACCGATTCGATTCCTCACAATTCAATCGTGGGGTGAAGAATGCTCTTCCTCTCGGCGATGGCTTGTATTGCTTCACATCAGGCTCACCACGCTGCCTACAATAGGCATCTGTGGTCGATGCTCTCCCAGCTCTTAGCATCAATGCCTGATATGGAGCAAACCAGACAGGCTATTGCCCTCTCCGCTATAGGCCTGGAGCTGGCAAGACACCAAGCAAGGGCATCTTATGACGCCAGTGAGGTGGCTTCCAGGCTTGCGGGGACAGCGATCTGCATTAGACGGATGGCATGGCTTCATCTATCAAGGTTGTCACCCCTGGCCCGGCGTAGGGTGATTCGCTCCGCCTTCCGGGGGACCCGTCTCTTTTTCTCCAGAGCTAGGAGACTTCTGCAGGGGCTTCCTCCGTCTCCCGGTCCTTGGGGAGGCACCTTCTAGCTCTTCTCCCACATAGGCTTCTCTCTGCATTAGCCCAGGGTCTTCCCCTTCTGTTTCTCACCAACAGGAGGCTGGGGGTCTTGTTCTCTCAGGGTTCTACCCCCCCTTTTTTCAAGGGGGACATTATCACCCAAGCAGTAATGAATGGTGAAGATTGACAAGGAAGATATGAAAATTACGTACCTACCGTATTTCTTGATCTTCTCTTGTATCTTCACCATTCATTACTGATACCCACCCACCTTCCCCTCAGTGGCCTCCTTCTGTGGCGTCTCCCCCTCCCGTCTCGTTCCTCTTCCTTCCCTTGGCCTTTATGCCAAAAAAAAAAAGAACATTTTCTGTTTTCCATTCTTAGTGAATGGATCCCCTTTTTTCCTCAAGGTAAAGAGGAACGAGCACGGTTGTATTTCTCTAATTCTGAGGGAACTCTTTCTGACCGCCCTTAGGGTGCGATTCCTAAATACCTTCTTCAGGTTATGCAGTTTCACAGCCCAAGTGGCCATGCCCTGACTTGGCCTCAGCAAAGTCTAGAATCCTCCTGGCAGGTATTATTTCAAGCTCTTCTAGCTACTGACTGAACTTGTCAGCTCTGAGCATCTGTTTGCCTTGCCTTAGGGAGTCTGATTGAGTTCCACTCTATCTTTCATACAAAACTGCCTTCGAGAAGGCATAGTCTTTCCCATACACTACTGTGTTAGCACTCAACAAGGTGCTAAGGGACTTAGTCACCTTCCTGGATGGGCGCTCTACCCGGAACAGGTTCTGCCCGGGCAGTCTAGGAGCCCTCAACTAGGATGAAGGGACTTGGCATGTTGCGAGTTCAGAGAGTTTGCACTCCTTCGATCTGTTCAGGTGGTTCGGTTGAACCTCCCCTCAGTCCTAGCAACTGGGATTCTTGCTCCCTTGTTAGTTCGAGCCTATAAGCCTCTCAACCAATGCTTGATGGGCACTGTTCTCCCTCTCAACATGCCTCTTTCTTTCTTTCTTTCTTTCTCCTCCTTCTTGTTCTTCTACTTCCCTTTCCTTCTCTCTGTTCATCCCCTAGAGCTGCCCCAGAAAGGAGACCCTGCGGTCCCTTAGGGTAGGAATTCTCTCTCTTCTGTCTATTCTCCATCGGCTTATTCCTTTTTCAGTTTATTTCCTTTCCTTTTTCTATCCCTCGGCTCTCTTGCCTCGCTTTCTTTTCTTACCATTTATTTTCGCCTCCCGGCTACCAGAACTGAGAGAGGAGGAGTCTGCGGCACCTAGGGCCACCTCGCAGATGACGTAGTGCACGTCATTCCCGAGGGCAGTGCCGTTGGAGCCGACTCCAAAAAAAAAAAAAAACTCCCGTAGCGGGTGCGCGCCTCCGGCTTAACCCCAAGCAATCAGTAATGAATGGTGAAGATACAAGAGAAGATCAAGAATTATGGTAGGTACGTAATTTTCATTTCTTTGGAGTGCTTGGACAGTCCATGTTTGGGACAGCCTGGAGCACCCATGGAAGGGGAGATTGCTGCACCCTGGGTGGTCTCCTTGGAGCCCGCTCAGAGTTGCCAGTTGCCTAGACTGGTGGTTATGAGGCAGAGGGCTCTTTCGGAGTCCGATGGGTTGAGGGGCCCGAGTTCTGTGCAGCGGCCTTTCCCTGGGACCCACCATGGTTCGAGGAGGAGCCGTAGTGCAGATCCTCACCTTTCCCCTTCTATCTCCTCGAGAGGGACCTCTTCTTTGAAGGCCAGGGACTGTCCTTCTAGACTCTCACGGTCTCAGTCGCCTCACAGCGGGGATTCTTCCTTGGAGCACGGTCTTAGCAGTTCCAGTGGGGTTGATCAGCTGTTGGGTGCTGGGCTTTCCAGGTCTCCTTCCTGGTTGGGAGCATCTGCTAGGCCCTCTTGCCTGGGCAGAGGACGTTCCTCTTCTTTGAAGGATCTGGCCCCTATTCCTCTGTCTCCATCCCTCTCCCTTCGTGGTGTTGCTGGTCCTAAGGGACCTTTGACCAGGGAGCAGCTCAGGGAGTCGGCTGCTCATTTTCCAACATAATGTCAGGGTCATGGATGAGAGGGTGTTCCACCCTCCTCCCGAGCAGCCACCCGCTGAATCTGCGGACTCGTCTGCTTCCTCATCCCCCTCCTCAGAGGAGGAGGAACCATCCGTCCACATTTCCCCTGCGGCTGATGTTTCTTCATATCAGCGCTTCCTCGCGAGGATGATGGACAATCTCTATAGCACCCCTGGCTCAGAAAGCAATATGGAGCATTTGATGTGTGCTTTTTTAGGCGAGTTAAATGCGGTCAGCCTGGTGGTTCCTACCTGGCCTGTCCCTTTGGGAAGCGTCACTGTGTTTCTGGCAGCATCCCTTTTCCAATGTTCCAGCCCCAAGGGAGTTGCGCCAGAGGTATTGTGCTCCCCCAGAGTCTGCAGGTCGCATGTCTCATCTACGTTCAGGCTTGACGCAGTTGGGCACTTCTTCTGGGCTTCACGCCCCTCACTGTGACTGGCCCCCAGATTCAGACTCTTCAGATTTTGATTTCTGGGGTAGGAGGGGTTTCTACTCGGCACAGATCTCATTGTCCGTTGCATCCCATCAGGCCCACTATGCATCCTATGAGAGGTTCTTGTGGTCCAGGCTAGGTCAGCTCCTAGCCTCTGTGCCTGATACAGAGGTAACCAGACAGCCCATCACACTCTTTGTTCAGGGCCTGGAGCTTGCAAGGCACCAAGCGAGGGCATCCTATGATGCCAACGAGGTAGCTTCGAGAGTCGTAGGGACAGTGATCTGCATTAGGCGGACGGCATATCTTTGTTTTTCCCGGTTGTCACCCATGGCCCGGAATCGGGTGATTTCCTCTGCTTACTGGAGAACCCACCTTTTCTCCCATAGGGTGAGACGGCAGCTGCCTGGGCGCCTTTCTTCCCCCTCCAGGGGGAGGTCCCCATCTCACTCAGACCACTCTCGAGCCTCGCCAGGCCCATAGGGGTTCTCCCCTCCAGTGTATCCCCCACTGGGGGCTAAGGGGCTTAGTCCCTTGGGTTCATATCGGGGCCCCCTTCGGGGGGGGTCTCAGTACTCACCCAACTGTGATGAATGGTGAAGAGTGACACAGATAAGATATGAAAATTACGTACCTACCATAATTCTTGATCGTTCTGTGTATCTTCATTCATCACAAAATGTCACCCACCATCCCCCTGGGGCCTCAGTCTCTGGGTTCCCTCCTCCCTCTGTGTGTCTCTCTCCTTCCCTCTCTCCCCCTCCCTTTGGCCAGGGATAGGGGACTCTGGAGGCACACAGGGTGGACCTCAGCTTACAGCTTAGAGGGTGGGGGGGTCAAGGGGGGCTTCTCCTTTATTGCTTTGTGGACCTCCCGCTCCCCTTTTGGGGTGGTTTGGTGGAGATGGGGCCCCCTTTTCCCCCCTTCTTCCTCTGTCCTTCGGGACTAATCCCAGTTCTTTGGATTTTGGGGGAGTTTCTTCTGCCGAAGTTCCTTCCACCTTTTTCCTTTGGATAGGGGAGAGGACATGTCTCGACTCCTGGCTCCCCTCAACCTATCCTTCTTCCTTGCGAGTAATCCCTTTGAGATAGTCGTCCTCTGCCAGGAGTTCTGAAACCTTGTGAGTAAACCTCGCTTGCCTTGCCAGATTTTCTCTTATACTCTACTCCTCCTCTGAGCAGATGGCCTGACTTTGTTCAGGGTCTGACTTGGGGGGGCCAGCGCGCAGTGGCAGTGGACACTTTCCTCTCCCCTACCAATATTTTTCCCTTTCCTTCTTCCTATCTTCTTCTCTTTCCCAGATATTGGGGCCCCTCCCAATCCCTTAGTTTCCTTTTCCTCCTCCATTCTGTCCTCTCAGTTGCTTATTCCTTCTTTATTTTGTATATCCTTCTCTTTTATCTGTTCCTTTGGATTCTCTTGTCCCACCCTCCCTCCCTCCCTTATTTCTCACTCTCCGATGACTCTGAACTGATGAGGGGTGGTGTCGATGACAGTTGGCGACCAACCTGTGAGCGCCACGTTGTATGTCAGCCTCGAGGGCGGCACCATCACTGCATCCGCTCTGCCCATGCCAAAAAAAAGCTCCCGTGGGGCCTTGACTTCCGGTCAGGTACCCAACTGTGATGAATGGTGAAGATACATGGAAAGATCAAGAGTTACGGTAGGTACATAATTGTCATTTTTCTTAAGTAGGGTTTGCCAATGGGAGCATGATAAAGCTGGTCGGCCTTCTTGGCTAAGGCCAGAGTGGAGCTCGGAGGGCTCCCTGAAGTCATCATAATCTTCCCCAGAGGAAGGGGAGGACTCCCTACTCGAGGGGTCACTCTTTGGGACTGGTATCCATATGACCAGGAGAAGGACTGGGAGACCAGGGACAGCTAGTTCCTGCCTGGTCCAGGTCTCTAGGAAGAGGGACCTGAAGAGGCAGAGTGGGTGGTCTCTTGGTGGTGTCCTTGTCCTTCATAAAGGCCCACCAGGCCAAAAACAGTGCATTATAGTCCACCGGAGGAGGTGGATTATAAGGAGGATAAGGATACTGGGGAGGTGGTGGTAGGTACTCAGGTGTTGGGTAACCAGACGTTGGTCCCAGGGGTGTTGGGCACCTGGTAACTAGGCATCAGCCTTTGAGGCATCGGAGTCCCGGGTTTCAGTCCTTGCGGCGTCAGAAATACGGGCACTGGTTAAGTGCCTGAATGGCCAGCCGGCATTGACTGAGGCAGTGGCAACAATGGCTAGGGCATTGGGGTCGATGCTGGTAAAGCTGGTATCGACCAAACAGGTGACGGCTGATGCCGGTCAGGCTAAGCAGCCAGCGCAGCCCCCAAAGGGGATGCAGGTGCCTGTGAAAGGGAGCTAGCTCCCACGGAGGCAGAGGCATTGCCTGTGAAGAAAAGGTGAGTGCTTGCTCTAGGCATCCCTGAGAGACGTTGGTCCTGGAGTTAGGGATTGACTCGGCAACGCCAGGACCAAGGAGACAGTGGGCAAAGACCCGCTGCCTGAGGAAGAAGCCCCGGCCGAGCTGCCTAGCTGAGGACTTGCTGTGTTTAAGGGCCTGAACGGCAGGGGTAGAGAGGTAGGGGATGAAGTCCAATGCCCTAAGGAGTGACCACCCAAAGCAGAGGTGAGGACGGACGGCTGAGCAACTGGCAGCCCCAAAGGAGACAGGGGAGCCAGAGGTGGAGGGGCCAACCTACTGCGGCAGGAAGACCCTGAGGCGGCCACCAGCTTATGCAGTGAGCAGGAAGCTGACTGGGGTTGATCCCTGTGCTTGTCCCAGTGTTTATGCTTACCAGTGGACTTGTTCTCCTTCTGGGCAGGGGAAGAAGTCAAAGCCCCAGAGGCTGGGGAAGAAGAGGAGCATTTGTCCTGAAGCTCCTTTTCCATAGTGGCTAACTTCTGTAGCAAGAAGCTCTGGAGGGTCTTCAAACTGTGTCTCCATGTGGCCTGGTTGAAGTCCTGGCATTGCTTGCAGGCTTTAGTGTTATAGTCGGGGCCTAAGCAGAGCAGGCAGGAAGAGTGACCATCCTTGGAGGGAAGCTGCTTGCCACAAGCACAGTTCGTAGGCCGGTCTGAAGACAAAGCTGGAGAAGAAGACCTGCACAAAAGCAAAAGTACACTGAAGAAACAACTTTAATGAAGAAAGGCACGGGTAAAGCACGATTATAATGATAGTCGACTGAAGCAGGCGTCCATGGAGGTCCAACATGTGCAGGTTGACGGTGAGAAAAGAACTGGGGTGGGGCTGAGGGACCGCCTCTTCTATACCATAGGCAGATGTCGGCATGCCGTCGGGGGGTGGTCCTCCGCTGTAGACTGCTATCTAGAAGTTTTCCTTATGATCCTAGCGCCTGGTGGCTAAAGCCTACTGGTGTTGCCTGCTGCACGAGCCCCCTCAAAGTAAAATCTGTCTTGATCACCAGAGAGCAACAAAATTGCATTCGTAGCAGATGTCATTTGCAATGTGAAGAACAGTGGAATTTGCGCAGTGGTGCAGGAACTCTGGGAACCTCATTGGGTGGCCTGCCAAAGAAATGCCTGAAATGTAGGGCCTCACTAAATAGTGCCCAGTTGTCGCAGCGTTTTGAGGCTGTATTGCCTTTATGTAAATTCATTTTAGACTTTGTAGCTATGATGGTATGCTGTATTTGCTTGACTCCTCCCCTGAGTGCATCTGCTTTCTGTTTGTTTTGTTTTGTCATTTCGAATGTATAATTTTATTTAAAGATCTGCTGACGCCTCAAGGAGAACTTTAAAAAACATTATACTTGGACACAAAACATATCATATTTCACATTGGCTCAGTGTGTGTCTTATCCCCATTATGTATTCCTAAGGTCATAAGCATGAAAACAGGATACTATTGCAACAGAGCATTATGAATAAGCTGTAGAGGCAGATGAATTCTAAGAGATATAGATCTTGGTTTTGTGAGAATTTTCTCAGTAAAAAATAAAGTAGAGGAGAAATCTATAGAAATGTGAAATACAAGCTGAACTGTGTCTTAGTATTATGTTTTCCAGCGTTTTCCCAAAAAGGTCAGTAGCCCTTTAAAGCCATCACCAAATCCTGATGCACACGTTTACGGATTATAGTTTTCCCCCAGCAGCTTGCTGTGTGGGTTTACAAATTACAGTGTACCACAATAGCTTGTTGTGCGAATGAAAAAATTACAGTGTAGACCAGCAGCTCACTATGTAATTATACACGTGTGAGGTTACTGTATGTCCCAGCAGCTTGTGCCAGTCTGCAAATGTGTACATACCCTAGCAGCTTGTTCTACAAGTGTACAAATGACAGTACGCCCTAGAAGCTTGTTGTGTGAGTGTGCAGATTTGTATACAAGAATATGGGCACGGTTTTCTTTTTTCACGAAAGACTGCAAAAGAATCTGTTAAATCTCAACCATATCGCCTTATGATATCAAAATCTTACCATCATTCACTGAGAGTCCCACCTGTTTACTTACACTTCCTTTTTAAATAAAAAACAAACAAAATCACAACTTTCTAAATAAAAAAACAAAGTAAGTGTGTCTAGTCCTGGTCAACAAGGTCCTGACTGGAGTTCGGGTGGTGGCGTTTTGCGTCACTTGTAGTTTGCTGGGACTTTTGAGTGCTGTGGTTTTACTTATGTTAACTTCTCTGCAGTCTTAGGATTTACAGCTGCACCAGCAACCCTTTCTCTGTCGCATAGTCCTTAGAAGGTACTGCTTACCACACAGGACTTCCATAGCCATAGTTACCTATACTTCCTGGGTTGGGACTACCTAGTTTTACTTTTACTGGGATGTTTGAATTGACTGATACATATGCCCAAATTAAAGAGCTAGTAGCGTCAAAAAATAGCAGGCAGAAAATGTTAGCAATTTTTAAAAGTAGTCCCTCATTACTTTTCATTTATGAAGAGAGTTGTTTCTTCTGTGTGCTTATTAGATGGTTTTCTTCATAATAGTATTGGGTGTGATATGAAAAACAGTGTTTCATCTGGCAGCAGACATATCGAGTTCTGTTCCCCCCAGTACATCATCAGCATGGGACCTCATTCATTGTTACATCACAATCCCTGCTGGTGGTTACCAACATAGAGTTCTATAGATAGAGGCTAGAGTGTGGACTGCTGCTGGCTCAGTGGAAGCCGGGCATCTGCCATATTACTGGAGGACTGAGGTGCCGGCAGAAAACAGGAACCCTTCTGGAACCCTATGTAGCGGCACCAGCACACTGTTCTGACAGCAGTCCAAGTTACGCACTGCTGATCCATTTAGGTAAGAAGCACCATTGAAAGAGCGGAAATAATGAAGCAGACATGCACTGTGGTGACAAAAACAAGGTATGCTCGTTTTCCCTTTGCTTGTATAAGCAGTGCCCTGCTTGGAATGCTGTTGGAACAGTGTGCTGGTGCCACTGCCTAGGTTTCCAGAAGGGTTTCTGCTGTTCGCTGGCACCTCAGTCCTCTGATAATATGGCAGACGCGAGTAGCTTCAACTGAGCCAGCGGCAGTCCGCACTCTAGCTTCTCTCTATCCGTAGAACTCTGTGGTTACCAATGATGCCACAGTCAGTGATGTCACAATGCTGATGATGTACAGTGAGGAATTGAACTGAATATGTTATCAAGTGCTGTTTCAGAGGTCACACCTCATACTTTCAGGTAGAAAATCTACTCATTAGCAACACAGAAAAGAAAAAAAGTACTTCATATATAAGAACTGATAGCTACTTTTGAAAGTTCAGATCTATTCCAGGCATTACACTAGCTCTTTAAAGTGTTTTGTTTTGCACTTTTGTCCTTAATTGGTTTTCTCTGCATGCCCTTCATGTTTTGGATGTGGGCCAGCATCCATGTGTCATTCTTAAATAGCAGTAGTCATTGGTTAATGGGATGTAGTACCCAGTACATTGTTTTCTGCAGCTACAGCACCAACACTGAGTAAAAAAAAAAAAAAAAAGAATCCCAAGTTAACCACCTCCTCCTTCTCAATGAATTAAATCCTGTACCCGGTAATGTTGTACTGCATGAGAAACTAATCAACTGGAACTTAAAAAAATCTAAATCTGGCCAGCCTGGTGGCGCTGAGGGTTGAGGCACTGTGCGCCACACCTCGTGCCATGCTGATGACCCGGGGTGGGGAGCAACCTTGGGTGTCGGAGGGTCGGCCAGGGTGGAGGAGGATGGATCATCCCAGAGACTGCTCTCTTCCTCTGGGGAGGGTGGGGTGGGATTACCACGGCTGTGCTGGCTCTTGGTGGTGACAGGGGGTCGGTGCTAGCCGGCGGTTCACTGTGGGGATGGCTCGGACTTGCGGTGCGTAGAAGCGCACACAGCAGCGTCATTGATGCCCTGCATGTCCATGCCATGGGGTGGGGGAAAGAACACAAGAAATTCTCCGGCACACTCGATGATGTCTGGTCCTTTGGCGCCGCACTACTCCGACTCAAGTTCAGCTTCTCCGGACTCTGGACCCTCTGCTTTCTGGGGTGGTGTGGTAAGTACCCGCCGTGAAATAGCCAGAGAGAGGAATGGAGGCGGGGGTTGAGTTCAGGCACTGGGAATGGTGTGGGGTGTCGTGGACCCAGACTGAAACAAGAGGGAACCATAGGCAACACCTGCCCCCCCCCAGCTGAAGAGGGAATAAAAGAAAGCATCACCCAAACAAAAAAAAAAAATCAAGCTCCTTCACTTGCACCACTTCCTTTGGGAGTTTATTCTACAGATTGACCGCTGCCTGGGTGAAGAAATGTATTTTTTCCAAAAATTCATGCACCAAATTCCCCAAAACTGAATTTTTGGATGTTCCAGTTTTAGTATGCACAGCATTTTCATTACAGTAGGGATCTTCTTTGTTCTTTTAGACTGTCTTTATTTTCATTACTTAAACCTCCATTGAGAGGGGAATGAAACACATTGGAACCTCAGGCAAGAGGCTCAGTGAGTACAGGGTATAGCCCGGAGAAAATTCAAGTACAATTAGACCTTAGCAGAGAAATGAAGATAGTGTTCAGGCAGGCAACCCTCAGAACCATATAAGGCAACAGAACGCAGTGGAAAAGTAGGCATGAGCAGGCGTTATAAACGGCCACCGATACCTTGATAAAGTGGGAATAAACCTATGAAATGTTGGTCACTGATGTGAGGCAATTTAAAAAAATAAAATTATCACACAGCAGCCAAGTCACTTAATTTTGTTTGTTTTTGCTCATCATTAGTTGCTACCAGAGGCTCCTCTGACAATACGATTTTGCGGTCCAGGTTCAGGACACTAGCATCTCCAGATCATAACACCATTTTTTCATATTGCTTAAGCCTGCCTTGAAGCCGTACTGCTCTGTTCATGGCGTGACAGCATGCTGCCATGGAAATTTTTCTGGCGTGACAGGTAGAGAAATAGGACTTCAGGGCAGAAAAGGCAGCAGGGACAGATGAAGTCTAAGGACAAAGAGTCGTTTTCACGCAGATGTGCCTAGTAACAATGACTGTAATGTCCTGAAATTCAGATTTTATTGGACTGTTGTAGATCTGAGTTCTGCTGATGCCAGTAATGTGCTGATTTTTGATTTACCAATCTCTTCTAGCCCTTATTAAAATACTAGAGCTACATCAAGCCACAAAATGACTAGAGACCAGTAGATGGTCTCCAAGCAGATTTTATAAATTGGATGTCAATGATTTGACCAAGTCATCCCCACTGTGGGACTTTAATTGGTCCCTGCATAAGGGAAATATGACTTCTTCATGAAAGCAGGCAGTGGTTTCTTTCAGTGATCCATAAGGAAAGAAATGAGTCCCATGACTCAGAATCATAGAGTGGATATCTGTCTTTAACACTCAGATATTAGCTGGCCCGTCGGCGCTGACAGTTGAGGCGCTGGATGCCACACCTCGCACCACGCCGGCAACCCGGATTCGGGAGTGAGTTCGGGCGCCAGGGGTCGGCCGGGGAGGGTTGAGGATGAGTGCCCTCGTGGTGCTCTGCTCCCCGGGTAGTAAGGGGTGGGTTGTCCCGGCATGCTGGTGACCCCCAGTGGAGGCCAGGGGCGCTACAGCAGCCAAGACAAGCATGTATCCAGCGTGGACGATGCCAGCAGGGTTGCCATGCGCCAGTGTGTCGACATGCACCACGCAGGGAGGGAGTGGGAGGGCTCACAGAACAAGGAAACCAATGGTGTCATGGGCTGGCGACGGCACCTGTCCCCCATGCCCCCGCCGGGCCATCCCTGACTAACCTTCCAGGTCCTCCAGTCCCCAGACCTTCCCCGAGCCAGAGTCTGACTAGCAAGCGCGCCCAAGAGGAGAGGGCAACCCACCCCGGGTGGGTCAAACCAGGGGTGCTGGCTATGGGGAGGGGAGGAGAGAGGAGGTTCATTTCGGGGTGGCTTCAGGCTGGGCAGGAAACAGGACTAGGCTGCCTGAGAGAGGCTCCATGGCGATGCGACCAGAGTGAAGGAGAACGTGAAAAAAAAAACAAAAAAAAAAACACTCCGATATTATCTTGATTATCACCAGAATACTAGATGTTTGCCAGCCTTCTTTAATCTGCCAGTATTGAACTGGATTTATTCTATACCATCCAACCCAGAAGCATAGCAGCCAAAAATTAAATGTGGTTTAAAACATAATTTATAAACTGAATGCTTTTCTTTTAAGAATGTATTCTGAGAAAGCATTGCGTGGGTACTTGGACTTTCTTCTATATGATAGTACGTGGGATTGTATTTCACAAAGGCTTTATTGCTGCTATCCAGCTTCTCTATGTAACAACACACTCCCCACAGTAGTGAGCAGGGTTGTTACTAACAGTGCCCATCGGAGTACTGGGTGCCTTGGCACTACCGTTCTGTCTGTAGTGGGTGGGGAGGACCTGAGGGACATAGAAACATAGAAACATAGAATTTGACGGCAGATAAGGACCGCTTGGCCCACCCAGTCTGCCCATTTCCCTACCTACTGGATAAGCTGCAGATCCTAGTTAACCAGCAGCCTACTTCTTTCTACCCCAACCCCCCAGAATTGCCTTATGACTATCCCATGCATGCTTGAATTCCACCACTGATTTTGACTCCACAACCTCCTCCGGAAGGCCATTCCATGCATCCACAACCCTCTCTGTGAAAAAATACTTTCTTAAATTACCTCTGAGCCGCCCCCCCTCTATCTTCAAATTGTGCCCTCTTGTTCTTGCACACCTCTTTTTTTGAAAGATGCTACCCTCTTGGACTTTGTTGATTCCCTTGAGGTACTTGAAAGTTTCTATCATGTCCCCCCTCTCCCTCCTTTCCTCGAGGCTATACATATTAAGCTCCTTAAGTCTCTCTTCATATGTCCTCCGGTGCAGACCCTGCACCATTTTAGTTGCCCTCCTCTGGACAGCTTCCATCCTGTCTATGTCTTTGCGGAGATTGGGTCTCCAGAACTGCACACAGTACTCCAGATGGGGTCTCACCAGCTGTCTGTACAGCGGGATAATAACTTCCTGTTTTCTACTGGTGATGCCTCTCCCTATGCATCCCAGTATCCCCCCAGCCCTCCTTGCTGCCTTCTCACATTGCTTGCCCACCTTTAGGTCATCTGATATGACTACCCCCAGGTCCCTTTCCATTTTTGTTGTTGTTAGTATCTCACCCCCCATTGTGTACTCTTCCCAGGTGCATTACCTTGCACTTCTTAGCATTGAATCTAAGCTGCCATACATTTGACCATTCCTCTAACCTTGCCAAGTCCCTTCTCATCCTTTCCACCCCACCCTGTGCATCAACTCTGTTGCAGATCTTAGTGTCATCTGCAAAGAGACATACTTTTCCTTCCAGTCCTTCTGCAATGTCGCTTATAAAGACATTGAAGAGGACTGGTCCTATCTGAACCCTGCGGTACCCGCTAGTAACCCTCCTTTCTTCTGAGTGGACTCCATTTACTATTACTCTCTGTGTCCTATTCTCCAGCCAATTCTTTACCCAGGCTGTCATCTTGGGACCCACTCCCAGGCTGGCTAACTTATATATTAATCTTTGTGTGGGACTGTGTCAAATGCCTAGCTAAAGTCTAGGTAGGCCATGTCCACAGCCCCTCCTGATCTACTACTTTGGTCACCCAGTCAAAGAAATCTATCAGATTAGTCTGGCATGACCTTCCTGTGAATCCATGCTGCCTGGGTCTTGTGCCCTCTGGCCTCTAGATACTTGACAATTCTTTCCTTTAGAAGTGATTCCATCATTTTCCCTATCACTGAGGTTAAACTAACAGGTCTATAGTTTCCTGCTTCTGCCTTGCTCCCACTTTTGTGAAGGGAATCACATCTGCCCTCCTCCAGTCCTCGGGTACCACCCCATCCTCCCATGATTTGTTAAAGAGGGTAGTCAGTGGTGTCACTAGTTCTAACCTTAGTTCTTTTAGAATTCTGGGATGAATCCCATCAGGCCCCATTGCTTTGTCCACCTTCAGTTTTAAGAGTTCTTTCAGAACCCTTTCTTCTGTAAATGGGCTGGTATCAACTTCTGTATCCAGAGTGTTACTACTGTTTGTTTTATGTACCTCCCCTCTTCCTTTGTAAATACTGAGCAAAAATATTTGTTTAGTATCTCTGCCTTTCACATTCTCCCTCTGCCCACCCTCCCTCCCTTTATTAAGCCTCACTATCCCTCCTTGGTCTTCCTTTGCTCCCTGATGTACCTATAAAAGGTTTTATTCCCCTTCTTAACTGAGTTGGCTATCTTTTCCTCAGTTTGGGCCTTTGCTGTTCTGACTGCCTTCCCACCCTCCTTTTGCTTTAACTGATACAGTTCTCTGTCCTGCTCCTGCTGCGATTCCTTGTACTTCCTGAATGCTTTCTTTTTCTCTTGAATCTTCACTGCCACTTCCTTTGAGAACCATAGTGGTTTCTTACATCGTCTTGTTTTGTTTATTTGCTTTACACAAAGGTTTGTTACCTCAGTGATGGCAGTTTTTTATTATTCCCCATTGTTCTTCCACCCCTCCTTCCTGCCCATTTGCTAGTGCATTCCTTAGGCACTCACCCATTTTGGCAAAGTCAGCCCTCCTAAAGTCCAGTACTTTTGTCTTTGTATGGCTTGACTCTATTGCTGTGTTTATTGTGAACCATACTGTTCGATGGTCACTAGTTCCCAGATGGCTACCCACTTCTACATCTGTGATCCTCTCTCCATCTCCATTTGAGAGTATCAAGTCTAATATTGCTCCCTCTGGGTGGGCTCCAGTACTAGTTGTCTAAGGCATGCCCCTGTGGGCATCTAGAATAACTGCACTCTTGAAGTGGCAGCTGCAACTGCTCCAGTTAACATCTGGCATATTCAGATCACCCATCAGCAATATCTCCCTTTTCTGCCATTCTAAGTATACTTTCTATCATTTCCTTGTCCATTTCCTCCCCTGAGAAGGGGTCTGTATCAACCCCTGTGCGGATTGTGGTGCCATTGCCTGTCTCCAAATTTACCCACAGTGCTTCTTCTCCTCCCTGTTTACCCTTTTGTTCTGTTGCTTTTATTCCTTCCCTTATGTAAAGAACTACTCCTCCCCCTCTTTTACCCTCCCTGTCCCTCCTGTAGATAGTGTATCCTGGTATGTTTACGTCCCAGTCATGGTTTTGTGTGTACCATGTTTCTGTGACTGCCACGATATCCAGATGTTCCTTCTGCATCAAAAGGAGATTAGGGCAGGAAATAGTGAGTTCCAGTTCTGGCCTGTCTTAGACACTGTAGGAGTGGCATTGACCATTTCGGGGGGAGGAGGAGGCCTGGCAGGTAGCAATGTCCAAAGTTTGCAAATTTCGCTCTGCAAAGTAAATTGCAAAGTTTGTCAAATTCATGAAGTGCTGACTTTGCGATGGTTTTGGCAGGCAAAGTAGCACTTTGTCATGAGACGTTATGCAACTTCACCTTAAAGAGCTAGTGTACTGCCTAAAACTAATATTAGATTTTACAAGCAGTAAACCATTACCTTTTATATCTATCTGAATTACTTTTTCTTTTCCGTTTGGTTAATTGGAAGATTGTTTACCAGATGTTGCAAGGTGTGATGTGTGGAACAGCACTCTGCCTGGGAGCTGACATATCTATCTCTATTGCCCCCCCCCCCCCACTACATCTTCAGCATTGTGACCTCACTATGACATCGCTGTTGCTTAGGAACAGCCATTCAGCAACTGCCAGGTCAGTCACCTGTGATGGCACTGTCAGTCAGATCATAGTGCTGAGGATGTAGTTGGGGGACTAGAGCAAGATATAGCAGCTGCCAGGCTGAGAGCTGTTCCATAGATCCAATAGTACAATATCACATAAAACATTTATAATGAACAAAAGGAAAAGGAAAAATCCTTCAGAAATAAAAAGTTACAACTGACTACTTCTTAAAATTTGTTTTATAGCATGTATAGGGAAGGGAAACCCTGAAGCTACCTATAGGTTGGGAGGGGAGCTGCTGACAATCACAAGGGAAGAAAGAGACTTGGGCATCATCATCATCATCACCACCGATGACCTGAAATCATCCAAGCAGACCACTAAAGCAGTAGGTAAGGCTAGGGGGATGTTGGGGTGTATTAGTAGGGGTATTATAAGTCATAAGAGGGAAGTAGTAATCCCTCTTTACAAGACACTGGTTAGGCCACATCTGGAGTACTGCATGCAGTACTGGAGGCCGCACCTGCACAAGGAGATTAACAAAATGGAGGTAGTCCAGAGAAGGGCAACCAAAATGGTGCTGGGACTGCATCAGAAAACATATGAGGACAGATTAACGGAGCTCAATTTGTATCCCTTAGAGCAAAGGAGGGAGAGAGGTGATATGATCGAAACATTCAAACACCTTCAGGGCATTAACCAGGTGAAAGAGTCTAACATGTTTCAATATAAGAAAAATAGCAGGACAAGAGGACACAGCATGAGATTAGAGGGAGGCCGATTGAGGGGTAATGTGAGGAAGTACTTTTCACAGAAAGGGTAGTGGATGCATGGAACAGCCTACCTCAGGAAGTGGTGGATATGAATACAGTGCAAGGCTTCAAACAGGCATGGGATAGGCATAAGGGAACAATACAGATGAGTATGAATAGATAGGCCATTGACAGAGTAAAGGCCTATGGCACATTCGTAAGGTAAAAAAATGGGCAGACTGGATGGGCCTTGCGGTCCTTATTTGCTGTCAGCTTCTATGTTTCTATTTTCCTGTCTGTCTGCTTTTGTTCCACTAGCACTTTAACTTCCCCTGACTTTGCCTGAAAAAGTGCCACTGCAGGCAAAGTAAAACTTCACAGCATCTGTACTGGTAGGGTGCCTGGCTCAGGCTGGCAGTCTGTAATTTGTGTGATATTACTAATACACTTTCGTAGCTAGAAGAAAAAAAATTACTCACTGTTGTAATGATGTTGGTCTGACCATCATACCATGGGGTTCAGTTTTGGGGCTTCCCCCAGTGGACCTGCCCCTACGGAGATGATCCAGTACTGCTCTTTAAGGGGAATTACCCCAGATGGTCTGTCAACAGTCCTGGACCTATCGGGAGTGCTGGGTGGATGCACAAGTTCAGGGGATCTAGTACTTGCCTATAATAAGGCGGTGGGAGATGCCCTGGACTTGATTGCTCCTGTTCATATTCGGCCACTCACTCTTTGCCCAAGGTCCCCTTAGTTCGATGGTTCCTTGAAGGAGTTGAGGCGATTTGGTGAAAGGATGGAGAGAGCATGGCGGAAGTCCGGCCTGGATGCTGACAGGCTTAGATTGATGGAACATTATAAGGGATATCAATCAGAAATCACATGTAAGAAGGCAGAGTTCCTGCCCAGGGAGATTTCTGCTGTGCAGAATTGACCAGATCAGCTTTTCCGAACTGTTGACAGATTGTGCAATCCAATCTGTCTCCAGTCTGGCAGAGCTTTTTCTCAGGCTAAGTGTGAGGAGCTTGCTCGATTTTTCACAGATAATGTTACCAGCATCAGGTCTGGTATTGGCCCGGCTCTCCCTACGAGGGATTGCAGAGGTCAGTGGGAGATTGTGAGTACTCTGTCTGCCTGGATGTATTTCAGCCGGCCAGAATTCATGGACATTGTGAAGATCGTCCAGGCATTGCTCCCAACCAGTTGTAGTTTGGATCTGGGTCCTACCTCCCCTTTTTAGTGGTGTGTGTAGATGTTATCTGCCCTGTCCTAGCTGAAATTGTCTGCAGTACCTTGGGGGCTTTCCTGATCCTTCAAGGAGGTGGTCATACGACCACTCCTTAAAAAGCCCTCCCTGGATCCCGACTGTCCATCTAACTACCGGCCTGTCTCTAACCGGCACTTTGTGGGTAAGGTTATTGAGAAAGTGGTTGTGTTGCAACTGGATGATCACCTTGTGACCCACAATGTCTATGAAGCTCTCCAGTCTGGATTTAGGAAGAGGCATTGCACGGAGACTGCCCTTGTCCGGGTAGTAAATGATTTCCTAATGGCGAGAGATCAAAAGGCTTGTACCATTCTGGTCCGTCTTGATCTCTCAGCAGCCTTTGACACTGTGGACCATGTTGTGCTTTTGGAGTCTTTGCAGAGCCTTTGTTGGATGTCTGGTACAGTCCTTAAATGGTTTCGATCTTTCCTCATGGGCAGGCCTCAGAGAGTGATCACTGGAATTTATTCCTCTGACGCCTTCCCCCTGTCCTACGGGGTGCCACAGCCGCCTAGGTGCATACTGTGTGATCTGGAGCAACTCACTTAACTTCCTTGTGCTTCCAGGTCACATCTGGAAACAAGCTTCGGCTTAGTATGCTACTCTTGGTTAAACAGTGTTGCTTTTCCCTTCCAAATTGGCGCTCATGTTGTTTGCAGTGTATATGCTGTCATTGGGCGATACAACTTGAGTTTTCACTGTTATGCAGATGATACTCAGCTGTATATGTCCTTTCTATCCAGACAGGTTGATGCAGTCTCTGTCCTTAACAACTGCCTCACCAAGATCAAAGACTAGATGAGCACTAGCTGGCTGAAACTGAATCTGGACAAGACTGAAGCGTTGGTAGTGGACCCGGGTCGTCCGGGGGCGGATTTGGGGACTGGGCATGTGGCAGGCTTATGGCTTGATGGTGTTCAGCTCACTACCTCAGACCAGGCGTGTAACCTGGATGTTATTTTTGATGATTGCTTGACCCTGAAATCTCAGGCGTCACCCGTGGTTAAATCCTCATTTTACCATCTGAGGAATATCACCCGGGTGAAACACCTGGTTCTTCCGGATGACCTTCCAACACTGATCCATGCCTTCATTACCATCCATCTTGACTACTGCAGTGCCTTCTACCTAGGGCTTCCTGGGGTTGATATCCGCCACTTGCAGCTAGTGCAGAACGCTGTGGACAGGTTATTGACTGGTACATCAAGGACCAGTCACATTACACCTGTGCTGTGCGGACTGCACTGGCTGCCAGTTCTGTGGCGGATCACCTATAAGGTTGGCTTGCTAACCTTTAAAGCCCTACGTGAACAGGGACCCGACTACCTGAAAAATCTCCTGATCTCTACTCCCCTCTTCGTCCTCTCCGATCTGCCGACGAGGCATTGCTAGAGAGTCCCAGGGTTCGTTTAAAAACTTACTATGGCGTTCATGCTTTTTCCTTTGCAGCACCAACCCTGTAAAATTCTCTACCTCGTCGGTTAAGAGAGTGCCTGACCGTCAACAGCTTTAAATCCATGCTGAAAACATAAGTATTTACTTTAGCCTTCCCGGATTACTTTTAAATCTGTATTTATTGTTTTACTGCAAGTTTTAAATGTTTGTGTTTTTAAAATGTAAAGTGCCTTGGCTTTGGAAAGGAGCTATAAAAATAAAGTTGTACTTACTTTACTTGCTGTGTTTCTTCTAGAGGGTGCATTAGTGAGTCGTACAAGGCCCTGCACCTCCCCTTCTAGAACCAGAATAGAAAAGAGGGTTCTTGAGGCCGAGTGAAAGCAAATCTTTTAAAAAATGTTATTACTTGAGCATGTTACAGTTGCAAACCTTGCAGTTTCTACCCTTTATGGCATGGTGATTATGTCTTATTGTATTTACATTTTGTAGAATACTTAGCATAGATATAGGTTAGTTGAGTGGTCACAGCTCTCTTCTGGTATTCAGTTATAGATCTGCTGTTAGAATGCCAAGGGGAGTGTGACACTACAGAGTTTGACCTGCTGATTTCTTCCAGGAACACTTCTAGTAGTCCAAACATTCTGTTGCTTAATCTTGATACAAAGTGACACCTCAACAAAACATTCTAAAGTTATATCTCTGGGGCAGCACATCCGGGCTGATATGATGCAATTTGTATGAATCATTAATACACCATCTTGAAGAATTGTCATTACTAGTAATTTTTTCATCTCCCCCACATACTTCATTTATTCCAGTTTCTGCCAGTGTAGATCCTCATGAAACCATTTATAATATAAGCTACCCACATTTCCTGATTTATATGGGCCTGCCAGAGACGGTTATTATAAATCTCTGAAAACATAATAAACTTTAACCCTTAGGCTGTCAACAGAATTAGAACGTATAGGAATTCTGGACTGATATATCGGTCCACGGCACACCAAGTGTTAAATAACAATATGAGCACCAGCTCAGATTGTCAGTTGAATGGGCAGCTGATTCCGGAGCCTGGGGCATAGGTTGACAAGGCTCTGTTACCATAGATAACCAGTCTAGAAGGAGGGGGTGCCAGGAAGTGAAGATCTGAGGAGCACAAATTGCGACTGGGATTGTAATTGCGCAGGAGAGGGCAAAGATAAAGGGGCACCAGCTCATTCAGGCATTTGAAAACCTTTGAAAGAATTTTAAAGTCAATTTGTTGCTGAAGGGATAGCTAATGCAAGGTGCCCAGAGTGGAAGTATTATGGTCTGACTTCCTATTTCCAGTTAACAGGCACAAGCATTTTGAACTAATCTAATTTAGTTATTTTAAGAATAAGCTTAAGTTATTTTTGTTGAGTAAGTCTAAATGTGATTGTTAGGTGTGATTGTTTTTTTGTTTTTTTTTTATTTTATTAATGTTGTTTGTAGTTGTTCCAGGTCGGACCTGAAAAAGGACATTGTCCAGCGGCCCTACCCGGTTACTAAATTGATGATTAAAAAAAAAAAAAAAATTGTAGATGCTGGATTTTATTGGATGGCAGACCAGCCAGAAGGCAGTAACTATTGGCCGACACAAACGTACAGTTTTTTAATGATCTAACATTCTATACAGGGTAATCTGGAAAGACCTTGAAGTAGGCATTTGGGACAGCTCTAAGTTAAAATACCTTTCCTTTGATACCAACCTCAAATCACAAGCCCTAACCTGCAAGAATCTCCTTATACGAACTGCATTTACTTTAAAGCAACTGCTTTTAGTCTTAACAACTAGCATAGCAAAATGCAAAGAGATCTATCCAAACACAACTTTTATACTGTCTTTGTTAGATCACAGAGCCAAACCATGGGCATTGAGAAGGATAAGCACCCAATACGTATAAACATATGCACATTGACGGATAAGTGAACTTATAATGGGAGCAGACATGATTTTGACTGCTAACTTTAGATAAGAACTTACACTCACACATCTATTTCCTCTTTGTCTGTACAGTACAAAGATTTTCACCCTCTTATCACATGTGCTGCCGGGCTAACAGCTGCACGAGAAAAGGAAAATAATGAAAATCTCTCTCCAGAAAGTTGGAATACCTTGCATATTCGTCAGCAGTGTGACAAATGGAGAAAATTCAGCAGAATTGATAATCTCCTCTGATCCCTCCTAATTACTGTAGAAACTGAGGAGAAGTAGGAGCAACACACACTTTTGTTTTCCTCACTTGTCCAAAAATGCACACACATTGGCAAGAAACGTCAACCCTCCAAGGAGTTCTAAACATAGGATTCATAGGGATTTACAAGCCTTGGAGGCAATTTGCCCAGCACTGGTTCGCCACTTTTAATGGTTATATCCCAGTTTTTTGTTCTTAAAGAGCAACTCTCCTCATATTTCACAAATTTGCCCCCAAGAAAGTCATAGAAGCCTTACCGGGCCCCTTTTCAAATTGTGCCAGTATTTAGATTTTTAACTGTAACTGAAGAAGTAGTAAGAGCACCCACAAAAATCAAAAGTGCACAGGATTTTTACCACTTATTTTTGGGACTTGGTGCACAAGTAACATGCAGTTTTGTATTTAAATAAAAGGACTTCATTTTTTTCATCAAACTCCTGTGCGCTCTGATTTTTATGGGTGCTCTTACTACTACTTCTGTTACTTTTGGTCAAAATCAGCACCACAGTAAATTTCCTTATGCGCCACTTTACTGTTTTTCCGCAGATTTTTAACTGTCCCTATTTAGGAAGGGAAGGGATTGTATTTTGGCTCCGTGGAGCCGCACCACGCTGATCCCTTCTACTTCCTGTTATCCGCTGAAATCCTGATCTGGCCCCTGCGCTATCACGTTTGCTGATGTCACTATACAGACAGCGCAGGGCACACTACATAGAAACGAATGGGGCCAGTTTTCAGAGTCTTTTTGGTATTTTAGATGGCCATCGTGGACAAATCAAAGGCACCAATCAACTAACAAGGGACCTTGTTAGCTCAGCAGTGCCCTTGATTTGTCCACAGTGAGCATCTAAAATACAAACTCTGAAAACTGGCCACATTCGACATATGGCGTGCCCAACTGTCTATATAGTGACATCAGCAACTTGGCGCATGACTGCGCTAAGGCTGATATGAGGTGAATCACGATTTCAGCGGGTACCAGGAAGTGGAAGAGATTGATGCGGCGTGGCTCCACGGAGCTAAAATACAATCCCTTCCCTTCCCAAATAGGGACAGTTAAAAATCAAAAAACTGGCACAATTTGAAAAGGAGCCAGGTAAGGCTTCTATAGCTTTCTTGAAGTAAACAGCTGTAAAGTTGCTCTTTAATGCAGAAATTATCCAAAGCCTTCTAAGTTTTTACTTTCAGTGATAGCTCTAGGGAGATCATTCCACATGGGCACAGCTTTTTGGTTTATGCACATTCCTCTCCATTTTGTTTTTTACATTTCCCCTCTTAATTGATACTCCTGAGTTCTGGTACCATATGGATTCTCTACGTTTCAGTCCCAAACAGTGCCATAAATATATCCTGATATCCTGTATAGATAAGGTATAGATTACCCTTCATCCTTCTGTACTCCAGCGTGTACATATCCAGACTACTTCACCTCTCCTCATATGCTAGATCTGTTAGTCACCCTTCTCTGTTAACCCTTCAGCAGCTGTATCTGTTTCGTAGTATGTAGAGCCCAGACCTGTCCACAGTACTCCCAGTGGGGCCTCACCAGTGCACTGTAAAGGGATTCTTTTTATACTCTGTATACACTGTACTTTTTTTATCTCTGTTTTCAGTGTTCTTTCGTATGCTACCCAATATCCTGTAGCACTTCTTGGACACCTCTTTGATGTGTCCCTGAAGCTTAAATCTTTAATTACCAGCACACCTAACTCCTTCTCTTCTACGGGTTCCTTAATTTCCTGCACAAGTAGTTCATACTTATACATAGATACATAGACAGTGTTGGCAGATAAGGGCCTACGGCCCACCTAGTCTGCCCATTTGAGCTTGTAAGTTTACTTTATGTTTTCCTAGGAGTCTGTTGCCCATTAACCCTGACTTCCAGAATTCCTTTATGTCTGTCTCATGCATTCTTAAATCCTGTGATTGTTTCAGCCCCCACTACTTCCTCTGGCAGGGTGTTCCACTTGTCCACCACCCGTTCTTTGAAGACATTCTTCCTCACGTTTCCTCTGAATCGTCCTCCCTGCAACTTCATCCCATGCCCTCTAGTCCTGGAACATCTTTTTTGCTTAAAAATAGTGTCTTCCTGCACCCTGTTCCTCCCTGTAAGATACTTGTATGTCTCTGTCGTATCCCCTCTCTCCCGCCTCTCCTCCAGGGAGTACATATTCAGTTCCTTCAACCTGTCCTCATAGGACTTGTGATGCAATCCATGTATATCTTTGTTGCCCTCCTCTGAACCTTCTCTACTCTGTCTTGTGTACTTACGTAAGTAAGGTCTCCAGAACTGTACTTAGCTCCTGTGTTTCTGTTACCAAGGTGCAGCTCAACACATTTTCCACATTCAGTTCTAGTTTATGACTAGATGCCCATATCTCTAAGCTTTTTAGTTCCTGCCTTAATCTATTAACTGAATCTTCCAAATCCACCTTTGCCCCAGCCTTCTCTTTGCCATCCCCTGCTCTGCAGGTTTTTCCCTTTGTTCGAACCTCTGTTCCTGCTGCCCTACCATAGTCCTGGTTTCCTGCTGGCCATGAAGTGAGACTCCTTCCACTTAAAAGGGTCTTGTACCCCTTGTTGTTGTTTCTGGGTTCTGTAGGGAGTACTAGCGTAACTGTCCCCATTATCTGAGTCTGTCTGGTACTGTTGTGATGTATAATATGCACTGTGAGTTGGTACCCTTGGTTTAAGGAACCTCATGTAAACCTTTGTTGTCCCTGTAGTCAACTATGTCTCTCTTAAATTTTTGTTGTTTAATATTGTCCTTGTATTGCACAAATTCCGTTTGAATCTTTTCTAATGTATTAGTGAATTATTGGTGCTGAACTCCTCCTTTATAATCTTCCTTAGTGTCCTGGATCTCAATTGTTAGTTTATTGCATTCCTTAACTGTAGCTTCAGTCAGTGATAATATAAAGTCTGTTGAGCATTTGTTTCTTATCCCTGTCCACTTCTCATTTAATTCTGTAGTCATGAACCCTAGATTCGGGAGGCTCCTTTTTATCATACCATTTCACCCCAGAAGAAAAGGAGAAGGTCCTATATCTGTTACAACAAAATAAAACCTGTACTGAAACTACGAGTGATAAGATGCCACTGTATAAGATTCAACACTTAGAGCAAAGAGACATCGGACGGGAATGGCATGCCATATCACTAGGTGAATATATAAAAAAATATAAATTAGAGAATCCCGAGGGGTCTAAGTGTATTGGTAGAACCGAATCTAGGGTTCATGACTACAGAATTAAATAAGTGGACAGGGATAAGAAACAAATGCTCAACAGACTTTATATTATCACAGATTGAAGCTATAGTTGAGGAACGCAATAAACTAACAATTGAGATCCAGGAGATTAAGGAAGATTATAAAGGAAGAGTTCTGCACCAAGAAGAGTTCTGCACCAAGAATTCACTAATATATTAGAAAAGATTAAGAGGGAACTGGCGGAATACAAGGACTATATTAAACAACAAACACTTAAGAAATTTAAGAGAGACATAGTTGACTACAGGGACAACAAGGTTTACACGTGGTCCCTTAAACTGAGGGGATCGGCTCGCAGTACATATTACACATCACAGGAATATCAGACAGACTTAGATAGTGGGGACAGTTACATTAATACTCCTTACGAACCCCAGAAACAACAATGAGGGATGCAAGACCCTTTTTTAGAGGATGGAGTCTCTTTTCAAGGCCAGCAAGAAACCAGGACTGTGGTAGGCCAACGGAACAGAGGTTCGCACAAAGGTCCAACCTTCGGAGCAGGGGATGGCAAAGAGAAGGCCCTTACAGGGATACGTACGTAAACCAGAGAGGATGGGGTGGTGGAGGTGGAACAGGAGGAAGAGAGGGAGGGTACACAGGGGTGTAGCCAGAAATTTCCGTTTTGGACACACACTCTCCAACAGTTACACCCCCCATTAAAAAATGTCCATATCCTCTCCAAATGGTACCCCCTTCCAAACAAGTCAGATTGCTGTCAGATGATTCCTTTAATCTCTAAAGAGGTTATACATGCATCTGTCTCCTAAACAACAGAAGTTTAAACAGACACACTCCTCAGTGGCCTACACTAACCCAAATACTACAGATTAGAATGAGAATGTTAACAGAAAGGCTTATGGTTTGTGACAGGCACTCAACAAAACTGTACACAAATGAGTACAGTGAGTATGCCTGTCTACCTGCTTGAGGGTACAGGGGGCGTCCGTGGAGCCAACAGTAGTGTTCAATCTGAGCAGGAGGGAGATAGGAGTTTGAGCAATGTACACGATTAGGTGAGGAAGCCCATTTTTATGGGCTAAGATGAATACTGTCTTTGTTGTAAATGAGATTGAAATCACAGGTATTGGTGACATTTTATACAGGGAGCAATAGTTCACTATTTCGAGACATACCCGTTAAGACTTGGGGTGCTTTAAATGTGGGAGATGGTAACTGTTTGCCATAAGATGAGCAGCGTGCCTTGAGATGGGTAATATTTTTAAAGAATAATGTATTGTAACAGATTACTTCACGTTGAGCATCATGTTTGGAAGATTAATGAATGTTTTAATTTCACTAGGAGATGTGCCTGCTTTGTTTGCTGCTTCACTTATGGGAATGAGAATGTACAATAGTAAGATTGCACTTGTGGTGCTTTGGAATGTTATACAAATTATTAAAACATGCTAGACATGGTGTTAGGGGATACTATGGTAAAGTGATACAAAAATGGATTAAGATGATGTTCTAAAAGTACACGATTTATATTTTTGAACAGAACAACTCAGTTATGGGCCTGATGAAGTGGCAGCGCCACAAAGCTGTTGCCCCGTGGGTGTTGGAATATTACTAAAGACTGTTGAAACCTTACTAATAGTGGAGTTCATCCTGCTTTTTGACTTTCTCGATTGGTTTATTTTTGGATCACCCAAGACACAACACTTTCCCAGAGAACGGGAAGCCTTAGCCTACACTGACGAGTATTTTACATCTCAGAACGTTTAAACTAGGATGCATAATTGGAAGTCTCTTGCCCACTTTCTCTACAAAACAAAGACAAAATATACTTATCACTCTTTTTTATAGCACTTGCCAAGGAAACTATAACCTACAGATGGTTAACACTAACCCCACTTACTCTGCAAGACTGTATTATGAATATCCAGTAAATCCGTCACATGGAAAAAATTGCATATGGTCTTTGACTGCAAGTGGACCCTTTTTTAACCTTACCCTTTTCCTCCTTCCATTCCTGGACCTGGCGGCATCTCCCCAGCCCCCTCACTCAATTGTCTTCTGGATTTACAGGTTAACCACTACTTACACAGGGCCATGTATGCTGCATGTATGGTCGGGGGATGCCGAGCAGGCCGGGACCATTTCCTTCCGTTTTTGTTCCACGGGGTGTCTGCATGTGATGCAGGGCCTGCAACTGCATACTTATCCACTTGCACGCAGCATCAGTGGAGGTCCCCCCCCCCCAGTCTCCTGGCCTCCACCTGGTGGCAGGCAAGTGGTGGGACTCAGGAACCCCCACCCTGAGGGAGAAGAGCTGTCCATGGGACAGTCGATCCTCTCTCTCCTGGCCATCCCCCGAGTGACCCTAGTCCATTTCTGAACTCAGGGCACTGGTGTGGGTGGAGGTAAGTTGTCTAGTGCATCAAACGTCCACACAACTGGACCTGCCTGCAAGTGGACCTTTTTAATAATAATGTCTGGAACTGGTGGACATGGTACGACCCTACCCAAGTATATTAACCTGTGTATAGATTTCCTTTTCTTTTTCTCTCTACTTAAAGAGCATGTGTTCAGTACTAATAAATAGACAACTAACTTTTACTTATTGTCTTTGATGTATTTTCTGCTTTTATAACAAAATATTCTTTTGTGCAGTGAAACAAGTGAGATATTTGCCTTTGCTTTTCACACCACTGAGTAGAATTCTGGTGTTGTAGCCAGCCCGCTGGCGTAAGGGCAGATTGTCTACCTGCGACGCTGGTGACCTGGGTTCGGGAACGGATCCGGGACGTTGGAGGGTCGGCGGGGGGAGAAGGATTGAGCATCCGAGGACTGCTCTCCTTCTCCATGGGGGAAGGGGGTAGTGTGTTCGGAGCAGCACGGACACCTAGCGGAGGCTGGGTGTACTGCACACACTGATGCCAAAGTCTTCAGGGGAGCAGGGCGGACGCTGATCGTCATTGCACGTAACTGCCCCATACACCAGGGAAATAAATGCCACCGGCCGCCACCAATGAAGCCTGCCCTCAGCTTCCATCACTCCCAGGTCAGTCCGTCTACCTATCCTGACGTTGCGGCACTTTAGGGGCCAGTGCCGCAGCCCCGCCCTGGGGGTAAGTCAGGGGGTATCGGCGAGTCATGGCTGATTTGGGAGCAGAAGCGGGGGTCCGTGACCAGGCTGAGGAACTGGGCGGCCGACGGCAAGAAAAAGCATACTAAATAAAGAAAAGAATTCTGGTGTTGTGATGTCAGAAACTGCCAACTACTTTGGAGCCCAAAATATTTCAGTCAGAAACTAAAGATATTTACCTACCTTTCTCAAAAGAAACAGATACTTCTTTAAGCAACAAACGCTGCCTTTTATATGTTTGTCCTGTTATCATCTCTATGATTTTATTTTTTTTTATTTTAATTTTATTGCATCAATCATAAAAGAACATACAATAATGTATTGCAAGGAGAGGTATATACAACATTCAAAAAGCACAAAATACATTCAGTAAGGATAATTGACACACCCTCCTATTTGGTACCTCAAATGGGGAGCTGCCACTTTTAAAAGTACAGAGAAATAATAGAGCACACGCAGCCCAAATGCTACCAATGCCTGTTTAAATAGTAAAATATATATTTCATCTCATTATCAGTGTGACCCACCAAAATGGCAGTATATGATATCATTTAAAAAATGCAGCACTCTCTAGGGGGCTTCTTCCCTTGCTTCTGTGCTTGGCTTCATTTGACAAACCCAACATGGAAAATGTAGGCATAAAGAGAACTTGTTCAGACATTACCCCTGCCCCAGAAAACTGTAACATTTAAATAATTCGGAACAACAACTGAACCCTCCACACAGAAATCAATGCAGGAGACACACTACTATTTTGTAACATAGAAAGGCAGTATAGGTGAAATCAAACACACATCAAGAAATAACAAAGAGTAAAAAAGAACGAGATAATAGGGGAATACCCCACAGTACAATAATTTGTCCCTAAGCCTGAAAACAGGTATAGAGGTCGAATGTTGAGAACAGTAGCAGGATCCCAAACAACTGGAACAAGTCCATAAGCAAAGTTCAGGAAAGTATAATGCCAACCTCTGGTCTTGTCCACCTCCAACTGCTCTTCGTCTGGTGATGTTGGTCACTCACTAAGTTTCTCTGCAAAAGTCCCTGCTGTCTTAGGATCGGTAAAACAGTACATTGTATCTTGAATGGTGAGCTGAAGGTGTGCAGGGAAACTTAGCCGATACTGAATACACGCCTCCCGAAGTTTTGCAATCACTCCCTTTAAGGCCTTGCGGCACATCTGGGTGGCGTTGGCGTAGTCAGTAAAGAAGAAAAGTTTGTGGTAGTCGAGAACAGGAGAGTGGGTCGGCAGCACGGAGTAACTGATCTTGCTCCTTCACTGAGTCGGTAACCATCAGAACAGTGCGTGGGCCCTCTGACTGTGCCGTAGCCCTCCGTGGGTTTATCCAGTAGGCTTTCACAATATGTTGGGCATGACCCAAACCCAAGGCCTACAAGAGCCATTGCTTAATTTTTCCTAAGGTCAGGCTACACCCATCTCACTGCCCCAATTCTCCACATCTTCAATCTTTCCATTACATCTGCTACTGTGCCGTCCTGCTGGAAATCAGCACATATCCTCCCTTTATTTAAATCTGGTGACCCATGCGATGTAAACAACTATAGGCCTATCTCCATATTGCCTATCCTTTCTAAAGTTCTCGAAAAACTGATCCATATTCAGTTAAAATCTCACTTGGAAACCTTCTCTTTCTCATTAACCCAGCTCAATCTGGCTTCCGGCTAATCATAGCACAATCACTGCACTAGCAAAAGTAACCAATGATTGGATCTCTGCTATAGATGCTAAGAAGGTAACTGGTGCAGTCTTTTGGACCTCAGCAAAGCTTTTGATACTGTTGATCACAAACTATTAGTCAATTGCCTTGCAAAGTTGGGTGCCACATACCATACCACCCAGTGGTTCTCTAGCTACCTAACTGGAAGATTCCAAAAGTAAGGCGGAAGGCTTTTTCTGCTGCCTTCCCAGTTGCAAGAAGAGTCCCCAAGGATCCATCTTAGGCCCTATCTTGTTTTTCTCTGTACATTAATGACTTAGATGCTAACATATCTACGTCCAATCTGCACTTTTTGCAGATGATACTGTATTGTATACTTCCTCATCGTTATCTGAAGTCAAGGGAGTGCTTCAAGCGGACTTCGCACAACTTGATCATAATCTAATGAAGGCACAGCTTCTGCTCAATGCTAAGAAGACTAAAGCGATGATATTATCCCGCAGTGCTGTCACAGGCCCCCCCAATACCCTTGCCCAAGACTTCATTGTCACCACGCTAAACGAGCCTCTGGAAGTTGTAACCAAATTTAAATATCTAGGTATCTGGATCGACAATAAATTATCTTTCAATGACCACGTCGAAGATGTCTCTAGAAGGTTAAAAGCAAGGTTAGGTTTCTTCTACAGAAATAGGCCCTTTTCCCTTGAAACTGAAACAAGCTTGTACAGGCCACTTTTCTCCGCTACTCGACTATAGCGATGTAATCTATTCCTCCACCACTCTTGCAAATCTAAGTAAACTGGACATCCTTTATCACCGTGCGTTACGGTTCATTACCAACTCCTCACTGTCGCACCACTGTGACTTATATGCAGCTGTTGGTTGGACATCCCTTACTACTAGACGCCTGCTCCATGCTGGGCTATGGACTCTTAAACTGCTCCTGCAGAAATTGCCAAGCTATCTCTTCCCTTATTAGTATCTCACATAGTGCATACTCGTTAAGAAAATCTGACTTTATTATGCTTGACATACCAAGGACGCGGACTTCCTTTGGTAAGCGTGCTATGCATATGCCCTTCCCTCCATTTGGAACCAATTACAAACCGTACTGAAACTAACTAGCACAGTTTCAATAAACTTCTACAAATCGCTAAGTTCAGCCAAAATAAAAGACTCCTGTAACTGTCATTAAGTCTCTTCCTTCCCCATGTGTGCCATATTTATCCACTGGTAAGGTATAATTGATTTGTCATGTTAACTGCTTTCCTTCCCTTCTGGCTTTATCTATGCTTACGCCCACTGCTACTCTATCAACTCACTCCCTCTATATCAGTTGTAGACTGTTGTTTGTTCTAGCTGCCAAAATATATGTATTGCACACACCAGTCATCATGTTTCATTTATCAGTATGCAACCTGTAAGTCGCTTCCTGTCTCATATCAATGTTTACCACCTGCGGTCACCCTATGTGGTACCCTTGTATGTATATCCAGCCTGTATCATGTAACGTGCATTTCATGTATATACTGTTATTGCCTATGTATGTTTGTGCTTTAAGTGTTTGTGTCACAGGACCTCCTTGTGAATGAGCTTGCTCAATGGAGTTTTCCTGCAATAAACTTGAACTTGAACTTAAGAAAGGTAACAACATCGTCACCTTCTGCCCCTTCTGGGACACCAAGAATTCTAATGTTTGGGGCTCGTATGGCATTCTCAGGATGTTCCAGGCAGGTTTTTATGAGGCTTTGCTCCTTCACTGAGGAAGCCGCCACAGCTGACTCCTTCCTTGCCGTAGTTGTCAACTCAGCAACATTGACTGCCAGACCTTCAATTTTATTCTCCTCAGTTGCCAGTCTCTGAGTATAGAGGTCTAACTTAGTCTCAATTCTGTTATTAGAAGAGGTTCGGACGGCAGTGGCCTGCTGGAGTGAATTGAGCGTTGCAGGCTGACCTCCATCTTGTGGGAAGGGCTGCAGCGGCAGATCACTTTTTTGGATGGTCCCGCAGTTGCTGCATCGTTTTTCACAGCTTTGCCACGCCCCATGGTCAGTAAGCTTCCCACAACATAGAAACATCGAAACTGTTGGCAGATAGGGGCCTTTGGCTCACCTAGTGTGCCCTATTACCACTAACAGTTGTGCTCTGTCATGCACTGCTGGCATTAGGTTGTGCCCCCCCCGACTACCAGCAGTCCTCTGTGCCTATCCCAAGCATGTTTAAAACCTGTAATCGTTTCTGCCACCACAAATATCCTGTCAGTTAATATCTTTCCGAGGATGTAGAGTTTGTCGGAGCAAGTATCCGAAAACAGGTTATATAGTAAGTTAATTGCTGGTTGCTGAGGAGCCCTGCAAAAAGCAGCTCACTTGCTGGGCTGCTAGGCTCCACCCCTAATTGGTTTCCCGTTTCTTGTTCTCGAATAAAATCTGTTTAGGAAGAAAATGCCACTTGTTAAATAATGACAAAATATTGCAGGTTATGAAAAATTGCATTTCTATTAAATATATAATATTTCTATGTTATAAAGCATCATTCCACTATAAAAATCTGAAAACAGTTTTGCAGATTCCCATTGAAATACACTGCCAGCCTTGCCACTAATGTTTTTTTTTTTTTTACTTCATAATACAAGGAAGGATTCCATTGGATTTTTACTACTAGTTGGCAGAATACTAAAAAGATGAAAGTTAAGTAAAGAAACCAGTAAAAGCAAACACACTGATTAGCGATGCACCTTGAAGCCCCATACCTTCATTCTGTTATACAGGCTTATGAAGTGCATCTTACCCTCGAAATTTGAAGACATACACACTGCTCGTCAGCAGCATGCAAGAGTGCCTCTGAAGCTGTAGTCTTGGATAACTCGTAAGTCTGACAGTGAGCACTACAGATGGCGATGTTTTCTCAGTCAGCAAAGCTAGACTGACAGATCAACAAAGTTTTTTGTTGTAAGTGGATGCTGTTATTTATTATAAGTCAGACTTCAAATTGGGGATCGGGTGCAAGGTGTAAGCAGATTTATATCAACCATGTTGCAAATCCATGAAGTCTTTGTTTTATCAAAATAACATAGAAAACTTGAACAGACAGTCGTATCCTGGGTGGTGTGCGTGTTTGTGTGTGTTTCATGAAGCAACCAAACATTTGGGGGCAGCATAGCATGGGGCTTTTTTTGCCATGTATGATGTACTTTATTGTTTTATTTTAAATTGCATGTGTTTTTTGTTTTGTTTGTAACCCATTTTATGAGTGCAGTAGTACACTTCAGGGTGGGAGTCGTACAGTAAGAACTGCACTTGGTTGAAGATGTATCTATTTATGTAGTTATTACAGTACAGCTCATGTCATGCTGTACAGTATTGCTTACTTCATTCTATGCACCATCTTGTCAGACACGGACTCTTCCAGTTTTTTTCCGTATAGCTTTTAATCCTCTACCACCATCTAGCTGGTCCTCTGTCCTGGGAGCATATCCCCATGGCAACCGCCCTGACCTACCCAGATTATGGGGGGATCCGCGACGCCTGACCCAGACTGTCGCTGTCTGTCATTGTGACGGTGGTGTGGTTTTTAACCCCTCCTTTTTTGCGCTCTCCTTCCTCCCAGACGTTGTACAGTGCTTTTGCATGCCTTGTAAGTTGCAGCACACTAGTGCGTAGGAGGTACTCTCGCAAAGGATCCGGCTCCCTGCTCCACTTGAGGAGCCTTTGTGACGGTAGAACCTGGATGTCTCCCTCCCCGAACTGGCTCGCTCTGCAGCACTCACCTGCCCTACTGGCTATGATTGCAGATCTTTAAGTCCGGTTCTGTACACAGCTCGCTGGCACGGAAGCACAACATACAGTGGCGTCCCCCAGGATGAAACCCAATTTTGCAGCACTCTGCAGAATGCTGCAGCAGACCTACTGAATAAAGTAATGTAATTTCAAAGGCAATTATTCCCTTTTGTTGTTCAGGAAAATGTGACACTGCCAGGATGAAGTGAATGCCACAGTTTCCTGCATGACAAAAGGGACTAATTGCAATTGAAATGACATAGCTTTATTCAGTAGGTCTGCTGCAGCATACTGCAGAGTGCTTTAAAAGTGGGTTTCATCCTGGGGGATGCCAGTGTACTTTAAATGGTCTGTCAGGAAGCTCTGAAGCCTTTCTCTTTTGCCATTAGGAGAGCCTGTCCATACTTTGCTGTACGTTAACATTGTAACATTTTTGTGCAACTAAGTCAAGTTCAAGTCAGGTCGAAGTGAACCAAAGGTTTTCATCAATTTACAGAAATCAAATCATAATAAAAACAACATTAGCAATGGATACAGTGTTTTTTTTTTAAATCGCGTCTAAAAACATGTATTCAGCTAAAACATGAAAATGTTGCAGGCCTTTAAACAACGCATGGTTAGAGATTTCAAGAACAGTAAAAAGTCACATCTGAACTAAGTGTACAAGTTGAAGTTCATACTGATATTTATTAATTCGAACATCATCTAACAATCATTCAGCTGAGACCTTAACATTGTATGTGTGACTAAGTCGAGTTTAAAAACTACATAAGGATATTGACTACAGATTAGCAACTGCCCAATGAAAGCTCAAAATCAGTATAAAGTCCAATGAAGTTCCATCCACCACAATTGCAACAGGGCTTACTGGGTTGATCATTTAAATTAAGCACATTTAAATATCGTAAAATATGTATATATTTGGTTGAAAATATTTTTACAGGAAGTCCTATCAAGCTGGGCTTCACTACAGTTACCCTGTTTACATACAGGGTTAGAACTGATTACAGAGTAATTGATTTATTTTGTAATTAATTGTAACCTTGCATTTAAACAGTGCTTTCGATGCAGTTAGGTTTGATCTAGGGATCAATCTAAGTGCACCGAACAAGTACATCAATTCCAGGGACTTAGGTTCTCAAACTTCATGTAGATGCGATTGGAGCGGGAACTGATCCTGCACGCAGGCTCAGTAAACTTGTACCCCATTTACAAGCAGGGTAACATTGATGACATGGTAATCGATTACCTTGTCATCGAATATTACCCTACATGTAAACCTGCTCTCTTCTGGGTACATCGATTGATGCCCTACATGTAAACATGAACGAAATTGGTAATTGATTACCTAGAATCGAAGACTAGGTAACTGATCACTAATTCATGTAAATGTAGTATGGTATCCTGCCCAAAACATCTAAAATTTCTGCAGCCAATGAAGCCTTTCTAAAGATAACAGAACACACACAGGCTTTTTCATATTTCCAAATGTAAGTATCTGTTTCAAAGTGTTTTGTGACTGTTCTTTTGAAAGTAGCAAGGGTGGGAGCTCTTCTGATGTTGGTAGGAGTGAGTGGTATAGTTAAGTGCCCACATATAGAAATGATGCTTTACCATAATTAGTTCTACATTAAGGAATGTTTAAATACTGTTTATGCTACTTGTAGCCTTTTGGGAGTGGACACTTGTTAGGAACTGGAACTTTTCTGCTAAGTAATCTAGGACCAAACCATTTAAACAGTGGTACATCACATACTGTAATTGCTAGGTGTATGTTCCATCATATTTTTAGTGGTTGCAGACATAGTTGACTAAATGATCTCCTGTAAGCTTTTGCTTCACAATGAAGTACGATTCTACATGCTCTTGTTTTTATAAAACCTGTAGTCTCTGTAGGGGCCCCTTGTTTCTGCATTGACATAAGATTAGTCTGCATAGTCAAAGTGTAGTAGAAAGGAAGTAAATGTGGTTTTATATAGCACTGTTATACAGACTTTAGCCCAACGTGATTTACAGTTTAGGAGCATGAGGAGAGAGAGCATATTTCTACTGTTTCAGCACAAAGGGAAATGCAAAGACCCAGAGACAAATTCCAGTGTTCCCCATTCATTGCTGTGGCACAGTGGACCACCAGCCTATATTTTTTTACCACCAGTCTATATTTTTGCCATCACCCCATATTTTTTTTTGACATCACCCTAATTGTTTAAAAAAAAAAAACAAACTTCAAAATGGTCTTGCCACCATTCTGTGACTGTGCTACTATCCCTGTATAGTGTATGGCAGAACGTTGTTCTAGGTAGAAATCCATACCTAGAATAATGTTATAGTATGTGGTTAGGGCTTATTGTGAATAAAAATCAGTGGCATTCACAGTCCTGTTGTAGGGCAGTTCAGAGGTCACAGAAAGTTGTAGTATTGTTCTGACATCATAACGATACAACAACAACTTTTCCCCCTTGATCTGCCTCCTGATTGGTGGACACATTACTCCATAAGAAAAAAATTCAACCCAACATGGTGGTGCTGCTTAGCGACCACTTCATGAGATGGCATTAGTGGATTTGCCCATTTTTTTTTCTGTTAAAAAAAGTGCCACCAACAATGTTTTTAGGGTCGGGAAAGGAGCGGGATTCAAAACGAGCAGTTTTTTTGTTTGTTTTTTTCAAAGTAGAGCAGGACAGGGGAGTGAAACCGCTTCAGAGCCGACTGAGTGGGACTGTGTGAAAGCTGCTGGGACCATAAACACAAGGTATGAAACCTTGTGAATAAATGTTTTAACAGTGCTGGGGAACCATATACTATATAGAATGGTGGATGGGTGACCATCCACAACTAAGGTAGTGTTTCCATCTCGGGAGTTGGTGAAATCATTGAGACTGCTCGAGCTTCGCTTTTTAGTTCTCTTTGATTTTTATCAACTCCCTTAGTGGAAACACAGCCTTGTTGTGGATGGTCGCCCATACACCATTCTGTATGTTGTGCTGCAGTAGTTATGTCATTTTGTTGTCGTGCTGCAGTAGCTATGTCATTTTGTTGTCGTGCTGCACTAGATACGTCATTTTATTGTCGTGCTGCACTAGATACGTAGCTACTGCAGCACAATAACATGGAACACATTCTCTCACCATATCCGCTGTAGCCACGGCTGCAGTCGTTAGCTCTGTGTAAGTGAAACTGACAGTTTGACAGTTCACACAGTGCTAACATATCCAATCACGGCAACTGTGGTATTCGCCATTGACTGGAGACGTCAACTAAGAACAGCAGGAACAGCCCTTCCGGGGAAAAAAAATATTTATTTTCTTGTAACCCGCTGTTATAGTTAGACATTTTTAATCGTTGACATGTTTACTCCATTCGTTAGCCTCATTTGCTCGGATCGCCACATGTCAGTTGCTCCACTTCTCTGATTCCACTTTGGAGTGCTGTGACTAAAAGTGAGTGATTTTTAAAATTACATACACTCATGTTTCTTGTGTGCTGGTACCATACACTGTAAAAGACAATGTATGGGCCACTATAGACAACAAGCATGAGTAGCCATCTCGAGGTTGCCATGGCGACAGAATAAACCTCTCGAGCTTTGCTTTTGAGGTTTACTCAGTCACTGTGGCAACCTCTCGATGGCTACCCGTGCTGCTTGTGTATAGTGGCCCATACATTATTCTCTACTTTGATACCAGTGCTGTATACTAAAAAAACTCTTATGCACATACAAATTGCTTATAGGAGGTCCAAGAAATAAGGTGCCATTGGCTGCTATCACCATAGACATTACCCTATATGCTCAGAAAGTAGGGAACCCTGGATTTTTGTAGGTTAAGCACAAGGAAATTAATTGTCTTGTTCAGGGTCAAGTAGTGCATTGTTAACAGTGTGCTGTATTTTTCAAGTTGGTGCCTAATTCCTTCCTTAAAGAAAGACAACTGTGCAGATATTGTATAAACAAGTTAATATTAGATGTACTGTACTTTGAATGTAAAATAATGATCAGTTTAAACCTCCGATACTTTGTGTACATGGAGTCTACAAGGACCCTTTGGTACTGTATATTTATTATTATGTTTTTCCTTGGTTTCACTACCAGAAAAAGACCCAATTAAAAAATTAGAAGAATTTTTGAACCACAGAGCACATGCATGAACGGGGGGAAAAAATCAGAAACGGCCTTTTTGTTCCAGTCGTGATTGACTAACCAGGTAGTCCATCACAAAATGAAAAAAGAAACAAAAGACTTGTGTTTTTTCGAGCTGTAGGACCCCTCCCCACCCACCCCTGTTGCATTTTCTGACACAGAGTGCAAAATTCCCCACCACCAAGTCCATTGCTGAAAATGAAACCACACCCTCTGTTGCCTATGCCACCCTTCCCTCTCCAAGGCCACCCCAGTACATACATGTATATATCCCATGGTGGGCAACTGGCACTGCCCTTCCTTCCCCTCAGCCATTTGCCTTCTTCGGTGCTGGTGTGCTCGCTGATCTTAAGGCTTAAAAAACAGCCCCCAATAAACAGCACTACACGTGCACAGCATCTTCATTTGTTTTGAGTCAAAAAAGGGTTGAATTTGTTGTCTCTTTCAGGGCCAAATTACAAAGGAAAAATTGCATGGTTATGAGGGAGGGGTAAGCACCATGTCCTTCAGATTTGGCAAAAAAAAACATTATTAAAAAATGACAATGTTAGTAATGACTGCCCCCCCCCCAAAAAAGTTCTAAAACATATGAACTGTGCATGACTTTAGTTTTCAGTGTTTCTGCCATCACCCATAACTTTTAAGTTTTTTGAAGTTAAGCCCCAAATTTTAGGAATGAGCTAGTTTCTACTCTCTATGATCATCCAAGTGGCAACTTTCAGACCTGCCCAACAGGTCTTCTGCTTTGCACAGGCCTTGCACAAAACATGCTGCGTATCCAGCACTGTGGTGCCATCCCTTCAACGTTGCTACTCTGTGTACAGCCCTACATCAAATAATGCACCAGTGGGGCACGCCCGGGGACCTGTAGCTTGCCCTTGGGCCACAAGAGTAGGGAATGGTTAAGGGAGTGGGAGTTGGGGTTCAAAACCCTAACAACACATTTCCGTACCTTTGTGGCTCTTTATAAGGACACTGTCAACCCTCTTAGGCTTTAAAGTGACTCTAAAAACAAACAAAAAAAAAAAATTATGATTCTTTCAGGGGCCAAAAACTCTTCAACACCTTACCGCCCAACCTCGCGCTATGTCTTTCCACCATCTCCTTTAAAATCAACTTGAAAAAGCACTTACTCAACAGACCCACTTGCAACTGTTTCTGAATTGCCACTCTCCCACCCTCTTACAACATACCACTCCACCCTGCCTCTATTTTCGCTTTCTTCTTGCTTATCTCACCTTTTTTTTTTTTTTTTTTAACTGTTTTCTTATTTCAGCTTTTTCATAAAAAGCCACAGAGCAGAAGTACAGGAATATATCAGTATAGACAATGGAGTGCATATTTGATAATGTACAAGAGTTACACATGAATATAAAGAAGGCAGGCATCATTTCCACTGGATATAATTATTCAGTTATTAAATGTTGATCAGTAAAAATGTAGATCTATCTTTTAACTCTCTCACCCCTTTAGTCTGGTGCTACGATTACTGCACCTAAGTGCAGCAAGGTATCGTCCCCTCCCTTGAATAACTCTCCTCCCCACCTTCCACCTGTCGCTCTATTATATCTTTTCTCTTTATCCCCAGGCTGCTACCTCTACAGCTAGTTGAGCACTTACTCATTATTTGTCCTGTTTGTACTGGATTCTTTTCTTTTTTTTTTTTTTATCACGGCTGCTATTTTTCCTCCTGCTGCAGCGCATGTACCGGCATGGGGCATCCAGCCGCTGGTCCTGCCAACCCAGAGAGTTGGGCAACTTGAACTGTACACAGGAGGATCTGGGCCGGCCATCGTGCCATCCTGCTGGCGAGCCCCGCTATGCCTCGCACAGCCAGGATAGCCCCCAGACCCTCCGTGGATTCCCACACAAGTCCTCGATGCGACTCAGGGTGCGGCCATCAAGCGGCCTCGGTCGCACTCAGCCCTTTTCCTCCTTGGTCTCCCATGGGAGCATGGACATGCAGTGACGCCAGGCACCACGCCGACATCTGCCACGCTTCTTCCCACGCACCTGCACTGGTAGTGCCCCGGCCATGCCCCCAGGGCCGCCACAGTGCATCATGTTCTCCCCAACCCTCCCCAGGACTAGGAGAGCAGTCTACGGATGCTCAGTCCTAGGTCTCCCCTGCCGACCCGGGCTCGTTCCAGAATCCGGGTCGCCGGCATGGCGCGAGGTGTGGTGTCCAGTGCCTCAACCCTCAGCGCCACCAGGCCGGCATGTTTGTACTGTATTCTAATACCTGTCGTCCATGTTCCTTGCACTTTCAATATTCCACTGTTTGCACATTTGTGTTCTAGTGTTCTCTGTGTATTATAATTGTACACCTCAACTGGGTTGGACACCCCCCATGGATGACGCGTACTACTGTAAGGAAGAACCACTGGAGGTTGACAGTGAATTTGCCGACCTCCCACACAGCAGCTGCACTGTACCGACACCGGTATTGTGCCATCCAAAAATGAAGCAGCCCTAGAATTTCTGTATAATCAACTCCAGGTCGGAGCTGTTCCAGGGAGGGGGCAGAACACCGGGAGAAAAGCATCACCCAAAAACAGACCATTACATCAGCTGTCACTGTAATGGTCTGTTTTATGCTTTTGCTGTTGGGGTGTGGCACTGAAGGGGGCAACCACTACTGTAAGAGTTGTTTTCTCTGTAATTGTGTGCATATACCCACCCATGTAAAAGTGTACCTTTCTAGTGTGTTTTGCTTGGTTTTCTTGTGCATATTCCCACCCATGTATTATTGTATTCCTGTATATGTTGATGCTTTGTATATTCCTACACGTGTGTTATTGTACTCCTGTGTATGTTGATACTACATACTACTAACATACTAAAATGCCAGCAGAATAGGCCTAATGGTCTTTCGTGTCTGCTCGTTTGGTCAGCCCCCACCCTGGGTGCTGACCTTGCTGTCCCCCTCGCCTTCTCTGGCTTCTCCCTTCCCAGTTCCGGATATTCTTGCTGCATTGGATTTTGCTTCCTGAACCCTTCCCCTGTACCTGTCCCACCCCCTCTTGAACCCCTCCACTGTCTCTGCCTCCACCAGCCCCCTAGGTAGTGCATTCCATGGCTCTACCACCCTCTCAGTGAAGTAGCACCTCCTCCTTTCTCCCCTGAATCTTCCCCTCCAGCTTCCACCCATGCCCCTCTAGTGGCCCCTTCCTCCTTCCTTGCAAGCACCCTCACTGTTCCTCCCCTATTTACCCTCTTCATGTACCTGAAGACCTCTATCATGTCCCCGGTCCTTCTCTTCCAAAGTGTACATATTTAGCTCTTGAGCCTCTCCTCATGGTCCTGTCCCCAAGCCCCAAATCATTTTGGTTGCCCTCCTCTGGACCCTCTCCAGGAGGTTAATGTCCCTCTTTAAGTGTGGCCTCCAAAACTGCACGAGTACTCCAGGTGCGGCCTCACCAAGCAGTTATACAGGGGAGTATCACTTCCCTCCTTCTGGAGGTGATCCTAGCGATGCATCCCAGCATCCTGTTGGCCTTGGCTGCTGCCTCCACAAGTCTCAGAGTTGTTCATCTTGACATCCACCACCACCCCAGGTCCTCTCAGCCATTGAGACTTGTAGTATTTCCCCAGGGTGTACACTTGGCCTGGGTTTCTGGCCCCAGATGGAGTACCTTGCATTTCCCTGCATTAAACCTCAGCTTCCACTTTCTAGACCATCTTTCCAGAGCCTCCAGGTCCCCTGAGGGCCACCTCCCTCCTCCCCATCCACCACTGCCCCCAGTTTCGAGTCATCTGCAAGAGACTCTATCCTCACTCCTGATTCCTGTCCTATGTCAGATAATGAGGTGTTGAACAGAAGGGCCCAAGGACTGATCCCTGTGGGACCCCACTAATGACCCTCCTTGGGGAAGAGATTATCCACCAACTATGACCCTCTGGTCCGGGTCCTGGAGCCAATGCCTCATCCATCGGATCATCTGGTTTCCCACCCCATTTCTCCTAGTTTATCCAACAGGCCCCGTGGAGGACAGAGTCAAATGCCTTGCTGAAGTCCAGAAAGAGGACATCCACTGGTCTACCCAGGTCCAAGGCACTTGTCACCCGGTCATAGAACTCCACCAGGTTTGTCTGACACGATTTCCGGGATGAATCCATGCTGTTCATCGCCAGGCACCCCTGACTTATCCATGGCCCCCCTAGCCACTCCTTGACAATGCCCTCCATCACCTTGCCCACCACTGATGTCAGGCTACCAGGCCTGTAGTTCCTTACCACCTCCCTTGATCCCCCCCTCGTGGATAGCACTACATGCGCCACCTTCCAGTCTTGGGGCACCCACCCTGTCCTCAGAGAGATGGTGAGAAGCTCTGCCAGGGTTTCGCCAGGACATCTGCAAGTTCCTTCAGCACTCTAGGATGTAATTTATCCGCCCCGTGCTTTTCTCCGGTCTTAAGGAGCTGAGGGCTTCCCCACTTCTCTGCTGTGATTTCCACTTCCAGTACCTCTTCCCTGCTTGCCTCCCCCACCTGCCAGTGATGCCCCCCTCTCCCCAGACCTGCCGATTGGTAAGGGTCCCCCTCCTCATTATCTCTGTCTCCTCCCTATGTATGATGCAGCATCCCATTTTCCTGGTGAAAACTGAGGTGAAGTACTCATTTAGTGCCTCAGCCTGCTCCTCTGGGTCTTGTGCCCATCTCTCCCCTGATTTAATCCTGCTAATCTGCCCCTTCACCCTTCGTCTTTCCCCAATGTATCTAAAGAACCCCTTTTTCCCTCTCCTAATTTCCCTGGCCAGGTTCTGCTCCTTCCTTGCCTTAGCCGCCCTCACCACTCTAGTGGCCCTTCTAGCCTTCTTGATGCTCTGTATATTCCCACCTGTGTATTATTGCACTCTTGTATATGTTGATGCTCTGTATATTCCCACCCGTGTATTATTGCACTCCTGTATATGTTGATGCTCTGTGTATTCCCACCTGTGTATTATTATACCCCTGTATATGTTGATGCTCTGTATGTTCCCACTGTTCTGTTTTCTCCAGCTGGATGCTTGTGAAAACGGGCATTTTGCTCACCTGCCTTTCTAGTCTAAAATAAAAATGAAATGAAAGTATTGCTCACATTCTGTAGAGATTGGTCACATAGCTAGTAGTTTATTATTCCTTTTTTTCTTTTTAAAAGTGCAAAACAGACATTCCACCATACTGGTGTGACCACACAAAGACGTATTTGTTTACATTCCTTGATCAGCTCCCACAGTATCTTTCCTGGACTTGGGAACACCCTAACTCAGTCTAGCCACTCATGATGCAGTGGTGGTAGAAGAGACTATTGCATCATAAGTGGCTGCATTATGTGGGTGTGTTTGTGATGTTCAGGAAGTATACAGTAAGAGTAGATAAAGGATTTGAAACAAAACAAGGTTGGGTGTAATTACACCATTAGCATACATTTCAGTTCTTCCAAGAAAGGAAGCAGATAAAACAACCAGCAACATGAGTGAATTTTACAGAAGGGAAGCAGTCATAAAATGTGGGTTTTCAACTAGAAATAATATGATGCAAAAAGGCTTAGCAGTGTCCTTTTAACATAGCTTTTTGCAATGAGTATTTCATGCTAACAAGTATTTCCCCCACTATCTGTTTAAACAACATTTGTCTGTCTCCAACTGACTTTACAGTTGCTGTGCTTGTGGTTGCACATTCAGTTTGTTATGGTACGAGCACAGTGATGTTATAATAAGTGCACCATGGCATCGGGTAATCCTGATGAAAGCCTTTTATACAGATAAATTGGTATAACATACTGCAAAGCATGAGAAAGACGAGTGAAATTTAAGATAGATATTTTTTTGAATTGTAAGAGCTAAATAAAGTGTATTTATGAAATTGTATACTGAAGCAGATTCCTACTCTTTAACAAAAACTGAAAAAAGAAGAGGGAGCATCCTAATATTTGGCAGGTTATAATCCCTGTTTCAAATTGTTTTCAGATTATGGTTTGAAAGAAATAGATTCAGTGTCTAAAACCTTTTCATAGTGTTTCCACATTGATTGGTACCGATTCATTAAATTGTGAGTTGTAGCTGGCTCTGAGCAGTGGGCATTGCTCCGGCATGCTGTTGACCCAGGTTTGTGCAGCAAGCCCAGGACATCAGGAGCGAAGGCCATCATGGAGGGATTCAGAGTGTCTATCGAACACTTCCCTCCTGCAGGAAGGGTAGGGGTGCTTCAGTTCGATAGTAGCTCATGGTGTTGGCTTTGCAGAGGTGCCCTTGGCAGTGTGGGTAACCGTGCACTGCTGAGTGGCCCTGCACCCAGGACACTGCTGCAGTAGTATGTATGTGGGTGGTGGGTGAGGCCTTGAACACAGAAAAAAGGGTTGCGCTGGGCACCCTAGGTGACAGCAGGCAGCCCCTCCCATGATACCAGGCCCCCAGAGTGGTTGAGCCCTTCCACCTACGGCTGTCACAGGCAGAACAAGGCACTTCCATCCTAGTTGTAGCAGCAGGCACCCTGACAGTGACAAGTCAGATCTGCCTCATGATGGAGATACTGAGGGCTGAGGGAAGGGCCCAGCAGTGCAGGGTTAGTCTGGGCAGCAAGGGTATTCCATGTGGAGAGCCTGAAAGTGTTACATTTCTCTTATTTGTTTATTTTTTCTCCCCCCTCAGGATTCAGTAGCTCCGTATTTTTTCTTCCAGATGTCATTGTTTTGGCCCCATTTTGTTCTTTGGAGTGCACAGATAAGTAACCTTGGCCAAGATAATTTCACTCTGCAAAGTAGAAGAATGCTTTACTGGAAGTAACGACTCTTTAAAAATGATCGGAAAGCTGAAACAGAACTTGCTACTGGCTTGTTTGGCCATCAGCTCACTGACTGTATTTTATTTGGGTCAACATGCAATGGAATGCCATCACCGAGTAGATGAACGGAGTCAGCCCAGACTATCGGACAGCACTAGGTCAGCTTTTAGAACTGGCCTGCTTCAAAATGCCAATAACACTTTCCATTATCATAAAGACATGCCTTTAGTATTTATTGGAGGAGTGCCTCGGAGTGGCACCACACTGATGCGTGCCATGCTGGATGCCCATCCCGATATCCGTTGTGGGGAAGAGACTAGGGTAATTCCTCGGATTCTGGCTATGAAGCAAATGTGGAGCAGGTCTAGTAGAGAAAAACTCCGACTGGATGAGGCTGGTGTCACAGATGAAGTACTAGACTCTGCTATGCAAGCCTTTTTACTTGAAATCATTGTTAAACATGGAGAACCTGCCACATATCTGTGCAATAAAGATCCTTTTGCTCTTAAGTCATTGATTTATCTGTCTAAAATTTTCCCCAATGCCAAATTCATTCTGATGATAAGGGATGGCCGTGCATCAGTTCATTCCATGATATCCAGAAAAGTCACTATAGCTGGGTTTGACCTTACCAGCTACAGAGACTGCTTGACAAAATGGAACCGTGCAATTGAGACAATGTATAATCAATGTTTGGAAGCTGGTCATGATAAGTGTATGCCCATGTATTATGAACAGCTTGTTCTGCATCCAGAAAAGTGGATGAAGACTCTTCTGAAATTCCTTAACATTCCATGGAACCTGGCTGTGTTGCACCATGAGGAGATGATTGGAAAAGCAGGAGGTGTTTCACTTTCCAAGTACGTACATTCCTCTTTTTTAAACTGATCTTGTGTTTTTTTGTTTCCTTAACTGACTTTCCTCCCACAGCATATATACGAGTTGAAATGTTCTGTGTTTAACCTTATTCAGAATGGCTACTTTGAACTGAATTACAGAGGAAAAACAACAAAATGCTTGTTAGTGATGCCTTTTATTGGACTGACAAACAGTTCTTTTAAGAAAATGGCTGGGGCCCAGGTCTTAACTGCAAAACACTGGTGCTGTGTTTTAATTAATTAATTTATTTTACTATGTTTGGCCAGGAAAGACTCACTAAGCTGTGGCATGTCTCCAGGTGTGTCCTGGGAGCACAGGGAAATTGAGTGGCGTGCTCCTGATCACAGAGTATGCCAGTGGTGGCTGTGGGATTCCAGCCCAGTTCTGCAGGTTTGCAGGTCAGTGCTGTTCACCGCTGCTCTATACTGCCTCCCTAATGTAGTCATAGCAACCACGTTTTGGGGCACACCTTGGGACCCAAACATTTGTCTTGCATCCCCAACAATTTTAATTTCAGAATGTCCCATTCTTTAGTACTAAAGATGTTTGCATGAAAACATGATCTTTTCCCTTAGACTTCATTTGGTCTTGCTGCTTATGCAGTGAGGTACCTGCCCTAAAATCCTAGTCTTCTTCATGAAAATAATTTTCACAGCCACAAGCAGAGTATTATGACTTCAGGGCAGATGTAGGTAGCAGGAGTAGATGATGTCTAGGAGAAAAGGATTCTGATCTTCTAAGAATCGAGCTTCTCCCCAGAGCCCCACATTTTGCTTTTAGGGTAGGAGACACAAGGATCCCGCTGGAGCAGACTTTTTTTGTCAGGGTGCCAACATCAGTTTTGGCTCTGGCACACGTGCGATACCACGCTCCAGAGCCAGTAATCATTGTTGACACCTTAACTGTCTCAGTTCTGTTTTCCCACCATGAACATGCACAGGAGTGAATGTTGCCTGTCTCGGTTCTTTCTTATACTTAGAATATTTTTCTGAAAAGTGTTTTGTTGGGCTCCAAGAAACAGAATGAATATCTTTCCGAAAAGTGATCTTATCTGTCGGTCTTCACCATTCATCATTACTGGGTACAGTGCCGGAGGTAGGACCCAGCGGGAGACTTATTTTTTATTTCCTATGGACAGAGTCGATGCAGGGCTGGCGCCGCCCTCGTGGCTGACGTTCTACATGGTGCTCGCGGGTTGGCCAGTATCTGTCGTCGACTCTACCCTAGCCTCAGTTCTTCGTCTCCCGCTGTCAAGTGCAGACCTCATGGGGAGACTTCAAGCAAGTGCGTGTTGCGGCCTAGTGTACGAAGGTTCTCAGTTCTGTTTCGCCCTGCTCAGTGTTGCTTCAAACAACATGAAGTCTTGCTATATTATGACAATTGCAGTATGACCGCAGGTTAGAACTGCTCCGGAGGTGAAATAGTTAACTTTCCATGCAGGCATGGAACTTAGAGCGCGAGCTCGGGTGAAAACTCTGTCTGTTGTGCTTCAAAGGTAAACTATCAGATTCTTTACTCCGCCTCACTGAACAGTCGCTCCGGAGATTTCTTCTTCTGCTCAGTTCATTTTGTCAGTTTAAAAGTATTATTTTTCGAAATTAAACCGCAACCAGTCGGTTCAAGCTCTGTCTGTGGTAATGTAAGTAATAGATAGGTTTTACATTATTTTTTCTGTGTGGAACTTGTAATTTATCATCGGTTTGGTTTGAACCGATCAGGTTGTATTTAAATCTACTAGCCCTTTTTTAGAGTGCGGTTCCCGGTTCTTATCGGTGCTAAAAAAACCGGATTTCATTACGGTTTTTTCCACGACCCGTGACACGGTTGGGAACCGATAAGGGTGTCTTGCTTGGTGGATTGCCATAAATGGGCAAGTTGGTTAGGCTGGCATTATGTCTGAGAAACCCAAAAGAAAAATTGGACCCACTGGGTTTCAACACTGTAGTGTTTGTGGGGAAGCTTTTGCTAAGGCTGACCCACACACCACATGTGTCTATTATCTGGGGTTTGACCACCTCAGTTCAGACTGCCAGATTTATCACAATTTCCTTGCTGCCACAATAGATAAGAGAGTTGGTAGGCTCAGGGAAAGGGAGGCCAAAAAGTCCGCTGACCCGTATGGCCAGCCCGGTTCGGTACCAACCGAACTGGAGGGAGTGCCCTCTGACCAGGGTGATACTTCCTCGGGCAAACGAAGAGCCAGTTCTGAGGAGCCGGTTCCATCAAAAAGGGCTAGAAAGTCTAGTTTAGAGCCAAAAGTTCTCTCCCCAACTGCTGAGGAAATAGCTAAAGCAATTAAAATTGTCCAGTCTCTCTCTCTGGTTCCGACCGAACCGACACCTTCTGGTAAGCGTTCGGTTTGGCCGGTTCCACCGGTTCAAGATTATGATTTTGAGGATTTTTATGAACCGGGGGAGGGGGAAGAGGAATATGAGGAGAGTGAATATGGTTTTGAAGATCTTGATGTGCCCATTGATCCGGACATCTCTCCAGATAGACCCCTAGGGGGTTTCTCCTCCAAGACTTTCTGAGTCCCCTTCTCATTTCATGTTTTATAAAAAAGTTGCTGAAACTCTCCAGCTCCCTGTTGAGGAAGCTGTTGATGACAAGGAGGAGCCAGACTTTGTAGAAATGATGGATATTCCAGCGTCTAGGAGACTGTCTATTCCTTTGCATAAATCTTTTCGGAAACAGACAGTAAAAGTTTTAAAAACTCCTCACACTATACCTCCTGTGGATAAAAGGATGGACAAGAGGTATACCTTATCAGGCTCTGACACTGATTTCCTCACTCAGCAATGCAGCCATGTGGGGGTAGTGCAGGCTGCAGCCTGTGACAAGGCTAATATTCCCCTAGCTTCACACACCCCCCTGAGAAGGACTCCAGGAAGATTGATGCTATGGCAAAGAAACAGTACATGGCAGCATCTTTGGGGCTCAGACAAGCAAATTATATGGCTTATGCTGCTAGGTACCAGAAATCCAGATGGGATACTGTGTGGCCCTAGCAAAACAAGTCCCTGACCAGCTTGCCAGGGAGCTGGAACAGGTGGCTATGGATGGTATTGAGGCATCCAAGGTGCAATTTCATGCTGCAGTGGACTCTAATGATGTTTCATTAAGAGTCATGGCTACATCTGTGGCACTTGCAGGATTGCTTGGCTCAGATGTACTACCCTGTCTCAGGACACCCAGTCCAAGGCCATGGATTTTCCTGTGGTGGGAAATTCTCTGTTTGGGGAGCAAACAGAGAATTACATGAAGAAAATGGATGAATATAGGACCACCTATATGAGTGCACAGGTCAAGGAAAGGCAGGCCACTCCTCAAAAGCAGCATCCTAGAGGCAGGGGCAGGCCTTTTCATAGGCCTTTTTACCAAGCCCAAGCTTCCTCCTCCTCCGCCTATGCTCAGAGGGGGTTCTTTAGAGGGAGAGGCAGACGGGGTACAAGCAGGTCTGCTTCCACCCCTCAGCCCCTGCCAAACAGGCACCCTGATGGGATTGCCAGGGCCGATTCTCCTCTACCTGTAGGGGGCAGCTGGCTTACTTTGTCCAGGACTGGAAGTCTTTAACATCAGACAAGTGGGTCCTGGAAGTAGTAAGCCAGGGACTGGTTCTCAGTTTCAAAAAATTTCCAAAGCTGAGAACCAGATCTTTTCCACCTGCAACTCCTTCAGAGGCTCTTGCCTTAGAGGCAGAGGTCTCTACCCTCCTGGCTCTCAGAGCTGTGGAAGGGTTCCTCCCTACAGCAGGGCAAGGTTTGTACTCCAGGTACTTCTTACCCCAAAAGACAGGAGAATGGCGGACCATCCTGGATCTCCGATATTTAAACAAGCACCTTTTAAAGCCAAAGTTCAAAATGGTGACTCTGGGAATTATCCTACCCTCTCTAAGGCCAGGGGACTGGCTAGCTTCCCTGGACCTCAAGGATGCCTACTTCCATATTCCCATCAGAAGCTCCCATCGAAAGTACCTCAGGTTCGAGCTGCCCTCAGGCCACTACCAGTTCAGAGCAATGCCCTTCGGCCTCACTTCTGCCCCAAGGGTATTTACCAAATGACTGGCATGAGCAGTTGCCTACCTAAGAAGGCAAAAGATTGCCATCTTTCCTTACCTGGACGATTGGCTCATAGTAGGCCAGTCCCCAGACCAGGTCAAATTACATCTCCAGATAATGCAGCAACTGCTTACCTCTCTAGGTTTCCTTCTGAATCTCTCAAAGTCAGTTCTGGAGCCTGTCCAGCTTCTTACCTTCAAAGGCATGAGAGCTGAACACACAGGAAGCCAGGGCTTTCCTTCCCTAGACAGGGCAAAGACCATGGTCTCCTGGCCTCCTCATTTACCCTGCAGGTCTCCCGGCCAGCAAGGCATTTTGTGCAGCTCCTAGGGCACATGGCTGCTTCCACAGCGGTTGTGCAGGGAGCAAGATTTCAGATGAGGGATATCCAGTTCCATTTGAGAGCCTTTTGGTCTTAAAGAAAGGATCCTCTTACCAAGTTGATCCCAGTAACTCGAATCCTGATCCAAGCCCTACAGTGGTGGCAGGATCAGACCAACCTGAGACAAGGGGTTCCTTTTGTCACTCAGTCTCATTCTCTAATCCTTACTACAGATGCGTCCCTCTTGGGCTGGGGAGCTCACATGGGCGACCTCACCACCCAGGGTCTGTGGTCTCCAGGAATCCTGCTCCACATCAACCTGTTGGAGCTCAGAGCAGTTTTATAGCACTTCAAGTTTTTCCAAATCTGTTCAGAACAAGAGTATTCAGGTCAGAACAGACAACACCACTACAATGTGGTACATCAACAAGCAAGGGGCACTCAGTCTACGGCCTTGTGCACCGAAGCGATGAGATTGTGGTCTCTGGCTTACTCCCTGAACACCTCTCTTGTGGCAGTTCACCTCCCAGGCAAGGACAATGTCCTGGCAGATGCTCTCAGCAGGATTTCCCAAGGCCACCACGAATGGTCACTGGATCCCCTGGTCTTGGGAGTAGTATTTGCCAGATGGGGCACCCCGCAGATAAATCTTTTTGCAGCCCCAGACAATCACCAACTTCCTCTTTTTTGCTGCAGGCCCCCAGTGTTGGGCTCTCTCCTGCTGGATGCCTTAGCCCTCAGTTGGGAGGGGAAGTTTCTTTATGCCTTCCCTCCTTTTCTTCTCCTGTTCAAAGTGCTAGTCAAAATCAGATCCCAATCCTGCAAAGTCATTCTGATAGCTCCAGATTGGGTCAGACAGCCCTGGTATCCACTCCTGCTGTCCTTAGCAGTCCATCCTCCCCTGTGCCTTCCCAAGAATCACAATCTGTTAACTTGTGCCCAGGGAAGGGTCTGGTACCCGAATCTCAAATCTCTCAGTCTCAAGGCTTGGTTCTTGAAGAGTTAGAGTTTGCTGATTTACACCTTTCCCAAGGTGTAATGGATATATTGAAGGCCTCAAGGAAGCCTTCCACCAGGGCTACTTACAATTCCAAATGGAAAAGGTTTTCCATATGGTGCTCGGAAAGCATATTTCCCAGTCTCTGCTGATCTACCCACAGTCCTGGATTATATGGTCCACCTGAATCTTTGGGGCTGAGACCAGCTACCCTCAAGGTGCACTTGGCAGCTGTGTCTGCTTTTATTTCAGCAGGTAAATCCTCTTCTCTTTCAGCTCATCCCGTATTTTCCAAGTTTTTTAAGGGGTTGTTGCACACCAACCCTCCATTTAGAGATCCTGCCCCTGCCTGGGATCTTAATGTTTGCATTGCTCAGCTTATGCAACCCCCCTTCGAGCCATTGTCTTCAGCTGAGCTCAAGTACTTGACTTGGAAAACTGTTTCTGGTAGCCATCACCTCTGCCAGACGCATAAGTGAATTACAAGCGTTGTCAGTGGAGCAGGAGTTTATTTCTTTTCACAGAGATAAGGTGGTCCTTCGGACTAACAGAAAGTTCCTGCCTAAGGTGGTTTCAGATTTCCACCTTAATCAATCTATTTCTCTTCCAGTGTACTTCACTGACCATTCCTCCTCTGGGGAGAGGAGGCTGCACAGCCTAGATGTGAAGAGAGCCCTTAGTTACTACATAGAGCGTACCAAGGGTCATAGGTTTGACTCCTTCCAACTGTTCCTTCCCTATGGCGGGAGTTGGGAAAGGAAACCAGCCACTAAAAGATCCATTGCCAGGTGGATTGTCTCTTGTATCCAATTCTGCTACTAGAAGTTGGGAGTTCCTCCTCAGGCCTGAGGGCTCACTCTACCAGAGGTACAGCTGCTTCTCTGGCTGCTGCCAGAGACATTCCTATTCTAGAAATATGTCAAGCAGCTACCTGGAAAACAGTTCACACTTTTACCAAGCATTACTCCTTGGACATCCAGGCTAGGAGTGATGCCTGCTCAAGACAGCCGTGCTTCAGAGCCTATTTTCTAAGTAGATTCTGTCCCTCCTCCATGGGGGTACTGCTGTGTAGTTTGTAATTGTCATAATATAGCAAGACTTCATGTTGTTTGAAGAAAATTACTCACCTTAGTAATGTTGTTTCTTCTAATGGAGTCTTGCTATTATGACCTCCCTCCTGCCTGCCCTCTCAGAACCTCTCTTTTGGGATGTGGGTGGCAGCACAGGTTGGCACTTTTTGATGCCCACCTTTGTTTTTTTTTCACCTACCTTTTTGGGTGAATTGGTGTTGTGTTTTTGCATTTTTTGGGTCTCCTGACTTGAGCCTTTGTTTTAGGCCAAAAAATGAGTGTTTATGTTAGTAGCCAGTTGGCTAGTGTAGGTTTACAGCTTCCACACAGAACCTTAGTGAGTTTTAGCTCGTAAATATCTGACAGTTTACCTTTGAAGCACAACAGACAGAGTTTTCAACCGAGCTCGCGCTCTAAGTTCCATGCCTGCATGGAAAGTTAACTATTTCACCTCCAGAGCAGTGCTAACCTGTGGTCATACTGCAATTGTCATAATATAGCAAGACTCCATTAGAAGAAACAACATTACTAAGGTGAGTAATTTTTTTTTCTGGCCGGTAAGACCATTTCATTATTTATAGTGACATCAAGTACTGTTTTTGTTTATTGTTTACCCTGCGGTCATGTCTTGTCCCAGGGCAAAAAGTTGTAGAAGACGGGGCGGCCACCAATGTGTCGGTGCCCCTGTGGCTGCCTTTATTCCGTGACAGACCAGCGTGACCGTTGTCTCTCCTGCCTCGGCCCAGCCCACAATACGGACAACTGTGATGCCTGCTTCTCTGTGGACCATCGAGTTCTTGAGATCCACGCATTTAAAGTTGGACGTGCGCCGTCAACTTTCAGAGGGCGGGTTCGCAGTCGGTGGGCCAAGGCCAGGATTCTCGACCCTTCCTCCGGATCCCCTCCCGATGCTATACGGCCCGTGGAGGAGGGGGCCTCCACCTCTCTCAGCCTTGCCATGGTGGGGGCGCCTTCTGTGGTGCAGGAGGCCCAGTCTGCTCCTTTCGGGGGGCAGGCAGGAGGCACTGCTATGGCAGTCGCCTCTTCAGAGGTGAAGGTCCCTCAGTGTTGTGTTCTGGGCCCTCCAGGCCCCGGCCGCACCATCCTTGGTGTCGACTGGCGCCCCTTGGTTCTGGTGCCGTTCGTGGCATCGAGGCCTGGAGGGCGCGCCGCAGTCTGCTCTGGGCTATCCTCGGTGTCACTGTCTCCTAGCACTGTCTGCAGCACCGGGACAAGTTGGCGACATTGGGGAAGTGGTGCTCGTTGCTCTGGATCTGTTTCTTGGCACCATGCGCGGCACCGGATGGGGGGGGGCACCGTAGCTGGTGTCTTCCCTGGAGTCCGGGGCTGCTCAAGGCACAATGGTGGATGCGTGCCGAGGAGGTCATGGCGCCTACTTTGGCCCGTGCTGCCTGCAGTGCCGGGGCTGAAGGTGGTCCAGCTTGTGGTCTGGGAACTGTTAGGGATCAAGGGGTGATCTGGCCTCGGGCTTCGGGGACTACCTCCTCCTCGGAGGACTCTGGGTCTGATCTGGATTGGGTCCTGGATTCTTCGGAATCCTCCTGATCCCTCTGTGTCCAGCACCTCAGCCCTCACTCTGCCTCCCTCTGGGGGTCAGTCATTGCTGGTAGACTATGGGGACAGTGGTACTGACCAGCCTGTAGTGGTCCTTGTGGCCACTGCCGTGCAACCTGGGGCCACTGGCATGTCTGCTCCTCTGGCTGGGGCACCCCCTTCTGTGGTGTGTTTGGACAGTCCAAGTTTGGGACAGCCTGGGGCACCCCAGGAAGGGGAGGGTACTGTTTCGTAGGTGGAGTCTTCGGAGTCTACCCAGAATTGTCAGTTGCTTAGGCTGGTGGTTATGAGGACGAGGTCCCTCTTGGACTCTGAAGGGCTGAGGAGTCAGGGTGTGGTGCAGTGTGCCCTCACTGGAGCCCGGCCGGGTCCTGGAAGGAGCCACAGTGCGGACCCTCGCTCTTTCCTGGAATGTTCCTCAAAAAGAACGTCAACTTCAGAGGTCGGGCCGTCCGTCTGGACTCACATGGTCCCGGTCACCTCACGGGGGGGGGGGGATTTCTTCCCATGGGCACAGCTCTGACCATTCCGATCCGGTTGAACGGCTGTTAGCTGCTGGGACCTTCGGGTCTCCCTCCTCGTGGGGAGTTTCCTCTACGCCCCCCTGCCCTGACAGAGGCCATTCTCCTGCTGCTAGGAGCTTGTCCCCCATGCCTCTGCCTCCACCCCTGGCTATCCCAGGCATTCCCGGTCCTAGGGGACCTCTCACCTAGGAACAATTCAGAGGTTCAGCTGCACATTTCCCTACCTACCTCCATGCCTTGGACCAGCAGGTGTTCCACCATGCTCCCGTTCAGCCGGACCCTGAATCTCGGAGCTCACCTGCATCTTCTTCCTCCTCCTTGGAGGGAGAGGAATTGTCTGTCCACATCTCCCCAGTGTGTGATCTTTCTTCATATCAGCGCTTCCTCATGAGGATGCTGGACGAGCTCAATCTTACCCCAGTCCCTGTCAGCAATCCCGAGCATGTGACGCGCACCTTCTTAGGCGACTACAGTGCGGCCAACCTGGTGGTTCCCGCCTGGCATGTTCCCTTCCAGGAAGTGTCATATCGGCTTTGGCTACATCCTTTCTCCACTTTTCCAGCCCCGAGGGACCTGCGCCAATGGTATTGTGTCCCCCGGGTCTAAATGTACCTTGCCTCATCCCTCTTCAGGTTTGACTTGCCTGGACACCCCCTCTGGGCCTCACATCTCCTACCATGACTGACCCCTAGACTCGGACTCTGCAGACTTCGATTTTTGGGGGAGAAGGATTTTCTATTCGGCACGGATCCTTCTTTCCATTGCTTCTCATCAGGACCACTTTACTTCCTACGATAGGTTCTTGTGGTCCAGACTAGGACAACTCCTAGCCTCAATGCCTGATACGGAGGAAGCCAGGCAAGCCATCACCCTCTCTTCTCAGGGCCTGGAGCTAGCAAGGCACCAAGCAATGGCATCTTATGACTCTAGTGAGGTAGCCTCCAGAGCTATAGGGACAGCGATCTGCATTAGGCGGACGGCATAGCTTCGCTTATACCGGTTGTCACCCCTGGCCTGGCGTAGGGTGATTTCCTCAACATACCAGAGAACCCACCTCTTCTCCCGCAGGGTGAGGCGTCAGCTTCCGGGGCGCTTTCCCTCCCCCACTGGGGGCTCCCCATCTCACCCGGACCAGTCTCAGGCCTCCCCAGGCCTATGAGGGTTCTCTTCTGCAGTGTCTCACCCACTGGAGGATAAGGGACCGAGTCCCTTAGGGAAGTTTAGGGCCCCCTTCGGGGGTCTCGGTACTCATCCAGTAGTGATGAATGGTGAAGTTTGACACAGACAAGATACGAAAATTACATACCTACTGTAATTATCGATCTTTCTGTATATCTTTACCATTCATCACTAAATCCCGCCCTCCTTCACCCTGGGGCCCTAAGTCTCTGGGCTCCCTCCCTCCTTCCTCCTGTGTGTCTCCCTGTTGTTTTTCTCATTGCTCTCCTCTCCCTTGCGGTTAGGAGAAGGGATCCTGGAGACACACAGGAGGATTTTTCCTGTGAGGTTATTATTTTGGGTAGGGGAGGGTCCTCTTCCCCTTCTTAGCCTTATCTTCCTTACCTGCTCTTGGAGTGAGATGAGGGAACCTCCCTTTTTTTCCCTTGGACCGAAAACCTTTTGATTACTTGCCCTAGTTTGATATCCTTGGCTATACTTCCTAACATTTTCAGATTTTTCCCTTCATTTTGGGAGGGGGAGGAGGAGAGAGAGAGAGAGAGAGAGAGAGAGACTCCCCTATTCCTGACCCCCTGTCTTAAGGTTTGGCCCTTCTTGGGTTAATGCTGCTCATTCAGACCCAGGCTTTGCCTCCTGGCAGCTCTTAACCTAACTAGATAGTCCAGATGTTCTGGTCTGTCATCAATTGCTAAAGCCCTGGGGTCCAGGACCGTCTCTAGGGGTGCAGTCCTCTCTTCTTCCCCTCTTCTTCCTTATCCCTCTATCTTTCCTCCTCTTTTCTCCTCTTTTCCAGAGATTAGGGCCCCTTCCCCTTTTCTCCAATTTCCTGAACCTAGCTTCTCCTTCCGGTCTCCTCTGTCATTTATTTCTCCTTTCGGTTTTTATATCCTTTCCTTTTATCTATCCCTTGGGCTCCCTTACCCCACCCCTCCTCCCTTATCTTACACTCTCCAGCGTCTCAGAACTGAGTCTAGGGTGGAGTCGACGACAGATAACAGCCAACCCGCGAGCGCCAGGTAAAACGTCAGCTTTGAGGGCGGCGCCGGCCCTCTGTCAACTCCGCCCATAGGGAAAAAAAGTCTCCCGTGGGGTCCTAGCTCTGGCACTGTACCCAGTAGTGATGAATGGTGAAGATACACAGAAAGGTCAATAATTATGGTAGGTATGTCATTTTCATTTTTATTGAGTTCCAAAAAACAAAAGCTGTCAAAACCTTGGGGACCACTTTTCTGGAATTGTTGGTGTAAGGAAACCCAACCAACATATCCTTTGCTTCTCCTGCCTTGGACCCAACCGTGGTCTGGAGGCCTGGGACTTTTGCACTGCTTTTAATGTCCAAACATTGGAGCTTAAAACTCTGAAGATGGTAGACCAGCCCTAAGCTTCAGGGGCCGGCCTTGCTCCTGGCAGTCTTAAATTAGGTCGCTGGACTATACTCCTGATCCCCTTTTTGGAACTGGTTGAGGTACTGAGCTCTCCATCCCCACACCAAGCTTGGGTAGTGACGGGTCTTGGGTGGTGGCATCCAACAAACCTTTGACCCCTTCTGGGCAGTCACAGGAGCACCCACTACATGCAGTCCAGTATTCATCTGCACTGGACCACCATGTTAACGGGATCAGCACCATCTTCATTGTCTACTGCTTTTCTGAAGATATCGATGGTAAACATACATGCCATGCCTGGTGTAAGTGCTGCATGTGGTGCTGATGATGGCGTCAGTGTGGCAGCCAGTGCTGGTGTCAGTGTAGATCTCGGTGCCAACACTACTTGCGTTGTCAGTACTGGTGGGGTTGTAGGTGCGGCTATCGATGAAACTCCTGGTGTTGGTACCAGTGTCATGGCCTCCACTGGTGTTGACTCCAGATCCAGAGCAGTTCTAGCAGCAGAGTGCTCCTGAGATCAGCCGGTCATAAGGCCAGGAGCTCTCCCCCATAGACAGCCATCCACTAAACACCACCGGTGTTGGTGCTTCTGTTTTGAGAGGCTTCACTTGCTCCTTCTATCAGGTGAGGATTGCAAGTGGGTCACAGAATCAGAGACTGGGCAGGGGTCTGGTGGATCAACAGGTCTCCAACATCCCTTTCAGGCTGCTGCTGCAAGTGCCCCAGTCCCTTTTTGATAGGGTGGCTGAGACCCTCAGGCCTTGTGACCAGTTTTCCTAGCAGCAGGGTCTGTCAGTAGAGTGAGAACATTCAGTGCTGGTTCAGGGAAGCTAACCAGGTGCTGTTTTCAGCGCCACCTCAGCTCCATCCTCTGGCAGTGTCCTGGCCTCCTGTCCCTCAACATCCTTCTCAGAGGATAACAAATCCTCTGTTGAAGTATTCTCTGCGGTGGGGCAAAAACCCTAATGCCGTGCCTCTGAGCTTGTTGACATTGCCCAGTCTGGACACAGTAGTGATCCATTCCTGACATACTGCACTAGAAAAGGCCACCATGGCAGTCTGGAGGTGCCCTTTCCTACCCATCTTGCTCCAAGGAGCCTCCTGACTAACTGCTTGGCTCCAGTTTGGTCTCCTGGAATGATTAGTCACCACAATGTTAGGTTGACCTCCCTCCCTCCCTCCCTCCTGATGCCAGTAAGAAGCAGACCCACATCTGCGACTAGGTTGTTCCCCACCCATTGCCAGAATCTAGGCAAATGGACGCTTTGGGGAGGAATCTGTATACTTTGGCCCAGTCATCCCTGACCATGACATTACAACCAGGTCCACATGGCGGCCTGCATGCGACACCTGTGGTTACAGGTGCACACCTTATTAACTGAAATACCTACGAGTGACAATGTGCGGGCCTGTCTTGGCATAGTTGCAAAGGGAATACAAGCAGCTTGGCACCAGACGAGTGGATCTTATGATGCCTCTGAGGTGACCTTTTGCTCAGCAGCATCTGCTGTCTGCTTTAGATGGATGTCATGGCTACACCTGTCCTAGTTAGAGCTGGTCGTATGCTGCAAGGCCCTGAATGCCCTGTTCCAGAGAAGTTTCCTCTTCTCACAGCAGGTGGTACAGGAGCTATCATACCCAGCTACTCTTCCAGTCCCTCAGGATCAGCTGTACTCATGTATCCTGCCTACAGAGCAGGGTGACCCAGGCAGTCCCATATCACTTTTCTCCAGGACTGAGTTTTTCATGCCTCTAAGGTTGAGCCTGCTCCTCCCTCTTTAATTGGATGCTTGCTACTGTACTTGACCAAAGTATGGGGCACTATGGAAAAGATAGGAAAGTTACTTACCGTAACTCCACATCTTCAAGAGTATCTTTTCCATAGAACCATGCTAACATGCCCGCAGTTCCCCCTCTGTTCTGTAGGGAACTAGAACCAGGGCTATCGGTTCCAGTGGCTCCCCCTCTTGAGTAGTATGGCCAGTTGAATGGGCACATTGCTTTTTTTCTATTTATGCTCCCACCCTGCACCTTGGCCGATCAGTTGTTCAGGCCTCTCATGGGCCTTCTCACCCAGCTGCTCCCACCGCCCTACATCGCAGCCACCCCAGGTTACCCCAATGTATCCCTTCATCGGGTGGGTCTCCTACTTTCGTAAGGAATGAGCCTTACTGGCCATGCCAATGATCCTGGGTGCTGCTGAGGTGGCAGATGGAGGTCCAGGAGCTCGGCAGTAAGGGTCTGGGAGGCTGTCGCCTGATCGGCCAGGGCACCATTTTCTGTTTTTCTCCCACAAGAGTGTGATATGCAAGACGCAAGGTGACGCCAGTGTCTGTCACACTCCTTCGATAGTGGGACTTGGCGCATTGCTGTACCCCCAGCCTCCGCCAGTGGTCGAGTAGGCACCGCCCCGAGAGAAGGCAAGCAGTCAGCGGATGCTCAAGCCTTTCTCCCTGGCTGGCCTTCCGAGCCTGAGTCTGTTCCTGAACCTGGGTCGCTGGCGTGGCAGCGGTGAATCTTTCCGTTGGGCTTGCCTCTTTTTTTTTTTTTATTTATCATTCTGCAGCCTCTGGTTGATTCCGCCTTAGAGTTTCTCTTACTTTTCTTTTGACGTGTTGGGGCACTAATTAAAAAAAAAAAAAAAGAGAGAGAAAACTTAACATAAATAAAAATAAAGGGAAATATTTTGGGCTGAGATGAACTATTGTCCTATCTCCTGCCTACCGTCTTATATTTTCCTTCATACTACTTACAGATGGGGTGCATCCTTTGTCTGTCTGTCCCCATTTTTTTTCTTCGGCAGCGCTCCTATTTTTGTGTGTCCAGTCTCCGGTTCGGGATGGGCTGCCACCGTGCCAGGTGGTCTAACACCATTGCTGTGTCCAACTAACAGAGCTGGCAGTGTGGTCCTGGGGGGATATGTCTTGGAGGTTTTTTTCTCTTCCCACCACTGTCCGAGGCCGTATTTCCTAAGGATTCTAGTTCTCTTCTCTGTTTTTTCCTCTTTTAGGGCTAAAATCCGAGTTTCCCTCTGGTGTCCTAGTTAGACTACTGAAAATTCTAATATTGGCAACAACAAAAAGTCAAGTATGCCATCGCTGGTTGAAAAAAACAAAACAGTGTTTGCTGTGTTTTTTCACATATGTGCAGATATATGGCTGAAATTTTCACTATCTGGTATTTAAGGTGAAATAACAACAGACCAAAATTAGTTTTTGTACATTACATTTAATAGATGTTGGACACCAAATCAATTAAATTCCGTCACTCTTTCCTCTAGTTGGTCTTATTTTTGTAAACTTCATGATAACCGAGGTTTGCACCTGGCCACGTGTTTTCTTTGTCTTCTTCTCCTTTTTTTTCTCAGTCTAGTGGTTTGGGTTGCATTGTGGTTTTTTTTTTTTTTTTTATCCCCTTGGCAGGTGTTATCAGTTGCCTTCCTATTGTACCTTGAGGGCGCAAGTTGCTGACACATGGTGCCAATTTTTTGTGCCCCCCCCCCCCAAAGCATTCGATTTCTTTTTTATCACAAAACTATTTTACCACCTCCGCAGACCTGGCGAGGCTACAACCCCGAGGGGTATGTCCTCCAGCCCTATTGGGGCCATCCTTGGCCCTGCCGGGATCTGGTATTTTCCTCCGTGTCCCCCCCTCGCCATGCAGTGGGCACAGTAGCAGTCTCCATCTCCGCAGAGGCAGCTAGCAACCGGGTGGTCGAACCCTCTTATTGTGCTGATTGTGCAGCACAAACCCCTACCTGAGGAAGGAGAGCAGTCCTCAGGATGCTCAATTTACTCTCCCCTGCCAACCCCAAACGACTAGAGTCCGCCTCAACCGGGTCGCCAGCGAGTGTGGTGCCCAGTGCCTCAACCCTCAGCACCACCGGGCTGGCCTAAGCATTCGGTTTCTGTCAGAGTCTCTTGGTACTCTGTCCCCTACAAATGTTGCTGTCAGGTGGGTACAGATTGACTGGAGTACACATTAATTGCTCTCCAAACATCTGGGGCCACATATTCAAAATTTTGCCCAGTGGGCAAAGTATTATACCCTGTTTGCCTGGGGTTTGTGCTCAAGCACAGTATTCAGAGGGGCCTGTGGGGCATGCTAAAATGGTTAGCACACATGCAGAAAAAAATAATATATGCAGTAGGCAAAGGAAGGGCGGGAACATGAATCCTGGTGGAGTGCAATACTCAGCACGTTAGTGCTACACAAAGAGAATAGCTCCCGCCACCTTGTGCTGCACTGTTACTGCCGAGAAGAAGCCCAACGTACCAACTTACTGGGCAACCCTAGCAGCTAACAGAGGCACTGTAGCCAAGAACCACATTGGCGGTTGGGAGAGCACAGGTACTCCCTGGTACCCAGTGGTCCCTCCCCACCCACCAGTCCCTGACCCTGTCAAAAGATATACCCCCTAGTGCTTAGTGTCCACTTCCCTTCCTCCAGTGCCCATGTCCGTTAAAAGCAGAGTAGTCCCTGGTGCCTAGTGGTTCCTCCCCGATCCCCGTCCCTGTTAGAAGTAAATGTTCCTTGGTGTCCAGTGGTTCCCCACCCCAACCCTCCAGTCCCTGTGAAATTAAAAGTATTCCCTGGCATCCAGTGGTCCCTGCCATGCTCCAGTTGCTGGACTCGGTAATATGACATACTTCTCTGGTGTCACGTGGTCCCTCCCACCCTCAGACAGCCAGTCGCGGTAATATTACATACCCCCCTGGTGTGCAGTGGTCCCTTCCACCCTCTGATCACCATCCTGTATATAGTATAGTATTTCCCTGCTCTCCAGTGGCCCTTCACACCTTCCGATTGGTGCCCCGTTTACTATTTCCCTGGTGTCCAGTGGCACCCCCCCGCCCTTCCTCTCACCAGCCTCATAGCATGTCACATGTTCTGTGGCATCTAGTGGCACCCTCACCCTCTGAGCCATTGCACCATTACGGTAAACATTATACCCTGGTTTCCAAGGGTTCCCCCCCCATCCTCGGTAAAGGTAAAAATGTCCCTGGTGCGTAGTGGTCCCTCCGATCACCATACCCAGTATAATAAAATAATTCCCTGGTGTCCAGTGCCCCCCCCCCCCATCTGATTGCTGGCCCTGGTATACCATAATAAAATAACTCCCTGGTGTCCAATGGTTCTGTGCCCCCTTCGATCGTCAGCCCCAGTATAATAATTCCCTTGTGTCCAGTGTTTCTCCCACCCTCCAGTCACTAGCCCCGGTGTAATAAAATAATTCACTGGCATCTGCTGGCACCCACACCCACAGATCCCTGTCTCCTACCACATATTCCCTGGCGTCTAGCAGCCCTCCTGCAACCGCACCACAGCATCTACCCACCACTCTGCTTCTTACCTGACTCACAGATACGTGGGAGCCCATATAGTTACTTGAACAGTTCTCCTCTCACCACTTCAATTGGCCACTGTGTGCAATGACAGGTAGCATGTGTCCCCTGTACTGTAAAGGGAGCGTGCCTACTGTAGACTGTACACATGCTCACTTTACACTACAGGGCATGCATGCTTCCTGTCATTGCATATGGCGGATGGCCAAGGTGGTGAGAGGAGGGCTGTGTCGGTCACTATATGGGCTCCCATGGTGCCAGCGAGTCAGGTAAGGGGCAGGGTGGGTGGTTGTAGTGGGGAGGCTGCTAGATGCAAAGGAATATGTGATAGTGTATGGGGATGGAGATAGGTGGGTATGGGATGCCACTAGATGCCAGGGAGTTTTTTCATTATTCCGGAACTGGTGACTGGGGAAGGAGGGGACCCACTAGGCACCAGGGAGTTATTTTATACCGGGGATGAGGATCGGAGGATGGGGGGGTGCCACTGGACTCTAGGGAATGTGTCCTCTTTTATGGGACTGGGCAGTCTGGGTGGGGGCAGGGACAATCACAGGAGCGTAAACCTGCCACCACTTCCCATGCAGATGTCCCCTTAGCACCTTTCATGCCCAGTAGGCTCATTTGCATGGTACCCTCTGAATATCATGCCAGGACCTACCAGGGCTAGCAGGTCTGGGAACACTGTTCCCTGCACTGCCAGGATCCATGTTGGGTTAGTGCTACTCAGCTTAACGCCTCACCAACGTGCCCCTGTATTCAGTCCAATAGCGCCGGGGCACTATCTCACTGAATATATCATCCTCCGGGTCATGGGCAGTGGGAAGCGTAGCACAAATCTTTGCGCTCGCTTTGCCCGTTTTTGAATATGTGGCCCCTGGTGCCTCACATCGATAGGGGACAGCACCTAGTCACTCTGACTGTCTTGTTGTTTGGCACACACAGATTGCCCAGGGCACTTTTGGGATGTTACTTTGTTTCTTTGGACTGCACTCCATTCTCCTTGAAAATAATAACTAAGTTACAGAGTCTTAGCCTTATTTTTTCTCCCTCGCCCTAGGCTGTGTAAGTGATAGTCCCAGCTGGGGACTTCCTATATGTTGGTCTAGGTACAGCCTGCCTGCCCGGGGGGTGTGCATCCTGGGGGACAGAAGCTCTTCCCTTTCCTCTTGTTAGGTCTGTTTTCTTTTCTTTATCTTACTACAACCATGGTGCTGGTTTTCCACTCTACTTGCTAACAAAACTGAGGCAGTTAGGGCATCTATGGTTAGTGTTTCTGGTGTGCGGTTTTGCATATGTGTCAGTGATGACATGTCACCCTGCAGGGGGTCCCAGCTCCTCCAGCCCTAAGACCAGAGATTTTGGCTCAATATTGAAGATATATAGTTACGATAAGTAACTTTTCTTTTTCATGAAAACATCTTCAGTAATAACAAAAAAAAATAAAAGGAACGTCCTCTCTCTTGTTTGATCTCTTGTATGTCTCTTCAGGTTATTGGTTGGAGCCATTCCCCCAATTATGGATGATACTGAGGATATCAGACCTCTCCATCCCACTTAACACTCTAACTCACATGCTTTATTAATTAGACTCTTTAGAGTCATGCAAGCACATTTTCACTGTAGTCCCCTTGCCCTGGTTACTGAAGGGATATTTCCTTGGTGAGCAGTTAAAGAGTTAGCAGAAGGATCCAGGCTCTGGGAAGTGTTTACATTATCTGAGAGACAGTTCTCTTTCCATCAGTGATAGCTCTTCAGTTGGCCAGCATGAGGTGGAGGAGGCCTCCTGGAAGGATGCTGTCCACCTTTAGGGGGTGTTGGGATGGTCGTTCTGCTGTTTGCTCACCACTAATGCTCCTCAGGGGGGCCAAAAATAGAGGTGCAAGCTCTTGGGTACTAACTGCCTCAGTCTTGGTATTGTGAGCACATTCATGTTTCTACTAGGGGTTGTGGGAGCGACTGTGGGAGAAACTTGGTATAGGGTGGAGCAGATAAAGTCTCAGTGCATCCACCCATGTTTCCATGGCTCTGTCAAGGCAGGTTCCTCCCCTCAACCAGGGCCCAAACAACAACCAGAGTACTGTATATGACCTTTACAAAGGATCTGGTTGTCAATGGACTACAGGACCCAAGGCAGCATGGTTTCACCAGGGGGAGGTCATGTCAGACCAACCTCGTTGAATTTTTTGACTGGGTGACTAGGGAGGTGGATCAGGAGAGGGCAGTGGACATGGCCTATCTGGACTTCAGCAAGGCCTTTGACACTGTGCCACATAGAAGACTATTACACAAACTGGGGAATATGGGTATGGGCAGGACAGTAGTGTGGTGGGTAGGTAACTGGCTGGGTGGCAGGACACAGAGGGTGGTGGTAAATGGCTGTCACTCCACAGAGGGAAGAGTGACCAGTGGGCACCACAGGGATCAGTGCTGGGACCGTCCTATTCAACATCTTCATCAGTGACATTATGCGAGGACCTAGAAGGCAGAATTTCACTGTTCGCTGATGACACAAAGCTCTGTAATAGAGTAGACACACCAGAGGGTGTAGAGCAGAAAGAGAAGCGACCTGCAGAAACTTGAAGAATGGTCAGGGGTTTGCAGTTGAAATTCAATGCAAAGAAGGCAAGATAATGCATATGGGGCATAAAACCCTGGCACAATATATCAGCTGGGGTGAGGATATAGCATGCACCAAGCAGGAAAGGATCTTGGGGTTGTCATCTCTGATGACCTCCAAGGTAGGGAAACAGTGTGACAAGGCAGCAGGTAAAGCAAATAGGATGCTGGATGTATAGGCAGGCATCACCAGCAGGAAAAGGGAGGTCACTAATTCAGCTATACAAGACACTAGTGAGGCCCCACCTGAGTACAGTGTACAGTTCTAGAGACCATACCTACGTAAGGACATAGACAGTGTAGAGAAGGTTCAGAGGAGGGCAACAAAGATGGTGCATGGATTGCATCACAAGTCCTATGAAGACAGGTTGAAGGAACTGAACATGTACTCCTGGAGGAGAGGAGGGAGAGGGATATGATAGAGACATACAAGTATCTTACAGGGAGGAACAGAGGCAGGAAAACACTATTTTAAGCGAAAAAGATGTTCCAGGACAAGAGGGCATGGGATGAAGTTGGAAGGAGGACGATTCAGAGGAAACATGAGAGAGAATTTCTTCACAGAACGGGTGGTGGACAAGTGGAACACCCTGCCAGAGGAAGTGGTGGGGGCTGAAACAATCACGGGATTTAAGAATGCATGGGATAGACATAAAGGAATTCTGGAGGTCAGGGGTAAGGGGCAACAGACTTCTAGGAAAACAAACTGAACTTACAAGCTCAAATGGGCAGACTGGGTGGGCCATAGGCCCTTATCTGCCGACACTGTCTATGTATGTATGTATCTTGGTCCCCACTGAGGAGAGTTATGGATAGACCACAGGCCTGCAGCTGGAAAGAGGTGGAAACGTGGGACTGTTGGACTGGGGACATCCCAGGCCCCAGCAGTGGCAGATGGGGAACCCAGATGCTGAGGTGGAAGGAGGTCTTCTCCTCAAGGCTGAGGAACAAGACATAAAGGCAGGAAAGAAAGACGATATCTCTGCTGTTGTGTAGCAGCCCTTAAGATCACTTGCTGACAATAGTAATGTGGTGGCCAGGGGAGAGGCAGTAGGTCTCTTATGGCTGAAGTATTTCACTTTGGATTTTATCAAAGTTTATTTCTGTTAGTGTGCCACAAAAGCAGTATGTTTGTTAAGTTCACTAATTTTTGTGGCTAACAAGTGAACACTGTTTATTATGCACGTTCTGGATCAGAGTTGCCTCTGTACTGACATCATTGGACATGCAGTGGAAAGAAAGAGCTGGCATGAGTGGAACAGTTCTGGAGACAGAGTAGGGATGTAGAGTATAGATTATTATAGAGGAAAATCAGGAGCACGACAGGACTGAGAAACAGTATTATGTATGTTTTTTCAATACATAGTGAACAAAAGAAGAGTCAAGGAGAAGGTGAGACAACCTGTGATCAATCACTGAAAGGGTGTCTCTACCAGTTAAAGAGGTAGGGGGATGGCAGGGGCACTGAATGACTACTTTGTGTCACTCTTCAGCCAGGAAGTCAGATTATGGCCAGCAGGTGGTGGAAGCATTGCCTATCCTAGAGGTTAGAGTAATGAGCTGTGAAGAAGCTTTGATACATCCAGCAGACATGGGTTCGATTTCCACAACCTCCGTCTGCACACTGAGTGACCCTGAGCAAGTCAGTTAAAATCCCCAGTGCTCCCAGGTCACATCTGAGAAAAGGCCTTGTGCCTAGTGGGCTTTGCCAGGTACCAAAAGAATAAAAAAATTAAATAAAAAAGTTATAGGACATGAGCAGGAGGCAGTGCTGTTCATGACAGAATTAGTAGTCAAGTATCTAGAGAGTGTTATATCTGGAAAATCCCTGCAGTCAGTCGTGAAGTTAAAGGGGGTTCTGGTTTGGCCCCCTGATGATATTTGTCAGGACTTCTTACAGAAAGAGATGGTGCCAGAGTACTAAAAAATTACCAATTTATCCTCCTGTACAAGTTGTTGATGTCTTAGCAGGGTAACTACAGACCTGTGAGCCTTACCTCAGTGCTTGGCAAATATTTAATTCAAATAATAAAAGATGTGGTTGTTCACCACATAAAAGAGGATGAGTTGTAACTTCTGTAGCACCCCACATGGATTCACAACTTTACGATAGTGAAAAGCCTATGAATTGTTGGTGCTCCCCGTTACTGTTGTAACCAAATGAGCAGTCTCACTGGTTTAGAACTAGTTTATACCACTGTAAAACCAACATCACTATTACTGCGCTGGCCCTTTAATGTGCAATGTTTGTTTGACAGCGGTGTTTGGTAGAAGTGTCATAAACAACGTCCGACGTCTGCGTCTTCGGTGTGTGCGATTTATAAGTACAAGAAAGTGCTGTGACTGGTAAGTAATCACAACAACAAAGCAGTAAATACTGCTGTGACATCGGACTTTATCTGCTAGTGCCCCAAATAATTAGAAATAAGCTGGTTAAGTTCTCGGTCCAGTGCCGAATGTCTTATACGCTCCATGATCCAGCTGCGGCTGTGGCTAAGCTGAAGCCGAGTCTCGGGGAGAAAAAAGAGGCATAATCGGAACAAATCTGAGCAAACTAGAAAAAATGCTATAAGGAACAGTAGCAAAAAATTCCTACCGTCAGTGCTACTGTAAATGTCACTGAGGCAGTCCTCATGTGCCTGATGTATGCCCACCTTCTCAAACCCACTTTTACAGTCATTAGTGTGGGTTTCCAAGGCAGAGAAGCTATTAACCAACCACTGGGCATGTTTACTTTTCAGGGTGGTCGTTCACAGGTCATTCGAGATACTGGCACTACTGCTACCAGCCTTGATTTGCAGTGAAATTTGGGTGGCATACCAGTCTGTTTACTGTTTCTTAAGCTCATCCTTGAACAGTTTATTGATCAAGATGTTCAGGGGCTGCAGCAGGTCCGTGCACGGAGGCAGGAACAAAAATGTTATTTTTTTCAAAGTGTTTGTTCACATCCTGTGTGGTATGACCCCTAAACAAATGTAGCACCAGCAGTGTTCTCTGGCAAACAGGTAGTTGTTTTGATTTCTTGATGCCATTTATGTATGGCATCAATACATTGTGAACCTGATTGTGGGTTCAGAATTGGCCCAGTGGTTTTCGGTGTGGGTTATGTCCCACCCATCAGGGAAGATGAAATTAGGGTGGCATTAAGTGGTCTTTTCTCCGTAGATTACTTGAGGTGGGAGATAGCGGCCAGACAGAGAGCATGCCAACAACACTTTCACCTGCCGTTTGTCCCCAAATCCGGAGACCTCCACCTGTCTTTTTTTTTCCAACTGTCTGCATGGTCCACTCAGAGCAGGGAATCGATTTAACCCGTTTCATCAAGATTTAGCACCAGGTCACTTGATATGAGTTCCTTGCCTCAAGCTTTGCTAATGCTTCTAAAGAACTTTGCGTGCAAATCAGGGAAGTCGATTGGGATTTTTCTTGCGGCCTTGGAACCCTTCCGCTTGGTAAACCCCATTCGCTTTAGGAAATAACCTGTACCACTGTCTGGAGTAGGAGAGGGTGCCACCATTCTCTGCAAGCATTTCTGGGTGGCTTGGTTTTATAATGCCAGTTGCGACTACAGAAAGCACTCTGCCATTTACCACTGCCCCCTCAGCTCGCAGTGACTCAACAATGGACATTATGTCATTTTTCACATCTTCCATCAGTAGAGGAGGATGTCCACGGGGTTTGATGGGCAGAGTTTTTGGCATGGTTTCTGGATCTGGGTTACTTTTCAGTTTGGCCAGATAGTTACGCTTAAACAACTGGCCCGTGCTTTTATTAATTTTGATCTTATCTGTGTCAGTCTTCACCAGTCATCACTGTTGGGTACTTTCGACGGAGGTCAGGACCCGGCGGAAGCTTTTTTAGGTAGGTGGAGCGGCGCACCATCTCTTTCGTGGCGCTCACGGGTTGGCTGTTAGGCTCGTCGACTCTGCCTGCCTGCCAGTTCTTCATCTCCCGCCGTAGAGGTCACCTCGTGGGATGCAGTGAAGAAAATCCTAGGCCTGCTCCGCAGTTTTTCCGAAATCCAGTCCTTCGGTGCTGAAGTTCGTTGGTTCCTCCTGCCGTTCTGTTTTTGCCTTACTCGACGTCGCCTGGTAAGATCTTTCCATTTTTTTATATTTCTGTGACGTCGAGGCTGTTTTTGGTGTTTTTTTCTCCGTAGGTCATGTCTCGGTTGGAGGGCAAGAAAACTTCCAGGATGGGTCGGCCCCCCATGCGATGGTGCCCATGCGGCTGAAAATATTCCGTCACCAACCAGCACGACCGTTGTCTTTCGTGTCTTGGCCCGCTTCACGACATGGATTCATGCGACGCCTGTTTCTCCAGGCCGACACACTGCGTGGCGCTCGTGGGTTGGCCATTAGGCTGTGTCGACTCCGTCTGCCTCAGTCGCCGGAGAGGTAAGAGGAAGGAGTGGAGGGTGGGACAAGGAAGTCCAAGGGACAGAAAAAGGAAAAAATATATAAACCAAAAGGAGAAATAACGACTGAGAGGACAGAAAGGGAGAAAAGATTGGAAACTAAAGGGATTGGGAGGGGCCCCAATCTCTGGAAAAGGAAGAGGGAAGTAGGTTGGGTAAAGAATTTAGAAGGAGAGGGGGGAGTTAAACATCCCAGACTCTGGTCTGTCTCCAGATTACATAGGAACTGCAAGGAGTAGCCAAAGGCTTTCTGCCAGAATTCAAGGAACAGAACGGCTAGCAAACACTCCAGATAAGCAGATATTCTGGAAGAAGGACAGGGTACAGAGAACTAACACCCTCTCAAGGAAAGATCATTGGTGAAAAAAGGGGATTTTTTTTTTTTGGTAATAAGGAGAAATAAGTTGGACGGAAAACGGGGAGGAGGAGAGAATGAAGGGCAACTGTCAACTCCCACCCCACAGGGGTGGAGCCAAAGCACTGGAGAAGGAGTGCCCCCCTGCTGCCCACTCTCCCCGGAACATTATCCCCCTGTGTGCCTGTTTTACCCCACTCCTGAAAAGAAAGGAGGGGGGAAGGGATGGGCACAGAGAGGGAGGGGGACCCAGAGACTGAGGCCCCAGGGGGATGGAGGGTGGGATCGTGGTGAATGGTGAAGATGCACAGAAAGATCATAATTAGGGTAGGTGCATAATTTTCATATCTTATCTGTGTCAGTCCTCACCATTCATCACTGTTGGGTGAGTGCCGAGCCCCCCAAAAGGGGGGTTTCTTTTACACCCTAAGGGACAAAGTCCCTTAGCTCTCAGTGGGTGACACACTAAGAGGGAGAACCTTCAGGACGTGGAGAGGCCTGAGAGTGGGGAGAGTGAGACAGGGCCCCGGAGAAAAGTTGCCCGACAGCACGCCGTCGCTCTCACGGGGAGAAGAGAAAGGTTCTCTGGTGAGCGAGTTAATCACCCTACGCCAGGCCAATGGTGACAACTGGGAAAGACGCAGCCATGCCGACCGCCTAGTGCAGACTGCTGTCCCTACGACCCTGGTAGTTACCTCGTTGGCATCATATGATGCCCTTGCTTGGTGCCTTGCTAGCTCCAGGCCACGTGCAGAGAGTGCAATGGCTTGTCTGGTTTGCTCCGTATCAGGCAATGAGGCTAGGAGCTGACCTAGCCTGGACCACAAGAACCCGTCATAGGCTGCATAGTGGGCCTGATGTGTGTAAATAGAAAGCAATAACTGTACCGAGTAGAAAGTCCTCCTACCCCAGAAGTCAAAATTCGAGGAGTCTTGATCTGGGGGCCGGTCACGGTGAAGGGCATGAAGCTCATCAGGAGGATCCAACTGCGTCAATCCAGACTGCGGATGAGGCTTGGAACCTGGAGACTCCAGGGGTGCGCAATACCTCTGGCTGAGATCCCTTGGGGCAGGAACTCCAGAGAAGGGCTTCTGCCAGGAACGCAACTACGCCTCCCGAAAGGGAGCAGGCCAAGGTGGCACCACAAGGGTGGCCTCGCCAAAATAGCCTAGAAAGGCGTGCGCTAAGTGCTCAGGATTGCTAACAGAGGCAGGTGTGAGGTACAAGTCCTCCAACATCCTCATGAGGAATCGCTGATACTCAGTGAGATCAGCAGCTGGAGAGATGTGGACAGAAGTTTCCTGTCCCTCAGAAGAGGAGGATGAGGGGCTGGAGGGCACTGGCTGTTCAGAGGGCAGCTGCTCGGGGGGAGGTTGAAAAACCTGACTGTCCATCGCCCTAACGTAAGCTGGGAACCGAGCAGTCACCGCTCTGAACTGCTCCCAGGAGAGAGGCCTGCTAGGACCAAGGATGCCTGGGAGTGCAGGATAATGTGGCAGAGGGATGGGGAGAGAGCCGAGAAGAGATGTCTGCTGACCTCTGCCTGGACTAAGTAGCAGACCAGGAGCACCCGCTGATGAAGGTGCCCCGGAAGACCCCACAGCCGACAGCTGAACAACCATTTCGGTACTGCCTTGGCTGTGCCCGGAAGAATCCCCACTGTGAGGCGACCGGGGCTGTATGGGTCCAGAAGGATGGTCCCCTACCTCAAAAGAATGGGGCTCTCTCAAAGAGACTGAGGAGGAAGAGCGGAGATCTGCACTACGGCTTCTTCCAGAGCCTGGGTGGACCCCTGAAAGGCTGTCGCAAGCCGACCCACACACCGGAGTCTTCAAAGAGCCCTCCTGTGAGGCTACAGCCTAGGTAGCTGACAGCTCTGGGCAGCACCCGAAGGAGCTATCCAGGGCACAGCACCCTCCCCTCCCATAGGTGCTCTGATCGGCCCCAAAGTTGGGGGATCTAGGCACACCACAGGTCGGGGTACCACTGCTGAGGGGTCAGTGAACCCACCAAGACCGGGCTGCAGAGCAGTGGTGGCCTGCACCACTGCCCACTGGTCAGCACCCCTGACTCCAGTCTTGGAACTTACTGAGCCCACCTCAGAAAGGGGCTGACTCCGGCTTGTCGAGGAAGCTACTGGGCTGCCCACTCTAACAGCCAACCCCAAAGAGTCAGACTGTCCGTCTGACTCAGAGCCCGACTCCGCCTCAGGAGGTAGAGGCTGAGGCCCTGTGCCAGACCGTAGGAGGGCGCCCACTGCCATCTTTGCCAAAGGGAGTGCCAGAGACCAAAGACATGCCCGAGTCGGTGCCAGTGCCCCCTACAGCACCGCGAGCGGAATCCACAGGGGGCAAGGCTCCAGCCCAAACAGGAGCTCCAGAGACGGGACCAGCAAAGTCCAGTGCAGTGAGAATATCTGGGACTGGGAAGGGGAGAGCCAGAGGGCTAGGGGGCAGCAAGGTCCCAGGATGGGGCTGACCAAACAGGCTGACACCGCGAAACACCTTCGCCTATTGCTGGCATTTTAGTATGTTAGTATGTATGTTAGTAAATGGCACACTTTAAAAAAATGTTCTTTACTTGCAAAAACCTTACTTGAGGGGTAAGGATTTGAGAGGTGAGGCGTTTAGAAAAACAACCGTTTTCCTTTACTCAGCAGTTCATGCTACTCATAAAACAAAAATGGCAGTGCAGGTTTTGATTCAGTAGAGGTGCATTTAGACTCCTTTTCTGAATCTCACTACCATTAAGCAAAAAAATAACAAAGATCAAATAGCTTATTTTTCACTCTGTTATTTTCTGCTGTTCATAGAAACATAGCAACATAGAATTTGATGGCAGGTAAGGACCTTTTGTCCCACCCAGTCTGCCCATTTTCTCTACTTTCAGTCACACTGCAGACCCTACTTGATCTCTGGCTTTACCCCCCCCCCCTTCCTCTGAGGTTCCCTTATACCTATCCCATGCTTTCTTAAATCCAGTAATAGGTTTTGCTCCCACCACCTCCTCAGGGAGGCTGTTCCAGGCATCTGCCACCCTTTCTGTGAAGCAGTGCTTCCTTACATTTCCCCTGAGTCTACCCCCCTCCAGCTTCATAGCATGACCCCTTGTTATTGAGCAACCTTTTCTCTGAAAAAAGCTTCCCTCTTGAACCTTATTTATACGTTTGAGGTATTTGAAAGTCTCTATCATATCCCCCGAGACCCCCACTCGCCCCTCCTTTCTGTCAGAGTGCACATATTGAGGTCCTCTCGGTCTCTTCTCATAGGGCTTTTGATGCAGATCCTACACCATTTTAGTTGCGCTCCTCTGGACTACCTGTACTCTATGTCCTTCTGGAGATGAGGACTCCAGAACTGGATACAGTACTCCAGGTGAGGTCTCACCAGAGATTTATACTAAGGTATCACCACCTCCCTCTTTCTGCTGGTGATACTCCTCCCTGTGTACTTTAGAATCCCACTGTCTCTCCCCACTGCCTTGTCACACTGTTTGGCCACCTTTAAGTCATCAGATATGATAACACCCAGGTCTCTTTCCTGTTTGGTGTCGCCAGTACCACTCCCCCCATTTTGTACTCTGACCCTGGGTCTCTACGCCGCCTAAGGTGTATAAGATTTTGCACTTTTTAGCATTGGAAAACGAGTTGCCACGCCTTGGCCACTCCTCAAGCTTACCTAGATCTCTGTTCACCTACCACATGGCACGTGGCATTTAGGCACCTTTTGTGAAAATAAAACAGGGCATGGGAGACACTAATATTATTGTATTTCTGTACATAAGGGTTGCATAGAGGAAGGGGCAAAGCCGAGTCATCATGTTGTCGGTTTTGCTTTGAGATCACGGGGGTGAGCGGCGCGACTTTACAAAATGGCTGCTAGAGAAGAACTGGACATTATTTTTAATGAGGATTAAGGTAAAAAAAAACTAGCGGGGTGCATATTGTGATTGCAGGGGGACTCTAGTGACTGAAGCCCCAATCTGTGCAGCAATCGGGGCTTCATGTCTACTAGTACATTTCTTTAATCCCCCCTCCCCGTAGTAAATACTGTATTGCAAATTTTAATGTTATCTGCAAAGACATACTTTCCCTTCTAGTCTCTCTGCAATGTCGCTGATAAAGATATTAAAAAGGACTGGTCGCAGTACTGATCCTTGCGGCACCCCGTTAGTCACCTTCCCTTCCTCGGAGTGAACTCTGTTTACAACCACCCTCTGGTGCCTATCCTCCAACCAATTTCTTACACAGTTTACCACTTTTGGTCCAACTCCTAGGCTGCCCAACTTGTTTACGAGTCTCCTATGTGGAACAGTGTCAAAGGCCTTACTGAAATCTAGGTAGGCCACATCCACCGCTCAGCCCTAATCTACTTCCCTGGTCACCCAGTCAAAGAAATCTATAAGATTAGTTTGACATGACCTCCCCCTAGTGAATCCATGCTGTCTCGGATCTTATAAGCCACTAGATTCAAGATATTCCACAGTCCTTTCTTTTAGTAGCGATTCCATTAATTTCTGCACCACTGAAATCGGGCTGACTGGCCTGTAATTGCCAGCCCCCTCCCTGCTCCCACTTCTGTGGCGTGGTACTACATCTGCCATCCTCCAGTTATTCGGGACCACTTCCGTTTCCAGTGAGTGGTTGAATAGTGCTATCAGAGGTGCAGCACCTCTCTGAGCTCCCTCAGTAACCTTGGATGTATCCCATCTGGCCCCATTGTCTTGTCCACCTTAAGATTTGCAAGCTCTTTCAGGACTCTTTCCTCTGTAAATGGACTAGTGCCCACGCCCCTTCCTTCAGTGCCCCGCCACTGATCTGAGGTCACTCACCTTCCCTTTCATTTGTGAAAACTGAACAAAAAGAATTGTTCAAGATGCCTCATTTTAATTGTACCCTTCCCCACTCTGCCCCCTTCCCTTCTTAGCCTTCCAATCCTTCCCCTGATCTTTCTCCTTTTGCTAAAATTGGGTGGGCATGGTCTATGCCAGGGTGGTGGGGGTAGTTCTTCTGGAGACCAGTACGCAGGAACTACTACTGAAAGCAAGCAGTGATGGGTTGAGGGGATCTATCCTCTGTCTCTCTCCTAAGCCTTGCTGCAGCTGTCCCACCTCCTGCTGCAGTTATTGCTTCAGACTGGTGGGTATATTTGTGTCTCTGGAATTATGGCCCATATTGGCCCAGAGTACTGTTGAAGGACACACTTTCACTGGAGTCTCCTCTGCACTGCAGAATGAGGTTCTTTAGCACCTCGGATGACATGCGGTAGAGCCTGTCTAGAAAGCCAAGCTCAGTAGGAGTTCATTGCATGGTGCTTTCTGAACAAGGGGCTGGTGCCTATTGTCAATCTGTGAGTCACCCCATTTGTCACCCTATTCTCGCTCTGCGAGTTCCAAACAAGTTCATTCACAGTCGGAAGTTTTGCATGGTGACTGCACCAGACCATTCTATTCTTGGAGCCAGGACCTTGGTTCTGTTTCCTGGACCTCCAGGATGCGTACTTCCACGTCCCCATTCATCTGCCACATAGGCTGTTCTCCACTTTTAGATAGATGGAACCCTGTGTTAGAAGTGCTTTGTTGTTCAACTTTTAATCTACAACAGTGTTCCCCAGGTGTCTGTTGTGGCAGCCTTTCTCAGGGGCAGGAGCATCAAGGTATTCTTGTATCTCAATGACTGATTCATCATGGGGAACTTGCAGCAGAACATGGAGTGGTCCAGGGGTCTGGCCATCCACATGTTCTTGGACCTTGGCCTGATGGTCAGTCTGGCTAAGTCCGAGCTCATCCCAAGGCAAGTGATTCTGTTCATTGGAGCAGAGTTGGACTTACTCAGAGCCAAAGCCCATCTGCCCCGGACAGGGACAAGGTACAAGGGGACGATTAGGCATCTGGACCTGCAGTCCCTGCACTTCACCTCCTGGTTCCTGAACAGCTAGAGTTCCAGGCCCTTGGACATTTCAAGGGCGTTCTTCATGGGTTTGGTGGTATCTCAAAAGGAGTCCGCTTACAAGACATACACTTCCAAGTGGATGAGATTCTCAAATTGGTGCAAGGAGTGTGGATTGTTGCCTCTGTCTTGCTCCATAGCAGACCTACTCTGCTTCCTTTAGTCCCTGTCTCGGGCAGGATTGCAAGCTACATCCCTCAAGGGGCATCTGGCTGCTGTTTCTGCATACAGGACCAAGGCAGGGTTGCCAGTGGTGGCACAGGACAAAGTGGTCAACCATTTCTTTAAAGGGCTGGACCACCTGTCACCTCTGTTGTGAGAGCCACCTCCACCATGGAACCTACCAGTGGTTTTGTCATGGTAGATGGATGAACCATTTGAACTGATGGACAAATGTGATCTCTCACTTCTGTCATGGAAAACCATGTTTTTGGTCATCACCTCCATCAGATGGGTGAGTGGGCTCCAGGTGCTATCTGTAGAGTCACCATATCTGGTTTTCTGCAAGGACAAGGCTGTACTACGTAGCCATGTGAAATGCCTGCCCAAGATAAACTAAGTGTCACATGCTACCAACCTTCTTCCCGAAGTATCACACTTCTGAGGCAAAACAAACTCTCCACATGCTAGATGTTTGCGGGCTCTGCTCTGCTACTGGGAACGTATGGTGAAAATTTTGTGGTGAGGCTCGCCAGTTTGTCACTTACTCTGAAGCTGCCATAGGCAGACCAGCAGCCAAACAGACCATTCCCTGATGGATAACTTCCTGCATCGCTCTGTGTTATAGGTTGACTGGGGAGGAACCACTCGTAGGGTTAAAGGCTTACGCTACCAGACATACTGCTGTCTCTGTTGCTGCTGCCAGGTACATTCCCATTTCTAAAATATCTATTGCTACCTGGTAGCATTAGCCAAATGGTCACACATTCATCTCCCATTACAGCATTGTCATGCTCCATTGTTGTTATGCTGCTTTTGAGTCCTCAGTCCTCCAGTCTCTTTTCACTTAATTTGGGGGGTGTGCCTTGCACCCTTATCCTGATGCTAGGTTTCTGCCTGATCTGAATCTAGGTAGCTAGAAATATAGGTTACATACTTGTAACTGTAGTTCTACTACTAGTATTCAGTTCACATCCTCACAACCCACCAGACCTCCCCTGAAAGGCTTGCTCCAGATTCCTGTTCGGGCATGTAGATCTGAAGGCAAAGGGGCGGAGCCAGTGGACCACATGTTTGGGTTGTAGGTGGAGTTAAGGTTGAAGACTGAGCATGCTCAGTGGGAGACTGCCTAAGTGTGGATATGAACTAAATACTATTAATAGAACTATGTTTAAAAGTAAGTATCTTTATTTATAGTGTATGGGGTCACTTTCTCTCTAGGAGGACTGGAAGGGGTAAGTCCCTTATTGGTATGCATCTAGGGAGATAGGGTATTGCCCTTTCACCTCCCCCAGTTAAATGTTGAAATCCTGTGATACACTCGCTTTCTTCCCTGCCTGATACATTCACTAAGGTATTAAGACTGCATGCACACACATAAGCATGCGCGCTCACACATGTACTTTTATTTATTTATTTATTTATTGCAGTTTAGGATCACTACCTTTTGAGTCCTGGGACTTGTTTACAAAGGTTCCAGGTCATACACAAAACAGTTAGTCAGATTAGACCAAGCATATTGGTTGAATACATTGAAGGAACAGTTTTTCAGTCAGGTTACAAATAAAATAGGAGGATCAGGGTTTCAAAGGGATAAAGCATTTCAGTGAGGGAACATTCAGGATAAAGCTCAAACAAAGGAAACCGTTTCAAAGGAAGTGCTTTAGTCTGTCAATTTAGGGTCATCCGGCCCCTGGGAGTACTGGCCATACAGATGGGACTAGCTATACAGAGAGTGGGTGGAGGCAGCCTAAGGATGGCGTTGTCATTTTGTGGGGGGTGAGTGATGGGGGAGTTGCTGCAGTGATTCCAGCAGCATGGGGGTAAGTTGGAGCTAAGTAGGAGGCAAGTGGGGGGGGGGCGCGTGGGGAGAAAACTAAGGGGAAGGGTACTGGAGTGGGAAGTGAGGTGGGAGGTTGGGATATAAACAGGGAGGCAGTATAGCGCAGTGGTTTAAGGCTCTGAGCTGCAAATCTGGAGACCTGGGTTTGAATCCCACAGCCCCCACTTGCATATTGTGTGACCCTGAGCAAGTCACTTAACTTCTCTATGCTCCCAGGTCACACCTGTAAACAAGCTTTCAGCTTAGTGTGTCTCCCCTCGTTAAACAGTTGAAAAAAAAAACAGCAAGGGAGTTAGATGGTGTGGTAATGCAGGGGGGTTGTGCAGGAGAGGAATTGGGATGGTAATAATAGGGGCAGGAGAGGGTGGGGGTTGGGAGGTGGAGGCAGGGATGGTGGTGTAGAAGGGATGGGGTGGGAAGGGGGGTGGGATGGGGAGGAGGTGGGTTATTTGGGCTAAAGAATCCTATAGTTGGCTAGTCGAAGCATGTGCAGGCCAGTTCATGATGTAGTAGAGTCCTAAGTCCTGTTTTGAAAAGGCTAATCTTATTGCTTGCAATGAGTGATGCAGGTAGCCTATTATACCATTTTGGTCCTTGGTACGAGATGGATTTCTGTGCCAGGGTGGTGCATTTAAATGACCAGGAGCCCGCCTTTCTCTGCAGTCCTGGTTGGCTTAGATGATGTAGCCTGCTGGAAGAGTCCACATAGAGATTGAGGTGCTAGTCTCAATTGGGCTTTCTTGACAAGTAGGCAGGACTGGTACCGGGCTCTGAGATGGAGAGGAAGCCATCCAGTACCTGAGTAGAGGGCACAGGTGAGGGTTGAAAAATTGGATCCTAGGGTCAGCCGGCAAGCCTTGTTTAATAGGATTTTTATTCAGTTGAGGGCCGATTCAGTGCCTGCCCTGCGATATTGGTAGGCTGTAGTCAATAGATGCAAGGACCGAACTGCTCGTGGCTAGTTTTAGTGTGTTAGGTGTCATAGAGTGCCTGTGGTGGTATAGCACTCCAAGTTTCATATTGGCGGTTTTGACAACATGGTCAGTATGACCGGAGGAATTGAGAGTGTCATCAAGGTGAGTGCCTAGGTATGTAGATGAGTAGACTTGCTCTAGAGCATCTCCATTAAGATTCCGTATCAGCATAGGATGGAACTTCTTTTTTGTTCTCAAACTTACAGTTGTATATTAAGAATTATATTGTTTGAGCTGTTCTCTACTAAAATAAACAAAGCTTAAAACTATTAGACTTAACACCAGTTATATTTAACTTTACTGTTTTTCCTGTTTTTGTCTCTCGTTGGGCTGCTAAATATTTTAAATAATGAAGTCTGTATTTCACGGAGTCTTTCAGAAAACATTTGACTGTCTCCAACTGACCTCACAATTTCTGTTTGTGGCATCCAAACAACCAAACAAATGGGAAAGTGCACAGAGGGGGTGCTGTGCCTTGGCTCAGAACAGTCACGAAACTGTGCAAAGAAGCGGGCAACAGTCAAGCACTGCAGATGCACAATATCCGATGATTTCAGAAGGATCGTATTACCTGCTGTGCATATTTTTATTTTGTGCAGCCACAATAAACAGTATTGCAGCATTTATATTGGCTGCTCCGAAGTTCTCCTGATGCTTTCACGTGTTACAGTTTATCAAAAGATATAGCACTGTTACTTGTGTGAAATGAATCGGGGCTTTGATGCGAACTCTATGCTGTGATTGCACAAAATAAAGGATTTGTTCATTAGATAATTTGATCCTCCCTCCCCTACTACCTCTACTCATTTCTCTCCATGCTTCTCACTACCACCTGTTCACTGTGCTCCTTCGACACTCGTACCTTCTCTGTCCCCCACCGCCAGACCTCTGTGGGTCGAACGGTATTCTGTTTACGTCTTCCTTCCATCTGGAATAATCTCCTTGTTTCCATATTCCTCTCCCCCTCTTATTTCTCTCTGAAATCCTTCCTAAATTATATCTTCACCCTCACATGCTCCTGCCCCAAGGTAATTGTATCATCGCCTCTGCAAATCCATTGCTTTGCAGACCATTTGTATTAGTAGTTTGTATCTTTCCTGCACTGTTATTATGCATTTATGCATCATTTGTAAATATTTTCATTGCTGTATTTTATCTTTCCTGTACTGTTTGTATACCATTTGTAAATGTTTTTACTTTCGGATCATTATACTTCTGGTAACTAACTGTACCACATTTTTACTCCTGTTGTTGCCCCTTCTCTGGGTTGCAGCATATGGGAACTTGCCTGGGCTCTGAGTGCAATCCCTGGTTACCAAGTTTCAAATAAATAAACCGTGCAGCACCCCCATCGCATCACACTGGAGATTTGCTGGATACAGTCAGCTAAGGTTTTCTCTAGGCTGAAGAACCAAAAGTTGGGTTAATGCCAGTGGTGTGCTTTGTTCTTTTCAGAAATGTGAAACCTGTTACTTGGATATCCAGCTGGCTTGTTGCTTTGTTATGTTGGTTTATGAAGGGGGATGTTGTTTGCTGCTTGAATTTGACTATACCGAAAATCGGCGCAAATCTGTATTTTTCTGCCAACAGGAAAAGCTTTTTTGTTTTTGCTGTTACAGACCTGGTCAATGGAAAGGACTGACTGTATAAAAAGAAAATTATTGGGGATTTTTTTCCAGTGGGAATTTAAACTGGTGTTTAAAGTAACTAGATTGAATGTTGTTTTCCAGGGTTTTGGCTAGGTCCCAGTAACGGTATTTTTATGTTTTACCATAACAAGTTGTTTTTCTACTGTCTGTTTCAAAACGGCAAGGCAATTTTATTTATAGGGCGCCTTTTCCCGAAGCCTCAGAGTGCTTCACAATAAATATAATAATAAAACACCATAACAATTAATATAACAGCACACAGCAAGCAATTAAAACATAAATTCCAGCAGTACTTAAAACAATTGGAGAAATGCTTCACTGAAGAGATGCTGCATGTTTTAAATGAGCCTTAGAAGCCCCTACCACGTGGGCAGATCTAATATGTTGTAGCACAGCATTCCAAAGAGTAGGCACCACACCATAAAATGCTCTGTCCCCAAATTGTCGCAACCTGGATATAGGGACAGGCAGCAGGCCTGCAATGGAAGAGCAGAGCGAATATTTGGATGATAGGGAACCAGGAACTCTTTTAAATAGTCTTGTCCCAAACTGTGTACGACCTGAAATGTTATGGAGCATATCTCGAAGGTTATGCACCACCGCACAGGCAGCCAGTGCAGTGCATGCAGAACTGGCATGATGTGATCCCTACAAGTGGGGCCCACGGTCAGCCAGGCTGCAGCATTCTGGATTAACTGCAGGCATCGAACAAACTTCCAGGTAACCCTAGGTATTAAAGCATTGGCAGTAGTCCAGTCTAGAGGTGACAAAGCCATGAACTGTCATCACCAGGTCAGCAAAGGCTAGATGCAGTTTAATCCTGGCGATATTACGGAGATGGTGAAAGCCAGCCCGGATCACAGCCAACACCTGTTGATTGAGTGTCAGCTTACAGTCCAGAATGACTCCAAGATATTTAACTGCATTTGCAGTTCTGCATGGCAGACCGCCTGATGAAGGAAGTAAAGTCGATCCACTCGTCGTCATTGTGCCCTGCCTTCCCAGCCCGACAGTCATGATCTTTGTATTAACCGGATTGAGACATAGCTAACTAGAGGCCATCCAGTCGTTTATTTCAGTCAGATACCTCTCCAGCATAGAGACTGCATCACGCCAACCGTGAGTGCCTTGGCAGGCAAAGCTGAGTATCATCTACGTAGCAGTGAAACTCAACCCAGTGGCAACATATACACTGAAAACAGCGCGGGAGCAAGGATCTAGTCCTGAGGAATGCCACAGAAGAGCACCAAGGCAGTGGAAACAAAACTTCTCAGGGCCACCTGCTGTGTTCTCCCGAGTATGTAGGACTCAAACCAGCTCCGCACAGTGCCAGTGAGTCCCACATAATCCCTCAAGTGATCCAAAAACACACGATGGTCAGCAATGTCGAATGCCAATGAGAGATCTAACAGGGCCAAGATGGTACAAAGTCCCTGATCCCTCGCAAGGAGATCATCATTTGTCACTGTGACCAGGGCAGTCTCCATGCTGTGTCGAGACCAAAAACCCAGCTGGAAAGGTTCATAGATGTTAAACTTTTCAAGGCTTTCCACAAGTTGCTCAACCACCACCTTCTCAATAATCTTTCCCTGAAAGGGGAGATTAGAGACAATTCTGTAATTCCCTATCACATCAGGGTCCAAGAAAGTTTTTTTTTAAGAAGGGGCCTCATTACCACCCATTTAAGGGCAGACTGGAAAACACCTTCCCACAGGGAACACCTGATCTGGGAAATAACTGGCCCCAGAACCTCCTGGTAGTCTAAAAATAGCCAGGTAGAGCCAGGATCCATCAAACAGCTGGCGGGATGCAGACCTAAACAAAAATGTCTGTCTCCAGCGGACATCAAATTTTTTGTGTTTGTGACATCACAGTCTCGTCATGTCCTGATTAGCACTGTAATGTCACAGTGAATGTACAACAAAGTCAGGAAATCTTATTTATTTATTTATTGTTTCAAACAACATGAAGTCTTGCTGTATTCTGACATATACAGTTAGCCCCAGCACTTGAACTGCTCCCAAAGAGTTAACTCTATGCAGGAAGCATAGATCATTGAGCTCGAGCTCAGTTTCAAACCTCTGTCTGCAGCACTTCAAAGTGTAACCGTCAGATTCTTTACTCTGCTGAACTGAACAGTCACTTCGGAGATTGCTCCTTCTCTACAGTCAGTTTGGTTTAGAATACGTCGGTTTAATCACCGATTTGTCGTTTATTTCGGCTTCAGATCCCTGTCTGCGGTACAGTAAGTGTTGCAGGTAGTGGACCATAGGGTAAAATTGTTGTATTTTTGTGTGAAAATTGTAAAAACCTGTTGATCGGTCTGGTTAGGAACCTTTTGTTTTAGGGTTTTTTTCTTATTCTTTCTGTAGTGTGAGGTACTGGTTCCTATCGGTTTAAAAAAACCTCCATTTTACAAGTTTTTTTCCACGACACGTAACATGGTTGGTAAATAATAGGGGGGTCTTACCTGGCTAAATAGCTGTAAAGGGTAAGTTGTAGCCTGACCATGTCTTGAGAAACCCAAGAAAAAATCCGGGCCCACTGGGTTTCAACACTGTGCTGAGTGTGGGGATGCTTTTGCTAAGGCAGACCCTCACGCTAATTGTGTTTATTGTCTGAGGTTTGACCACCTCGATTCAGACTGCCAAATTTATAAAACATTTCCTGAAGGCCACCCTGGAAAAGAGGTTGGGTAGGCTCAGGGAAAAGGAGGCTGAGGAGTCCGCTAATCCGGATGGCCAGCCTGGTTGGTTCCTTCCGAACGAGGGTGCCCACTGACCTGGCGAGCTTACCGGCAAGAGGAGAGATCGACTTCAGGGCCGGTTCCATCAAACGCTAAGAGGAATTGGCCAGTTCGGATCCAGAACCGCATCATCCAACCGCCAAGAAATAGCCAAGGTGATAAGTATTGTGGAATCACCTGGTTGTCTTGTCCGATCCGGAGCCTCCTCGGCAGGCTCTCGGTTCGTTGGTTCCCCTGAGTTCCGAATATGTTCCGGATGAATTTTATGAACTGGAGTGGGAGGGGGAAGAAGAAGAAGAAGAGAGAAGGAGAAGGAGAAGGAGAAGGAGAAGGAGAAGGAGAAGAAGATGATTTCCAAGGCATTTGACAAACTGCCACATGATGAGTTGATAATGACATTGGGAAAAATGAATTTTGATGTCAGCCTGCTAAATTGGATTACATTGTGGCTGGTAGGGAGGAGATAGAGGGTGACCATAAATGGAGCCCTGTCAGACAGGGCAGAGGTGACGAGCGGGGTCCCCCAGGGTTCTGTTCTGGGACCCTGTCTCTTTCACATCTATATATCCTCACTTAAAAGTGATCATGATAATATTTGGCTAACTAAGTTTGCTGATGATTGTAGAATTGGGGTGATTGTCAACAATACTGAAGATGGCATTAATATGCAAAAAGCCCTTAAGGATATAGGGAATTGGACAACTCAACATAAATTGGAGTTGAATGTGAATAAGTGTACCATAATGCACTTGGGAATTAAAAATCCAAATCTGTCTTATAGTATGCTGAACAAAATATTACCCATCACTAGGGAGGAATGCGATTTAGGGATTACCATAACTTCTGATCTCCATTTTAGTACCCATTGTAGTATCATTACAAAAAAAGGTAATCAAATACTTAATTGTAAATTAAGACACATTAAGAGTAGAGACAAAAAAGTTATTATTCCCTTATATCAGGCCCTGGTTAGGCCCCATTTAGAGTATGGTGCTCAAGTTTGGGCACCTTATAAAAAGAGAGATGTTGCTAAAATGGAGAGTGTGCAGAGAAGAGCAACAAAGATGATAAAGGGATGTCATAATATGCATTACCTTGAGAGACTTACACACCTGGACATGTTATCCCTACAGTATAGGAGACTGAAGGGGGATATGTGCATGACTTTTAGAGCCTTACAGGACAAAGTATTATGGTCAGAATATGGCCTAAATCGAAAAGAACCATAATACAATGTTAGGGGACATCCATTTCAATTGGAAACTAAAAGATGGAAACTACCAAAGAGAAAATTCTGGTACAGTCAAAGAGTGATTAAACAATGGAATGGACTACCACATGATGTGGTTACAAGCAGTACAATGGAACAGTTTAAAATAAGATTAGATACCTTCTATCTAAATAAACATGGGACATCCTAATTTAAGGCAAGCAGTCAAAGGACGTTAGTCTATATATGCATGACAAGCCTATGAAACCTATGAATAATGGTGATGAAGGTCTGGATGAGCCCATCGAACCGGACATCTCCCCAGACAGGCCTTCTAATGTTTCCCCTCCCAGGCTTTCTGAGTCCCCATCCCACTATTTGTTCTACAAGAAAGTGGCTGATACCCTCCAGCTTCCCTTGGTCGAAGCTGTTGAGGAACAAGAGCCTGATTTTGTGGAAATGATGGACATCCCTGAGTCCAAGAGATTGTCTCTTCCCCCATCCATAAATCCTTTGGGAAACAGACACAGAAAATTCTTCAACCCTCAAATTCTTTACCTCCTGTGGATAAAAGAATGGACAGGAGGTATATGCTTTCAGGCTCAGGTACAGAGTTTTTGTTCCACCAATGCAGCCATGTTGGGGTAGTGCAGGCTGCAGTCTGTGATAAGGCTAACATACCCTTGGCTTCACACCCCTCAGATAAAGACTTTAGGAAGGTGGATGCTGTGGCCAAAAAACAGTACTTAGCATCCTCCTTGGGACTCAGGCAGGCGAATTATATGGCCTACATAGCCAGATACCAGAAGTCTAGATATGATACTGTTCTGGACCTGGTTAAACAGGCCTCCCCCCAGCTAGCCAAGGAGCTGGAGGTGGCGGCTGCTGATGGGATTGAGGCATCCAAAATTCAGTGTCATGCTGCTGTGGACTCAAATGATGTGGCATCATGAGTCATGGCTACATATGTGTCTCTGAGGAGGTTTGCTTGGCTTAGATGTACTAGCCTGTCACAGGACACCCAGGTAAGACCATGGATTTCCCTGTGGTGGGTAATTCTCTGTTTGGGGAGCAGACAGAGAATTACATGAAGAAAATGGAAGAGTATCGGACCACCTACAGGAGTGCACAGGCCAAGGAAAGGCAGGCATCTCCTCAGAGGCAGCAGTCTAGTGGCAGGGGCAGGCCTTTTCACAGGCCTTCCTACCAAGCGCAGGCCTCCTCTCCCTTTCCACAGAGGGGATTCTTCAGAGGGAGAGGCAGAAGGGGGATGAGCAGGGCTGCATTCTCCTCTCAGTACAAGGCTCCTGCCAAGCAGACACCCCGATGTGTCAGCCCGGGTTGACTCCCCAGTCCCAGTAGGAGGCAGGCTGGCTTACTACTTCCAGGCCTGGAAGTCTGTTACCTCAGACAGGTGGGTCCTGGAGGTAGTAAGTCAGGGACTGGCCCTCAGTTTTGCAGAGTTCCCAAAATTGAGGGTCAAGTCCTTTCCACGTGCACACCTTTCCAAGACCACTGCTTTAGAAGCAGAGGTTTTCTTTCTGCTAACCCTCAGGGCTGTAGAGAGAGTTCCTACTCAGCACAGGGGCAAGGGTCTATATTCCAGATATTTCCTTGCCCAAAAAAAGACAGGGGAGTGACAGCCCATCCTAGACCTAAGATATCTAAACAAGCACATATTAAAACCAAAATTCAAAATGGTGACTCTGGGAGTAATTCTTCCCTCTCTAAGGCCAGGGGATTGGCTAGCTTCCCTGGTCCTCAAGGATGCATACTTTCACATCCCAGTCAGGTGCTCCCACAGAAAGTACCTCAAGTTTGAATTCCTTCAGGCCATTATCAGTTCAGAGCAATGCCCTTCAGCCTAATGCCAGCTCCAAGGGTGTTCACAAAGTGCCTAGCAGTAGTAGTGGCCTTTCTCAGGAGACAGGAGAGCTCCATTTTCCCTTACCTGGATGACTGGCTCATCGTGGGGCAGTCTCCAGACCAAGTCAAGTCAGACCTACAGGTTACACAACATTTGTTCACTTCTCTAGGTTTTCTTCTCAATCTGTCAAAGTCAGTTCTCGAACCAGTGCAACTCTTGACCTTCATAGGGGTAGAGTTGGATACTGTCAAAGCAAGAGCCTTTCTCCCTCTGGCAAGAACAAAGGCCCTTATAGACCTAGCTTCTTCTTTTCACCTTCTGGTGTCTCGACCAGCAAGGCATTTTCTTCAACTCCTGGGCCATATGGCAGCTTCCACTGCGGTGGTACAGGGAGCCAGATTTCAAATGAGGAACATTCAGTTCCACTTGAGGTCCTTTTGGTCTCAGAAAAAAGATCCTCTAACCAAATTGATTCCAGTGACTCAGACTCTGGTCCAAGCTCTTCAGTGGTGGTTGGATCAGGACAATCTCAGACAAAGGAGTCCCATTCATCAGTCAGACTCATTCAGTGGTACTAACCACAGATGCCTCTCTCCTGGGCTGGGGAGCCCAACTGGGAGCTCTTACAGCATAAGGTGTCTGGTCTCCTCAGGAGTCTCTATTTCATATCAATCTTCTGGAACTCAGGGCAGTATTCCTGGCTCTCCAGGCTTTCTCGGACTCGGTGAGGAACAAAGTGGTTTAGGTCAGGACAGACAACACCACCGACATGTGGTACATCAATAAGCAGGGAGGCACTTGGTTACGGCCTTGTGCATGGAAGCCATGGAAATATGGTATCTGGCTTATGCCCTGCAAGCATCCATAGTAGCAGTCCATCTACCAGGGAAGGACAATGTGTTAGCAGATGCCCTGAGCAGGATATCTCTGGGCCACCACGAATGGGCCCTGAACCCCTTCATACTGAAGGTAGTCTTCTCCAGGTGGGGCACTCCAGAGATGAATCTCTTTGCAGCCTCAGACAATCATCAACTTCCTCTCTTCTGTTGCAGGCCTCCAGTCATGGGCACAGTTCCCCTGGATGCTCTGGTTCTGGATTGGGGGGGGGGTCCTTTATGGCTCTCCTCTCTTTCCCCTGTTATTCAAGGCCCTGGTCAAGATCAGGTCACAACCATGCAGGGTTATCCTGATTGCACCAGACTGGACCAGACAGCCTTGGTATCCTCTGTTATTGTCCCTAGCAGTCTATCTTCCCCTATCTCTTCCCACAGGAAGGCACAATCTGCTAACCTCCTTCACAGGGAAGAATCTGGTACCCCAGCCTTCAGTTTCTCAACCTCAAGGCTTGGCTCTTGAAGTTGGAGTATGCAGGTCTGCACCTGTCTCAGGGGGTGCTGGATATTCTCAAAACCTCTCGAAAACCTGCCACCAGAAAAACTTACAATTCCAAATGGAAGAGATTCAGTATTTGGTGTTCCCATAAGGATATTTTACTGGATACTGCTGATCTGGCTACAGTCCTGGATTACGTGGTTCATCTTAATGGTCTAGGCCTCAGGCCAGCCACTTTAAAAGTTCATTTAGCAGCTGTATCTGCATTCCTGTCAGCAGGGAAGGCTCCCTGTCTGGCATCTCATCCCATCTTCTGTAAATTCTTTAAAGGTTTGCTTCATACCAGTCCTCCGTTTAGGGACCCTACCCCGGCTTGGGATCTTAATGTTTGCATTGCTCAGCTCACGCAACCCCCTTTTGAGTCTTTGGCTTTTTTCCAAACTCAAATATTTGACTTGGAAACTGTGTTCCTGGTAGCCATCAATCTTCCCTTGTCAATCTTCACCATTCATTACTTCCTGGGTGTGGCGGGCACCGTCCGCGGGCTTTTTTTTTTAAAAGCTTTTGGCTACTTGCACCGCCCTCGAGAGGGTCATCACATCCGTGAGGGGCGGCCGTTAGTAGCACCCACCCTCCTCCAACTCAGTTCTGTTTCTCCCACAAGGCAGCACCTGCTCGCGAGAAGCGGCCTTAACTGCGTGGTAGTGTACCGACTTCTGGTTTTTCTTTGCACTCGACCCCGATCCGTAAGACTGTTCCTTTTTTCTATCTAACGCGCCGGGTGTGTTTCCTACTGTGTTTTAGTCTTGTTAATTTAAAGCGTTATGTCGGTTCGGGGAGCTAAAAGCTTTTCTAAAACGAGCGGCGCCCTATCGTCGGTGCTCCTGTGGCGGCATTTCTCCATCTCGGACCGGCATGGCGTTTGCCTCCGTTGTCTGGGACCCAACCATGTATATGGATTATGCGGCGCCTGTTTCTCGATGGACCGCCGCATCCCTCGAAATCTGCAGCGTTTAAGCTCGGCAAGGCCCGCCCGACCTTCGGGACGTGCGCCTGGGACTCGGGCAAGGTCGTTAGGCCCTTCCCCGGGTCCCTCCGCGGCCCATACGTCCAGGAGGAGGGGTCTCCTCGCTCATTCTTGCCGAGGAGGAGGCCTCTTCTGCGGTGTTGGGGAGCGTCGTAGTCCCTCCCGGGCCGCGACGGGACACCGCCTTGGCAGTCACCTCTTCGGAGGTGCAGGCTCCCGTGTCGAGGCCCTCGCGACTTTTGGGCCTGGCTGGGTGGACCCGACGCTGCTTTCGGGCGCTGTTTCAGATCCCAGTGCCGTTGAGCGGTGCGGTATCAGCGCCCGTTCCGGTGCCATTTTGGATCCCGGCGCCGTTCGCAGCGCCGGTGATCAGGTAGCGCCGTTGGCGGTACCGCTTTGAGCCCTCGGTGCCGTTCGCCACGGCGCCGATGGACATGGCGGCCGTCGGCAATGCCGCCCTCGCCTCCCGGCGCCGGCGGCGCGCGTGGGCCCTTGTCCTTCCTCAGGCAGTGCCAGGCCTGCCGCGCCGGTGGGGTGTGGAATTAGGCCTGGCTGCTACCGGCGTGGGGGGGCGAGTGGCGTCACCCTTGGTACCGGGGCCGTTCGCAGCCCCGTGGTCTCGGGGACCCCTGGGGTGGCCAGCATCGAGGTCCAGCTGGTCTCGTCCTCCTCGGAGGGTGATGACTCGGACGTGGACCCATCCTGGCACCCCCACTCTTCGGGGTCTGGGTCCCCGGTGGCTAGGGGTGCCAGGCGGCACAGCGGGCCCCTCCCTCTGTCCCCCTACCGTCTGCCTTCCCTGAGGGTTCCCGGCTGGGGTGGCTGGAGCCCCAGGGGCAGGCGTGGGGTGACGGAGGGGAGGCTCCTCTCTGGAGGCCCAGTGACAGCTACCCCCGGGGTGCTGTTGCCCCTCTAGGGACAGGGGACGCTGAGGTCGAGGAGGAGGGCCGGAGTCCCGAGGGGTTGAAGTGCAGGGGGTCTGCCACTCGGTCTCTTTGGCCACCTGGGGTGGCCAGGAGCAGCAGTGCAGAGCCTCGCCCTCCCCTCCAGGGTTCTAGGGTGTCCTCCGGTGGCGTTTGTAGGACTCCCTCCTTCTGGATCCATGCAGTCAGGCGTGCGTCACAGGGGAGGTTCTCCCCAGGGCTCTTCCAGGCTCCGCTTCCCAGAGTTCCGTTCTGCGGCCTGGTCCTGATATCTGGGATCCCTCCTACTAGGGCTCCTTTCCCGTTCCAGAGCCCTCGCAGAAGCAGTTGCCTCCTCGGAGGTGCCCTCTTCCATCTCTGCCTTCACCACCCCCGCTCCCAGGCCACGTCGGTCCTACGGGTCCGTTATCCTGGGAGCAGTTCAGGGGTTCTCAAGCAGCCTTCCCTCATATGTTAGATACATGCATGGCGGGTCTTCGACTCTCCCCCACCGCAGGAATCCTCTGGACATTCCAGCTCCCCATCATCCTCGTCTCCCTCCTCTGAGGGAGAGGAACCCCCTGCTCATCTTTCCTCCGATGCTGATTTCACAGAATATCAGCGTTTCCTCTCGAGGATGGTGAGGGATCTTCGGATTTCCTATGTTCGGAGAGACAATACCCAACGGGAGACGCGAGAATTCCTTGGTGAATTCAGTGCCCAGCATTTGGTGGTACCTTCCTGGCCTATCCCCTTCCAGGAGGCGTCTATCCGGTCCTGGCAGTCCCCAGCCGCTTCTTCTCCAGCCCCGGCTGACTGTCAGCGTAGGTATTGTGCCCCCTCAGAGTCTCTAGGTTCCCTTCCCAACCCGCCCTCTGGTTTGGTTTACCTAGATACTCCTAATAGGCGCCGCTGCCTGGCGCCACGACCAGCCCACCGGATGCGGACCTCTCCAGTTCGGACCGCTGGGGGCGAGTGTACTCTCTTCGAAGCAGTGCCTGTATTGCATCTCATCAGGCTCACCACGCTGCCTACAACCGCATTTGTGGTCGATGATGTCCCAGCTGTTGGCATCAATGCCTGACACGGAGCAAACCAGACAAGCCGTTGCCCTCTCCGCTGGTAGGCCTGGAGCTGGCAAGACACCAAGCAAGGGCATCTTATGACGCCAATGAGATGGCTTCCAGGCTAGCGGGACAGCGATCTGCATCAGGCGGACGGCATGGCTTCGCTTTTCCAGGTTGTCACCCCTGGCCCGCGAGGGGTGATTCGGCCCGCCCCCGAGGGACCCGCTCTTTCTCCTCTAGAGCTAGGAGACTTTACAGGGGCTCCTCCGCCTCCTCGCCCTCGGGAGGCACCTCCTAGCTCTTCCCCACTTAGGCTTTCTGAATAAGCCAGGGTCTTCCTTCTGTTTCTCACCAGCAGAAGGCTGGGGGTCTTGTTCCCTCGAGGTATGGCTCTTCCCCTCGGGGAAGAGGAGCTGGTACTCACAGAGTAATGAATGGTGAAGATTGACAAGGGAAGATATGAAAATTCAGCATTCCACCGTAATTCTTGATCTTCTCTTGTATCTTCACCATTCATTACTTACACCCGCCCACCATCCCCTCAGTGGCCTCTTCCTGTGGCTTCTCCACCTCCCGTCTCCTTCCTCTCTCTGCAAAATAAATATAAAAAAAAAAAAACTATAAAAGATAGGAAGAGTTGCTCAATTTTTCCAAAAAAAAAAAACAAATCTATATCTTGGGGGGGAGGGTTCTTATTTCTCCAGAAAAATTATTTACTCTAAGATTCTTGGGCCATCTCGTGGATTTGCATTGGCGATCAAACTGCACAGCTATATCTTGCCATCCCTCGGGCGAGATACCTCTGGGGTTTTAGCCTGGCTCAGGCTATTCAGTTTTGATCCTGCAATCCCGTGCTCCAGCTGTTGCGCCTAGAATCAAAACCCTCCCCTCTCTAATTCTTGCCTTGCAGAGCGGAGGAATGGCACGTCTTGTTTTTCTTTTTTTTTAAAAAAAAAGGAAAAATGCTGAGGAACTCTCTTCGACTGCTATAGGCATTCTTGGTATTGGGCTATGCTCCTAGCCTGCAAATGATTATCTGTAAAAAAAAAAAAAAAAGGGAAAACAAACAAGAAGGGAGATGAGAGGGCAGGCAACCTTCTCGTGAGATTTTGATGATTGGTTTTTCCTTCAAGTGTCCTCTGGACAGTTTTACAGAAGAGCAGTGCTGACCATAACCAATCCCAGCCAGCCTAAGCCTCTGGCCTGCCTTGCCAGTCCGTCCTGAGTCCCACTTCTATGCTTAAAAACACCTGAAAGGCTTACATTTTCCATTTCTAAACCCCTGAGCAGCGCTCTCATGCTGCCTGGGGTTTATTCTTCCCTCCTCGGGTGTCCTCCGGTTAAAGGCCTTCGCGGCCAGGAGCCCGAAGGGGGTATCAACAACAATGGCATGTTGAAGATGAGGACTATGCCCTCCTGAGTCTGTCTAGCGGGTTTGGTGAACCTTCTCTTCAGCTCTATCTCCGGGATTCTTGCTTCCTGTTAGTCGAGCCTTCAGCTATAAGCTAACTATGCTCATTGGGCATTCTGGTCCTTCAACATCCCATCTCTCTTCTCTTCTTCTTCTTCATCTTTCTCATTTCCTTCCTTTCTCTCCTCCTAGAGTCGCTCAGGTAAGGAGGCCCTGCAGTCCCTAGGTTAGGATACTCTTATCTCCTCTGTCCTTCCTCCATCGGCTTATTCCTTTTTCAGTTCATTCTTCCTTGCTTTGCTATCCCTTGGCTATCTTGCCTCGCTATCTCTATTCTCTGCTTTCGCTTTTGCCTCTCGGCTCACAGGAGAACTGAGTTGGAGGAGAGTGGGTAAGCTACTAGCGGCAGCCCTGTACATGGCGCATGGCGTCCTCTCGAGGCGATGCTAGCCAAAGTTTAAAAAAAAAAAAAAGCTCCTGTGCGGTGGGCGCCTCCGGCTTACACCCAGGAAGTAATGAATGGTGAAGATACAAGAGAAGATCAAGAATTACGGTAGGTACGTAATTTTCATTTTCTGCCAGGCATATTAGTGAATTACAAGCTCTGTCAGTGGAGCCAGATTTTCTTATTCCATAGAGATAAGGTGGTCCTTAGAACCAATAGGAGGTTCTTACCCAAAGTGGTCTCAGATTTTCATCTGAACCAGTCCGTGTCTCTTCCTGTGTTCTTCACTGATCATTCTTCTTCAGGAGAAAGAAGATTACATAGTTTGGATGTTAAGAGGACACTTAGCTACTACATTTAGCATACTAAGGCAGTTAGGTTTGAATGTCCCCAATTGTTTCTCACTTATGGTGAAGTGGGGAAAGGTAAGCCTGCTACTAAGATAATTATTGCCAGGTGGATTGTCTCTTGTATTCAATTCTGCTATGAAAAGCTAGGCAAAATACCGCCCTCAGGCCTGCAGGCTCATTCGACTAGGGGTACAGCTGCTTCCTTGGCTGCTGCCAGGGCTGTACCTTTACTAGAGGTGTGGAAAGCAGCCACCTGGAAAACTGTCCATACTTTCACCAAGCATTACTCTCTGGCTATCCAGGCTAGGAGTGATGCTCGGTTTGGAACAGCAGTACTGCAGAGCCTATTCCCAAAATAGGTTTGGTACCCCCCCTCCATGGTAGTCTGCATATGTCAGAATACAGCAAGACTTCATGTTATTTGAAGAAAAAATTACCTTAGTAATTGTGTTTTTTCTAATGGAGTCTTGCTGTATTCTGACCTCCCTCCCTGCCTCCCCTCTCAGAACCTGTTTTTGGGAAGTGGGCTGGCAGGTAGAATGTTACACCTCAGGGGTGTACTTGGCACCCTTCCTTTCTAGAAGGGGGGAGTGGATTATTGTTGTGTTGTTTTTTTTGTAGTTATATGTTGGTTCACTACCTGGTTATTATTTTGGGGTTCTCGACTTGAGTATTTGGGGAACCCAATTTGTTGCCTATTGGCTTTTGTTCCTTTACAATATCCACCATAGAAGTGTAGTTAGCTAGTAATAGCTCGTAAGAATCTGACTGTAACACTTTGAAGTGCTGCAGACAGAGATTTGAAACCGAGCTCGAGCTCAACGTTCTATGCTTCCTGCATAGAGTTAACTCTTTCCTTTCTGGAGCATTTCAAGTGCTGGGCTAACTGCATATGTCAGAATACAGCAAGGCTCCATTAGAAAAAATACAATTACTAAGGTGAGTAATTTTTTCTTCAGCCCCAGTCCCTCACGAGTCAGGCCCATCCCTCCCTCCAATGTCCCTACTATGTGCCTGGCCTGGTTTACAACCCTCAGGCTCCCCCATTGCAAGGTTCAGCTGAGCATGATCCAGCCTTCTCCTGAACACAGGGTCAGGTACCAGAAGGCAGTGGTCAGGGGCAAAGTCAAATACGTCTGGGCTATCCTGCTCAAGGCAGGCTTTTTTTCTGTTCCAGTCCCAACCCTTGAAACCTCAGCACCCTGAGTGGCCCAACCTGACTGATGCTGGAGCATTCCTTATGCGACCCCAGCCCAGTGTCCCCCCTCTGACACGTACTGCTGCTGCACTGCCTACCACCTGTCATCACCCAGGTGGCAGTGTGGTAGTGGCAGCATCAGTATTCCCTCTCTGGAGGCTGAGTGTCCTCTGAAACCCTTGATCTTCCTGCTCTTGCCCCCTCAGTGGCCCGAATTTGGGTCCTCGGGGGTGGGGTGGGGCAGGAAATTGTTTTCTGTGTACTTCTTGGATACTATAAGGAACAGCTGAGGTCCGTGATGCTCCATTTAGTGACCCCTGCTAGCTCAACAGCAGGTCAGAAAAGAGTCTGCATATACTGTAGGTAGCAAAGTCCAAATGCAGTTAATTTATAACCTGCAAACACCTCTATCCACACAGGAAGGGAAATACAGGGTACAACTTTAGGGCATTTGTCATAGAGTCTGTAATGATGGAGGGCCTACAGCAGGGACTTTAGTTTACCTATAACCAGCGTCACCTACACCCCTAGCCAAGGACTGGCTATAGAGCCCAAAGGCTGATCTTTTGTGACCCACAGTTTTTCTCTCTTTTTATAACTCATGTCAGTGTGTTGCATAAAAATAAACACCACGCTTTACGCAGATGACACTGTGCTATACACAAGTTCAAAGAATATTACAACTTTAAAGGAGCATTTTGGGTCCAGTTTAAGAAAGCTGCAAGCATGTTTCAAAAACCTGCTGTTACCGAACAACACAAAGACTTGCATACTATGTTGTTTTGCTCCAATCCAAAACTGAAAAACTATTTAGAAATATTTTAGTCACAACTTTAGAAGATGGGGTTAATGATCAAATCTAAAGTAAACTTGTGTTTTCACTCTGGGATAACTTGGCTGCCTTATAAAACAGAACTCACACTTGATGGGTGTGGCAAGATCATTTAAGATTTCTTTTCAAGGAGCACTGATTGTGCTCAGTTGTGTGTTTTGTTTCCACTTTCTATCTTTTTTACTCTGATTTGTGTTCAATTTTTTAATCATGCTCCTTGATATGTTGTATTTGCTGTATATGATTTTCCTACATCCCCAAACCCCTAGGACGCATCTGGAAATGAGCTGTTAGAAGCTCAGTATGTCTTTCCTGGTAAAACTTTTGAAATAAATAACTAAACAAACATACCCACCCTGGATACATGAAGGTGGTGCTTTAATTTCCACGGAACAAGATAGCTCTGCTTTCCAGTATTTTTATTTACCCTCAGAAGGAAGTGAAGGGATTGTATTTTGTTTTTGCATTCTTTGTCTTCCATCCCTGACGCTGCTTACCTCTGCCAGGCTATCTCCCAGTCCCATCCACCACCCTTCTCTGTCCCTTATCATATCCGCCAGGGGGTCCTTGGTGGGGATTTCCTCACCAAGAGGCATTGCCTCCTTGGTGGGCTCTTTTGGTAGCATCATCAGCCATGACCTCCTTCGAGCCCGTCAAATGTACTGTATGAGGGGACTTGTGAGCAGATAGGAGTGGTGCGGTCCAGGAGGGCTGGCTTCTTACTGCCACACATTGGGGGTTCCCTGCTTTCATTTTGCCCTGCTCGTGGAGTGCAGCTGGCTAGGGCCACATGGCGTATGTGCGCACACTGTTATGCACACGGTGGAGCCAGGCTGTGTTCCCTTCCCTAATACTCTCTAGCTGCACCACCACCACCATCCGTGGTTGCCCAGATGGCAATGTTGTGGGAAGTGCAGTCCTCCCAGCCACTCCCTGATGTCCCAGGCTCGTTCCTGACTGTGGGTTGCCAGCTTCATATGGCGGTATCCTTATCACTGTGCCAATGGGGTCAGCCCTCAAGGAATTGTATTACAGCTCCAAGGAGCCAGCAGCCCAATCTCCTCCACTTCCATATTCAGTTGGTCCCACCCTCTTGCATCAGCGTTCTCTGATATAGAAGGGAGAGGCATATTGCTCAGTAGGATTTTTTTTTATTTATTTGGTGCATGAGTGACTCCCCATGGAGGCTGGAAGTACACTGGCTGGGACCACCTAGATAGGCAGGAGGGGATGGCAGACGTCTGCAGATTGTGCGTGGGAGCACGTATGAATGTGCACTTACATCATTGCATGTCCATGCCTCCAGGGGCAGCCTGCAACAGAAAACCATTCTCAGCTGCACAGCGTGACACCAGAGCCTCAAACTCTCTCGCCAGCCAGAGCGACGCCATGCCAGTTCTTCGAGGACCAAAGGTTGATCTTGGTCCCTCTTCCAGACCCCCTCAGGAGCCCCATCCTGAGGGGTCAGTCATAAGCCTCCCTGTGCAGGCAGGGGGATGCTGAGTGGGGAGAGAGATTCGGTGACATGGGCAGACTATGGGGTACATCCCCCCCCCCCCAGCAAGAAGTGTTAAACAGAATTAAAGGGGGGAAAAAGAGTATTTGGTGGTCAGTCAGGGGAATTTGTTAGAGCCCTCACTCATGTAGTACTGTGAAGCTGGCAGCCTCTTTAGGTAACACTAAGCCCCTCAATAAACCCCCTGCCACTAAACCCTCCCAGTATTATCTGTACTCGCTATAGTGCTTCGATACCCACCTAAGGCCACTAAAATCCCTACCCTACCACCCTCCTATGCTCGTCACCCCCCCGACTGCTTACCCCACACCATTTCTCTGCTCTCTCCTCCAACTAAATGGCCTGTCTGCCTCTCTAAAAATAATGCCTTGGCTTAGTCTCCACCACCTGATCCTGCTCACCCTCACCCTCCTTTTCCCGTTATGCCAACTCCCCCCCTCTGCCTACCCAACCCCTCCACCTACTCTCACCATTCTATATGACTACCCGCAACATGGTACCATGGCAAGTACTCTGGAATTCTTAATCAAACATCACCCAATTAATACCTGGGTACAAAATGCAATATTTCCTAATTGGAAACTGTCAAATCATTATAACTCACTAACGATCACCCTCTACTGGGGCTCCAGAAGAAAATCCAATCATCTAATAAAGTACAAGCAGAAACTCACTCCAACCTATTATGAACTACGAATGGCATCACTGAAACTCCTGCTCCTCCTACTTCTAATGTCTGGTGGGATACACCCAAACCCTGGCCCTGTCGCACTCAAGCCTACAAAAACAGTGAAAGCTGGTAGTGGTCTCTCCATTATCACCCTAAATATCTGCAGCCTCCTTCACAAACTGGCATCTCTTCAAACTCTTGTTGGGCAAAAAAACCCCGATATACTAGCCATTGTGGAAACCTGGCTGTCTCCCAGCACCCCGGATCATGCGGTCTCGCTTGAAGGCTACAATCTTTTCAGACTTGACCGGGCAAGCAAGAAAGGTGGGGGCTGTGCCATCTACATAAAGGACAACCTCTCCTGTCAATGTGGCAGTTTCGCCTCCACAAATACTCAGGTGCAACTCCTCCCTATCAAATTGCTCCTCGGTGCACAAAACAAAGTTCTCACAGTGGCCGCAGTCTATATCCCTCCAAAAGACCACCGTACCAGTATCAAGTCAGTACTTGATTTTGTTAGCCTGCAGCCCACTGAAAATGAGCTCCTCCTCCTCGGGAACTTCAACATAAACTGGCTCACCTCTGACACTGGCTCCTACAAAGATGACATCCTAGCAGCAAACCTGATGCAGATGGTAACCTCCCCCACCCGGAAAAATTACAAAACTGGTACAAGCACCCTTATTGACTGGGTTCTCACAAATCACCCTGACCGGATAAAAAACATTAAAGTTCTCCCTGACTCTCTCAGTGACCACTCCCCAGTGTCCTGTACCTGGTCTAATAAATTCTCAGCCACCCCCATAGTTATAGCAAGCAGAGTATTGCCTCATGGGAATCTCATCAAATTAAAGACCTATCTCCTGCAACAGGACCGGACGCCAATTTTTGAAACGACTGATGTTAATACTGCACTAGAATACTTCATCACAACCTTCAATACTGCATGTGACTTGTCGCCCCAGTAAAAAAAAACGTAAAATCAAAGCGCTATCAAATCCATGGATTACTGCCAAACTACTTGCCGAGCTCAAGGTTCGGACCACCTCTGGGCAGTTGCCAGAGACATAGGCTCACCGCATGATACCTTAAAATACAAGCAGGCACGTAACAGATGCACCTCACAAATTAGGCAAATGAAGAGCGCCTATTTCAAAAACACCCTTGAATCCACCTGGGGTGACGGATGAGCCTTTTGGGACAACATCCGAAACATAATGGGTAAGCAATCAAAATCGTCACCCACCATTATGAAAGTTGATGGATCCACCACTCTTGACCCAAAGACTATTGCAGATGCTCTTAATAAGACGTTCACAGACCTTAGTGGGGTCCTCCCCCAAGATTTCTTCTCGGACTTACCTGTGCCTAACCTTGTATCACAAAACACCCCTCGTGACAAACCACAATTTTATTTCAAGAAAATCAAAGTGCATGAAGCCCACAAGTACATAAGAAAGGCCTGCTCCAAATCCAGAACAAGTAGTGACACCCTAGATCTAAAAATCCTGTCTCTCACCCTGGACGAAGTAATTCACCCCCTTGCCAATATTCTTAATCTATCCCTTTGCCAAAGTCAATTTCCCAACAAATGGAAGTCTGCCATAGTTACACCAGTGCACAGAGGGGGACAAAACCTCAACAGGAAACTATCGACCGATATCAATACTCCTTCCCCTCCCCTCTCCAAAGCACTTGAACGTATAGTGGCAGATCAACTCTGTGATTACCTGGACAAGTACAATCTACTCTGTAATCAACAGCACGGCTTTAGGAAAGGACATAGTACTACAACAGCCTTACTTGACTTCTCTGGAGAAGTCCACTCAGCCCTGGACAAAGGGTGCCAAACCGGTGCGGTCTTTGTTGATCTCACTAAAGCTTTTGACACAGTCCATCATGGCCGACTTACCTCCTTACTTACCAGCCAAGGCCTGGCCGAAGGTCCTAGTGCTTGGGTAAAAAGTTACCTGTCAAATCGGTCACAGGCTGTAAAAATCTCTAATAAACTCTCTGACTTCAAACCAGTCCTCTCGGGTGTACCGCAGGGATCAGTTCTTGGCCCGCTCCTCCTTAGCCTGTTCCTTAAGTCTCTCCCAGATTTCTGCCCGGAGAAAATAATCTATACGCTGATGATGCTGTAATTTCTTCCACAAGGATCCAAACATCCACGCAAAGCCTGCAGCTTGCCTCTTCTATAGTGTTGAAAGGTGGTCCTGGATAGTAAACTTGTGCTAACCACAATAAAACAAAAGCCATGCTCTTCACCAATCACCAAAACAAAAATAGAAATACTCCACTCATCATACAAGCCTCTGCTGGAAATACACTGGACCAAGTAAATACTTTCAAATACCTTGGCATCACTTTTGACCAAGGGCTCACCTTTGCAACCCACATTGACAACACGGCGAAAACAGTGAACCAACGTCTTGGAATACTATTTCGTAACCGACAATTCCTAAACCAAGCGGCATTGAGAATAGCTATACAGAGTTCCATAATCTCAATCATTGACTATGGCCTTATTATCTACGGCTCAGCTACCTCCACGGCACTCAAGGCGATCTCAATCACTCTAAATAAGGCTTGCCGGCCTCACGGGCTCAAAGACTGATTAATAATACCTGTAGCTTTACTATGAAACAAGCTGGTTGCAACTATCAAATCGCCTTATATATCTCACCTGCATAATGGCAAAAAAATCTATCTTGGGACTGACTCCATTATGTATCCAAAACCTATTCCGACCGAATCCTGGCTTACGACCCTCCACCAGATCTGAACACCAGTCTTTCCTGGTTCCCAGATGCTGGACCGCACAGGGACAAAGATCTTTCGCATACAGGGCCCCGACATGGTTCAGTGCTCTAAGTCCACCTACTCTATCCTCAACCTCGCTCGAAGCTTTCAAAACCATGCTCTATGCCCGCTTCACTACCACTAGCAACTGTGATTGCACTAGATAAACACTACTGCTCCTCGTGTCCATCCTCACATCCAAGGCCTCTCTCCTTGTCTAATGAGCCCTCAGGTACCACTACTATTCTCTGTCTGCCACCCAACTCACTCTCTCTCCCCCCCTTCTGTCCCCTCTCACTTACTGCCCACCACCTTTCCCTCCTTTCTTGCCTCCCTTTGGCTCCCAATGATCGCCCTCTCCCTGGAAGTTTCTTTATCTTCCAAATTGTCTACTCCCTTGAAACTGTTAAAAGCATGTTTTATTATGAAACTTCTAAACGTTACTGCCTTAAACTGTTAATAGCAAATTTATTATGTAACTTTTCCGTCTGGTATTACTTGTAATGTGTATTGTGTTTGTTAGATGTTCTTTGTGACGTGGAACCTTTGTAAAAGAGCTGTGGCTCAAAGGTATTAATTCCTAGACTAATAAACTAAACTAAACTAAGGCCAACATGAAGTTGATGGCCTCCAGCGTGGACACATTCCACAGATAATGGCAGTAAAAATAGGAATACAAATTGTTTGTCAAAGAAAAGCCAATGCACATTTGAAGAGTGAATACTGTTGAATAGAAGACAGAGGGTGATTTAAGGTATTAAAATTAATCTCCTGTTTCCTTTAAACCTTTTGGTGGTAGAAAAGTGTGCTGTCAGCATTTTGGGTTCAGCTGAGCTAATAATCCCAAGTGAGGAAGTGAGTGTTAAGGCAGAATTACTTCCACATTGTTTCACTGCTTTGCAAGTCAGAAACTGTAATAGATCAACCTTGTTTTAAGTAGTAATTAAAGTCCAGTTTTATCTATTGCCTTAGTGGTTCTAGAAATTGCTTGGGCTGTGAGCCATACTGCTTTAGTGTTGTGGTAGGAAGGAGCTCTCTGCTGGTCTGAGATCTGTTCGGTCCTCCTCCCCGTCTACACATCTGGCTCAAAGGATCACCCGCCTCAGTAACTGTTAAATCAGCTGAGACCACCAGTCTGAGGACTTTGCTTATCTCTCAGTAGTCAATGGTCTGGTTGTCACTGTAGTGCTTGCCTCTCTACTGGTATCATCTGTCTGTTGCACTGAGGACAGATGTGCTAGGTGTTCACTTTCACAGTCATGCTGACCTGCAATTAATTCCTTTTCTCTGAGCTCCAGCATCCACAGCTCTAGCATCCCGCCTGTCTTATCTTTTGTGTATTATTCAGTATAGCTACTCTGACATTTGGGAAGTGCTAATCTGGCACACACACTAGATGTGCAACAGTTGGTGCAGCCTGGTTGTTTTTCTTGTCTGGCTCTGTGCTGTGAGTCAGCAGGATGTAACCCAGTTGGACAGAATTAGAGGTGGTAATCTGCGCTTGTAGAACAGGAATTGATAGGGACCAAACATTTTCCTTTCATTAGTTTATATCGACAAATACCCACAATGTAGTCGACTAAGAGCGTACATACCATGGTATTGTAGAAGTCAGCCATTCCAGGAGAGGCGAGTCAAGAGATTTCCATTTTTGTGAAAGGATTAGTTTAGGCTAGCCCAGGAGGCTAGCTATTTCTGATTATAAATGCCTTTAAGGAGAACTGCAATTAACCAGCTAGCCTGTATTTTTTGTAGATGACGTTTTTCACTTATTGGTTCACATTGTTATTATTCCATCTTTATTGAAAATTTTGCAAACTCATTGTACATTTCTGACTTACACAGTGTTGGTAAGTACCGTTTTAGCACTGTATGTCAAATGTAGTTTATCTTTGTTGAACTCTAAGTTTACGGATACAGTGCATGAGTATTCTGCTGTATGGTAGACTGCAGTGGTTGAAAGGGACATAAACTAATTCCTGAAGTTCTATAATGCTGCTTATCACCAGTGTGTAAATCAGAAACCGACGATGAGTTGACTTAAAGACCAGTAAAGATGAAACAATAAATTCAAATCACATTTTCAAAAACAGCAGCTACATTGACTTACAGGTTCAGTGCAGTTCTCCTTTAAGTTAGCTTACATGCAAAATAAATACTGTTTAAAAAAAAAACAAAACAAAAAAAAAAAACAATAGAAAGCTGTAATCTTCCCTTGTCAGTCTTCACCATTCATTACTGTTGGGTGTAAGTCAGAAGCGTGCACCCGCTATGGGAGTTTTTTTTGTTTGTTTTTTTGGAGGGAGGAGTCGATGCCAATGGCGCCTCCCATGAGAACAACGCACTGTGTCAGAGGAGTGGCATGGCCCTTCCCAGGGTCACATCGGCGCCGCCACCTTGGCAGTCACCTCTTCTGAGGTGCAGGCTCCCCCAGTGTCGTGGTCCAGAGTTGTTGGGTCCGGCATTAGAGGACCCTCGACACCACCTTGTGGCGTCACTTCGGATCCTGGTGCTGTTCACAGCGCTGGTTTGCTTCTCGGCGCCGCTTATGGCACCAGTGGGCTGCGCGACTCCAGCACTGCACGTGGTGCCAGCATCCCGGCTAGGGCTGTCGAGGGGTCAGTGTTGGGCTCTGGTACTGTAGGTGGTGTGGTGGAGACATCTGGTGCTGCATGGCACCGTCCCTCAGGGTGGTCTCGGGCTAGCCAGTGTCAAGGTCCTGCTGGTCGACTCCTCTTCGGAGGGTGTTGACTCAGATGTGGATCCAGATTGGTTGCCCAGTTCTTCTGAATCAGTGGCCTCTGAAGGACACGGCATCAGGCAGCCCAGCGCCCCCATCCCTGAGTCTCCACAGCGGTCTGCCTCTGAAGATTCCCAGGTTGGGGGTGGTCTGGAGTCTTTTGAGGAGGACAGCTTGGCTCTTGAGGAAGGGATGTTCCCTTCTGGGGGGGCTGCGGCAGCTCCTGGCCTTGGTGCTGCTGTGCCCTCTCAGGAGGGATTGGAAGCCCGAGCTTAGGAGGCCCCCTTCGGGAGGGGGGGGGTCGCTGGATCACAGGACTCCTTCACTGGGGTCGAGGATGAGAGCGTCCTCGGAGTCGGAGAAGTTGAGGGACCGGGGTGAGTGGCGACGGCAACCCTCTGTCACTCCACGGGGTGCAGGGAGGAGCCGTAGCACTAAACCCTGTCTAGCCTTCTCGGGATCCGGTGTCCCCTTTGGTGATGCCGCCGTGGGTTGCCCTTCTGGACTCGTGCAACCCCAGGTGCATCACGGGGAGATTCCCCTTCTGGGCTTTTCCGGAGTTCGCACTCCCACACTTACTTCTTGTGACCTGGTTTGATTTCGGGGACCCCTCCAGCTCGGGCTTTGTTCCCTAGATTCCAGAGCCCTGGCAGAAGACATTTACCTCCTTGCAGGTGCCCTTCACCCATTCCTCTGCAGCCACCCCCCCCTTCTTCCGGGCCACATAGGCTCTACGGGGCCTTTATCTTGGGAGACGTTCAAAGGTTCTGCGGAGGCCTTCCTGTCCTATGTTGGGTACATGCATGAACGGGTCTTTCACCTGTCCCCTCCGCCGCAAGAGTCTTCTGGACATTCGAATTCCCCATCCTCCTCGATTCCCTCCTTGGAGGGAGAGGAACCTCCTGTTTACTTCTCTTCCAATGCTGATGTCACTGAATATCAGCGCTTTCTATCGAGAATGATTCGGGATCTCCATACTTCCTTTATTAGACAGGATAATACAGAGCGGGAGACACGCAGATTCCTCAGTGAATTCAGTGCCCAGCATCTGGTGGTGCCATCCTGGCCTGTTCCCTTCCAGGAAGCGTCTATCCACACCTGACGGTCTCCAGCTGCCCCTTCCCCAGCCCTGGCAGACTGCAGGAGGAGGTATTGTTCTCCTTTGGAGTCTCTAGGTACTCTCCCTAACCCACCCCGTCGGGCTTGATATACCTAGAGACCCCTTCCGGGCACCGGCGCCTGGCGCATGACCGATCACCGAGCTCGGATTCCCTACAGTTCGACCGGTGGGGACGAAGAGTGTTCTCTTCTTCTTGTGCGTTGTTGTGTATTACATCACGTCAGGCACATCACGCTGCCTATAGCAAGTATTTGTGGTCGTTGCTGGCTCCGATCTAGTCAGTGCCCTATTCGGAGCAATCTCGACAGGCCATAGGCCTGCAACTGGCAAGTCACCAAGCAAGGACATCTTATGACACCAATGAGGTGGCTTCCAGGCTTGCGGGGACGGTGATCTGAATCAGGCGGTCAGCGTGGCATTGTCTATCAAGGTTGTCACCCCTAGTCCGGCATAGAGTGATTAGCTCCGCTTTCTGAGGGACCCATCTCTTTTCCACCAGGGCTAGGAGGCTTCTGCAGGGGCTTCCTCCATCCCCTTGTCTTCAGGGGACACCTCCTAGCTCTCCTCGAGCCTTAGACACCAGACTAGTATGGCCAGGGTCTCTTCTTCCTGTTTCTCAACAACAGGGAGCTGGGGGGATTGTTTCCTCAGGGTTATGTAAAACCCCTTTTAGGGGAGCTTGGTACTCACCCAACAGTAATGAATGGTGAAGACTGACAAGGGAAGATATGGAAATTACGTACCTACCGTAATTCTTGATCTTCTCTTATATCTTCACCATTCATTACTGAATCCCACCCACCTTCCCCTCATGGGCCTCACTTTTTGGGCGCCTCCCACTCCTCCTTTTCCCCTTCTCGAGCCCCGGCGCTAAATCCCCCGTTTCCTCTGGACCTTCTGTTCTTCTCTGAAGAACAGTAAGGGATTTTAAGAAGGAAGTGAGCGAGCAGAACTTCATTCTCTCTGCCTGAGGGAACTCTTTCTGATTCCTGAATGGGGCTCTCTTTGAGGACCTTTTCTTCATTATTACGTGGTATGTAAGACAGAAGTAGGCGTTTGAGCCCATCAAAACTGTCTCCCACTCCAAGTGGGTGTATTATTCCCTAGTTGTGCGGACTTTACCTGTCTAATTCAATCTTGAATTTGTCAAAGTCCCCCTTCCCCCACCAGGAAGTGACCCACCACCCCACTCCCCACTCAAACCCGAGCCGGACCAGCACAACCTTCCTGTCCTCAAGAGCGCAGGCTGCCAACTGAGCTGTCAGTGAGCCGATTTGGGGGCGGGTGTGAGGGTCCACTAGACCACCAGGGAAATTATTTTATTCTCAACGGGCTGGGGAGGGAGCACTAACCACCAGGGATGGGATTACATTGTACAGTATGGGGATCGGGTGGGAGAGCCATCAAACCAGGAAAAGGATTACCTTATACAGTACAGGGGTCGGGTGGGGGGAGGGACTACTAGCCACCAGGTACTTATCATTTTTCATCGGTCCGGTGATCGGCGATCATTGGAGGTCACCACTAGCACCAGGGACTATTCACACAATTTTACTTTGCCGATCAGCGAGGAAAGGGGACCACTAGCCACCAAGGCATATTTCACTGGTAACCAGGAAAGGCACTCTAAGCAGAAGCTTTCAAGGAGCAGTTCCCCATTAGACATCATCTCACACTTATGTCTGCCTCATGCTGCACTCGCAGACTCCGCTAAAGCGCAGTCACAATGCGGCTGCATATTTACAATTTTTTCAATTTAGCAGTTACAGTTGGAATGACAAATGATGCGATTTTGCAAGTCGGGGGTCGGATGCTGCCAGGAACGTCGGACACAGTTTTCAGGTTAGTATCAGTTGCTCTTTAATCTTGGAATTGACTTGGTGATCCTTTTCTGGACACACTCCATTAAATCAATGCTCTTCCTAAAGTGAGGGGACCAAAAAAGCAATGTGGCCTTTTGTATGCTCTGTATAGAGGGTCTGAACATTGTTCGTTTCTGGATACAAATGCCTTTTTAATGCAGCTTACTAAGTTACTGTTGTATCCCGCAGTGGTTGGAGGGGATGAGAGTGTCAATTATTATGATCCCTAAATCCCGTTCATTTTGCACAGGTTTAAGAAGGACTTTGTTTAGCCTATATGATTTTAAGGAATTGTTCCTACCTAAGTGGTAAACAGTACATTTCTCTGAGTTAAACTGCATCTTATTTTCTCATATCCGGTCAAAATTGTGCTGTCAAAAATGCATGGGCATAAAAGCGAGCGCGGTTTTGGAGTTGGTTTATATATCTGTGTGTGGTTTTTGACCACACGCTTTTGTGGTGTCTGCTCAGCATGCCTTTTGACCGCACCATTTTTGACTGGGTGATTTTGACCTGGACCCGAAGATCCCATCCACAGATATTCCATTGTCCAAACTGATACCGACTCTGTCATAAAATATTATCAGGGTTGTAGAACATGACCTCCCTGGAGTGAAACCATGTTGGGTAAGATCATGTTTACCCCTAGCTATTGTTTTACTATTGAGATGTGAATTTAGTAGTTTTGCCATTATTTTACATGGTACAGATGTCAGACTTCTTAGCCTGTAATTGCCCACTAATGCCTTGTTGCCTTTTTGCGTTCACTTGCGCCTACGCAAGGAACATCTTGGGGCTACTGGCATTTTAGAGGTGTGTTATTACTGAGCCAATTACAGCTGACACTGCAATGGGCTTGGCAGTGTACGCCAATGACCAAGCACTCTGGTCATGACACTAGTTCTGCTTTGCAATGAGGCATGTCCTGTACTTGAAAGAAATGAACCGCCCAGTGAGAGAGCACTTCATTTCTTTCTGTTGCTGTAACCCAGGCATGTGCATCCTGGCCCACTGCACTTTGCTCGCCCCCAGTCCTACCCCTTGCCCCCCGATTTCCACAGTAACCACGCTTGTGGCTTTACTTATTGGCGGTTTCTGCCACCTACTGCACTCACTCGCCTTTGGTCCTTGCTCCTCTGACCCTCCTAGGCTTCTGCAGTTGCAACTGTGCAGCTTACGACATGGTTCCTGCCACCTACTGTACTCGCTGTCTCCGGTCCTCACTCCTCTGACCCCCAGGCTTCTGCAATTGCCGCTGTGCAGTTTTGCTTATTGGTGGCTCCTGCTGCCTGCCAGAATCGCTCGCCCTGGTCCTAGCTCCTCTGCCCCCCCCACTTCCACAGCAGCCGTGCTGCAGCCCTGCCCGCCGCACTAATGGCTGTCAGCACCGGAGATGGACAGAGAGAGACGGTGTGTTCCTCCAGTAATGTAGCACCTTACACAAAGAGACTGAGTGGGTGAGGGAACTGCATGGATGATCGCAGGGACAGAGACACAGGTACAGTGGGTGTGTAAGTGAGAGAGACAGAATGAGAGACCCTGTCTGTGTGTAGTTTTGGTGATCATACTTCTCTCTCTCTCTCTCTCAGTTGCTCTGTCCTGCGTCTGTCAGCCTTTGTGTGCTTGTAGTCGCCGTGGGATGTGGGAGCAGTGCACTATCAAATGTATTGAACAGCTCCAGAGATGGTCACTGCACGAAAACCTTTTTATGTTGGAGTGGATTAAAATTTACAAGTTCAAATTAATGCTGCAAATTACATTTACATAATTCATTTCCCACCAAGCAGAATTTAATTTGACTTTGACGCTGTTAATGTGTCTAAGAGAAAAACATGACACCATGTAATGCTGTGGCACGCACTGTCAGCCTAATCTGTATGTATGTTGGGACCTGCATCACATTTCCTAGTTGCTGCACAACAGGTTGTTTGCGAGAAATTACTAATAAAACACCTGGGGTTTCCCCTTTGAAGAAGTTCCCTTGTTCAAGTGCCTTGGTGTTTGGCTGGGTAGAAACCTTGATTCCTGTAAGCACATTGCTGACATCCGCTGAAAGCTGCCTTTGACTCACGGACCACCAAGACAGTCAGCAGACAGAGGATCACACTCCAGGAGTTTAAGTGTTCAAAGCAAAATTTAAGTAGCAGAAAGCTTCCAAGTAAAATATTTTATTTAAATTTCAAACACGTAAGAGTGTCACATTAACTCTGGCTCTTCGAGCCCAATCACAGCTTGTCAAGGGGGCTAGGCTCAAGACATGTAACAATATAGTTTCTGAACTCCTCTGCTGTCTCGCAAAGTATGTCTTTGAAAGTCAAAAAAATGAATGCCGTTGACCTTTGTACCATTCTAAGATGACTTGTAGTGCCCTGGTTCAGTTTTAAAATTGTTTAAGCAATTCAGCTTTGTTGGCCTTTCGGACCTCCCACTTAAACTTCTTCTTTAATAGATTTTGAATACTTTTTTCTTTTTTCTTTCTAGAGTTTCATTTGGGTATGGTATTTTGTATCACTTATTCAGGTTGAAAGTATTTTTTTGAATTTCTGTAACATAACTGGTGTACTCTAAATTTCCGCCTCCTCAAGGATGTTAAGTTCCCATTTCTTTCTAACTGTCTCAAACTGTTCTGTTCTGAAGTTCTTGCTAAATTATTTTTTGTTAAAAATTAAAAAAAAGTCCTTACTTTGTAACATTTATTGTCCTGTATATTCTGCTTTCTGTATTGTGTATTCTGTATCTATTACATGTGACGTGGAACCTTTGTAAAGGAGTCTATGACTCAAAGGTATATCTGATCTCTGAAATAAACAAAAATAAACAAATATTAGCAGATGTGTTCAGGAACATGATTTATGTACAACTGCACCTTTCAGTGGATTACTGTAAATGTATTTCTACATGTCTTAAGCCCCTCTCCCCGACAAAGAGCTGAGATGGAGTTTGAAGCACTGGGTTAGCTCAACACTCTAATGTGCTTAAACTGAAACAAAATAATTCACTTGGAAGCTGTTTGCTACTTAGTATTTTGAACTCAAACTCCTGGAGTGTGGTCCATTGTCAGCTGCCTGCTTCAGTGTTGACTAGTACCCACTTGTTTACGGTACTGCTTGGTTTCTCGGGCTTCTGCCAAGAGAGTCTCCTCAAGATGATTTTGTGGGTGCCTAACTATGCAGATGTGGTTAACAATGCAGCCAGGGGGCCGGTCTGGAATTTTTTCAAGGGAGTAACAGTTTCCATGTTCACTTGCACAAGGAACGTGTTGCTACTAACGGCATTTGAGAGGTGTGTCACTGCCGAGACAATTACAGCTGAGACTGCAGTGGGCTTGGTAGTGTACACCAATGACCAGCCACTCTGGTCATGACAGTAATTCTGCTTTGCTGATGTGGCATGTTCTGTAGTTGAAAGAAATGAACCACTCCAATCAGAGAGCGCTTCATTTCTTTCTGTTGCCATAACTCCAGGCATGCGCATCTGACCGCCCACCGCACTCTGTCTCCCTGGTCCTTGCTCCTCTGCCCCCCAGCTTCTATGATGGCCACACTGCGGCTTTACTTATTGGCGGCTCCTGCCGTACTCTCTGAGTCCTCGCTCCTCTGACCAACACCACCCCAGGCTTCTACTTTAGCCATGCTAAAACTTTACTTACTGACTACTCCTGATGCCTGCCGCACTAATGGCTGTTGGCATCGGAGATAGACACAGAGAGTCAGAGACACAGTGTGGTCCTCCGGCAGTGTAGCACCTTACACATGCAGCACTTCTCTAGGAGAACTTTTGTCAGCTGTCATATTTATAGTTACCTTACTCTAAAATGGCAAACTGCAAGGGTTAAATTTACAATGTTGTTATTTCTTGTGTCCTCCAAGTGAACAATGTCAGTAGAACATAAATTGCAGGAAGCAAAGAAAAAGAACTCTATGGGTAGAGAAACTACATAAATGGAAGCAATATAAAATTGTAAATTAGAACTTTGCAATTTGCCATTTTACAGTAAGGAAACTATAAATATACTAGCTGTCAAAAGTTTTTGTATCCGATGGAATCACACGCACACACACCCCTATTGGACTGCAGCATGGCATGCAATCAGTTACATTTCCCAAAGCACTCCTTTGTAGGAAAACAAATCACGCCTGACAAAATTGCTAGAACTCTAAAGCTAGGACCAGTACCAGACACCACTGCAAATACCTGCAAGTGAACGTTCGGCATTGACCAATGCTTGTTTCTGAATAGGAATAATATACACTCTTTTCCAGTCATGGGGGACTTTGCCCAGTTTATACGATTTGTTGAAAAGTATTGTAAATGGGAGACATGGTGATTCCACAGATTCTCTCTTGAATTCTGAATGAATTCCATCTGACCCCAGAGATGATTTAGGTTTTATACCATTTATGGCTAACAGGGCTTCCTCCTTGGTAAAAATACAGAATTCAGTATGTGATGGCTGACCTTTTATTTTGCCAGTGTTGTTTTTTTTTTATCAAAAACTATACAAAAATAATTATTTAAGATATTGGCTATAGTAGTGGGGTCTCTTATAGTCTCATCATTGTCAACTAATGTCCCAGTATGTCTATCGCAAATCTTATTGTTAATGTATGAAAAAAATAATTTCTAATTGTCCCTGGTGTGCGCTATCTTAAATTCTAATTTTTTCCTTTCTTATTTAATTAATTCTTTAGTTGCCTTTTGCTCTGCCCTGTATTTAGATTTTGTTTGTTCAGGGGGATACCTTTTAACGGTTGTATAGGCACGCTCTTTTTTTATAATTTGCCTCTTAATATATTTTGTTAACCATGGTGGGGATTTTGCCCTTATTGTTGTACATAAAGCAAAAGTATAACAATAAGGACAAAATCCCCAGCGTGGTTAACCAATAATATTAAAGGGCAAATGAAAAATAAAATTAAAAAAAGAGCGTGCCTATACAACCTTTAAACGGAATCCCATGGAACGAACAAAATCTAAATACAGGGCTGAGCAAAAAGCAACTAAACAAATTAAAAAAAAAGGAAAACATTAGAATTTAAGATAGTGCTCACTAGGGACAATCAGAAATCTTTCTTTTCATACGTTAACATTAATGTGCTAAAAAATCATTGAGTGTGTAACATTGAAACATAGAATTTGACAGCAGATAAGGACCACTTGGCCCACCTAGTCTGCCCATTTTCCTACCTGATGGATAAGCTGCAGATTCTAGTTAACCAACAGCCTACTTCCTCCTACCTCTCACTAGAATTGCTTTATGCCTGTCCCATGCATTCTTGAATTCTCCCACTGTTCTTGACAACACAACCTCCTCAGAAAGGCTGTTCCATGCTCCCACAACCCTCTCCGTGAAAAAATACTTTCTAACATTACCTCTAAGCTGCCCCCCCATTATCTTCAAATTGTGCCCCCTTGTTCTTGCACGTCTCTTTTTCTGAAAGATGCTACCCTCTTGGACTTTGTTGATCTCCTTGAGGTACTTGAACGTTTCTGTCACGTTCCCCCCTCCCTCCTTTCCTCAAGGGTATACATATTAAGCTTCTTTAGTCTCTCTTCATATGTCTTCTGGTGTAGACCCTGCACAATTTTGGTTGCCCTCCTCTGAACAGCCTCCACTCTGGCTATGTCTTTGCGGAAATGGGGTCTCCAGAACTAAATGCAGTACTCCAGATGGGGTCTCACCAACTGTCTGTACAGAGGGATAACAACTTCCTGTTTTCTACTGTTGATGCCTCTCCCTGTGCATCACAGTATCCCCAGCCATCCTTACTGCCTTCTCACATTGCATGCCCACCTTTAGGTCATCTGATATCATTACTCCCAAGTCCTTTTCGATTTTTTTTGTTGTTAGTATCTCACCCCCATTATGTATTCTTCCCTTAGGTTTTTGTTTCCCAGGTGCATTACCTTGCACTTCTTTTCATTGAATCTGAGCTGCCATACATTTGACCATTCCTCCAACCTTGCCAAGTCCCTTTTCATCCTTTCCACCCCACCTTGTGTATGAACCCTGTTGCAGATCTTTGTGTCGTGTGCAAAGAGACATATTTTTCCTTCCAGGTGCTCTCCAGTGTCACTTATAAAGACATTAAAGAGGACCAGTCCCAGTACTGAACCATGCGGTACCCCATTAGTTATCCTCCTTTTTCACTGTGAACTCTGTTTACTATTACCCTTTACGTCCTGTTGTCCAGCCAATTTTTTATCCAGGCTACCACCTTGGGAACCACTCCAAGGCTGGCTAACTTGTATATTAGTCTTTTGTGTGGGACTGTATCAAATGCCTTGCTAAAATCTAGGTAGGCCATATCCACAGCCCCTCCCAGGTCTACTACTTTGGTCACGTAGTCAAACAAATCTATTAGATTCGTCTGACACGACCTTCCCGCTGTGAGTCCATGCTGCTTTGGGTCCCTTGCCCCACTGGCCTCTAGGTACTCAACAGTCCTTTTCCTTCAGAAGTGATTCCATCATTTTCCCTACCACTGAAGTCAAACCAGCTGGTCTATAGTTTCCTGCCTCTGCCATGCTCCCACTTTTGTGAAGTGGAATCACATCCACCCTCCTCCAGTCCTCGGGTACCACCCCATCCTCCCATGATTTGTTAAAGAGAGTAGTCAGTGGTGTCACTAGTTCTACCCTTAGTTCTTTTAGAATTCTGGGGTGAATCCCATCAGGCCCCATTGCTTTGTCCACCCTCGGTTTCAAAAGTTCTTTCAAAATCCTTTCTTCTGTGAATGGACTGGTATTGACCCCCTATCCAGAGTGTTTCTCGTTTGATTTAGGTACCTCTCCATCCTCTTCTGTTGTGAGTACTGAGCAGAAATATTCATTCAGTATCCCTGCTTTTTCACTATCACCCTCTGCCCACATTCCCTCCCCTTTATTAAGTCTCCGTATCCCTCCATTGGTCTTTCTTCACTCCCTAATGTACCTCTAAAAGGTTTTATCGCCCTTCGTAACAGAATTGGCCATCTTTTCCTCGGTTTGGGCCTTTGCTATTCTGACTGCCTTCCCTGCCTCCTTCTGCTTTAACTGATAGTTCTCTGACCTACTCCTTCTGTGTTTTCTTATATTTTCTGAATGCTATCCTTTTCTCCTTAACCTTCCCTGCCACCTCTTTTGAGAACCGTAGTGTTTTTTTCCTTCATTTTGTTTTATTGATTTGCTTCACACAAAGGCTTGTTGCCTCTGTGATGGCTGTTTTGATTATTCCCCATTGTTCCTCCTCCCCTCCTTCTTGCCCATTTGCTAGTGCTTTTCTGAGGCACTCTCTCATTTTCCCAAATCAGCCCTCCTAAAGTCCAGTACTCTTGCTTTTGTATGGCTTGACTCTATGGCTTTGTTTATTGTGAACTACACTGTTTGGTGGTCTCTTGTTCCCAGATGGCTACCCACTTCTAAATCTGAGATCCTTTCTCCGTCCCCATTTGAGAGTATCATCTCTAAGATTGCTCCCTCCCGAGTGGGTTCAAACACTAGCTGTCTGAGGCATGCCCCTTGTAGGGCATCAAGAATGACCCTGCTCCTGGATGTGCCTGCAGCAAAGGTGCTCCACTTAACATTTGGCATATTCAGGTCCCCCATCAACAGTATCTCCCCTTTTTCTGCCATTTTAAGGGTGCCTTCTATCATTTCCTTGTCCATTCCCTCCCCCTGAGATGGGGGTCTGTACACAACTCTCATGTGGATTGTGGTGCCATTTCCTGTCTCCAGGGTGACCCATAGTGACTCATTTACTTCATGTTTACTCTTTAGTTCTGTTGCTTTAATCCCTTCCCTTACATAGAGAGCCACTCCTTCTCCTCTTCTACCTTCCCTGTCCCTCCTGTAGGTTGTATATCCTGGTATGTTGACATCTCAGTCATGATTCTCTGTATACCATGTTTCAGTGACTGCCACAATATCCAGGCATCCCTCTTCCATCAAGGCCACTAGTTCAGGGAGCTTGTTACACAGCCTACGAGCATTGGTACTCATCACCCTCCATTTTTTGATGGCCTTACCCCATTTAGCCCCATCCCTGTTCTTACTGCCATTGCCTTTTTTTTTGCATTTACCCCTGTCCTGCTTCTGAATGACTTCTCTACCTTGGTGATTACCTCGCTAATTACTGTGTTTTGTGGGGGGAGACTAGGATTTCCCCTTCTCCTTTTCAGTGCTTCCCCCCTTGGCTAGTTTAAATGCTTGCCATTGAAGCATTTAAACCTATCACCTAGGATCCTGGTTCCACCCCTGGACAGATGCGGACCATGTCGCCTGTATAGGCCTGCATCCCTCCAGGTGGCTCCCCAGTCCCCAATGAAGCCAAAACTCTGAGTTCTACACCAGTTTTACAACCATTCATTGAATCCCATGGTGCGGAGTACCCTAGTATCATCCTTGCCATAGACAGGAAGCACCTCCGAGAAGGTTACCGTTCCTACTATTTTGTCTTAGGCCCCTCCCCAACTCTACAGATTCCTCTTGCATTGCTCTGATCCCATTCCCAGCCAGGTCATTTGTCCCTAGGTGGACAATGACATCCAGCTCCCTCCCTTGTGCAGCTGCTCCCACAATCCTGAGGATTTTCTTCCTGTCCCTCCAAGCCATGGCGCCAGGCAGGCACCTTACCTCCCTCTTCCCTTCCTCCCCCACTTCTACCCCCCCCAATGATCGAGTTCCCTACCACAAGTTGTTTCCTTTCCCTGTGGGGTCTCGTGCCACCCTCCTGTGGGTCTCCTTTGTGGAGGTTTCCAGAATCCTCCTTGGTCTCCACTGCAGGTGCCTCCATAGAGGAACCACTCTTCGCCAGAACAGCATATGAATTATTGAAAGGTACAGCTGGAGGGATGCATCTCTGTTCCACCACCCTCTCCCTCCCTGAGCCCACCTTGGTCCAACCACTCCTCTTTCTTGGAAATCTCTGAGGAAGCGGCGGTGGCTCTGGTGGTCCCTGGGTGGGGGAAGAGGTTTCACAAATCCTAGCCAGGTCAGCCTGGAGACGGGCAACTTCCTCCCTCAGACCAGAGAGGTACCTACAAATAGGGCAGCATCGCAGCCTCCAGAATGTCTCCCGGAACACTGCCGCCCCACAGCCATTGCACTGCATCACTCCCATCATGACTTATTTTGTGTCCCCTCTCCTGTTGCTTTGTATGCTTACTCTCTCCTCCCTCTATGTATTTTTCCACTTATTTTCCTACTGCCTATGTACTCTTACAACTCTCACCCTTCCTGTTCTGGGACAGGAACTTCCTGTAGTCTTCAGTAGTCTTCTTCCTCCTTACTTGGACTCAGACCTCCAGCAGCTAGGGGGGGAGAAAGAGCTATTTTTTTCCTTCAAGGTTGATGAAACTAATGTGTCTCAGTGAACCTTCCCTTCCTACTGCCAAACAGGAAGTTCCTGTTGTCAGTCAGATCAGTTGGCTATAAAAGTAGAACTGGCTTTGGGTGGGAAGGTGTAGGGATGGGAAGGAGGGTAATTAGTAAGAAAATCTGTAGCTTTTTTAGTCAGCTGCTTGCTCTGAAAGCAAGATTCCCTCTGCCAGAAACTAGCAGCAGGAAGCTGTAATTGGAGACAGCTGCTTTCGTACTGCTCAAGCCACACCCCCAATTAACTCCTCTACTCATGATTTAGCAAACTAAGTTGATACAGCCCCCTACCCCCAAACAAAGAAACACAAGAGACTTTTTTTTTTTTTACTTAAATGAGACCCTCTGCTTCTAATAAAGTATATGTTTGCTTAATCCCAACAGGCACTGACTCCTGCTGAAATATAAGTGATTTATTAGTAATTTATTATATATTTTAAGTATTATTATATTTTGAAACATTCTTGATTCATCTGTTTGCAGAATCTATTGGATTAAGCTGTGTTGTAGAATGAACTGATACAGTACATACGAACAAGTGTATTCCGTATTCTCGTGATACTGCTTCAGGTCTTTGCATTTGTTTGGCTGTGGAAGAACTCACATTGTAAGATGAAAAAATAATTTGAAGGGCTGTCCAATGCATTGTGCATGTTGATGGGTAACCTGGGTTCTTAAGCTGACTTGGGGTGCTCTGGGCAGGCAGACCTGGTTCCCAGTCCAGGGAGGGGTTGGTGTTGTGTTTGCCTCTGTAGTAGGGACCCCTGTGGTGGACCTGTGAGCTTGCTTTCCACGGGGGGGGGGGGACTGCATGTGTGCGAGGCTGCCTGTGGGCTGTATAGTGCCACTGAGTGGGTTGAGGGTGGTGGGAGGACTGAAAAACTAAAAACAAATGGCCACTGTCTGAATGATGGCCCCCTGTACACTCAGCACCACGACATGGAACCTACAGTAGATAAATGTCTCCTGGGACCCCATTACAGTGGAGGAGGGGGAAGATGTGGGGAACAGAGGTGACAGGTTAGTGAAAAGATGAGACTGGGTGGCTTCTGGGGGCCAGAAACGAGCTAATGTTTGGCTACCATGGAAAAACAATTTACGGAAATAAGTAAGTTACTCGTAAAGAGTTGTTGCCATGACAATGGCAATACACATTTTGCAACAAGATTATGTTGCTAATTTAGATTGCCTAAATTCAGCCTCTGGCTTTATGTTAGAAACATTTTTTTCAGTACCTTCATTACTGTGTTTTTTCCTACATTTGTTGTTCACTCATTGGGGAGTCGGGCTTTCCCTTGGCCCATTCCACAAGCCCTTCCATAGCTCTGGAGTGATTTCCACTGTGCACAAATATCCCTAATCCCCATCTAACTTGGACAGTCCCCATTTGGTGGGGCTAGCTAGCCAAGGACGGATGGCAGCAAGAACTATTCAAACTCAAGATGAGAGATGGGGGACCTGAGCGCCCCAACTGTGCAAGAGTGCATTTTCAGAAGTACGCCCATCCCCCGTTCTCCCCAGTCCCTCTACCCCTTCTGCTGACTCTCTATACGTGGGCGGAGATTAAGCTGCCCATCATCTGTTTAGGATTGGACATCCTAAACTGCATCACGTGTGTGTGTAGGGGATTCTAAATCACTCTGCTAGCCTTTTGTCTCTGAAATCCCTGTCTTATTCTGTCTCCACAGAGTTGAAAGATCTACAGATCAGGTTATCAAACCGGTCAATGTGGAAGCTTTGTCAAAATGGGTTGGAAAAATGCCTCCAGATGTTGTGCATGACATGCCAGTAATAGCACCAATGTTGGCAAAACTTGGTTATGATCCATTTGCCAATCCTCCCAATTATGGAAAACCAGATTATAAAGTACTTTTAAACAGTAGAAGGGTAAGTATTAAATCTGGTTTACTGTGTGAAGTATGTTTTTTTTTTTTTTGTTATAATTGAAACTTGTTAGAGGGGAAAAAAGACAAGTTATTACTTGAAATGTAGTTAAAGAATTACATCTGTATGTTTGCTTACACTGCAGTAATGACAAAAAAAGTCCAGTTTGTTCAATACTTTATGCAGGACAATGCTGGCACAACACCGTTAGTAGTCTAAGTTAAATGAGTGGCACTGCATGAGGAAACATTTTGAACAATAGAATTCCGTGATGCCACAGTGCTGTTGGCATGGTTTACAGCTACCAGTCATCTCTTGTGTATGGGAGTGGTTTGCTGGTGTGCAGGGGTGTCATAGGCAGTCAGAATCATACAGCAAACAATTGACAGAACACGAGTATTCCACAGCATTCACAGAAAGCGACAGTGCGTCAGCATTCCACAAATTCAAACAGTTTACATTTAAACATGTATTTCTCTCTGTGTTTTATTGCAGTAGTTTAAATGTGTTATGATTTTACAGGTTGAACACTTCCGTTTTTCTTCTCACTATTGGTATACAAAAAATATAAATGTTGATTGAACAATATTTAGCATTTACTTTGTTTAACAAAATGTTACACCATACTGTATTTTAAAAAAAAAAAAAAAGCTTTTTATACAGGGAAAGCTATATCTTCTCCATTGGGCCATACCTTTGGAACCTGTAAGCCGTTGGCATCAGGACCTTCTGAAAACATTTACCTCGCTTGGGACCACCCATGATAACCTACAACATTGGTGACTATAAAACACAGGCAGTCACCTCACTTCTTTCTTTCACTGTCGAGCTCTCAGACCTACAGAGAAACAACGCTGACGTTTCTTTTGTAACAACTAGTTTTTATATCAATGTACTGTAGTTTCTGTATGCAATCATTAAAAGAACCTCTCTGTTTCAAACAACATGAAGTCTTGCTATATTATGACATATGCAGTGAGTCCCAACCTTCGAACTGCTCCGGAGGTGAAAGAGTTAACTTTCCATGCCAGGCATGGAACACTGAGCTCGAGCTCAGTTGAAACTCTGTCTGTTGTTCTTCAAACTCAAACCGTCAGATTCTTTACTCCACCTCACTGAACAGTCGCTCCGGAGATTTCTCCTTCTGCTCGGTTCATTTTGTCAGTTAAAGTATTGTTTTCTCGGTTTTCAATCAAATTAAACCGCAACTGGCTTGGGTTCAGACTCTGTCTGTGGTATTTGTGAGTACTAGATAGGTTTTACATTGATTTCTATTCTGTGTGGAACTTGTAAACGGTTTATCGGTTCGGTTTGAACCGATTAGGTTGTTTAAAATATATTAATCTGTCATTTAGAGTATGGTTACCGGTTCTTATCGGTTCTAAAAAAATGGATTTTGTTACGTTTTTTTCCACGACCCGTGACACGATTGGGAACCGATAGGAGGGTCTTACCTGGCGGATTGCCATAAATGGGTAAGTTTGGTTAGGACAGGCACTATGTCTGAGAAACCCAAAAGAAAAACCGGGCCCACTGGGTTTCAACACTGCAGTGTCTGTGGGGAAGTCTTTGCCAAGGCTGACCCCCACACCACCTGTGTTTATTGTCTGGGGTTTGACCACCTCAATGCAGACTGCCAGATTTGTAAAAATTTTCCTGCAGCTACCCTGGAAAAGAGAGTTGGTAGGCTCAGGGAAAGGGAGGCCAAAAAGTCCGCTGAACCGGATGGCCAGCCCAGTTCGGTTCCAACCGAACCGGAGGGAGTGCCCTCTGACCAGGGCGAGACTTCCTCAGGCAAAAGGAGATCTGACTCCGAGGAGTCGGTTCTAGCAAAAAGGACTAGGAAATCAGCTGGTGTGGAGCCAAAATTTTCCTCTCCAACCGCTGAAGAAATAGCCAAAGCGATTAAAATTGTCCACTCGCTTTCCCCGGTTCCGACCGAACCGGCACCATCAGGTAAGCGTACGGTTCAGCCGGTTCAAGAGTATGATTTAGAGGAATATTATGAACCGGAGGAGGGGGAGAGGAGTATGAGGAGAGTGAATGTGGATTTGAAAGTCTGGATGTGCCCATCTCCCCAGACAGACCTTCAGGATGTCTCCTCCTAGGCTTTCTGAGTCCGCTTCTCATTTTACGTTTTACAAAAAAGTGGCTGAAACCCTCCAGCTCCCTATGGAGGAAGCTGTGGATGATCAAGAGGAGCCTGACTATATGGAAATGATGGATATCCCAGAGTCGAGGAGACTGTCTATTCCTTTGCATAAATCTTTTGGGAAACAGACAGTTAAAATTCTAAAACTCCTCGCAGTATACCTCCTGTGGATAAGAGAATGGACAAGAGGATACATTGTCAGGCTCTGATACGGAGTTCCTTACACAACAATGCAGCCATGTTAGTAGTGCAGGCTGCAGCCTGTGACAAGGCAAATATTCCCTTGGCTTCACACCCCTGACAAGGACTCCAGGAGGATTGATGCCACGGCAAAAAGAAACAGTACATGGCAGCATCATTGGGACTCAGACAGGCAAATTATATGGCTTATGTTGCTAGATACCAGAAATCCAGATGGGATACTGTTATGGCTCTCAAAACAGGTCCCTGGCCAGCTTGCCAAGGAGCTGGAGCAGGTGGCTGCTGATGGTATTGAGGCATCCAAGGTGCAATTCCATGCTGCAGTGGACTCAATGATGTGTCATCAAGAGTCATGGCTACATCTGTGGCACTTCGCAGAATGGCTTGGCTCAGATGTACTAGCCTGTCACAGGATACCCAGACTAAGGCCATGGATTTTCCTGTTGTGGGTAATTCTTTGTTTGGGGAGCAGAGAGAGAATTACATGAAGAAAATGGATGAGTATAGGACCACCTAAAGGAGTGCACAGGCCAAGGAAAGGCAGGCCACTCCTCAAAGGCAGCTTTCCAGGGGCAGGCCTTTTCATAGGCCGTTTTACCAAGCCCAGGCCTCCTCTTCTGCTTATGCCCAGAGGGGGTTCTTTAGAGGGAGAGGCAGACGGGGTACAAGCAGGCCTGCTTCCACCTCTCAGCCCAAAGCCCCTGCCAAGCAGGCACCCTGATGGGGTCGCCAGGGCCGATTCTCAGCTACCTGTAGGGGGCAGGCTGGCTTACTTTGTCCAGGACTGGAAGTCTCTGACATCAGACAAGTGGGTCTTGGAAGTAGTAAGCCAGGGACTGGTTCTCAGCTTCAAAAAGTTTCCAAAGATGAGAACCAGATCCTTTACACCTGCAAATCCACCGGAGGCACTTGCCCTAGAGGCAGAGGTTTCTTCCTCCTGGCTCTCAGAGCTGTGGAAAGGGTTCCACCTCACACAGGGCAAAGGATTGTACTCCAGGTACTTCTACCCCAAAAAAGACAGGAGAATGGCAGCCCATCCTGGATCTCAGATATTTAAACAAGCACCTTTTAAAACCAAAATTCAAAATGGTGACTCTGGGAATTATTCTACCCTCTCTAAGGCCAGGGGACTGGCTAGCGTCCCTGGACCTCAAGGATGCCTACTTCCATATTCTCATCAGAAGCTCCCATCGAAAGTACCTCAAGTTCGAGCTGCCCTCGGGCCATTACCAGTTCAGAGCAATGCCCTTTGGCCTCACCTCTGCTCCAAGGGTGTTCACAAAATGCCTGGTAGTAGTAGTTGCTTCCCTAAGAAGGCAAAAAATTGCCATCTTCCCTTACCTGGACGACTGGCTCATAGTAGGCCAGTCTCCAGACCAAGTCAAGTTACATTTACAGATAACTCAGCAACTGCTCACCTCTCTAGGTTTCCTCCTGAATCTTTCAAAGTCAGTCCTAGAGCCTGTCCAGCTCCTCACCTTCATAGGTGCAGAGCTGAACACAGAGAAAGCCAGAGCCTTCCTTCCTTTGGACAGGGCAAGGACCCTAGTCTCTCTGGCCTCCTCATTCACCCTGTAAGTCTCTCGACCAGCAAGGCATTTTCTACAGCTCCTGGGGCACATGGCTGCTTCTACAGCAGTAGTGCAGGGAGCAAGATTTCAGATGAGGGACATCCAGTTCCATTTGAGAGCCTTTTGGTCTCAAAGGAAAGACCCTCTAACCAAATTGATCCCAGTAACTCAAACCCTGATCCAGGCTCTACAGTGGTGGCAGGATCAGAGCAATCTGAGACAAGGGGTTCCCTTTGTCACCCAGTCTCACTCCTTAATCCTTACTACAGATGCATCCCTCTTGGGGTGGGGAGCTCACATGGGCAACCTCACTACCCAGGGATTGTGGTCCCCTCAGGAATCTCTGCTCCACATCAACCTGTTGGAACTCAGAGCAGTTTTTCTAGCACTTCAAGTTTTTTCCAAATCTGTTCAGAACAAAGTTGTACAGGTCAGAACAGACTACACCACCACAATGTGGTACATCAATAAGCAAGGGGGCACTCTGTCTATGGCCATGTGCACTGAAGCAATGAAGTTGTGATCTCTGGCTTACTCCCTGAACACCTCCCTTACGGCAGTTCACCTCCCAGGCAAGGACAATGTCCTGGCAGATGCTCTCAGCAGGATTTCCCATGGCCATCACGAATGGTCACTGGACCCCCTGGTCTTGGAGGTGATATTTGCCAGATGGGGCACCCCGTAGATAGATCTTTTTGCAGCCCCAGACAATCACCAACTTCCCTCTTTTTGTTGCAGGCCCCCAGTGTTGGGCTCAGTCCCTCTGGATGCCCGAGTTCTCAGTTGGGAAGGGAAGTTCCTCTATGCTTTCCCCCCTTCCCTCTCCTGTTCAAAGTGCTAGTCAAAATCAGATCTCAATCCTGCAAGATGATCCTGATTGCCCCAGATTGGGCAAGACAACACTGGTATCCACTCCTACTGTCCTTAGCAGTCCATCTTCCCCTGTGTTTTCCCAGGAATCATAACCTGTTAACCTGTGCTCAGGGGAGGGCTTGGTACCCGAACCTCAAATCTCTCAATCTCAAGGCCTGGCTCTTGAAGGGTTAGTTTGCTGATCTACACCTCTCCCAAGGTGTAATGGATATTCTGAAGGCTTCTAGGAAATCTTCCACCAGGACTACCTATAATTCCAAATGGAAGAGGTTTTCCATATGGTGTTCTGGGAAGCATATTTCCCCAGAATCTGCTGATTTACCCACAGTCCTGGATTATATGGTCCATTTAAATACCTAGGGGCTGAGACCAGCTACCCTAAAAGTACATTTGGCAGCTGTGTCTGCCTTTATTTCAGCAGGTAAACCCTCTTCTCTTTCAGCCCATCCTGTATTCTCCAAGTTTTTTAATGGATTGCTTCACACCAACCCTCCATTCAGGGACCCTGCCCCTGCCTGGGATCTTAATGTTTGCATTGCTCAGCTTATGCAACTGACCTTTGAGCCTTTGTCTTCAGCAGAGCTTAAGTACTTGACTTGGAAGACTGTGTTTCTGGTAGCCATTACTTCTGCCAGACGCATAAGTGAATTACAAGCCTTGTCAGTGGAGCCTGATTTTTATCTCCTTCCATAGAGATAAGGTGGTCCTCAGGACTAACAGGAATTTTCTGCCTAAGGTGGTTTCAGATTTCCACCTTAATCAATCTATATCTCTTCCAGTGTACTTCACTGATCATTCTTCCTCTGGCGAGAGGAGGCTGCACAGTTTAGATGTGAAGAGAGCCCTTAGTTACTACATAGAGCATACCAAGGGTCACAGGTTTGACTCCCTCCAACTGTTCCTCACTTATTGTGAGGTTGGTAAAGGGAAACCTGCCACTAAAAGATCCATTGCCAGGTGGATTGTCTCTTGTATCCAATTCTGTTATGAAAAGCTGGGTAAGGATCCTCCCTCAGGCCTGAGGGCTCACTCTACCAGAGGTACAGTTGCTTCCCTGGCTGCTGCCAGGAACATCTCTATTCTAGAGATATGCGTCGTTACATGGAAACAGTTCACACTTTTACCAAGCATTACTCCCTGACATCCAGGCTAGGAGTGATGCTCGGCTTGGCACAGCTGTGCTTCAGAGCCTATTTCCTAAGTAGGTTCTGACCTCTTCCATGGAGGTACTGCTGTGTAGTTCGTATATGTACATAAATAGCAAGACTTCATGTTGTTTGAAGAAAAATTACTCACCTTAGTAATGTTGTTTCTTCTAATGGAGTCTTGCTATATTATGACCTCCCGCCTGCCCCTCTCAGAACCTCTGTTTTTGGGATGTGGGTGGGCAGTGCAGTGTTAGCACTTAGTAGATGCCCACCTTGTTGTTTTCACTCTCCTTTTTGGGGTGACTTGGTGTTGTGTTTTCATTTTTGAGTCTCCTGACTTGAGTCTTTGCTTTGGGACCAAAAAGTGTTCCTATGTTTAGTAGCCAGTTGGCTAGTGTAGGTTTACAGCTTCCATACAGGACCTCAGTGAGTTTAGCTCAGAAGATCTGACGGTTTGAGTCTGAAGAACAACAGACAGAGTTTCAACCGAGCTCGAGCTCAGCATTCCATGCCTGGCATGGAAAGTTAACTCTTTCACCTCCTGAGCAGTTCGAAGGTTGGGACTCACTGCATATGTCATAATGTAGCAAGACTCCATTAGAAGAAACATTACTAAGGTGAGTAATTTTTTCTTAGGTTACGTACCTGCAGTTACAAGATCTACAAGGACAAGAAACATAGAATTTGACGGCAGATAAGGACCGCTTGGCCCACCCAGTCTGCCCATTTCCCTACCTACTGGATAAGCTGCAGATCCTAGTTAACCAGCAGCCTACTTCTTCCTACCCCCACCCCCTAGAATGGCCTTATGACTGTCCCATGCTTGCTTGAATTCCACCACTGTTTTTGACTCCACAACCTTCCTCCGGAAGGCCGCTCCATGCATCCACAACTCTCTCCGTGAATAAATACTTCCTTACATTACCTCTGAGCCGCCTCCATGTTTAAATTGAGGCCCTTGTTCTTGCACACACCTTTTTGAAAGATGCTACCTCTTGGACTTTGTTGATTCCTTGAGGTACTTGAACGCTTCTATCATGTCCCCCTCCTCCTTTCCTTGAAGCTATACATATTAAGCTCCTTTAGTCTCTTCATATGTCTTCCAGTGCAGACCCTGCACCATTTTATTTGCCTCCTCTGGACAGCTTCCATCCTGTCTATGTCTTTCGCGAGAGATTGGTCTCTAGAACTGCACGCAGTACTCCAGATGGGGTCTGACCAGCTGTCTGTACAGAGGGATAATAACTTCCTGTTTTCTACTGGTGATGCCTCTCCCTATGCATCCCAGTATCCCCCCAGCCCTCTTTGCTGCCCTGTCACATTGCTTGCCCACCTTTAGGTCATCTGATATGACTACCCCCAGGTCCCTTTCCATTTTTGTTGTTGTTGGTATCTCACCCCCCATTGTGTACTCTTCCCTTGGGTTTTTGTTTCCCAGGTGCATTACCTTGCACTTCTTAGCATTGAATCTAAGCTGCCATACATTTGACCATTCCTCTAACCTTGCCAAGTCCCTTCTTATCCTTTCCACCCCACCTTGTGCATCAGCTCTGTTGCAGATCTTTGTGTCATCTGCAAAGAGACATACTTTTCCTTCCAGTCCCTCTGCAATGTCGCTTATAAAGACATTGAAGAGGACCGGTCCTAATACTGAACCCTGCGGTACCCCACTAGTAACCCCCCTTTCTTCTGAGTGGACCTACTACTATTACTCTGTGTCCTATTCTCCAGCCAATTCTTTACCCAGGCTGTCATCTTGGACCCACCCCAGGCTGGCTAACTTGTATATTAATCTTTGTGGGAATGTGTCAAATGCCTTGCAAAGTCTAGGTAGGCCATGTCCACAGCCCTCCCTGATCTACTACTTTGGTCACCCAGTCAAATAAATCTATCAGATTCATCTGGCATGACCTTCCCGCTGTGAATCCATGCTGCCTTGGGTCCTGTGCCCTCTGGCCTCTAGATACCGACAATTCTTTCCTTTAGAAGTGATTCCATCATTTTCCTATCACGAGGTTAAACTAACAGGTCTGTAGTTTCCTGCTTCTGCCTTGCTCCCACTTTGTGAAGGGGAATCACATCTGCCCTCTCCAGTCCTCGGTACCACGCCATCCTCCCATGATTTGTTAAAGAGGGTAGTCAGTGGTGTCACTAGTTCTACCCTTAATTCTTTTAGAATTCTGGGATGAATCCCATCAGGCCCCATTGCTTTGTCCACCTTCAGTTTTAAGAGTTCTTTCATAACCCTTTTCTGTAAATGGCTGGTATCAACTTCTGTATCCAGAGTGTTTCTACTGTTTGTTTTAGGTACTTCTCTTCATTTGTAAATACTGAGCAAAATATTTGTTTAGTATCTCTGCCTTTTCACAGTCTCCTCTGCCCACCCTCCCACCCCTTTATTAAGCCTCACTATCCTCCCTTGGTCTTCCTTCGCCCCTGATGTATCTATAAAAGGTTTTATCCTCTTCTTAACTGAGTTGGCTATCTTTTCCTCGGTTTGGGCCTTTGCTGTTCTGACTGCCTTCCCAGCTTCCTTTTGCTTTAACTGATACAGTTCTCTGTCCTGCTCCTTCTGCGATTCCTTGTACTTCCTGAATGCTTTCTTTTCTCTTGAACCTTCACTGCCACTTCTTTTGAGAACCATAGTGGTTTCTACATCGCTTTGTTTTGTTTATTTGCTTTACACAAAGGCTCGTTACCTCTGTGATGGCAGTTTTATTATTCCCCATTGTTCTTCCACCTCCTTCCTTCCCATTTGCTAGTGCATTCCTTAGGCACTCAACCATTTTGGCAAAGTCAGCCTCCTGAAGTCCAGTACTTTTGCCTTTGTATGGCTTGACTCTATTGCTGTATTTATTGTGAACCATACTGTTCGATGGTCGCTAGTTCCCAGATGGCTACCCACTTCTACATATGTGATCCTCTCTCCATCTCCATTTGAGAGAACCAGGTCTAAGATTGCTCCTCCTAGTGGGCTCAATACTAGTTGCCTAAGGCATGCCCTTGTAGGGCATCTAGAATAACCCCACTCTTCAAGTGGCTGCTGCAACTGCACTCCAGTTAACATCTGGCATATTCAGATCACCCATTAGCAATATCTCCTTTTTCTGCCATTCTAAGTATACTTTCATCATTTCCTTGTCCATTTCTCCTGAGAAGGGGGTTCAGTACAACCCCTGTGCGGATTGTGGTGCCATTGCCTGTCTCCAAATTTACCCACAGTGCTTCTTCTCCTCCTCCCTGTTTACCCTATTGTTCTTGTTGCTTTTATTCCTTCCTTATGTAAAGAGCTACTCTCCTCCTCTTTACCCTCCCTGTCCCTCCTGCAGATAGTGTATCCTGGTATGTTTACGCCCCAGTCATGGTTTTGTTGTACCATGTTTCTGTGACTGCCATGATATCCAGATGTTCCTCCTCCATCAAGGCCACTAATTCAGGAAGCTTGTTACCCAGACTATGGGCATTGGTACTCATTGCCCTCCATTTTTTGATGGCTTTACCTTCTGTTGCAGCATCCCCCACTGACCTTTCTTCCTCGGTCTTTTTCTCATTTAGTACTCTGTTTTGTAGAGAGAGGCTGGGATTTTCCTGCTGCTTATCAGTGCCTCCCCCTTTGACTAGTTTAAAAGCTTGCCAATGAAGCATTTAAACCGATTGCTCAGAAGACTTGTTCCCTTCCTGGACAGATGCAGACCATCCTGCCAGTATAGGCTGGTGTCCCTCCAGGTGGAACCCCAGTTCCCAATGAAGCCAAACCCCTGTGCTCCACACCATGTTTTCAACCATTCATTAAACTGCATGGTGCAAATTACCCTCTCCTCCCCCATGCCATTGACAGGCAGCACCTCTGAGAAGAATACTGTGTGTTACTGTCTTAGGCCCCTCCCAACTCTCTAAAGACCTCCTGCACTGCTCTAATCTCATGATGAGCCAAGTCATTTGTCCCTAGGTGGACAATGACGCCCAGCCTCAGACTCCTTGCAGCTGTTCTCGTGATCCTGAGGATGTGCTTCCTGTCCTTCCAAGCATGGCACCAGGCAGGCACCTTACTTCAGTTTTCCTGCCCCCAGTTCTATCCCCAATAATTGAGTCCCCACCAGGAGCTGCTTCCTTTCCCTGTGGTGTCCTCTGCCTCCTTCCTGTGGGCCTCCCTTGTGACAGTTGTCATCAGTCTCCTCTGCGGGTGCATCCATAGGGGAGCTATGCTCCCCCAGAATGGTGTATGGATTGTGGAGTGGGACAACTGACTGGGTGTGCCTCTGTTCCACCAGCCTCACCCTCCCTGAGCCCACTGTGGTCCAACTGCTGTGCTTTCTTTGCAACCTCTGAGGTAGTGGTGGTGGCTCTGGTGCTCCCTGGATGGGGCAATGTGCTAACCGTGTGTGTTTGCTCTTTTGGCCTGTCCCGCAACATGAGGACTTGCAAGATCTACCAAGGATTTAACCAGGCCACAAAGGAGATGCCGGAAGAAGGCTTTGGAGACTTCACCCTGAAAGCCATGGAAGCTCAGGAAAAGGCTGCAGGATCCAAACCAGCTTCTTCCTCTTGACTGACTGGCTTGAGAAAGGAGACACCCAAGCAGTCACCAACCACATCACTGCCAAGGTCAGCAATGTCAACAGGCATATCCAAAGAAAAGCAAAAATAGTCATAGTCCTCCTCTTCTTCCAGGCACCATAAGCATAGAGAAAAACATGCTTTACCAGTGAGGTTGAGATCTTGTTGAAGGAGGGTAAGTCCTCGTCAGCATCTGCTCTGGCGCCATTGACTATAGCTCCCACCTGACCATAATTGAGGCACCAGAGTCGGGGCCTGACTCGGGCACTGCCGTACCTATTATGAAGGGTATGTTGCCTTCATCGCTGGGTTCCGTCCGTCCCATTGACAGTGGTAGCCTCGACCCCTTAACCGAGTGTCATCAACTGCCAGGTCACGCTTGCATTGTTTTTAGAGATGTTGACATGCCTGCTTCCGTTGCAGCATGTGGCTATGTCGGTTCTGTCGACAGGGCCTCTCCAGTCAGCACCATTGTCATTGGGATCAAAAAGCATGTCTGCTGCACTGAGAGTACAGCTGCTGCCTCCATCACTAACTCTGTCAGTTGCCCCTGTCATCATCCAAGATGACAAGGTGGAATACAATCCTGACCTCCTAGAAATGGAGGAGGATTTAGAGGATGATGGTGAGGCATAGGGACTGTATGAAGGAGGTTTCCCTTCCAGCTCAACCTTATCATCCTGTAATGAGGACTGTGGTATATAACCCCAGGTTTACTTCAGGGGATCCCTCCTTCTAGGTTTTATTTAAGTACAGGGTATGGTGGGATTTGAGGATGAATAAGAAGACCCCAGTAAAAGAAATCTAATGGAGTGCTTAGAAGTAACAGCAACACCTGCTATTGTGGAGTCCCCTGTTTACCCTGCAAGAAGATGCTAGATTTACTGCCTGGCACAGGCATAACACTCTGCCTGCAGTCCTCAGAAAGGCTGACAAATGCTTTTCTGCTCTGTCTGTCAAGCCTTGTTGTGCTTCTCAGCCTGAGAACGACCCCGTGGTTATCATGGCTGCACATGATCGTTCTGGGGATCTTAGGGTTATGAGTGCCTTGACTTCTGAGAAGGAGTCCAGGAAGGTGAATGTAATTGGCAAGAGAACTTAAGCCTTTTCCAGTTTGGGCCTTTGTATTGCAGACCACCAGGCTTATATGATTAACTATTAGAATGGCCTCTGGAAGTCAGCCGTGGCTATGGCACAGGCCCTGCTGGACAACCCTGCAAAGGCAGAACTGCTTAATGCTGCCTCTGTTGTCCTAGATACTGGTAAACATTTACTAAGATCAGCATATGATGCCAGATCAGCTGCCTCTGATATATGCCTGCTGGCCAAGTAGGCCACGTCTACTGTCATCAGTACCGTGGCAGAGAATGCAGTCCTCCTGTTGGACCTGCTGCCCAGGGTGGCCATTCCAAGGCACTCAGAGGTTCTGATTTAGGTGGACTTGCCACCCCTGGCAGCTCCTGACTCCACACTTCCTCCCCCTCCCCCTCCACAGCTGCTGCCAGGGGTGCAAGTGGGGGGAAGAATATCCCTGCATCTGCCAAAATGGAGGGAGATCACCTTAGAGGAATAGGCCCAGGAAATGGTGGAAAAGGGGCACACACTGGAACTACTCTCCAAACCTCCAGTGCATACTTCACCCCATTCTCATTACCTTCCGGGACACCTGTCCCTGTTGAGGGAAGAAGTTCAGTCCCTGTTTCAGAAAATGGCCATAGAGCCTGTTCCTCCTAAAGAGGGGAACAGAGGTTTTACTCCGGATACTTTATGATCCCAAAATCCACTGGGGGCTTGCATCCCTTGTTGGACCTTAGAGCCCTAAACAAATTAATTGATGCAAAAAGTTCAAATTGTGTCTCTTCAGGCTCTCATTACCCTTTTGCAAAAATGAGATTGACTTTGTGCTGTGGACATGAAGAATGCTTAACTACATATAAAAATTGGAACACCCCACAGGCAGTACGTCAGATTCACACTGGAGTACTGCCCTTGTCAGTTCTGAGTATTGCCCTGTGGCTTCTCCTCAGCACCGCAGGGATTTACCAGATGCTTCGTAGTTGTGGCCGCAGCCCTCCAGAGGGAGGGCAATATGTCTTCCCTGTTTGGATTACTGGCTCCTGCAGGGCCTGCCCTGGGAGGTGGTCCAGTACACAGTACAGTTGAACCCACTTAAGTAAATATTGCTTAAGTGCATATTCCGCTTAACTGAATATTATTCTCTGGTTCCGATTTCTGTGCTATACTTTCCAGCAAAAAAAAAACTTAAATGTATAAGAAATCCCATTTAAGTGGATTAAAAATTTGTTGTTTTCATGCCTTGCCTGTTGTTTCACTGCATTTAATTGCCAGATGCCATGGAGCTAATCACAATCCCCTTTACAGCTACTCCACATAACCGCACAAGGTATTAATGGTGTTACTTGTGCTAGTTAAAGCCTCGTCTCAATATTCTCATCCACTCTTCACTGTCTGCTCACAATCACCACAGTGATCAAGTTCTTTCATCCCAAATGGAGGAAGAGGAGGATGACGATGTGTGCGAGGAGGTAGAACCTGTCCCCACAATTGCAGAAGCACAGGACTGTTTAAAACGTCTACGGCGATTTCTGGAGTTGAATGCCACAGTAGAGGATGATTTCAAGCCGTACTACGAGCTTGAAGATGTCTGCACCAAACTTAGCTTACCCCTCTGATTAAAGTGCAGTATTGTACCTGTACTGAACAGTACAGTATTACAGTAGTTTAACTACTGCTTTCTAATTTTTATTTTTTTGTACATGCTTCACTGCTAAAATTAAATGTACTGTACTGTGTATAGAATGTTTACTTTAGTAAACAGCATAACTAAAGCATGCTAAGTCTGAGTGCTGCAGTGTTTCTATTAAACGTCATCCAATACTGAAAATGTTAATTTCACTTTAGCATATAGCCCACTTAAGTGTATAAATTCAGATGGAATGAAGGGTATACACTTGTATACTCTCTGTGGCACAACTGTGCAGTGCATTGCATTCTTAATCAAAAGGTTGGTGGTTCAGGTCCACCTAGCAATAGTTTTAGGGAGGCAGTATAGCGCAGTGGCTTAAGACAAATCTGGTGACATTCAGCAGACCAGACCGGGGTTTGAATCTCACAGCTTCCACTTGCATACTGTGTGACCCTGAGCAAGTCACATAACTTCCCTGTGCTCCCAGGCCGCTCCTGTAAAAAGCTTTCAGCTTAGTGTGCTACTCCTGAAAACAACTAACTAACTAACTAAATAAATAAATAAATAGGCTAAATTTACCCTTTCGAACCCATTGCTCTGATCTGTACAATCAGTCATCTTCCTTATCTTTTGAAAATCGAGTACTTTATAAGATGGGCATTTTCTTGTTTAAAGTTAAATGTAATTTTTTTCCTTATTCTATTTCTTTAATGTTTCCTAGATTAGTTAATGCGTTGTTTACTAGGTCCCAGCACAATTATAAATTTAAAATACCATTTTTTAAGACTACTTTTGGGCAAAGATCCTTATTATTTAGAGCACCTAGTTTTTTTAATAGAATTCCGTTAGAAATTGTTCAGAATAGTTATTTTCAGGTTCACATGAAATCTTCAGAAGTTGTTAATAATAACTCCTGTCAGGGTTTTAAGACACGGTTAAAACAGTGGCTATCTTTGGAAACATGTCATATTTTTATGTATTGTATTTTATTGATTGAATGTTTTGTTTGTATTATGTTTGTTCGTTAATTTTTTGTGTGTTTTTTAGTTTTAAACTTGTCTCCAATGAAAACGGGCAGTTTGCTTATTTGGATTTACAAGTAATAAAAATGAAAAAAATGAAAATTAAGCGGGTTGCATTGTATCTCAGATGCTGCAGTTGTTTGACGAACTCGGTGTCATGGCCAGTGTACCAAAATCTGTTCTCACTCCAGCCAAAGCCCTGATTGCTCAGGCCATCTAGTGCGCAGGAGCCACTGTATGTCTGCCAGGACTATGCTCTGCCTTCTTGGTCTTATGGCAGCTGCTACTGTAACTGTCCCTTTTTCGCGCCTCCATAAGAAAATCCTATAATGGATTTTTCAGGTACAGTGGAATCAGCTGATGGACAAGTTGGAACAAGTGAACCTTGTTATGTCTCCTCTCAGAACATCTGCTATAGTGGATGGAACCTCTGCTGTTGTTTAGGGTGTCCCATTCTTTTCCCACCTCCGGAGCAAATTCTTACAATGAGTGCCTCTGGAGTAGGACGGGGTGCCCACCTAGGCCTTTACCAAACCCAGGAGTTGAATCTCCACATCAGTGTTCTGGAGTTGAGAGCTGTTCTTCTTGGGCTTCAGGCCTTCCAAGAACCCCTCTCTCCAGTTCTCTTGTTCATACAAATGGACAACATCAGAGTGGTGCACTATATCAGCAAACGAGGGGGCACTCTCTCATGGCTTACAGTTGTCCGCCAGTTTTCTCCCAGGAGTCCAAAATATCTTAGTTGATAGGCTGTCATTCCCAGTCTTGGATACATAAGTGGAAACTGCTGACCTTCATGGTAAACAGCTTCTTCACAAGATGGGGGTCATCCAGAGTTGGACCTTTTTGCATCTCCACACAATGCTGAACTTCTGCTTTTCTGCTCACTCACTCCAAGGCTTGGAGTTTTTTGATGAGACCCGTTATCCCTCTCTTGGAGGAGGAGGTTCCTTTATGCATTCCCTCTGATCCCTCTCATTCAAAGGGTTCTCAAGTTGCAGGCAGAATGGACCTTCTTGATACTGGTTGCCTCCCTCTGGCCTCGCGAGATATGGTTTCCACTTCGCAGCATCTGGCAGTGGAACCTCCAGTTCAGTTGCCCCTGTGTCGGGGTCTACTGCTCCACGACAGGGGATACCTGTCCACCAGACCTCCAGTCCTTCCACCTGCATGCTTTGCTCCTGGGGATGTAGCCATTACGCATTTTGTGGTTTCTCCTAGGTGGCTAATGTCTTGCTGGCAACTAGGAAGACTTCCTCTAGACATATGTATTAGCTGAGATGGTAGCGTTTTTTTTTGTTCAGTGTGCTTCCCAATCTGAGGACCCTTGTATGTGTACTGTTAATACTGTAGTTGCCTAGCTGCTGTCTCTGTAAGACTCTGATCTGCAGTACTCCTCTATTAAGGTGCACTTGGCTGCCATTTATTGATCAGTAATTATTGATTAATAATCGAGTTAGTCAGCCTGGGAATGGGTCCCAGGGTGGTAGCCTGGGTAGCAAACTGGCCGCACAACAGGACACAGAAAGTAACAGTGAATGGAACACATTGTGAAGAAAGGGGGGTTACTAGTGGAGTACCTCAGGGCTCAGTACTGGGTCCAGTCCTCTTTAACATCTTTATAGGTGACATTGCAGAGGGTCTGAAGGGAAAGGTATGCCTCTTTGCAGATGACACAAAGATCTGTAACAGAGTTGATACACAAGGTGGGGGTAGAAAGGATGAGAAGGGACTTGGCAAGGTTGGAGGAATGGTCAGACATATGGCAACTTAGATTCAGTGCAAAGAACTGCAAAGTAATGCACCTGGGAAACAAAACCCAGGAGAAGAGTACACAATAGCAGGGAGGTACTAACAACAACAAAATGGAAAGGGACCTAGGGGTAGTCATATCAGATGACCTGAAGGTGGGTAAGCAATGTGAGAAGTCAGTAAGGAGAGCCAGGGGGATACTGGGATGCATAGGAAGGGGCAACACAAGTAGAAAAGAGGAAGTGGTTATCCTTCTGTACAGACAGTTGGTGAGACCCCATCTGGAGTACTGTGTGCAGTTTTGGAGACCTCATCTACGCAAGGACATAAACAGGATGGAAGCAGTCCAGAGGAGAGCAACTAGAATGGTGCAGAGTCTGCATCAGAAACCATATGAAGAGAGACTGAGAGAGCTTAATATGTATACCCTTGATGAAAGGAGGGACGGGGGGACATGATAGAAACGGTCAAGTACCTCAAGGGAATCAACAAAATCCAGGAGGGTAGCACCTTTCAGAAAAAGAGATGTGTAAGAACAAGGGGGCACAATTTGAAGATAGAGGGGGGACGGCTCAGGGGTAATGTGAGGAAATGTTTTTTCACAGAGAGAGTGGTGGATGCATGGAACTGCCTTCCTGGGGAGGTTGTTGGGTCTAAAACAGTGGGGGAATTCAAACATGCGTGGGACAGACATAAGGCAGTTGTAGTGAGGGGGTGGCAAGAAGTAGACTGTTGGTTAACTAGAATCTGCAGCTTATCCAGTAGGTAGGGGAATGGGCAGACTAGGTGGGCAAAGTGGTCCTTATCTGCTGTCAAAGTCTATGTTTCTATATTTCTATTTTGGCTTTCCATGCCCCTACTGATGGAAGCATGGTTGCACAAATGGAAGTGTCCCTACCTTTTTGAAGGGTATTCTGCACATGCGTCCCCTGATTCATAAACTGGTTGTGTCATGGGACATTAATTTTATTTTTGAGAAGTTGATTCTGCCTCCTTTTGAGCCTGCTGCAGCTTGTGAACCATGCTTCCTTTACTGGAAGGTGCTTTTTCTGGTTTCTGTTACCTTGGCCTGAAGGATTTCTGAACTTCAGTCTTTTGTGTGTGCAGTGTGTATTCCTACCTGATCTTCTATAAGGATAGGGTGGCATGGCATACGAATCTGCATTTTTTACTTAAGGTGGTCTCTGACTTCTCAGTGAATCAGCTAATTAACTTTCAAGTGTATTACCCTGAGCGTGCTAACAAGGGGAAAGAATTGCTCAGTACCCCTGATCTGCATGGAACACTGCGCTTCTGTTCGGAATGCTCTAAGGACTGCAGGAATTCCTCTCAACTTTTTGTATCATTGGTCCCTGGAAGAGAGGGCATACGTGTGACAAACAGTACCTGTCCAAATGGCTGGCTAGCTGTATTATTTTTATTATTGTAAGTATGGTAAGGAACTTCCTGGTAATGTTCATGGCCAGTTCACTCTGGGCATGACCACCTGTTACCTGTTTCAAGGGTGTGTCTGCTGCTGACAGGTGTGCTGCTGCCACATGAAGCACTGTCCACACTTTTACTAAACACTGCAATCTGGACATCATCTCACTTAAACATGCTGGCTTTCTTCTTGCTGACCTGCAAGGCCTTCTGTCCTGATTTCATATCATACTTTGCCAGTCTCTCTGGGTACTTTGTACTGCTTGGAAATTGTTCCAGAGGTGTTGCCCAGTGGAGGAGATGGCCTTGATTAAGACAGAACCTTCCTATCAGTAACTGTAGATATTTAAGAGAATGTTCTTCATTGGACCACAGCGCACCCACCCTATTTTCGCCTTTGTGAGGTACCAGCTGGCAGGCTATCCTGCTGCCTATCTTCCTGGACTAAGTCTCCATCACTCATTCACACTAGTGGGATAGCGCCAGAGGCGCTAGGACCAAGTGGGAGCCTAAAATTTTCTGAAGGGTCGACGAAGAGAGAGGACCACGCATGCAGGGCACCGCGAGACTCAGCTCGTGCTCGTGTAGGCTTAGTTCGAATGCCTCCAGCTGCCTCAGTTCCTTTCTCCTGTCACGAGTGCGCTTGGATGTTGACGTTGCTCGTCTGCCGGAGTCGAAGTTTTCATCTATACGATAGCAGCTTTTAACGTTTAATTTAATTTTTAAGTAGTAATGTCTTATTTTACAGTCAAGAAGAAGATTATGATGAAGAAGAAAAAGAAACTCTTTCCTGCCATCAGTGGAGTCATCCTTAGACGGTAGCGATGACGGTAGGAGGACTTCGTTTGAAAGTTTTTATGGCAGTGGGGCTGTGTCCAGTCTGCCGCCCCTCATTAACGGGGTCCGACTACAAACAGTCCTGTGCTGGGGGGGAGAGAGACAGTCCTCCAAAGCACAAATCTTAGGATTCGGGGATCCGCCCGCTTAACCTCTAGCTCCTCTTCCTTGTTGGGAAGAAGAATTGGTGCTGCTTTCGAGGTTGCCGTCTGGTACGCCTGCATGAGGATTGTTCATCGGGAGGGCAATGGGCCTGAACCGACTTTGTGGGTTTCTCTTGCCCCGCCTCCCTAACGGCTACATTTTCACCCTGAGCTCCATCTCTGTCCTCGTGGAGCTCCGGTGGGTAGTTTCACCTCTGGGCCGCTCCTATGGAGCAGGGGGTTTGACTTCCAGTTTTTCCTGGCTCTGTTCCTGATTTTGGGACCTCTGGGCCTCTGAGCCATTGGACCAGAGCCGGGTCGATTGGATCATAAGTGGCGAGGTGCCCTCTTGGTGCCTTTGCCATCGTGTTGACCCCTCATGTCTACCCCCTCTCCCTTTTCCATGCAAGTGCCGACACTGGCTCACCTTTTTCCTTCTTCCCTTCTCAGGATTTCCACTGGCATTTTCCTTTGGCACAGTGGCTCGGTGCCTTGGTTGGCGCTATGGCTCAGTGCCTTGGTCGGCGCCATGCTTCAGAGCCTTGGTCGGCGCCATGGGTCAGCACCATCGCTCTCTGCGGTGCCGTGGGTGCTCTTGTTGCTGCTGCTGGTTGTCGGTGCCATCAGTGGTGCTGCGGGTGTCTGGGTGGCGCCGTGCACCCATGGGTGCCGGGGATGCCATGGGTGGTGCTGGGAGCACCCGTTGGTGCCACTGGTGTCACCGTGAGTGCCCATGGGTGCCAGTGGTGCCATGGGTACCGGGGTGGCACCGGGTGCACCCATAGGTGCCACCATGGGTGGCACTGGTGCCATTCTTGCCATGGGTGTTGGGGGTGTCCTTGGGAGCCATTGCGACATGGGTGCTGGGGGTGCCTGCGGATACTGCCGCGGCTGCCCTCAGGTATCGCCCAGGTTGGTATAGGCACTGCTTGGTGCCCTCCTGTGCCATGAGTGGTGCTGGTGCCACACTGGTGCTAGTGGGTGCTGTATGGTAGAATTAGTGACACATTTTTCCTTTTCGGACTTCTTTTCCACAAAACTTGTGGCGGGATGTTTATCGCAGAATGAACTCCTGTTCTGCGGATTATTTTTTTCCACACATCTCAGTGAGTGGCGGCCTATGTGGGATCTTGTGTCATCCAGCAGTTTTCTGCTGATGGAACTCTGCTGTACTGCTCTACCAGCGGAATCTCATTCTGCTCAGCACTTTCTCTGCTCCCTACATGGTACCAAGCTCCTCGACATCCTTCCTGATGGCGGAGTCTCTAGTGGCTCTGACCTAGACCTCTCTTGGAGGTTCTTCTGGGGTAGAAGTGCATCTAGATGGATCTTTCCCTGTCCTTCTGGTCAGTAACACAGCGGACGGCTCATTTTATATACTTGAGGGCACGCCCTCTATCATCAGAGTCCGTGATGGAAAATCTTTTCAGTAGTTCCTCAGTAATGGGGTCCACTGTAGTATTTCACACCGCGTCCGTGGACCATACACTTCTGCCTAGACTTTTCAATTGTCAAGACAGTTACACTCTGTGGAGCATTCTAATTTAATGGTCGGGAGCCGCTCTGACTCTTCCACTCCTTTGATAGGGGTATGTAGCCCCCTTGTGATATTGCCTCTTTGGTGGCTTCTTCGGCACAGGTGGTTAACGTCTCTCCAGTTGTGATTGTTAATCCGGTCATGATTTCAGTATGGATGCTCAGGCTCCTTCTGCACTCAGATGGAGAACATCTTCGTCTTTTTGTATCAAGACAGCCCTTGCAAAATAGCAGCTGGAAAGCCTTGTTAGGCTTGGGCTAAAAATAATAAATAAATAAATATAATTATCACAGCACAGGGCCTAGCCGAAATTACCCGATATCCCCCTTTTTGGATCTGGTCAGGTTCTGCCTCAGCCCCTGAGGCACTCATCTCCAGAGTATGGTAAAGAGTACCTGATTTCTTCTTCCCCTAGGGGGAGTCCGATCCGGTGGCAGTATGGGTCATGTCTTTCTCTAAGAGAGATTTCTCTCACTCAGAAACATTTCCTAGACCTAGGTGACTGCCCAGTCTGTTAATTCCCCTTCCTTTTTATCAGGCTTTCTTCTCTTGAGCAGAGCCTTGCAGCAGCAGAAGCGACTCTCCACCGAGTCGAAACTCAGGTTCCTACTTCCTTGCTTGCTTAACTTAACATTTGATTTTCTCCTTCTTGACGGAAGGTCAAGTAGGTATTTTTTCTGAGGTAGCTCTCAAATAGTCACACCTTCAGTTCCTGCACACTGGTCCATGCCAGTTGCTCACGAAGCTATCCTCTTCAAGTGTGGGATGGAGTTGTGATGTTTGTTTTTCAGCAAACAAACTAGAATCTTTTCCTGCTCCCTTCAGGGAAGCCAGAGTGGGTAGTGCCTCGCCGCTTTGAGTCACTGCCTCTTTCAGTCACTTCAACAAATGGGTTAGCCCTAACTTGGTCCTGCTGTGTCCCTCCTCAATGCACATCTGCCTCTATTTGCCTTAGAAATCCAGCCCGTTTTTTTCTGTCAGAATGTTTTTTTCCGCAGTGGACACATTCTCCTGTACAGTTTTTCTTTTCTTCCCTGAGTTCAGAGCCTGCTACTACAGTGGTACACACAGGGGCAGGATGATTCCTTTTGGAATATGCAGTGGGTAGGATCTGGTTCTACTAGACCACCACGAGAGGCTTCTAAGTCGTGCTTGGCCTTCCATCAGGAAGGCTCCTGTGACTCAGTGGAGACCATTCTCCTTGATGGGCTAACCCCACCTGGACACCCTTGCTCATCAAGTAAGGGGTTCAAGTGCTCCTGGACCTGTTGTTTACAGGTCAGCCATACTTGATAGTGGGGGTTTCCATCTGCACTTTACGGTCTACCCTGAACCAGTAGACTTTACTTCCCGACTCTTTCAGTTCCTGAGGTCCCTTTATGTTACATTAGTACATGTCTTTGACACGATTAATTTTGGTCCTAGACCAAATTATGAGGCCAGGTTCTTGCTGATCTCCTAGAGTGGTTGCGGCTTCCTTGCAGACTTTCATTTTGTGCCCATTGCAGTCGTCTGCAAAGTGGCGAGTTACAACTTGAACACTTATCTTGTAGGCACTATGTTCAAGATGCTCTTTACAAAACAGCTCTTTTTATTAGCGGGACAGTCCTGGCTATCTTTTCTGAATGAACCCTATCTCCTACCACCCTACTCAGGGTTGTTGGTTTTAGCTCGGTACTCTCCCACTAGTGTGAATGAGTGATGGAGACTTAGTCCAGGAAAATATGGAAATTACATACTTACCGTAATTATTAATCTTCTTGGACAGTCTCCGTCACTCATTCACACGCCCACCTACCATCCCGTGGGTTCACTCGTTTTCTTTCCTGGTCTTCACGGTCCTACGGTTCAGACTGTGAGGACATTATTCTTTGACCTTTTCTTGCAAAGGCCATCTGGGCCCTCTAAGGCCCAGAAACTCAGGATGAGTTATTCTCATTAGTTATGCTGCACCTCCTCGGTTGAAAAGGTACTGAGGCTGTTGGAGGGTCGACGCCGAGATAGCCTACACAGGCGCGAGCTAGTCTCGCGGTGCCACGCATGCATGGTCGTCTCTTGGCGCCAACCCTTCAGAAAATTTTAGGCTACCGCTTGGTCCTAGCACCTCCGGCGCTATCCCACTAGTGTGAATGAGTGATGGAGACTGTCCAAGAAGATCAATAATTATGGTAAGTACATAATTTCCATTTGTGGAAGGTATGTTTATTTATGCTTTTATGTATTCTGTCACCAGTCCCATGCCTCTCCTTCTGTGCCTGGTCCTGGTTTGGCATTCTGGTTTCTTTTGGTAAGTGTCCCTCTGAGCTCATCTCAGGCAGGGAACTGAGGAGCGAGGAGGCTGCCCACATTTTGTAGGTGCTGACGTTGTACATCATCGTAGGCAGCCCGCAGCTAGGCAGAAGTTTCCAAAAGGTCCTGATGCTGACGGCTTTACAGATTCCAAAGGTGTGACCCAGTGGAGGAGATTCTCTCGAAGATCTACTTTTACTGGTAAGTACAGTGGTGTGAAAAAGTATTTGCCCCCTTCCTGATTTTCTCTATTATTGTATATTTGTCACACTGGATGTTTTCAGGTCTTTAGACAAAATGTAATATTAGATAAAGGGAACCTGAGGGAACAAATAACACTTGTTTTTTTTTTTTATTTCACTTATTTAATGAAAAAGTTAACCAACACCAATTGGCACTGTGTGAAAAGTAATTGCCCTACACTTAAGAACTGGTTACGCACATTTAGCTGCAATGACTGCAACCAAACACTTCCTATAATTCAATATCAGTCTTTCACATCGCTGTGGAGGAATTTTAACCCATCTTCTCGCAGAACTGCTTTAATTCAGTAACATTTGGTAGGTTTTCGAGCATGAACTGCTCGTTTCAGGTCCTGCCACAGCATCTCTATTGGGTTTAAGTCTGGGCTTTGACTAGGCCACTCCAAAACTTTAATTTTACTTCTTTTTCACCATTCTGATGTGGACTTGCTTTTGTGTTTTGGATCATTGTCTTGCTGCATGACCCAACTACGCTTCAGCTTCAGCTGACGGAAGGATGACTGGACATTCTCCTTCAGAATTTTCTGGTACAGAGCAGAATTCATGGTTCCTTTAATTATGGCAAGTCATCCAGGTCCTTAGGCAGCAAAGCATCCCCACACCATCACACTACCACCACCATGTTTGACTGTTGGTATGGTGTTCTTACTGTGGAATGCTGTGTTTGCTTTACGAGACATTATGGGATCCATGTTGTCCAAAAGTTCCACTTTGGACTCATCTGTCCATAGAACTATTTTCCCAAAGGGCTTGTGGATCATCCAGGTGCCTTGGCAAATGAGAGATGAGCATTTATGTTCTTCTTGGTTAGCAGTGGTTTCCGCCTCTACTCTCACATGAAGCACATTTTGCCCAGTCTCTTTCTGATTGTGGAGTCATGACACTGACCTTAGCTGAGGCAAGAGAAGCCTGCAGTTCTTGGATGTTGTTTTAGCATCCTTTGAGACTTCTTGGATGATTTTACACTGCGCCTTGGAGTAATTTTGGCAGGCCGCCCACTCCTGGAAGGTTCACTACTGTTCCAAGTGTTCTCCATTTGGAGATTATGGCTCTCACTGTGGTTCATGGAGTCCCAGAGCCTTAGAAATAGCTTTGTAACCCTTTTCAGACTGATAGAGGGCAACAACATGTTTTTCTGATCTTTTCAGGAACTTCCTTTGATCATGGCATAATGTGCTTGTTGAATCTTTGTCCTGGCAATGTGACTCTGATGGTAAGGGCCAAAATAAGTGAGGTTTATATTGAGCAGGGCTGGCTGTAATCAAGCCTGGCTGTGTTCAATCAGCTGACTCTAATTATCCCTTTAATTGGGTTGATTTAACTAGGGGGCAATTACTTTTTCACACAGTGCCAGTTGGTGTTGGTTAACTTTTTTCATTAAATAAATGAAATAAGTAAAAAAAAAAAAGTGTTATTTGTCCACTCAGGTTCCCTTTATCTAATATTATATTTTGTCTAAAGACCTGAAAACATCCAGTGTGACAAATATGTAATAATAGAGAAAATCAGGAAGGGGGCAAATACTTTTTCACGCCACTGTAACTGTTCTTTCTCAGCTCTATGTACTTGTCTTGCTGGGGCGCTAAGCTTAACCATTGGGTTCGTTTTGAACTTGTGTTCAGCTGTAGAGGATACCTGGAGATATAGGTATGTTTAACCATATTATTCCTTTTGAATCCATGAGACACAAGCCACCTGAAATGACCCAACAAACTGCTTCTGTGGCTAAGCATGATGTAGTTTTCCTCTTGTGTATATCATTGTGTGCAAAAGGGAAGCTTCCTGGGCTGAGTTTAAAGAAACAAACTGCACATCAGACTGGTACACCTATAGGTACCTATAAGGGTCAAATGCAAGCAGTTAATCCTTAAAACCAAAAGTCAGTACTTAAAATCCCAACAGTCACTGAACCTAAACAACCCTAAACAGTTTTGGCAGTCAGTCAACTCTGCTAAATGTGCCCTTCCCCCAAATGTTGGTCGACTTGGGTGGAAAATGTTATATTGACCCCTTAAAACTTGCTACACTTTTCAACGACTTCTTCTATAACTTGTCCAAATACAGATCTGCTGGACACAATAAGGTCTTAAATGACCCTGATCGGCCTCTTTTCTACATTAAAAGGGTCTCATGCTATGAGGTTCGCAAGCTACTTCTCACCCTCAAAACTGATAAATCTGCTGGACCCAATGAACTTATCCCCAGATTCCTTAAGCTTACCACCTCCCAAATAGCATTCCCAATTTCCAAAATCTTCAACCTGCTCTTCTCGTTCAGTACCATCCCAGACCACTGGAAAACATCCACAGTTATCCCTCTGCATAAGAAGGGCAATAAGACCTCCCTTGAAAATTATTGCCAAATTCTGATTCGCTCTGCACTGACCAAGCTGCAAGAAAAGATTGTCCACAGCCAACTAGTTGAATACTTGCAGCGACACAACCTCACTTGTCCCGAGAAATGCTTTTTCTTTTTTTTTTTTTAGAAGGACACAGTACAGATACTACCCTAATCATGTTCGCCAATGGCATCTACAAAACTATGGACAAGGGTCAGGTCACCGGTACGGTGTTTGTGGATCTGACCAAGGCCTTCGACCTCGTCAACCACAAAGTACTAACTTCCATGTTACAGGCCCTCAGCCTCAGGCTCCCTGCCCTTGCTTTGGTTCAAAGATTACCTGGATCATAGAAAACAGGCTGTCAAAATTGGTAACACCGTATCTGGATTAAACACCACCTCAAGTGAAGTCCCTCAAGGCTCTATTCTAGGGCCACACCTGTTTTTGATTTTCGTAAATGACCTCCCAACTATCTGTAAGCAAGTGCACACACTCCTTTATGCTAACGCCGTCCTCTATGCTCGCAGCGACAACATCGCCTCAGTTAACCTATCACTCAGCAACTGCTTTGCCAAGCTCAAAGCCTGGTTTGCACAAGAGAAAATGGTACTAAACCTTCCAGAAGCTCAATCTACGCTATTTGAGCCCAGGTAAAACTTTAACAAGCTATCTCCAGTTTTCCGCATCAATGCTGTAAACAGGTCCAGCCTGGATAAGATCCTCTCATTCAAGTACCTAGGGGTTCACCTTGACCCTTCTCTTTCTTTCAAACTCATCTCCAGCACACTACCACCCTTCTCCACCAGAAGCTGTGTTCACTCTATAAAGTCGACCAGTTCCTGCCACCTGACACAAGGGATAGAATCGCTCAGACTAACCTTCTCCCCTCACTCAACTACAGTTCACTTATCGTTAACGCAGCCAGTAAAACTGCACTACAAAAAAAGCATATCTTATACCATAATATCACCAAATTTGCTTCCAATACCAGCTGTAATGCCCACCACTGCACCAGGCTAAATAATTTAAACTGACTACCCCCGGATCCCGAAGCCAATTTATCCCTTGCCTCTCTTGTCAACAAAACCTTGCATACAGGCACCTCTCCTTACCTTGCTAGACAGATTTCTCTCATCAATCTACCCACTTCCCGCTCAGCCTCCAACAACACTGCTGTCCCACTGTTTCGCACCAGTATGGGTCAACGCCCCTTTTGTTACTGAGCTGCCTTTATATGTTACTCAATACCCCCTCAAATCAGGAAAACCCCCACTCTCCCTGCCTTCAAAAAGCTGCTGCAATCCTGTTACCTCTTATCTACTGTATGCCGATGCTTTCACTAACCTCCTTCCCCTCATCCATGCTAGCGCTTTCACCACCCTGTTTGTATTTATTTAACCTTACTGCAATCTACTGTACACAATCCCCACTGCAAACTACTGTACACAGTTGCCACTGCAATCTACTGTACGCAGTCCCCCACTGCAATCTACTGTACACAAACCCCACTGCAAACTACTGTACACAATCCCCACTGCAATCTACTGTGCACAATCCCCACTGCAAACTACTGTGCACAATCCCCACTGCAATCTACTGAACGCAGTCCTCACTGCAAACTGCTGTACACAGTCCCCACTGCAAACTACTGTACACAATCCCCACTGCAAACTACTGAACACAATCCTCACTGCAGTCTACTGTACACAGTCCCCACTGCAAACTACTGTACACAGTCCCCACTGCAAACTACTGTACACAGTCCCCGCTGCAAACTACTGTACACAGTCCCCGCTGCAAACTACTGTACACAATCCCCACTGCAGTGTACTGTACACAGTCCCCACTGCAGTCTACTGCACACAGTCCCCACTGCAGTCTACTGTACACAGTCGCCAATGCAGTCTACTGAACACAATCCCCACTGCAAACTACTGAACACAATTCCCACTGCAAACTACTGTACATTCTGTTCACCTTTGTAAACGCTATGCAGTGTAAATGAATACTGTATATAACGTTTTATCTGTGCTATTGCCTGTGTTTATGCACCCGGGTCGTTCATGAAAAAGGCATTCGTGCCAGTGTACTTACCCGGTCAACAAAAACATATAGTATTTAAAATCCCAAACGTACAGCTTGAACATTTCATTTCGGAAAAAGATAGTTGCATTGCTTAAAATTAATCTACTCATGTTGTGTTGTAATTCAAATGGTCCTTTTAAACAGAGATATGACATGCAGAAAGAGATATGAAAAAGATTAACATTTTCATTTTGTCATGTGATGGACATTTAGCTCTGTTTTTGACATAAATATTATGTAGTTTTGTTGTATTTGGGATATACTTTAATTAAATAATGGTATATGCTTTTTGTTTTCAATTTCAGGCTACCAGGCATCATAAATTTAAAAAAAGAGCATATGTGGTGAAATAAAGCTTGTGTATTCAATTGTACGGACGTTTGTTGCATTATTTGGGCCAGGTATTTTGTTGGATGTACTGTACATATCTCGAGACAGCAAGAAGCAGCATCGTGGAAGATAATTGTGATGGGCCAGCAAGAGAAGAAGATAGAAAAATAAAACATGCAATAAAGAATGAAAAGCAGGATGTAGCAACTTTAAAAAAAAACAACAAAAAAAACAATAATACATCAAGTTTATGGGGAGGGTGGGGGTGCTCGGAACCAAGCAAATGAAGCACAGAAGGGAGCAGAAGATAAGAGTGATGAATTACAGCTGTAAGTTGATCGAGAGAAAAAAATGTGTTTACAAGAGCAAAAATGAGGAACACAGATGTGTCCTTTCAGCAGCAACATGTCTAGTGCTAGGGTGGTCAGGAGATTTGATGGCAGAATCAGAGGGTAATTTTAATTTGCAGCTAAACAGTGGTCAGGAAACGTAGACCATGACGGCAGAAAATAACTAGTGGTCCATCCAGTCTGCCCGTATTTCCTATAAGCCCTGGAACCTGTTGTTCCTCCAGGGTACTAACCCTTTCCATCCTATCCTCATTGTCCTCCCTTATCTTGTCGCCTTGGGCAACCACTATTCCGTTTATTCTATCCCATGCCTGCTTGAATCCCCTGACTGTGTTTGCAACCACCACCTCAACCGACAGACTGTTCCAAGTTTCTGCCAACCTTTCCATAAAGAAGTAGTTCCTCACGTCCCTCCTGAACTTCCGTCCTGTTAATTTCCACTTGTGACCACGTGACCTTGAGTTGGTATTCAGGGTAACTAATTCCCACAGTTTACCTTGTCAGTTCCTTTAAGGAACTTGAAGGTCTCTGTCATATCTCCCCTCTCCCCTCTGGTCTCCAATGAGTACATATTAAGTGCCTTGAGGTGCTCCTCATAGGATCTGTTTGCTGGCCGTGAATAATTGTTGTTACTCTATACTGCACTGTTTCCAACCTATCCCTGTCCTTTTTGAGTTGAGGGCTCCAGAACTGGATGCGGTACTCCAGGTGAGGCCTCATCAGGTATCTATATAGGGGAAGAATTACATCTTTTCATCTGCTGTGAGTACCCCTCCCAATACATCCCAGCATCCAGTTAGCCTTGCTGTAGGCTTTGTTGCACTGGCTCGTTTGTTTAAGGGAGTTACTAATGATAACTCCTAGATCCTGTTCCTCTTCTGTAGCGCTAAGTCTCACCCTACCCATCCAGTACTCTGTCTTGGGGTTCTTTTTCCCTAGGTGCATTAGCTTGCACTTTCTGATATTGAATTTTAACTGCCAGACCTTTGACCACGTTTCTAGTTTTTGTAGGTCCCTCTACATGTACCTTATTCCCTTATCACTGTCCACCCTCCCATATAGTTATGGGTCATCTGCGAAGAGACACAGCCTGCCCTGGATTACTTCATCAGTGTCACTGATGAACATGTTGAAGAGGACCAGACCCAGGACAGATCCCTTTGGAACGGCACTCATAACCTCCCTCTCCTCGGATTTAACCCCATTGGCCACCACCCTTTGCTGCCTCCTCTCTAGCCAACTAACCACCCAGTTCACTATGGTTTTAGCAGCACCCAGATCTTCCATCTTTTTGAGCAACCGTTTGTGCGGTACCAAATCGAAAGCCTTGCTGAAGTCCAAGTACAGCAGATCCACAGCAAGACCCTTGTCTACTTCCTTGGTCACTCAGTCAAAGAAAAAAATCAGGTTAATCTGACAAGACCTTCCTGCCATGCAACCATTTTATTTACTATTCTGGAGTCCATTGCTCTCTAGGTAGTCAATGAGGTCCTCTTTGATTAGTGATTCTGTCAGCTTCCCCATGATAGAGGTCATACTGACAGGCCTGTAGTTCCCTGGTTGCTCCCCATGCCCTACCCCTTATGAAGCGGTACAACGTCTGCCATTCTCCAATCCCTTGGAACATCCCCAGACCTAAGTGAGCTGTTGAACAGCCCAGCCAGTGGTTCAGCCAGTTCTGCCACTAATTCCCAGGTATCCTTGGATGCAACCCATCTGGTCCTGGGGCCTTATCTATCTTAAGGGCTGCCAACCCTTTCCGGACCCTCTCGCTAATAAGTATTGGCTGCCTCATTTCCGGGACTCCCCTAGTGGATGCTTTGATGCCGCTTTCTGGCATGGACCCACAGTTCTCCTTAGCAAATACTGAGTAAAAGTAGTCATTCAGGACGGAGGCCTTTTGCTCATCCTCCTTTATCATCCTAGCCCCCCTCAAGTAGCCATGCAATGTCCCCCTTTTTTACTGATATATCTAAAAAACTGTTTATCTCCATCCTTGACCCCCTCTGTGGTATGCAGCTCCATGTCTGCTTTCACCTCCCTGATGGCCCTCTTTGCCTCCCTATTTTTCTGTAGATAATGCTCCCGTTCTTCCTCCCCTGCTTTTCCTTGTATTTACAGAAGACCTTCTTTTTGGCCCTAACCACTTCCCTGAATCTAGCTGAGAACCATAGTGATCTCTGAAACCTGCCTTTTTAGATGCTGTTCTCATGCTTGCCTTTGATGCCTCGAAGATGACTCCCTTTATTGCCCCCATCTACCTTCTACCCCCGCCCCGTTGTGTCCCCCACACTTACTAGCTTATCCCTGACCAGTTTCCTCAACCTATCAAAGTCTGCCGTTCTAAAGTCAAGGACTTTGTTTTTTGATTATGGGTTGCTGGCCCTGAGGGCCAGTTCAAACCACATGGAGTTGTGGTCGCTGTTCCCTAGTGGCTCCCCTACTCCCACAGCACCCACCATCTCTGAGTTGGGGAGCACCACATCAAGGATTGCATTCTCTCTGGTAAGTTCCTTAATAAACTGCACCAGTAGATAGTCTTGGAAGGCGTACAGTAACGTCTGACGTCTTGGCAGTCTTAGCCACTGGGACTTCCCAGTCGACATCGGGCAGGTTCAGGTCACCCGCCACCACTACTTTCCCCTTTGCTGCTCCTCTTTTAAGTTCCTCCTCGAGTTCTGTGCCCCTTTCCTTCCCTTGTCCTGGAGGCCTATAGATCACCCCAGAGTGCACTTTACTGCCTGAAGCTGCTGTGAGTTACACTCATACTGACTCAGCCTCCCCACTGCTACCCCTAATACTTCCATCTTTTGCTACTTCAATGCCCTCCTTGACAAAAGGGCAACTCCTCCCCCCACCAGTTCTTCTATCCCTCCTGAACGGTGAATACCCAGGGACCGTCGTCTCTCAGTCATTTTTATCTGTGGCCCACGTTTCTGTTGGATTCCAGGAGGCTGGAATGAATATAGAATAATCGTATAAGAAAGAAAACCATGCTAATGGAATGATTAATGAAAACTGTGACATTTCCAATAGTGTCCTTAATTATAAATTGCTTACGTGATTCTAGCCAGTCAGCATTCAAAACCGCAGGAGCTCTTACCTGTGTACAGGTATTTATTTATTTTTCTTTATTTAATTTTTGTTAACTGGGTAGGGTGCTGTAGGCATACATTTGCCTATTTTCAGGCACGATCCGGGAGAGTACAAAGATAGAGTTTTACAATGCACAAAGAAAACAGTAACATAAACACCAGGAATAAGTACAGTACACAAATTGGATGATACCAATCGTTGTTATAAAGTACAGAGATACATACTATTATTACAGATCTTGTTGGAACAGTGGACCTGGCTTGCATCACCGAGACCTGGATGAGAAATCTGGCTCCATATTGGAGGCTTTAACTCCAGCCAGGTACTCTGATCCACTGCCCAAGATTGGATCGTTGGGGGGTGGGGTGGGGGGTGTTGTGTTCTGTTTTAAGACCGAACTTAACCTCATGAGTGTATCAGTTGAGGAGACTTAGTCATTCGAGTGTACTGTAGTAGCAGGTGTAGGTTGTAGGGTCGCCCTCATCTACTGTCCACCCAGAGATGAGAAGCGGTTCCTTCAGGAAGTCGCGGACTTCGTCGTCAACATTATTTATTTTATTTATTAAATTTTGTTAACCAGGTAAGCCCTCTGGGCCCCGAATGTCCCTTTTTCAGGGGCGACCCGGAGCTAGTTACATATAATTTGCATGTACAGGCAGGTAATACAGTGTAGGACATACCATACAGGATTACAAATACAGTTCACAGTTTTAGTTGAAGAGGGCAGTAGGTACATCACATTCCAGAATACAACAGTGGCAGCAGTAAGATGTGGGGTAGTATATGCTTCAAATACACAGAAGAGGTTCAGACAAGGTTACACAATCATTAATCATTAACCATTACTGTTAAGGGGAGCAGCTTTGTACAAACACAGTTGACTCAGGGTAAGGTGGGTTACTCATCGGAACAGGAGCAAGGACTAAGATTAAGGAGTTGAGTGTGCAGTCCTTTCTGAAATATGGCTAGGGAGGGGGCCTCCTGAAGGTGACTGGGGAGATTATTCCATGGTGTAGGGGCTTGGTGAGCAAAGGATTTACTCCCAGCTACGGAGCAGGCCATGGGGATTTCCAGTAGTTTTTTGCCCGAGGAACAGAGTGGTTGACTAGTCCACTTTGGGGCAAGTAGTCCGATCAGCCCTGCTGGAGGTTAGGTGTCGAGGAGCTTGTAGGTCCAGTTTAATAGGGACATGGTGTTTGAGTCGTCCAGGCTGATTGTCCTGGGTGACTTCAGTGCCTGGGTCGATGACAGACTCTCACAATTTGGACAACACTTTCTCCAGTTGATGACATCTCTGGGCCTGACATAGATAGTTACCACTGCTACCCATAAACATGGTCACTCTCTTGACTTAGTCTTCCTCCTGGAAATTGAAGCCTCTGATTTAGGTGGAACCAGTTTGATGGTCTGATCACTACACCGTGGGGTTCAGTTTTAGTGCCCCCCTCCGTAGACCTACCCCTGTGGAGATGGTCAGGTATCGCCCTTTACGAGATGTAAGCTCTAAAGGCCTGGCAGCAGTACTTGACCTGTCGTCCATCCTAATGGCAAACAGTGACCCAGAGGCCCTAGTGATGGCTTATAGCTCGGCCATCTCAGCGGCCCTGGATGTCATTGCTCCTGTCTGGGTTTTTCCTCTCTCCCTTCGCCCTCGGTCCCCATGGTTTGATGGGACTTTGAGGGAGATGTGGCGATTACTACGAAGGTTAGAGCGTTGCTGGCAGAAATCTGCCCTTAATGCCAACCGCCTTAGATTGATGGACCATTATCAAGCTTATAATCTGCAGTCACCCATAAGAAGGCAGAGTGCCTGTCCTGGGAGATTGCGGTCACTCAGAATCAGCCAGCACAGCTTTTGCAAACTGTGGACAGACCGTACAACCTAGCCTGTCTACAAGTTCAAAAAGCCTTTTCGCAAATAGGGTGCGACGAACTTGCACAATTCTTTGCGTCTAAGGTGGCTGACATCAGGGCAGTACTCCAACCAGCATACTCAATGGGCGTTGCTTTGGATTGGCACAAGGCCACTGCCTCTCAGCTTTCCTGGAGTACCTTCGGCCGACCGGAGTTCATGGACGTCATGCGGATTGTCTAGGGTGCACGCCCTACATGCTGTAGTTTGGGTCCAGGACCAACTTCCCTGATTTTGGGTTTTATTGATTCCATCGGTCCGGTTGTAGCACAGATAGTCTGGTGCTCCTTGGAAACAGATGAGCTGCCCAGCTCCCTGAAGGAGGCGGTGGTAACACCCCTCTTGAAGAAAGCTTCTTTGGACCCAGACTGCCATGCAAACTACAGACCAATCTCTAACTTTCCCTTTTTAGGGAAGGTGATTGAGAAAGTAGTGACTGTGCAGCTGGAGAACTATTTGACCATTCATGACATCTATGAACCCCTCCAGTCCGGATTTCAGAAGACATAGTACTGAGATAGCGCTGGTTCAGGTGCGCAGTGATCTCCTGATGGCTAGAGATCAGAAAAACTGTTCCATCTTGATTCTTCTGGATCTCTCATCAGCATTTGACACTGTGGACCATGGGGTCCTGCTCGATCGCCTGAGGTTCATCTGTGGACTGTCGGGTACAGTTCTCAGGTGGTTTACATCTTTTCTCACTGGAAGAACTCTCGAGAGAGAGAGAGAGTGGTGTCTGGGATTTATTCCTCTGACCCAGTTTCTCTGTCATGTGGGGTTCCTCAGGGCTTGGTGTTGTTCCCCCATGTTGTTTGTAGAGTATATGCTGTCCCTTGGAGACATTGTAAGAAGGTATGGGCTGAGGTTTCACTTCTGTGCTGATGATACCCAGCTCTACCTTTCTTTTGCACCTGACCAGAATGGAGCTCTCTCAGTCTTTAATAGCTGCCTCGCAGAAATCCAGGAGTGGATGGATTCCAGTTGGTGAGTTGAACTCGGGGAATGAGGTGCTGGTTGTGGATCCAACGTGCCGGATGGGGGGGCCAGAGCGGGTTTGCCCTCAGGGCTTTTTCTTGGGAGCTTATCACTCCTGACCTCTGAACGGGTGCAAGACCTGGGGGTAGTTTTTGACGAAGGGCTGACTCTGCATTCGCAGGTGTCAGCCATCGTCAAATCCTCTTTTTACCATCTGAGGAATATCTCCAGGATTAAGCTCTTTGTTCCGTCCGGTGATCTTCCTACGCTGGTCCATGCCTTTGTGTCCTCACGCTTAGATTATTGCAACTCCCTTTACCTAGGGCTACCTGGGGTGGAAATCCGCTGCTTGCAGCTAGTGCAGAATGCTGCGCCCCGGCTTTTGATGGGACCCCCCCCCAGTCCTGTCATATTTCACCGGTACTGCGCGGACTGCACTGGCTGCCAGTACAGTGGCGGATCACCTTTAAAGTCGGCCTGCTGACTTTTAAAGCCCTACATGGACAGGGCCCAGACTACCTGAAAGAGCTTCTGGTCCCTTACTGCCCTGGATGATCGCTCCGCTCAGCTGACGAGGGGTTGCTAGAGATTCCAAAAGTGTGTCTGAAATCTTCTGGAGCCCGGGCATTTATGCATGCTGCCCCAACCCTCTGGAATTCTCTACCCCGTCGGTTACGGGAGTGCATGACTGTGGAGGAATTAAAACAAGCTTTAAAAACATATCTGTGGTACCAAGCTTTTGGTGAATGATTTCTGCAACTGGATTAATTCTTTTGTACTATTTATGATTCTGGATGTTTGATGTGTTATTTTAAATTTCTGTTAGGCGCTTTGGTATTTTGAAAGGTACCATAAAAATAAAGATATTATTATTTATTATTAAATAAATTAGCAGATACAATAGAGTACAAATATATTTTTGCTCATTGCAGTGATCTATACATTTTACAAAACATGCGGAACAGTGGGGTAGTTTCTTGATAAGGGAAGGGGCAGTGAAGATAAGTAGGAGTAAGCAGAGAAGTACAGACAAAGGAGTAGCAGTAGGGCAGCGAGTTGACAGTTATGTGTAGGAGGGATAGTAGTGGAGTTAATGATTAGGAACAAGCACATGTTGAACGTTGGAGCTGGTGAGATTGGAATTCACATCTGAAGGAGTTAGTGACTTGGCTTTGGTGTATGGGAGGTGGGATGCTGTTCCATATTTTAGGAGCTGTAGTAGCAAAGGCCATTTCTCCATACCTTGACCAAGGAATGGATAGCTGGTCATGGTCAGAGGATCTTAGGGAGTATAGGTTTTTGTTAGGCGCAAGAGGGGAGAGCCAACCTAATTTAGTATAGAGGATACAATGGTGAGTGAGGCGGTAGCACGCGAGGGCAAAGCGACAAATGTTGTTATATGCCACTTCTCATTTACACAGCAAGGAGCAGGGGGCTTGGGCAAAGAAGGGTGGGGCATAGGTTAACTCCGGTAGTAGTAAGCCACTTGTGATCATTATACGAGCTGAGGGAGAGAGATTAGGACTAGCTTTATTGGCTAGTCCAAGGCTGATGTTAACTGCCTTACAGATGGTAGATATGTGCTGGGAGAATTCAAGGGAGGAATCAAGTGTAGCACTGAGATATTTAAAGGAATTGACAGTGTCCAAAGGGAAGCCATTATCACAGACCACTAATAATGGGGTGTTAGCTTATTTTAGCCATTGGAGTGCTCCGAAGAGCATGGCTTGGGGTTTTGTATGGTTCATTAGTAGCTTATTTTCCTTGAACTAGGATTGGATGGCCTTAAGATCTGTGGCTAAGGCACTGTTGATGTCCGCTACATCATCTGCACTGGTAAAGAACACTAGACCATCAGCATATAGGAGAGAGGTGCTATTTTTGAAGCAGTGGTGAAGTGAGTTGAGGTGTAAGGAGGAGAGTAGAAGCCCGAGTATTGACCCTTGGGAGACACGGAGTGAGGAGGGAAGACTATCAGAGGATGAGGAGCCTACCCTAACTCACTGCTGTCTGTTAGAGCAGTAGCTAGCGAACCAGGGTAGGGTGTGTTCGATTATCCCCAAGGTACTTGTTTATTGCAAAGAAGAGCATGGTTTACCATATCAAAAGCCTTTGTGAGATCTATGACTACAGCTCCTGCATATTCGCCCTTGTCAAGAGAGGATATACTATTAATTAGGGCAAGCAGTGCAGTAGTTGTACTGTGACTTTTGCGAAAGCCGTGCTGGGCAGGGCAAAGAAGATAATGGTCAGCTAGGTAGAAGAAGAAGAAGAATCAGCATTTATGTAGCGCTTTTCATACATCCCAAAGCGCTTTACAAGCAATGCTAGACTGGTAGTGAAGTGACTGAATGTGTGGTGGCGGCCATATCGCACATCATCACCCACACACAGCCTGGATAATTGCATGAACTGGTTTTATGGGAAGGGGAATGTTAGCCAGGACACCAGGAATGTTCCCTACTCTTTTGTGAAGAGTGCCCTGGGTTCTTTTACTTCCACCTGAACACCCACCAGGACAACACCAGGATGGGCAGAAGGGACCTCGGTTTAACGCCTCATCCGAAGGACGGCACACCCCAGCAGTACAGTTCCCCCCAATACTGCACTCGGATGCCAGCGATTTTTAGGTGCAAGTCCAGTCCCGGTGTGGGACGAGAACCCACGACCTTCTGGTCCAGAGGCGGATGTGCTACCAACTGAGCCACGCTGACAGGTAGGAGTTAAGTTGTGCAGCTACACTTTTCTTGAGTACTTTACTCAATACTGGTAGGATGGCAATGGGCCTGTAATTGTTTATTTAATTTGCAGTTCCCTTATTTTGAATACTGGCACGATATTTGACATTTTCCAGGCAGCGGGAACAGCGTTAAAGGAGAGGGAGAGGTTGAAGATTCTAGATAGAGGGGTTACCAATTCCTGAGCTGCACATTTAAGGAGTGTTGGCTCAGTGCTGTCTGAGCCAGCAGATCTGGATTCGGGGATCAGCCTAAGAAGTTTATTAGACCTCAGTGGTACTGACCTGTCAAAGAGCATGAGGGGATGCTGCCCTGAGGGAGTGATTGAGTGAGGGGTCTGATTTCTAGGGGGAGTGCTGATAGGTTGTCTGGATGCACATGTGACTAAAAGTAAATCCGTCCCCTTCTGTGGGTCACTGTTCTCTTGTGGTAAGTTCTAATTGTGCATCTGAATAAGGTTGTCGCACACCTCCAGAGCTCCAAACTTTTACTTATAGAAGAAAACATATATAAGATAGGAAACAAATACAGTCTCTTACCCATTATAGCACATAGAGTAAGTCAGAAATATATTACTGCATCTAGTGATTTAGGCTTAACAGGCAAGCTTTGCTAGACTAGAATTGTTGCGTCTATACTCTTGCTGGGATACTCAGAAAGGACAGAATCACAGAGTAGGAAAATACTTTTCTCCTACAGTACTACACATTCCCATAAAGATTACTGCCTAGGCAGTCAAACGAGGCATGAATAAGAAGGGTGGCCCCCTTCTAGCGAGCCAAGCTCATATATTCTGAGTTCCACACAAAAACTTTCTGGGCAGCCCACATTTTGGAATCCCTACCAGCAATCCCACAATGACCCTTATGCTCTCTGGTACCACACCTACTGCTATCAAGAGCAAATATCCAGGGAAATAAATTAGGGGTTTACTGCCATGCTGCAGTTCATACCTGCAGTCCTGGAGTGCTCTGGTCACCTCTCCCAGTGGTCCCAGACCCTCTGTCAGCCAGCAAGATTAAAACAGCCTGTATCGTGTGATCTCAAGAGTGCTCTGGAAACCCCTTCCAGCGGTCCCAGACTCTCTTCAGTGCCTCTCCAAAATCCGACTGCCCAGCACCGATTCAAACGCATATTTTTTACTCCACGAAGGCAACAGCACACTCTTGCTGCAGTAGCACTACGGACCCAAAATGGTTCCGAGAAAATGTTTTTTTTATGACCCTCGCTCTGCGACTCTCCTCCCTGTTTCCTCCTTCCTCCCTGCTTGTCCAAACCTTGCGCTACAGCAAAAGAGTGCGCACCGATTGGCTCTCGAGTCCCGCAAGACTATGTCTCTCATCTAAACAACACAATGACGTCTGCCGCACTGGGCAATCGCATTATTACATCGCGATTCACTTTCTCCATCACAGTACACGCTACATGCTTATTTTACATCCAGGCTCTACCAAAGGCCACTGTTATTTCCTACCACTTTTACCAGTGAACAAAAATCACGATCATTCTCTCTTCATTCATCTACCCTGACAAGCAGGCCATTATGCTTCTCCTTTCCCACTCTCTTAAAGAGACAGAGCGTCTTCTCACAGACGGTCTTTAGTCAGTGCACTAATCCCATGGCCAAGAGACTATCATTACAAGAGGATGTATTGCTCATTCAGCAGTGCCCTTCTCCTGTGCCACTACAACAATAGTCCTTGCCACTTTTACAGTACTATATGACTACTTACACAGCACATTTATGCAGAACCTCAGACTGTCCTGTCTGTTGCTCAACAGGTCACAATGCCCAAAACAAAAAGCTGCAGGCAATACAATGTCCCCATTCCACACCAGCAGCTAGGACAGCTTTGTGCATCCTGCGCTGAAGACTCCACCACACACATCGAAGTGCAGGAAACAGGAGAAGAGTTTACACCCTCTACTCACACACAAAACACAGAGCCACAGTCGGACACCACAAAAGCCCTGCTACAAAATAATCAACTCATGCAGGCTCAACAGCAGGTACTGGCAGTAATGCTGCATCAACTGACTGAATTATCTAGGCAACAGTTGGTCAACCTTCCTCCAGCTAAGAAAAGGGCCACCGCTTCCCTCTCTAGACCCTTAGAGCATCCCACGCCAAATGCCTTACTATTACCTCCTGACTCAGTAGACACCTCAGAGGAAGAAGAGGGAGAGCTCGATCACGAGCCACAGATCCTCACGGCAAAATGGTGTTTCCCAGACCAAATCCCATCATTAGTACTGCACATCATGGATACGGTGGGTTTCGATACAGCCTCCCCTACACCCACTTCTCAACTACTACCATCTCTACAACTTCTGGCCAAGCAAGCAGACGTATTTCCTGTCTGTGAGGCTATAGACGAACTGGTACAAAAAGAATGGCCCTCTTCCGAACAAGCCAGAGTCCCAGAACGAAAATCCTGGGACAAAATGTACCCACTTCAAGAAGACAAGCTGGCCCTATGGTGCACGCCTCCCACAGTGGACCCACAAATAGCTGCACTAAACAAGAAGACCGTACTTCCCACAGAGTCTGCCTCTGGCCTAAGGGACCTCATAGATAGAAAACTGGAAGATAATCTAAAAAAGAACACAGAGTTAGCAGGTCTGGCAAGCAGAGCTGCTGCCACAGCCATTTACGCCACTAGAGCCCAGTTAACCTGGCTCCAGGAACTTCAGAAAACCATCCCTCCAAAGTCTGCTGAATCTACTCTCCTGGATAACGCCATATTATCCACTAAATACCTAGTGGACATGACAGTTGATTCCCTCAAAATAAATGCCAGATCAGCAGCTATTACCAACAGAGCCCGTAGATCACTATGGATGAAACTATGGGATGCTGACAAAGAGTCAAAAGCTACCCTACAAAGATTACCCTTTAAGGGCAACATGATATTTGGCAAACGTCTAGAAAAATATCTTAAGGGCAGGGAAGAGGGTAAGGCATTACACAGAGACCAGTCCAGATCTTTCTTCCTACCGACCAGACCAAGGAGCAGATTTCACTCCTTTCGAGACGAGAAAAGAGGGACTTCTATCTTCAGGGGAAATACTTACAAACAAAACTATACCAATATAACTGGTACAGAGCCAGAGGAAACTACAGTCATAGGAACAACTCACAACCCTGACTATGCAACCTTACATTCACATCAAACAACGACAGTGGGCGCAAGACTGACACAATTCTTACATCAGTGGCAAAAAAACACTACAGACAAGTGGGTATTAGAAATAATACAACTAGGCTACTCAATAGAATTCACACATATCCCAAGGATAAACAGAATGATTCAATCCCCATCTCCAATCACAAAACCACGCCAGGTCAAGTCCAAACAGTTATACATGACCTTCGCGTAAACAATGCGATAGCACCCGTACCAAAGCACGAAGAAGGACGAGGAGTATACGCCATCTTCTTCATGGTCCCAGAAAAGACAGGAGGCAACAGACCAGTGTTGGACCTCAAATACATCAATAGATCAGTGATATGCACTCCATTCAAAATGGAGACCATCAGGTCCACCCTATGAGTGCTCAGACAGGGAGACTTCCTCACCTCAGTAGACCTAAAGGACGTTTACCTGCATATACCCATGAGACCAAGCCACTACCGATACTTACAATTCTGCATTCTGGGTCAACATTACCAGTACCAAGTACTGCCTTTCGATCTAGCCTCAGTACCGAGAGTGTTTACAAAGGTCTCCATAGTACTAGCAACCAAACTTCGCAAGAAGGGGATACACGTAATCCCATACTTAAGACGATTGGCTCATCGGAACAAGGTCACAACAACAATCCGCCAGGGAGACAAAAATGGTGGTAGACTGCTTCCAACAACACAGCTAGGTTATCAATCACAAGAAAAGCAGTCTAATACCCAGTCACTCTATTGACCACCTAGGCACATTCATAGACACAGACAAAGGCCTAGTGTTTCCTTCGGACTCCAGAATCCAGTTCATCCTATTGACCGTCCAGCTACTACAGAACTCTCAACATCCAAAACCACTACTCATTTCTCAAATGTTAGGACTTATGTCCTCCTCCATAGACACCGTGTCTTGGGCAGGATGGTACTCCAGACCACTAATGGTTTTCCTTTTAACCCAGGGACCCACTCACGATATCAACCCAACAAAGAAGGTCATTCTACCAACAAGGGTAAAATTAAGCCTGACTTGGTGGACAAACAGACTCAGTCTGTCACAGGGCATGCCCTTGGATATACTTCCAGGCATAACAACAGAGACAGATGCCAGCCTCACCGGCTGGGGTGCTGCATCAGGAAAACACACAGCACAAGGGAAATGGTCAATATCCGAGGCAAAACTACCAATAAATGTTTTGGAGAGGAAGGCAGTCTTCAGGGCCCTACTGCACTTCTCACACCTCATACAGCAAAAACATGTCCAGATAAAATCAGTCAATCAAGTAACATTATCATTCATAAACAAGCAGGGAGGCACAAAAAGCAAAGCTCATGACATGGGCACAATGACACTTGAAATCTATAACAGCCATTCACCTAGCCGGCCAGCTTAATGTAACGGCAGGCTGGCTGAGTCGCCAAATGATCCACCCCGGGGAGTGGAAACTCCATCCACAAGTATTTCTTCAACTGAACCACAGATGGGGACCCATAAAAATAGACCTCATGGCGTCACACAAAAACCACCAATGCAACAAATATTGGTCACGGTTCAGGGACCACAGAGCCATGGGAGTGGATGCTCTATCTGCCCCATGGACATTCCAAGTGGCTTACATCTCTCCCCTCCATCTTCGTCTGCTTCCACAAGTACTCAAGAAGATACGCATTTCGAGAGCACGAGGTATTCTGGTGGCACCACACTGGCCAAGATGAACTTGGTTCACCACAGTAGTATCAATGGCACTAGCAGACCCATGAAAAATGCCACCCCAACAGGACCTGCTTTCATAGGGCCCTATACTGCATCCAAACCCACAACATCTACAACTGATGGCATGGCTGCTGAAAGGGAGAGACTGCTAAAAGCAGGATATCACCCATCAGTTATAAAAACTATGGCCTCATCACGCCAGCAATCCATGATCAACACCTATCAACGACAATGGGACATATTCCACAAGTGGTGCAAGCATCACAACATAAACACATTTACATGCACCATACCTCACATCCTACTATTCCTTCAGGAAGGTCTCCAACTGGGCCTATCACCTGCATCTCTGAAAGTACAAGTCACAGCCATAGAGGCAGCCAGGGGACAAATACAAGGCACCACTCCTGGATCGCATCAACGTGTAGTACGTTTCTTGAAGGCAGCAACCAACTTACGCCCTGTCAATAAACCAATCTTGCCGCCATGAGACTTGACCATTATACTGACGGCTATGACTAAGCCACCATTTGAACCCCTAGAATCGATTCCCATGAAATGGTTGCAACTAAAGTCTGTTTTCCTAACAGCCATCACGTCTGCCAGATGAGTAGGCGAACTACAGGCCCTTTCACACAAATAACTATTCTTACAGTTTTACATGGACAGAATATCCATGCACCCAGTCGCATCCTTCAGACCTAAAATAGCTTCAAAATTCCACTCCTCTCAAACTATCAAGATTCCAGCGGAACTACCACAGGCGGAAATACCGTTGGATCCGCACCTAAAAATGCTGGGGATGAAAAGGGTCCTCATAACCTACATCACAAGAACCCAAGACATTCGAAAAATAGACAGACAGTTCATCATAGTACCAGGCAACAAAATTACTTACCGTAGTAATCTTCTTTCTTCCAAGGGGTCCTTTAGCATCAATAAGCTCCCACCCTTCCTCCCCAGTTCACCTGTGAGGAGAAGGGCTCTGTTCCCAGTTTTATTACCAAATTTGGGTTTTTATTAATGAGTTTTTGGGAGCACAAGGAAGCTAAGAGACTTGCTCAGGGTCACACAGTATACATGTACCCAGCCTGCATAGCTCTGCACCAGCAGATAGGTGTGAGGTGCATGGTGTGCAGTGCTGCGTGCCTCTGCAGGGCACCTGTCCGCATCCCTGCCCCTTCCCCCAGCAAGCAGTTGAGCGGGGGGGAGGCAGATCGAGGGACACTAGTGCGCATCCAGTCGAATGCCCATCCTGGGTCCCGTAGTGGACCCCCTGCTACTCGTAAGTAGGGAATTCTGGGAATACATGGGAGGGTGGAATATACATGGGACAGGTGAATGCCTGAATGGCAGCCCCCAGGCCTCCCTTTCTAACCAGAGGGCTGGGGCAGCACTGTGTTTGGGGTTATTTTCCTGCAGCCTGCAGGGTTTCGGGGGGGGGGTGCAAAAGATACAGCAGTGTCCCTGCCTGTGTATCCCACGCTATCCTTGCCCAGTACTCTGTGCCTTTGTGAATGGCGTAGAGTGCTGGCACACCCTCAGACATGACTCTAGACTGGCTGTGCACGTAGCTGCATGACCGGCCAGGGGATCCAGTACGGAAAGGACACTCCTGTCTTCTATGAATACATGCAGGGGTCTGCAGGACCCCTGGTGTGCAGCATTCAGACTTATGGTTTCCTAAGTGGCACAGATCCTCGGTGTGTAGGCAATCCACACTTACTGTAAGTGTATAGCCCCAAATATGTATTTCCTGGTAAGTCTTTTGAAATAAATAAATACATTTAATTAATTAATTTAAAGGGCTGTACCACCTGTCCCGTCTGGTGGGTGAACCACCTCCACCATGGTGCTGTTGCGGTTGATGAGGAAAACCATTCAAGTCTGGAAAATGTGATCGCTCACATTTGTCATGGAAGACTGTGTTTTGGGTCACCATCACCTCGGCGAGAAAAGTGAGTGAGCCCCAGGTGCAGTTTGCAGAGTCTCCATATCTAGTCTGCCTCAAGGACAAGTCTTATGCCCCTATACAAAATTCCTGCCAAAGATAGTCTCGTAGTTTCACCGTAATCAGGCACTCGTACTGCCAACCTTCTTTCAAAGCCTCTCATTTTGGAGGCTGCACAGACGTTCAGCATGCTGAGCATTCCTTTATTTGCTTTTGGTGACCGGGTAAGTGCACTAGGCAAAGACCTGCCTATTTTCAGGCACAACCCGGGAGAGTACAGATAACCAAAAAACCACAATCGAGCAATAACAAGAAGTAATACACAACTATCTACGCAGGGATATGTAACAGCACAGAGCAGAGATTGTGGTATCACCCAGGGTTTATTCAGTTGTACAGAGCAGAGTTGTAGGATACTGCCATGGAAAACACAGGTAAAAGACAAATTCAAGGCAGAGTTCTATAAGGCATAATTGCAGGGCACTGCTCTTCTACTGAGAGCATACAGAAGAATTTCACAGTGAGGCTTGCCATCTGTTTAACACATACTGTCTGCTGAAACTGCCCTAGGTAGACTAACAGTCAGAGATGATTGCCAGATGAATAACCTCCATTATTCATCTGTGTTGTAAGTTGGCTGGGGAAGAGTCACCCAAGGGGTTGGAAACTGCCTCCACCAGTTATATTGCTTCCTCTGTTACTGCTGCCAGGTACTGTACATTTCTTCGATATCTAGGGCTGCTACCTGGTACAATGTGCACACTTTCATATCCCATGATGGCACTGACATGCTCAGTCATCTTGGTACTGCTTTTTGGTCCTCAGTCTTCCAGTCCCCTTTCACCTATTTTGGAGTGCACCTCACCCTTCCCCTGAGCGAGAAGACATAAAAAAGTATCCCAGCCTGTCTGTGGTCTTCTCCATGTCTGCTGGAATAAACATGGGTGTCAGCACCTTACAGCAGTTTGTGAGCACGCCAGCAGTTTTGTCTTTCATGGTTTCCCTCCTGCTGAGGACTATTTGAAGTCTAAGTGTGGATAGTGAACTGCATATAGGTAGTTAGAAATAGGTTACTTACCTGTAACCATAGTTCTACTACTAGTTTTCATTTCACATCCTCATGACCCTGCCGACCTCCCCTGGCTAGGCTTACCTCAGATTCCTGTTCCAGTATGCAGATCTGAGTGCTGAGGGGTGGAACCAGAGGACAACATGGTTGGGTGATGGGAGGAGTTAAAGCCTGGAGACTGTTCTGGGGACAGCATGCTTAGTGGTAGACTGTCTAAATGTGGCTGTTAGCTGAATACTGTACTAGTAGCACAACTATAGCTACAGGTAAGTAGCTTCTGTTTTTTAGGCACACTGTGCTTTGGGAATATTCTAACAGAACACTTTACTCTAGAGATATATCGCTTCTGTATCTTTAGGTGACTAAAACTGCATTGTATGCTTTGTATTTCAACATCTGCAAAGCCGTGGCATAGAGGATTACATAGCCATGTTACAGAATCAAAAGCAATTCATCGGTTGAATATTGCAGCATCTAATTGTAACCAGCATGACTTGCACTTCAAGAATGTTATAAAACAGTCCTGTGGTAAATAAAATACTCTTTCAAGTTGGAATCCAGTCATAATTCCATCCTGTTTTCAAATCTGGTATTAATTTTTGTTACATACAAATAGAAACCCGACAAATGAATATAAAGTGTCCCATTAACTGTGCATTTGAAAGGCGTATTGTATTGCATGCAGTCTTTGTTTAGTCAGTTCTGTGACATTGCTTAATTCAAACCAGATATGCTTTTTGTAGTGTTTGCAGATCTGCTGGTGACTTTTTACATTATGCTTCAGTAAAGGTGTCTGTCTGGAGACCTGGCTGGATTTTGTGTCAGCACCGAAAGCCCCACAGTGACTGTACAGAGGGTAAAATATCCTCTGCAGGTGGTTTCTGCCCACAGCTTAACCTGGTTCAGTATCAGTCAGTTTGTATCAGTACCCTCCCCCCTCTCTGGGATGAGGCCAGAGACATGAAGTATTTCCTAGCCCTCTTTTACCAGTCAGCAAAAAATTAAGTAATAAATGTCTACCTGCATGTAACGGATTTTTAAAAATTTGCCTGAACTGTGTCTATTTGAATAATTTTACCTTTTTACGCAAACACCAGAGAGTAGCATAAATTTATAAATGACAAAAAAGCTGTCCTGCAGTGTACGTAGACTGAGTGTATAGGAAATGCCAGACAGACAAAAGGCCACGGATCCATCATGTTTGTCTCCTACCATCCAAGGTGGTCTGAGTACCCAGCATTCTGTAAAAAAACTGGAAACCTTTTGGAATCCTGAATTCTCCAGTGAGTTAAATGATACATGTCGTTCTTTGATTTTTCAGAGTAGCAATGTTTCCATTTTGCTTGTTCCCATCACTTGAATTTGGCCCGCCCCGCCCACACACACACACACCTCTTGCACTACTTTATGTGGTGTTTGGAGTAATTTTATATGAGACTTACTGTTTTTATTGAAACTCAAAATCTTTGCTATATGTATGCAAGAAATACGCTGTATTATGTTAAGATGGTGGTTTAAATGGGATTAGGTTGCAAGCAGTGGACACTCAACCTTTGACGAAGGCCAGTGTGTGTGGCAGAAACGCTGAGGATTAGCCTGTCTCCTCGTTTGGTGCTCTGTGTGAGACTCTAATAAAGATTTGATTTTTTGGACTAATATCGCATTCTTGTGTCCTGGAGTGCTGACATTTCTTCTTCTGGACTAGTTAAACTATATAACCAGTAATGTTATTCTCCATGAGAAACAGATCCATTTTGTGATTCCGTTTCAGAAATAACAATAAAATGTTCATTCACACTAAAAGGGAAGGTGCTGCACAATCAGAAAAACTATGAGTAATCGGAAACAAATCAGAAGTTCTGACTAAAGGCCCTTTTACATGCACGCTGCTGTGCCGAAACAAGCGTTACCTGTGTAGTACCGATGCAGCCTGTTCCGCTCCACGTTCTGATTACACGAGTTCTGTTTTTCACCATAAAGCGCCCTGCCGTCTGTACCAGTGCAGTACTCCTTGCTAGAGCTAGAGTTGTTTGCTCCGGAATGGGCACTTTACACTGCGCGCTGCAACGGCACATTTGGGACAAACCACCTACACCACGGAGTGCGGTTCAGGCGACCATTCATTTTTACAGTGGAACAAATAGCATTTACACAGCATTGGATGGAATGGTAAGATCCTTCCATAACGCTTATTCCGTTGCAAGACTGCCAGTGTAAAAGCGCCTTAAGGATCAAGTCTGACAGAGAAAAAAACTGTTGTTCCTTAGTCGTAATTTACCAGCTGACAGTTTGACCCTTAAAGAGCAACAGTTGCAGTGATATAAAAAAAATTCTGTAAGCCACCCACTGGTGCCTTACCCGATTTGCACCTAAATAGTCCATATCTCAGATTTTTCTGTGATCTCGATTGTATCGGGAAGTGATCACAATTCATGGCTCGGAGGGGCTAGCCGCCAGATCCCCTTCCCTTCCTGGTACCCATTTGTAGAAGCACTGCCCCTGCGCGCTCACATTTTGTGATACAGCACTGTAATTTATAGAGCGCGAGCAAGGGTGCGCTCCATTGATATCAGTGGGGTGGGTTTAAAATTACTTTTTTACATGTTTTAGAGATGAACTGGGGTCAAATCAAAGCTGCCACTCAATGTGCAAGGCTCTTTTAGTTTAGCGGCAGCTTTCATTTGACCCCAATGGACCTCTAATACATATTAGAAATTAATTTAAAGCTGCCCCCATTGATATCAATAGAGCACGCCTCCGCACTCTATAAACCACTGTGTCACAATCGTAAGAGCGCTGGAGTGGTGCGTTTACAAATCAGTATCAAGAAGGGGAAAAGACCTTGTGACTGGCTTCTCCAAGCCATGAATTATGATCCTTTCACCTCAAAAATCTAGACCACAGAAACATTTGAGATATGGACTATTTAAGTCCAAAACAGGTAAGGTACTAGTAGGGGTCTTGATAAAAGCACCAATACTGGTGCTCTTTAATTAAATGAGATTGTAGTACTTGCAGTAATGTGCTGCTTTTTTCCATTTATGGCCACAGGCCTCATCTGGTACGTAGAGATTGGTGAAGTTGGGCAATTCTTTGTAACATTTCCCAGCTTTGTACTATGCATAGAGAGGCACTTTGCTAGTTCTTTGCCAGCAGAAGTGCCTGCTCCGCTCAGCGAAGACTACTTGTGTGCCATGTGAATAAATCAACGGGCCCAGATGGTTTGTACCGAAGGGTGTTAGGGAAGATGGGGCGGGTCCTGGCAGATCTTTTAAACTACTCCTTAGAGACAGGAGAAGCGTTGGATGATTGTAGGACACCGAATGTGGTCCTATAAACGTGGGAGTAGAAAGGAGCCTGGCAGCTATAGACTACTCAGTCTGATGTCTATAGCGGAGAAATTACCGGAGTCTATAATTGAGTAAAGGATTTGGAATTCCTGGAGGCCATTGGCATGCAGGATTCTAGACAGCATGGATTTACCAGTGGGAAGCCTTGCCAAAGAAATGCCTGAATTCTTTGAGTGGGTGACAAAGGCCATGGATGGGTGTCGGATAGATGTCTTGCACCTAGACTTCAGCAAAGCCTTTGATCCCCTGTTCCACAGAGGAGATTGATCACGGGGTGGGTGAAAGGTTGTCTTGAGTGAGAGGACCTAAAAAGATGGTCCAAAATCGAAAACTCTCAGGGGAAAGGGAAGTCACAAGCAGGGTACCCCAGGGATCAGTTCAATTACCTGTTCTGTCTAACATATTACTTTGTGAGATGGGGAGCGGGTTCAGGAAAAGATTCCCCTCTTTGTAGATGACACCAAGATGTGTAGAACGGTAGACACGGGGGTGAGCACCTCTGTAACTGTCAGCCACCCTCGGGGGCGCAGGGTGAGGGAGGTGACTACTGGTCACCAGGGAATACTTGGTTTGGAGCAAGGTTAAGGAGGGTGTACCACTGGATACTGTGGAAGGGTAGCCTGCAGTAGGGTTAGGAGGGGGCACCATTGGAAGCTGTAGACTGCTTGCCACATGGGTTGGGGTGAAGGAGGGCCTAGCACTATAACTAGGGCTGCTTGACACAAGGTGGGGGTAAGGGCAGGGAGTGAGACTGGAACTGGGTACTGCCTGCAATTGAAAGTATTGACAGTGCCGGCCAAAGGCCAGAATTGGCACTGCAAAGTAGTGTGTTGCTGTTATTAAATTTTCTTTAAAAAAAAAGGAAAAACAGTAAGGAAACACACTGCAAAAAAACTGCATTTAGGCATCAGTTAGGGTTGATGCCAGACATCTCAGTAATAGGGAAATACAACTGCAGGGTTAAAAAAAAAAAGGCCTGGGAAACCAGCAAAGCTCAGGACCTGTGTTGCATTGTTCTTTAACAACACCGAGTAGAGAAAAAAAAAACAAAAAAAAACGCGCTTATAGCCAAACGTAGATATGCTGCCACACACTTCATTTAATACAGAAAAGTGCACAAGCAGCAACTGATTGACCCATGAGGGCCCCTTCTGTAGCAGAGTAAGTATATGATAACACATCTGCGTTTAGCTGCAAGTGGATTTTTTTTCCTTCTCTGTAACCAAAAAAAAAATCCCCATAGCTGTGGTGAATCTGTGGCGTGATATTTCATAGGGTTTGAATGACTGCGCGACACAGCACTGGTGTTACCATAACTGTATCACTCTTTCTAAGCATTAGTGTGGTGTGGGTAATTTTCTGTGACTGCAGAGACATTACAGAAGTTAGGCAAGGCAAATTTTATTTTTATGGCACCCAATCCCGGGGGCTCTGGGCGCCTAACAATAACACAATACAAATAACATTTAAAAGGTAATAAAAACAATACTTAAACAGATATGAAATACTAAAATTTATAATCAGAAACATAGGTATTTAATACTTTCACTCAGGCAGTCGGAGTAATGCCAGCCCTGATTAGGGAGATCGTTCAAACCCCATGAAACACCACATCACAGATTCATCATGGCCTAGGGGACTTTTTTTTGTTTTGTTTTGTTACTCTAATGTCGTATTTCTCTGTTTTTTGGCACTTTGCAATTCAACCCTAACTGATGCCTAATGTCATTAGAAATTCTTTTTAATTTAGCATACAGCTTTAATGCTCAAACTTTAGGTCTAAACACCCCTTCCGTATCTTTCTCAAACTATTTTGTCTGTTTACTGTTTCTTGACAGGATGAGCCATCTGACTAGAAGACACGCTGTTCTTATTTTCATACAAAAGGTAACCACTAAAATTTTAACAATTGTTACCCTATGTTCAAAGCTGAAATCAAATATATTGTAGCTTTAGTGGTATTTATTGAATAAAAAAAGTTCTGTTAAATAATTTTGAATTCTAACCCCAGGAAATGTTACTATATTCTGACATATGCAGTATGGTCTCACCATAGGACTGCTTTGGAGCCTAAATAGTTAATAAAACCTATGCAAATGATGGAATGCTAGGCTTGAGCTCGGTTTTCAAACCACTGTCCCTGGAATACATCTTGCAACCATCAGGTTCTTTACTCCACTTGCCTAAGTAAGACGCCTTGGAAAGTGCCCCTTCATCTTTTTTGAAGGATTTTATTTTCTCGTTTTTTTTTTTTAAAGTACTGATTATTTCCTTTTGTTTTTAAAGCACTGTCCTTGGTATTACAGGTAGACTAGTATAGATTTAGTGTTGTGCCGGTAAGTTTTTTCAGTGTTGCCGGTTCCTTGTAACTGGGAAGAAACGAACATACGAAAATGCCAGCAGAAGCAGGCCTTTACGGTCTATCAAGTCTGTTCAAATGTGCAGCTAGCCCCTCATCTTGCAGCTGCCCCACCCTCCTCCTCCCTCTTCATCGTAACACCCTCCAAGTCTTTGTTTACATTTTGAGGTAAAACTTATTTGGAATTTACTTCTTTGGTATCCGGTTTCTTATTTACATTTATTTTGTATTATTTAACCAGGGTGACTCTTGGTTTTGCTTCGGTTGCTGAACCGACCTCAAAAAAAATAAAACAACCAGAGAAGTTTCATTTAGCCCTTACACTGCCGACAAAATCGGAACGTGTAGGAATTCAGGACTGATATATCCGTCTGTGGCACAGCAAGGGTTAGTAGTGTGTGTATTTGGCTCAGAGAAGCCCTGTTTTCTGGGGGGAGTTGGATTATGTCACAGACTCCTGAGAAAAGAACTGGCCCTATGGGGTTTCAGCATTGTACAGAGTGTGGTGAACCATTTGCAAAAGCTGATTCACACTTAGGCCCACTCCACACTACACCGCTCTGGCCCGGTAATGGATGCAATCCGTTACAGCCGGGGAGTGGTGCAGTGCGTCCACACCGCGGTGGTGTCCGTTACAGGACTAGCACTGCCGGTCCACACATTGGGAGTCGGGCGACCGCTATGGCGGCGCCCGATTCCCACAATGCAGCTTGCGCTGCACTTCAGTCCCTGCAGGGGACCGTTACCATCCGTCACACTACCGCCCGTAGCGTTACCACAAGGGACGGTTTCATAACCGTTGTTGAAACCACCTTCATAGTGGTTTTCCAACAATAAAGCACGTAAACACTTCCTGTAACGTTACAGGTGTAAACGCAAACCATTTTGGTAACGGTTTGGGCACTCTGTAACGTTACAGAGGCGTAGTGTGGACAGGGCCTTCATTTGTGTTTTCTGCCTAGGGTTTGACCACCTCAATGCAGACTGTGAGATCTGTAAGAATTTTCCCCTGTCGACGCTTGATAGGCGATTGAACCGACTGAGGGAAAAGATGTCCAATCAGGTCGCTGACCTGGCCTTGGATAAGCCAACTACTTCTCATTCAAAAGAAAAACATAAGGAACTGGACAAACAGCCCTCTGACAAGGGTGAAGGTTCCCTTGTAAGGAAGTGAACCATGGAAACTGCCACTGAACTGGCAACTGCTTCGTAAAAGAAAAAGAAGGAAAAGCACTCTGGTAAGGAACCACAACTGACAAACCCAGTGATTCTTACCACTGAGGAAATTGCTAATGCTATTAGAATAATTCAAGTTGCTGAAAACTGGTACCGGTTCAGTTCCGCAACCTAGTTCACATCATCCATCAGTTCAAACTTCGAGTTCCTCTTCGGTTCCTGGTTCTCCTGAACATTACACTGATTTTTATGGTGAAGAGGAGGAGGAGGAGGACAACGACGACTTTGGGGAGCCCTCTGAACCAGATGTTTCCCCTAATCCTCAGCATCCTGATTCCCCTGATAAGGAACCTGAGGATTTTACCTCACATTTTGCTTTCATGAAGCAAGTGGCACAAACTCTGCACCTTTCCACCCAGAAATCTACAGAGGAGGAGGAGGAGGAGGAACCAGATTACATGGAAATGATGGATGTACCAGCAACTTAGAGGTTGCTAGTTCCCATCCATAAGTTTCTAAAGAGACAGGTCACTAGGATTTTGCAAACCCCCACTTCTGTTCCTCCAGTGGACAAGAAAATGGCTAGAAAATACTGGGTTGCCAAGGCAGGAACTGAATTCCTCTTTGGGCATCCCAGTCATGAAGGGGTGGTACAGGCTGCAGCATGTGATAAGGCAGGCATTCCTCTAGCATCACATCCCCTGGACAAAGATTCTAGGAAAATGACTCTATGGCCAAGAAATCCTATCTGGTTCTTCTCTGGCCATTAGGCAGGCCACTTACATGGACTGTGTTTCCAGATAACCAGAAAATTCTCTGGAACACGGTTTTCGAGAGTGCGAAGGCCTGCCCTGTTCCCATGGCATCTGACCTAGCTGAGGCTACGAAAAGGGGCATAGAAGCTTCCAAATAACCAATTTAGAATGGCAGTGGATGCCAATGACATTGCAGCCAGACTTATGGCAACTTCAGTGTCCCTGCGAAGGTTTGCTTGGCTCAGGGCCACTAATCTATCCCAGGACACCCAGGCGAAAGCCCTGGATTTCCCTTGTGAGCCCACATCTCTCTTTGGTGAACGGACAGAGGTCTACATGAAAAAGATAGATGAATACAAGGTGGCTTACAAGAGGCTGCTGCTAAGGAAAAGGCAGCAACACCTCAGAAGTACCAGCGTAAAGGGGGTAGGGGTAGAACCCACTACAGACCTTTCTTCCAGACTGAGGCTCTCCCAGCCTATCAGCTGCAAAGAGGGTACTTCAGAGGCAGGGGCAGAAGGGGCAGCAATTTATTTGGCCTTAGTCCCCAGCCCAGTGCACAAGCAAATCAGGCCCCCTGAGGGGTCTGCCAGGGTCACCTCCCCACTTACCTCCAAGCTTGGAGTTCTGTTAACATGGACAAGTGGGTCCTGGAGGTGGTGAGCCAGGGTCTTGCCCAAACTGAGGGCAAGAATTTTCAGACCTGCCACCACATCAGAAACAATCCTATTGGAGGTGGAGGTAGCAAAACTCCTGCAGGAGAAGGCAGTAGAGCCCGTCCCCTTGACCCAAAAAGGAAAGGGGCTGTACTCAAGATACTTCCTCACCCTAAAGAAAACTGGGGAGTAGTGGCCCATACTGGATCTCAGACATCTAAACAAACATTTGACAAAACCAGAGTTCAAAATGGTCACCCTAGCCACCATCCTTCCTACACTCAGGCAGGGAGATTAGCTGGCATCTCTAGACCTAAAGGATGCCTACTTCCACATCCCTGTCAGGCAGTCCCACAGAAAGTACCTCTGGTTCAGATTGCCATCAGGCCATTATCAGTTCAGAGCCATGCCTTTTGGCCTGACTTCTGCTTCAAGAGTGTTTTACAAAGTGCTTAACAGTAGTGGTGGTGCACTTAAGGAGGCAGAGAGTTACAGTCTTCCCATACTTAGACGACTGGCTAGTAGTAGGCCAGTCCTCCTAGCAGGCCAAAGATGCAGTAACCACCACTCAGGATACCCTGCAGTCCTTATGCTTCGTGGTAAACCAGAAAAAGTCAGTGCTGAGGCCAGTTCAGCTCCTGTAATTTGTAGGAGCAGAACTGGACACACTAAGGGGAAAGGAATTCCTCCCTCAGGGAAGGGTGGACTGCCTGGTACAGTTGGCTAGCTCCTTTCAGCTGCATATTCTCAGACCAGCAAGGCACTTTCTCCAGCTGTTAGGACATATGGCGGCGTCAACAGCAACAATGCCAGGTTCCAGATGAGAGACATCCAGCTCCATCTCAGATCTCATTGGTAACAGAAGAGATTCAGTCTCAGAAATGGTGTCTGTCACAGGAACCATTCTTCAAGCACTCCACTGGTGGCAGGAAAAGGACAACCTCAGAGAAGGTGTGCATTTCCTTCAGCAGCCACCAACAGCAGTGCTAACAACAGATGCCTCCCTCATAGGATGGGGTGCCCACCTGGGGGAGCACACTGCACATGGTACTTGGCTTCAGCAGGAGCCTGTGCTTCACATAAACCTGCAGAACTCAGGGCAGTTTACCTAGGCCAAGGCCCCTAGAATTCCGCGGCTGCAGAATTTTGCGCGGAACTTGCATCTACCGCAGAACTTCTGCGGTGCCGCAGAGTTCACTCGGTGATTTTTTATTAATATTTCTGCTTATCCACAGAATCTGGTTCCCTTCCCTTCTTTTTATATCCAAAACCCCCTATATGCTCAGAATGTGATGTTATCATTGCTATAACATCATACATTAGCTAATGAAATGGCTGCATTCTGCAACAGAAATGAACAATCACTTATCTACCACGGCTCCCACTGTCAGAGACGGTGGCACAGCACATCAGGCATGGTGATATTTGCTCAACCTGCACTACAGCCTGATACAATTTTCAGTCTCGCATTATTGCACTAGGGCCAACTTACACAAAACGTTGTCAATAGCACAGACCTATTAAGTCCATACCTCACTTTGTGCAGACTTATTTGTGCCTTTAAGGTATAGAGATGCCATCTGATATGAATAACTGGTAAAATGAATTTAACTATCATTTTTAAGAAACATAAAGTAATTATACCCAGAAAAGTGGAATATGTAGACCTGTTGAAAGAATAGAACCTGTTAAATAATTGCACTGTGTGCATTTTTTGCCAGGGTTATTGACTATATATTGTCATTGGTTGATAGAATCACCTAAAGGTTATGGAGAACTGTTGTGTGCAGGGACAGCTGTTGGGCCAGAGGGTAGCATGCTGTGTTTCCATGCTGGCAACTCGGGTTCAGAGATTAGACCTGGGAGCTGGCTGGGCAGACAAGGATTGGTGGAACACACCACTGCTCAGAGTCTGGGAAGGTATGGTGCAGTGTTCTGTTACACGGTGGACACATTGTGATGGGCTGGAGAGCTCTGTCTCACAATCGGTTCACATGCATGTCATGGCCTGATGGTGTTACGTAGTGTGTCGGGGAAGCAGGTTGACATGAAAAATGAGTTTTGCAATAACTCCTCTATTCTGTTTATTCGATTTCCACTGGGACCTGTATGAATGAGGATGCAATGTCATGGAAATTAAAAAAAAAAAAAATATATATATATATGATGTGTGTGTGTGTGTGTGTATATATATATATATATATATATATATATATATATATTACATATGTGTGTGTGTATAGATATATTATTGTGTGTGTGTGTGTATATATATATATATATATGTACACATCTATACACACACACACATACAGTATCTCTGTCTCACTACACACACACACACACACACACACACATTTGTATGTATGTTACAGATTGCATATAAATATATAAGTGATACACAGCGGGAACCTCATGAGTGGTGTAGAAAGCACATACAAAATACATGATAGACAGTAGAGACCTCATTAGTGGGATAGATAGCATGCGTATAGAAATACCTTATTTATCACGTAAGGTCCCCTCTGCATATGTCATTTATGCAATAGGCTAGGACCTTAAGGGAGAGACATTTGTTTTGCCTTTTTAGGCATAAAATGATTTCTATAAGTCTGTTAATTTTTGAACTAGTGTTACTGTGCTTTCCACTATCCTGACTGCTATAACCATTGCCATGAAAGTGAAGTTAGGATGACAAGCTGACACTGTGATGTGGTAGTTTGTTAGTGCCGCAGAACTTCCGCAGAAATTACAAACCACTGCCGCAGAAGTTCTGCGGCAAATGGTAGTCTTGCCGCAGAACTTGGTCCCACTGTGCCGCAGAAAAGTAGGGGTCTTGACCTAGGCATTCAGTCTTTTGCCTCAGTACTGCAGGGCAAGGTGATTCAACTCAGAACAGACAACACAACCACAGTGTACCACATCAACAAGCAAGGGGGCACACTGTCATCCCCCCAGTGTACAGAGGCCATGAAGTGTGGAATTTGGCCTACTCCCTGGGGAATCTACCTCTCAGCAGTTCATTTCCCAGGGAAGCACAGTGTCCTCGCAGATGCCCTCAGCAGGATCAACCAGAATCACAAGTGGTCACTAAATGGGCAAATCCTGCAAATTGTGTTCAGAAGGTGGGGCACCCCAGAGGTGGACCTCTTCACAGCCACAGACAACCATCAGCTGCCACAATTCTGCTGCAAACCTTCTGCAGTGGGCACAGTGCCTCTGGATGCACAGCTGCTGGATTGGACAGGGAAGTTTCTGCATGCCTTCCGTCCATTTTCCCTGTTGCTCAGAGTACTGAACAAGCTCAGGGTTCACCCAGCAACAATGATCCTCATTGCTCCAGATTGGGCCAGGCAGCCCGGATACTGCTCCTGATCCTATCAGTATCCAGACCAGTCTCTTCCCCCAGGAGGCACAACCTACTGACCTCCCCACAGGGCAGGATCCTTTACCCCAATCTCCAGGCCCTCAGGCTCAAGGCGTGGCTCTTGAGGACTTGGAGTATGCTGACCTACACCTCTCTGAAGGGGTCCTAGAGGTCCTCAGAGTTTCTAGAAAACTCTCTACTAGGGAAATTTATACCGCTAAGTGGAAGAGGTTTTCTGTTTGATGCCAGGAAAAACATATAGACTGTAGCCAGGCTGGCTTGCCATTTGTTTTGGATTATCTGGCACACCTTCATTCCCTCGTTTTTTGGCCATCTACCCTTAGGGTGCACCTGGCAACTGTCTCTGCGTACCTCTCAGCAGGTAAGGGTTCATCCCTGGCTGTGAACCAGGTATTCAGAAAGTTTTTCAAAGGTCTGTTGCACTTGCATCCCCCACATAGAAGCCAACTCCTGCATGGGACCTCAGTATATGCATTGGCCAGCTAATGCAGCCACCCTGCAAGCTCACGTCTTCAGCAGAGCTTAAATATGTGACATGGAAAACAGTGATCTTCTCTTGTTGGTCTTCACCTTTCATTACTTCTGGGTATAAGCCGGAAGTGCGCACCCGCTACGGGATTTTTTTTTTTTTTTTGAGGGAGGCATCGGCACCAGTAGCGCCGCCCACGAGAATGACGCACCGCATGGTGCGGTGGTTAGGCACCGCAGACTCCTCCTCCATCCCAGTTCTGTTTCTCCTGCCATTGAGGCTGCACCTGCTACGAGAGTTACAGTATTTCTAGTACGCCATTAGGCCTATCTTGTCGATGCCGTTTTTTGACGACTCATCCTGGTTCTCCATCCCGACGCCGTTGGTTGCCGGTAAGTTCGTTCCATTTATTTAACGGCATCGGGATCTTTTGCTGTGTTTTGTTTAATTTCGCATCATGCCTGGTTCGGAGCCAAGCGTAAGACTAAAGCGGGCCACGCCCCATGTGTTGGTGCTCCTGTAGCCGGCATTTTTCCATTTTGGATCGGCATGATGTCTGTCTGCGGTGCCCGGGACCTAACCATGATATGGATAGATGCAATGTCTCTTTTTCCATGGATCGCCATGTTCTGGAAATCTGCTTGTTTAAAGTCAGCAGGGTCCCGCCAACTTTTGGAGGACAACGTCACTCTCGGGCCTCCCAGGCCAGGTCTTTAGACCCTTCCTCTGGGTCCCCTTCCGGGCCTATATGCAGGGCCCCGATTTTTCTGCGGACATCGGAGCAAGGGATTCTGCGGCAGGGTTCTGTTGCATGAACTTCTCGACTTACTCAACCTCAATTTCTCGGCAATTCTGCAGCATTTTTACCCAATATATATATATATATATATTTTTTGCCATGTCTGACACAATGCACGCTCATAACACAGTCATTTTATGGGCGTTTGTCGCCAAATTTTCAACATAGCCAGTTTAAGACCTCTGCTCATGAACAGTATCACTGTGATTTTCTTAATCTGTCCCGAACTTTGATTTTGCACACTGACCACGCCATTGTGTGCTACATGTGCGAAAACACATTTCCAGTGAGATGTGAAAAATGACAGTTGTACTGTTCATAAGGAGGTGTGGTAAAATGGCAATACTGAAAATCTGGAGTGAAAATATTAAAAATGCTCAAAGTTACAAGCGTGCGTAGGAACTGCGCAATGCACGCTAGTAAAACAGTCATGTTGGGGAATATTTTCACCAAATTTTCAACATAAGTTTTGGGAGCCTACCTCATGAACTGTGACACTGTCATTTTCGTTAATCATTCAGAAAGGTGGTTCTGCTGTGACTGGAACCACCTATCGGAGACAGATTAATGAAATAACAGTGTCACAGTTCATGAGGTGGGGCCCTAAAACCCTATGTTGAACATTTGGTGAAAAATTCTCAGAAATGGCTGAGATATGCACTAAAGTTGAAAAAAATCCATTTATGCCATTATACAGCTTACGGCATTTCTTCAGTTGCGGTTGGCTTTGAAGAGTGCAGACATGTTCCGGTCCACGAAGATCGAATCACGCTGGGCTCCGGAGGTAAGTATGCAGTGAGTGGGGGGGGTGAAGGAGGTGAGTGCGTAGAGGGTGGAGTGCGGGTTGGGGAGGGGCAGGGGGCAAAGAATCAACGAGGGAAGGTTTTTTTTTTTTTTTTTTTTGACTCAACAGGGACTTTGCCACGCTTGGGGTGGGCTCCCAGCATGGCCCCAGGCAGCTTGGGGGACAGTGAAGCCGGACGGATTGGGCACCCCGTCAGCAAGAGCTTTTGCCATGCTGGGGTGGGCTCTCAGCGTGGCACCAGGCAGCTTGGGGGCAGTGAAGCCGGATTGATTGGGCACCCCGCTCGGCAACGGAAGCTTTTGCCATGCTGGGATGGGCTCCCAGCGTGGCACCAGGCAGCTTTTGGGAGCAGTGAAGCCGACGGGGATTGGGCACCCTGTCAGCAAAGAAGCTTTGCCATGCTGAGGTGGGCTCCCAGCATGGCATACAGACATTTGGGCAGTGAAGCCGACGGGGATTAGGGCACCCTGTCGGCAAAGGACGCTATTTCGCTGGTGGTCGCGAATTCCGTGGATGATGGCAAATTCCACAGATATTTCCACGGTTTGCTGGAATCGCGAAAAACTCGGGGCCCTGCCTGTATGGTCTGGTGAGGAGGAGGCCTCCTCATCATCAAGCCTTGCCAAGGAGGAGGCTTCTTTTGCGGTGTTGGAGGAGTGGCGCGACCCCTTCCAGGGTCGTGTCATACACACCACCTTGGCAGTCGCCTCTCCTGAGGTGCAGGCTCCCTCAGTGTCACGGCCCACGGTTGCTAGGACCGGCACTGGCAGACCCTTGATGCCACCTTGCGGTGCCGTTTCGGATCTTGGTGCAGGTCACAGCGCCAGTGATCAGGGCAGCGCAGAGTGCGGCACTGGTTTGGTTCTCGGTGCGCTCGTGGCACTGGTGCTCCGTTTCAGGTTCCGGCACCATGCTCGGTGTAGTTTTAGTTTGTTTTATATATAATTTTTGGTTCCTCGTCGATTCTGTGGAACCTCAGGGAACCGCAAGGTTTGGTGTCTTTTTTTCTTTTAATATTTACTTTACTTGATATTTTTATGGTTCCTTCGGGTTCTGTAACCTTCTGTTTTATTTTAATTTTTAATTGTTTGCCATTCCTTTTTCCTGTCGGGAACTGAGAGGTTGTCGGTTCCCTTTTGGTTTTCAGGAACCAATTGCAGTTACATTTATTTAACTTTTATCGGTTCCAGGGAACCGACCATTGGTCTTTCAGCATTTTAAAAAGTTTATTCTGACACCAGTGTCAGAAACTCACAGACCAAAGAAAAAGACAGGACTTACTGGTTTTAAAAATTGTACTTGCCGTGATCGCCTGGTCACTGAAGCTGATAGGCATAACCTCTTTATTTTTTGCTTGGATCCTAGCCACATTTTTGCTAATTGTGTTGTGTGTAAAACCTTTGGCCCCAAAACAATTAAGAAAAGGGCTGAAAAGTTAGAAAAAAATGGCTACTTCTGCGCCTCCTTCTAAATCCTCTGAAGAGGTACTGTAGCTCCTTCTGCCTCTTCTGACTTTGATTTGTCTTTGGAAGCTGAGAACCTTGCTACACTGCAAAGAACAAACTATAACTCCATTTAGGACCTGGAAACCTGGTGAGGCATAATACTTGTAAAGAAAGGGAGCTACGCTTTCTACAAAAAGTTTCATTTTTTTTTTCCTTATTGGCATTAAGCAGAGAATTGCAGGATTCCATTAAAAGTGTAGTAATTTTATAACCAGAGGGAGTGAGATACAACTGAATTTGCTTGATTGTTGGGGTGAGACCTAGGATTTGGAAGGATATTTTTGCAACATTTTAAAAGTGTCCTGCTGGCTGAGAAGTTAAGTTTTCATCCCTGGTTTCACTGAAAGATTTTGTGTATTGAAATCAGACATAGCAGACTGCCTACATTGAAAGGCCTGCTTACATCACAGGTGTCACTAGTCAATCAATTGGCTCTGGGTGGGGTTTCATCACTGCTGTCTTAGGCATCCTTCACACTTAGAAGTCAGTCAGTCTGACTTTGATTTGTCTGTGGAAGCTGAGAACCTTGCTAAACTGCAAAGAACAAACTATAACTCCATTTAGGACCTGGAAACCAGGTGAGGCATAATACTTGTAAAGAAAGGGAGCTACGCTTTCTACAAAAAGTTTCATTTTTTTTCCCCTTATTGGCATTAAGCAGAGAATTGCAGGATTCCATTAAAAGTGTAGTAATTTTATAACCAGAGGGAGTGAGATACAACTGAATTTGCTTGATTGTTGGGGATGAGACCTAGGATTTGGAAGGATAGTTTTGCAACATTTTAAAAGTGTCCTGCTGGCTGAGGAGTGAGTTAATTTTTATGCCTGGACTCAGTAGAGTGATTTGTGCAGGAGACGTGGTCTAGTAAATTGTGGTGTTAGGTGAAGTACTATAAAGGGCAGTACTCACCAGGGTGGTGGAGCAGTTGTATATTTGATTGTTTCTGACAGTCACCAGTGGTTGTGGACTATCCACCCACCCTACCCCCCTCCCAGGCGTGGCATTTCCTTTATAGCCACAGTTCTGACATCACTTCCTCAACAGGTCTTGGGGCAGAACTGTCATATCCTTAATAACCCAGCACAGTGCAAAAAGGGTAGGTACACACCACAAATAATAATAATAATAATAAAAATATATATATAGTATATTATAAGGGAGAGGGACATGTGGGGAGTGGTGCAATGCACTGGCTGTGGGGCAGCAGTTTTCCGGGAGACATTCTGGAAACTGCGTTGCTGTCTTATTTGCAGGAAACTGTCAGCTCTGAGGGAGGAGGTTGCCCACCTCCAGGCTGAACTAGCAAGGACTAAGGAGGCCTCCCCCTTCCAAAGATCACCACTGCCACAACCACTGCCTCAGAGGTTGCCAAGTTTGAAGAGCAGTTGGACCATAGTGGGTTCTGGGAGGGTGCGGGTGGTGGACCAGAGGTGAAACCCCCTAGTTGTATCTCTACACAAATCATATGCCATTGTGGCACAGCAAGGTTCCTCTATGATGGCACCCTCAGTTGAGACCCAGAAGAAAGCTGAGGACATCCACAAGGGAGACCCACAAAAGGGTGGCAAGGGACACCACAGGGGAAGGAAACAGCTTCTGATAGGGGACTCTATTGTTAGGGGGGTAAACCTGGGAAAGGGAGAGGAGAAGGACGTAAGGTGCCTGCCTGGTGCCATGGCTTGGAGGGACAGGAAGTGAATCCTCAGGATTGCAGAAGCAGCATCACAGGAGAGGGAACTAGATATCATAGTCCACCTTGGGACAAATGACCTAGCTAGGCATAGGATCAGTGCAGTGCAGAATGAATTTGTGGAGTTGGGGAGGGGCCTCAGATGGGTAGCAAGCACAGTAACCTTCAGAGGAGGTGCTACCAGTCCATGGCAGGAGGAGGCTAGGTAATGCACACCATGTAGTTTAATGAATGGTTGCAAAACTGGTGCAGAGCACAGGGCTTTGGCTTCATTGGGGACTGGGGGGGCCACCTGGAGAGATAAAGGTCTATTCTGGCATGATGGTCTGCATCTGTCCACAAAGGGAACCAAGCTCCTAGGTGATAGGTTTAAATGCTTCCTTGGCAAGCTTTTAAACTAGCCAAGTGGGGAGGCGCTGATAAAAGGCAGGAAATTTCAAGCCTCCCCCCACAAAACATGGCAGGTAGTAAGGTAAACACTGAGGTACAGAGCTCAACACAGGGCAGGACAGTGGTAAATGGAAAAATAGACAAGGACAGTAAGCGCAGGGATGGGGGGGGGGGAAAGGATAAAGCCAACATTAAATGGAGGGCAATGAGTATAATGCCCGTAGTCTGGAAAACAAGCTTCCTGAGCTAGTAGCCCTGATGGAAGATGAACAGTTGGATATTGTGGCAGTCACTGAAACATGGTACACCAAGAACCATGACTGGGATGTCAACATACCAGGGTACACAATCTACAGAAGGGACAGGGAAGGTAAAAGAGGAGGTGGAGTAGCTCTATACATAAGGGAAGGGATCAAAGCTACAGAACTAAAAAGTAAAGGGGGAGGACAAGAGGCACTCTGGGTCACCTTGGAGACAGGGAGTGGCATCACAATCCTCACAGGGGTTGTATACAGACCCCCGTCTCAAGGGGAGGAAATGGACAACAAAATGATAGAGGACATTCTCAAAATGGCTGAAAAAGGGGAGATACTGTTGATGGGGGACCTGAATATGCCAGATGTTAACTGGATAACAGGTACTGCAGCCATATCCCAGAGCAGGGTCATTCTCGATGCCCTGCAGGGGGCAGGCCTTAGACAGCTTGTGTTGGAACCCACTCGGGAGGAAGCAATACTAGACCTGGTACTCTCAAATGGAGAGAGGATCACAAATTTAGAAGTCAGTAGACATCTGGGAACAAGCGACCACTGCACAGTGTGCTTCACAATGAGCACAACCATGGAGACAAGCCATACAAAGACAAGCATACTGGACTTTAGAAGGGCTGACTTTGGCAAAATGGGTGAATACCTGAAAAATGCACTAGAAAATGACCAAAAAGGAGGGGTGGAAGAACAATGGAGAAAAATCAAAACTGCCATCATAGAGGCAACAAGCCTTTGTGTGAAGCAAATAAAGAAAACAAAGCGGAATAAACAACCACTATGGTTTTCAAACAAGGTGGCAGGGAAGGTTAAGGAGAAAATGGCTGCATTCAAAAAGTATAAGGCATCACAGAAGGAGCACGACAGGGAACTGTATCAATTAAAGCAGAAAGAAGTAGGGAAGGCAGTCAGAATAGCAAAGGCCCAAACTGAAGAAAAAATAGCCAACTCAGTTAAGAAGGGGGATAAAACCTTTTTATAGGTACATTAGGGAGCATAGAAAGGTTAAGGGAGGGATAGTGAAGATTAATAAAGGAGAGGGGAGGTGGGCAGAGGGAGACCGTGAAAAGGCAGAGATACTGAATGAATACTTTTGCTCAGTATTCACAAAAGAAGATGAGGAGGAGTTACCTAAACCAGACAATAGAAGCACTCTGGGTGGGGGTTGACACCAGTCCATTCACAGAAGAAAGAGTCTTGAAAGAACTCCTAAAACTCCAAGGTGGACAAAGCAATGGGGCCTGACAGATTCACCCAGAATCCAAAAGAACTAAGGAGGACCTAGTGACACCACTGACCACGCTTTTAACAGATCATGGCAGGATGGGCAGTACCTGAGGACTGGAGGAGGGCAGATGTGATTCCCTTCACAAAAGTGGGAGCAAGGCAGAAGGGAAACTACAGACCTGTAATTTTGACCTCAGTGGTAGGGAGAATGATGGAATCACTTCTGAAAGAAAGAATTGTTGAGTACCTAGAGGCCAGCAGGGCACAGGGACCCAAAGCAGCATGGATTTACAGCAGTAAGGTCATGTCAGACTAATCTAAATGATTTCTTCTGCCTGGGTGACCAAAGTAATAGACCAGGAGGGGCTGTGGATATGGCCTACCTAGACTTTAGCAAGGCATTTGACACAGTCCCGACAAAAGATTAATAATCGGGTTAGCCAGCCTGGGAGTGGGGTCCCAGGGTGGTAGCCTGTGTAGCAAACTGGCTGCACAACAGGACACAGAAGGTAATAGTGAATGGAACACATTCTCAAGAAAGGGGTTACTAGTGAGTACCTCAGGGCTCCAGTACTGGGTCCAGTCCTCTTTAACATCTTTATAGGTGACATTGCAGAGGGTCTGGAGGGAAAGGTATGCCTCTTTGCAGATGACACAAAGATCTGTAACAGAGTTGATACACGGGGGGGGTAGAAAAGATGAGAAGGGATTTGGCAAGGTTGGAGGAATGGTCAGACATGTGGCAACTCAGATTCAATACAAAGAAGTGCAAATTAATGCACCTGGGAAACAAAAACCCAGGAGAAGAGTACACAATAGCAGGGGAGGTACTAACAACAACAAAAATGGAAAGGGACCTGGGGGTAGTCATATCAGATGACCTAAAGGTGGGTAAGCAATGTGAAAAGTCTGCAATGAGAGCCAGGGGGATACTGGGATGCATAGGAAGGGGCATCACAAGTAGAAAAAGGGAAGTGGTTATCCCTCTGTACAGACAGTTGGTGAGACCCCATCTGGAGTACTGCGTGCAGTTTTGGAGACCTCATCTACGCAAGGACATAGACAGGATGGAAGCAGTCCAGAGGAGGGCAACTAAAATGGTGCAGGGTCTGCAGCAGAAACCATATGAAGAGAGACTGAGAGAGCTTAATATGTATACTCTTGATGAAAGGAGGGGCGGGGGGACATGATAGAAACGTTCAAGTACCTCAAGGGAATCAACAAAGTCCAGGAGGGTAGCATCTTTCAGAAAAAGAGGTGTGTAAGAACAAGGGGGCACAATTTAAAGATAGAGGGTGGGGACGGCTCAGGGGTAATGTGAGGAAATGTTTTTTCACGGAGAGAGTGGTGGATACATGGAACAGCCTTCCTGAGGAGGTCATTGGGTCTAAAACAGTAGGGGAATTCAAATATGCATGGGACAGACACAAGGCAATTATAGTTGGGGGTTGCAGGAAGTAGGCTGTTGGTTAACTAGAATCTGCAGCTTATCCAGTAGGTAGGGAAATGGGCAGACTGGGTGGGCCAAGTGGTCCGTATCTGCCGTCAAAGTCTATGTTTCTATGTTTCTTCCTCTACTACTTCGAAAAATAAAGACGTCTAAAGAGTCAGTGGATCCAAAATCCACAGATAAATCTCACTCTGCAAAAGCTAAAAGACCTGTGGAACCGGCTAGTGAGTCAATTCCAGCTAAGAAAAATTAAAAAGAGAAACATGTTGCTGCACCTCCGGCCGAGAAGGCTAAGGAGCTCTCAGCAGACAGGCCTGCTGTGCCCACAGCAGAGGAGATTGCTAGGGCTTTACAAATTCTGCAGGCACTTCAGTTACTGGTACCAGTTCATAGATACATAGACAGTGGCGGCAAATAAGGGCCTATGGCCCACCCAGTCTGCCCATTTAAGCTTGTAAGTTCAGTTTATGTTTTCCTAGAAATCTGTTGTCCCTTACCCCTGACCTCCAGAATTCCTTTATGTCTATCCCATGCATTCTTAAATCCTGTGATTGTTTCAGCCCCTCACTTACTTTGGCAGGGTGTTCCACTTGGTCCACCACCCGCTCTGTGAAGAAATTCTTCCTCATGTTTCCTCTGAATCGTCCTCCTCCAACTTCATCCCATGCCCTCTAGTCCTGGAACATCTTTTCACTTATAAATAGTGTATTCCTGCACCCTGTTCTCCCTGTAAGATACTTGTATGTCTCTATCATATCCCTCTCCTCCTCTCCTCCAGGGAGTGCATGTTCAGTTCCTTCAACCTGTCTTCATAGGACTTGTGATGCAATCCATGCACCATCTTTGTTGCCTCCTCTGAACCTTCTCTACCCTGTCTATGTCCCACGTAGGTATGGTCTCCAGAACTGTACACTGTACTCCAGGTGGGCCTCACTAGTGTCTTGTATAGCAGAATTATGACCTCCTTTTCCTGCTGGTGATACCCTGCCTATACATCCCAGCATCCTATTTGCTTTACCTGCTGCCTTGTCACACTGTTTCCTACCTTGAGATGATCAGAGATGATAACCCCAAGATCCCTTTCCTGCTTGGTGCATGCTATATCCTCACCCCCAACTGATATATGGTGCCAGGGTTTTTGTGCCCCATATGCATTATCTTGCACTTCCTTGCATTGAATTTCAACTGCCAAACCCCTGACCATTCTTCAAGTTTCTGCAGGTCCCTTCTCATTCTATCTACACCCTCTGGTGTGTCTACTCTGTTACAGAGCTTTGTGTCATCAGCGAACAGTGAAATTCTGCCTTCTAGGTCCTGTGCAATGTCACTGATGAAGATGTTGAATAGGACCGGTCCCAGCACTGATCCCTGTGGTACCCCACTGGTCACTCTTCCCTCTGGAGTGACAGCCATTTACCACCACCCTCTGTGTCCTGCCACCCAGCCAGTTACCTACCCACCACACTACTGTCCTGCCCACACCGACCCCACCGGTTCCTGCCCAGGTGCAAATGGTTCAGGAACCTGCCTACATGTATGAGATACAAGAAGGGAAAAAGGAGGAGGGTGAGCCCATCGAGCCTGAGGTGTCACCTGAACAGGAGTTTGGTTCCCCACTCAGGTGTCCAGATGATTACACTTCACATTATGCTTTTGTGAAGCAAATGGTGGACACCCTAAATCTGCTTATTCTGGAAACTGAAGAAGAGGAGGAGGCCGATTTCCTAGAGATAATGGGGTTAACCCCCACAAAGAGACTGCTGCTACCCATGCACAGGTCTCTGAGGAAGCAGATACTAAAAATCCTACAAACCCCTACTACCATCCCAGGGGTTGAAAAGAAGATTGATAAGAAGTACCAGCTGGACCGGTCCAATGCAGCTCTTCTCTTTAACCACCCGGACCATGAAGGGTGGTACAGGCAGCAGCCTGTGATAAGGCCAGAATCCCTCTGTCTTCTCACCCCCGATAAAGTTCCAGAAAACTGGATGCTATGAGGACAAAAGGGTACCTAGCAGCCTCTCTGCTAGTGAGGCAGGCCAGCTATATGGCATACACAGCACAATACCAGAAGGGCTTGTGGAACACTGTACTGGCATTTACAGATAAAATCCCAGGTGAGGCGGCAGTGCACCTGGCAGAGATTGCCAAGACAGCACTGGATGCCACCAAGTACCAGTCCCACATGGCCGTGGATGCTAATGACACTTCAGCAAGGCTAATGGCACCTGCTGTCTCTATGAGGTGATTTGCTTGGCTTAGGACAACTAACCTGACCCAAGATAGACAGAGGCCATGGATTTCCCTTGTGAGGGTGACTTCCTCTTTGGGGACAATACAGAGGTTTACATGAAGAAAGTGGAGGAGTATAAAGCAACTTACAGAAGTAATTCAGCTAAAGAGAAACCCTCCACTTCTTACAGGTCCCAGTACAAGGGACACAGGGGTAGGGGTCCCTACTCCAGACCATTCTTTCCGGCCTAGGCAACAATAGACTACCAGCAGCCCAGGGGCTATTTTAGGGGGTAGAGACAGAAGGGCTGTGAGGAGACCAGCACAAGTGCCTCGGGCTCAAACTCAGCCAAAGCAGAATCCCTGACAGGCTAGTTCAGGCCACCTCCCCCCTACCAGTAGGATGCAGATTGGCTCACTTCCTCCAAGCGTGGCATGCCATCACCACAGACAAGTGGGTCTTGGAGGTTGTGAGCCAAGGGCAGTCTCTAAGTTTCAAATCCCTCCCTAAACTGAGAGCAAGGCATCTTGCCCCAGCAGCTTCTGCAGACAAAATCCTTCTGGAAGCAGAGGTGGCAAATCTGCTAACCGTCAGAGCAATAGAGCCTGTACCCCTATTACAGAGGGGGGGAAAAGCTTCTACTCAAGACACTTCCTTACTCAAAGGAAAAACGGGGACTGGCAATCCAGCCTGGATCTGCAACTCCTAAACAAAAATGTCTCAAAACCAAAATTCAAAATTGGTCACTCTGGCCATGATCCCCACACTGCAGAAAGGGGATTGGCTGGCATCCTTAGATGCCACATATCAATGAGGCCAAGCCACAGAAAGTACTTAAGGTTCAGCTTCCCTTTGGGTCACTGCCAATTCTCAGCCATGCCTTGCAGCCCGACTTCAGCCCCTAGGATGTTCATAAAGTGTGTGGCTGTAGCGATGGCACACTTAAGAAGGCAAGGAGTGACAGTATTCCCTTACTTGTGTAACCCCTAGGTGATGCTATCCCAAGGGCTACTACCCCTGCCTGCTTGGCTACTGATGGGTTGAGGGGCCTAGGTTCTATGGCAGGTACCTCCACCAGAGGTCAGGGTTGATAGTGGTTAAACTAACTTGGGCACAGCTCTCTGGGACACTGTGACCCCCCCTTTGTTCCCACTAGTGGCCCACACAGTACATGGGAGTTACCTTCCCAATACCCACATATGAACATGTTTTACATATATAGATACCACTTACCCTCGAGATGGATTCTGCAGCTCGTCTCTGAGGACCCCCTGTAAAACAAGGTTAAGCAACATGCACAACAGAATGCATCGCTGGTGCTATATGTACTGACAGCACAGACAGTATATAGTTCAATAACAAAAAATCTGATTTATTTAGGGAACAGTAACATGGGAGGGGGCAATCAGGTTGATTTGGTTTGGCAATGTTCAAATCACAGTACAGTGCATAGGGTCCAAAAGTCACACTCTGGGTACCCAGGATTGTGGGGGAGGGGGGCTAGCCAGGTCCTGTCTGGGTTGGCCAGCTGGTGCAGCTGGATGAGGCCCTGTTGGAAGAAAATATATGCACAACACAAACTTGTAATCCTGAGCCGGATGGCTCAGTTCATAGAAAGAAACACAATAAATCAGATGGCACACTTTTGATTTACAAGCTGTTGCAGGGGGTTGCCCTGAATTGTACTCACAATACCCCACACGGATTTCAAGCTGAAAGGTGTTGTTTCTGGGTTGCCAACATTCAGCACACAACTTACAGTGGAGGGGAAATGGGATTGCGGTCCCCACAAGCACTAGACACATTGATATGTAAAAGGAAAGTACTGTACCAAGCAGACTGCTCCTTGATCCCGATTGCAATTACTGCAGAAATACCCAGGAGCACACACAGTATTAGCAGTCCCTGACAGGCCGATCACTTTCAGCAAACATTTGGTCTTCTTCAGGACAAGCCTGGTTCTGAACAGTTCTTCCTTCTCTTCCACAACTCGGATTCAGTCTAAACTGGCTATCACAATGGCTGCAGGCCGACTTTAGGGCCTCACACTCGCTTCCCACGCGAACTACACACCGCAGCAAGAGCAGAGCTCCTTCTCTCTTCACTGTCGCTACCAAACTGACTTTCCAGCAACAGTGCAGGGCATTTCTTTTGGGTACCCTCAGGTTTGGTTGGCTGGTTCAGCTATCAATCACAGTAGGGCTCCCTCTGTTGGTGCAAAAAGGCGCCATGGTCCAAACTACATTTCCCAGAGGCACTGGCCATATATTACCCTGTTGTAGCAGGCCCCAGGTGAGAGTCCCAGTTCTGGTTGGCTCAAGCACTCTCCATTTTAGGGCTCTCCTAAACCCAATTGGCCCAGCTTAGCAGTGCAGGTCCAAAATGGAGGGGCAAACACACAGAATCCCAGCTGCAAGAAAGGCAGGTCAGACAAACTGCAGTTTTACTAACACTAAATAATTTCGGGCAAACAATTGCATCTTTCAATTAGGCTCCCTCTACGTTCTTAGTGACTGCAGACACGGAGCGATTAGACGGCAGCTTGGTCGGGATTCGAGCATTAAATATACAGTCCCCCCATTCAAACTAATTTAGCTTGCGAGCAGGCAGCTCTTAAAGAGACAGTACCAGAGGCTCTAAAAGCACTCACAGTTAAGCGGCTTAAACGCCGACCACCATTCAGGCTGGGAGCACTTAGCCAGCTCCTAGAAGACTTTTGGGAACCCCATTTGCAGGGGGGTTACACTTGGACAACTGGCTAGCCATGGGTCAGTTCCTGCAGCATGCCAAGGACTCTCTGGCCCTGACAAGCTACACTGTAGAGTCGCTAGGATTCTTGATAAATGTACAGAGGTCAAAAATGGAGCCAGTACAGCTTCTGGACTTCATTGGCGCAGAATTGGACACCTACCAGGGAAGGGCCTTCCTTCTACAGGACATAGTGCACAGTATCCTGCAGTTAGCAGGGTCATTTCAGTTGAACAGATCAAGAACTGCAAGAGAGGTTTCTAGGGATGTGGATATGTTGTTCAATCCACACTGTCTGGCAGGTTCCTTGCCACTTTAAATCTTGCCAGAAGGTCTTCACGCTGGCTCCTCCCACCCACCCGGGTGGTAAAACACTTGACTTCACCCCATGATACCAGATCTTCCTTACCGCTTGAAAGCTCAGGTTCCCTTCTTAGCACTCTGCGTTTTAGGCCTGAATCCTAACCTTTCGGAAGTTCCGAAAATTATTGTAAAATTCTCTAGACTTATGTTTTCATTTTCCCTCATGGCTGCGATGGATAAATCCACTCTCGGCTTCCGTTGGTGCCCTTGCAGGCAGAAAATGCCCCTGACTGACCCACACTCCACACGCGTCTATTGCCTGGGTCTTGCACACGATCCGCGGGCCTGCGATCTCTGCAAATCCTTCATGGCTTCGGTTCTGGAAGACCGCGCTGCCTGACTCCAACTGGGGCGCCCCAAGAAACTGTACCCACCAGTGAAGTCGAAGGAGGCCCGTTGGGTGTTGTCCGCGGAGCAGCTGGAGCAGTTGATTGCCCTTGAGGAGGAGGCGGCCCAGGCCACGTCATCTTCCTCCTCGGTCTCACTGTTTATCCCGCTCTCCTTGGGCTCCTTCTACACTGTATCTTTCAAGGAGCTTTGTCAGTCCCTGTCCACCAAGGGAGAAGGAAACGAAAGGTAAGTCCCACCGTCGACGTTCATGGAAGAAGGAGATATCCCCTTCCGCAGACCATCGACTTCGGTCAAGGTTGCAGCTAAGGCCATTGGCTTTACATTGTCCCCGTCAGGTCAGCTGGCTGAGACACCTGTGATGCGGTCGAGAATTTTCTCGACCTGTTGGACAGGTTGTCAACTGGAGAAGCTGACAACCCCGGTGGTTACCGAGGACTTGCCCATGCCTCCTATGCCGAAGTCCCCGATCAAGGACCCTGAACTGAGGGATGAGTGGGTTTCCCCCGCCCCCTCTTCGACCCACCATTGGCGACCCTGAAGGTCTCGGTCCTCTTCTGTGTCGGGTAGGTCCCGCTGACATCGGCAGTCTCGGTCTCGGCATCCCGAAAAGCGGCATTGCCGCTCGTCCTCATTGTCCTCTTCGGAGTATAGGTTCCGGCCCTTTAAGTTGCATCGGCGCTATGAGGACATGATGTGGCAACAACTCTTGTTAGCCGGTAATAAGCCGACTCCGTCGCCTTCTCCGGCCATTAAGTGGTTGTCACCCGAACAACCGAAGCAACCCCTCGTAGTAGTCGAGGAGCCAACCCTGGCATTGGTTGCTAGGCCAAAACCGGCTGCTCCACCCATTGTGGTGGAACCACTGCCTCCTCGACCTAAGACTGGGGCCCCGACCAAGGATTCTCGGTCTGGTTAGTGCTTGCCCCACAGGTTGTCGGTCATCCTCACTCCCGATCGGCCTCTGTATGTGGAGGGTGGCTCAGGCGCTTCGGCAGCTGTTAGTCCGACGACTCCTCCTTGTACTCCAGGCCCCTTGACCTGGAATCTGCAGGGGGTCAGTCGGTGGATGAGAGCCCATCCTTGTTCTTGGGAATCCCTCATCTCAGAGTCCACTGGGATGCAGCTCGAACCCGTACAGAAACAGGCCAGATATCCCCTCATGGAGATTCTGGACTGAGGGGATTCCCCCATGGAGACTTTCCCTGTGGCCAAAGCCATTGTTGGCCCGGCCCTGGAGTTGTGGCAGAGGCCTGCATCCTATCCTGCACCTTCGGCCAGGATGGCTCGCAAGTACGCAGTACCCACTGTTCCCTCTCCAGTTTTTCGGAGCGGCTGGTGACTGATAGCATTTTCCGGCATTCAGGGAACGCTCAGGACATGGACAAACCTTCCAACAAGGAGTCCAAAAAGCTGGACTACTCGGGGCGGAAGGTTTACGCTGCTTTGTCCCTAGGTCTTTCGACAGGCTAGTTCGGCCATGCAGATGGCACATTTTTCACACACCATTATGGGTTCCCTGGATGAGGTGATTCCTCATCTCCTGGCTGACTTTCAGACGATGGTCAAGCAGGTGCGGGATGAGGGAAGGGCCATGACCAAACAGCTCCAAACTGCTTTGGATATTGGAGACTCATGTGCCCAGTCAGTAGCGGCCGCAATAACCATGCGCCACAGAGCTTGGCTGCGGATCTCCACCTTCACGGCAGATACCCAGCACAAGCTGACAGATGTTCCCTTCCTGGGCACGGACTTGTTCGGGCGGGGGGTGAAAGGCCATCTCCAGAGAATCAAGAAGTCCAGTGCCACCTTGGACTCTGTCACATCTGCTCCGAAATACAAAGGCCACCAGCAGCAGCATAAGCCCTTTCGCCCTTCTGCCCCTGCAGCACGTCCAGCCCAGCGGCAACAGGGCCAGCTGGCTCACACTTGGTGCCCTAAGGCCAAGTCTGCTGCTTTCTCTAGTAGGAAGCCTGGAAGGAAAGGTCCAGGCGGCTTCTTGGCCGGCCCTCCCTCCAAGCTTGCCCAGTGACGAGTTGAGGGGTGTTGCCCCTAACCTCGTCACTCCTCCCCAGGTTTCCCCCATGGGGGGACGGCTCCGCCACTTCCTTTCCGCCTGGTCCGCTATCACCACGGACTGTTGGGTGCTGTAAGTGGTCGGCAGGGGTCTGCCTCTGGAATTCAAGCAGACTCCTCCCTATCAGCCGCCTCCCCCACGGGGCTACAGGTTCCGCAGTCTCTCTGTCAGCTCATCGAGACGACATTGCTCTGCTCCTCCAGAAGGAGGTATTCAGTGAGGTGGCAGATCCTCCTCCAAACCCGGGGTTTGTGTCCAAGTACTTCCTGGTCCCAATGTGGACGGGGGGGGGGGGGTGCCCCATTCTCGATCTGCATGACCTGAAGAAGTTCCTAAGGCCACACAACCTCAGGATGGTCACTCTGGCTCAGATCATTCCATCCTTGGAACTAGGTGTCTGGTTTTGCTCTCGGGATCACCAGGATGCTTTTTTTTTCACGTCCCAATCCATCCGTCTCATCAGCGATTTCTCCGCTTCAGAGCAGAGGGATCACTTTAAGAGTTCCTGGCCATGCCCTTCGGCCTTAATCCAGCTCTCAGGGTCTTCACCAAATGCATGGCAGTGGTGACCGCATTCCTGCAGTGCCAAGGGGTCCGGTTGTACCCTTACCTGGATGACTGGCTGATTGCAGCCCCTTCCAGGTTGGAGGTGGAGCGCTCCAGGGCTCTGGCCCTCCAGGTCTGCTCTCAAATTGGCCTCCTGATCAACGAGGTCAAATTGGAACTCGTACCATCGCAGGTGATTCAGTTCATCGGGGCAGAGCTCGACTCTCTTCGTACCAGAGCCTGGCTTCCAGCAGACAGGGCCGAGGTCCTTTCCTCTTTTGCCCAGTCATTTCTGGTTGGGCAATTGCGCCCTGCTCAGGACTTCCTGCGCCTTCTGGATTTCATGGCGGCCTGCACCAGCGTGATCCATTGGGCCCTCTGGCATATGCGTCCCCTGCAGTGGGGACTGGCCCGCCAATGGCCACAGCACTCTGGTCCTCTCGACCAGCAGTGACGGTGACCCAGGAGATGTGGGATGGCCTGCAGTGGTGGCTCGTCCCAGCTCATCTGCAGGAGGGTATCCCGTTTGTCTGCCCCGAGCCAACGGTCACTCTTACGACCGACACCTCTCTGATGGGTTGGTGTGCCCATCTGGGGCATCTCTGGGCCCAGGGCCTCTGGTCCCCGCAGGAGTCTCGATGCCATATCAACCTGCTGGAGCTTCGAGTGGTTCGACTGGCCCGCACCGCCTTCGCTGCATTTGTACAAGGTCAGGCGGTTCAAGTCCAGCTGGACAACACCACGACCCTGTACTGTCTCAACCGTCAGGACGGGACGCACTCGTTGCCTCTGTGCAAGGAAGCTCTCTGCATTTGGTCTCTCGTGATCAGCCTGAGGCGGATCTCCTAGCCATCCATGTGGCAGGAGCCTCCAAGAGTCTCGCTGATGCCCTCAGCTGGATAGGCGCTGCATCTCAAGGGTGGTCTCTCCTGCCGGAGGTAGTGCAAGACCTGTTCTCCTATTGGGGCACCCCTCAGGTGGACCTGTTTGCCTCAAGGGGGAATGCGAAGCTGAGGCGGTTTCACGCCCGCCCCTCTCAGCAGGGCTCGCTGCAGGGGGATGCCGTCTTGAGGCCGTTGACCCCGGGCCTCTTTTTTACGCCTTCCCTCGATCCACAGGGTGCTTCTCAAGGCAAAGAGGGACAAGGCACAGGTGATTCTGGTAGCTCCAGATTGGCCTCGCCAGTCCTGGTATCCAGATCTCCTCAGCCTCGGCTCCAGGCTCCTGAGGCGGCTTCCAGCCTGCCCGGACCTGATCTCAGTCTACAAGGGGAAGGTTCTCTACCCGGACCTTCAATCCCTGCACCTGACAGCCTGGTTCCTGAGCGGTTAGAGTTCCATGCCTTGGGTCTTTCCGACGAGGTCCTCAATGTCGTTGAGGTGTCCCATAAGGAGTTGGCCAGAAAATGCTTTCAATGGAAGAGATTCTCCATTTGGTGTCAGGACAAGGGTTTTGACCCCTCTTCATGTCCATTGGCTAGTATTTTGGACTACCTGTGGTCCCTTTCTCAGCTAGGGCTTCGGTCAATGACCCTTAAGGTGCACCTGGCAGCCATCTCTGCTTACCGGGCGTGGGCGACAAGCAGTCGATTAGGCGCAGGAAAGGTGGTTGGGTGCTTTTTTAGGCCTAGACCACATATCCCCTCCAGTGTGAGACCCTCCACCTCCGTGGGATCTACTGCTGGTATTGGCTAAGCTCATGGGCAAGCCATTCGGACCGATGCACAGGTGTGACATCTTTCACCTGTCGTGGAAAACCACCTTTTTGGTGGCTTTTACATCAGCCAGAAGGATGGGAGAGCTCCAGGCACGTTCCATAGAGTCTCCCTACCTGGTCTTCCACAGGGACAAAATTGTGCTTCGCCGCCACCGGAAGGTGGTGTCGGAGTTTCACCCTAACCAGGTGTTGACTCTGCTGGTGTTCTACTCCAGTCACACCTCGGAGGCTGAATATAGGCTCCATTCTTTGGACCCTAGAAGGGTGCTCGCTTATTATAAGGAGCGGACGGCTGAAGTTCAGGGAGAGGTTCGCCTGCTGTTTGTCACCTACACTGAAGCCGCACCTGGCAGACCTGCAGCCAAGCGGACGATAAGCAGGTGGGTCACCTCCTGCATAGATCTCTCCTATAGGTTGGCGGGCATGGAGCCTCCCAAAGGGATAGGAGCCCATTCTACCTACCATACCGCTGCGTCGATGGCTGCTTCTAGGGACATCTCTATCCAGGAAATCTGCAGGGCTGCTACCTGGAAGTCAGCGCACACCTGTATTTCCCATTAGCACATTGACCTAGAGTCACGCCGGGATGCTGATTTTGGGACCTTGGTTCTCCAGTCCTTATTTTCTAAGTAGGGGGTGCACACCTTGCCTCCTCCTCCCGGAGAATCAAGTAGAGTTCAGCAGACAGTGGATTGAACAACATATCCACGCCCTAGAAATACAGGTTACCACCTGTACAGGGAGTTCTAGGAGTGGTATATGTTCATCCACACGACACCTCCGACCTCCCCAAGCTTCAACGCTGCAACCTGGCTCAGCGGGCTAGATCTGGCCATGGGGTGGAGCCGAGGGTTTTACCACCTGGTGGGAGGGAGGAGCCAGCTTGAAGACCTTCTGGCAAGATTTAAAGCGGCAAGAAACCTGCCAGACAGTGTGGATGAACAACATATACCACTCCTAGAACTCCTGTTACAGGTGAGTAACCTGTATTTTGCGGCTACGGGGCCACACGGCAGCTTCCACAGCAGTAGTCTCAGGATCCAGGTTTCAGATGAGGGACATACAGTTTCACTTAAGGGCTCACTGGTCCCAGAGAAGAGATTCCCTGGCCAAACTGGTACCAGTGTCAGACACCGTCCTGCAGGCTCTGCATTGGTGGCTGGATCCAGAAAACCTCAGGGAAGGGATTCCCTTCAAAAAGGAGCATCCTTCAGTGTTGCTCACCAATGATGCCTCTGCTGGGGTGGGGTGTACACATGTTGGACCTAACCACCAGTGGAACACGGTCACCTCAGGAATATCTCCTGCACATAAAACTCCTGGAGTTCAGGGCAGTATATCTGGCTTTACAGACATTTGCTTCTCACATAAAAGGAAAGGTGGTACAGGTCAGGACAGACAATACCACCACCATGTACTACATAAACAAGCAAGTGGGAACCAGGTCCACACATCAGTGCACAGAGGCCATGGGATTGTGGGGCATGGACTACTCACTACAGGTGTCTTTATCAGCTGTCTACCTTCCAGGAAAGGACAATGTCCTGGCAGACTCCCTCAGCAGAATCAGCCAGAACCACCACGAATGGTCCCTGAATGCACAAGTGCTCCAGTTCAGAAGGTGGGGCACACCAGAGATAGATCTCTTCGCTTCCACAGACAGTCACCAGCTGCCACAGTTCTGTTGCAGACCCCCCCCCAACCAGTGGCACAGTCCCAGTGGATGCCTTAACACTGGATTGGTTGGGCAGATTCCTGCACGTCTTCCCTCCTTTCCCTCTGTTGCTCAGGACCCTGATAAAACTTAGGTCACAGCCAGCTACAATGATCCTGGTGGCTTCGGATTGAGCAGGGCAGCCATAGTAGTCACTACTGCTGACACTTTCTGCCTCACAGCCAGCTCACCCGCTCCAGAGGCACAATCTCCTGACATCCTCTCAGGGCAGGATCCTGTATCCCAATCCCAGAGCCCTATGACTGAAGGCATGGCTCTTGAAGACTTTGAGTTTGCAAACTTAAATCTCTCTGAAGAGGTTTTGACTGTGTTCAGGGGTTCCAGAAAGCCATCTACCAAGAAAATGTGTTCCTCAAAATGGAAAAGATTTTCCATTTGGTGCAAGGGAAGAGAAGTGGATCCTTCTGGTGCCAGTCTCTGTCCTCCTGGACTGCCTGACTCACCTACACTCCCTGGGCCTCAGGCCTTCTGCGTTGAAGTTCCATTTGGCTGCCGCGAACAGAGGGGACGGTACAATTGGAGGAAGAATGGCAACAGATGGAACAACAGAACAGTGAGGAGGTGAGTGGAGAAATACAAATTATTAATATCTCCGAACACATTTTAACAGATTCTGAAACATCATTATTGAAAAAAGGTTTGAGTTTCTCACCTACGAGCAGCTTGAATCCTATACAGACTGTGATAGATCTACATCTGATGTGTCGAAATTTAAATGTAAAGGCGTTTTATAATAGACAGAGTGATCGAGATCAGAATTGCCTTGTTACTAAGGTTGGTACTTTTAAACCCAATTCGGTCTTTAACCTTCCCCTCTGTAGCGCAGTGAGTGTATTTAGAGACCTTTGTGAAACGGATTTTGAGACTTTATTTGCGAATCCACCCAGGATACCTTTTTATAATGTGACCAGAGACGAACGTGAAGCCCTTAAGTCCTTAAAAAATGACTCCACAATTGTAATTAAACCTGCAGATAAAGGTGGCTGTGTTGTACTATGGGACATTAATGCGTACAAACAAGAGGCAAGGACAATTGGATGATGCGATTTTTTATGAGAAATTATGCATTTGATCCAGTCTGGAATACAAAACTTGTATAGACGAAACGATCGATGAAGCCTTTAAACAGGGGATCATTACAGATCAAACCAGGAAATTTTTAAAAGTCGAATACCCTGTTAGACCAACTTTTTATATGTTACCAAAAGTACATAAAGACAGTAACCATCCACCAGGACGTCCTATAGTCAGTGGATTGAAGAGTCTAACTGAACCATTGTCTCAATATGTGGACTCTGTTCTCAGTGATTATGTGAAAAAAATTCAATCTTATGTGAGAGACACGAAAGACATTTTAAAGTTGCTAGACAATTGTAATTTGGAAAATGACTGCCTTTTAGTTACTTTGGACATTGAATCCCTGTATACTAATATTCCCCATGATGGGGCATTGGATGCTGCTGCTTATTTTTGAATCAATCTGGAAATCAATCTGACTCAGAAATTGTTTTTATTTTAAAACTTATTGAACATGTTCTAACTAAGAATGTATTTACTTTTGACAGGGAGATTTTCAGACAGGTAAAAGGGACCGCGATGGGGGCTACCTGTGCACCATCTGTGGCTAGCTTGTATGTGGGATTATGGGAAAGTGATATCGTCTTTAATAAGGATATTAATCCGTTTTTTTATAATATTACGTTATGGAAGCGTTTTATTGACGATATTTTGTTGATCTGGCAAGGGACTGAAAAGATGTTAGCAGAATTTGTGACGTTCCTACATGGGACCACTCAACACTTAAAATTCTCGTATTCTATGAGTGATGTATCTGTGAATTATTTAGATTTGCAGATAGTTCGGAGATTCTCAAGGATATGTGAAGACAAATCTTTTCAGGAAACCTACAGATGGTAATACTTTATTATTTACGACTAGTTGTCACCCCAAACACACAATAGAAAATATCCCTAAAGGTCAATTTTTACATTTAAAACGGAATTGCAGCATACAAAATGATTTTGAGGTTGCAGCAGACTCATTGAAATAAAACGTTTGGAGAACAGGGGGATATTCTTATAATACCATTAATAAAGGTTATGAGGCAGCAGTCAGTGTAGACAGATAAATTTTGTTAGAAGATAAGGAAAAGAGTACACAGGAAACAAGTCAGAAGTTTCATTTTGTCACAACTTATAATAATCAGAGTCATGCTATTGTAAAAATTATTAAACAGCATTGGCATGTACTTAGGGCAGAAGTGGGTTTACGAGATGTGTGTAAAGAGTTACCTATGATTACTTATCGACATGCACCAACCTTAAAGGATTCTTTGGTTAAGAGTCATTTTATACATGCAGTGGCACATCCCAGTAGTTGGTTGGGAAACTATACTGGTTGTTACCAATGTAAAAATTGTTGTGCCTGCATGTATATATTAAATTTAAAAAAATTCAAGGTGGAAAGTAAACCTTATAAAGTTTATGATATTAGGCAGTTAATTTCTTGTAATACGCAGGGGGTTATATATCTAGCGCTTTGTAATTGTGGTGCATATTATGTTGGAAAGACAGAACGATCTTTTAAGATTAGAGTAATGGAACATGTTCATGCCATTGAGAAGAATGATTTAAGTTATGCCAATGGCCACTATTATTATTAAAATAAGGCATCCCTGAATCCACATGAATTTAAGTTTCTGGTATTGAAAAGTCCTTCACGATCCGAGAGGGGGTAATTATCGCAATAAGATTCTGAAGAAAGAAAATGAATGGATATTGCGACTCAATGCTTATAAAACTCCTGGGATTAATGCACATTTGGAATTAAGACCATATTTAGAGTGTAGATAATGGCAATGATTTTAGTGCAGATTTCTGTATTCATTTCATTTAGAGTGATTCTTTTGTAACATGCTTCTATGCCCTTAAATTTTCTAGTGATTTTAGAGGTGATGGTGTTTTTATTTAACAACCAATAATTTGTAAGATACTATTGTGATGTAATTAATTGATTGTAGTATTTAAGCTGGTGTTTTTTGGTTTGTCTTTTAGCTTTTGATAAAGGACCTGTTGTCCGAAACGTGTCAAGTGGTTGCCTTTTTTTGGTGTAATAAATATTTATTTCTAGCTCTGGGTCCGTTCCATTATTGGGATTTGTGTGTGCTTCAGCTTTTTTGATATGAGCCTCAGGATATGTATCTGCTGGTAGGGATAGGTCTATGGCCTCTTACCTTGTCTTCAAGAAATTCTTCAAAGGCCTCAACCACCTTCACCCTCCCCTCAGGGAGACAGTCTTAGCCTGGAATCTCAATATTTGTATTGCCAAGCTCATGGAGCCCCCTTCGAGCCTATGGTAACTGCAGACTTGAAGTATGTCACATGGAAAACTTTCTTCCTGGTGGCCATCGCTTGAGCCAGAAGAATCAGTGACTTGCAGGCCCTGTGCACTGACCAGGACATCATATCAGTCCACAGGGATGAAGTTGTACTCTGGACCAACAGGAAATTCCTTCCTAATGTGGTCTCAGATTTTCATTTGAATCAGTCTGTCACTTTACCAGTATTCTTCGCTGAGAATTCCTGCTCACCTGAGTGGAAGCTGCATAGCCTGGATGTCAAGAGGGCCCTCAGCCCAGCCACTACCTTGACAAGACCAGGGCCCATAAGCTTGAGCATACCCAGCTGTTCCTCACTTATGGGTAAGCCTGCATCAGAATGAACCATTGCATGCTGGATTGTGGCTTGCATACAGTTCTGTTACAGCAAAGTGGGTAAACAAACCCCCCTGGGCTTCAGGGCACGTTCTACCAGGGGCACAGCAGCATCAGTGGCAGCTGCAAGAGACATCCCACTGTTAGAAATCTGCACAGCGGCTACATCAAAAACTGTACACACTTTTACCAAGCACTGTAGTTTGGACATACAGTCCAGAAGTGATGCCAGATATGGCACAGCAGTGCTGCAGAACCTGTTCCCCAAATAGGTTCTTGCCCAACCTCCAAAGGTACTGCTTGGTAGTCTGCATTTGTTTAATCATAATGAGTGATTCCTGGGGTTAGAAGAAAAAAAAATACTCATCATAGTAGCCTTGTTTCTTCCAGAGGATCACTCATTATGATTAAAGCTCCCACCCTGCCTCTTCTACCTGAGCCTAAAAAGGAGCAACCTAGTTTCTGCACCCCTGCTGTCTTTAGGGACAGGTTTGTCCACAGCTAGTGTTACAGTTCTTTTACCAGTTGGTATTTGTTGTTATCCGTACTTAAGGGATTTTGATGTTTTATGGGGTGTGATTAAAAAGGGTTTTTTAATCTTTAGTATTAGATAGAGGGTCTTTGCCCTGTTACGCTGCGTAAGAATCTGAAGCACTGAGTGCAGCTGTTACTAGGGGCAGCAGTTTGAAATTGGCATGAGCCAATTAGAGTTCCATCATTTGCATTCATTCCATCTCTCCGTAACAATACAACACTGAAGGCTGACTGCATTTGTTTAATCATAATGAGTGATTCCGCTGGAAGAACCAAGATTGCTATGGTGAGTCATTTTTTTCATACCGCCCACCCTGGAGGGTATTATTGCTCTTAGAAAATGGCTCGTTAGTAACAATTTTAATAAAATTAAAGACCATAAATATGTGTACTTAATGTTAAAAATAGAATAAAAATATGTTGTGTTATAAAGTAGTCCCTATACCGCTATATTTGTCAATAATAATAATAATAAACTTCATTTCTTTAGCGCAATTCAGAAATATCAAAGCGCTTTACAAGAATAACATAATTAAAATTAATAAATAATTAAAATACAGATAGTAATACTAAAATTCGTCCTTAATTACTCATTACAGAAGGCAAGACTGAATAGGTACGTTTTCAGTGTGGCTTTAAAGCTCTCAGTAGAGGGTGTACTGTTTAGGATTCCCAATAATTGTCTCTGGCGCTGCTCTTTGGAATTCCCTCTTTGTGTCACTTTAATTTGATGTCTGTCTGTTTCCATGGCCCCCACCCCTGGTCTCTCGCTGTTTTTTTCGTTAGTACTGGGGAGCCAGGATTGTTCTGAGGAGCTGCTGTGCAAAGATGCCTCACTGCTCGTGATGAGGCAGGTTGCAGTCAGACAGCATCATAGTCCTAGGTGGGATCATTTTACTGGCACCAACAGACACAAGAAGGCAATAACATACTGTGAATGACTGTAAAATACTGTAAATAAATGGGGAATGTAATGCATTTCTTTATGAATGAGTAGCGGGCGGGAGTGGAGCGGCACGGCTCCAGTTTGTGAGCGTGGCAACTGAGAGGCAGTTTGAAAGAAGATTTTCTAAATAAACAAGTCCGGGGGGGGGGCTGTTTATTAAAATGTCCAAGTTTCCGGCACAGTGCAGCTCAGTTGCGAGGAGGGGGCTGATACGCTTGCTTCTGTCACTTAGGGGGAAAATGGCAGCTACTAAGGTTTCAAATTGAATCTGGCACAGTGATACCAGTTTGACACTGTGCTGCTGGTACTTTTTTTTGACAGGGCTGCACTGAAAAATAGATGCCTGGCAGTGGAATCCTGCTAGCCATTCAGGAAACTAGGATTCCATTGCCAATATCTGAGCACATATATAACATTTTTATAACATATTTTTAAATGAAATAATACTGATTGCAGTGCTATTGCTTATTCGGACTACTGCTTTAAATACATTTTAAAGTTTGATATTCACATAACCAAGAATACAGTACTTCTGATGACGCAGTCAGTGCTGGGTAAGTACTACCAGTTCCACGTGTTCATGTTATTTGCTATACTGGATTGTGAGATAGGAGAAGGGCATACAGCCCATTAGATCCACCCCCACTTGTCAGTGGTACTGTCCTATTAATTATTATTATTTTTGTAAATCGTTGACAAGAAAGGCACACTGAGCCAATGTATCCTGAATAGGGAGTTGCGGGCGGGGTACAGTGAAACAAACTTCCAACATCAAAATAGCAAAGTCCATAAAAATAGCACAAGATGATTGGGGAAAACAAAGATTACCATCGTGACAGTATTACTTAGTGCAGAGATGGGAATGGAAATAAGCAGATAAGCAGTACAGTGTGAGTTGGGGGGAGGGGGAGTAGGAGGCTAAGTAGTGTTAACAGCATTTACAAAATGTCGGCCAGCTGGGTAGAAGGTTGGAAGGGGGTAATTGAGCTGCACTTTGGACTGTCTAAATCAAGAGGGCCATTTGTGCCAGGATTGCGCACGCTGTTAGGCATCTTTAAGTGAGGAGATTTCAGACTTGTCTCTGTCTGGATTACTGGCTTGTAAGGGCCCCTCTGTCTGGTTACTGAAATCAAGTGATGAGTAAATCTCATTGGTTTGGTCTAGTGGTGAGCTATGGAAAATTACAACTCAGACAGTCACAGGAAATGTTAGTTATAGAGGCAAGATTCCAAATGCAGTTTGGGAAGAAACTATATCTCCGAATGTTCTATATGTCTGAGCAACGCTGGCAGCATATTTGGTTTAGCAAAGAATGCGGACTGTTTTTGCAGTCTCTGGCCCTAGCTGCCCAGTATGAATTAGATTAGCAGCTGCAGATACAAGGATACATGAAGTCAGTCCAGCAGGCTGTTGAATCGCTTCTCAAGAAAGTGTTAGTAAATCGAGAAACGTGTCCGACTGCAGTTTGGTACAAGTCCAAGAGAAACTTCCTTAAAGAGCTAGTACTCTTCCTGAAATTAATATTACTTTTTAAAAGTAGTAAACTATTACACTTCAAATCTGAAGTATTTTTTTTCTCCCCAGATCAGCAGATGTTGTTCTACCTGACAGTGTGGAGTGTGCGGTGTGGAACAGTAGTGTAACTGGAGGCTGACATGTCTAGTAATATCCCCCTTCATACCTCATCAGTCCTGTGACATCACAGCTACCCAAGAAGAGCTTCTCACCTTCTACCAGATTGGTCACTTGTGATGTCACAGTGAGTGCGGTCGCAATGCTGATGACATACCAAGTGGAATAATAGAACCGGATATGTCAGCCTTCAAGCACACTACTGCTCTGCACATCACTCCACATACAGTCAGATAGAAAATCTTATAATGGGCATAAGTAAAAAAGTAAAGACAACTTTGTACAAATTAATGTTATTCTGCTGCTTTTGGTGCTGCTGGTTCTTTAAAAAGAGATCCTCTAGAACAATGTTGTGTAGGAAGGCTGGAGATGGCGCAGCAGATGCACCATACTAGTTTGTATTTGCACATCACACCGACTAAGATAACGTGTTCGAGTCAGGACCCCCCACAGATCTTTTCTGGATATACTTCCCATCTAAAGAGTATAATTTATTTATCCCTGAGGACCCAGCTGACTTACTGCATCTAATTTATTTATTTATTTGAATAGTTCGTAAAACACCTTTGAGCAAATGCTCTTTTGAAAAGGTTCCACGTCTGTACAGCAACATACAATCAAGTTACAGGAGTAGAAAGAAAATGCAACAAATGCTATACAAGTAGTGCAAAGACAAATCACGTGACTCCTATAAATATTTAAACAATGCTTGGTGATTAATCTCAAATTAAGTAAAGATACATTCTGCAAGTAAAAGAAAAAAACAAAAAACAACCCGTTACTGACATCCATCAGGAGATGAGCGTTAAGGGAGCACAATGCAGAAAAAGGGGTAGCAGCCTTGAGGTCAGGCTTAGTCAAAGGTCCTAGAAGGAGGAATGAGGTCATGACCATGCTAGTGGAGAGAAGAGCATGGGTTAAGGGAGTTGGTGCCAGGAGGGGGGATGAACGCTTGATACGAGTGGGACCACGAGATAAGGGGAGTGGAAAGGTGCAGGGGAGATGCAGGTACAGTATTGGAGGCGCTAGTCAACAGGAACAACAGCGTAAGGGCAAAGAATGAGTTGGGGTGGGGGAAGGAGGATCAAAATTTCAACTCTGCAGGGCCCTGCTTCTTTCCAGTCCTATAAATGCTGTATTTTCTTTGTACTTATTTAGAACTTTTTTCTGGGAAAGGCAAGGCTCACATTGAGGCAAAACTTATTTCCAAGTGTGAACTGGGGGAGAATTAAGCACAAAGAGGTTAAGTGACTTGTTCAGGGTCACGTTATATGAACATGGCAATTGCTGGATACAAACCCAGGTCTGCAGGTTCACAGCTCTGTGCTCTAACCACTAGGCTATACTGAATCCCATACATGGGTGAAGAGTTTTATAGTGAACCAGTGACTGAGTCTGAATTTGAACTGGGATTCTGTAGCTTACAGTCTTTTGCTGTAACTGCTGGACAGTACTGACTCTTATGTAGGATTATTAGGTAGACTGGTGAGGAACACAGTTTTGCAGCATTTTCTGAGACTACTGAAGAGATTGTAGAAACAGGATTTTGTAGCTAGCAGGGTACAGTAGAGACAAAACTTGCATTTAATCTGAAAATGACAACAAGATCTGTTCTTTGCCTTTTCTTTGCAAGGAAATGGTAAGAGCGTAGAACAAGCTTGTGTATGGCAGAAAGTGTGATCTTTTAGCCATGTTAATAGCCCACCCCTACCCTACCTAATCCAGCCAGGGCTGGAGGGTAAACTGGCCACTGTAAACAAAAGAAATCATGGTGCTGGTGATTTGAAGGTCCTCAGACCAGAGGTGTGGCTCTATTTATAGCATGCTCAGCTCCTGCCTGCTTTTGACAAGGCAGCAAGTCAACAAAAGTACTCCCCATTCAGCAAGCACGGCTGTGGAAGTAGAAAAGTAGAGGGATTCTTTGTAAAATATTATTTGTCTTATAGGGCACAGTTCCCCCCATTCCCCTGAACAAAGTAAGACACGCACTATTAAGTGGAGAGAAATGGCCACAGCCATGTATTTATTCCAGTTATCAATGATGATCAATTCAGTTTTAATGACTTTAATACCTTCAGCTGGACGTGCGCTGCCAGGTGGTCTTGCTTGGCACCTTCCCCATAACTGGCCTTCCCTACCTAAGAAGAAAGCGGTCCATTTGCAACCCTGCGAGGGACTCCAGCCTCCGGGGCATGAAGAGGGGCTCTTGACTGGCAACTGTGGCATCCCCCCGTCCAGGGATGCCCAAATGCCATGGGCGTGCACCCCGGGAGGCTGCCTCCCGGCTTCGTGCCCCTCTTATACTAGATGAGCCCCCGCCGGGGAGGCCCCAGCCTCCCGTCAGCCACTGGGTGGTCTGTCTGCATAAGTCCATGACCCCTCGTTACCTCCTCTGCATCAACCAACCAATACCACCTTGCCGCCACGGGGTGAGCCCTGCTTACACTCCTCTAAGCACATCAGCCATTGCTCTCTCCACAGCCTGGTGACTATTCTTTAAGAACCTAGCTAAACCCAGACTAGATAAGTGTACCCCACCCCTTGCAAATAGCTCTGTTTCTTATAATCTAATGTTGTCGTGCCTTGCTGCGGATCCCCCCAGGCTCCCCACTGATGCATTCATGGCTGCGTTATGCAGTCAGTGCACTTTTTCTAATGCCTTGGGATCCCTGGCCTGGTGCCACTAATGCCTCGGTATCACATCAGACCATATGATATGCAAGCCGGGCCAGCTGCCCATCAAGTAATTCAAGTCCTCTTTTCCTTGTCTCAGCAGGTCAATGGATGAAACCATCCCAGTGTCGTTGCCCCCCAGATGAATCACTAGTATCTGTGGAGGCCCCCTCTGTCTGGCTTCGGCCAACAGCATCGCAAGCAGCCTTTGCCATCTCATCCCGTCTGCGGCCCAACTATATGACTTCCACAGCCAGCTGGTCCAGGAACAGATTTCTTCCATCCTGAGTTTGCCTTGCATGTCTGGCTGCCCAATGTACAAATGAATGACTGCACACCTAGATCTTACACTGCTGTGGCTTAGGTTCTGCTGGGATAAAGAGAAGAGAAGTTAGAGCATGTGCAGCTTGATATACCTTTCAAAAGTTTGTGAGCGCCACCTGCCCAAGGCCTGTATTCTTTCGTTTGACCAACCTTCGGCCCTGGCATGTGATGCTGCCTCTATCCAAAATGAATGTGTGTTAAAATCTTTTGGGCTGAAACCTAACTGCCCCAAGCTTTTGCCCAGAATGTGTTGGAATTGGTACACTGTGACTGGGGATCCATCCTGGTGCCGGGAAAAAATGCTACCCCTTGCCCAGCCCTGCGGTCCAGATATTCCTGAACCCTGTCCTGCACCGCCCACTGGACCGCTGGTGGGGGCTTCAAATTAGACCAACACCGTCGCACCATAGGATCCATCTTGCTCCATCGCAGCCGAACGAACATGCCCACTTTTGTCAGGGCTACATTGTCGGCAGTTAGCACCATGGGCCTGCCTGCACTTTGCTGGGTTGTACCGACTCCAATACTCGGAAGCCCCACAAAAGGCCACTAAGTATGCTGTGCTGGGGCCTCTGCCTGGGAGGAGCATACTTCACCTAAAACTTCCCATATCTGCTCTAGTAGCTCAGGACTGATGGGACGTCTGCTGTCGGGGGGGGGGGAGTCGGGGGAGCCTCCCTGGCCTACCCTTCTAGGAGCTTCCGCACCGGAAAAGCCCTCGTACTGTCAGTGTAGCCCATGACTTTTGAAAACCATGCTATGCCCGCCAAGTGTTGGCATACTACTGCCCGTGAGCTGCCGCTTCTTTTCTCTTGGGAGGGCATAGGCACACAAATGATCTATTGGGATTGGCCATCTGTTATCCCACCCTTGTTCCTGGCGAACCTGTATGAAGTTATCAACTGCCCTCTTATACATAGTCCATGTGTTCAGTGCCAGTGACTGCCTGATTAGCCTCCAGGCCTCTGAGTTACCAGCTCTCACAGGTACACTGGGACCACCCTGGGGTATTCTTCCGCTGCTGGTGAAATCTCTGCCACTGCAAATGAGAGAGAGAGAGAGAGAGAGAGAGTGTCGGCGATGCCATTTTCCACACCTGGGACGTGCACAGCCCTGAATTTTATGTTTAACATAAGGCACTTTAAAACAAAGACCCTCATGAGATCCCCCATTGGTCCTCACCCACCCAGTTGATGATTGATGATTGATGATGTGCACTTCCCCAGTGTTGTCACACCTGAACAGAGTGCTCTTGTCCCTCAGCTGCTCACCCCATAACACTAATGTCACCACTATGGGGAAGAATTCTAAGAGGGTGACTCATCTGACCTCCTGAGCCCATGCAGATGGCCACTGACTTGCGCACCACTGGCCTTGAAAGTAAGCCCCGAACCCCAAGCCACCCGAGGCATCCATGAAGAGTTTTAACTCTTGACTGGATGTAGGGACCTACCAGATGGCTCGCCCATTGAAACGTGTCAAAAAGGCCTGCCAAATTTGCAAGTCTTCCCCCATGGTTGCAGTCACATGTATCCTGTGATATGGTTTGGTGCACTCTGCTCCCATCTGGGCCAGTCTACGCATGAATGTCCTCCCCATTGGCATGATTCTGCATGACTGATAGACCAGTCAGTGCAGCAGGCCAAGCCAAAGCTCGTTTGTTTGTCAGCTTGGGTGAACCAGTTGGGTCACATTTACAGGATAAGGTAAGACAGCAAATAATAAAGGGGGACTTTGTAGATGTGTTTATGTTTATTTATTTAGTTAGTTAGTTAGTTAGAGTTAGTTAGTTAGTTAAACATCAGTTTAGAAACCTTTGAGCCAGAGGCTCATTTACAAACGTACCTCGTCACAAAGAGGACATCAGAACAGTAGTACAAGGGACACAGTACTTACAAACAAAAAGTTACAGTTCAATTACAATTTTGTTCAATAGAATACAATCTCCAACGAAGCAAAGATAGCAAAAGGTGCAAAACTTATGGTCGGGGAGAGCTGGTGGGAGTAGAAGGAGGAGATAGGGAGGAGGAATTAGTAGGGAAGGGGGGGAGTCACAGTGAGCATTGTCAAACAGAGTATATATATATATATTTTTTAACACTAGGCTAGCGGCAGTTGCATTTATAGAGCTAAGCAGGAAGTTTCTGAGCCTGGGCTTAAAGCAAGCTAAGGTTAGTGAGTTTGAGACACTGGCAGGAGGAGTTATACCAGTGGCGAACGAGTGAGGGAATGCCCTCTGACCTTGAGAGGTCCTGGCTCGGAATAACTGAGGTAGCTCTTGGCTAGCTGCAGCGTGATCAGGGTCAGTGCAGTACGGCAAATGGAGTTGGATAGGCCTATGGGGGATAGGCCACGCAGGGCTTTAAAGGTGAACTAGCATGTCTGATACATGAGTCGCTCTTCCAGGTTGAGTAGGGTAGCCAGGGTGTACAGCTCACATGTGTGTGTGAGTGAGTCTGGGAGCACCAGTGATAAGTCTGCAGGCCTTATTAACTGTGAGGCGAACCTTGTTGAGGGCAGTCTGATCTGCTGAGCCATAGACCAGAAGGCCATAGTCAGTGAGAGACATGACAGAGGAGGTGACAGCCAGGCGGAGGGCATCAGGAGGGAGGCATTTCTTGTGCCGGTAAAGAATGCCTAGCCGTGAGTTGGCGACAGAATTTAGGGCAGATATATGTCCATGGAATGAAAGTGCAGGGTCAAAGGTTATACCAAGATATTTATAGGACTGCACCTGGTCAATGACGAGATTGGGTGTGGAGTGGACAGATAAGGGAAACTTGCTGTATTTATTTTGGGGGTGGAGAAGAGCATCGCTTTTTGTTTTCTTAAGGTTGATAACAAGTCGGTGCTCAGTGAACCAGATAGCTGCAGAGTCAAAGACTAGTTGGAGGGAGTTCTAGCAGCATGGGGTCATTGTGGGAGGCAACGAGAACAGCATCATCAGCATAGAGAAGCATCTTACCCGTACAACTGCTGGGTAGGGAGTTAAGAAAGAGTGAGAATAGTAGGGGTCCAAGAATTGAGCCCTGCGGCACCAGGCGAATGGGGCATGTTTCAGAGAGAGTACGTTGACTTTCACACATTGGGAGCGGGCGGAGAGATAGCTGGTGCACCAGGAAACAGGTCCTGAGGCAAAGCCTATTAGGTTGAGGGTGGAGAGCAAAAGAGGATGCGAAACTGTATCGAATGCTTTAGACAGGTCAATGAATATAGCACCAGCTAGGGCACCAGAGTCCAAGGAGGCATGGAGGAAGTTGGAAAATTCCAGGAGTGCTGTATTGGTACTATGACCTGCTCTGAACCCGTGTTGTTCAGGGCAGAGAACATTGTACTAGAGAGGTAGTCAGAGACTTGGGATGCCACAATTTCTCTAACGCTTAGAGAGGGGAGAGGATTGAGATGGTCGGTGGTTACCCGGAAGAGTCCTGTCACCACCCTTATGGACAGGGTAACTGTGGCAATCTTCCAGGCAGAGGGGAATTGTCCAGACAGAGTGATTTGTTGAAAATGCACGTATAGGTGAGAGGACCTGATCCAGGACCTGACGTAAAGGCAGGGATCAAGTGCGTCATTACCGATGGTGTTACCTTTTAGGGCTTTTAGCAAGTAAGGCCTAGCTTCTTGCATGGTGACCATGACGCGGGTGGAAAGAGGGGTGGGCAATGGGTGGTGGTACAGATGGAGGAGGTGGACTGAAAAGTTACCAGGAAGTACTGAGCTAAGGTCGGTAAAGGAGTTATTGAGGTGGGTGGCAATGAGGGCAGGGTCAGAGGAGACGGTACCATTGATGTTGAGAAGAGAAGGAGAGGGGATTGGGAGTGACCATTCAGTTGCTTGATGTTGTCCCAGAAGCACCTGGGGTTCCCCAGGAGGAGGTAAGAGAGGCTTGGTAGTATTCCGCCTTTGCTTTTGGATGGCCCAGGTGCACTGGTTGGATGCGGCAGCATAGGACTGCCTGTCAGCTGAACGGCCAGTAGCAACAGCAAGGTGCCAAAGATTGTCGTTGCTTAAGTTGCCACAGTAGGGCAGGGTGATCCAAGGGCATGTTTCACTTTGGACCTCCTAGCAGTTATGGGAGCAAAGATATCACAGGCAAAGTTGAAAGTGCTTATAAAGAAGGCCAGGGCCAAGTCAATGTTGGTTGCCCTCGCCAGAGGGACCAACCGTGTGGGCAAGGAAGCGCAGGCCTATGAGTCCCCAGGCCTAAGCCGCTTTAGAGGTGGTTTTGACCGGGATGAGGGCCGAGGGGTTTCCCAGTTGAAAAGCACAGGGGAGTGGTCACTGAGGCAGTCAGGGAGGATTTGGATGTTGTGGATGCGGATTGGCCTGTTGGTGAGGACCACATCCAGGAGGGTGCTTGTCCCCCCCCTAGGGTTTTTTCTAGTAGGCTGTGTGACCAGTTGAGTTACCTGTTGCTGAACAGACCTAGGGAACAAGAAGAAGAAAAAGACAGAGATAAAAAAGAGATAAAGACAATGGGGCTGAAAAGAAACAAAGTGACCTACGAGTCGCTGAACCTCACGCAATGTGGTCTTCTTTGCCCCCGCCATCTTACCCAGAAGTTCCCTCAGGGCAACCAGCTTCTGTATGGGCAGTCTGCACTCCTTCGCCACTGTGTCTGTCTCTATTCCCAAGAAGTAGAGTGTTTGTGGTCGGGCCCTCTGTTTCGTTCTCGGCCAATGGCACACCTGTGTCAGCACACACCTCTTGAAATGCTGCCATAAGACTGGCACAGTTCCTTGTCCCGGCTTTCCCAACAAACAGGAAGTCATCCAGGTAATGTATTACTTCTGGTCTCCCTGCTTGCTGTGTTGTCACCCAATGCAGTGCTGTGCTGAACTGCTCAAACACAGCACATGCCACCGCACAGCCCATGGACATGCAGTTGTCAATGTAGTAGCTGCCTTCAAACTTCATACCCAATAAATCTGTGTCATCTGGGTGGACTGGTAGCAGTCTAAAGGCTGACTCGACGTCTGCCTTCCCCAGTAGGGCGCCCTGCCCCATCCCCGAATCACTTGCAGCATTTCATCAAAGCATTTATAAGTGACTGCTGTGTGGGCTGGGTCGATGAAATGGTTTACTGACTCCCCCTCTGGGTAGGATAAGTGATTTATCATCCTAAATTCCCCTGGGGTTTTCTTTGGGACAAGTCCAATGGGTGACACCCGCAGTGTTCTGCTAGGTGGCTCAGGGAATGAGCCACTCACTCTTTGTACCTCTATCTCTTTCTTGAGTTTCTCCCAGAACATTGCCGGCTGCTCTCTGGCGGATTTTAGGTTCTGCACCTCGTACTGTAGGCGAGGTCCCTTGTAAAGGATTCGGAAGCCAGCCCGAAACCATGGGTGTTGGGACCTTTATGCTAGCCCAGCTTTGTGGGATGAAAGGACCTGGACCCAGAAACCTGCCGGCACTGTGCGAATGGGTGGGGTTGCCCGCATTCAAAGCATTTGTGCTTGAACCTGCAGTGCTCAGTTTAGCATGTCCCTTGATTGTATAGGTAGCAGTGTCCTCCCCTCGTCTCTCCTTATTCTCTTTTCCCCTTTTTTTCGGAGATAAGGGTCTTCGCACTGGAAATCTGCTGTCTGCATGCTGAACTTCCCCCCCATATCAGTGGCCCAAGGCAGGGGTAAGTCCAGCATGTCCCATGATCTCCCTGATCTCCTTGTATTATACTGCATGCCTCTCCTAAATTCCCTGGGTCAGATTCTAACCACCCCACCCCCACCCCACCCCGTCTAGCGACATGGCCATGATTATACTCAAATACACCCAGAGGCCCTTAGCCTTCTTTGGGTTCCCTTGTGCTAACAGACCAGTGTAAATTGCAAAACCAGCCAACCAATTATCCCAGGTGCACTTAATGGGCACTTTGTTTCTTTTCAGCCCCATCGTCTTTATCTTTTTTCTCTCTGTCTTTTTCTTCTTCTTCTTCTTGTTCTCTAGATCTGTTGAGCAACATAAACACATCTACAAAGTCCCCCTTTATTATTTGTTGTCTTACCTTATCCTGTAAATGTGACCCAACTGACTGGTTCACCCAAGCTGACAAACAAACGAGCTTTGGCTTGGCCTGCTGCCAGCTGCCCTGACTGGTCTATCACAGCTGCTGAGCTTGCACCCCCCCCCGGCTTGTCTTGTCTGCAGATGCGGCTGCCTACGCTTGCTCTTGGGCTGCGATGAATGCCAGCACCTTGTCCAGATTTTGCTTCAGGCTAACCTGGCTTGTGGACTTCCCAGCAGTTGTCACTTCACCCACCCTGGCGCTTGGCCTGGCTACCGTCTCACCTGGAGGGGTGGTGTGAAGCCCCGCCTCCCACGGTAGTGGGGGTGCACCAGAGCGCGTTGGACCAACCTGCCCTGGGTCTGAGGCAGTGATCGGAGAATGTACCTAAGCGGCCATCTCGCAGGCACTCTCCCTTATGAGGGACTGAGCATTGGGCCGGTTGCCCGCACTCTCTTGACCCTTCCTGGGCTTCTTTGCCCATTTTGGTTGAGGTTTGGGAGGGCCTTCCAGTGTTTGCCTCAGCAGACCCCTTAGTTCTTCCACTGACATGTTCTCTAGATCGAGCTTACATGTTGGTTGACGTGCCCGCACTTTGCTGGGTGGCTGGTCCTGATCCGGGTCAATCTCCCTGATGGGTTGTACTCTCCCTGCACCATGGGGGTGGGGGGGGGAGGTCTGCTGCTTGTTGCCCTCTGTCTCCACTTGATTCAGGAACAATGCATCCCATCATGCCTTCCCTTTGCTCTGCATCAATTCCACCAACTGGGTCTCTAGACCGCTGCCACTGGCTGCTCCGTCTGCCATCTCACCCAGAAGCTGTGACACAGGTTAAACACACACGTACTCTGACACTACCTTAGCCGGTCTGCCAACTTCCACTGCTGATAAACCAACAAACTGCCCCGTCCTGAAACAACGATTTAGTGACGGGAAACCTTAATCGACATTCCATTCAGAATAGACTCTTACCTATCGGAATTACTGTATATGCTTAAACTGACTGTATTGCAGTTATGAGCCTGCTATCGTTGCGCATGTTAGCTCACCCCCCCCCCCCAACATTATAAACCACTTAATCCTGGCATTGTTAGCCTTATTAACCGTCACTACCTTTTTTTTGTAATATGTCAATTAAAACTGTGCTTAGCATGTCAGAGTATTCTGACTGTTTGAACGCTGATAGCACATACTGCAGTGGCCTATATCTTCTGTGTTTGCTGTATACCCAGTATCTGATATAATTTTTTTTCTAGGAGAGCAGATAACATCATCACAGTGTTACCATGTGCTAAAGTCACTGCTGTTTATGTAAGCCCTTATGCAGATAATAAAGTGAAAACTTTTAATACAGTATGCCCTTTTTTACTTAATACTTTACAGGCTTATCTGGTCTAATCAGTAGTTTGAACAAGCACTCCAGTGTGTTGCTTTCATATCTAAAAACATCCCCCCCCCCCCCATATTTTAACAAGCAACAATTTATTTTTATTTTTTTAGTTGTAGATTTGTCTGCTGCTGTAGAACATGGCTACTGCTTGGACTAATTTGACAACATCAATTCAAAAAGTTTGCCTTGGATCAAAATAGCTCTTATTAGGCCTTAGGTGCTTAACATAACGTATGCATCGTCCTAGTTAACCGACTTCACTCTGCAGAGCTAATGTCCTGCTCCTTACACCCCAGACCATATTTTGTGCAAGAGAGGGGAAACATCACCATTCTTACCCTAGGAGTCCTTTAGCATCAGTAACTTTTTTGCACTTAGCTGGCTAGGTGCAACTGCCCCGGAGGGGTGCCTTTAAGAGATATTTAAATGAGCGTAGGGCCAAGCCAATCAAAACACAGGAGGGGGTGTGAGCTGAGTGAGAGCTGTTGAATGCTTCAGAATTTTTTCTCCGCTGTACTGAGCAATATTGCCTCTGAAGTGTCTCCCAACTTTCCTTGTTGACAGCCTCATAGTGCTTATTTGGAAATTCTTGTGGGAACCGTTGAATTAGGGACAGTTGCCTTGTTTTTTACCTCAGATCTTGAGGGGTTTACTGCGAGGTACCTGCAGTAGATTTCAAATTTAAACCATGCCTGAGGGTTTTCTCTCTAGATTAGCAATTGCGAGGAAAACTTTTTTGTTGTATTACTGTACCTTGGAATCATCTGTGTCAGGACTGTCCATAAGGGTCCAGCAGCCGCCTGTGCGCAGTTGAGTATTACTGGGTTTCTATTAAGATTGGCACTGGTATAGATCCCAGTTTTACAACCAAAAAAAAAAAACATAGACAAGAGTTTATTAACTGGGGCAGGACTGACCGGTGGCATTTTCACAGAAACCTGCACTCAGTTCGTAGGTCCAGAACTGGTCTCCTTTGCTTAAATTGGCAAACATAACAGACAAACCTTTGATTACTATGGCTTTGATGAGGGGCCATTCAAAAGTACTAGTACCAAAAGCAGAGGTGCTGAGGAACTCCAGATCCCAGCCAAAAAATAAAGCTTCCAAAGATGAAGTTCCTCACAAACTGAAAAATAATAAGAGTGACAAAAAAAGGAAGCTTGATCAAGCCTCTGATAAAGTGGCTAAAAAGAAACTCTATCAAGACAGATGTGCTCCCGTTGCTCCTGGGAAAGCCAATAGTGAGATAACAGGCAGCGTAAAGCATACAGAAAAAACCAAAACACTTACAAACTGTGCAGGTTTTTCCGTCGGTGCAAGATATGGAAAAACCGTGGCAACTGTTTCAGACCCTTTAAATGATGGGTCCTCGATTTACTGGGACTGGCAAGCACTCTTCCACAGTTCTCTCTTCTGTAGACTATGAAGGTGACGCAGATGATCAATTTTATGATGCCCCTGACGTGGATTTTGAGGGCCTTGAGCCCCAGGAGTCACCAGACCCTCACCTTGGGGATCCCCTGGGTGACCACAAGGATCCTTCCTCTGTGTTTACATTTATACAAAATATGCTGAATACCCTGGACCTCCCTATGCAGGAGCCCAACCAGGATGTCGATGATGACAAAGATGATAGGGAGATGAAGGGTCTTTCATCCTCATCCCTATCTATTATGCCTTTAGAAAAAATACCATGAAAGTGCTTCAACACCCCACTTTAGTATCAGGGGTTGATAAGCGGCTTGAGAGACAATATAAATTGTCTAAAAATGGTACAGAGTTCCTGTCTGCACACTCTAGCCATGAAAGTATAGTGCAGCAGGCAGCTTGTGAGAAAGCTGGAGTCTCCTTGTCTCCCTCTCCCCTGACAAGGATTCCAAGAAAATTTATTTTATAGCAAAGAAAGTGTATGCCACAGCTTCCCTGCTTCTCAGGCTTTCTTCTTACATGGCATTCACAGCTTAATCTGGTTCAAGGTCAGTTGGCATTCATCTGTATCCCCCCTCCCCCGGGTAGTGCCTGAAAATAGGCAGGGTTTGTCTAGTGCACTTACTTGGTCAACAAAAAAAAAAATATATATATGTATATCAGAAAGCCTTTTGGAAATCTGTCCAGGCCATCACCCGCAACGGATCAGATTCTATGGTACAGGAAGTGGTGGATACATCAAAAACTGCCTGGAAGCTACTGTGTACCAATTCCACATGGCAGATGACAACAGTAATGCAGCCTCTAGGGCGATGGCCCATGCCATCTCTCTGAGACACTTCGCCTGGCTTAGAACAACCAGTCTGACCACAGACACTCAGAACAAGGCCATGGATTTTCCCTGTGATTAGAATATGTTGTTTGATTACAGAACCACTGACTACACAAAAAAAGTTGATGAGTACAAGGCCTCCTGGCAGAGCCGCTCATCCAAGCCTAAACCCACCACCCCTCAGAACCTGTCCCAGGTGCGGTAGGGGCAGAAGTTTTGTTCCCAGGCCTTACAGTCCCTATCCCCAATCTGACTTTAGCCAGTACAGGGGGTCTTTCAGAGGCAGGGGCAAAAGAGGCAAAAGAAGAGTCACCTCTACCCAGCTCTCTGCCTCTCAGTCTAAGTCTTGATGTGAGGGTCCAGGTCGCCTCCCCATTTCTGGTTAGAGGCAGACTCTCTCACTATCTTCAGCACTGGTCCCTCATCACGTCGGACAAGTGGGTGCTGGAGACAGTGGAGAAGGGTCTGTCATTACAGTTCAAGCAACAGCCAGACCTCAAGCGTACCCAGGTGTCAAGATCTCTGTCCCCAACACAGATACCGCTGTTGGAAATGGAGGTACAAAATCTTCTGGCTTTACAAGCAGTGGAGAGGGTCCCCACCGACGAGAAGGGCAAGGGCCTCTACTCCAGGTATTTTCTGACACAAAAAAAGCTGGGGAGTAGCAACCTATCTTGGATTTCAGATATTTAAACAAACATCTGAAAAAAACCCAAATTCAAAATGGTCGCTCTATACAGTCCTTACAGCAGGGAGACTAGCTAGCCTCCCTCAACTTAAAGGACGCCTTCCTTCCATTTCCCTTGATCCACAAGGTGTTGCTCAAGGCAAGGAGAGACAAGGCACGTGTGATCCTGGTGACTCTGGACTGACCACGCCAGTTCTGGTACCACGATCTCCTCAGGATACAGGTGACTGCAACCATGAGGGAAGACTTGCAAATTTGGCAGGCTTTTTTGTCACATTTCAATGGGCGAGCCATCTGGCAGGTCCCTACATACCCATAAGGAGATCTCACAGGAAGAGTCTCAGGTTCAAACTTCCTTTGGGTCACTATCAGTTCACTGCATTGTCCTTCGGTCTGTCCTCGGCCCCAAGAGTCTTTACCAAGTGTCTCGCAGTGGTAGCAGCACATCTCGGGAGACTGGGTGTCGCTCTCTACCCCTACCTGGACAACTGGCTCATAGTAGCAAAGTCTCCTTGCCAGGTCAAGGAATCTCTTTCCCTCACAGAACGCACTCTGAAGTCCCTGGGTTTCCTGGTAAATCTGAAGAAATCTCACCCGGAACCCACCCAGCTTCTCACCTTCATGGGGCCCAGCTGGACACTCAGAAGGGATATGCTTTCCTTCCACAGGAAAGAATTCAGAGTTTCCTTTCAGTGGCAGATTCTTTTGCCCAGAGACAGCCAAGACCAGCCAGACATTTCCTCAAACTTCTGGGACATATGGCTCTGTGACTGCTGTAGTCCCAGGGGTCAGGTAGAGGATGAGACTCCTGCAAGCCTACCTCAGAGTTCACTGGTCGCAGAGAAGCAACACATTTTCAAAGTTGATACCTGTGTCAGAGTAGTTCCTTCAAAACTTGCTGTGGTGGAAGAACCCTGCAAGTTTGCAGGCAGGGGTTCCCTTTCAAGCTCCTCTTCCCACAAAGGTGATCACCACAGATGCCTCCCTTTTGGGCTGGCGAGCTCATTTAGACAGTGCCTTAGTAAGCGGCAGCTGGACTCCCGAAGAGTCACAGTTGCACATAAATCTTTTGGAACTCAGAGCAGTCTTACTAGCTCTCAAAGCTTTTGCTCCCAGCATAGAAGGGCAGGCGGTTCAGATTCGAAAGGACAACACCACTGCAGTGTTCTACATAAACAAGCAAGGTAGTACCAGATCAGGAATACTCCGTTGGGAAGCTCTGGTCTCTAGCATTCTCCCTGGGAGTCAGCCTCTCAGCTATTCACCTCCCAGGCAAACTCAGTACTCTGGTGGATGCTGTAAGCCACATCAGTCAAGGTCAGAGCTAATGGACACTGAACAAGCAAGTACTAGCCACAGTGTTCAGGCGGTGGGGCACACCAGACATGGATATGTTTGCCTCTCCTCTCAATTTTCAGCTTCCTCAATACTGTTGCAGGCCCCCAGTTCCGGGAACACTTCCTCTGGATGCCCTGCTCCTGGACTGGTCAGGGAGGTCCCTATACGCATTTCCTCCCTTTCCCCTGATATTGAGAGTTTTGCTGAAACTCGGACAACAGCCTGCATCGATGATCCTAGTGGCTCCGGACTGGCCCAGGCAGGCCTGGTACCCTCTCCTTCTCTGTGTCCTGCAACAGGCCCATTTGCCTGCCTCTGACTCGCTCCCTGCTGACCCTTCCTCAGACGGGAGTGCAGTACCCAGTCATACACTCTCTTCACCTCAAGGCCTGGTTCTTGAGGAGTTAGCATTTCCATCCTCACAGTATTCTAAACAGGTACTTAAGATACTGAGGATGGCTAAAAAAACGAACACTAAGAAGACTTGTGCAGCCAAATGGAAAAGGCTTTCCCTCTGGTGCAAGAACGAAAAGGTTGAACCCCTATTAGCTTCAGACCCACAGCTGCTAGACTGCCTGGTACACCTACAGGTGTCCAGCTTGAAACCATCATCACTCAAGCTACACCTGGCGGCAATTTCAGCCTACCTTTTGGTGGGAAAGAAGAAATAATTTTTTTCCCCACAACATTTTTAAACAGTTTTTCAAAGGCCTCTTGCATCTCCAGCCTCCAACCAGGGAGCCTGTTCCTCCTTGGAGCCTGAAGCTTTGCATAGGTGGGCTCATGAATCCACCTTTTGAGCATATGTCCACAGCCCACATCAAGTTTGTAACTTGGAAGACCGTCTTCCTGGTAGCCGTTACATCTGCCAGGAGGATTTCAGAGCTACAGGCCCTGTGCACTGAGCCGAATTACATCATCCCTCGCAGCGATAAAGTTGAGCTCAGGACAATTAGGAAATTTCTGCCAAAGGTGGTTTCAGAGTTTCACTTGAACCAGTCCATTACTCTGCCTGTTTTCTTTACTGAGCCATCCACTCCTGGAGAGCAAAAGCTCCACAGCTTGGATGTCAGAAGAGTCATCTTTCACTACCTAGAGCATTTTAGACAGTCGAGGCTCTTCCACTCAGTTGTTCCTCACCTTCGGGTATGTAGGCAGAGGAAGACCAGCTACCAAGAGAACAGTTTCTCATTGGTTGGTCTCTTGTATTAGATTCTGCTATGAGAAAGCTGGTCAACAACCTCCAGTGGGGCTCAGGGCCCACTCCACCAGGGGCACTGCAGCCTCACTTGCAGCAACTAGGGACATTCGCCTACTGGATGTCTGCAAAGCAGCTACCTGGAAATCTGTGCACACCTTTGTGAAACACTACAGTTTGGATATGCAGACCAGATCTGATGCCAAATTTGGCTAGGCTGTTCTGCAGAGCCTCTTTCCTAAGTAGGTTCTTTGCCCACCTCCCACTTGGTACTGCTGGGTAGTCTGCAAAAGATTTACTGATGCTAAAGGATTCCTGGGGTAAGAAGAAAAAATTACTCATTGTAGTAATCTTCTTTCTTCCAAGGGATCCTTTAGCATCAGTAAGCTCCCACCCTTCCTCCCCAGTTCACCTGTCGGAGAAGGGCTTTTATGTCACCGTTTACCAAATTTGGAGTTTCTTATTGATGAGTTTTTAGTTTGTGTTGCTGTTGTTTCTATTTCCACTTTTGTGGATATTTGCATGTTTTTTGAATCCTGTTGATTCTTTTTCGGGGCATTTGCCCTTGTTTTTCCTTGGAAAAAATTCTGAAGCATTCAACAGCTCTTACTCAGCTTACACCCCCTCCTGTCTTTTGATTGGCTTGGCTCTACGTTCACTTAAATATCTCTTAAAGGCACATGTCTGGGGCAGTTGCACCTAGCCAGCTAAGTGCAAAAAAGTTACTGATGCTAAAGTACCCCTTGGAAAGAAGATTACTGTGGTGAGTAATTTTTTTTTTCCTGAGTGATATCTCTTATCCATCATTAATAATATCACAATTACCATGTAAGTGTGTAACCTGTGGAGATCTGGTGGTGGAAACTGCCTGTGTAATGAAGGAGCCCTTTGGGTGCTGCCCCTTTAAGGCCCACTACCTCCAGATGCCACATGTGTTGGCGAGCTCCCTTCCCCCGCCAAGCCATAGCCGAAATCCCCACAGTTATTTGGCTCCTGCCAGCATGGAACTGCTTTGGGAAACTAGAACGGAGGACAGCCGGAGCAGCTGTATCTTGCTCTGTCCCCCTGGGCCTGGGAGTGAGCCACAAACCACTTGAAAGAGTCGGGCACTGGCGGTCACCAGGCCCCGCCGGGAGAGCGCCCACGAAGAGGGCTCTTTAATCTGCCTCACTAGTGGTAGCGGGCAGAAGCAAGCATGAGGAACCTGGTCCAGTTCATAGCCGCAACTCGTGAGGCTTGGGACGAGAGAACGCCGCTGGGCCCAGCCATGCACCGCAGCGACCCGCCTGAACTCAGCCCAGGTAGGGAATCCACGGATAGGGCCTGACAGCCTACCTGCCCCCGAGCAGGTCTCCAACCTCCTCACTCTTGTTTAAATGCTCTCCGGGCTGGCACAACTCACCCCCGGTTCTCTGAGGGGGGCTCCCTCGCCTGGAGGGGGAAGACAGTTGTATCAGCCCGGAATGATCCATCGGAGGGATGCCACGGCCCCAGGCAGACGCTAGGCCACGCAGGCTGCTGCCGCGCGACCTCTGTCCCTCTGACCACGGGCCTCTGCGCCCAAACCAACCTGGACCCACCCCGAGCGTCCAGCGAACGGCTGAACGCCTAGTGACTCAACTTGGCTTGGGGCACATGCGAACCGCCAGCCACGCAAGGTCGCGGCAACTCCCGGCCCAAGTGCCTTGTCAGTTCTGAGTGGCCACTTACCCGGCGTGCTGACTTCCTACCTTCTTGCTGGCCAGAGAGTGAGGAGCAAAGAGGGAGATGCCCCTCACAGCCTAGCCTTAAGAAGGCCTAGCTCCTCCTTCGCCGGCCCCCTGGCTCACCCCCCCCCGTCCCACTCCTACTAGGTGGTCCTGCCTGCCCCCCCGTCCAGGTGGACCTAAAGGGACGTGCCCACAGACAAAGGTCCCACCCCCTGTGATGTCTAGTGGGCTCCTTCAAACTCAGAAACCGAAACATGCTCTAACCATCCTAGTGACATGGCCTCCTATGCTTTACATCAGTAAGGAAAGGGAAGGAATTCAGTTTTACTGTAAAACTGTTCATTTCAGCGCTAACTTAATTTCACGCTAAAAACTCTCCTGACATACTCTCATTAATTTATATTAACACACACATAATCACAAGTAGCAGCAGCTGATCATTGACTGACGATGTGCGGCTGTGATACAGTTGTCAGTGCACGCACTGTGACACACACTTTCACAAATGTTACTACCTACTACCTTCAGTTGGCTTAGATGGTTTCACACTATACCGCTGGGTCATACAGTAGCTGCAGCGGAAAGCTGTGGAGAGAGATTTTTCATCTGTTGATACTGAGTAGCTGAGCCAGACTGCATCAGTGTCTCTCAGTGTTACCAAGGCTCTTGGGTGTGAGCTTGCTGCTGTCTCTTCTCCGGCAAAGAAAAGTCCTTTAAGGGAGTTTTTCTTGGGCTTTCAAACTGAGGGACACTATTGTACAGTAAATGCTCCCCTTAGAAGTGCCCGTAATAGAGAATACATCAGGGTAAAGTAATTATAATATTTAATGCAAACTCCATAACTGGTTGTATACTTTAAATGCAAGTGATTTATACTGATGGAGCTTGCTATCACAGTGTAGTTTTTGTAAGGTTGGCCTGCCGCGCAGCAGGAGAGCTACTGCTTACTGCCCTGACGACCCATGTTCAGGAGTGAACTTGGGACATCAGAGGGTCAGCAGGGGAAGGAGCATCAAGCATCCACTGGACTGCTGTCCCTTGGGGAGAGAAGGATGCAGCCCCTGGTGCATGCCTGGCCCCTATTGGCAGCTGGAGTGTGAAAAAGGGAACCCATTGGGGATGGGAGGAGAGGTGGCTCCCGACGTCTTGCGATCAGAAGTGTGTGCAGGGCTGTCTGGGTGGCATTGCACATCCACCTCCCTCGAGGAGCTTACAGAAGGAAAGGAAACACTGGCTGGCCAAGGTGAAGGACCTGAATCTTCATAGGCCCTTTGCCCGATGACATGGCACACCTGCTACTTGAGGATCCATTTTGTGGCCTCCATGCCATCCCTGCCATGGGGGAGGGAAGCCATGAGATGAGTTGCCGGGGGGGGGGGGTGCCTGATAGAGGGCCCAGCTGAAAAGAGGAAAAATAACATTAACTGCAAAAAAAAAAAAACCTACTTTTCCTAACCTTTGCAACTTCAGCCCCATACTGAATTCTGGAATGATTGGTGTAAGTTAAGGTTTAGAGACATGGATATGGTGTTCTATCCACATGCCTGGCAGTGTTCTTCCCCTTTAAGGCTTGCCAGAACATCTTCAAGCTGGCTCCTCCCACCCACCCAGGTGGGAACGCTCTCGGCACCGCCCCATGACATCAGAACTTCCTTTCCACTGGAAGAAGAAGAAGGTTCCCTCCTTACCGCTCTTGTGCTGAAGAGGCCCTTTCCTTTATTTCTTCTACTTTGATAAAAAACTGTCTTCAGGCATTCTCCTTCTCGCCACCGAAATGGAAGATGCGAAGTCCACTCCAGGGTTCCAGAAATGCAGTTGTGGGCAGAAGATGTCCTAAATGGATCTGCACACCTCGTGCATACACTGCCTGGGCCACGAGCATGATACCCAGGCCTGCGGCCTTTGCCGCACTTTCCATCCTTTCACCTTGGAGGATCGCTTAGCCCGCTTGCTCCTTGGACATCCAGATGTTTGGGACCTGCCCCTAAAATCCAAGGACATCCGTTGGGTGGTCTCTGCGGCTGCGGAGTCTGCCAAACAACTTGCAGCATTTAAGGAGGCCGTGGCTCAGGCCGCAGCGCAGGCTTCCTCGGCTTCGGCCTTTTTGCCACTCTCTTTGGGTACCTCCTTTACTGGGGCATTTAAGGAATTTTGCCAGGCCCTTCCCACCCATGGTCAGGGTCCATCAGGCGCTAAATCTAAACAAGAGAGAGAAAGAGACCAAGAAATGGTCTCGTTGTTTGTCATGGGATCAGGAGCACTCTCGGGCTTTTGATTGCCACAGTTCGCCGGAGTTGCCAACTACGGTCGGTGCTTCAGTTCTGGCCACTGACCCCATGGCCTCCCCATCGGGCCAGTTGGTCGAGACTCAAGTCGACGCACCTGACATCTTTTTCGAACCAGTTAACCCGTTGTCTGCCGAGGAGGTCAATACCTCCTTCACCAGCACTCCGTTCCTAGTGCTTTCTCAAGGAGGGATGGACCAGGCCACTGCTCCGCTCCCTCTCGACCCGAAGCATCTGGACCAAGAGGGGCCTCAGCTATCACCAGCCCCCTCTGAGACCCGCCAGCAGTCGAAATTGAGGTCCCGCTCTTGGAGCCCCGTTTTGGGCAGCCCATGTCAATACCGATGCTCGTGCTCTCAGCGCTGGTTCAAGCGGCACCACTGCTATTCTTTGTCCTCATCGGGTGAGAAGAAGCACCGGTGCAAGTTGCATCTGTGCTACAAGGATCTCATGTGGCAGCAGCTTTGGTTTACCCCGGTGAAGCCGGTCCCAGCACCTAACCCAGCTCTTCTTTGGCTGCTGCTACTGGAGCCGTAGCCAACCCTACCTCAGCAGGAGCCCATTTGTACGGTCCAAATGCAGCCGTCCTCCAGCCTCTCCACTGATACCAGTGGAGCTGCCATCTAAGTAGCCAACATATAGTGTGCCAACCAAGGACACTCATCGGGGCAAGGGTTTATTTACCCCATCGGCTGTCTGTCACTGTCGCCCCGGACCACCCTCGCAGGGTGAGTGGGGGACACAGGTGGTCGCCTGCTCTTCCACGATTCTTCAGAATTGGAGGGGTCCTCTTTATCTCTCAACTGATGGATGTGGAGTCGGCGGGGGGCCTCTCAATGGATCAAGGGCCCACGTCGTTCTCCATCTTTTTTTTTTCTCTTTTTTTTTAGAACTATATTGTATTTTTAGGGTACCATTTACCAAAGGTGAGTAAGTTCATAAGTGTGGGACATTCAGTAATATTCACAGGATTACATTCTCTATTAAGTCATATAGGAGATATTTTGAAGCACTTTAGTATATCCACATTATACAAAGAGGGATCCCTGCAGAGTGTTATTCTCTGCCATGAGCCTGTAGGAAAGCAGGGTGATCTTCTAAGGTTTCTGAATTCATCAGGAATGGAAACTGGCGGCTAGACCAACAGTACACCCCAAACTAGGCCTTCTCCATCTTATTTCTGAATCTGCGGGTCTCCAGTTGGAGCCCGTTCCAAATCTTGACAGTACCCAGTGACTGAGATCCTCGACGGGGTGACTCTCCCATGGAAGCCTTCCTGGTTCAGTATGTTATCCTCAGTCCTGCCCAGGAACTGTGGCAGCACCCGGCCTCATTCCCTGTGCTGTCGGCTCAGATGGCCTGCAAGTATACAGTCCATGCGGTCCCTACCAGTTCCCTGTTGGGATTCTTGGAAAACCCCTTGGCTGCAGTTCTGGTGGCTGACTCTGTGTTTTGACATACTGGCAGCATGGGGATGTTGACAAACCCTCCTGGTGAGTCCATGAAATTGGACCATATGGCCAAGAAGGTGTATGCCGCATCCTCCCTCAGCCTTTGGCAAGTGAGCTTGACCTTCCTAATGGCCCATTTTTTACACGCCCTGATGGGTTCTCTGGACAAGGTGATTCTCCGCCTCCACTCAGACCTGCAGACTACCATCAAACAGGTCTGGGACCAAGGCTGAGTGGTAGCAAAACAGTAGTTCCACACTGCCATGGACCTCAACAATTCTTGCGCCCACTCAATCTGTGGTGGTTGCAGTTGCCATGCACCGCCGGGCTTGGCTGCGCATCTCCACCTTTATGACTAACACCAATACAAGTTGGCAGATGTTCCCTTCTTGGGTACCGACTTGTTCCAGCACAGCGTGGAAGGACACCTCACCCATATTGAGAAGTCCGGCGCTACCTTGGACTCAGTAACTTCTGCCCAAAAGGACCCAAAGGGCTCTAAGCCTCAAAAGAAGAGGCCCTTTCAGCCAACCTCTGCCCCAGTGGCCAAACCTGCCCAATCCCTGGCTGGCAGTAACAGGCTTGGTGTCCCCAGCCAAAATCAGTGGCCTTGGTCATCAGGAAGCCGGGAGGTAGAGGTCCCAGTGACCCCTCCGCCAGGTCGACCTCTGGTTCCAAGCCTGCCAAGTGATGGGATGAGGGGGGCGCCTCCCCCATACCCGTCCTGGGTCCTCCTGTGGGGGGGACCGGCTCCACCACATCCTTTCCACCCGGTCTGCTGTTGCTATGGACAGGTGGGTCCTTGAGGTGGTCAGTCGAGGTCTGCCTCTGGAGTTCGAGGCGTACCTGCCCTGCCGAGCCTGTGCCCCATGGGAGGGCATAATGTCCATCAACATCCTGTCGGCCCTTTGGGATGACATAGCCCAGGGTTTGTCTCCAGGTACTGGTGCCAAAAGGAATGGGGGGCTGGCGCCATCTTAAATCTGCATGACATGAACAAATTTATCAGGCCGCGCACCTTCAGGATGGTCACTCTGTCTCGGATCACTCAGATCATACCCTCTCGAGCAAAACATGTTCTGCTCCTGGATCTTCAGGATGCATTCTTTCACATCCCAATCTGTCCGTCCCACTGCCGGTTCCTCCTGTTCTGGGTGGAGGGGATCCTCTACGTGTTCCAGGTCATACCATTTGGCCTGTCCTCAGCCCCCAGAGTCTTCACCAAATGCATTGCAGTGGTGGCAGCCTACCTGAAGCACCGAGGGGTCTGGGTTTACCCCTACCTGGATGACTGGCTGATCACAGATCCTTCCAGGCAGGAGGCGGAGTGGTCCAGGGACCTGGCTTTCCAGACCTGCATCTCTTAGTCTTCTGGTCAGCGAAGCCAAGTCAGAACTTGTGCCTTCACAGGTGATCAGTTTCATCGGGGCAGAGCTTGACTCATGCAGAGCCAGGCTCGGCTTCCGGTGGACAGAGCGGAGGCTCTCTCTCCTCCTTTGCCCGATCATTTTGGGTTGGGCAGTTGCACCCTGCTCTGGAATTCCTGCGCCTCTTGGGATACATGGTGGCCTGCACCAGCATGGTCTGTTGTGCCCACTGGAGAATGCGCTCTCTGCAGTGGGATCTGGCATGACAGTGGTCTCAGCACAAGGGCCACTTTGACCAGCCGGTCACTGTGACCCAGCTGATGTGGGATGCCCTCCAGTGGTGGCTGGTCTTAGAATATCTGCAGAAAGGTATCCCATTTGTCTGCCCAGAGCTGACAATCATCCTGATGACTGACACCTCTTTCATGGGCTGGGGTGCCCACCTGGGGAAGCCCAGAGTCCACGGACTCTGGACCCCCGAGGAGTCCCATTGCTATATCAACCTGTTGGAGCTTTGGGCAGTTTGGCTGGAGCTGACTGCTTTTGCTCCACACATTCGGGTTAGGTGGTCCAGGTCCAGACGGACAACACCATGACCATGTACTACCTCAACATGCAGAAGGGACACACTCCCGTCCTCTGTGCAGGGAAGCTGTCCTTGTATGGACCCTTGTGCGCAGCCTGGAGACCAATCTCCTGGCCATCCATGTGGCCGGTGTCTGCAGTCAGCTGGCGGATGCTGTCTGCTGTGTGGGCAAGGCATCTCATGAGTGGTCTCTCACCCCAGAGGTAGTACTCGGTCTGTTCTCCAGTGGGGCACCCCTCTGGTGGACCGGTTTGCCTCTAGGGAGAATGCAAAGCTGAGGCTGTACTGTGCCTGCCCCCCTCAGCAGGGAATGCTGATAGGGGATGCCTTCTCGAGGCCTTGGACCCGAGCCTCCTCTGTGCCTTCCTTCTATTTCCCTTGATCCACAAGGTGTTGCTCAAGGCAAGGAGGGACAAAGCACTGGTGATCCTGGTGACTTTGGACGACCACACCAATTCTGGTACCACGATCTCCTCAGCCTCAGTAGCAGACTCCTGAGGTGTCTTCCTCTCTTCCCGGACCTGCAGTCAGGGGAAGGTACTTTATCCAGATCTTCAATCCCTGCACCTGGCAGCTTGGTTCCTGAGTAGCTAGAGTTCCAGGCTTTGTGTCTGTCTGAAGGTGTCCTTACTGTGGTTGAGGCATCTTGGGAAGGAGTCGCCCCAAAAATGCTATGCCTTTAAATAGAAGATGTTCTCCATTTGGTGCCAGGGCAGGGGGCTTGACCCATTATCTTGTCCGGTGGCTAGCATTCTCAATTGCTTTTGGTCCCTCTCTCAGTCAGTCCTTCGGTCAGCAACCCTTAAGGTGCACCTGGCAGCCATCTCCGCCTACCAGGCACGGGCCGGTCAGCTGTTGGTGGTGCAGAAAAAGGTGGTCTGGAGCTTTTTTTTTAAAGGCCTTGACCACATTTCCCCTCCAGTGCATGAACCACCACCTCCTTGGGACTTGTTGCTGGTATTAGCAAAGCTCATGGGCAAGCCATTTGTACCAATGCATAGATATGACGTGTCGCACCTGTCGTGGAAGATTGCCTTCCTGGTGACTATCACATCAGCCAGAAGGATCAATGAACTCCTGGCACTCTCGGTGGAGTCTCCTTACCTGGTCTTCCACAGGGACAAGGTTGTCCTTCACCCCAGCCTGAAGTTCTTCCCAAAAGGTTGTGTCAGATTTTCACCTTAACCAGGTGATTAATCTCCCGGTGTACTTCACCAACCACACCTCGGAAGTCGAGCACAGACTCCATACTTTGGACCTGCGGTGAGCACTGGCCTATTATACGGAGCACACGGCTGGAGTTCGGGGAGAGGTTCGCCAGCTATTTGTCACCTACGCTGAAGCCACATCTGGTGGACGATTGGCAGGTGGATTGTATCCTGCATCGACCTCTGCTAAAGGTTAGAGGGTAGGGAGCCTCCCGTAGGGCTAAGGGCTCATTCCACCCGCCATACCACTGCCTTGGTGGCTGCTTCCAGGGACGTCCCTATCTTGGGAATCTGTAGGGCTGCTCCCTGGAGGTTAGAAAACACCTTCCATTTCCCATTACCACATTGACCTCGAGTCACGCCAGGATGCTGGTTTTGGGGCCTCGGTTCTCCAATCTCTATTTCCCAAGTAGGGGGTGTGCGCCTTCTTCCCTTCTCCTGGAGAACTGCTAGGAGTCTGCCAGATGTGTGGCTAGAACATCATATCCACATCTCTAGAAAAACAGATTACTCACTAGAAACAGTAGTTCTGGGAGAGGTATATGGTGTAGGTCCACACAGACCCACCTAACCTTCCCTGGCAAGTAGCAAACCGGTCTTGCTTCTAGTGGGTAAGATCTGACATCACGGGGTGGTGCCAAGGGAGTAACCACTCAGGTGGGTGAGAGGAGCCAGCTTGAAGACATTCCGGCAAGCCTTAAAGGGGAAAGGACACTACTAGACATGTGGATGAACACATATGCCACTCCTAGAATTACTGATTTTACTTCAAGAGGGCTCTTGCAGTAGGTGTTCACAAATAGGACTAAGCCGCCAGGCGTCCGAACCCCACAGAAAAATCTCTAGCTAGCACTCTCTGGCGGGGGACCGCCCCCACATCAGGTGACCGGTGTCAGACGATGTCCGCATAAAAGGGCGGTCTCCCACACCTGTCTTCCAGTTCTTTACTGCCATTGGCTTGAGAAAATTCCTCTCTGTTGAACAGCGCTCGTCAATACCTTTGTCGGGTTAACGTTTTTGACTTTACGGCTTATTTTCTCGATTTTCTTCGAAATTTCTTCAGACTATCTGCTGTGTATGTTGTCGCCGACTCCCTCGGAATTGCATAAAAACAAGTGTGACTCGTGTGGTTCTCAGCTTCCACACAAGGATGGCCAGTCCTTGTGCCTCTTCTGCCTAGGCCTGGACCACCGCTTGGAGGAGTGCCAGCACTGCCAAAAGTTTAACTCAGCTACCCACAAACGAAGGCAGCAGTCCCTGTAGGCCCATCTCCTAAAAAAGAAAATGGCATCCATGGAGAAGGAGCTGAAGAAGCTTAGGCAGGCGTCAGCCTCCCGAGAAGGCCATAAAAAGAAGTGCGAGAAGGAGAAGCACCGGGGCCAGGATTCCTCATCCACAGCAGCTGCGACTTCGGCTGGAGTTGCTGCCCCACAGGTATCTTCCCCTCTGGGGGATCGCTCCTCGACAGCTGTCTTGGTGGCTAGTAAGAAGGCGTTGCCCCTCCAGTTAGGCTTGCACTCAGGCCCCTCGGGAACCTCAGGGGTAAAGGAGGCTTCCACTCCTGCCAAAGCCTCTCTTCCAACACGGCCTTCCAGTACGAGTGGGTGCGGTAAGTTGGACGCCGGTACCACCAACACCCACACCCACATGGACAGGGCTGATAAGCAGCTCACCTCCTCTGGTGATCACTCAGCCCACCACCCTTCTGGCAAGGCTGTCCCTCCTTCACAGCCTTCCACGGATAGGGGATCTGATAAGTAGGACGCCGGCTCATCCGACATCCGCCTGGACGCTGTTGATAAGATGGCCATCTGCCCCTCCAACGACCACCCAGCACACTTGCATCAGACCCTGTCATCACGTCTAACATCCCAGACTCTCCGCAACAGATCCATCTGTTGCCCTCTGAGGTCCCCACGTCCCCTCTGGTCCCACACAGGGATTTTAACCCTCATTCCCCGGCTGAGACCAAGGATCTAGGGACGCTGCCATCAGGGGTCCCCCCACCCCTGACACCGGTCAACCTAACGCCACCCTCCAGCATTCCATTGCCTGATGGAGGGTCTGCCCCTCCGTCAGGACCATTCGGCGGTCCCCCTACACTGGGCCCGACACCCACCGTCCGGTCCGCCAGTAGGGCCTTTGCCAGGACCTTCTGCTCTGTCAGAGCCCCTGGTGCCAGGGTACCTGATGCTGCAATACCCAGTGCCACAGTACCCGGCTCTACAATAACTGCCACTGCAGTACCCAGTGCCTCAGTACCCAACGCCAGGTTTCCCACCATCAGGTTACGGATACACCATCCTCCCCCTCCTCTGCCGCCACCCCCTCTGCAGCCACCAGCAGACTTGAAGGAGATCTTGGTCTCCTGGTGGACTGAGGCCAAGGCTCAGCTCACCAAGGAAGTCGAGAGTCATCTTCCTACGCCAGACCCCCTACGTCGGAGACGGGGCGCCCCTTCCCCTTTACTCAACACCAGAGGGGATCCTTCTGGCTCCTGGGGGGGGGACATGCTCCCCCGGGGACTCCCCAGAGGGATCATTCCTCCCCCTCCCAGGGAGGAGTCTTCTTCGTCTTCCTCAGAACCATCCGACTCAGATACCGAGTCAGATCACTCTGATCATGGAGACGAGCCTCATACTCCAGAAAGCCCAAGGCCGAGGGACCTTCCGAAGTCCCCTCTGGAGGAGACTTCCTGGAGCTCTTGAGAAAAATCCAGGAAACATGTCAGTGGCAATCAGTGGCGCCAGACCCACAGCGTAAGAAGCTCGCTGCTCATCTGGATCTGCCCGAGACGCTCCCACGCTGATCCCACCTTGGATAAAGCCTCACGCCGATCTTGTTTCCACTATTTGGAAACAACCATCCGCTCTAGCCCCTCTTCCGAGGAAGGCAGATAGGCTATATCAGGCTCCGGAGGGTAAAAACTTTCTCAGTCTTCACCCCAAGGCAGACTCAATTGTGATCAGCACCACCCAAGGCCACTCCGCCAACCCAAAACACCTAAGCTTATCCCCGCCTGACAAAGAATCATGACTTCTGGATTAGTTCGGGAAGAAGATTTACTCCTCTTCGACCCTAGGCATCATGGCCCTCAACTACGTCGACCACATGGGGGATTTCCAGAAGTCCATTCTCAGCCAGGTGGAATCCAAACTGGACTCCCTTCCTAATTCCTAAACTAAGCAGGAACTGGGAGACCTGGTCTGTTCCCCTCGTTCAGCCTGTAGGCACATGCTTCTTGCCACCTACGATGCGGTCAACACAGCTGGCAGGAGCTCGCCTTTCGCCGTAGGCGTATGGCGTCATGCCTGGCTCCGTGTGTCAGGATTGGTCCCTGAAGTACAGTGTGCTATCCAGGATGCTGCATTCAGGGGTTCGGTGCTGTTCAGGGGTGATGTCAAGGACATCATAACAGAACTGCAGGAAAAGGGCACTGCACTCAAGTCTGTCCATACTTTGTGCAGGCCCCCTCAGGGGCAGTGACATCCTTTTTGTCACTAAAACCGACAAAAAAAAAAAAAAGCAAAATCAAGGAAAGCGTAACAACAAATGTCAGGCCTCTCCAGCAACCAAGACTCCCCCCAGTAAAAAATCCGAGGGAGCCTCAGCTGCTGCGCTGCCCCACACCTCCTGACTCCCTGCCTCTGCCTCTGGCCATTCCAGAGGAACCAGTGGGGGGGAGATTCTCCTCCCATCTTCCAGGTTGGGAGAGGATAACATTCGATGCTTGGGTGCTTCAGCTAATATCTGCCAGACACTCAATAGAGTTTCTTCAGAAATCTCCTCAAAACCCCACCCCCTCAGTCATCCTACTCCCTGCAACATCTTCCTCTGGTTCTAGAAGAAATCTTATCCCTTCTGTCGAAGGCGGCGATAGAGCCAGTTCCCACTCATCTTTGGGGGATGGGTTACTATTCCCATTTCTTTCTAGTTCCAAAGAAGATGGGAGACTTGAGGCCAGTCCTAGACCTCAGCTCCCTGAATATGTTCGTGGAGTACAAATGCTTCAGAATGCTCTCCTTGCAGAGCCTTCTACCCTTACTTCGGCCGGGAAAGTGGCCATGCGCTCTGGATATGCAGGATGCTTACCTGCATATCCCCATATATCTTTCCCACCACAGATACCTCCATTTTTGCTCTCAGGGGGATCAGTACCAGTTCAAGGCCCTCCCATTTGGTCTTTCTTCAGTCCCCCGAGTATTTATCAAATGCCTGTCAGTGGTAAAGGCCCACCTGCTTACACAGGGTCTGCAGGTCTTCCCGTACCTGGACGATTGACTCCTGGTGGCCCCTTCCAGGGAAGAACTTCTGCACTCCCTTTCCCTTACCCTGCAGGTTTTTACCAGCCTGGGTATTACCATCAACCAGGCCATGTCCCACTTGGTCCCTTGCCAGCGCCTTCAATTTATAGGGGCAATACTGGACACAACCCTAGGCAAAGCCTTTTTGCCTCTGGACAGGGTTAAGATCCTTCAGAATCAGGCTCGTCTCCTGTCCGGTCGCAGACGGGTCAGAGCCAGGTCAGTTCCCTGCCTCCTCGGGCTTATGGCAGCTGCCATGCCAACAGTTCCGTTCGCTCTGCTTCATATGAAGATCTCTCAATGGACGCTTCATTCCCAGTGGGACCAGACCATGGACGATCTAGACCAAGAGGTGCTGGTGTCGGATCCCATGAGCAGGGACTTGCATTGGTGGATGGTTCAGGGGAACCTGTGTCTGGGAGTTCTGTTCTGCATTGCTCCTCCTTCCCAGACGTTGACAACAGATGCGTCAGAGGAGGGCTGGGGTGCCCACCTAGGGTCTCAAAGGACGCAGGGCAGCTGGTCCCTTTTTGAGCAGAAATTGCACATAAATGTGCTCGAACTGAGAGCAGTCCTATATGCCCTACAGGCTCTTCTTCCCGGTCATCTTCTGATCCAGTCAGACAACATGTGTGTAGTCTGGTACCTCAACAAACAGGGAGGAACATGTTCTTATCCCCTGTGCTGGGAGGCGATGAAAGTCTGGTATTGGGCAGCTCAGCACAACCTTCACCTGACCGCAGTTCACATTCCAGGAGTGGAAAACAATCTGGCAGATGAGCTCAGTCAATTCTCAGCTAGGGCTCACGAATAGGAGTTAGACCAACAAGTCATAAATTACATTTTTCGGCTGTGGGGGACACCTCAGGTTGATCTTTCCGCCACCCCCCAAAATACAAAATTTCCCGCCTTTTGCTCGCTCGCTTCATGGTGAGACGTTTTCTGGCAGGACGCTCTGTCTCTCTGTTGGAGGGACAGATTTGTTTATGCCTTCCGTCCTGTTCCCTTGATTCTGAGGGTCTTGAACAAACTCAGAACAGAAGGGGCTCGAATGATCCTCACTGCTTCCTTCTGGGTCAGGCAAATTTGGTTCTCTCTTCTGCAACAGTCTTCCGAGGAACCTCCTCTTCCTCTTCCTCTCTTGCAGCACTTGTTGACCCAGGATCAGGGGACCCTAGTTCACCCAGGCTTCAAATCCCTTCATCTTCATGCGTGGCTTCTTCAGACATAGCCAAGGCCCACTTCAGAGTCCCTCCTTTAGTAGCGGACAATTTGGTGGAGGCTAGAAAGCCTTCCATCAGGTCCACCTGTGCTATGAAGTGGAAGCAGTTTTCCATCTGGGCGAGCTCTAAAGATTTGGAGCCCTTCTTGTGCCCAGCTAACAAAGTCCTGGATTACATGCGTCACCTCTTCAACCTGGGTCTGAGCCATTCCTCTTTAAAAGTCCATATGGCAGCTATTTCAGCCTACCACATTCCCTTTGGAGACAGGACCTTTGTTCAATTGGAAGTCTGTAAGACTTTTCTTAAAGGGGTTCTCCACCTGAGAGCCCCCCATCTGCAATCCTGCCCCCCGGGACTTGAATTTCATCATGGAAAAGCTCACACTGTCTCCCTTCGAACCGGCAGCGGATGCGGACTTAAAGTTCCTTTCTTGGAAGACTCTCTTCCTGGTGGCTATCACCTCGGCTCGACGCATTTCCGAGCTCCAAGCCTTGATGTGCAAAATCCCATATTTGATTTTCCACAAGGAACATGTGGCCTTGGGCATCAACCCTAGTTTCTTCCAAAGGTGGTGGCTGAATCAATTAATTGAGTTACTGGCTTTCTTTACGTAACACTCCAATCAAGGGGAGTACCTCTTACATACTGTGGATGTTCACAGAATCCTGAGATACTACACTAACTGGACTAAGGATCTCAGGAAAACCGATCAGCTTTTTGTTTCTTTCACTCACAAATGGGAAGGCAATGTTATCTCCAAGCAGTGCCTTTCCAAGTGGTTGGCCAGTTGTATCACTTTCTGTTACGACAAGTACAACAAGACCCTTCCGGGTCAAGTCAGAGGTCACTCCACTAGAGGAGTAGCTGCCTCTGCTGCTTGTTTCAAGAATGTGTCAGCGGCAGACATCTGCGTAGCTGCAACTTGGACTTCCGTTCACACTTTCATGAAACACTACAGTTTGGACATTACCTCTCGCCATAGAGCAGGCTTCGGGTTGGCTGTTCTGCAAGGTCTCCTTTCATGAGACCTGCTCAGCCCTGAGGTTTTATATTGTGGATGACAATCCTCCTCCCAGGTTTCTCTTTGTTCCAGACTACTTGGGACTCGGTCCTATTTGTGAATACCTACTGCAAGAGCCCTCTCGAAGTAAGATAGTACAGTTACGCAAGAACTTACCGTAACAGTAGATCTTCGAGAGAGGCTCTTGCAGTAGGTATTACCTTCTCGCCCTCCGCCCCCCTAGGTTTCTTTTCTTCTTTTCCATGGGGGCATATCCTCTTCTCTCTTGTCTTGCCTCTTTAGGCCTTTGGCGGGAAAGAACTGGAAGATGGGAGTGGGTGACCGCTCCTTTATATGGACGTCGTCTGACGCCGGTCACCAGTTGTGGGGGCAGTCCCCCGCCAGAGACTGCTAGCTAGAGATTTCTCCGTGGGGTCCTGACGCCTAGCGGCTTAGTCCTATTTGTGAATACCTACTGCAAGAGCCTCTCAAAGATCTACTGTTACGGTAAGTTCTTACGTAACTGTACTTTACAGGTGAGTAACCTGTTTTTTGTAGCTTTACAAAATGAATTTTTGTGCCCCACATCTCTTTCTTAAATTACAAGTGCTAGCAGAAAGACCTTTGGACACCACTCATGATAGGAATGTTAAAACACGAGAAAGGTACCATTTATAGCGTTAAGAAACAAAGAACCCCAGTGCGTAAGCACCGAGGCAGGGGTTACCCCAAAGGGCATTGTCCGGGAAGCCAAGTTAGAAATACAGAATGCTCACATAGCTACAGCACATGCAAGACATGGTGCTGCATATGGTTTGTTAAACAGTCTGTTGGTTGAACTTTGCATAATGCACGTCAGGCTCACATGTCCGCAAAGGGTGTCAACAGAAGACACCCTTTGCAGGCTGTGTGAGAGGCCTTTTGGCACCATGCATTCCTGCTTAAAGTTGAACCAGCATGACATTTAGTGGTGATTTGCATATACAGCCCATGATGCTTTGCATTGTGGGGGTATGTGTGATTTTGTATTTATAGCATTGCTGCCTTTGGTTTAGATAGTAAGGTTGTGAACATATGCATGACTTGGAGTAAGTAACATAGAAACATAGAATTTGACGTCAGATAAGGACCGCTTGGCCCACCCAGTCTGCCCATTTTCCTACCTAATGGATAAGCTACAGATCCTAACTAACCAACAGCCTGCTTCTTCCAACCTCCACCCACTAGAATTGCCTTATGTCTGTCCCATGCATTCTTGAATTCCACCATTGTTTTTGACTCCACAACCTCCTCAGGAAGGCTGTTCCATGCATCCACAACCTTCTCCGTGAAAAAATACTTTGTCACATTACCTCTGAACTGTCCCCCCTCCAGCTTCAAATTGTGCCCCTTGTTCTTGCATACCTCTTTTTCTGAAAGATGCTACCCTCATGGACTTTGTTGATTTCCTTGAGGTATTTTAAAGTTTTTATCATGTCCCCCATTTTTCCTCCTATCCTCGAGGCTATACATATTAAGATCCTCAAGTCTCTCTTGATATGTCTTCTGGTTCAGACCCTGCACCATTTTAGTTGCCCTCCTTTGGACAGCCTCCATCCTGTCTATGTCTTTTCGGAGATTGGGTCTCCAGAATTGCACGCATTACTCCAGATGGGGTCTCAACAGCTGTCTATACAGAGGGATAACAACTTTCTGTTTTCTACTGGTGTTGCCTCTCCCTGTGCATCCCAGTATCCCACCAGCCCTACTTACTGCCCTCTCACATTGCTTGCTCACCTTTGTCATCTGATATGACTACCCCCCAGGTCCCTTTCCATTTTTGTTGTTGTTAGTATCTCACCCCCATTGTGTACTCTTCCCCTGGGTTTCTGTTTCCCAGGTGCATTACTTTGCATTTCTTAGCATTGAATCTAAGCTGCCATACATTTGACCATTCCTCCAACCTTGCCAAATCCCTTCTCATCCTTTGCACCCCACCTTGTGTATCAACTCTGTTGCAGATCTTTGTGTCATTTATAAAGAGACATACTTTTCCTTCCAGTCCCTCTGCAATGTCCCTTACAAAGACATTAAAGAGGACCGGTCCTAGTACTGAACCCTGCAGTACCCCACTAGTAACCCCCCTTTCTTCAGAGTGGACTCCGTTTACCATTACCCTCTGTGTCCTGTTCTCCAGCCAATGTTTTACTCAGGCTACCATCTTGGGGTCCACTCCCAGGCTGGCCAACTTGTATATTAATCTTTTGTGTGGGACTGTGTCAAATGCCTTGCTAAAGTCTAGGTAGGCCATGTCTACAGCCCCTCCCTGATCTACTACTTTGGTCACCCAGTCATAGAAATCTATTAGATTCGTCTGATATGACCTTCCCACCGTGAATCCATGCTGCCTTGGGTCCTGCATTCCTCTGGCCTCTAGGTACTCAACAGTTCTTTCCTTCAGAAGTGATTCCATCATTTTCCTAATCACTGAGGTCAAACTAACAGGTCTATAGTTTCCCACTTTTGTGAAGTGGAATCACATCTGCCTTCCTCCAGTCTTCAGGTACCACTCCATCCTCCCATGACCTATTAAAGAGGGTAGTCAATGGTGTCACTAGTTCTACCCTTAGTTCTTTTAGAATTCTGGGATGAATCCCATCAGGCCCCATTTGCTTTGTCCACCTTCAGTTTTAAGAGTTCCTTCAGAACCCTTTCTTCTGTGAAAGGGCTAGTATCAACCCCATATCCAGTGTGTTTCTATTGTTTGGGTTAGGTACCTCCCCCTCATCATTTGTGAATACTGAGCAAAAGTGTTTGTTTAGTATCTCTGCCTTTTCACAGTCACCCTCTGCCCACCCCTTCCCCTTTATTAAGCCTCACTATTCCTCCCTTGGTCTTCCTTTGCTCCCTGATGTACCTATAAAAGGTTTTATCCCCCTTCTTAACTGAGTTGGCAGTCTTTTCCTCGGTTTGGGCCTTTGCTATTCTGTGTGCCTTTCCTGCTTCCTTTTGCTTTAACTGATATAATTCTCTGTCCTGCTCCTTCTGTGATTCCTTGTACTTCCGGAATGCTCTCTTTTTCTCCCTAACCTTCCCTGCCACCTCCTTTGAGAGCCATAGTGGTTTCTTACGTCGTTTTGTTTTGTTTATTTGCTTCACACAAAGGCTTGTTGCCTCTGTGATGGCAGTTTTGATTATTCCCCATTGTTCTTCCACCCCTCCTTCCTGCCCATTTGCTAGTGCATTCCTTAAGCACTCACCCATTTTGGCAAAGTCTGCCCTCCTGAAGTCCAGTACCTTTGCCTTTGTATGGCTTGACTCTACTACTGTGTTTATCATGAACCATTCTGTTTGATGGTCACTAGTTCCCAGATGGCTACCCACTTCTAAATCTGTGATCCTCTCGCCATCTCCATTTGAAAGTACCAGGTCTAAGATTGCTCCCTCTCGAGTGGGTTCCGATACTAGTTGTCTAAGTCATGCCCCCTGTAGGGCATCTAAAATGACCCCACTCTTAGAAGTGGCTGCTGCACATGCACTCCAGTTAACATCTGGCATATTCGGATCCCCCATTAGCAATATCTCTCCTTTTTCTGCCATTCTGTGGATACTTTCTATAATTTCCTTGTCCATTTTCTCCCCCTGAGATGGGTGTCTGTATACAATCCCTGTGCGGATTGTGGTGCCATTGCCTGTCTCCAAATTGACCCACAGTGCTTCCTCTCCTCCATGCTTACCCTTTTGTTCTGTTGCTTTGATGCCGTCCCTTATGTAGAGAGCTACTCCACCTCCTCTTTTACCCTCCCTGTCCCTCCTGTAGATGGTGTGTCCTGGTATGTTTACGTCCCAGTCATGGTTCTGTGTGTACCATGTTTCTGTGACTGCCACAATATCCAGATGTTCCTCCTCCATCAAGGCCACTAATTCAGGAAGCTTGTTACCCACACTACGGGCATTGGTACTCATTGCTCTCCATTTTTTGATGGCTTTACCTCTTGTAGCACCATCCCTGTCCTCATTGGCTTTGCTTTCTCCATTTACCTCTGTCCTGCTCCCTGCTGACCTTTTTACCTTGGTCTTCACCTCATTTAGTGCCCGGTTTTGTAGGGGGAGGCTGGGAATCCCCTGCTGCTTATCAGTGCCTTCCCTCATGACTAGTTTAAAAGCTTGCCAGTGAAGCATTTAAACTGATCGCCCAGTAGACTTGTTCCCTTCCTGGACAAATATAGACCATCCTGCCACTACAGACTGTTATCCCTCCAGGTAGAGCCCTAGTCCCCAGTGAAGCCAAACCCCTGTGCAGCACTGTGCTCTGCACCATTTTTTCAACCATTCATTGAATTGCATGGTGCGAAGTACCCTCGCCTCACTCTTGCCATAGACAGGCAGCACCTCTGAGAAGGATACTGTGTGTGCTACTTGCCTTAGGCCCCTCCCCAATTCCACAAACTCCTCCTGCACTGCTCTAATCTCATGTTGAGCCAAGACATTCATCCCTAGGTGGACAATGGCATCTATCTCAGTCTCCCGTGCAGCTGTTCTCGTGATCCTGAGGATGCGCTTCCTGTCCCTCCAAGCCATGGCACCAGGCAGGCACTTTACTTCAGTTTTCCCTGCTCCTCCGCCAGTTCTATCCCCCTAATAATTGAGTCCCCGACCAAGAGCTGCTTCCTTTCCCTGTGGTGTCCTCTGTCTCCTTCCTGTGGGGCTCCCTTGTGACAGTTTCCCTCAACCTCCTTAGTGGACTCTGCGGGTGCATCCATAGGGAAACTATGCTTCATCAGAATGGTATATGGATTGTGGAGTGGTACAACTGACTGGTTGTGCCTCTGTTCCACTACCCTCCCCCTCCCTGAGCCCACTGTGGTCCAACTGCTACGCTGTCTTGGCAGTCTCTGAGGTAGTGGTGGTGGCCCTGGTGCTCCCTGGGTGGGGGAGGTTCCCTTACTACTGTCCAGTGTGGCCTGAAGATGGGCAACCTCCTCCCTCAGGGCACAGAGTTGCCTGCAAATAGGGCAGCATCTCAGCCTCCAGAAAGACTCCCAGAAGACTGCTGCCCCACAGCCAGTACATTACACTACTCCCCACATGGCTGTCTACCTTCCTGTTTATCCTGTGTAAGTTTAATTTTTTGTCCCTCAGTTGTTGTATGCTTATATTGTCAGTGCAGTATGCTGGAAAGGATATGACAGCGGTATGCACCTTGCCCTCTTGAGGAAATGATGTCAGAACCCTGGTATAAAGGAATGGTACCATGGGTGGGTGGGAGTGAGGGAAGAAGTTTGGGAACAAACTGTGCCTCTCGAAACAATCAGCTGGAAGCGCTGATCCACCACTACGATGAGTGTTGACCTTGCCATCAGCAAGGCGACCTACACAATTTAACAGAGAAAATACCCTGCTAAACAAACAGAAAAACAAACAGTTGAGTCAAACATAGGTAAACCTCCTCAGCCCGATGATTTGTGCTCTGAAAGCAATCGGCTCAAAAGCAAGTCAGTTGTGCACAAGGAAAGACACAGTAAACAATTATTTAAAAATATTTTGATGCAAACTGTCACAGAATACTAGTAGACAGTCCAGTTACCCACAAAGGAAATCAAATATGCAGTTATTTCAACCCTTCTGAAGTTACTCACAAGATAAGCAGTCTTGCAAACCCCCTTACTGATTTCAAAACTAAAACAAACACAAAACAATACCAATGTAAGAATGTAAAGTAAGGAACACCTCCCTCAAATGTAAGCAAGAGTGAGATTTGTTGCAGATTTCTAGTCCAATATAATATCTCCCATGCAGCTGTCAGTTGTTTCAAAGCACAGCCTGTTACCACAACCTCAAGAAGATGGGCTAATCCAGAAATTCAGATGGTGAATGGGGATATATACTGTCCCCTCAGAAATATTTTATAAAAATGACAATTTTGATCTACAGTAGTAACTGGATTAATAGGTTAGATGTCACTCATTTGTAGTAAAGCATTGCACAGTATAGGTGGCTAGATTGACAGAGAGAGAGAGATCTACGTCAGACTTTTATTCCTTCGGATCTTTGGCTCCTGGGGACCTCCCATCCCTCACACGGCTACATGGGAGACTTTTTGTGGTCAGGAACCTGAGAACACTGACAGCCATAATTTAGATAGTATTGCAGGGTTTACCCTCTACTTGTCCCCCACCGTCCTCTTACCACCTGCTGGTGCCTTGCAGTGCTCTGTGGCCTTATCTGCACATAGCTCTCTGTGTCACTGAGCTCCTTGACACACTACAGGGTTTTGCTGTAGCACTTAGGCAAAGTGTGGCCCTCCCCAGGTTCGGATGCACCCTCAACAGCAGCCCTCCCAGATCCTGGCTGCAAGATCCTTGAAGCTCCAAACTCTCTCTTGACCCCGAACTGCCAAATGCTAATGTAACTTATTATCAGTGGGCCATCGATTTGACCATACAGTATATTATAACTAATGATATGGATGTTATATTATTTAGCCAGGATAGCCCAATTGGGATGCAGTATCTCATTTTCAGTTTGGTCCTCCTTACACCCAAGGTTACCACTGGCAAGTCTGAAGCACAGGCAAGGTGTAAGTGACTTACACAAGGTACACGAAGAGTAAAGTACTCTGGTAGGATTTGAACCTACAGTAGGTCTCTTCAGTTCCAAGCCTGTTCCCTAAACAGTAGACCACACTTGTTTGTGTGTTGAGGTTCTTTTTCTTTTAGATTGCTTTCCTAGTTTGGGCTCACCATGACCCGGACCTGTAAGACCATGATAGGGCTGGTTTGTCCTCCCCCTGGGCTGACACAGATGAGGCCCACTGATGAGTTCTGAGAAGAATGAAACGTGTGTCACTGTCTTATGTTCTTGGCCTTTACAGATTGTGTGACAGGCTATTTGGCATCATACTCCTGCACTAAATTCTTTCATGGTGATTTTCATTCTTGAATGACCCTCCCCCTGTCTGTTCCTCTGCGTCCATTCATATGTATGCTGATGATAGTTATTTTTGCATCTGGCTCCTCTTCCCATGACCTTGTTGCACAGCTTCAGCTGGATTTCGACAGTATTCAGCGCTGATTCCTGTCTAACCAACTATCCCTCAGTGCCAAAAACGCAGTGTCATAACTTTCGGCACCTGTCAGAGGCTTTCCAGACTCACCCCTCTCCTTTTATTTCACACCCGTGATGGTGCCGTTATTGAGGATGTATCCTCTTTTAGGTACCTTGGGGTCTGGCTTGACCATCATCTTGATTTTTCGCTTTATATTGATGCTGTACACCAAAAGCTCCACCCCAAGCTTTGTGCATTGTACAGGAACAAAGACAGTATCCCGCTTTGTGTCAGTCAAGAGATTGTTTTAAAGATGATTCTCCCTAATTTTTTATTATGGTGACATAGTTTATAGTGGAGCCCCAGAATCCTCCCTTGCCAGACTGGAGCCCCTCTTTCACTCTTTTTGTCATTTTACTTTAGATGCTTCTGCTCGTACCCACCATTGCTCACTCTACTGTTCCCTTTCGCTCCTCTGTCTTGATGCCAGGCGCCTTTCCCATTGTGCCTCTTTTATACAGTATCTGAATTCTGGTTTGGTTCCCTTCCCTCCTACCTTACATCCCTCTTACCTCTCCCTCAGCTTCCTGTTACCCGCTCCGCAATAACACTTCCCATTCCCTCAATATTCCTTCTAGAAAATCTACTGTTGGTCAGTCTGCTTTCTCATACCACTGTCCTAAACTCTGGTCCTCTCTTCCTTTGTCAGTTCATTCTGCCTCTTCTGCTTTCTCCTTAAAGTCTGTCCTTTATGACTGTTCTCCCTTCTGCAACTGTCCATGACCCCGCCCCCCCCCAAAAACAGCGTTTGCTCTGTCAGTCTGTTTCCTTCATTCCTGTTCATTGTTCTACAACAGTGAATCAGTATCCTGCGATTATAGCAACTGTAAATGAGCGCCCATCAAAATAGTGACTCATTTACAGCGCTATCCTTTTGGGCTACCCTGTAAGGGTAGTGACGGAATATGAAAGTGACAGTAGGGATGAACAAGGGAGGGCAGCGGGAAGGGATAGGGAAGAGAAGGGAAGGGATAGAGAAGAGAGTTTGTGTGGGGTAGTGTGCCATGCTGCCACTGAGCTAGCCATGTGGTGTGGTGGTGAGAGTGGCTAGTTTCGGTGCAGCAGGTGCTGGGTTTGAGGCTGGGGACCGAGGAAAACTTTACTGCTGCCATATTTTTTTTTTGGGTCAGACTGTCACCCCACTCCCGACATGCAGCCTAGAGTTGGTTATACAGTATTTAGTCAGGAGGTGCGGGCACAAAGCCCACATGAGGGAGGGTGTGGGGGGCACAGCCCCCACTTCCACATAAATACTATTTTAAGTTGCCGGATGTTTGTCATCCACAAGTGTATATCGCTGATTTGCTTTTCAGCATTGTTCACTCACTGTAACAATGATTGCCGTCTGGCAGTCGCTGTTATGACATGGGACCAAGTAGTTCCATCACCTAAAGTATCTCCATTTTTTTCTACTACATGCATCTGTTATACCGGTTTGTCTTCAATTTTTTTAACTATGCTTCTTGATGTATTGTAGTTGCTGTGTTTGATTTTTCACATCTCCTTACTCCCAGGATGCATCTGGAAAGTTAGCAGCTCAGTATATCTTTTCTGATAAAATGTTTGAAATAAATTTCCCATGATGCTGTGTATTATTGGGATACATATGATTTAGTATTTCTTATTTGAAGTCTTACTAGCCCTGTCAACGCGCAGTAAAGCAGTGGTGGAGCTAAGAAAATAAAATTTGTAAGCTAGATCTCTTCAGGTCCTCCTTAACGCCTCCACGAGGGTGATAGGGCCATGGATGACTGGAGTCAGCAGGGAGATGGTAGGAAGAGGCTTTTAGGCTGGGCGGCAGCAATTGGCAATAGCAGAATGAGGCTTGCCTAGAAGGCCAAGGAAAAATAAGTATATTTAGGGGAATTGCTCCTTATCTCTTGTTTTCGTTTTCGACTGTTTAGACAAGCATAGTAATTAATAGGTTTAGAACACCCCCCTTTCCTCTTCTCCATAGTTGTTTTATCATTATATTCATAACTAAAAATGTAGGATGCATGTTATATTTTTTAAGAGAGTCATTGTTATATGTTACATGAATGTACACTAATCTTTTGATTATTCTGTTGTATGTATCTTGAAAAAGTTTCAATAAAATATGAATTACAAAAAAGTATATTTAAAAAAAAAAGTTACAACTCATAAGTTTTGTTAATTTGAATAACAGATTATATATGGTATCATACTGTTATATGAAAGCAGGGGTATTCTTACAAGAAAGAATTTTCATGACAGGGCAGTTAACTGTGGCTCTGGACGTTTACCTCTGGTTTCCCATAGTGGCTTAAATGCAGTTCTGGTTATACTTGAAACAAGATGATTAATCTCAGCTCAGTCCCTGATGAACTGAAGTGCTGACTGCAGATCACATTACACACTGCCACATGTGCATACTGTTCTTGGACAAGCGCCTAACAAGTAACTTGCCTTGCCTTAACGTCTAGCACAGGGAGAAGGCTTTGCACTGAAGAGATCCAGGAGTTAAGAGACTACATAATTCTCCTGTCCCGTATCCAGCAGAGAGATTTTACCTCCTGATTGGGGTTGAGTTACACCAGCAAATGGGAGAACCTCACAGTGCACATAATGTGTCCGTGCTTCATTTGACCCTTCAATAAACAGATGACCTGGATATCTTCTGCTGTCAGTCCCTCATTACCACAAAGATTTCAAAACTGTACCGAATGAGTAATACTTTCCTTAGTGAGGCATTTATTTTAATTTTTTTTTCTTTCCCATTCTATTTTCACCCCCTAGGACCGGAACTCTCTCTGGCCACTACAGTCACCATCTCGCTCTACCGCCTGCCGTGCTCCCTGCCATCTTCAAAGTCATTACGATTCCTCCCTGAGCGCGGGGCAGCTGTGACCCAGGGATATCGAAGGGGCAGTGGCAGGGAGCCAGCACTGGGAGTGTGGCGGAGGCACTGGAAGGGCCGTCGCCTATCCGGAGCGGGGGGGGGGATTATGCTTTTTAGTCCCTGAAAGCCCTCCCCTGTCCCACCCCCCCAGAGCGTGGTGCACTCCTGATGCTGCGGCACATGACAACTCTGCCTGCATCAGCCACACAGTGTACATGCGGTCCAGCGCCGCTGCAGCTCCCCCGATCTCCACCGGGGGCCACTGGAGCACCAGACAACCCCGTGCCCTCCCCCCGGGAGAGGAGAGCAGCCCAGCAGGTACTCAGTCCTCTCCCTCCTCTGCTGGCGCCCAAGCTCACTCCCGAACTCAGGTCACTGGCATGGCGTGAGGTGTGGCATCCAGTGCCTCAACCCTTAGTGCCATCGGGCCGGCCCTAGCGAGGCACTTAGAAATGTGATTGTTTTACAAAACCTTTTTAGAGCTAGAAATTTGTCTAGATCTTCTTAAAAACAGTCTCCTTCATAGAGCTACCATTATGCGCTTTGGTCTTAGCATTGGAGAACTGCACTGCAACCCTATAGGGATACGAACTTCTGTGGCTGACTGTGCCAGCGTCTGGCACTGGTGCATGATACTGCACACAGCAGTGCCCTGCATACAGTGGCATCAGCCCCAACCGTTTCAGATCCTGTTTTTTTTTTTTTTTCTTGCTGTTATGAGTACTTTACCTCTGCAGGAGTTGGAGCTTCCAGCTCTGCCTACATAGGCTTTTGGTTTCTGTTTCCATCTATAATCTATCATTATCCTTCCTTAAATACAGACCCCAGAACTGCACTCAGTACTCCAGGTGCAGCCTGACCAGTGATCTAAAATGGGACAGTGTCACCTCCCACCTCTTGCTAGTAGTCCCTCTCCTTGTGCATCCCAGCATCTTGTTAGCCCTTCAGTATACCTTACTGCACAGAGAAGATGGTTTTAGGTTATTACTAGTCACCCCAGGTCTTTCTCCTTCTCCGTGCTGCCTACTGGCATCCCATCAGTATAGCAGTCTGTTCCCATGTCCTCCTCTTCCATTGCTGGGTAAGCTGCTTTTTTTGTTTCTGTGAGCACAATAAAATTTCTTTTGCATGGAACTGCCCTCTGTGTTTTTTGTGTCTGGGTCCAGAGACCCTAGACCGGGATACTTGCTCTTCCCATTTCTGCTGCCAGCTTATCCCTCACACCCTTAAGGATAAAGCCTGAAGGTGGTATGAAAGAAGATCTCCATCTGTGTTCTTGTTCATGTAAGCAGTCCCACAGGAATACCCCTCCTGCTTCACGCTATTCACTGCATTCAAGTCAGTCCATCACAGCACACCCAGATTCCTTTGATGAAGGAGTCTTCACCATGGAACCTGTTGAAATTTTGGATCCAGATTACCCTCCAGCTTCTTGGGCAAGTGACAGATAAACCTCAGCTGGCATTCCCCTTCAAAACCTTGACTCCTTCCAAAACCTTGACTTCCTCCTGGCGATCGCTGTTGTTAACCCCATGTCTCACTACAAGTTCAGCTTTGCCTTTCTTCACCACTGTTCTGTTGGTACCATCTCTGTGCATTGTGCATGGTGCCATCTGATCTTCAGGCACAGAAGTATTGGTCACTGTTATATTTGACACCCTCTTCTGTGCCACCACCAGTGCCAAGAGCAGTGCCATATACACAACCAGTACTGCCATTAGTGCCACCCACTCTTTTTGGGCACTGTCCAGGATTTCTCCCTCAGCATTGCCACAGGCACTATCGTCGGTACTCAGTACTAGTTCTTCCTTGTCTCTCTAGAGAGTTGTACAATTAGCACCGAAACCCCATCCGCAACTGACCACTTCTGGTATGCAAGCAGGGGCCTCCTCCGTACACCTCACTCCTGCTCTGCATTGTTCCCACTTAGGGGGTTGCATCATCTGCTTCTAGCCAAGTGGGTGACACCTTACAGCCTCTGGGAATATTAACTGATCAATTCACAATGGGGCTCATATTGGTGAAGGCATGGTTCAGTGACACCGACCCATCTGTTGCTTCTGTTCCCAGGCTTGTTGAGAGAAACTTCCCCTTAGTAGGTAAAACATATCCATTGCTTTCTTCTTCTGAGGATAGTGAAACATTAGCCCTATCTGACCATCCTCAGCTGACGAAAGCAATAGATATCAACTGTATTGTATCTACTGAGGGGAAGTATTTCTCAACAAGCCTGGGAACAGAAACAATATGGCACTTTGTGGAAATGAGGTGCAGGGCTCCCAGAACAAGAGGGGGAGGGTCACCAAGCATTTGGGCCCCCTCCCCATGGAGGCTAAACAAGGAGGGGTATTGCTGTAAGCCATGAAGACAGCTGCTCCCCCTCCATAGATGTTGGAATGGGGGGGGGGCCAAGACCCTACCTTACAGGACCTCCTTGTGAATGAGCTTGCTCAATGGAGTTTTCCTGCAATGAACTTGAACTTGAACTACCACTTTTATAAGTGGCCCCATCACTTTTTGCATTATTACCACAGGGAAATGTACCCCTTACATCCTTGGCCCTACCACTTTTCAGCCCGTTCTGGCACCAATGTTTCCCTCTCACCCTCCTAGCTGCAGGAAGGGTGTAACTAGGGCGATCCTATAATCAAGGTGAGCAGTGGAGTATATAAAATAAAAGCAATATAGTATATTCGGTACACATTTTGTCTTCACCTCATCAACTACGTTCACAAAGTGGGGATAAGGGGAGCCCGCTTACTTGCAGATAACTAATGATTGCCTGCACCTAATTTCCACAACGTGCCATATTCTGATAATGTGGCCCCAGTCATAGTTTCAGATTAGCAGAGTATCTGGCCCATAAGCTGGTGCCTTTAAGCATCTTATAGATTGGAACCACACCGTATTTCAGAATTCTCATTTTACTAGCAGCTCCATGCTATCTAAGGGGCATATACCTTTTGTGGAGTGAGGTGGGGGTGGGGTAGAGCCATGACAGGTTCATAAACTGCCTTTGCCCATGATATGTCTGGGATGACTGGGTACAGAACATTAATTGGTAAAAGACTGTGTGATCTGCAGGGGGATGTGGAAAATTCTCCTTCCCAGCTTTGTTGGACTAGTCAAGGCCTTGCCTTTCTCCAGACGAGAACGGTAAGGCCTGTTCCCATGGTACTGACTCCCAGAGCTTCAGTTCTGTAAGGTAGCCGGAAGGCTCTTTAGAACGGCTGCTTTATTTTACAATTTTTGGCCAGGAAAGGCACACTGAGCCCAAGCTCATTTCCAGGTGCATCCTGGGAGCACAGGAAGGTTAAGTGACTAGCTCAGGGGCACACAGAATACAGATGGAGACTGTTGGATTCAGACTCTGGTCTGCTTAGTGTCCAGGTTCACAGCTTAGTGCTTTGACCTCAAAGTTATACTGCCTCCCATTCTGCTTCTTAAGAAATGGATCCATAGTGCTTCTCTAAGAAGGTGGATTTTATTTATTTATTTAGAAATTGTTGAATGGACGAAGTACACTAAGCCTTAGTTTGTTTTCAGGTGTGACCGGGGGGGGGTGGGATTACTTGGGAGAAAGAATCCAGTCAGGGGAAAAATGCACTACGCTTTTCAGTGCACAGTGCAACTTACTGCAGGTAGAAACAGTGCAAAAGTAAGATATGTGTAAAGAAGCGAAGTAACATGATAAGTTACAGTAGATTACATGAATGATATACAGTATACTGCTGGAGTACAGAAATTAACAGGGTTCAAATAGCAAGGAGAACCAAAAAAGTATTGCGGGTAAAATTGCAATAAAGGCAGATTGGCATCCAAAATAATATTCATGGCTAAGAAAGAGTACTAGGTGGCCATTGTGGATTAGGAGTGAGAACAAGAAGGAATAAAGTGAGCTGTTAGTAGCTGTCTGAGAGAGCAGTAAGTGTGAGAGGCAGAGCAGTGGGGGTAGATTGTTCCAGACGGAGGGAAAGTGGAAGAAAAAAGTGGTTTGCTCAGCAGCAGTTTCGTAGCAAGGAATGGTAGGAAATCAGGAATCAGCAGTGCAGTGCAACTAGATGGATGAGGAGAGGAGAAAGATATTAAGGAACGGAGGAGAACCAGCATTTGGAAATAAAAATGGAGCAGTGAGAGTCAGAGAGGTATTGGGACACAAGTGGAGGAGAAGAGACAGGTCAATGTAAAGTTAGACTAGTGGGTGACTTGAACAGAGTTAGTAACAAAATAGCATGAGAAAGATACAGGGTCTGGTCTGGCAAGGGAGGAATCTGCTGCAGCACCATAGACCACATCCTTATGTAGCGAAACACAGGTAAGATCCGAATCTCAGGTTGCACAGAGAAGGGGAAGGCAAGACTTGTTATGATAAAGGGTGCCAAGTTTGGGCAAATCTTTTTATGGATAGCATCGATGCGGGCAGAGAAGTTCAGGTGTCAGTCCAGTCACACAGCCAGGTACTTGAAACAAGAAATCTTGTCAAGGGGGTTACTCTCCTGGGTTTCAAAAGCAAGGGTAGCTGAGTCTTGCAAGCTTTGGGCTAGAACCAATTATTAGTATATTTTTTTATTTATTTAGTGATTCGGAAAAGACCTTTAAGGGCAAGCTCTTTTATAAAGGTTCCACGTCACGGGTTGCAAAACAAAGTACAATAGGAGAAAGCAAAGGTACATCACAATGAACGATACAGCTTGGATTCAGAACTTACAGAATGACTCAAAACATAGGTACAAGTTAAATAACAAGAAAAACACTTTGAGGGTTGAGGGGAGAATAAGCAGCCACAAAGTGCCTTGTCAGTAGTTCAGAGGGATGGGGATAGCTGGCAGTGGGGTGAAGAAAGGAGGTACAAGAGAGAGAGGTAGGTACTGCGGTGGAGGTGAAGGGTGGGGAAGAAGAGCGGTAAGGTATAGGGAGAAACGGGGGGGTGAGGGGAGGCTGAGCGGAGAAAACATGCTAGAGTAAATGGTGGGGTGTGAGGGGCATGGTCAGGCAGCTTGCATAAGTAGTGACCGTTAGGGAAACTCACGGGACTGGGAGTTGGGGAAGGGGGGAAGGTGGGGTGGCGGGTGCCGAAGGGGCATGATACAGACTGATTGCTAAGGCAAGTCACGAGACGGGACAGAGGGAGGGGGTACCTGAGGCCTGCCTAGTGCTTGATGGGGGGCAGAGAGCGCAGGTGTGGCTGGACTCAGGGGCAGGTGCACTTAGAGCGTATTATTGGGTGCTGTTTTGAGGTCAGTTTTGATTTGAGCCAGACAGTTGGTGGCCAAGAAGTGCCCGGGGAGTTCATTCATCCACAGGGGGGCCTGGTAGGCAAATGCACTTTGCCCAAGTGAGGTGCGATGGAAGGGGATACCCAAGACCCCTCTAGTCCTACCTCTGTTGGCTGCCTTGATCAAGTTGCCTATAGCACAAAATGTATTTTGTTAATTTATTTAACTCATTGCTGTCTGTTGTATTTTTTTTTTTTTTTTTAGGAAGACCCCCTGCCTCTCTTGTGACAGTCTTAATGATTTCATACTGCAATCAATGAAATTTGGATCCAGAAGGATATATTTCTACATAATTCGTATGTGTTTGATCTCTGATGTATTTTGTGCATTTCTTTAAGCACACATGTCCCTGCGATGAAGAGGAGCACCTTGGTTCTTGATGACTGCATTCCCTGTACCAATCCTGTGTTTCAGACTACACAGTACTAGGCAACAAACTGCGAGCTGTGTTGGAGCTGGAAGACTTATGATCTAATCTTCACCTCTGGACCTGATTTAAATAATTACTTCCAATAGCTCCATGGGAAATCTGCACCATCCGTTGCTTAACCTGATACAGAATGGTTGCCCAGGAGATAACGAGTTAATGCATGAAATGCTTTAAAAAGGAAGAATTGTAATTTTTTTTTTGGGGGGGGGGTGAAATAGAAACTGTGGAAGCCAACTCGGATTTTTAATTGGGGTAGGGTGGGTGAGAATGTGTGTCGATTTGATAAAATTGTATGTATGTGACATTCTTTAAAAACACTTGTGTAAGTTTTACTGCTATCAGTATAGAAATGTAGATAGTTTCTGTTATTTAAAAGATTAATTTCCCAGTGGTCAGAATATTTTATCTGTATGCATTTGCAGCCAAATGACTTTTTGTATTTTATTTTGAGAATAAAAAAGCTTTAAATGTCGATTGCTTACGTGTATATTCTGGCTGCTGCTGTTTTTTCAGCTTGGGAACAGTGTTCAGTAGACTGACAACTCTGACCTATAGGTACAGTATAGGGGCGCCACTCATTTCATGCCGTTGTATTAATTCTTGCTGTTTGTGATCCCCATGTTATTAAACTCTGATCTTTTGTTAGCTGGTCCTGTTGTTCTCTTAGGACCAAGTCCAGTCACAGAGCACTGTGCTTAGCACAAACAGGACATCACATTGGGTTGAGGTGCTGAGTATAAACATGACTGGAACAAACGTAACCATCACTCACCACCTCTATGTAGAAAAAAGATACTGCTCCTTTTGTTCTGTTGAATAAAAGTGTCATTTTTATTCAGTGCCAATAGTACTGGTTAAAACTACATTTGATGTGTTTCGGAATATTATCCTTCATCAGAAGGCGCACAATGCAGGTAACAGCTTCATGTTATACATGTGATATGATGTCATAAGAAAGGGTCTGATGTCGTATACCTGCATTGTTAGCAACTATTAAAATCATGCAACGCCCAATGCAAAGAAATGTGCAGAAATATCACAATTATAAATGACAGATTATTTACATATTTACATGGATTACAATAACAATACAATCATATTCAGTATTTTAATACCTTGTATAGGCACTAGTAGGAAATCTGTGCCCTCTGTGCGATTCATAATAATTTATCCTAGTCACACCCCAGGAATCTCTTGCTTTCTACTGCCCTTCAAGGCAGTAGAAGGGATTCTTCTGTTGACACTAGGTGCAACTTTGTGACTACTTATTCAGCACATACTAGTCGCTTTGAAAGTATTATTCAAACAGAATTGGCACGTCTTACGAGGTGATCCAGCATTAAGTGACATAAGTCAAGAACCCCCACATATGGGCTATCGCAGAGCTACTACCCTATGGGACACTCTTGTAAACAGCAGACAAATCGGACTTGTAATGAACACGTGGCTCCAGAGTGATGACTGTAAGAGCTACTGTGCATGTAAAAAAACGCACTTACTGTAAGGTGAATTCCACTGGCAATAGCTTTGAAAACCCACACACTGAAAAACAAGACATGATTAGACAGCAGATTACCTGTGATAGCAGTAGAGTAGTGTATGTAGCTGTTTGCCCCTGTGGTGTCTACTACATCATCAAGATGAAGAAACAATTTAAGATCAGAGTGGGAGAACACCTGGGCAGCTGCAATATAGGAGTACTAGCTGCACTTATGAGCAGACTTGATAGACCGTAAGGCCTGCTTCTGCTGGCACGTTTCGTATGTTCATAACTCTGTAGGGCCATAACTAGTGGTGATGAGAACTGCAGCTGCACAACTCATACAACAGCTAACAACATGGAAGGTCAGTGCTTCTCCATCAGGACCATTTATAACATTAGTCAGAACCCGAAGAGGGGGGACTCTAACAGACTACTGATAAAAACGGAGGGATTTCGGATATATACCCTCAGAGCTTGCAGTTATCCAGTTTTGTTTTTTTTTTCCCCCCCCAACATATTTTCTGCTCCCCCCTGCACCGGAACTCTCTCAGGCCACTCCTCTTGCCGAATCCTGTCTACCGCTCGCTGTGGACCCTGCCATCTTCATTATACGTTACTTTCTCCATGAGCCCCGGCCCCCTTATGGGCCCGAGGAGACCGAAGGGGCAGTGGCAGGGAACCAGCGTTGGTCGTGTGGTGGAACGACTCTGGGAGGGCCGTCGCCTGTCCAGGCTGGAGGGGGATTTTTCCCCATAGTTGTCCTCGCTCCCTCCTCCCACCCCCACTGTGTGTGTCGCACCCCTGATTCCATGGTGCATGGCAACCCTCCTAGCATCAGCCATGCTACCAGACATGCAGTCCACATTCTGTAGCACCCCCAGTCTCCATCGGGGGTCCCTGGAATGCTGGACAATCTCCTGCCCTCCCCCCGGGAGAGGAGAACAGCCCAGTGGATGCTCAATCCTCTCCCTCCACTGCCGACCCCCAGCTCCCACGCTCGCTCCCGAACTCGGGTCGCCAGTGTGGCGTGAGGTGTGACGTCCAGCGCCTCAACCCTCAGTGCCACCAGGCTGGCATGAGTTATCCAGCTCTTAATGACAGCTTTGATTTGTTACCTAACTTGAAATAGTTCTCACCGATGATGTTCCTATTTTAAATGGATTCAGCAAAGTTTATATATTTGTGTGTGCTGTATTTGCTGTTTTGATTCATGAAGCATTTACATTTTCTCTTTTTTTTTTTTTTTACTTTCTGTTTATGCTGCCCCTGTGCTCTACTTCCTGGGGAGTCACCTGTGGCGTCTGTCTCCTTCCTTTCCCTCTTACCTGGAGCCCACGTTAGTCCCTCCATGTAGCCGTGGTTTGCCCCCAGGCGGGGATGAAGTGGGGTCCGTGCACATCGAACATCCGAATTTTGTCAGGGCACCGGTCCGGGACAGGCAGGGGAGCTGGAGATCTGCGCTGGATTCTCCATCTCCTCGGAGCGCAGGGAGCTGTTTTTTTCCATTTTCCGGGTGTGACGTGTGCCCAGATGTCGAGGCGTGACCACTGACATCTGCCATGCCTCCCCTCTCTACATGGCTGGGTGCTTGCTGTATCCCAGACCTCCACCCGGGGCCAGTCAAGCGTCGAACCTTGTTTCCCTTCCTTCCCCGGAGAAGACGAGCAGTCCCCCGGATGCTCAAGCCTCCTCCCCTCGGCCGGCCCTTCCAACTCCCCTGGCACGTTCCCAAACCCAGGTTGCCGGCATCGGATGCAGTAGCACTACCACTGCGCTGGTGGGCCAGCCTTTGTCTTTCATCTTTTATAGCTTTGGTCAGCACCAGAACTAGATTTACCTCCTGTCAGTGGCAACCTGGCTATCTACCACGCGGTTTTCCTGCACCTGCATTTTTAACTTGTCATATGATTATTTTAACTATACATCAAGGTATAGTTACCTATCGTGCAGTACTGGTAAGCAAATTGGATACATTGTTATGAATTGCATATAGACCACCGATTTCCTACTAGCACCTACAGTATGTGAGGTATTAAAATATTGAGTATGACTGTATTGTTGTTGTAGTCCACATAAACATTTAAGTATTTGTGATTTATAATTGTGATGTTTTTGCACATTTCCTTGCACTGCACTTTGTGTGATTTTAGTAGTCGTTAACTCAGTGCAGGTGTTTGACATCAGACCCTTTCTTATGACATCATACCACATGTATAACAATAACATGAAGCTGTTACCTGCATTGTGCGCCTTCTGAGAAAGTATAGTATTTCAAAATGCAACAGGCATACTTTTAATCGGTACTGTTGGCACTGAATAAAGAATGACACTTTATTCAATAGAACAAAAGGAGCAGCATCTTTTTTCCTACATAGAGGTGGTGAGTGCTGGACTTTTTATGTTGCTTTTAGCCCTGGGAGAACAGCAGGACTGGCAAACAGCTGATCTAAGATTATAGAAGCTCTAACAAGCACTGCAGGCTAAGGGATCTCCCACTGCTGCAGCACAGCTCCGATAGCTGCATGGGATTCTGGGTTTTCTGGTTACAGTAGATAGCGTGGGAGTCAGCAGAATCAGTCTGATACAATCTACTATACTGCAGTAATCAGTAGGTAACTTTTTTTACATATGAAGTACAAATTTAGACCAGCCCTACATTTGAGTGTGGGGCTCTTAGTTCTGACTGTTCTCCTTTAAAGCCATGCCAGATATGATTTTAGCACAGTCGTAACCAGAAATATTTAAATAAAAAAACAAAGCGGTGGTCACTGTGTCAGCTTGTGAGCTGCAGCATAGTTACATTGTTATTTAATGTCATAATGGATGCTGGATCAAGTGTGTCCCCTGTTCAAGCTTGCCTTGAAGGGCTTGTACTGTCTTCATATCTTCCATCTCCCCTGGTAGGTTGTTCTGTGAGTTCACCACCCGTTGGGAGAAGTGTCTATTAGTGTTACCTCTATGTTAGCCTGATGTGAGCTTCATGGCATGTTCCCATATCCAGCTGTAGCACACTAGGTCAAACATCTTTGGGAACTGAAGTCATAGTTCCCTGTTTATGACATTACTGTATGTTGCTATGAAAATGACTATGACGTCACAAGCAGGGGATTGCAACTTCAGCTGCCGAATACTTCAAACAACATGAAGTCTTGCTGTATTCTGACTATTGCAGTTAGCGCCAGCCTTTAAACTGCCCCAGAGAACAAAGGGTTAACTTTTCTATGCATGGCATAGAATACTGAGCTCAAGCTGGGTTGAGGTCTCTGTCTCTTTCCCTTTGAATCTAAACCATCAGATTCTTTGCTCTGCCTCACTGAACAGTCTCTCCAGAGATTTCTCCTTCAGCTCAGTTCGAAAGTCGGTTAAAGTGTCGATTTTAAACAAAAATTTATTCTGCATAGTCAGTTCAGTCTCTGTCTGTGGTACCATGAGTACTAGATAGGTTTTGTTCTGATTTTCTGTGTGGAAATTGTAAAAGTGTTAGATAGGTTCGGCTGAACCGATCATTTGTAGTGAATCCTTGTGTTTTACTTTAGTGTGTGGTTACCGGTCCTTATCGGTTCTAAAAAAAAAACGTGTTTTGAACTTTTTTTTCAATACCCGTGACACAGTTAGGAACCGATAAGGGAGTCTTGCCTGGTGGTTGCCATAAAAAGGGTAAGTTGATTAGGTTGGCCATGTCTGAGAAACCCAAGGAAAAAAAACGGCCCACTGGATTTCAACACTGCAGTGAGTGTGGGGAGGTCTTTGCTAAGGCAGATCCCCACACCACCTGTGTTTATTGTCTGGGGTTTGAACACCTCGATACAGACTGCCAAATATGTAAACAATTTTCCTAAGTCTACCCTTGAAAAGAGATTAGGTAGACTGAGGGAAAAGGAGGCCGAGAAGTCCGGTGACCCGGATGGCCAGCCCGGTTCGGTTCTGACCAAACCAGAAGGAGTGCCCTCTGACCAGGGCGATACTTCTTCAGGCAAGAAGAGAGCCGATCCTGAGGGATCGGTTCCTACAAAAAGAAAACGCAAAGAGAAATCAACCGGTTCGGATCCAGAAGTTCATGTTCCGACCACCGAGGAAATAGCCAGAGCAATTTGGATTGTGGAATCGCTTCGCCCGGTTCCGACCGATCCGGCACCTTGTGGCAGGGGTTTGGTTTGGTCGGATCCCCTGGTTCAAGATTATACCCCTGAAGACTTTTATGACCCAGAGTTTGAGGAGGAGGGGGAGTTTGAAGATGATGATGGTGATGGTGAAAGGCTGGATGTGCCTGTGGAACAGGACATCTCCCCAGACAGACCTTCTGGTGTATCCCTTCCTAGGCGTTCTGAGTCCCCTTCCCACTATCTGTTTTACAGAAAAGTGGCTGAAACCCTCCAGCTTCCTATGGAGGAGGCAATGGAGGATCAAGAGGAGCCTGATTATGTGGAAATGATGGACATCCCAGAGTCCAGGAGACTGTCTAGTCCCCTTCACAAATCTTTTGGGAAGCAGACACAAAAAATCCTGAAGTCTCCCAATTCTATACCTCCTGTTGACAGAAGGATGGACAAGAGGTATACACTATCAGGTTCAAATATGGAGTTTTTATACCAGCAATGCAGCCATGTTGGGGAAGTGCAGGCTGCTGCCTGTGACAAGGCAAACATTCCCTTGGCTTCACCCCACCCAGACAAAGACTCCAGGAAGATTGATGCCATGGCAAAAAAACAGTACATGGCATCTTCCTTGGGACTCAGGCAGGCGAATTATATGGCCTGTACAGCCAGGTACCAGACGTCCAGGTGGGACACTGTACTGGCACTGGCTAAGCAGGCTTCCCCCCAGCTGGCCGAGGAGCTGGAGGAGGTGGTTGCTGATGGGCTTGAAGCATCAAAGGTACAATTTCATGCTGCTGTGGACTCCAGTGATGTGTCATCAAGAGTCATGGCTACATCTGTGGCTCTTCAGAGGATGGCTTGGCTCAGATGTATTAGCCTCTCACAGGACACCCAGGCTAAGGCCATGGATTTTCCTATAGTGGGTAATTCTCTGTTTGGGGAGCAGACAGATAATTACATGAAAAAGATGGATGAGTACAGGACCACTTACAGGAGTGCTCAGGCCAAAGAAAGGCAAGCAACTCCTCAAAGGCAGCAATCTAGGGGCAGGGGCAGGCCTTTTCATAGGCCTTTTTACCAAGCACAGGCCTCTTCTCCCTTTTCACAGAGGGGGTTCCTTAGAGGGAGAGGCAGAAGGTGGATGAGCAGGGCTGCATCCACCCCACAGCCTAAGGCTCCTGCAAAGCAGACACCCTGATGGGTCTGCCCAGGTTGACTCTCCTATTCTTGTAGGGGGCAGGCTGGCTTACTATGTCCAGGACTGGATGTCTGTTACATCAGACAAGTGGGTCCTGGAAGTGGTAAGCCAGGGACTGGTTCTCAGCATCAAAAAATTTCCAAAGATGAGAACCAGATCTTTTCCACCTGCAAGTCTCTCCGAGACCCTTGCCCTGGAGGCAGAGGTTTCATCTCTTCTGGCTCTAAGAGCCATAGCGAGAGTTCCTACCCTACATTGGGGAAAAGGTCTGTACTCCAGATACTTCCTTACCCCAAAAAAGACGGGAGTGGCGACCCATCCTAGATCTAAGATACCTGAACAAACATCTTTTAAAACCAAAGTTCAAGATGGTAACTCTGGGAATAATTCTTCCCTCTCTAAGGCCAGGGGACTGGCTAGTCTCCCTAGACCTCAAAGATGCCTACTTTCATATTCCCATCAGGTGCTCCCACAGAAAGTACCTCAGGTTCAAGTTGCCCTAATGCCATTATCAGTTCAAAGCAATGCCCTTTGGCCTAACATCAGCTCCAAGGGTCTTCACAGAGTGCCTGGCTGTAGTTGCTGCCTTTCTGAGAAGGAAAAAGATTTCCATTTTTCCATATCTGGACGATTGGCTCATAGGTCAGTCTCCAGACCAAGTCAAGTCAGACCTGCAAGCGACTCAGCAAGTTCTCACTTCTCTGGGTTTCCTTCTCAGCCTCCCCAAATCAGTTCTCGAACCAGTTCAGCTCCTTACCTTTGTAGGGGCAGAGCTGGATACTGTCAAAGCAAGAGCCTTTCTTCCCTTGGAAAGGACAAGGGTTCTTATAGATCTGGCTTTGTCCTTCACCCTTCAGGTGTCCCGGCCAGCAAGGCACTTCCTCCAGCTCTTGGGCCACATGGCAGCTTCCACAGCAGTGGTCCAAGGGGCAAGATTTCAGATGAAGGACATTCAGTTCCATCTGAGGGCCTTTTGGTCCCAGAGGAAGGACTTTCTTACCAAACTGATTCCAGTTACTCGAACACTGATTCAAGCTCTTCAGCGGTGGCAGGATCAGGACAGTTTAAGGCAAGGGGTCACTTTTGTCACTCAGTCTCATTCAATGGTCCTTACCATGGATGCTTCTCTCTTGGGATGGGGAGCTCATCTGGGTGATCTCACGGCCCAAAGACTGTGGTCTCTCCAGGAGTCCCTCTTTCATATCAGTCTCCTGGAACTCAGGGCAGTGTTTCATGCACTGCAAGCTTTGTCCCAGTTGGTGTAGAACAAGGTGGTTCAGGTCAGGACAGACAACACCACCACCATGTGGTACATCAACAAACAGGGAGGCACTCAGTCTACAGCCTTGTGCACGGAAGCCATGAAATTGTGGTCCCTGGCTTACTCACCGCAGACCTCTCTGATTGCAGTCCATCTTCTAGGAAAGGACAATGTGCTAGCAGATGCACTGAGCAGGATTTCCCAGGGCCATCACGAATGGTCCTTGGACCCCCTGATTTTGAGAGTTTTGTTTTTTTCCCAAGGTCGGGCACTCCGGAGAGAGATCTCTTTGCAGTCCCAGACAATCACCAACTTCCTCTGTTTTGTTGCAGACCCCCAGTCTTCGGTTCAGTCCCTCTGGATGCTCTGATTTTAAACTGGGAGGGGAAATTTCTGTATGCCTTCCCTCCCTTTCCTCTCCTGTTCAGAGTCCTAGTCAAGATAAGATCACAACCTTGCAAAGTGATCCTGATTGCTCCGGACTGGGCCAGACAGCCTTGGTATCCCCTGCTGCTGTCTCTAACAGTCCATCTTCCCCTGTCTCTTCCCAGGAATTACAACCTGTTAACCTCCTCTCAGGGGAGGATTTGGTACCCCAGTCTTCGGTCCCTCAATCTCAAGGCATGGCTCTTGAAGAGCTAGAGTATGCAGATTTGCATCTGTCCCAAGGGGTTCTGGATATTCTGAAAGCCTCTCGAAAGCCTGCTACCAGAAAGACTTATAACTCCAAATGGAAAAGATTCAGCATTTGGTGTTCCAAGAAGCATGTATCCCCAGACACTGCTGAATTGCCCACAGTTCTGGATTATTTGGTCCATCTTAATGGTCTAGGCCTTAGGCCAGCTACTCTTAAGGTACACTTGTCAGCTGTTTTTGCTTTTCTATCAGTGGGAAAACATTCCTCACTGTCATCTCACCCTGTATTCTGCAAATTTTTCAAAGGATTGCTTCATACCAATCCTCCCTTTAGGGATCCTGCCCCTGCCTGGGGCTTAAATGTTTGCATTGCCCAACTTATGCAACCTCCTTTTGAGCCTGTGTCCTTAGCAGAGCTTAAGTACTTGACTTGGAAAACTGTGTTTTTGGTAGCCATCACCTCTGCCAGACATATCAGTGAATTGCAAGCCCTGTCAGTGGAACCTAATTTTATCTATTTTCATAGAGATAAAGTGGTCCTTAGAACCAATAGGAGGTTCTTGCCCAAAGTGGTTTCAGACTTCCACTTAAATCAGTCCATGTCTCTCCGTGTCTTCTTCAATGATCATTCTTCCTCAGGGGAGAGAAGGCTACACAGTTTGGATGTTAAGAGACCCCTTAGCAACTACATAGAGCGTACCAAGGGTCACAGATTTGAAGCCATCCAGTTATTCCTCACTTATGGGAAAGTGGGAAAAGGCAAACCTGCTACCAAGAGAACTATTGCCGGGTGGATTGTGTCTTGAATACAATTCTGCTATGAGAAACTAGGAAAGATCCCACCCTCAGGACTGAGGGCTCACTCCACAAGAGGTACAGCTGCTTCCCTGGCTACTGCCAGGGATATCCCTCTCTTAGAAATTTGTCAAGCAGCCACCTGGAAAACAGTCCATACCTTTACCAAGCATTACTCTCTGGATATCCAGGCTAGGAGTGATGCTAGGTTTGGACAACAGTACTTCAGAGCCTATTCCCAAAGTAGGTTCTGTCCTCCTCCATGGAGGTACTGCTTGTAGTCTGCAATAGTCAGAATACAGCAAGACTTTATGTTGTTTGAAGAAAACATTACTCACCTCAGTAATTATGTTCTCCTAATGGAGTCTTGCTGTATTCTGACCTCCCTCCCTGTCTCCCTCTCAGAACCTGTTTTTGGGAAGTGGGTGGGCAGGTGCAGTGTTGCACTCTAGAGGTGCCTGTTACACACCCTCCCTTTATTTGTTTGGGTGCTTTTTGTTATTGTTGCCCCTTTTGGAGTTGTTTTTTGGTTTTGGGTTTTCCTAACTTGAGTCTTTTTTAGGAATCCAAAACTCCTTGTTGCCAGTTGGCTAGTAAAAATATTTTTACAATTTCCACATAGGAGGATTAGTGAGTTGTTGCTCGTAAGAATCTGACGGTTTAGATTCAAAGGGAAACAGACAGAGACCTCAACTGAGCTCAAGCTCAGTTTTCTATGTCATGCATAGAAAAGTTAACCCTTTGTTCTCCGGGGCAGTTTAAAGGCTGGAGCTAACTGCAACAGTCAGACTACAGCAAGACTCCATTAGAAAAAACATAATTACTGAGGTGAGTAATTTTTTCATCTGGGCCGTAGATAAACTATATGGGACAATGACACATATAAACATAGAATTTGACAGCAGATGAGGACCACTTGGTCCACCCGACCTGCACAATTATTCCTACCTACATTATCACCGCAGACCCTAATCAGTCTCTGGCTTGTTCTTCCTCTGCCCCTTGCTGTCCACCAAGATACCTTTATGTCTACCTCATGTATTCTTGTACCTCAGTATTGTCTTTGTCTCCATGACCTCTGGTGGAAGGCTGTTCCAGGAATCCATCACTCCTTCTGTGAAAAAGTACTTCCTCACAGCTCTCCTGAATCTACCCCTCCAGCTTCATAGCATGTCCCCTAGTTCTTGAACTTCTTGTTTTCTGAAAAACACTTCCCTCCTGTACTTTATTTACCACCATGAGGTATTTTATTTATTTATTGTATCGGAATTACAAACCTTTTGAGTCAGGGACTCATTTTCAAAGGCTCCTCGTCCTACACAATACAGGACGGGTCAGGTATAACAGACAGTGAGTGGAATAACAGACATCAGTGCATGTACATACATTATTTATATTATATACAAAAGTGTAACAGTAACAGCGAGAGGGAAAAAGACAAAAGAAAATCATATTGCATTTAAATTCATTAATTTATTTATTTAAAGGTGTTTATCGTATCTCCTGTCTCCCTTCTCTGTTTCAAGGTATACATATTGAGGTCCTTTAGTCTCTACTCATAGGGCTTTTGATGCAGACCCTGTACCATTTTATTTGCCTTCCCCTGGACCACCTTCACTCTATGTTCTTCCAGAGATATGGTCTCCAGAACTGGACACTACTCTAGGTAGGGTCTTACCAGCAATCTGTACAGAGGCAACACCATCTCCCTTTTCCTGCTGATGATACCCCTCCGTATGCACCCCAGTATCCCACTTCCCCCCCCCCCACTGCCTTGTCGCACTACCTGACAACTTTTAGGTCATCAATTACGAATACCCCCAGGTCTCTTTCCTGCTTGGTGGTCATCAGTACCACTCCACCTATTTTGTACTCCACCGCCGGGTTTCTGTGCCTTAAGTGCATTATTCTGCACTTTTTCACAGTGAAACCAAGCTTCCATACCCTTGACCAGTCCTCTAGTTTTCTCAGGTCACTGCTCAGCCTTTCCACACCCCTGGAGTGTCCACTTTCTTTGCCTCCATAACCTCCAGTGGAAGGCTGTTCCAGGAATCCATCACTCTTTCTGTGAAAAAGTACTTCCTCACGTCTTTCCTGAATCTACCCCTCCAGCTTCCTAGCATGTCCCCTAGTTCTTGAGCTTCTTGTTTTCTGAAAAATACTCCCCTCCTGTACCTTATTTACCCACATGAGGTATTTAAAGGTCTCTATCATATCCCCTTCTCTCTTCCAGGGGGTATATATTGACGTCCTTCAGTCCCTTGTTGTAGGGCTTTTGGTGCAGACCCTGCACCATTTTAGTTGCCCTCCTGTGGGCAGCTTCCACTCTGTGTCTTTCCAGAGATGTGGGGCTGGATTTTCAAAGCCCTCTTAACTCCTGCAGTTGCAGGTAAAAACTGGCGCAAGTGGGTCTTCACTTGTGGAGCAGCAGCTTTTCCTGCAGCTGTGGTATTTTCAAAGGTGGATCTGGTTTGTGACCAGCTCCACGATTTATGGCAGCTTTATTTCGGCGCAGCTGTGGGGAAAACTTACACCTGGTGGGACCAGGCATAACATCCCCTGCAGTCACACCGGCTGAAGCTACAAATCTCCACAGGTGCAGAGATTTCATCCTGCAGCTAGGGCTGCGGTGTGGGACTTAGTTCCCACAGCATTTGAAAGTCTGGTCCCTGGTCTCCGGAACTGGACACAGTATTCAAAGTGGCTCTTACCAGTGATCTATAGAGGGGCAACACCACCTCTTTCTTCTGGTCATACCCCTCCCTGTGCACCCCAGCATCCCACTAGCCCTCCCAGCTGCCTTGTTGCATTGCCTGGCCACCTTTAGATCATAAAATATGATTACCCACATACCTTGTTCCTGCTTGGTGGTCATATGTACCACGCCATCCACTTTGTGCCCTAAGTGCATTATTTTGCACTTTTTCATATTAAAACCCAGCTGCCATATTCTTGACCACTCCTCAAATTTTTTCAGGTCTCTGCTCATCTTTTCCAACCCCCTCTGCCCCCAAGTATCCACCCTGCTGCAGATTTTGGTGTCATCCACAAAGTAACAGACCTTCCCTTCCAACTCCTCTGCAATGTCACTTATAAAGACATTAAAGAGGTCCGGTCTCAGCAATAATCCCTGAGGCATCCTACTGGTCACCCTCCCTTCTTCAGAGTGAACTCCATTTACCACCACCTTCTGTCTCCTGTCCCCTAACCATTTCCTTACCCAGTTTACCAGCTTGGGACCCGCACTTAAGCTACCCAGCTTGCTTACTAGTCTCCTGTGTGGAACGGTGTCACTGCTCCACCCTGATCTAATTCCTCCATCACCTAGTCAAAGGAATTGATCAGATTAGTTTGATATGGCCTCCCTTCCATGAGTCCATGCTGCCTCATGTCTTGTAACCCACTGAATTCAAGATATTCCACATTCCTTTCTGTCAGTAGTGTTTCCATTAACTTTCCCACTACCAATGTCAGGCTGACTAGCCTGTAATTACCAGTCTCCTCCCTACTACCACTTCCACTTTTGTGAAGTGGGACTACGTCTGCCTTCTTCCAGTCCTACGGAACCACTTCTGTTTCCAGCAAGCTATTAAATAGGCCTATCAGAGGTGCAGCCAGTACCTCACTGAGCTCCCTCAATACCCTTGGATGCACTCCATCTGGGCCCATTGCTTTGTCCACATTCAGATCAGCAAGTCCCTTCAGGACTCTCACCTCTGGAAAAGGACTAGTGTCCACTTCCCCCTCTCCACAGCTCCTATTGATTTTTTGTGGTCTCTTCTCTTCTTCTTCCTCTGTGAACACTGAGCAGAATTATTTGTTCCGGATGTCTGCCTTTTCCTGGTCCCCCTCTGAACAGTCCCCCTTTCCCTTTTCAACTTTAAAAATCCCTCCCCGATCTTCCTGTTTTTGCTTACATACCTAAAAGTGCAGTGTATTTTGTAATGAAGAACAAAAGTCTAATATTTGGGAGGAATGTGTGCAGTTCTTTTTTTCTTCTTCTTCTTTGTTGCTGGTGATCAGACTTCCTCAGTTAGTGACATGAAAAGAGCAAGACAAGGAGATAGTAACTACAAAAACATATAAGCTGTTCAAGGTAATTTGTGTATAAATATGTTTTTTTTTTTTTTTTTTAAAGTTTTTCTAGAAGTCAGCCCAGTGACATGGATGGCTGAGGCGCTGGGAACTTCACCTCCTGCCAAGCTGGTGAATCGGGTTTGGGAGCGGATCTGGGTTGCTTCAAAGCTAGCTGTGAGAGGCAAGATAGCGCTCCTCTGTCAGGGAGTGGGGACTGTGTGTTTTGAGGCTTGACTGCCACCTAGAGGAATCTGGGTAGCAGCAACACGGAACAGCAAGGGAAGGGGAGCTCACACCTGGACGCTGCAGATCACGTCATTGTACGCAGTGTGCCTCAGAGAGGAAATGGAGGGAAAAAACTCCTGACTGATGCGCGGTGACAGCCCGGTTCCTCGCAGGCCCTGTGGTGATGACTGGGCACCTCACACCAGGGTTCTGTTGCAGGGCCACAGTGGAGAAGGTCAGTCCCAGAGAAGTCAAGTGGCGGGACTGGTCCAAATGAGAGCCAATGGGAGTGATCGGAGGATAAACACAGGGTGAAAAAAAAAAAAGTTTCTCCGAAATACTAAATCGTGCTTAATTGCAAAAGTAAAACCGGCAGTTGTTTCAAGAGTCTTTGATTCAAGTTGAATGCACACAACCACGTAATCCTGAAATGACTTATGAATTTGCTTCGGTACACGAGGTGACTCTTCTCTATGCTGGCGTCAGATCATAGACAGAGAAGTAAATGATTTCCAGATGGGAGCTCAGTTGAGGGTACATGGTAGTGGCACATCAAAATACAGCCTCTGTTCAATAAAGCTATTAACTACAAAAAAAAAAATACAGCCTCTAGTGGTTGAAATGTAAAAGTGAGTTTCCTTTTCAGGAGCTTCAATATCTATAGATAGATAGAAACACTAGATAGTGCACATCACACTGTCAACTCAAAATAGCAACTTTTTATTTCATAAAACATAAATCCATTGCAAGTGCAAACAGAAAGAAATGTGCAGCCAGAGCACGAGACTAGCACCCAATGTTTCAAGGTAAAAAAAAACAACTCTTCCTCGTTGCTGAGTTAACACCATTAACACATAAGAGTAGATATTACAGCCCAAAAACAAACAAAAAACAACTGCGGGAGTGGCATCTGCAATCCAGAGAGGGAATAAAGCTGCTGGAATACTGTATAAGGAGCAGTAGTGGGCATGGGGTTACAGGGAAAAGCAAAATCAATAGAACTAGAGGTCCAGTCTAGCCAGGGTGGATTTGGGAGCAGCAATGTAAACCATGTCTTAGTCAAACACCCCAAGGATTATCTAGACAACAGTCTTGAGATGGGTGGGGTAGGGGTATAAGCCTTGTTCAAAAGTTCAGCATGTTTTGAGAGGGGTGTATTTTGAATGCTATCTGAATACATGACTAGAGAAAGCAAAGTGATCTTGCCAGACCCCCGGATATGAGGGAAAGTTTTTCAGCTGCGAGTCATTCAGTGTTTGTGAAGGCTGGAGTGAATCAGAAAAGACACTAATTTACCACCTGCTCACAGCAATTGCAGGTGCTCACCTAAAGAGCCAAGAGGCATCCAAACAAAGTCCACAGGAGCCGTCACTCAGGTATGAAGAAATAAATACAAGTAAGCATGTAAAATAGTTGGGGCTGTATGTGCTAATGATTCCAAGTTGGATTTATTAAATACTGGACCCTGTTGCAGTAATAACTTGCTTACTTGTATTTATTTATGCCTAAATGCCTCCTCTCGTGGACTTTGTCCAGAGTGAATTAGAGTTTGGCCAGGGGCTACCTATTGCCAAAGGTCAGAGACCATTCTGTTTGGTAGTAAGGGTGATGTGACTGGCATAGAATGCACCAGCCAATCAGGATGCTGGGTTTCCATTTTGAATTGTATAATGATGTTAAAAAAAAAAAACCTCCATGTGTACCATCCTGACTATAACCAGCTAGGAAGGAAGCATAAACATTCATACACAGCCATAGACAGCTTCATTAGAATCTGTTCTGCCGAGTGAGGGATGGTTTGTCATGGCATCAAGCCAACTCAAGCAATAGCCTACTCTTTTAATAAAATGTAGTAGTTCCTTGAATTTCCATCTGGGAAGGTAACAATGATGGGTATAAAGGACTACAGAAAGTTATGAGCTATTTTGTAACCCTGATTGCACTACCTGTTCAAAACAGCCTGTATCAGTGAAGAGCTGCTGATGATGTTATCTCAGGACCTCACAGTCTAGTATTCCCTGTCAGCAAGCTTATACTGTAGGACCTTTTTCTCCAAAGTTTTAAAGATCATGTAAGAGGGTTCTATGATAAAAAAATATTACAGAAATTTGCAAGTGCCAACTTGGGGAGGACAACCTATTACATCTATTGATTTTGTGTCCTCTTTAAAATCTGTATTTGGGCAGTGTATTGTCAACTTTAGACATAGAACTTAAATATCAAGTGAATGCATTATTGAAATCCAAAACTACTGAGATATTAGAAAGTGCTGCATTGTTCTGTAAAAAGATAGAATATAAGAAACAGTATATTATAAATAAGGAATTGGTTACTATAAGGGTGACGCTTATATTCGTTACTAAATCTGAGATGTAGAGACATGTGCAATCGTGTAATTATAAAGATCTGAATGAGTTTACTGGTAGAAATACCAATTTAATTGTACTACTTAATTTCCCTGTATATTTATTGGTAATTGTACCTCTATGGATTTTAACAATGTAGAATGTTATATGTATATTTATGTATACTAAAATATATTGTGCAATATTTTGTAATGACAATTCAAACACCATGAAGTCTTGCTATATTATAACAATAGCAGTCAGCCACTGCAGCTGAACTGCCCCAGAGAGGAAGGAGTTAACTCCAGAAGATCTGGAGTTCTACAGCTCGAGGGCGCTGTGCCCAAAGCTCTATCTGGCAGTTTCAAATGAAACTGTCAGATTCTTTACTCCGCTTCACTGAACAGTCGCTCCGAGATCAGCTCCTTCAGCTCGGTTCATTCTCGGTTCAAGCAGTATTTTCAGTTCATTTGAACCGGCAAAGTTATTATTTTACGCATTTCGGTTTTAAAGCTCTATCTGGTAACCGTAAGTACTAAAATTTAAGTCTGTGTGGAAAATTAATTATCGGTTCGGTTTTGAACCGATCGGTTGGATTTTTCTGCATTTTAAAAGTGTACAGTGGGTTTAGAGTGCGGTTCCCGGTTCTTATCGGTTCTAAAAACCCTGAATTATAACGTTTTTCAAATACCGGCTAACCACGGTTAGGAACCGATAAGGGTGTCTTGCCTAGCACTGCCATCAAAGGGCAAGTTTTGGTTAGGCTGGCATTATGTCACAGAAACCCAAAAGAAAAACCGGGCCCACTGGGTTTCAACACTGTGATGTCTGTGGGGACGCCTTTGCCAAGGCTGACCCACACACCACTTGTGTTTATTGTCTGGGGCTGACCACCTCCTGTCAGACTGCCAGGTGTGTAAAATTTGCCTGCAGCCACCCTGGAGAAGAGATTGGGCCGGCTCAGGGAACGAGAGGCCAAAAAGTCCGCTGACCCGGATGGCCAGCCCGGTCCAGTACCCACTGGACCAGAGGGAGTGCCCTCTGACCTGGGCGAGACTTCCTCGGGCAAAAGGAAGGCTGGTTCAGAGGAACCAGTCCCAAGTAAAAAGACAAGGAAATCAGTAGGTCTGGAGTCCAAAATTGTGTCTCCAACTGCTGCAGAGATAGCTAAAGCCGTTCAGATTGTCCAGTCACTGTCTCAGGGATCTGTAGAACCACCAACAGCTGGTAAAGGTTGGTTCATTCAGTCCCAGTGGTTCAGGATTTTGAAGTTGAGGATTTTATGAACCACAGGAGGGAGGAGGAATTTGATCAATATATGTGTGGCTGGGGGTCTGGGCGTGCCCATTGAACGGACATCTCTCCAGACAGACCTTTAGAATCTCCTCCTATTCTGTCTGAGTCCCCTTCTTTCTTTATTTTTACAAAAGGTTGCAGAAACCTCCAGCTTCCTTTAGAGGAGGCTGTGGATGAGCAAGAGGAGCCTGATTATGTGGAAATGATGGATATTCCAGAGTCTAGGAGGTTGTCTATTCCTTTGCATAAGTCATTTAGGAAGCAAACAACAAAGATTTTAAAAATCCTCATTCTGTCCCTCCTGTAGATAAAAAAATGGACAGAAGGTATACTTTGTCAGGCTCGGATACAGACTTCCTTACTGAGCAGTGTAGTCATGTAGGTGTGGTACAAGCTGCAGCCTGTGACAAGGCTAATATTCCTCTGGCCTCACATCCTCCTGATAAGGATTCCAGGAAGATTGATGCCATGGCAAAGAAACAGTATATGGCAGCTTCTTTGGGACTCAGGCAGGCAAATTATATGGCTTATGTAGCTAGATATCAGAAATCTAGGTGGGACACAGTATTGCAGTTAGCCAAGCAGGCCCATGGCCAGCTGGCTAGTGAGTTGAAACAGGTGGCTGCTGATGGCATTGAAGCCTCTAAAGTTCAATTTCATACTGCTGTTGATGTTAATGATGTTTCTTCTAGGGTCATGGCCACTTCTGTAGCTTCCGTAGGTTGGCATGGCTCAGATGCACTAATCTGTCCCAAGATACCCAGTCAAAGGCTATGGATTTTCCTGTAGTGGGAAATTCTCTTTTGAGGAGCAAACAGAAAACTATATGAAAAGATGGATGAATACAGAACTACCTACAAAAGTGCCCAGGCTAAGGAGAAGCATGCCATGCCACAAAGGCATGCTCCCAGAGGTAGGGGCAGGCCCTTTTCCAGGCCTTTTTACCAATTTCAAGCCTCCTCTGCTGTCTCGCAGAGGGGTTTCTTCAGAGGCAGGGGTAGACGTGGCACAAGTAGACCGTCCCCCTCCCCTCAGCCTAAGGCTGCTGCTAAGCAGGCACCCTGATGGGGTGTCCAGGGCCGATTCTCCTGTACCAGTGGGGGGCAGGTTGGCCTATTTCAGCCGGAACTGGCTGTCCCTAACTACGGACAGATGGGTTCTGGAGGTAATAGGCCAGGGTCTGAATTCTCAGCTTCAAACACTTTCAAAGATGAGAGTCAGGCATTTTCCACCTGCAAATCCTTCAAGCCCTTGCTTTGGAAGCAGAGGTTTCTGCTCTGCTGGACTACCAAAGCAGTGGAAAGGGTTCCTCCTTGCCATCAGGGCAGGGCTTTATTCAAGATACTTTCTTACCCCAAAAGACAGGAGAATGGCGCCCATTCTAGATTTAAGATACTTGAACAAGCATCTGTTGAAACCAAAGTTCAAAATGTTGACTCTGGCAATGATATTGCCTTCCCTAAGGCCAGGAACTGGCTAGCTTCCCTGGACCTCAAGGATGCCTATTTTCATGTTCTGATCAGGCCTTCTCACCGAAAGTACCTCAGGTTCGAACTGCCCTCAGGCCACTACCAGTTCAGGGCAATGCCCTTGACCTTACCTCTCGCCAAGGGTATTCACAAAATGTCTCGCTGTAGTAGTGGCTCACTTAAGAAGGCAAGGGGTTGCTGTGTTTCCCTACCTGGACGACTGGCTCATTGTGGGTCAGTCTGCAGGTCAGGTGAAATCCACTTGCAAGTCACCCAGCAGCTTCTCACTTCCTGGGATTCCTGCTAAACTTACCAAAGTCAGTTCTGGAACCAGTTCAGGTCCTAACTTTCATAGGCGCAGAATTGAACACAAGGTTAGCCAGGGCTTTTCTTCCCTCGGAAAGGGTGGACAGACTCATCGCCCTGGCATCCTCCTTTACCCTCTTGGTCTCGACCAACAAGGCATTTTCTGCAACTCCTCGGGCACATGGCTGCTTCCACAGCTGTCGTGCAGGGAGCAAGATTCCAGATGAGGGACATTCAGTTCCATTTGAGGGCCTATTGGTCTCAAAGGAAGGACCCCTACCAAGTTGGTCCCAGTTACTCAAACTCTGATCCTAGCCCTCCACTGGTGGCAGGTCCAGAGCAATTTAAGACAGGGTTCCTTCATTCCCATTTCTCACTCCCTCACCCTCACCACGGATGCCTCCCTGTTAGGGTGGGGGGCTCACCTAGGCGACCTTGCCACTCAGGGGTATGGTCTCCTCAGAGTCTCTGCTCCACATCAATCTTTTGGAACTCAGAGCTGTCTTTTTAGCTCTTGGTGTTTTCAGATTCTGTCCAGAACAAAGTGGTTCAAGTCAGGACAGACAATACCACCACAATGTGGTACATCAACAAGCAAGGGGCACTCGGTCTTCAGCCTTGTGCACGAAGCAATGAAGTTGTGGTCTCTGGCTTACTCCTGAACACCTCCCTGATAGCGGTTCATCTCCCAGGGAAGGACAATGTCCTGGCGGGCGCCCTCAGCAGAATTTCTCAGGGCCATCACGAATGGGCTCTGAATCCACAAGTGCTGGGGTCTGTCTTTGCCAGATGGGGCACTCCTCAGATAGAATCTTTTCGCAGCCCCAGACAACCACCAACTTCCTCTTTTTCTGTTGCAGGCCTCCAGTTCTGGGCTCAGTCCCTCTGGGCGCCTTTCTGTTGGACTGGAAAGGAAGTTCATGTATGCCTTCCCCTTTCCTCTCCTTTTCAGGGTACTAGTAAAAATCAGATCTCAACCTTGCAGAGTGATTCTGATTGCCCCAGATTGGGCCAGACAGCCCTGGTACCCTCTGCTCCTGTCCTTGGCAGTCCACCCTGCCCTGAGCCTGCCCAGAGTCCACGACTTACTGGCCTGTGCACAGGGGAGAGTGTGGTATCCGGACCTCAGATCCCTCCACCTCAAGGCTTGGCTCTTGAGGAGCTAGAATTGCTGACTTACACCTTTCTCAAGGTGTCATGGATATTTTAAAGGCTTCAAGGAAGCCTTCCACTAGGAGCCACTTATAATTCTAAGTGGAAGAGGTTTTCCATCTGGTGCTCTGAGAGGCAGATTATCCCAGAATCTGCTGATCTTCCCATTCTACTGGACTATTTGGTCCATCTAATTCCCTAGGCCTTAGACCAGCTACCCTGAAGGTTCATCTGGCAGCTGTCTCTGCTTTTGTGTCAGCAGGAAGCCTGCCTCCTTTCTTCTCACCGGTGTTCTCAAGTTTTTAAAGGGTTACTTCATACTAACCCTCCTTTTCGGGAACCAGCTCCGCCTGGGACCTGAATATTTGCATTGCTCAGTTAATGCAACCCCTTTGAGCCTCTGTCTTCTGCAGAGCTCAAGTATTTAACGAAAACTGTTTTCCTAGTAGCTATCACCTCTGCCAGAGCGCATAAGTGAGCTACAGGCCCTGTCAGTGGAAGAAGATTTTATCTCTTTCCACAGAGATAAGGTAGTCCTTAGGACTGATAGAAAGTTTTGCCTAAGGTGGTTTCTGATTTCCACCTGAATCAATCTATCTCTCTCCAGTATTTTCACTGAGCATTCTTCCTCAGGTGAGAGGAGACTGCACAGCTTGGATGTCAAAGAGCCTTAAGCTACTATTTAGGCGCACCAGAGGTCATAGGTTGAATCCCTCAACTCTTTCTTACCTATGGCGAGGTTGGCAGGAAACCTGCCACTAAGAGAACAATTGCAAGGTGGATTGTTTCTTGTATCCAATTCTGTTATCGAAACTGGGTAGAGTACCCCCCTCAGGATTGAGGGCCCATTCCACCAGGGTACAGCTGCGTCTCTAGCGGCTGCTAGAGACATCCCATTCTGGAGATTTGTAAGATGCTACCTGGAAGACAGTTCACACCTTTGCAAGCATTATTCCCTGGATGTCCAGTCCAGGAGGATGCTCGGTTTAGCTACAGCTGTGCTTCAGAGCCCATTTCTAGTAGGTTCTGACCCTCCTCCATGGAGGTACTGCTGTGTAATCTGCTATTGTTATAATATAGCAAGACTTCATGGTGTTTGAAGAAAAAATTACTCACCTTAGTAATTGCTTTTCTTCTCATGGAGTCTTGCTATATTATAACCACCCTCCCTCCTACCCCTCTCAGAACTTCTACTTGGGTAGGGGTGGCGAATTGGTGCAAGCACTGTGTCATGCCATTGTAGTTTTTCCCTTACCCTCTTTTCCTTTGGGTTAGGGATCTAGATTGTTTCATTTAGGTTATTTATATTGCCCCTTCCTGGACTTGAGTCTTTGGGGAAGGGGGTTCATATGTCTTGTCAAGGGTGGTAAAGCAGACCATAATACCATCAATTTTTGTTATTATGGCTCTGAGTGTTTCTTTGTTCTTTATATTGTTGTTATTACTACTAGTAGGTAGCCAGGGGCTAGTGTAGTTTTCCACACAGATTTTTCCGTCCTTTGATGTTAGCTTCGTAAAGATCGACGGTTTCATTTGAAACTGCCAGATGAAACTTTAGACACAAGCGCCTCGCGCTGTAGAACTCCAGATCTTCTGGAGTTAACTCCTTCCTCGGGGCAGTTCAGCTGCAGTGGCTGACTGCTATTGTTAAAATATAGCAAGACTCCATGAGAAGAAAAGCAATTACTAAGGTGAGTAATTTTTTCTTCTGTCTAGTCAATCAATAACTGAACTGAAGATCATGTGCATTAGTTGTCTAAAGTAAAACAGGCAGCACCATTCAAAAACATTGCTATAAAAACTATATGTGTTTCACGTTTTAAACAAAGTTGATAAAATTGTATTTTATAATGCCTTTTGGTGTGGACCATTTCTCAAGGGTTGCTGGATGCTGAATCAGAATGCCTCCAGGCTACTGAAGCCATTTGGAGTGCTACTCTGCTGTGCCTGTTAGGAAGTTGTACAGTAGCCCCTCACTATAGCGGACCCCGCTATAGCGAAAACTCTGCTATAACGAATGCCTCATGTCACTCCTGATGTTTCAGCGTTTCTGTTCTTCAGAATTCCTATCCGTGCTGGCAATCACCAGTGCACATGTCACCTGCATACATCAAAAACTGTCCATATGCCTTATACACTGTACTGTCAGGAAAACAAAGTTAAAAGCTAAAGTCAAAAAATATCCACATCTTAACTACTAATTGAGACTCAGAGTTAAAGACAGCACCTGTAACATGAGTGCACTATTCGTCTAGTATTCGAGAAGCACATGTAAAAAAACTAAAATCGCCCCCCACCCTCCTCCCTAGCTCAGATCCAGCAAGATATGAAATAACCCCCTTCCCCACCCTCAGCACCCAGACCCCTCCCCCCCAACCACTTCAGGCAAGTCGTTATTTTGTTCAGAAATAAAACAATCAAAATGAAATGGGCAACCAAGCACAACCCCACCTGCCTCCTGACGCCCACCATGAAGTTTCAATACTGTCTGCCCCCCACACCATCCCACCCAGTAGCCAGTAGCAGGATGCACCCTGCAGCTAAAGAGATGTAAAAAAAAGGCGGCCGGCACAGTCAGCCCTCCTCCTCGGCTGGCTGCCTTCTTGTGAATGAAATCATTCCACTTGCTGCTTATATAGTAGGCGAGTTGATCAGCATGTGATCAGCTGTTCTACTATGTAAGTGCAAGCAAATGAATAATTTCATTCACAAACAACCGGCGAGGAAAGTGAGCTAGCCGACTGCCTTTACATTCTCTTTAGGTGAAGGGCATCTACTACTGGGGTGAGAATGGGTGTGTGTGTGTGGGGCGGACACATATTGAAACTTGGAAGGCGGATGGCCATGGAGGGTAGGTTGTGCCGATGCTTCATTTCATTTTGCTTGTTTTAGTTCTGAACAAAATAACGACTTGCTTGAAGTGGTTGGGGGAGGAGGGGGTTTGGGTGCTATCTGAGGGTGGGGGGAAGAGGGGTTATTTCTTATCTTGCTGGATCTGGGCTGGGAGGGGCTCTTAGCTGTTCTATTAAAAAGCAGCAAAAGTGCCAAATACCGAATATTCGACTGAATATTCAGGTGCATGGGCTCCAAATAACGAATATTTGGCCAAATATTCGAAAAAAGGTATTCGCGCAGCCCTGCTAGTATTGTAATGTTGGTAACTTCACTGCTGTTTCTCAGTGCCTGCTTTACAATATGTCTTAATAGGGACCTTATATGCATTAATTCCTACTAGGGGTGGAAGTGTTGGCTCTGGTAACATGATCTTTTTAATTTAGAGTAGAACATAGATGAGCCTGAATGTATGTCAAAACAGCCTAACAGGGAGAACACATTGTGCTGGCTAAATTAGAAACTCCTAGCAAGTTTACAAAACAGTATTACCTCTCCCACCCCCATTGACAAGGAGACGGAATAATTGTTTTAAAGTGCTTTTCTTAGAAATCGCTTCCATTGAATGATAGGTGTGAGTGATCTCAGCCTTTCACCACATCAGCAACTTATTCAGTGTGCAAACCTCACAACAGTGTGCTATGACCCAGCATCCAGCAACCCTGGAAAAAAGAACCACAACAGAAAGGCCCAAAATATTGTCAGCTTTGTTACCAAACCTGAATTGCACACAGTTTTTAAGGCAATGTTTACTGACTGATGCTGCTTGTTTTACTTGTGATAACCATTGCACGTGATCATTACAACTTTGGAGAAACAGGTTTTATAAACTTGCTGACAGGGAATTCTTGACTGTAAGGTCCTGAGATGACAACAGCAGCAGCTCTTCACTGATACAGGCTTTTTTGAACCGGTAGTGAAATCAGGGTTACAAAATAGCCCATAACTTTAAAATGAAGTAATGTAGAAATCTAGTTTTTGGTATGAGATTTACTGGGGGTATGCTTATTCTAATTCTGCAATGTAGCCAGATGGTGTCAGTTGCTCTTTAAAGGTGAAAGGGAAACAGTTTTTACACCTCTAGATGCCCTCCAGTTGTTCTTTTATTGGCTACCCAGTATCCTGATGTTTTTGACCTTTTTTGTTAAATGAATCTAATTTTGTTGCCTTTTGTAACTACCGTGAATCCCTCTCTGCTCAACAGTTGCTGTTGTCTCTTTTCATACTGCCTGAACATTCTATGACATCACAAACTCCCACTCCTAGCCATATAGATGAATAGCATGGAATGGGAGTTATTGATGTCATAGAATGTGTTAGAAGTATGAAAATCAAGAGCAGTACCTGGTGAGGATAGTGGAACTCTATGTAGGTCTGAGGGCACCCCAAAGCTAGGTTATTTATCAAAAAACCATCAACACATATCAGAATAATTAATTGGCATGGAAAGGAAGCTGGAAGGGCAGTTAAATATGTAAAAATCATTTCCTATCTCTTTTAAGGGCTTCACATAAGCTCATGAACATGGACAATTCCATTACAACTTGTTTTATGGGTATGGGGGAATGTTAGATGGTGGTGCTATCTCCTACTTACACAAAAAGCCTGTTTACGTTACACGATGCAATGTGTGGTGCATACCAATCCAGCATTTGAAGAGCCTGTCCACAACTGAGCCTCCTGCAGCAATGCCAGTATGGGAGAAGAGATGTGAGGTGGACCGCCAGGGAAGAGACCTGCCCTGCGAGTGATGGAGAGTCTCCATGCTAAATTTGGCAACCCCTGCAAAATTACAGCTTGCACCAGTGGTTCAGAGAAGCAGCATTTTAGTAGGTCTGTGCTGCATCAGCACTGCCCACTCCACTTCACTCTGCCCACCCTGCAGACGGGTAAGTGCAAAAATGGGTCTAAAAACTGCCAGGGATGTTTTTACAGCTACATAATCAACCCCAAGATAGACAGAAGGGACCATAAAGAAAAGCAAGAATTTTGTTTCTTGGATTATCCGTCTGCCTAGTTGTGGTTCCAGGAATTAAGTATGACTGAAGTGCATGCAGAGCACAGAAAGATGTCTTGAAACTGGGCCCATTCAATGGAATTTCGTCTGGACTCTTGGCAAATATGTATCTCTGCTGCTGGGCCCAGCAGATTTTTAACTGGGTATGTGCCCAATCTGCTCCTAGCCTAGAGTGGTCACCGTTTAAAATGTATAAGTTAAACAAAAATGTAAATTTGATTAAAGATATAGTTTGACAGACATATTTTTCCTGACCATTTAACGGTCTGTGCTACAAGATACTTGAGCCTTTCTGTGGCCAAGCAATACGGATTTTGTTTTTGCACTACAGCCTGCACAGCAGTCCTAAAAACAGGACCCCACTGAGAACAAGATTTTATATCTCAGATCTGCTATCTTGGGTAAATACACTGTAAAAAAATATTGAGAGTGGACACCATTTAATATGAGGTGCTGCATCATAGCTGGGCTATCCTGGCTAAATAAATTGTAAAAATGGGTAAAAGCAAGACATAGTGACAGTATGGTATTTCGTATCAGCTGGGTTATTCTGAGTTAATGTATTGTAAACATCAGTGAATGCATAAACAGAGCCCACTGAGATTTTTGCCACTCAGCAGTACCGTACTGGGAAAACATTTATTGTAGTAGTAGATTTTATTTCCTCGTGGCGCGGGAGCGGCAAGATGGCCGTGATGCTGCTCCACTCCTCGCAGCTCAACGCCTATCAGGGAGATTTGTAAATTTTATCTGGTAAGCTCGCTCTTTTGATTAATGAAAATTATGTTATTTTAATATATGGTATCTTTTTATATCAAATTTTTATTCTGTCAAGTGCTGAGTGCCGAAAAAGAGTAGCCGTTAGTCCATGCTGTAGACTTGTGTGTACTGCCCAGCTTTCATGGCCCTGCTCAGTCTGTGGCTTCGTAGGATCACACACACCTGTTGATTGTGTTGGAATGTGAGTGGTCTTCCTGAGGGGTGAACTATGGAGTCCCTGTTTGAAGAGCCTGAGGAGCTTACTGTGATTAAACACCATCATATTTCCGACTGTTGGGATGGTGAGGTTTGAGTTGCTTGAGGTGTGCACTATCCCTGCGTGGAGGATGGAGCAACCAGCAGATGCACTGAGAATACTGAAATGCTCACTGTTATATTAAAAAGGTATGCCACCGTTGCCTGGGCTGGGGGGGGTGAAAATATTATTTCACAAGTGTTAAAATTACTACACTCAGTGAAACATTTCTTCCTTCTTTCCCCCAGATGACCACTAGTATGATCCAGAAACCTGGTGCGAGAACCGATGTTTAAAGCAAGGGGAGCTTGAGAATGGAGTAGACTTGAAGGTGTACACACACGGATGGGTGAAATAGTTCATGGGACTACAGGAGGAGCATTTATTACAGTCTAGAGGTTGTAAGGGTTTCTCTAAATGCTGATTGACTCCCTTAGGAACATCTACTAGAGACACCTGAAAGCAGCTACTGTATGTTGCGTTTACCAGCAGCTCTGGAATAGGGGTAGTCTGTAAAGAGTGGAGGGAACGTGACCTCCAGTATTAAACTTGCTACACCACCTGGGCTTAAGCCAAGTAGGTGAAACTGCTTAATTTAATTCTTAAACCCTCACCTCAAGTTAATGACTATTCTGTGCCCATCTGTGCTCAATCTGAACTGTCTATACGGAGAGCTGTTTTCCAACCATTCTTTATCCCTGGATCCCTGTATTTTAAAACACTGAACTCAGCCAAGATACTTAAAGTAATTTTAAGAAGAACATTTTTTTTTATTTGCTATTTTCCCCCCCGGGAACTGGCAGACCACCCCGACCCGATCCGACTTGTGAGCCACCAGTCGGACCCCCATCGAGCCATGACTGTGCCCCCAGGTGGGGTTGGGGATACTATCTGTCCTAATTGCCTTATGCTTGTTGGGTCCCTGTTGTGGTCTCCCAGGCCAGTCGGTGAGGGGTGTCTTCCTCTGCCGACTGCAGTCTCTGGCCGGCTCCCTATTTTTGTCCCTCTAGACCCCCAAGGAGACGTGGCCATACCGTGATGTCAAGGCTCGCGCTGACATCAGCCACGCTGCACCCCAGGTTTCTGTGGCACCAAACTGCTGTGCCCCAGCTTCCACCAGAGGTCGGTCCAGCATCGGGCCCCCCCTTCCCAGGGGAGACCAAATGTCCTGTGTCCAAAAATGTTGACAGTCTTCTTTTTCTTTAGCTCTTTATTTTAATTTTGTGATGTCTGAGCCTCTGTATCATATATAATGGACAGCTCCTAATGAAGAAGGATTATTTAGTCACAACTGCTAACAAGATGGAATTTTAAATTCTGAGAGATTAATACACTGGACTGGGGTGTTTTGAAATTAACTATATAGTTAGAGGTGCCAGTATTCTGTCTTCAAGCATTTTATTTATATTTGCATAATTAAGGGATATAGAATTGATTATTACTATTATTATTAATTTTAGGTAAATTAAGACCATTGTGATTTTTTTTATTTTTTTTCTTTTTTCTTCGATCCCTCTAGGAGTGATGCAGCTTGATGTAATGGGTGATGGAATGGAGGATGGCCTGCAGTTGTGGGGACTGATGAGGCCGAAGGGCACCTTAATGGCATCCAGCAATGGACACGAAGGAGATGCAGAGAAGTAGTATGATTCGATTTGTGACTATTGGAACTTAGTCCAGAGGATGAAATGACCCACGTTAAGCAGACCCACCCAGAGCATGGAGTCCCATTAAGTTCCTCAGGAATAGACAGTAGGGGTGGCTGGACTGGGGGTGATCTATGGGACATGGAGTGGCATGTGTCGCATGGTGACCCTGAAGGATGTGCCTCCTAAAATAAGCATGTCCAATGGGCTAACAGGCAGGCATGGAAGAGTCATTTATTTATTTATTTGAAAATAATTCACCAGAAAAGACAACATGAACTGTAGCCAGTTCATTTCCAGAAGCATCCTGACTGGAGGGGGTTACAAGAGTAGGAAAACCAAGTAAAAAATATAAATTGAATAAGAGTAAATACAAAGAGCAAGAACATACAGTGTTGTACAAATACAGAGCAATACAATCCAGAACATTAGGGCACGGTAACAACCATATGAATAAACAAACGTAGCCAAGGAACAGGTAGAACTGCTAGATAGGCAGGATATGGAGAACAACTTTTACGTGCTAGAAGGTGGAAGCTGAGCTCAGGGTTAACAAGTGCCTAGGGAAAGGCAGTTAAAAATGCAAGTGGGGATGGGGGCTGAGAATGGGGAGGAGGAAGGGAGAGAGAGACAAGCTGGGAATGTGGGGGTGCTGAGAGACCCTGCAGGGGACAGGACCCATAAAGTAGAGGAGGAGGAGAAGGAAGGGTGAAAAAGAAGGGGGTGAACAGGAGGAGAGGTATGGGAAAAGGCTACTGGCTAAGGTAATCTAACGTGAGAAGGGAGGGGAATTAGAGAGGGGGTAACATGGTGGGAACGGTAGAGCCGTAGAGTGTAGAAACTAGATGGGGTAGAGGAGGCAGGAGGTGGTGAGAAATGGGGGATTGAGGAGACCAGCTGGGAAGCAGTACCCCCTCAGGATGCTGAGAACCCTGCATGGGAGATAGGACCCAGCAGAAAGAGGTGAGGGGGAGACAAGGAGATGGGTGTGTGTGTGCTGGAAGGAGGATGAGTCGGGGATTGTGGATAGAGGATAATGTGCAAATAGGGATGAATAGAGAAGGGCTAATAACAAGTACAGTTAGAGTAGTAAAAGTTATGTAGGGCTGTGGAGATAGAAGATGAGGAGAGTCTGATAGGAGAAGGAAGTGAATTCCAAAGCTTTGGGAAATGGTAGGAGAAAGCATTTTGGCCTGTGGAGGTGGAGTGATGAGTAACTCGAGTGCGTGAGTCAATGGATCTGAGTTGGCGAGAGGAGGGGAGAGGAACAGTAAGTGAAGAGGAAAGGTAAGAGGGGAGAGTCCCAAACCAGAATTTAGAGGTGAATTTAGCGCAGTGGGAGAGTCATCTGGATTCCAGGGAGGGAAAGCTAGAAAGTGGTACAATGTACAGTGATGTGTGCGGGAAGGGGAGCCGAGAGCAAAGCGACAAAAAGCATTGAAAAGGAGGATCCAATCTGGTAAGGGAAGACTTGGGAGCAGCACTGTAGACTATGTCGCAATACTCTAAAATAGGGAGTATCATTTTGTGAACAAGATCATACCTAACTGGTAGCAGTAGGCAACTACGGTTCCTGTAAGAGGCACCAAGCTTGGGGTGCAGTTTTTTCAGGATAGTGTCAGTATGTACAGAAAAGTTTAGGTGTTGGTCAAGCCAGATACCCAGATATCTAAAAGAGGAGGTGTCCTCTAGTGGGGTCCCATCTAGGGTGTGAAAAGAGGGTAGCCTAGAGAGCCTGCCTAGTGCCAAAGATCATTGAGACTGCCTTCTTGGCATTGAGGAAGAGTTGATGTGAGTTGAGCCAGTGTTGAGCATTACTGAAGTCGATCTGTAATCTGGTTGTCGCATCAGAGGTAGAGAGGCCAGAGATGAACAATACGGTGTCGTCTGCATACATATGAATAGCGGACGAGGAGCATACTGATGGTAGGTCATTTAGAAAAATAGAGAAAAGGAGTGAGCCAAGTATAGAGCTTTGAGGCAGGCCAGTGGAGATAGGTGGTGGCGGGGACAGAGAGTCAGCTGTTTTAACTAATTGAGTTCTACCTACCAGACAGGCTCGAAACCAGTTGCAGGCAGACGGAGACAGAGACAGGCCAGCTGACGAGAGGGTTTCAAGGAGGAGGGAGTGGGAGACAGTGTCGAAGGCCTTGACAAGGTCAACAAAGATAGCGGAAGTGATGTGACCTTTATCCATGGCAGTATGGATAGAGTCAGTGAATCTGAGTAGTGAAGTGGTAGTGGAATGGTTCTTCCTAAAACCAGATTGGAAGGGGGTGAAGAAGGTGGAGTCATCTAGAAAGGTGGAGAGTTGAGAGAAAACAATGTGTTCCTGAAGTTTAGCCAGAGTTAGGTAGGAGTGAGATAGGGTGATAGTTCCCGGGAGATGAGAGATCTCCACCCTTAGGTAAGGGAGGACAGTTGCATGTTTCCAGGATGCAGGGATAGACGCGGTATGGAAGGACAAGTTGAGGAAATTAGACAGAAGGGTAGAGATAGCGGGAGCAGATAGGTAAAGTAGCTTTGCGTCCAGACCATCGGGAGAGCTGTCTTTTGATGGGTTTATAGAGAGAAGTGTCTTAACGGTGTCACTTGGAGAGATGGGCGAGAAGGAAAAACTCTCTGCTGATAGGTACTGTTGGGAGGATGTAGCAGACGGGCATGGGGAAGTAGGAAGGATAGGGAGGGATGTGAGCAGCGAGGAGTTGCAGGTTGTAAAGCAAGAACATAGGCAAGAGAAACCCTGAAGCCACTTATAGGTTGGGAGGGGAGTTGCTGGCAGTCACAAGGGAAGAAAGAGACTTGGACGTCATCATCACAGATGACCTGAAATCATCTAAGCAGACCACTAAAGCAGTAGGTAAGGCTAGAGGGATGGGGTGTATTAGTAAAGGTATTGCAAGTCCTAAGAGGGAGGTAATCCCTCTTTACAAGACACTGGTTAGGTCCCATCTGGAGTACTTCTTGCAGTACTGGAGGCCACACCTGCACAAGGATATTAACAAAATGGAGGCAGTCCAGAGAAGGGCAACCAAAATGGTGCAGGGACTGCATCAGAAAACATATCAGGACAGATTAGGGGAGCTCAATATGTATACCCTACAGCAAAGGAGGGAGAGAGGTGATATGATCAAAACATTCAAACATCTTAAGGGCTTTAACAAGGTGAGAGAGTCTAACATGTTTCAATATAAGAAAAAAAAACAGGACAAGAGGACACAGCATGAGATTAGAGGGAGGCCAATTAAGGGGTAATGTAAGGAAGTACTTTTTCACAGAAAGGATGGTGGATGCATGGAACAACCTACCTCAGGAAGTGGTAGATATGAATACAGTGCAGGGCTTCAAACAGGCATGGGATAGGCATTAGGGAGCAATACAGATGAGTATGAATAGATGGGCCATTTACAGGGTAAAAGGCCTGTGGCACATTCATAAGGTAGAAAAAATGGACAGACTGGATGGGCCTTTCAGTCCTTATCTGCCGTCATCTTCTATGTTTCTATGTAATTGAATTCAGCAGCTATAGTAAGGTGGTCAGCTATGAGTTGGTTATTTATTTTGAGTAGGGGGGTGAAGGTTTAGTTTGGGGGGGAGAATAGTGAGTGGACCACCTTCCAGAACTTTGAAGGGTTGTTTATGTTAGCATTAAAGGTGGTCCAGAAGTATTCAGCTTTAACCAGATGAACAGCCTTGGTACAGGCATTGCGGAGTGTTCAGTAGATAGAGTAGTCTCGAGGGGAGATTAGAAGATTTGTGAGTTTTCCAAGCTTTATCACTTACTTGTTGACAGGTGAGAAGTTCAGGGGTGACCCAGGGGAGATGACTACCACGCACTCTAACTTGCTTCAGTGGGGCATTTTTGCTCCCGATGTTGATGAGATTGTATTTGAAATATGCCAGGGTATGATCTATAATTGGGCTGAGGCTATAGGCACCCAGTCTACGTGGATTAGCTCCTGATGTAGGGGAGCCAGGTCAAGAGATTTGTAAGAGCAGATTGTTAATAGTTTATGGGGTGCCTTAGGTCTGTAAACTTTCCTAACTAGGTTGATCATATGATGATCACTGAGAGCATCAGGCAGCAGGCCAGACTGGATTACCCTGTGAGGGTGGGAGGTTAGGGCCCAGTCTATTAACGTGTGTTTATGTGATTTATGGTTTAGACGTGTAGGTTCCATGATTAATTGGGAGAGGTTAAGGGCCACTTTGTCAGCATGAGTCTTGCTTAAGGTAGGCGACAACCAGGTCAGGTTGAGGTCACCTAGCAAATAGAGCTCTCCTGAGGAGGTAAGGGATCCAATTGTGGTAATTAGATCTGTGGCTACAGAGTGGTGTAGGCACAAGCGATAAAAATTGGGACAGAGAAAGGTAGAGATAATCGTATGACAAGGGCAACATAAGCAGTCATGACTGAGGTTGATAGAACAGTAGAGGTTTGGAGAGAGGAGGAGAAGTAGATTGCTACTCCCTCACCCCTGTCAGTGTGGTCCTGTCAAGTGATGACATAACCAGGGATTGTGATAGTTGCATCTGGGATTTTGTTTGTTAGCCAGGTCTTTGACACAATAAGGATGTCTGGATTAAGGGATCCAATGAGTGGGAGTAGCAGGTCAAGCTTTGGGAGGAGACTGCGAATATTTAGGTGGAGGATCTTGAGACCATGGGGAAGGGAAACTGTGGTAGAAGAGGATGCTATGTAGTGGGGACGGTGGATGGAATAGGGGAACTACTGAGTGAGGGACCAGGGTTGGGATTAATGTCACCAGCAGAGAGGAGTAGGAGAGAGATAATGAAATGCAGCTTAGTACTCTTGAGCCAGGATTGGTTAAGTGCTCTAAGTGAGTGGGGAAGCTTACTGGTTGGAGGGTGATGAAATTTAAAGAGTAAAGTGTAAGAGTATGGAATAGACATGAGAGATGCTGAAGGACGTAATGAGAAGTGGTTCCAGGTACAGAGAAAAGGATCTGGAGTGATGGTTAGGGTGTAGTGGGGGGTTAGCAGGGTGGGAGTGTGGTTGAGGGTTGTGGTGTTGAACAGAAGCAGGGATGGGAAGGAAAGCAGAGTGCTAAGTAAGAGGAAGAGGCACATGGGTGAGATCAGAAGAGAGCACATTTTACCAGGTAGATTAGTAAACAGAATAGCTGCGAGAGAGAGAGAGAGAAGATGACTGTAGACGTATACAGCTAAGCTGCGGGTGTTGAGAGAGATGAAGGTAGAGGGAGGAGTAGTGGGAGCCCTCTAGTGGACAAACGATTAATTTGCAATTGAGAGGGAAGACTGCTTAGTGAATATAAATAGGCAGGTAGTCTAGTTTAGCTGAAGGGTACAAATGATCTTATTGGTGGACAGTAGAGGAGGGGGAGGAGCTAGAGTGGATTTATCAGAGGTTGGGGATGGGGTGGGTGGTTGGGACAAAAATATGAGCTGAGAGGCGTCAGCAGGAAAAAGAGACAGCAGAGCAAAAAGCAGTTTAGGATAGCCCTTAGCTGCTTGCTTGCTCCAACAGTCTGGCAAGGCAGAAAATGGAGAGAGCACCAATCAGGAGTCTCGGTGCCTGATTTTAAATTCGGAGCTCTGTACTTGTTCTGGGAGCTGGCCAGTGGTCTAGCAACCGCAGGCGTGGTGCAGAGCAGGGGTGAGAGTCGGATGCCCAAGCGGGCTAGCTGTCCCCTGAAAAAAAGGGGAAAGACACAGAATTTAAAGAAGGTATTAGGGGGAGTGGGTTTTGAGAGGAGCTGGGCTGGGGGAGTGACAGACAGCTGAGAAAAATAAAAGGGACTAATGTCAGGGGAGGGGAGATCAGATGAGACAATAGGCAGGGGAGGGGACGATGCTCAATCGGTGGGTGAAGGTAGGAGAGCCAGAGCAGCGGGCTGCTAAGGGGCCGGATGGAGAGGTTGAGGAAAGCAGCAGGAGCAGAGAGCCCAGAACGAGAGAAAATTACTTAACCAGGCTGAACTCTACACAGTTTTAAATAGAATTTCCAGAGGGCAGAAAATTACTTAGCCAGGCTGAACTCTACAAAATTTTAACTAGAATCAGGCCATGCTAAGAGAATTAAATACAATAACAATATGTTGCCCAGACAGAGAGAAAATTAGAATTAATCTGGCTGAGCTAAAACAATTTGCAAGAGATTATTAAAACTAGTCTGACTGACCTAACAACTTTCAACAACATACAGGTTTGGTGTTTAATGCTGTAAAACATTGCAGCTAGATACAATTCAAAACTTGCAGTTACAAAAATATGAGCTGAGAGGTGTCAGTGGGGAAAAAGAGACAGCAGGGCAAAAAGCAGTTTAGGATATCCCTTGGCTGCTTTCTCGCTCCAACAGTCCAGCAAGGCAGAAAACAGAGTGAGTGCCAATCAGGAGTCTTGGTGCCTGATTTTAAATTCAGAGCTCCGTACCTGTTCTTCTGGGACTAGCAACCACAAGTGCAGTGCAGAGTAGGGGGGAAGAGTCGGGCACCCAAGTGAGCTAGCTGTCCCCTGTTCTTCTGGGAGCCAGACGGTGGTCTAACAACTGCAAGAACGGTGCAGAGCAGCGGAGAGAGTCAGGTACCCAAGCGGGCTAGCTGTCCTCTGGTGCAATCAGGTGGGTCAAATTACGTGGGACAGAGTAATCCGGGATTGGGCTATTTGGCCACTTTAGGTCTGATGCCTGGGAACAAGCGACCACTGCACAGTGTGCTTCACAATAAGCACAACCATGGAGACAAGCCATACAAAAACAAGCATACTGGACTTTAGAAGGGCTGACTTTGGCAAAATGGGTGAATACCTGAGGAATACACTAGCAAATGGCCAAAAAGGAGGGGTGGAAGAACAATGGAGAAAAATCAAAACTGCCATCATAGAGGCAACAAGCCTTTGTGTGAAACAGATAAAGAAAACAAAGCAGAGTAAAAAACACTATGGTTCTCAAAAGAGGTGGCAGGAAGGTTAAGGAGAAAAGGCTGCATTCAAAAGTATAAGGCATCACAGAAGGAGCACAACAGGAACTGTATCAATTAAAGCAGAAAGAAGTAGGAAGGCAGTCAGAATAGCAAAAGCCCAAACTGAGGAAAAAATAGCCAAGTCAGTTAAAAGGGATAAAACCTTTTATAGGTACATTAGGGAGCATAGAAAGGTTAAGGGAGGAATAGTGAAGATTAATAAAGGAGAGGGGAGGTGGGCAGAGGGAGACAGTGAAAAGGCAGAGATACTGAATGAATACTTTTGCTCTGTATTCACAAAAGAAGATGAGGAGGAGTTACCTAAACCAGACAATAGAAGCACTCTGGGTAGGGGAGTTGACACCAGTCCATTTACAGAAGAAAGAGTCCTGAAAGAACTCCTAAAACTCAAGGTGGACAAAGCAATGGGGCCTGATGGAATTCACCCAAGAATCCTAAAAGAACCAAGGAAGGACCTAGTGACACCACTGACCACACTTTTTAACAAATCATGGGAGGATGGGGTGGTACCTGAGGACTGGAGGAGGGCAGATGTGATTCCCCTTCACAAAAGTGGGAGCAAGGCAGAAGCAGGAAACTACAGACCTGTAAGTCTGACCTCAGTGGTAGGGAAAATGATGGAATCACTTCTGAAAGAAAGAATTGTTGAGCACCTAGAGGCCAGCGAGGCACAGGACCCAAGGCAGCATGGATTTACAGCAGGAAGGTCATGTCAGATGAATCTAATAGATTTCTTTGACTGGGTGACCAAAGTAATAGAACAGGGAGGGGCTGTGGATATGGCCTACCTAGACTTTAGCAAGGCATTTGACAGTCCTGCACAAAAGATTAATAATCAAGTTAGCCAGCTTGGGAGTGGGTCCCAGGGTGGTAGCCTGGGTTGCAAACTGGCTGCACAACAGGACACAGAAGGTAATAGTGAGTGGAACACATTCCGGAGAAAGTGGGGTCACTAGTGGAGTACCTCAGGGCTCAGTACTGGGTCCAGTCCTCTTTAACATCTTCATAGGTGACATTGCAGAGGGTCTGGAGGGAAAGGTATGCCTCTTTTCAGATGATACAAAGATCTGTAACAGAGTTGATACACAAGGGGGGGTAGAAAGGATGAGAAGGGACTTGGCAAGGTTGGAGGAATGGTCAGACATATGGCAACTTAGATTCAATACAAAGAAGTGCAAAGTAATGCACCTGGGAAACAAAAACCCAGGAGAAGAGTACACAATATCAGGGGAGGTACTAACAACAACAAAAATGGAATGGGACTTGGGGGTAGTCATATCAGATGATCTAAAGGTGGGTAAGCAATGTGAGAAGTCAGTAAGGAGAGCCGGGGGGATACTGGGATGCATAGGAAGGGGCATCACAAGTAGAAAAATGGAAGTGGTTATTCCTCTGTACAGACAGTTGGTGAGACCCCATCTGGAGTACTGTGTGCAATTTTGGAGACCTCATCTACGCAAGGACATAGACAGGATGGAAAAGTCCAGAGGAGGGCAACTAAAATGGTGCAGGGTCTGCATCAGAAATCATATGAAGAGAGACTGAGAGAGCTTAATATGTATATCCTTGATGAAAGGAGGGACGGGGGGACGTGGTAGAAATGTTCAAGTGCCTCAAGGGAATTAGCAAAGTCCAGGAGGGTAGCATCTTTCAGAAAAAGAGATGTGTAAGAACAAGGAGACACAATTTAAAGATAGAGAGGGGACGGTTCAGGGGTAATGTGAGGACATCTTTTTTCATGGAGAGAGTGGTGGATGCATGGAACTGCCTTCTTGGGGAGGTTGTTGAGGCTAAAACAGTGGGGGAATTCAAACATGCATGGGACAGACACAAGGCAATTGTAGTGGGGGGTGGCAGGAAGTAGGCTGTTGGTTAACTAGAATCTGCAGCTTATCCAGTAGGTAGGGAAATGGGCAGACTGGGTGGGCCAAGTGGTCCTTATCTGCCGTCAAAGTCTATGTTTCTATGCTTGCTCCATCCTCCAGGTGATGGTCCAAGACTGGTTGGTGGTTTTGAGTGCTGGGTGGCTAAGTTAGGTCTCCTACTCACTAAGGGAATATTCGATGGCATGTCATACATTGAGAAAAAAAGATATGCCGTGCAGTGCTTGAAATAGGATTTTTGGCATCAGCCATAAAAGTGAAAAAGGAAAAGATCTAGAAATGCAAAATCACCCTCATAATAGAAATAAGGGAAGGAAGTGAAGTGAATCAAATAGGAGTGCGGGTACAGATGATTGGAAGTTCAACATATGAGAGAAATAACTATGTTTTCTTCAATTTTATATCATTTTTTAATGTGTATTTACATGTTGAATGTTGTAAAAATCATAATGTTTACTCATTGTGGTTGAACAATAAAACTGAAACAATCTTTGTGGAGCCCTTCCCAGAAGCTCAGGGCACCATTACAAAATACAAAGGTAGCAGCACAGAAAAATAAACCATTGTTAATAATACCATAAAAATAATAAATACTGTATTAAATACAACAGTCTCTGTTAATAAATAAACTCTGTTAATAAAATACATACATAGATAAATATCTAGAGTAGACTAAAAGGCAGTACTGGGGACAGTTTAACAAGTGGACTTTCACTCCCCATAAGCCTGTATAAAAAGATAAGTCTTAAAACTCCTTTTATTTTTTTTTTTTCAAACTTAATTTTCAAGGCACAGCATGTACAGCATTCAGAACAGCAAAATAAATACAATCAGTGGCAAATTACAACAGAAAATGGTACAACCTATAAATGCACTATTACCAGGTTCATGTCTATGTGTGCCTAACTTGTTTAGACACATCCCATCTGCCACTATATTATGTTGCAGAAAAGAAACAGTGCTGTTAGCATTTAATAAAATTGAAGCAGTTCATGGGGCAGAAAAACAGCGGCAATTATGGGGTGACTCAAGTCCCTCTTAGGCGGACCCTGGTCTACATTGGCCACCTCCCAGAGTAACTCAGAAACCAGTGCTGGGTCATGGCTCTCTCTAGGGTGTCCCAAATCTTATTAAACTTTTCTTCCCTGGGCCTTATATTGAGTATGTTCAGTTTTCATACAATGGACTAGCTTCTGGGTCCACTCTGAGATTGAGGGTATGGAGTCCCAACCCCAGTGGTATGCCAAGACCTGCTTCCCCACCACTAGTGCTAGGGGCCACAGAGGGTGATTTAAACCCTTACCTGCCCCTGAAGTGCCAGGAAGGTCTAAGATGATTTCACTTGAGCCAACTGCCTGGGTGTTCTCGAGCATCCCGTTACCCCTGACCAATAGCTCCTAATCTTTGGGCATGCCCAAATCAGATGGAAAAAGGTCCCCCATTGTGCCTTACACTTCAGACACAGGTCCGATTGACTAGATTCTATTCTGTGTGCCAAGAAGGGGGTGAAATATGTTCTATGCAAGATATTAAAATGTATAACTCTCAGCCTGTTATTTACTGAACATTCCATACCCTTATTTAGAATGGTTTTCCAATCACCTGCCATTAGGGCCTCTTCTTCCAAGTCGCTGTCCCACTGGGCTTTTAGCGAGTGGAGATCCTCCGGCAGTGCTCCCATTAGGGACCTGTAGCACTTGGTCATAGGCCCTGGGTCGAGTTGCTTGCATAGATTCCCGTATAGCCTCCTCCAGTGGGGACCTTTGTGGGAGGAAAAAATGGGATTCCCCATCCTCTTCCCTTCTTAGCTTATGTCGTACTTGAAGATATGTAAAAAAGTAGGAGGGGTGTAGCCCATAGGTACCCACTAGTGGTTGATATGAATGTACGTGTCCTGATCATATAGTTGATGAATTAAATGGAGACCCTTTCCTGCCCAGATGTCTAATGACTGTTTCACTGGAAAAGGTATTACTTCCCTTCCCGAAAGTGCTAGTCCGATGTCTGCATCGGGGACGGAGTAATTGGGTGGTTCATCAAGCTGTGGGCCATGCACTAAACTTGAACTGTGGTTTTGGCGAATGGGTTTTTAATGTATTTCTTTGAGGTCCACTTTAAAATGGATGCAAAAGAATGTGAGTTTAGTGGGATTCACTGACCTCTTGCTCCAAACCTTTCCGTGTCGTTCCCTCAGTTTCGTATTGGTAAATATCCAACAAGGCTGATAACTGAGCTGCCAGATAGTATGTTCTTAGGTTTGGGAGACCTAACCTCCCCTCTCTTAGAGGCTTCCACAACACCTTCTGTTTTAGTCTGGGCCTCTTGTTGCCCCACAGAAGAGACCCAATTGCCCCCTTAAGCAATTTAAAATGATATTGGGAGATACACACTGGCAGTGGTTGAAATAAATAAAGACACTGGGGAAGGATGAACATGTTCACCAAGTTCACTTTTCCTATCAGAGTTAAGGGGAAGTTCTTCCACCTGTTGCACTGGGCCTGAACTTTCTTTAGGAGAGGGTCATAGTTGATTTTAAAAAAGGAAGTAAGTTTCCCCAGAATAATACCCCCAAGTATTTAATAGAGGCAGCTGAGGGTATGTGAAAGCCCTGTGTATCCACCCCCTTAGTATTACTCCCTAGGGGAAGCCATTCACATATAGCCCAATTTATCTTGTGTCCCGATATAGGACCATAAACCTTAAAAAATTTGGTTAGGAGCGCGAGCCGAGTGCCGGAGAGTACGGACGCCTGAATACCAAACTGCTGCCTCACCGCTAAATAAGTAACTTCATATGCCGCTAATTTAAAGAATTTCTGTGTGGGTTTGTTTTTATTTAATAGTTTAACTACTGGTCTAATGATTAATCTATAAATTTTAAAAGGTCTAACCTTACTTTAGTGTTTTCCCATGGTTTAAAGTTACCGCCGGTCTATTTCAAAGAATGCCGCTGCCAAACAGTAGACATGGAATGGAATCATCTCACAAGCAAACTACAGTGGCAAACTTTCCAGGTATCGATGTTGCCACCAAATCAGATATTCAAGAACTTAAAGACATGGTTGTCAACATTAATATAAATACGTTAGACATTAAGGATGGTCTGGGTCAACTAAAAAAGGCAAATGAACAAATCATTGTAAGAACTGCTGAAGCGGAGGAAAAAATAGCCTTTCTTGAAAATACAGTGAGCAAACAAAATGATCAAATTAACTACTTAATGGGCAAAATTGATGATACTGAAAACAGAGGGAGAAGGAACAATATCAGAATAGTGGGTGTTCCAGAAGATTTAGAAGGCAACAGTATGGTGGAGTTTCTTAAACATTATATTCCAGATATTCTAAATTATCACTGGGCTTGGCCCATTGAAATTGAAAGGACACATCGTTCATTAGCATTGAAACCACAGTCTGGAGGCAGACCCAGACCTATTATTGCAAATTTTCTGAGGTGCTCCATTAAAGAGGAAGTTTTAAGGACTGCCAGGAACTGTAAAGTATTAAATTGGAGGGGGAATAGAATTTACTTCTTTCAGGAATTTTCAGGGGAAGTTGTAGACAAATAGAGAGCATTTTATGAGATGAAATCACATTTACTGTACAGATACTGAATGTTCAGTATTACTTTACATATCCTGCCATTTTAACTATTTTGGCACTGGGTGTTCGTCCACAATACTGCGTAAATCCCGAACACGTATGGGATGTTATAAACTTAATTACAAACAGGTCCCCAACATCAACCCTCAGTTTTTCCTGAAACCACACTCAACCTTCCATGCCCCCGTGTGCCACTTTGCCCACCTGTCAATCTGTGATGTCTAGGGATCAGTCTTGTATGCATGATCAGCTGAGCACTAGCACAGCTCAAGCTCCCCTAAGTGCTGTCCAGGAACCTGCTCAAGTGAAAATATGTACCCCGCTGCTTTACTCCACCGTTGTGAGGAATAAAACTCCTAGTACCCCCAAAACTGCATTGCTATCCTCCTCTATTAACAGGAAAAGTAGGCCAGCAGCAAAACAGTTTTTTACCCAACGCCAAATGCAGCCCGGGTTCGCTCCGAAGAACTGGAATAAGATTAGTACCTCACCAGTCAAAAAAAAAGCATCTCATCCCTCAGACAAAGTCTCCAAATAAACTGGTTAAAAGTAAAGCCTCAGAGGGAAACATCTCTCATGAAAGACCCATGAACTAGGAAGCGTGCTCAGAGGTCAGATGTCAGTATTTTCCTCCCAGCATTCAAGGGATGATTTCCGATGGAAATTATTGTGGAATAGATCACACATCTAAACAACGTCTTTACAGAACCTTTGCCTAATTTGTGATATACTTTAGTTTTAAACTTTTTTGTTTCTTTTCCTCATGATTTCTATTTCTTGTTTGTCTTTCTGTTTGTCGGTGCTTTCCGATGTATGAGGCACAAAGGATCCTTGAATAACAGGCTGCTCCAGGTAAGTGAGCAGAGTCCTTGTTAACTCAAAATCGGACCTTTTTTTTGTTTACAGTTGCTAAGCAATGTGTGATTATAAAAACCTAGTTCAGCTTTCAAATCTCAAAATGCAAAACTGGCTGGTTTTAAAGATAGTTATATTTTTGTTCCTACAAAGTGGTTAAATACTTAAAGCATTTTTAGTGTATCTGGTATGTTCTGAGGTATTATAAAGGGGATATATAACTTTATGTTTTTGGTATTCGGCTGAGATGGCACTGTTTTACTCATTTTTTCTGTCCCATACTATTCCTTTTGTAACTTACAAGGACTTAAGAAAGAAACATGTGGTCTTGGGATACGGCTTACTAGTATGCTTGTATATTTGCCGTCTAGGCAGGCCATAGTATCCTTATCTTACGCAGTATACAGGCCTTACGTAATTTGATGCAATAATATAGGCAGGTTAACCGTGACCTTTATTGCTGCAGGGAGCTGTAGCACTATGAGGAAAACAGACCTATTATTAACATACCTACAGCTGTGTCCAGGTACATCACCAAGGCCATGAGGAGTCATGACACTTTTTGGGCTGGCTGAAGAAAAGTGTGGGTAAATATTATATTAAATAAAGGACCCGAAATGATATACTGAGTGTTTATCTGAGTACATTGTATAGGTTGCAGGGAGCTGCAATAAAATATGAGACTCTATAAATAAACATGGTCTATGATTTAGCTTTGCTGCACCAACAGAAGGATACGCCAGATAGATGCATTTGGATGTTTGTGGTGAATGTTTCATAGTTTCATAGTTAAATATGTGTTCAGTAGGTATTTCTACCTTTTACGAACACGCCATCCTTCATGGATGGAAACAGAATTTAAGGTCTCCTTTTTCTTTGTCAATATTTGATTTGAACATAGTTATAGTTTCGCTGTTGACTACACTGGATGGTAAATTATTCCAGAGATTAACAATCCTTTGAGAGAACCAATTATTTCTTTTTACAGTATTGTTGGGGGTTCCTTTAAGTTTTTGTGTATGAGATCTGGTATTTTTGTTACTTATATTTCTATTTAAACCGATAGTTTCAAACATTAAGTCGTTATGGAAGGCTTTATAGGTTAGACATAAATCACCACGGAGTCGCCTATAGTTAAGAGAATAGAGATTTAAATCTTTTAATCTACTTTCGTAATCTAAATTTTGCAATCCATTTATTTTCTTAGTTGTTTTTCTTTGAATATTTTGTATAAGTTTTTGGTTTTTAATTCAGTAAGGTGATACTACCGAACTGCAGTATTCTAGATGGGGTCTTACTAAGCTTGAATACAAAGGCAGTATAACTTTGGCCTCCCTGCTTTTAATATTTCTAAAAATGCAGTTTAGAATTCTGTTTCCTTTTTTGGCAGCTGAAATTGTATATTTGTTAAAACTAAAGTCGTTGGAAATTAAAACTCCTAAGTCTTTTTCATAAGTAATTTGCTCCAAGTAAGTCTTATTGATCTTGTAAGGATAACAAGGATTATTAATGTGATACTTTGGTTGTAAATTGCTACTACTTAATGCCACACGTCTCGTAATGGGGTTCTTATTAACTTTTCTTTTTACCAGTGGTGTGGTTATGGGTTGCTGTCTCTCCTGAATCCCAATGGGAGGCTTTTATAGTATATATTGTCATTGCCAAATAAGAGTATCACCTTTTATTATGCTGTCAAACATACTTCGGGTAAAGGTATTGAGTTCTTATGATACCTAACATCTTAAGAAAAGATGACACTAGCCAAATCTGTTTCCATTCGAATACATTAAGAATATTGCAGTGAGGTGGACTCTTAGGGAGTCCATTAGTAGAGGAAAATAAAAATACGAAAGAGTTCATAGAAGTGATTTTTGCTTCTTGGTCTCTATCTGTGGTTGAAATACAAATAGTTTGTTTTATCCTTAATAACTATAAGCTGTATTTTAATTGTTCAATATAGTTGTGGTATAAACTTTTGGCGAGTGTTTCTACAAATATCTCTTTACTGTAACTGCTGTTTTTCCTTTTAAAGGTCACCATTTGTAAGTGTGCTGACTCAGTAGCTTGTACAAGTTGGATTGTGAGTGGTGTTAATATACTTAGCTTTATAAAGTTTTCTAAGGATTTATTTAACAATGGATACCAGACAGAAAATGTTTAAAATAGTTTCATGGAATATTAAGGGTTGTCATAATCCTATTAAGAGGACAAAGATTTTATCTTTTCTGAAATCACTATGAACAGACATAGCATTCATTCAAGAAAAGCACCTTACAGGGGAGGAACTTTTAAAATAAAAAAAGAAACATGGGTGGGATCAGTAATAGGTAGTTCATACAATTCTAAAAGCAGAGGAGTTTGTATTCTATTTAATAAGAATCTGAATCTAGTCATTAAATCTAAAATAGAAGATCCAAAGGGTAGATTTCTTATTGTCAGCACTCAGACTGATGGGGTTGACATTACTCTGACCAACCTATATGCTCCTAATGTTAAACAAGGTGAATTCTTTGCTGCTGTGGCAGAAATACTTGGGCTAGTTGATTCTAAATCTCTGATTCTGGTGGGTGACATGAACACTACATTGGATAACTTTCTGGACAGAAGCTCTCAAATAACTACAGAACAAATAGTTGTTTCATCCAGAGCCTTCAATAAGTTCTGTAAAGAACTAGGCCTGATGGATTCTTGGAGAGTGACACACCCCAGAGATAAAGACTTCACTTTTAGGTCATGTAGACATAACTCTAATTGTAGGTTGGATTATATACTAATTGCTAAACAGTTATTGGGGGGTCTTGCTAGCAACAATATAGGAAACATGGACATCTATGATCATGCCCCAGTGTCAATTGGTATTCAGTTGGAGGACGCATCAGAACCAAAAGGAATTTTGAGATTTAATAGTAGCCTTTTGAAGGGCAATAATTTTGTCAAAATGCTAAATACTGAACTCAAACAATTTCTCACAGAAAATTATGATGGTGATGTGTCTAATGGCATATTATGGGATGCTCTAAAGGCCTATATGAGAGGCAGGATGATGATCTTTGCTAGCCACAAAAAGAAAATGCAGAATGAGGAGCTATTAAATTTGGAAAAAGATCTTAAGTTAAAAGAATCACAATATATACTATCAGGATGCTCTGAGCTAAACTACTCTCAGAGATGGTAGGATTAAAATATGAGGTTAACACTATATATAATCGCAAAGCTGAATTTTCACTTTTTAGAGTAAAGCAAAAGTACTGGGAGTCTGGTGAAGCACATGGAAAGGTACTAGCACATAGGCTTTGGAAAGCTATAGAATCAACAACAATTGCCTCAATCAGAGTTAAAAATAATACCTGTGCACAATCGGCAAAGCAAATTGCTAAGAGTTTCGAAACATTTTATTCAAATTCTTACAAATCTGAAGTTTCATTTGGAGAAGAGCTACTAAACTCCTTTATTAGTAATATTAAACTACCTGCTATTTCAGAGAAAGATAAATGAGCACTTAACAGCCCCTTCACAAAAGAAGAAATAGTTAAAGCTGCTGTGGCCACTCCTACAGGTAAGGCGCCAGGCCTAGATGGCTTTTCAGGCAAATTTTACCAAGCAGTAATTCAAGACATTGCCCCTCTGCTGAACTGAGTTTTCACAGAATCCTTGAAGTCAGGGATTTTACCTGCTTCTATTAGAGAAGCTGCTATAAGTGTAATCCCAAAGAAAAATATAGATCACACTAGTGACAACTACAGACCCATCTCTTTAATCAATGTAGACTGTAAACTATTGACTAAAATGATTGCTAACAGACTCAATAATCTTATTCCCCAACTAATTCTTCAGGATCAAGTGGGCTTTTTAAAAGGTCGTAACAGTGCTGATTTGATAAAGAAGGCCCTACACATTTTATATAATGCAAGACATTTAGACAATACATCGTTTCTTCTTTCTCTTGATGCAAATAAAGCCTTTGATAGGCTTGAATGGGGTTACTTTCAAAGTGTGCTACCTAAGAATAACTTAGGGGAACAATTTTGTGGATGGGTGAAAGTTGTATATTATCATATATCGGCTAAAGTTAAAGTTAATGGTGTGCTGTTGGGCAAATTTGATATTCTTAGGGGGACTAAACAGGGGTGCCCCCTTTCTCCACTACTGTTTATTTTGACTTTAGAACCATTATTAATTAAAATCAGTTCTACAGCAGATATTAAAGGAATGGGTTTGGGGAAACACAGCAAGCTTTTAGCATATGCAGATGATTTATTACTTACACTTACAAACCCAAGATCATCGCTAGAACCCCTTCTTGAATTGATACACTCCTTCTCCCAATTCTCAGGCTTTAAAATTAACTTTGAAAAATCAGAAATACTCCCAGTCTCTAAGGTAGTATGCCCCTCCGACTTCAACCAGTTTAATTTTAAAGTTTCCACTTCCACAGTCAAGTTCTTAGGTTTGGAATTGTGTGGCGATTTTAGTAAATTTAGCAGGTCTTAATTTTAATAGTTTATTTGACTCACTGAAAATATATTTACAGAGATGGAGTCCAGTGCTGATGTCTTTCTGGGGTAAAATCCAGGCAATTAATATGATCTTAACATCTAAGATTTATTATCTTTTGCGTCATATGCTAATTCCGTTACCAAAGAAATATTTCAAACTTCTAGATTCAGCTTTATTAAAATACCTGTGGAATAATAAGCCAGCCAGGATATCTAAACTTAAGCTTCAACAACCCAGAATAAATGGAGGGTTTAACTATCCAGACTTTAGAGTTAGACATGATACATTTCTGGTCTCTCAAACCATCAAGTCACTTTGATTACAATACACAAATTTAATACCAGGGTGAGTAGATATAGAAAAACACCTGCTGAAAGGAGCCAATCCCAGAATTATTTTATTCACAGAAATGCCAAAAGAAGTAAACTCTCATCTCATGTTAAGAGCCACTTCAAGTGCATGGTTTAAGATTGCCAAACTGTTAGATTGGAATCCAGTTCTTTCCCCTCATTGTCCAGTATGGCTTAATAAACTGTTTCAATGGGAAGGGGAAACCTTAAATTGGCATATTTGGAAGGCAAATGGTATTCGATATTTAAATGATTTATTAGACTAAAGTATAGCATCATTGTTGTCCTTTGCTGATTTGGCTAAAAAATTCAAGTTGCCCAGAAGAGAGTTTTTTAAGTATTTACAGCTGAGGCAAATTTTAAAAGAAAAAGTGAATGATTGAACCACATTATCCCCAATCACTTCATGGATAAGACATTTACCACTGATAAAGGCTGTAGGACTATTTACGGCATGATGCTAGATGCTAGGGATAATCCAGTTCAAACCCTAATTCTAAAATGGGAAACAGAGCTAGGCTCTACCATCTCACATGATGAATGGGATTATAGTTGGACAAACATTCTTAAGGCATGTAAGGAGGCCAAAGGTAGGCTTACACACTATAAAATACTGCATAGATGGCATTACACACCAGTGTAGCACAGTGGTTTAAGGCTCTGAGCTGCAAACCTGGAGACCTGGGTTTGAATCCCACAGCTCCCACTTTCATACTGTGTGACCCTGAGTAAGTCACTTAACTTCCCTGTGCCCGCAGGTTGCGCCTGTAAAAAAGCTTTCAGCTTAGTGTGTCTCACCTGGTTAAATAACTAAAAAAAAAAAAAAATTGTTTAAAATGGGAATTTCTGATAATAATAAATGTTGGAGAGGCTGCAATGATATTGGTACTATCTCTCTTATTATCTGGTCTTGTCCATTAATACATACATTCTGGGATGAGGTTCTTGGTGCGTGTGAAACAATTTTGGGGAAATCTGTTGTCTTCTCAGGGAAACTAGTAATTCTGGGCATTACTTCAGACTTAACTTATTGGTCTCAATTCAGTATTTTATGGTTAGTAATAACTGTTATCTCTACTAAAATGTAATATTTAGGAGATGGAAACAAACCTCTCCTCCCTCTCCTCCCTCTCTGTCTGAATGGTTAGATGATATGTTTACCAGGGCAAGTTATGAAAGATTAACTTTTGTCTGTTGCGATTGTATAGAAACCTTTTTAGACATTTGGAATCCTTTTCTACAATCAACATTCTGTAAAAGAGATAGAAAATAATTATTATAAGTTATATTTATAGAAACTTTGCTTTGATGTCTCATTTAGTTAATATTTTCATTTAATCAATTAATTTAAGTTATATAATCTTATTTTTTTATTCTGTTGTTTAAAGATTATATAAACAAAAGTTTCTGTGCTTTATGTATTATGTGAACTCTTAATAAATAAAAATTTTAATTATAAAAAAAAAATGTGCTTAGGTGCGGGTTGGAGTGATCTGGGTCAGTGAGAAATAATAGCACATCATCAGCGAATAACGAGATGACCTGGTGTTGGTGCCCATTCATGTACCCCTGTATGCTAGCATTCTGACGTGTGTAGGAAGCCAGTATTTCCATAGTCAGTACATACAATGGGGTGACAATGGGCACCCCTGACGTGTGCCTCTTGTGAGGGGGAAGGGGTCTGAAAAAGTGTAATTTGTGCAAATCTGTGCCTTGGGAGCCATGAATAGGGTCTTAATCCATACAATGATCTTGGGGCCCAGTTGGAATTTCCTAAGAGTGGCAAAGATGAAGCCCCACTCGACCCTGTTAAAGGCCTTTTCTGCATCAAGTGCCAGCAGGCCTCTGTTCTTGTTCTCCCCAGATCACGCCCACCTGTGGACTATGTTAAGAGTTTTGTGCAGGTTATGCTTTGCCTGTCTCCCTCTTAACAAACCTGTACTGATCCTGGTGGACCAATGAGGGCAGAATCAGTTCCAGCCATTTAGCCAAAAGTTTTACTATAATCTTGTAGTAGGTATTTAACAGCAAAATGGGCCAATATGACCCACATTTTTGGGGATCCTTACCTGGTTTGGAGAGGACAATGATTGTAGCCATTTGCAGGGATGGAGGAAGGGACCCTGACTCCAAGGCCTCTTGTACCATAGGTACTAGGATCTGGTGAATATCTTTCCAGAGGTATTTATAAAACTCCATAGGGATACCATCCGGACCCAGGGCCTTCCCTGAGCTAGAATCCCATGTAGCCCCTTTAATCTCTTGTTCTGAAATCTGGGCAACCAAGGTCTCCCGATCCTGGTCAGATATGGAGTTAAGCTGTATTTTATTAAAGTAAGATTCTGGATCTGCCCCGGGGCACTTACGATTTATGTAGGGTTTCATAAAAGTCACGGAAGGAGTCATTTATCTGAACTGGATTGGAGGTGGTCCCACCATTAGAGGTATCCAAAGCCAGTATGACCCTTTCTGCTTGTTTTACTTTGACCCTCCATGCTAGCCATTTGCCTGCCGTGTCCCCCTCAAAATATGATCTTGCCCCAATTTCAGTATATTCCTTTCTGTTCTCTTAGAGGCTATTTGTGTTAGCTTCCCTTTAAGATTCTTTAGCTCCCCCATATTACTGTGGTCCCCAGTCTCCATCATTGTCTTCTCAAGCATAAGAATTTTGCTCTCTAAGTCTTTCTCATGCTTAAATTCTTCCCTGCACAGATTTGCTGTGTATGAAATAGTTGCCCCCTCCTTATTACTGCCTTAAGAGCATCCCAAGTGGTTGCCACTGAGATGCCGTCTGGTTTGTTATACGTCAGGTATTCCCTGATGACCTCTCTCATCTGCCCCTGTATTTCTCAGAGGCCAAAAGAGTTGGGTCCAATCTCCACTGACGAGTAGGTGGGAGATCCTACCCAGATGTAATTGACATTTCAAGTGGAGCATCATCTGACACAGCAATAGGGCCGTAATTTGGGTCTCTCACCCCTCTAAGTATTGCTGGAGAAACCAAAACGTAATCTATGTGTGTATAGGTTCGATGTGCTGGGGAATAAAAGGAAAATTCTGACTTTGTGGAGTGGTAGTATCTCCACGCTTCTTATAAGGCTCTGTCCCTCGCAAGTGCCCTAAGCACTATGGAGCTTCTAGGAGGGGGTTTCTTCCTACCTCCAGAGTGGTCTGCATCTTGGACCCAATAGGTATTAAAGTCCCCTCCAATAACCAAGTTATCCGGCAATGGGGCCAGAACTACCGCCAAATGGTGAAAAAAAACTGGGACCATCTATGTTCGGGCCATAAACTACTGCCAGTGTCAATCTAGTACCTTCAATAGTAATGCCTGTTAGTAAATATCTACCTTGTGGGTCCATTATTGTTTTGTGGATCTCGACTCTTAGTTGAGGACGAATCCAAATCGCTACTCCCCTAGCCTTTAAAGTGAACAGTGCAGTTAGCAGGGTCCTTCCCCATGAGTGAGCCAGTTTTGTGATTTCCTCACTAGTCATTTGGGTTTCCTGGAGGAAATGAATGTCACCCTTCTGCCTATTGAGGTATGTCCAAACTCTTTCCACTTAACTACCATCTTCAGCCCATGAACATTCCAAGTTATGCACTTTAGGGTACACATTTTTTATAGCATTTGTACATTTCCGCTAAAGGATACCATCTGTCCTGATGAGTGCCCCCACGCTGCCAACCTGTTTTTTAATAAGATGCTATTTCAAAAAACTAACACTCTTATCCCTTTCAACTGCTAAAAGCCACCCTACCCCCGATATTCCCCAAAAAACTACCATTCCAACAATAACTCCTCTTCTTCCCCTAACCACCCTCATACACCCCCACCTTTGTTTCCCTCTCTTTCCTTTTAAGAACTCACACTAATCCCAAACTGCAACTATTCCCACCCTTCCCCCCTCAAACCTAAAAACAATCTCTATGGACTGTACCCCTGCTACTCCTTGTGGAAGTGCTGAGGGGGACCATCTAGCAGTGATAAACTATTGTGTAGTACATCATCCTATAGATGTAAGGGGGGAATGGGAGGGGGAAGACCCCTCCTCCCCAAGGGAAGATGCTCCCTATATAATGCACCAGTTAATCCTCCCAACGCATAGTAGGGGTAAGCTTGAGATGGAGACTGGGGGCAGCGGCACCCTGGGTGGTGGCCCTATGCCCCCCCAGTCCATCCCTGAAATGCAGTTTCAGATTGCCCATCATTGCTCTAACCGCCAGTTCTACTCTACTCACCCTCTAGGAATAACATTGCTCTAGTAAGATACATAGACCTGAAGGAGATCTAACCCCCTGCCCCAAAAAAACCATCATAGGCTATTACTAGCAGTGCCCCATTACAACAAACATACCCAGAAAAAACAACACTCTCGCTGGTAAAACAGTTCCCAGGTTTTCTATTCCCCAAGAAAGCTATACTTCATATTCAAAAACAAACTCATGATTTGGGAAAAAAAAAAACTTTCTCTAAAGATTGTGAGGGATTACAAGTCATGAAACTGCCCGAATCAGGCTCGCGAACTGGCACCAACTCAGAACACAACCTGGTGCTCAGTCCCCAAAATTAAGCCTGAGTTTAGTAAATTTAAGCTCAAGAAACATGAACAATTATATGGCATTAATGGAGACCCAAGAGAGTAGGAGACTAATTCAGGCCTCTGCATTAAAGTTTTAGCAGCTATTTAGTGCAGAATCCCCAAATGGGACTGAGAGGGGCATTATGTAGGAGCGAGCATCTCACAGAATGCTCCTAGCCGTGCTGTTATAGGCTGGGGCCTAGCCCCTTTGTGCACCATGGAAATCAGCATCCTACCACTCGCGGCACTCGCCCAAATGCTTCCTCCTCTTTGTCCAGTCCCTGAGGAGCAGCACCCCAGTAGTTACGGGGCATACGTTTAGGAGTCATTGTGTGCCTCTCGAGTGTTCAGCTTTATTTACTAAAACACAGCCGCAAGTAACAGCTAAATCTCAGGGTACCCACATAGAACTAGCCCACTTTTGCTTTTTCCGTGAGGCTGCAACACTATACATGGGGCTGATCAGGAACTTTCCCAGGGGAGGCAGACCCTCGCAGAGACCTCACAGCCCTGCCCTTATAGGCTGGGGCAGAAAAACCCTGTTACAGGCCTCGGAAATGTGGACTACCACCATCACGCTTGCCCAAAAGCCTCCTCCCAACAGCAACCAAGCCCTAATCTAGAGTTGCCCAAGTAAATATTAGATCAAATGATTTGCTGGCTGCTATATAATCCGGAAAGTCATTACTCACAAAAGACTACAGTCAACATAAGCAACCCTCTTAAATGTAAAAAGGAAGACATCCGTTTAACCCCCATTTAAATTGTTACTGTCTCTGGTAGCTAATCACACATAGGCCCACAGAACTCCAAGTTGAAAAAAATCCCAGTTTAAGTGTCTCTTGTTCTGACTTCACATTTGAGCCCAATTAGCATACTAATTGATCCAACAGTACCTTAATGTCTACGATTTTTAGTCCCACGGCACCTTTCTGCCTCCTTGGCCTGCTGTGGGGCCAGCTCCTGTATGATGAAGTGCATAGCAGCATTTGGATCCATAAAGGACCTACTCTCCCGATTCTTTGGTCGAATCACCAGCCGGGCAGGATAGAGTAGTGAGAACTGGCAATTTAAGTTGTGCAATTTCTTCCGTGCCCCTGTGAACGCCTGTCATTCATTCTGTAGTTTCTGGAGTAGTCCAGAAACACACTGCTGACTACGCTCCCTTACTCCTTTACTTGGCCCACTCGACGGGAGGCATCCAAAATCTGTTGTTGATCAGGAAACCTCAAGAATTTGACCAGCACATAACGAGGTCTATCCCCCGGCCCTGGCTTGTGGCCCAGTGAATGGTGGGCCCGCTGGATCTCCAGATTGGCATCTGCAGGTAGGCCGAATGATTTCTTCAACCAGGACGAGATGAATGCTGGACAGTCATTTCCCTCGAGGCCCTCGCCGCACAATGCGCACATTGTTGCGCCTCTCTCAGTTTCCATGGTCGTCGATACTAGCCTTTAGCATTTCTATTTCTCTGAGAGCTTGTTGAAGGTTAGTATCGATGCAGCACTGGGAATCTTCTTGATCGCTTACACGCTGCTTTAGGTCAGTGATGCGGGTGGAGTGGCCATCCACGGTGTCACTTAAACCATTCACTGTTGGTTGCAAACGGTTCAATTAGGCTCCAATATTCTTGAAGCCTGAACGTGTTTGATGCGTCAAGTCAAACTTTAATGTTTGGATTAAAGCTTCCAAGCTAGAGTACAATTGCCCCTCCTTTGCTGCCAGTGTAGTCTTGGAAGCCTTCGGGGCTGCCAGAGGAGGACGGCGCCACCATATTTGGTTGCTTAGGCTGGTGCAGGCCTGAAACCTCTCCTCATTTAGCAGATGAAAATGAAAGCTGTGCGTGTTTATTTTTAACTTTTTTGGCTGATGCCATCAGTAGAAGCTCTTAAGATGAAGCAATGAGGTTGAGCACTGGTAATTTGTTATAGGATGTCTGTGATATCAGCTAGATTGTCCCCCGAGCTCTGAGATTAAGCCTCCATTCTCTTCCTCAGCCAGGCCACGCCCCCCTTAAAACTCCTTTTAAAGGCCTCCACTGAGGGTGCCTCCCTTGGGGCCCTCTTGAGAGAGTTCCATAGGACCAGGCTAGGACTAGGCCTGCCACTTCAAAGGCCCTGTCCCACCAGGTTTTAAGCCTGGCCCTGGGAATAATGAGGCCCTCTCAGTGGAGGGGAGTGGAATGGGCGTGAGGATGTGCAACAGTGCAGGAGATCAGACAGGTAACCCAGGCCCAGCCCGTGTAGAGCCTTATAAGTTAGTAACCCAACTTTAAAGGAGATAGGCCACTTAACCAGCAGCCAGTGCGCATCACACAATGCTGGGGAGACATGACCTCTAAAGGCTAGTCAGCAACCTGGCAGCTGCATTCTGCACTAGCTACAGGCACTACAGGCTACCTTCACTGGCCCCAAGGTGTAGAGCATTGCAGCAGTCTAGCCTTGAGGTCACAAATGCACGTACCAGTATGGCCAGGTCACCAGGAAGGGTAAGGGATTTAATCCTGCTGATGTTCCTTAGATGATAAAAGCCATTCTGGATGACTGCTGACATCTGAGTCTCAAATATCAGCCCCTTATCCAGAATGACTCCCAGATTTCTCATCTTTGCAGCAACCACAAGTCCAGAGAAGCCAAGCTGAAGCCCTGTCTCCTTCTCAGCATCTGCTACTCTACCCTTATGAACTGGTTCAACCACCAGTGCTTCAGTTTTATCAGGGTTTAATCCCTGCCAGCTCAATGACATCCAGTCTTGGACCTCAGCCAGGCATTCATTAAACACATTGACAGTGCCAGGGTGCAATGGACAGATAGTGCAGGGTATCATCTGCATAGCAGTGAAACCCAACTCCATACTATCTAATGATCCTACTCAGGGGCAGCATGTACACTACAAACCAGCATGGTCGGAAAAAACACACGCTTTGAGGTACCCCACATGGTAGGGTCATCAGGAGTGTGGAAAAACTTCCCAACACTACCCTTTGTGTCCTGCCAGTGAGCTAGGACCCAAGCCAGCAGATAACTTTGTTGGTGAGTCTTACATTTTCCCTCAGCTGATCCAAAAACAGCCCATGGTCCACAGTCTCAAACTCTGAAGAGAGGTCGAGAACGAGAACTGACTGCTCTCCTGTCTCTCGCCCTTAGTGTGCACCCTGACCAGTGTGGTCTCTATTCTGTGTCTTGACCTAAAACCAGACTGGAGAGGCTCATAGATATCAAAGGCAGTAAGGTGTGCCTCAAACTGCAGCACAACCACGTTCTTGATAACATTGCCCAAAAAGGGGAGGTTAGCGTCAGGTCAGTAATTCACCAGGATGTTCAGGCTCAAAGATGGCATCTTCAGAAGGGGCTTCACCAGTGCATTTTCAGTGCAGCTAGGAAAATCTCCCCTGGCAGGAAGCACAGGACAATCTTGGTGAACACCAGGCAGCGCTGCCTGACACAGTTCACTAGTAGCCGAGTCGGGCCTGGATCCAGTTTGCAAAATATTGGCAACAGCTGTGAGATCACCTCACCCATTTTATCCACCATCACCAGCTTAAATTCTCTCCATGACCTCTGAATGATACTAGAAACATAGAAGTTGATGGTAGATAAGGACCGCAAGGCCCATCCAGTCTGTCCATTTCTTTTTCTACCTTATAAATGTGCCATTGTCCTTTGTTGTCAGTGGCTTATCTATTCATACTCATCCGTATTGCTCCCTTATGCCTATCCCATGCCTGTTTGAAGCCCTGCACTATATTCATAGCCACAACTTCTGGAGGTGGGCCGTTCCATGCATCCACCACCCTTTCTGTGAAAAAGAACTTCCTCACATTACCCCTTAATCGTCCTCCCTCTAATCTCATGCTGTGTCCTCTTATCCTGCTATTTTTCTTATATTGAAAGATGTTAGACTCTTTCACCTTGTTAATGCCCTTAAGGTGTTTGAATGTTTCAATCATATCACCTCTCTCCCTCCTTTGCTCTAGGGTATACATATTGAGCTCCGTTAATCTGTTCTCATATGTCTTCTGATGCAGTCCCTGCACCATTTTGGTTGCCTTCTCTGGACTGCCTCAATTTGGTTAATGTCCTTGTGAAGGTGTGGCCTCCAGTACTGCATGCAGTACTCCAGATGGGAGCCTAACCAGTGTCTTGTAAAGAGGATTATTACCTCCCTCTTCTGACTTGTGATACCCTACTAATACACTCCAACATCCCCTAGCCTTACCTACTGCTTTAGAGGTCTGCTTGGATGATTTCAGGTCATCGGTGATGATGATGCCCAAGTCTCTTTCTTCCCTTGTGACTGCCAGCAACTCCTCTCCCAGCCTATAGGTGGCTTCAGGGTTTCTCTTCCCTATGTGCATGATCTTGCACTTCTTTGCATTAAATCACAGTTGCCACTCTTCCAACCATTTTGCTGGTTTATCTAGATCTCTTCTCATTCTGCCCACCCCATCTGGATCATCTACTCTGTTGCAGATTTTGGTGTCATCTGCAAATAGACCAGCCCTACCCTCTAGTCCATCTGCAATGTCACTGATGAAGATATTAAAGAGGACTGGCCCCAGGACTGATCCCTTAGGTACCCCTCTTGTGACTTACATCTCTTCTGACTGCGTATCATTTACCACCGCTCTCTGTTTTCTGCCCGTCAACCAGTTTGCCACCCAGTTGACCAACTTCTAACCCACCCGAGCTGTCTTGGATCCTGTGCACCTATGGATTCCAGGTGTTGCACTATCCTTTCCTTAAGGAGTGCTTCCATAATCTTGCCCACTACTGAGGTAAGACTGACTGGCTGTAGTTCCCTGCCTCCTCCCTGCTACCACTCTTGTGGAGCGGGATCACATGAGTCCTTCTCCAGTCTTCTGGGACCTCTCCTGTGCTCAGAGACTTACTAAACAGTTCTGCTAATGGCTCTGCTAGTTCCACCCTTAGCTCCTTTAGTACCCTGGGATGTATGCCATCAGGTCCCATTGCATTGTCCACCCTGAGCTTAGCGAGCTCTTGTAGGACCCTTTCTTTTGTGAAGGGAGTAGTGCTCACCTACCTCCCCCCTGTGTCCATGGTGCTGAGCTGTGGGCCCTGCCCTGCCTTCTCTTCAGTAAATTCTGTGCAAAAGTATCTATTTAGAATAGATGCTTTTACAGGGTCCTCCTCCTCACACGTCCCCTTTTCTCCTTTGAGCTTAGCAATACCCCTCTGGACTTTCTCCTTTCTCTAATGTATCTATAGAAAGTCTTGTCACCTTCTTTTACTGTTTGTGCTAGTGTTTCCTCAGTTTTAGACTTTGCCTGCCTTACTGCCTTCCCTGCTTCTGTTAGGGCAGTTTGGTATGCCTCCCTATCTTTATCCTGCTGTGTTCCCTCATATTTCCTGAAGGCCAGCCTTTTGGCTCTCACCTTTTCTGCTACTGTATTTGAGAACCAAAGTAATTTCCTTCTTCTTTTGCACTTCCTTGTCTGTCTAACACAATGGGATGTTGCTTTAAGTATTGCATCCCTAATGCTTGCCCACTTTGCCTGTACCCCCTCACCTGTGTTTCTTTTTGCCACGGCTAGCTTAACTCTGTTGGCCATCTTATCAAAGTCAGCTCCTCTGAAGTCCCATATTTTTGCCTTGGAATGGGATGATTTAGTTGTATTGGCCAAATTGAACCATACCATGTGATGGTCACTGGCCCCCAGGTGACCTTTGACCTGGAGATCTTTGATCCCTTCCCTGTTAGTCAGTACTAGATCTAGGATAGCCCTGTCTCTTGAGTCTCTACTGAGTCCTGTTGGCTCAACCCTGTTGTGCTGTAATGGCCCACTTGGTGAGATCCCGGCCTGAAGAGTGGACACCCTGTCTGAAAATAACTGAGCAAACTCCTCCCATTTAGCAGATGAAATAGCTCTCACAGGCTCCAGACAGGTCAGATGAAGAAGTCTGTCCACACTCCAGAAAAGCTGAGCTGGTCAGTTCCTTCCAACAGAAATCTCCCTGGACAGGAATCCTGCCTTCTTATGGGTGATTGCCCTGTGATACACACCACAGTGAGAAATCAAAGCTAGTCTGTCCTCCTGGGCTCTGGACCTCTTCCAACAATGCTCCAGCCTCTGCCCTTATGTTTTCCTCTCCCTCAGCTCGCGGTGATACCACAGCAAGCAGAGGTGTAAAATCAGTGGGTGTACATAAGCTGACACCACAATGTCTAAGTCCACCCTGACGGCTCTATTGTAAGCCACCACCATTTTCTCCAGACCCATAGCACATGCTGCCAGTATATCTAAGGTGTCCAGCACTGTCAAGTGTTCCTCCGGCTTTAGCCCTCGCAAAGGTCAGAACTGGACCACCTCCACAATGGATGGACTACAAAGGAGGGTCCCTGAAAGTGAACCTGATACTGCAATGATCCAACCAGCTGATTGGATCAATCCTGAGGTCTTCCACCTCAAGCCTCAGAGAAAATACCAGGTCAAGGGTGTGGCCATGTTGGTGGGCTGCAGAAGCAACTGCTTGTGCAAGGCCCAGGGATTCCATTCCCCAGAGGAAATCTTGCCCAAAATGCAAGCATTTTCCACTGACCCAGGCATTGAAATCACCCAGAATAAGCCACCTAGGTGACTCCAACACCCTGTCAGCGACAAAGTCCTCGATTTCCAACAGAAAAATCCCCTTTGGATCCTAAAGGCCAGTAAACATTGTGAAACTGAGTGCAAGCAGAATCCCAGTGAAACCAAGATATTGTATATGAGCTGGGGTGTCTTTAGTAAACACATTGTAAAGGGGAGTACAAGCAAGATTCCACTGAAAATGATATTGTATATTATCTGGGCTAACCTAGCTAAATACATTGCAAAAATGCGGAAAGGCTGAAACTTAGTAAAAAAGAGAGAGTATAATTCAGCTGGATTATTTTAACTAAATAAACATTATAAAATGGGCATCCAAAATAAAGAAGCCTCATTGGTCAAAATATATCATGTGACTATGCATGAAATCTGTTTCATACACAGTCATCCTGGTCTTTAACATCACACAATAAGCAAATCAGTCCTCCTACAACCAGAACTATCTTGCATCAGTCCCCCTACAACCAGAATTGATCTTCCAACATGGCTGTTACCTTTACACTGTAAACAATCTTTAACTGGGCCTTAAAAATAAAACTACCTTAAATAAAAAAACTAATTAAATGTTGTTTCCCTGATCATCACACTTTCCTTACACACATAAACAAATTAGAAACATTAAGTGTTGTTTATAGTTTTCATTACAACTGTTTCTTTCCTGACAATGAAAAATCCCCTGTCTGTCTTTACCTGCTCATCAGGGAAATCTCTTCTGCTTGCCCTGACAGTGAGATAATTGAGTATCTGGCTATAGAAGAGGCCTTTGTTGTGTGTGTGTGTGCGCGTGTGTGTGTACAGTATGTTAGGAGAGGAACATTCTGCCAGTGGAACTGAGTAGAATTTTGAATTCATGTATTCTATGGTAAACATTCCATGATAAACATTCCATATTTTGAATCTTGATGCCAACAAAGGACAAACTTTGTCCAGCGGTAATACAATGACATCATTTGCAGTGGGCAGAAGGACTATTTTATCATAAATGCACACAAGTAAATCTATTGTTTGTACATATAAACATGCTTTTCCCCAATTGTAAAAATTAAAAAAAGAAAAGAAAAAAGGAGCCCATTTTATAAGCGCAGTAAGACACTCCAGGTGTGTGAATGGAACAGAATTTACCGCACTTCCAGGGGCTGGAGGCACTCGGCATGTGGCCTCATGCCTCACTATACCCCCTGGGTGTGCAGCAAAATCTGTTCCTTGCACACCCCATCACGTCTTATTGCTTACATAAAGATGAGTGAATGCATAAGACCCAATAGAAAATAAGATATTGCATGTCAGCTGGGTTATTCTGGAAAAATACATTGTAAAAATCAGTTAAAGCAGGACCTGACTAAAATTAAATATTGCATCTGAGCAAGGTTATCCTGATAAATACATTATAAAAAGTGCTAAAAGCAGGAGCCCACTGAAAACGAGATATTCCATCTCAGCTGGCCAGTCCTAGGTAAATACATTGTCAAAACAGGAGTAAAAGCAGGACACAGACAAAAATAAGATGTTATATTTCAGCCAAGCTATCCTGGGTAACCACCAACACTTTATGACTAAAGGTCACTTCCTTGGGGTGGCAGATTTATGTTTTGTTTTTTTTTGAAAATCAAATTTTTCTCCCCCCCCCCGGCCTGCCCAGAGGCTCCTGCTGTCCCATCACCAGCCTTCTCATGGATTTACAGGTTATCCACCACTTGTTCAGAACCACGATAGTGGTAGGTGACCAGTCATGTCAGTGATGCGTGCAGCTGTGGGGGGTGCTGTTGGAGCAGTGGACCAGGGCTTTTTCCTCCAGCTCCTGGTTTTCTCCCTGAGGGTGCTAGTGTGTAGTGACACACACACATGCGTGCCTGATGTTCAGTATATGCCCCACCACCACCAACTAGGTGCTTCCGCTGCACTGCCACCTGATCTTCACCAGGTGTCAGTCTAGTAGTGGGAGGCAGGATTCCCCTTCCCCCAGGGAGGACAGCTGCCCTTGGGACACTCAATCCTCCCTCCCTCGGCATGCCCCACCCTTTCCTGTGACTTGATTCTATTCCCAAACCTGGGTCCCTGGCATAGTGAGTGATAACTCTACTGATGAGCTGTCTGACTGGCTTTGAAATCTGCATTTCATAATCATAATTCACTTTCTTTGAGGCAGAATCCACTTCAGCCAATAGGGAATGAAACTTTCATCCAAAAACATAGTGAAAGCATGAGTCTTGAAACAAAATAAGAGGTGTCAGTTCTATAACTTAAAAAGAGATGGAGAAGTATGAAAAGAAAGCTGCTCAGTGGTTGCATTTGTTTCAGTTAAGTCTGCTCCAGGGGTATTGGTAAGGGGGTCTGCAAACTGAACGTGATTGTTGATCTTTAAAAGTGTTTTTTTACACTTTTATAGAGTTGCTATGCAGATGAACGGGGGGGGGTGGAAGTTGAACAGGAAAAAATGGCTTCTCATACAAGACAACCATTGCATCCCCCAGATCAAAAAATAATTTAGCCCAAAATATTTTGCTCATTTGTGCGATGCCAGTGAATGTGGAGTGGGACCCATGTGACCCAGCCCTCACCATGTGCATGAGAACACCCCCCCCCAGTTAGCGGACCCCTCAAATACCTGTGCATACAAACTGCATCACCTGACTTGAGTCACTGGGGTTCCAGAAAATTATTTAGCTGGGCACTGTAACTGGTAATAAAGTTATCTTTCTCAGGTTCTTGTTGGAACTGCACAAAAGGCAGAGACAACAGACAAGTGGTTTCCAAGTAATAAATGTAATTTATTACTGGCAATGCAGTCTGATAACCAACTGTGAAAATCCCCGGGACAGTATCCAGCCTCCTACTACCTATAGGCGCAGTCAAGTCTCTCAGAGAAAAAAATGTAATGCAACGGGTCTTATACCCAGACAATTTCTATGGTTACAGCTAAAGAAGATACATAAGAAGTGTATAATTGGATAGTAGCAGATGGTGTGAGTAACCATCCTAACTAACATGTGAACGTTGCTTAGCAAGCATAAAGAAAAGGCCGGACAATGAAGTCTTGTGATGAAGGTCACTTGCAGTTACAGTATGCACAAGCACTGAAGATGGCACTTTTGCCTAACTAATGATTATACAATAAAAGTATACTAGAAAACCTCCCCCAGTGGTACAATATATTGTGAAAATATAGTAAAGCATAGCATGCATTGCAAAAGCAGTAGAACTCAAATCCTAACATTTATGCTTATATGATAGGTGCCTATGCCCTAAGGTTAGTACATATGCCTGCATCTATGTTGCTGTCTGCGAGGTGGGGGTACAATCCGGGGTGCTGGACCATGGATAACAGCACACATGCAGGGGAAGGGTCACACACTGCCCCTGCTCTTTTCTATTTAATTACTTTCAATGCAGGTAATATCAGTGCCATTATTTCAGTCTTGTTGTATAAGCAGCCATTGTGGCTCTGACCAGAGTTTGTTTATTACTAGCTGTGTGTCACACTAGAAGGTGATGCTGGTACACGGGTTGTGTTTCACATAATGCACTGCACACACTTTTTCAGGCTGAAGATTCCCATGGTTATCTACACTTTCATATGAAGCAAGACAGTGCTCAGTCTAACAGCCCAGCTAATGTGAATTCTCTGTTTCTGATCTCTGCTTCCACAGGTGGGTGGGACCATCCTCGCCTCATAAGATAATCGACCACAAAATCCACTGACAAGTAAATCGTAAGAGATCATTTCACAAACCATGCATAGAGTTTGGACAAAGTCTTCCTTTAGATAATTATTCTGGTTCTGTAGCCCAAGTCTGCACTCAGAAGGTTGACCGTGCTGAATATTATTTATGGGTTTAACGACTGCAACAATACAGTATATTTCTGAAGACCAGACAGTACAGAATTTGTTTTTTCTCTTTCATGGTTCCCAAAAAGATGTGGGCCAGGGTGATCACGCCTGTATTATACCTTGAATCCCTAAATAGTTTCATAAAGCAGACAACATTCTTTATGGAGGTACTAAAATGTGTGTTGTTCAGGAAGTCACAGGAGCAGATTTCTAAGTATCCTTATGCAAGATCTGCAAAATGCTTATCTGCACATTCCAATGCAGCCCAGTCACAGATAATGGACCAGATTTTCAAAGGGCGCTTAGACCGTCGCGAGGTGCATCAAATAACCACCTTGCACCAAATTCTGTGCACCATTTTTTGCAAGAAAATTATTCTGTGCAGCAAAGTCCCCCCAGAATGATGCAAGAGGACCACTGCATCAGAAATATGATCGGATTGAGAATGCTGCAAGCTGAGAATAACGTAAGTTGAGTTAGAAATATGATGCACGGAGTGAGATGGGACATAAATGTCAAATTGAATCAAACATATGATGTATGAGTGAGAGAGGGCATAAATTACATAAGCTGAGTCAAACATAGGGTGCTGGATATTCAAACTGCGCCCAAAAAGTGCGCAATAGCAGGAGCAAGCACAAGTCCATTGTGCCCATGCGCAATAGACATGATATTCAAAACAGGAGCAAGCCAAATTGCGCAAACAGCCAACGTCTGAATATCGCACATCATGTGCCATAGCACAACTAGGAAGGGGAAGCTGAGCAGATACGATGCGCTATAGCGCAACAAGAGCTGCCCAGCTGAGCAGCCCAGAGGCGCCATAGCGCAAGCAGGAAGCCCCCCAGCAGCAGAGCAATGGAACTGCACAACCAAGGAGGTAGGTAGGGGCCCACCACCCATGCCACAGATGGGCACAGGAACACACTGCAGAACTGACAATGCACCCCCACACCCCAAGCACAGCACAACTGGTGGAGGGCTGGAATATCCACTGGCCCATGGGGACAAGCAAACAAAGCACAGCTGGGCCATGGTGCCCGATCACACCCACCGGCAAGCTGAGACTGCCACACAAGGAGGGCGGACCACCCCATGGCACAGCAGCCCCCCCGTGCACAGCACACCCTGCACCATGACCTGAAGACACCCCCCATGAGCAGTGACCACCACTGCAGGAATCCCCATGCATACCACCCCCTCCACTGTCACACTGCAACCTCGTGTACCACAGAACCATACAAGCCAGTCCCACCATGAGCACCCAGCAGTGGGTGGCAGCACACGGCAATGCAACAACGCCAGACACAGTGCCAACATGCACAATCCCCCTGAGGCATAGCTGAGAGACTGAACATGTGTTGCCACAAGAGGTACCCCACACGGGAAAGGGTGTGTCCCTGACACCACTGCCAGTGATACAGCACCCTGCACAGTAGACAAGTGTCACAGCGCGACCCACCACAAGCCACAGCAGCCAGCACAGCCACCCACAGTGGTGCGTGGAAGCATGCAGCACACTGGATGCAACACAGTGCAGGGGCAAACACACACCCATACCCTCGGGGACACTAACACAGGGACGCAGTAGTGTGGCAACCAAGCCCACAGTGGGGGCCCATGTAAACAGTGCACACACAGCCTGCAGTCCACCATGGCACAGGGATGACACCCACCCTGTGCATGAACTGTGGCCCTGTACGCCACCAGCATATGCCTGGATCACAAGTCACAGACAGTGGTGCACAGCCCCTGCAACACACACAAGCCACAGCATGGAGGTGGGACAGCAACTGCGGAGGCCAGAGTGTCACCTGAGGCAAACATGCACCACGCCAGTGACAGGAGGCAACCCAGCATTGTGACAGTCACAGTGGATGACCTGCAAGGATAGCCACCACTAACAAGGCAGCAGACCTTGCAGGCCACAGACATGCAAGGGTGTCAGCTGCATAGACCAAGGACAGGTTGACAGGGGCACAATGGACACAGAGCAGGCAACATGGACCACTGCACACAGTAATGCAATGCACAGAGAACAACACACACCACAGATACCGACTGATAGCCACTCCCACACCAGAGACACTTCCCCACGCACACACACACATACCCATGACTGAACCACCCCAGATGCCATGCACACCACTGCAACTGAGCACCTATAGCCAGCTGCAAATCAGAGACCACCACAGTATTCATATCAAAATAACTATATTCAAAAAATACAACTATTTACATATATTTACAAACATGGGGTGGAGGGACAGGAACAAGGTGGGGGTGGGTAAGGGACAGAGGTGAACAAATGGGAGAGGGAAGGTGGGGTGTGAGGGGTCGGTCAAAGGGGGGAGGTTGGTCTTGGTCACTGGCGTCCAGCCTGCTCCTCCGCTGCCTGGGTCCATTCCCGGGGTCGCCTCCTCCTCCGCACCCCATGCTCATGGAGATCCTGTAGGATGGCAAGGGATTCTGCCGCCATGCACACCAGATCCTGGATGGACCGCTCGATCCTCAGGAGTATCCGCACACCTAGGACAAGGGATCAGAGTCAATGGGTGTGACTGTCCATCCCCCTGCAGCCCACCCATTATGCATGGCATACAGCCATGTGCCACGCTCCTGTGATGGTGTGCACCCACCCACAGTGACCATGTCCACAAGACATGCCCAACCAGACAGCAACAGCCATGTGTACCACTGCACACACACACCGGCCATGTCCAGCACAGCACAACCAAGGCCGTACAGTAACGTGGCTATGTGATGGGCAGGCAGTGCCACAGCCATGTGCCCAGTGCACGCATGGACCACCATTGACACACTCCCAGACATACAGTGCCACCGGACAGTGCTGACTGTCACATGTCGCGTGCATGGCAGTGGTGTCCATGGATGGTGGCCATGCCCTGCTCCCCCACCCTGTCACACAGCATGCAATAGCAATCATGGTGTCATGGCACTCACCCTTATCAGGTTGTTGCTGGCGTTGGGGTTGGTTCCCAACACGCCCCCGTTCAGCATCCACAACCCTCTGCTGCTGCTGCTCCATGACCCTCCTCTGCTCTGCCATGCCTGTGGGAGACAAAAGGAGAGAAACACATCAGTACAAACCCAAAGCATATTCCCCCTGCCCCAATGTGTGTGCCCACCCACCCAGCCAGACCCATCCATCCCATACCCTGTAAACACCGCCACAGCCAACCCTAGACCATCCCTCCCCTATGTGCTGGACACATAAGACAGTGTTACCCATATGGACCATACAGGTGTGTACATGTATCACCCACCTGGATGAAGCACCACGCCCCTCCTGGCACGCGACCGCAGACATGCCAGTAGCTCCGGCTCCCTCCGTCTCAGGTCCCCATACCGGTGCCTGCACTGCTCGGCCGTCCTCCTGTAGCCAGTGGCCGCCTCCAGGTCATTGGCCACCTCTAGCCAGACCTGGGTCCTGGCCCTGTCCAGTGGCACCTCAGCAAACAGTGGGCCATAGTGTGGCTCCACAGTGGCCACTAGGTTGGCCAGCTCAAGGGCACTCCACTGAGGGGCTCTCCTGCGTGCCATCTCTAGTGCTATAGTAGGCAATATGGCGCTCAGCAGCGCGGAAACCCCACATGGAAGTGCTGCACAATACATCACCACCATTCCCTATTGGGCTATCGGTACAGCGCCGCCATTCCCTATCGTGCTGTCACCGAACAGTGTGATAGAGCCGCAGACATGCCAGATGTATAACGCCAAGGGGGCAAAGGTCGGGCACAGGGTCATGGGTCTCTGGCACAAGGCCACGCACAGCTCTATCGGACATCTATGCACCTAGCGTGATTGGTTGCCTGTGTGCCATCGCCACAGCGAACTATTGCGCAGTTGTGCCACAGCGCCATGTAGTGACCCTCGCCGTAGCGCCACTGGCACAATGGTGGCCGTGCCCTGGATTGCCTACCACGCTCAGCACGTCATCAGCGTGGCAGATGCCTACATAAGCTACCTGGGCATGCGCAGTGCGGTGTACTACGCAGCCACAGAACTGCGCCATTGGCTCAGCACATTCAACACAATTGCGCAAAGCGCAACAGCGTGATATTCAGCCATCATATGCAAATAATCCGATCAGCCATTCAATGGTGCAGCAGTGCGATTTGCATCTCATTAAAGTTGCTCCACACCTAATTTGCATGGATTGCGCTATAAAAATGCGACACTGTTCTGCAGTGGCCATATTCGGTTACTGCAGTTGATAGGTGAGTTGCATGCTGTGTGTTGTTCTGGACTGTGGTCTCAGGGACTTGCTTTTACTGCACAGTCACAGGTAACCACTGTCACCCATACAGGCTGAATAATGACGGCGAGGACGGGTGAGGAGGGCGATGGTGGGCGGAAGAGGAGCCTAATTTTACTAAGGCTGAGATGGAGGCACTCTTGAGGCCTACCTGGATCAGGAGCCACTGCTCAGTGGACGGCGGGGCACCCCTCAGGCCCGTGCTGCTGCATGGGAGGGGGTGGCACTTGCCATCAACCTGCACAGCAGCCACCAGCGCTCTGTGCAGGAGTGTAAGAAGAAGATGGGTACCGACAGGAGGAGGGTGAAGGAGAAGGTGGCTGCCATCAGGGCGGCACGTGCTGCAACAGGCGGGGGCCAGCCGGAGGTGGTGCAGCTGACTCCGGCAGAGGACAGGCTCGCTGCAAGCATGCAGCGCAGTGCCATTGAGGGCGTTCCAGGAGGTGGCTTCCAGACAGGTGGTAGCCCATCACTGCATGGTACGTCATGGTCTGTGGGGGGGGTGAAGGTAGATCACATGCACTAACGTGTCCTTACTTTCTATTACAGATCCTGTGCATCTGCAGGAGTCAGCGGTGGAGGGCCTGTCCACTGCGGACAGCCATCTGGAGTTGGAGGAGGGACCATCCACCTCCGCAGGTAGCCGGCGTGCATTGCAACAGTGTGCACACCTGGCTGCCAACACTGATGTCGTTGAGACAGGTGTGGAGGGTGCCCTTCCTGTGTCTCAGTGGTCTGGCGTCCAAGCATGCCAGCACGCTGTGGCTGTGGCTGTGGCACAGACCTGCACCATTGATGATGCAATGACCATTATGGGCATTGACATGTGTGTGTCACGGAATGGACACACAGCAGGCCAGCTCACGCCCATGGACCTGGCTGGTTCCGTCGTGTGTGCCAGCACGTCAGCACAGTCTCAGGCTGCACCTGTCAGCACTGGTGGGGCAGCACCGGTGGCTGGTCAGGTCAGTGGCACTGTTGTGGCCACAGCGGCGGAACAACTGATCCCTTGGGCACAGCAGGTGGAGGGGCAGCAGCAGCAGTCACCCACCGGGACTAGGGGTACAGGGTTCAGCGGTGGTGTATGTGCACCACTTGTGGACTTGCCCATACCTGGTCCTGGTGAGCAGCGCCCACCCTCAAGGGGTGCTGAACATCAGGCCATTCCATACCCTGAGGGACAGGTTGCCGATGTGGCAGACGACCTCTTTGACGAGCACACCTGCCTGCTGCAGGCATCAGTACAGCAGCAGATGCGGCTTGCAACATCCGTGGAGGCACTGTGTGTGGCTCTGGAGTGGGTCAAGGAGCGACACAGCAGGGACACCGAGAGGATCCTGTCACGAATTGACCATTTGCGGGTGGATGTGACCGCTGCCACTGACAGGCTGACACAGGCATTGGTCGCTGTCATGGCCACATTGGGCACACAGTCAGGTGCCCCTGTGTCGCTCACACCGTGCAGTTAGCTATCCACTCCCTGTTCCCGGCGTCGTGCGACACCCACCGTGTCGACGCCGGGTTCAGCTGTGGGCATCCCGAGCACTCCTGGTGCAGGTATGTTCGGTGTGCGGCAGACACCTGTGCGAGCACAGTCGCGTTCACACAGTGGAACCCCTGGTGGATCATCGGTTCCACCCCATGAGGCCCGTGCTCAGCCTGCCAGTGCTGCTGGGTCTCGGCGGGGCCGCCCACGCATCCGAGGCAGACGTGGCACTGTGCCGCAAGACTGAGCTGTCTCCCAGTGCGGGCCCTGTCTGGTGCTGCCCTGTGTGCAATGTGTGTTTTGGTGGGCAGTGCACTGGTGGGTGCCCAGCCCTACACGCAGACACACGGACCACCTGCACACCCTCCCGACCGCTGTCCACAGGTGCGTGTGCATGATGATGCCTGCATTGCGCTGTACACCAAAGTACAATGGTGCCCAGCATCTGACACATGTACATGGACAGTCAGTGGACGTGGTGGCCTGTGGACATCTGTGTTTTTAGTGTCTGTGTTCCAGCTCTGTTTTGCACCTGACCCCTGTGCACTTTGTGCCTATTGTGTGTGTGTGTGTGTGTGTGTCTGTCCATGTGGCGTGTTACTGTTCACCCCTCCCTGGTTGTATGTGTGTGCTTCTGTGCCCTGCCACTTCCCTTGCCGTCATGCACCCCTGGTGTGTTTCCCTGTGTGCATGTGGGTTGTGCCCTAGCCACTGGTGGTTGCACATGGCCCCATGACTTACCTGTGTTGGCTGAAGTGCTCCTCTGTGATGGTGTCCTGGTGCAGCTGGGCCAGCCAGATCAGTCTGGGGTCCCATCGTCCAAGGGGGGCTGCCCATCCCCATCGTCACCGGCGTCACCGTCGTCCCCATCGCTGTCCCCCTCTTCGACCTGTACAGCTATCCCACAGTCTTTGGCCATGTTGTGCAGGATACAACAGGCCAGGAATATCCCACAGGCCTTTGAGGAGCTATACTGTAGGGCACCGCCAGAGGTGTCCAGGCAACAGAAACACGCCTTCAGCATCCCAAACACCCGCTCAATGATGTTGCATGTGGTGGCATGTGCCTCATTAAATCGTTGCTGCGATGGGGTCATGGGCCCCCGGTAGGGTGTGAGCAGCCAGGGACGGAGAAGGTATCCACTGTCACCTGTGTAGAGAGAGTGGAGGTTAGTGTCTTGTTCAGGCTCAGACTGCCCCAAACCCTGTGTGCCACACCCATGGCACCTGTGGCTTACCGTCCCTTGCCCACGATTTGTCAGTTCTACATGCATACTCACCCACTAGATGTCCTGTGGGGATGTCCCCACTCTCTGATCGATGGCACAGTGCCGACTTGTACCATATGAATGAATCATGCTCCCCCAGGGTGCGTGGCACAGACATTGATGATCGCCCACTGGCATCACACACCACCTGGCAGTTGACACTGGCATATCCCTTCCGGTTCATATAGGTGGCCCCATCGGGGCCAGGTGACGTGCGAATTGCCACATGGGTGCAGTCTATTGCCCCTAGCACGCCAGGCATACATGCTACCCTGTGGAACTCCTGTATGTTTGCTGTGCGTTCCGTCGCGGTGCTGGGGAAATGGATGTACTCCGCAGCATGTGGCAGCAGTGCACTGAGGAATTGGGTGAGGATGTGTGACGTGGCCAACTGTGTTATGCCTGTGGTGTCCCCTGTTGGTCTCTGGACGGTACCCGTGGTGAGCAAGCACATGCAGGCTGTTACCTTTGTCTCCACTGACAGAGCATGACTCCGTCGTGTGGGTGTCTGCGTCACATCACTGCACAGCTCACACAGCCACCTCAGTATTGCCCTGTTCAGGCGGTACCAGCCCACAATCTCGACATCTGAGTACAGCTCAAAGCTGGTGCTGGCTCGGTACTGCCTGTTGGGGGCGTACCACCGACGGGCCCTTCCACGGCCACGTCCCCCTGCAGCATGCCTTCTCACCCCTCTCATTACAGCTTCCATGTGGAAGGGGCACTGTCCATGTTCCTGGCTTGTGTTCCCCCCCCCGGCTGTTGTTGCTTTGTTCCCCCCGCTGTCCTGACTGCTACCTCCTCTGCACCGGGTACACCTACTGGCCTCTGCTCACTGTGGCCCCACACACCTTCCCTTGCCCCTATTCTGTCCTCTTATTTCCCTAGCCTGCCCTCTTTGTCCCTCTTGCTCTGTCTCTCTCCCTGCCTCATGTGGCTTCCTTGTAGCGTTCTTGCGCCTCTTCCTTGCTCCTTTTTATTTTGGCTCATTTCCGCTGTGGCGCAACTTCCGCCTGATCCACCATTGCGCAAGTCTTTGAACATCGCACTGCGCACTTTATGCATGGTTCCACCCCCTTTGGTTGCGCATGCCTTCATTATCATTGCGCTGTTGCTCAGCATGTTTTCAGTGGTGCAACTGCCTCCTGCTGAATATCGCAGAATGGTGCATTTTCTGACTTGCGCTGGCGCAACCCTATTGCGCATTGCGCAACCCTTTTGAATATCCAGCCCAGGGTGCATAAGTGAGGGGGGCATAAATGACGCAAGTTGCATCAAAAATTTGATGCATGAAGTGAAAACTGATGTAGCTGAGTCAAAAATTACGGTAGATGAAATAGCCTCTGGAAGCAATATTTTACATGCTTCAAACAGCATTATGTATATGTCTACAATGCAGTACTCTTTCAGCAGAATGCTATACATAGTACTATAGTTAGAAACATAGAATTTGACGGCAGATAAGGACCGCTTGGCCCACCCAGTCTGCCCATTTCCCTACCTGATGGATAAGCTGCAGATTCTAGTTAATCAACAGCTTACTTCCTCCTGTCCTCCACTACAATTGCCTTATGCCTGTGCCATGCATTCTTGAATTCTCCCACTGTTCCTGACTCCACAACCTCCTCAGGAAGGCTGTTCCATGCATCCATAACTTTCTGTGTGAAAAAATACTTTCTAACATTACCTCTGAGCCGTCCCCCCATCTTCAAATTGTGCCCCCTTGTTGCACGTCTCTTATTCTGAAAGATACTACCCTCTTGTACCTTGTTAACTCCCTTGAGATACTTGAAAGTTTCTATCATGTCCCCCTCTCCCTCCTTTCCTCAAGGGTATACATATTAAGCTGCTTTAGTCTTTCCTCGTATGTCTTCTGGTGCAGACCTTGTACCATTTTGGTTGCCCTCCTCTGAACAGTCTTCACTCTGTCTATGTCTTTGCAGAGATAGGGTCTCCGGAATTGCATGCAGTACTCCAGATGGGGTCTCACTAACTGTCTGTAGAGAGGGATACCAACTTCCTGTTTTCTACTGTTGATGCCTCTCCCTATGCATCCCAGTATTCCCCCAGCCCTCCTTACTGCCTTCTCACACTGCTTGCCCACCTTTAGGTCATTTTGTATAATTACTCCTAGGTCTCTTTCGATTTTTGTTGTTGTTATTAACTCACCCCCCATTGTGTACTCTTCCCCTGGGTTTTTGTTTCCCAGATGCATTACCTTGCACTTCTTTGCACTGAATCTGAGCTGCCACGTATTTGACCATTCCTCCAACCTTGCCAAGTCCCTTTTCATTCTTTCCACCCCACCTTGTGTATCAACCCTGTTGCAGATCTTTGAGTCATCTGCAAAGAGGCATACTTTTCCTTCCAGTTGCTCTCCAATGTCACTTATAAAGATATTAAAGAGGACCGGTCCCAGTACCGAACCCTGTGATACCCCGCCAGTTACCCTCCTTTCTTCAATATGGACTCTGTTTACTATTACCTTTTGCATCCTGTTGTCCAGCCAGTTCTTTATCCAGGCTACCACCTTGGGACCCACTCCAAGGCTGGCTAACTTGTATATTAATCTTTTGTGTGAGACTGTGTCAAATGCCTAGCTAAAATCTAGGTAGGCCATATCCATAGCCCCTCCCTGGTCTACTACTTTGGCCACCCAGTCAAAGAAATCTACTAGGTTCGTCTGACATGACCTTCCTGCGGTGAAACCATGCTGCCTTGGGTCCTGTGCCCCACTGGCCTCTAGGTACTCAACAATTCTTTCCTTCAGAAGTGATTCCAACATTTTCCCTACCACTGAAGTCAAACTAACTGGTCTGTAGTTTCCTGCCTCTGCCCTGCTCCCACTTTTGTGAAGTGGAATCACATTCCCTCCTCCAGTCCTCAGCTACCACTCCATCCTCCATGATTTGTTAAAGAAGTAGTCGGTGGTGTTACTAGTTCTACCCTTAGTTCTTTTAGTATTCTTGGGTGAATCCCATCAGGCCCCATTGCTTTGTCCACCCTCAGTTTCAAGAGTTCTTTCAAAACCCTTTCTTCTGTTAATGGACTGGTATCGGCCCCCCTATTCAGAGTTTCTCCCTTGTTTGGTTTAGGCACCTCCCCCTCCTCATCTGTTGTGAATACTGAGCAGAAATATTTGTTCAGTATCCCTGCTTTTCACTGTCACCCTCTGCCCACATTCCCTCCCCTTTATTAAGTCTCTGTATCCCTCCAGTGGTCTTTCTTCTCTCCCTAATGTACCTATAAAAGGTTTTATCCCCCTTCTTAACAGAGTTGGCTATCTTTTCCTCAGTTTGTGCCTTTGCTATTCTGACTGCCTTCCCTGCCTCCTTCTGCTTTAACTGATAAAGTTCGCTGTCCTGCTCCTTCTGTGTTTCCTTCTATTTCCTGAATGGTATCCTTTTCTCCTTAACCTTCCCTGCCACCTCTTTTGAGAACCATAGTGGTTTTTTCCTTCATTTTGTTTTATGGATTTGCTTCACACAAAGGCCTGTTGCCTCTGCGATGGCTGTTTTGATTATTCCCCATTGTTCCTCCACCCCTCCTTCTTGCCCATTTGCTAGTGCTTTTCTAAGGCACTCTCTCCTTTTCCCAAAGTCAGCCTTCCTAAAGTCCAATACTCTTGTTTTTGTATGGCTTGGCTCTATGGCTGTGTTTATTGTGAACCACACTGTTTGGTGGTCACTTGTTCCCAGATGGCTACCCACTTCTAAATCTGAGATCCTTTCTCCTTCCCCATTTGAGAGTACCAGGTCTAAGATTGCTCCCTCCCGTGTGGGTTCCAATACTAGCTGTCTGAGGCATGCCCCCTGTAGGGCATCAAGAATGGCCCTGCTCTTGGATGTGCCTGCAGCAAATGTGCTCCAGTTAACATCTGGCATATTCAAGTCCCCCATCAACAATATCTCCCCTTTTTCTGCCATTTTAAGGATGCCTTCTATCATTTCCTTGTTCATTTTCTTCCTCTGAGATGGGGGTCTGTACACAACCCCCATGCGGATTGTGGTGCCATTTCCTGTCTCCAGGGTGACCCATAGTGACTCATCAACTTCCTGTTTACTCTTAAGTTCTGTTGCTTTAATCCCTTCCCTTATATAGACAGCTACTCCTCCTCCTCTTTTACCCACCCTGTCCCTCCTGTAGACTGTGTATCCTGGTATGTTGACTTCCCACTCAAGGTTCTCTGTGTACCATGTTTCAGTGACTGCCACAATATCCAGGCATCCCTCTTCCATTATGGCCACCAGTTCAGGGAGCTTGTTGCACAGACTACAGGTATTGGCACTCATCACCTTCCATTTATTTTTTATGGCCTTACCCATTTTAGCCCCATCCCTGTCCTTAACACCTTTTTCTGCATTTATCCCTGTCCTGCTCCCTACTGACTTCTATGCCTTGGTGTTTACCTCTCTAACTACTGTGTTTTGTGGGGGGAGGCTGGGATTTCCCTGCTCCTTTTCAGTACCTCCCCCCTTGGCAAGTTTAAATGCCTGCCAATGAAACATTTCAACCTGTCACCTAGGATCCTGGATCCTCCCCTGGACTGATGCAGACCATCGCGCCAGTATAAACCTGCATCCCTCCAGGTGGCTCCCCAGTCCCCAGTGAAACCAAAACCCTGAGCTCCACACCAGTTTTGTCTTTGTTAGGTCTGCCTGCCTGCTGTGGGCCTCTGTATATGCTCTAGTGTATGACCAGCTCTGGCTGGGCTAATAGCGGCATACATCTATTACGCAGTGTAGACAGCTTCCACCTTAGAAAATCCAAAAAAGGGGATGGTGCATCTTTGTTTTACGCAGTCCCATTGCGACATAGTGCATCCATTTTTTTGATGCAAGCCACTTTGGTGCAGGCAGTTCTGCTTTTGACACAATCAGTGTTAGAAAATCAGAATGGACACAAGTTTTGGCGCAGCCTGCTCCTTGCGTCATTCTTTTCTGGTGCAAGCACCCTGCGTCCTTCTCGGCCCTTTGAAGGATTTAAATTTCATGTTTCAGGCCAGGATTTTACTTTGAGGCTAGCCAGGCCCATTAATATTGCTAGTCACCAAAAACTTTCAGGGGCAAAGTGTTGCACCGTCTTCTTTCTGCTCCTTTTATGTAATGTTTATGAAAATAGAAATGTGACATGAAAAAAAAAATACGTCAGTGGCAGTGATCGTAAAACTAAGGAAGGAGGGTGGAGTCTAGCTCTCTCCCTAGCTGGACAATCTTCTGGTAAAAGCTGCCATGTCTGGAAGGCCTCACAGCGAGGCTCAGACTGCAGTCAGAAAAGCATGCTGAGATATGGAGTAAATGGCTAAACAGCCCCAGGTGGGCATAGGAGGAAGTGCGGGTGGAGAGTTTGCCAGGCTCCCAGAACCCATAGCCCAAGAGGGACCCGAAGGAGATCTGGGAAGGCAGTACCTCACCCACAGGGGCAACTTCTACTGAGGTGTGTATCACACAGTGATAAAAAGGAGGGGGCAATAAAATGGGGGGAAAAAAGGGTAAAACAGACACAGAAAGGAACACAAAAAGAGGACACACAGAGATCAGCGCAAAGTTTAGCTGCACATAGGTTCTTTTTATTATTGTTATTCTTTTTTAGGTTGAATGAAATGCCTTTGAAGATAAGTCGACTGTGATGGAGAAAGACATACCTGTGGAAAATACAAAATAATAAAAACAAATGAGTTTGAGAGAAGGCAGATTATACAATGGCAAGAAATAATCCTGGACTCTGATTGGTCAGTCTTGGGCTGGATCCATGATGTTATCCCAGCACAACATCACAGGTGTAGTCTCAGCCTCACTGTGAATCTGGACTCTGATTGGTCAGTCTTGGGCTGGCCCCGTGCTGTTATCCCAGTACAACATCACGGCTCTAGTCTCAGCCTCACTGTGAACCTGGACTCCGATTGGTCAGTCTTGGGCTGGACCCGTGATGTTATCCGAGCACATCACGGCTCTAGTCTCAGCCTCACTGTGAACCTGGACTCTGATTGGTCAGTCTTGGGCTGGACCCGTGATGTTATCCCAGCACAACATCACGGCTCTAGTCTCAGCCTCACTGTGAACCTGGACTCTGATTGGTCAGTCTTGGGCTGGACCTGTGATGTTATCCCAGCACAACATCATGGCTCTAGTCTCAGCCTCACTGTGAACCTGGACTCTGATTGGTCAGTCCTGAGCTGGCCCCGTGCTGTTATCGCAGTACAACATCATGGGTCTAGTCTCAGCCTCACTGTGAACCTGGACTCTGATTAGTCAGTCTTGGGCTGGCCCCATGCTGTTATCCCAGTATAGCATCATGGCTCTAGTCTCAGCCTCACTGTGAATCTCTTGATGATTGTTTGGAGCTTATTCTCTTTTTTTTTTGCATCTCTTCTTAAGAAGCAAAAATATTTTTCCACATGAACAAAAACATTCTTTAAAATGAATTGTTTTTATTCTGTATAAGAACGAGCCATTGTATAATGCAATAATGCCCTCCAGGGTGTGTGTCATGGTGGGGTAACGTCACGCCTCAGGTATTGGATGCACTCGGCCTGCGGCCTCGTACCCAACCACTTGAGATGTGACGTTATCCCAGCACGACACACACCCTGTTGGGCATTATTGTTTAAATATACAGTGCTGAAAGCAGCCAAAGTAAATGAAGTTTACCGAACACAGTCATAGTCTCTAACACCTAGTTAGGTGAATGAATAAGAGATTATTAGAGAAGGACAATAATTATCTGCTGTATCTGGCATATCTGCACTTGCTGTACATCTGTGGTTAAATTGTTGAAGACTCCAGGTAATGTACAAGTGTTTACACTTACTTTCTTCAATAAAAATAAGTTTAAAAAAAAAAAGCTCCCATGTCTTGTGGAGCCCTCAAAGTCATTCAAATGCATTAGTACCAGCTATGGAGGAGTGGTTTATGTGTATTGGTAAATTGATGTTTAATAAAAAAAATCAGTCACTCAATAACAAACTTGATCTGTACCATTTGGTTTGGGAACCCATTATTAAAGCACATCGACCTATCACTATTTCAATAAGGAATTTACTGTGTCAGAGGACTTAAATGAAACCACAATGCACCTTCTAACTGATTTATACAGCACATAAAATTTCAAGATGTACTAATATTCAAAATGAATGGATCTACAATGATGCCGTGACAACTTTACGGCGGCGCAACCTTACAGCTTGGGATTTATGTCGACCACCATTGCAGTCGGCTTAAACCCCCTCCAAGAAAACTAAGTCAGAGTTGATTCGAGGGGTGCAAGACCCCAAAAAGCAGTGTTGTTCCATGAGACATTACAGCGGCAATAGCGAATTGTCGCTGTAATGTCATTTGCTGTCGACTTTTCACTGTGGAAAAGGTATACGAAAATAAACTATTCAGTATTGCATTCCTGTATGCAAATGTGCATTGTTTTTAAGCTGAAAATGTCAATAAAAATCTAAACTGTAAAAAAAAAAGGTAATTGAAAATTATATCATAGGTTCTTCAAGATCCTCTTCTTCCACCTTGATGTCCGTAACATTCTGGGTGTTTGGTGAGACACGGAGTGCAGTATAACTCTTCTCAGAGATGAGACACCACAGACTGTTGCATTTATTAAAAGTGTATCAGACAGAGTGAAGATGTCCACAGAGAACTGTCTGTATCTCCTGTGGATGACAGTAGTACAATACATATGGATGCAGGGCCAGGGGCCAGTTCACATGAGGCAATTGCTGAGTTTCTGCTCTCCAGGTGGTCCCAGTTGTGTGAGTTGATGCTCAGTATGAGTCTGCCCCCATCTAGATGGTAAGATTCATAGATTGGTGTAATAAGACAGTATGTTGAAGGGCAAACCACTGGGGATCCTGCACCCCTCTGAAAGAAAATGGATAGCAGTCCAAGGGGTAGGGAGCACAGCTAAGAAAACATATAGCTTAGAGAAAGTGGTTGAAGGAGGACGCTATAGTTAGTTCATGTTTGTTGATCAGGGAAGCACACTAGACAGAGAAATGCCTATCTTCAGGAATTACCCAGGAGGTTTACAAAGAACTAAACAAAGTGGCAGCATACACAGTGCAAAAACAGCATAACTTATTTAGCATCCATATGCTGTAGAAAAAGAAACAAAAAATATTGGCAAATAAAGGCGCCTCTAGTCTGTCCCAGCCTGCCTAGTTATCGGACTGTACCCATGTCAGTCCTCAGTTCTTCCCATTCTTCCCCCAATAGCCCCCTACATGCAATTTTCCCATGTGCCTGTACCAGCCTCTTTTGAGCCCCCCCCACCACCACTACTACCACCACTGGCTCAGCTCAGTTGACCTCTACTGGAAGTTTGTTCCAGTCTGCTACCACTATTTCCATAACCAAGTACTTCCCGACATCCTTTTTGAACCCCCTCCCCCAATGTCATTGTTTCCCCTTGTGCCCATGTAACCACTCATTTTAAACAACTCACTGCTGTCCACCTTGAGTTGTAAGAGACTGATAAGTAATTATAAACAGCTGTCCATTGTAAAACAGCGAGTCAGCAATGGATAACGCTACTGTCTCATAGTATTCCTATGAAAAGACAATGTATGGGCAGTAATCTACACTTAGGTCTGAGTTGGCATCTTGGGGGTGCCATGGCAACCAAAACCTCTCGAGCTTCACTCTCAAGCTTTAAGTAGTTGCCATGGCAACCACGAGATGCCAACGCAAGCTTGTTGTGTATGGCTGCTCATACCTTATCCTCTATGTGACATGACATTAGCAGCAGAGGTGCAACTGAGTTATATAAGGAACTGGACAGCGTCTCGGGGAGGCCATAGGCAAAATGACAAGCAAATTGGAAGTAGCAATCATGGGTCACTTTAATCTGCCGGATGTGAACTGGAACATCCAGACCACAGCTACAACTAGGAGCATGGTCATCTTAGACTTTCTGCAAGAAGCATTTCTCAGGCAGATGGTTACAGATCCTAATAGAGATGGGGCAGTACTGGGTCATGCACTTACAAACAGGAACAACAACATAGCAGACATCACACTGAGTAGCCCCCTGAGTTCAAGCAATCATAGTACAGTGTGGTTTAGCATACAGATTGGGCAAGGGGAAAAACACACTAGTATGATGGTCCTGGACTTCAGGAGAGTAGATTTTACAGAAATGGGAGACCACCTTAGGACATACCTTGAAAGGGGAGTAACCAGGGGAGAGGGATGGAGGTGCAATGGAATAGAATAAAGAAGGGAATAACTGAAGTAATGACAAGCTGTTTAAAGGAAATAAGCATGGTTAAGAGGAGAAAGAGACCACTGTAGTTCTTAAAGGAGGGGCTAAGGCAGTAAAGGAGAAAAAACAGATTTCAGAAAGTACAAGAAGACCCAAATGGAGGTGGACAGGGAGGTATATCTAAAGAAATAAAAGAAGGCAGGAAGGATGGTAAAGTCAGTAAAGGCTCAAACTGAAAAAAGGCTGACCCAGGAGGTCAAGAATGGAGATAAGACTTTCTTCTGTATGTGAGCAAGAAGAGGGGATGGTGCAGAGGAAGACCTAGAAAAAGCTAAAATTTTAAAGTAATCTTCTTGGTATTCACAGTGGGGGGGGGCAGGCTGACATGCAGTAACAGGTACTGGGGGGGACACAAGTAAATTTACAGAACACAGAGTCTGCCATGGGTTGAAAGCCCTAAAGAAAAAAAAGGAGGTGGGGCCAGACAGGATCCACCAGAGGGTACTTAAATAGATGAGCAGAGTGCTAGCTGCCCCTGTGGCAATGCTATTTAGCACCTCATTGGAGATGGGTGTGGTTCCAGAGGAATGGAGGAGGTCCCAGGTTGTTCCTCTGTACAAGAGTGACAGCAGAGAGCAGCCCAGCAGTTACAGACCAGTCAGTCTCACATCAGTAGTGGGGAAGTTAATGGAGTCTCTGCTGAACGAGAGACTGCTGGAATACCTAGAGGCATATAAGCTGCAGGACCACTGACAGCACAACTTCACAGGGGGAGGTCATATTAAACAATTCTCATAGATTCTTTGACTGGGTAACTAGGGAAGTAGATTGGGGAGGGCAGTGGATGTGGCCTATCAGGAGGACTTCAGTAAGACCTTTGAGACTGTACCACACAGAAGGCTGATAAAGAAACTTAGCAGCATGCGGGTTGGGGTGAATGTGGTAAACTGGATATCAAACTGGTTGAGAGATAAGAGGCAAAATGTAGTGATAAACAGTAGTCACTTGGAGGCTGGAAGAGAGACCAGTGAAGTACCACAGGGATTGGTGCTGGGCCCTGTCCTCTTCAATGTCTTCAAAAGTGACATTGCTGAGGAACTGGAGGAGTAGGTATGTCTCTTTGCATATGACATAAAAAATCTATAACAGGGTGGACACCCAGGAGGGGGTACAGAGGATGCAAAGGGATCTGGAGAAAATAGAGGAGTGGCCTAGGGAGTGGCAGTTGAGTTTTGATGCCAAAAATGCACCTGGGGCAGGGTAACCCAGGAACTGTGTGTAAGATGGCAGGGGATGTACTTACAGTTACCAAGCAAGAGAGGAGCCTTGGAGTGATCATATCTGATGATCTCAAGGAGGCAGGGCAGGGTGACAGAGCAGTAGGCAAGATGAGCTAGATGCAGGGATGCATATGGAGGGGGTGTTGCCCCTGTATTGCTCACTGATGAGATCCACCTGGAGTACTGCATCCAGTTGTGGAGGCTGCACCTCCACAAGGACATCAGCAAGGTTGAGGCAGTCAAGAGGAGGGCTACTAAAATGGTGCAGGGTTTGCATGAGAAGCCATATGAGAAGAGACTGTGGGAGCTGGGCATATACTCCCTGGATGAAGGAGAACAAGAAGGGACATAACTGAGACCTAGAAGTACCTCATGGGGGTGCAGAAAGTGTGGGGGGGCCTTTTTCAAAGGAGGATGAGCACCAGTGCATGCTGTGAATCGGGGGGCAGGGTAGTTTAACAGGGATGTGAGGAAATACTTCTTCACAAAAAGGTGGTAGACCTCTGGAACAGCCTGCCAGAAGAAATGGTAGGAGCAAAGACAGAGGGGAGCTTTTTAGCATGATGGGATAGGCACATGAGCATTATAAATAGAGGAAAGGGAGGAGGGAGGGAGGAGGGACATCTGTGACAAAGTAGGATCCAGGGTGTAGTGTTAGGCAAGGAAAATAGGGAAAACTCGATGGGCCTGTCACAAACGCACTCAGCAGGTCAGGCCCTCTGCTCCCACAGTGCCAACCTCCAAGCACAGTAATGTGAACAGGTAACAGACAGGGTAACCCTTCTTTCTGCTTTTGGGTCTGAATCACCTTTAGTCTCAAGTTCTGGGGGGATTCAAACAGTGAACCTTATGCTAGCGTACCCAATGTACAGGCTCAGATATGTACCCTCTTCGAGGATTGCGGTACAATCTTTCACCAGGTGCACCAAGCTAGGCTTCCAAAATTAACCCTTAAAACTCTATAAAAGACCTTAGGTATATTCCTACCTTTTCCCAGTTTAGTGACACCATCAAGCTGTTGAACTGTTTTTGTCAGACTTAATTTTCTATACGTCACATGCAAAAAGAACTGACACACACCAAGGCAGTCTTTTGAAAAAAAGATACTTTACTAAAAGATGATAGAAGTATAAAAAAATGTAAACACAGAACAATGTATCAAAGAGCATACAATCACTTAAAAGAAAAGCAAACGACAGACAAACTCCTACCAACATACAGTTTAGAGCTTTTCTATCTAATGTATTACCTCTTTAAGTGCTTATCAGAGCTGTGTGTCTTTCTAGAGTCCCAAGATAGAATATATAAACAGTTCAGACACAGTATAGTTTAAACTATGTCTCTCCATACCCCTTCTGTGAATCATCTAGCTCCTCCTTTTAGAATATAAAAAAAAATACAAACAGGATGTCCTATCAGGAGGTATTTTAAATAAGGTGATATCAGCAAAAACTCATTTCCCAAATTATGAGTCTTTTTGATCCACCAATTCCCTTGAAGTTTTACAAACCTGCAATCTCTCACCTAAGTGTGAGATAGCTGGCAGGAATTAGCTTAATGATGTCCTGTTTCTGAAGTCATAAAATATATATTTTGGTTTCCCAGCTTCAGAGCAGCAACAGGTCATAAAATGGTCATAAAATGCAATTTCTCAAGGAAGTTAATTACATTACAGAGATCTCCTGCCAGTGTAATATATGTAGCTTCACTGAAACCTGGGGTGGGGCACCCATGGAGCACAGGCTGTCTTATGTGAGAATCACATACTGTATTTTTATATTACAAATCTCATACAACAATCATAACCAGCTGGCCAAGCATCACAATCCTCCCCACCTAGACTGAATTTTGGGGCTCCATCCCCTGCAGGGGATGAGCTTCCCAAGTCAGTTCACTCCTCATATAGACGTGACAAGCCATCTGTGTTCTGATTGGTCACTCCAGCCCTCTGTAAGATCGTCATGTCATACTCTTGCAAGGCAAGACTCCATCTTAATAGTCTACCATTAGTTTTTCCCATTTGCGTCAGCCAAACTAGGGGGTTGTGGTCAGTTTGTACCTCAAAATGCTGCTCATGTAAGTATGGCTCTAACTTCTTTAGGGCCCACACTGTGGCAAGACACTGTTTTTCCACAGTAGAGTAAGCCTGCTTCCTGGGAAGTAACTTTTTACTCAGGTACACTACAGGGAGATATTTTCCTTGGTTTGATGTCTGACTCAGTACTGCCCCAATACCCACATCTGAGGTGTCAGTCTGGACTATAAAGGGTCTGCTATAGTCAGGACTTGTCAATACAGGAGCACTGCACAGTGCCTCCTTCAGTCGGGTAAAGGCTTTTTGGCAGGCTGGTTCCCAGGTAATTTTCTTAGGCATCTTTTTCTTTACCAGGTGAGATAGGGGAGCAGCCAGGGCACTGTAATTGGGCACAAATTTCCTATAGTACCCTGCTGTCCCTAGAAACTCCTGAGCTGCTTCTGCATTTCTGGTTTGGGCCATGCCTTGATCACCTCTATTTTTACTTGGTTAGGACGGAGCTGTCTCCAGCCTACAACATGCCCGAGGTATGCCACTTCAGCAATGGCCACCTGGCACTTCTCAGCTTTGGCAGTGAGTCCGGCCCTCTGTATCCTACCCAGCACTTCCCTAAGGTGGGACAGGTGTTCCTCCCAGCTGGCACTAAAGATGGCAATGTCATCCAAGTACACCACGGCGTACTCCTCAGCACAATTTAACACCTGGATCACCAACCTTTGGAAAGTGGCCGGGGCATTCTTCATTCGGAAAGGCATTACTTTAAATTCAGATAAGCCTATCGGGGTGATGATCAACCTCTCCCTAGATCTGTCAGTTAACGCTACCTGCCAGTACCCCTTTGTCAGGTCAGTAGTCATAAGGTAGGTCACCCCTCCCAACTTGTCCATGAATTCGTCTGTCCGGGGGATTGGGTGGGCGTCTGACTTCGTGACTGCATTCAGTGCACAATAGTCCACACAGAAACAAGTAGAGCCATCTGGCTTGGGCACAAGGACTACAGGAGAGGCCCAGGGGCTGTGGGATCTTTGGATTACCCTAAATCCAGCATTTCCTCCACCTCCCTCTTAATGTCCTTTTGGACAGCCTCTGACATCTGATATGCTGTGCGCCATATGGGCGTCTGTGTCCCTGTCTCCACATCATGCATTGCTAAGGGGGTTAGTCCAGGCTTGGCGCTAAACAGTGGGGCAAAGTCTGTTAAAACCTCCCTTACTTCCTGGATCTTGTCTGGGACCAGCTGGGGTGACAGTTTAACTGCCTCCATAGAGGACTCCCACTTGCTTTCTTCCAGCATGTCAAGAAGGGGGTCTCCTTCATTTGTCCCTTCCCCATGACTACATACTGCAAACACCATGTCAGCCCTATTAGCATATGGCTTCATCATGCTGACATAGTACATTCTTTCTGTATGTCTTCTGTCAGGTAACTCTATGATATAGTTCACGTCATTTACCTACCTAACTTCTTTGTATGGTCCTGCCCACTCAGCCTGCAGCTTGTCTTTCCAGACCGGAATAAAGACCATGACTTTCTGACCCACCGTGTACGAGTGAGCTCTGGCTCTTTGGTCATAACACACTTTTTGTTTCTGTTGGGCAGCTGTCAGGTTGCTCTGGGCTGTCCCCATAAGCTCCTTCAGACTTTCCCTAAACCTAAGGACATAATCCACTATGGGAATGCCCTGGGTGGTGTGCTTGCCTTCCCAGTCCTCCAGTATCAAGTCTAGGGGCCCATGTACCCAGCGTCCATATAAGAGTTAAAAGGGGGAAAATCCTGTTGACACTTGGCGCACTTCCCTGTATGCAAACAACAGGTGGGGAATGTATTTCTCTCAGTCCCTCCCATGCTGTTCAGCAAATGCTTGGAGCATTGACTTCAGGGTACCATTATGCACACTACGCAGTGGTTAGCCCAGAATTTCTATTGGCCCAACTTCACCCAGCAGGTGAAGGAGTATTGCAGGTCTTGTCACCGGTGCCAAGAATTAGGGAAGACAGTTAAGATATCCCAAACCACCCTAATTTTATTGCCCATAGTGGAGGAGCCATTCCAGAGGGTGGGAATGGATATTGTGGGGCCTTTAAATACCCCCAGCTCCTCTGGAAGAGGTTTATCCTTACTGTAGTGGATTATGCCCCCCGGTACCCAGAGGCAGTCGACCTATTCTCTCTAAGTACAGACAAAGTGGCAGATGCTTTACTTGGGATTTTCTCCCATGTTGGGTTTCTGCAGGAGGTTATCACTGATTGAGGGGGTTCCTTCATGTCAGACCTGATGAAATGTTTGTGGGAGAAGTGTGGGGTGGTGCAGACATGCACGACACCTTATCACCCACAAGCAAATGGGCTTGTGGAAAAATTTGATTCCCAGATGGCCAGACAAGGGAATATCATGTGCAATCTTGAGCAACTGCTCACGATACCCCTGGGGAATGACAAGCTGCCTGCCTATCACTCCTCCCTCTGTCTTAGCATCCTGAGTATACATCAGTCTATTTTCCCAATAAACGTTATGTTTGCCATCACCTCCCTGTGCTCTGTCAGAGTCTGCCCAAGCCCTTAGCTTCTCTAGACTAGGGTTACTTTTCTGAGCAGCTGCAAACCCCTTACACATTCCCAAGGCATGGGACAGGTCCCCTTCAGTCTCTAAACTAGGGTCCCTAGCACTAGCGTCAGGGCACTCAGGATCACTGTCATCCCTAACCGTCTGACAATGGGTCACCCTTCCTTCTTCAGAGTAACCCTCTGTAGCTGTGGGGTTAACTGTTACTGGGGAAATTTCTACCCCCTTTTCATCAGTCTCCCTATCAGGAGACACAGGCTGGGGAACCAGCCTCCCAGTGGTTTCCTCAATGGCTTCTGTGGGGTCCAGGGAACTACAATTTTCACTTGCCGCTTGGCTACGTGTAACTGCACACCTTCCCTGTTTGAGATTGTTGCCAAGGATGACATCAACTGCTAACGTTTTGGCTACAGCCACCTGTTGCACAGTTTCCTGTTTCACCCCAGTCTAGGAGAACACTAGCGAGTGGCAATGTGGACTCCTCACCTGTGAACCCTTGCACAGTTACAAATTCATTGGGTATAAGCTGATCAGGCTCTACCAGATCCCCTTTTATCAACATCAGGGACGTCTCTGTGATTCTTAACCCTTGTGTCTGTACACCATGTACCGTGACTGAGTGCGTGTGTTCCCTCATGTTCACAGGCAGGCTTCCAGGGACACAAAAATAACCCACTTCTTTCTTAGCCCCATTCTGCATATTTCTCATTCTTTTGGGACACTGTCTGGAAATATGCCCAGTTTCTTTTCAAACCCAACATTCATTTCTTTTTTTTTCAGAAAAATCTTTTCTTTGAAACCTGGGGCTAACTTGTTTCAGTGGAGGCAGTGAGGGTTTTAGCTGCCCTGAAGGTGCGCTTTTCATTTTCTGCACTGCCACGCCCGCCCCATTCGCTCTCAGAGCAGGTCTGCTTTTAGCATATCAGTCCGAGAGTTCAGCAGTCTCTTGCTCTGTTTTGGGATTTCGGTCCTCCAGCCAGGTTTTCAGCTCTGTTAGGCATGCCTCAAAAAACTGTTCTAACAAAATAGCATTTTCAATTTTGTCTAGAGTTTGCTTCAATTCCCTCCCACCAATGTTTTAAACATTGATGTTGTTTCATGGCTAGCTCCTCATAGCTTATGTCAGGGCTTCTCCTGAGCTTATGAAATTTAGCTCTGTATGCTTCTGTAGTTCAATCAAACTTTTTTAACAGTGCAGCTTTAAGTTTGCTGTAATCATTACTGTCTTCATTGTCCATTTGACCCAATGCATCTCGAGCTTTCAAGGTAAGTAGTGGGGATAGCTGGAAGCTCCAGGACCCTCTCGGAATTTTTGCCTGAATACAAACTTTTTCAAAGGAATTTAAAAAGGCATCCATATCCCCCCCTTTAAATTCAGCTATCAATTTGGAATTCAATTTTTAACCCAGTCCTGTAGTTCCAGTTAAACCCAAGCCACTTACCTGCTCTGGTGCTGGTGGTTGAAGTCGTAACTCTCTAGTTCATGTTGTCTCTGGCACTCACGCTCCTCACGGACTGCTTCTTGCTGTTCACGCTCCCTCTTCTCCTCTGCAACTCACTGTTCTCACTTCTCTTCTCTTCTCTCTGGAACTCCAGCTCCATTCTGTGCAACTCAGTCTGCAGCTTGATTGCTTCTGGCTCCAGAATGCTGGTGACCTTCCCCTGCTGCTGTGACCCTTCGCTGGCACTGGCCCTGCTATTATCCTTACTGGATCTGGACACTACACTGGCTGCTAGACCCTTCATGCCCAAGGTTTGGTCCTTTACAATCACAGTCTGTGACTCGATGCTCTGGGCATCTGCTGCCATCAGGGCATTCACGAGGTTCTGCTTAGTGGCTCTCACCTCGTGCAGGAATCCTCTGTCCTGGCACAACTGCCTCAAGTAGTCTGCAGTGTAGCTGCTGAAGTTGGAAGCCATCTTCTTCCCTAACTACGGCTACTCTAACTTGCAATCTGAAATAATACAAGTAGGAACTTTGACTGTAAGCAATATGATATCATTCTGTTTCCTCTTTAAAAATAAATCACTGCCTTATTTTGCAAGTGAGCTGTACAGTATTAAGCTGACACACTGAACAGTTAAAGCTTGTGTTACCAATTTTTTCACGTTGCTGTCAACCAAATCTGTTACAAACGCACTCAGCAGGTCAGGCCCTCTGCTCCCACAGTGCCAACCTCCGAGCACAGTAATGTGAACAGGTAACAGACAGGGTAACCCTCCTGTCTGCTTTTGGGTCCGAATCACCTTTAGTCTCAAGTACTGGGGGGATTCAAAATGTGAACCTTATGCTAGTGTACCCAAATGTACAGGCTCAGATATGTAACCTCTTCGGGGATTGTGGTACAAACTTTCACCAGGGGCACCATGCTAGGCTTCCAAAATTAACCCATAAAACTCTTTTTTATAAAAGACCTTAGATGTATTCTTACCTTTTCCCAGTTTAGTAACACCATCAGTTTTTTTTGTGGTCTTGCTGGCAGCATGGTACTATGTGCGGCAGCAACTTTTATGAAAGAATCAGCATTGTCATGCTGCTGCGAGTTGGGAGAGAGATCGAAAGAGCGCATTTGGCTCAGGGGGACACTGAGTATCAGGAGGGAAAACAAGTGGGTCGGGAGGGACAGCAACAGAGATTTCAAATAAAAATGAACACTTTTGTTCAGTCAACTGTGCTGTATTTCTGGTTTCTGGGGGTTGTCAGTAAGGAATTTACCGGGTGGCAGAAAAAAAAAGATGGCTGCCATATCAGGATTTTCAAACTGGATCTGTGGCTTCTGGATTCTGGTCAGTAAACTAGTCTCTAGTACCTGATCTGTTTTTTTTTTTTTCAGGGTGTGTGGTATTTTTTTTTCAACTTTATTTCCCTGCCATTACTGTTGGCTGGGGCCCCTTCAGTTGACCTACCTGTTCCCCTCCTACCTGAAATCCTCCCAGCTGTTTCCCGGTCCTCAGCACACCTGTGACACGCTTCATAGAGCAATCCCTCCAGAATCCACCCCCGGAGTGCGGTCACCTTGTACTCCTCTGTGCTTTCTTCCAGTGCTTCCACGGGCAGAGGTGATGCAGAGACCAGGTCAACAGTGGGCAGGATCCAGTGCTGGAGGTGGGGGCAGGCAATGTCTACCCCTCAGTCAACGGGTGTTTTGCCTGTTCTTAGAGAGCCCCCTCTAGAAGCCCAGACATGCAATGACATCCAGTGCGGCCGGGCGCACTCCTGCACCCAGCCTGTGGATGTCTGCCAAGGCTTCTCCCCTTGTGTCAGCATGATCCCTGGACTGTAGCACTCCTAGCCTCTGCTGGGAGCTGCTCATGCAGGGGAGTCATCCACCCATCCTCCCCAGGAGAGGAGAGCAGTCCTCCGGACGCTTAATCCTCTCCTTCCCCACCTACCCCTAACAACCTGCACTCGCTCCCAAACCTGGGTCGCTGGCATGGCACGAGGTGTGTCATCCAGCGCCTCAACCCTCAGCGCCACCGGTCCAGCTATGGGGGTGGGGTATTTAAAAAAAAATACATGGGTAGAATGTCCTCTCAGCCAATCAGGATTCAGAACCATCACCACCCATTTTATAACCACAGATATTCTCCTTCTCAGTACATTTAAGCAATAAAACAAGATCAGGGATTACATTAATACTTTGTTAATCACCCCTTGGGGGGACGAGTGCATTATGCCCCAAGGGCTGATTGTCAATATAACCCCTGAAAGTGTATTATTGTGATTATGAAATGGATGTTATGTAAAAATATTTAAATTCAGAGTATCATTTAATGTTTTTGAGTCATAAGGTTCTGCAGGTACATTAGCAAAAGTTTAATGAAAGGCTCTTTGAATATGAAGAACCAATCAGGAGGCTGTATTCTATGGCCCCTATAGATACAAGTATATGCATGTTAATACTTGTCTCTCTCTTTGCTTTGTCCTGCATTTGGCCAGATAAGCAGTTACATATGGAGGTATTATTCCCACCCACCTACATAAAATATCATGGTCACAGTGGCATAACCAGGCATACTTCCCATATGTACAGGTGTACAAAAACCTGTTAACTCACCTGAAGCAGTCAGCTGGGAGCCAGCATTTTAAGAAAAAAACGTTAGTCTTTTTATTTGTTTGTTTTTTTATGTTTTTTTTTTTAAGATTTTTCTCTCTAGATTTAAGTTGGCACTGACTCAGCGGTTGAGGGGTTGGGTCAAGTGTCGGGTCAAGGGAGTTGAGATGTGTGCTTGTGCTCATGGCTGAACTTCATTTTGGTTAATACTGTCAAGCATGATTTGATCTCCTGAGTGACAGCCAGGCAGCCCTACCATGGCCACCCCAACCCATCCCCCAGCAACAGTTACAGGATAGGGATACGCGCTCAGCATGGGAGTTGGAACTTGCAGCCAGGCACCAAAAGTGCAATTTTTATGACTACACATGTGCTCAACTGCGTAGCTATGAGGACTGGATGGAGTCAGCTGAGTGGCAGGGGCTTGGGTGACCTATTGTGGCCACTACTGTGTTGCTCATTATGTTGTACTGGAGCCAGCCAACCAGCCAGAGGCCACCTTGGCCCTTCTCATGGCTTGCCTCTACAACATGCGGTTGTACTGCAGTGCAACAGCATTTTGGTTCGGTGGGATCAGCATGCAGTGTTTGGGTCATAGAGAACTTGTCACTGCTGTCAACCATGCCCGTATGCCTTAAGATCAGCAGCATAGGCACAGCACTAGGGTGGGAGTCAGGACTGGACAGCGAAGTGGCACTGACTGGAACCTGGAAATCTGCACAGTGTGGCATCTCAGAGTCACTGACAATCGACCATCCCATCATCAATTCCTTGGTCCACCAAGACTGGCTGTAAGCACAGCCCTCCCTCTGATTGTCCAGCAGTCAGGACAATGCAAACACAGCTGGACTTCACAGATGTGCAAGGTAAGGTAAAGATAGTTATTTCCTTGCATTCCCTCAACTTTTCACACAGCCCCCTTTATTTTCCTGAAAAGCAGTTTTTCCACATAAATTGTTGTAGTATTTATGTTGTATGACTCACGATATACATTTAAATGGTTGTTTTCATTAACAGATTTTCAAAGCCATCAGTTGGAATGCGTGTTTCTCACCATTTGTGCACATTTGTTGTTTTTGTTTGTTTGCACAATTTTAATGCATTTGTGTTGGGGTATTTATATCGCTGCTCAGTATGGAATGTAATTTTTATTTGCACATGGTCACGGCAGCATCACAAGAACCTAATAATGAGCAGTGCACACCAATGGCCAGCCACTTTCAAGAAATATTTTCCCCAGAGATGAAATGGTACAGGGGTGGAAAGAGTACTTGCAGCAAGGTTCAGTCCATAAGATGCTCCTTCCTCACAAGGTTTGTTCTTATATTATTACTGGACTACTGGATGCAGTGCAGGTGTCACATTTTATCTAGTCACATAGCCAATATTCAAACAACATGAAGTCTTGCTGTATTCTGACTATTGCAGTGATATCCAACCTTTGAACTGCCCCGGAGAGGAAAGAGTTAACGTTCCATGCAAGGCATGGAACGCTGAGCTTGAGCTCGGTTGAGACTCTGTCTGTTGTTGTTTGAACCCAAACCGCCAGATTCTTTACTCCGCCTCACTGAACAGTCGCTCCAGAGATTTCTCCTTTGCTCGGTTCAATTTAGTCGGTTAAAGTGTTGTTTTTTCCCTCGGTTTCAACCGAATTTATTCCATCTAATCGGTCGGTTCAGTCTCTGTCTGTGGTACCGTGAGTACTAGATAGGTTTATTATCGTTTGCTTCTGTGTGGAACTTTTAAACGTCAGATCGGTTCGGTTTGAACCGATCAGGTTTGTTAAAATAGTTTGTTCTGCTTTTTAGAGTGTGGTAACCGGTCCTTATCGGTTCTAAAAAAATGGATTTCATTACGTTTTTTTCCACGGCCCATAACATGGTCAGGAACTGATAAGGGTGTCTTGCCTGGCGGATTGCCGAAAAAGGGTGTTTGGTTAGGACTGGCCATGTCTGAGAAAACCAAGAGAAAAACCGGGCCCACTGGGTTTCAACACTGTAGTGTGTGTGGGGAAGCCTTTGCTAAGGCTGACCCCCACACCACCTGTGTTTATTGTCTGGGGTTTGACCACCTCGATTCAGTCTGCCAGATTTGTAAAAGTTTTCCCACAGCTACCCTGGAAAATAGAGTAGGTAGGCTGAGGGAAAGGGAGGCCAAAATGTCCGCTGACCCAGATGGCTAGCCCGGTTCGGTTCCAACCGAACCAGAAGGAGTGCCCTCTGACCAGGGCGAAACTTTTTCAGGCAAAAGGAGAACCGACTCTGAGGAGTCGGTTCCGGTTAAAAGAAAAAGAAGGGATAAGTCAGCTGGTTTGGATCCACAAGTTCTTTCTCCGACCACTGATGAAATAGCCAACGCGATAAGGATTGTTCAATCACTAACTCCAGTTCTGACCGAACCGGCACCATCGGTTAGGGGCTCGGTTCGGTCGGTTCCCCCGGTTCCGGATTATAATTTAGAGGAGTTTTATGAACTGGAGGAGGAGGAAGGAGAGGATGAGGATAGTGATGGTGATTATGAAAGTCTGGATGTGCCCATTGACCCGGACATCTCCCCAGACAGACCTTCAGGGGTTTCTCCTCCTAGGCTTTCTGAGTCCCCTTCCCACTTTATGTTTTACAAAAAGTGGCTGAAACTCTTCAGCTTCCTATGGAGGAAGCAGTAGAGGATCAAGAGAGCCTGATTATGTTGAGATGATGGACATCCCAGAGTCTGGAGGCTGTCTATTCCTCCATAAGTCTTTTGGGAAACAGACATTTAAAATTTTAAAGACTCCTAATTCTATACCTCCTGTGGACAGAAGAATGGACAAGAGGTATACTCTTTCAGGCTCAGATACGGAGTTCCTTTCCCAGCAATGCAGCCATGTTGGGGGTAGTGCAGGCTGCTGCCTGTGATAAGGCAAATATACCCTTGGCTTCACACCCCAGATAAGGACTCCAGGAGGATTGATGCCATGGCAAAGAAACAGTACATGGCAGCATCTTTGGGACTCAGGCAGGCTAATTAGATGGCCTCCACAGCTAGATACCAAAAGTCTAGATGGGACACTGTGATGGTTCTTGCTAAACAGGTCCCTGGCCAGCTTGCCAAGGAGCTGGAGCAGGTGGCTGCAGATGGTATTGAGGCATCCAAGGTGCAATTTCATGCTGCAGTGGACTCCAGTGATGTTTCATCTAGAGTCATGGCTACATCTGTGGCCCTGTAGGGATGGCTTGGCTCAGATGTACTAGCCTGTCACAGGATACCCAGACTAAGACCATGGATTTTCCTGCTGCTGGTAATTCTCTGTTTGGGGAGCAGACAAGAGAACTACATGAAGAAAATGGATGAGTACAGGACCACCTATATAGGAGTGCTCAGGCCAAGGAAAGGCGAGCCACTCCCCAGTGGCAGCATTCCAGGGGCAGGGGCAGGCCTTTTCATAGGCCTTCTACCAAGCCCAAGCCTCCTCTTCCACCTTTGCCCAGAGGGGGTTCTTCAGAGGGAGAGGCAGACGGGGTACAAGCAGGCCTGCTACCACCCATCAGCCTAAAGCCCCAACCAAACAGGCACCCTGATGGATTTGCCCGGGCCGATTCTCCACTACCCATAGGGGGCAGGCTGGCTTACTTTGTCCAGCACTGGATGTCTTTAACATCAGACAAATGGGTCCTGGAAGTAGTAAGCCAGGGACTGGTTCTCAACTTCAAACAATTTCCCAAGATGAGAACCAGGTTTTTTCCACCTGCAAATCCTTCAGAGGCCCTTGCCCTAGAGGCAGAGGTCTCTTCCTTCTTGGCTCTGAGAGCCATAGAAAGGGTTCCACCCCTACACAAGGGAAAAGGATTGTACTCCAGGTACTTCCTAACTCCGAAAAAGACAGGAGAATGGCGGCCCATCCTGGATCTCAGATATTTAAACCAGCACCTTTTAAAGTCAAAGTTCAAAATGGTGACTCTGGGAATAATTCTACCCTCTCTAAGGCCAGGGGACTGGCTAGTTTCCCTGGACCTCAAGGATACCTATTTCCACATTCTTATCAGATGCTCCCACAGAAAGTACCTCAGGTTCGAGTTGCCTTCAGGCCACTATCAATTCAGGGCAATGCCCTTTGGCCTAACACCAGCTCCAAGGGTGTTCACAAAATGCCTGGCAGTAGTGGTTGCTTTCCTAAGGAGAAAAAAAGATCTCCATTTTTCCATACCTGGACGACTGGCTCATAGTGGGTCACTCTCCAGACCAAGTCAAGTCACACCTACAGATAACTCAGCAGCTGCTCACTTCTGTAGGATTCCTTCTGAATCTTTTAAAGTCAGTTCTAGAGCCAGTGCAGCTCCTCACCTTCATGAGGGCAGAGCTGGATACAATAAGGGCAAGAGCCTTCCTTCCCTGGACAGGGCAAGGACCCTTGTTATACTGGCCTCTTCATTCACCCTCAGGTGTCTCGACCAGCAAGGCATTTCTGCAGCTCCTGGGCCACATGGCTGCCTCTATAGCAGTGGTCCAAGGGCAAGATTTCAGATGAGGGACATTCAGTTCCACTTAAGAGCCTTCTGGTCCCAGAGAAAAGATTCTCTGACCAAGCTAATCCCAGTGACTCGAACCTGATCCAGGCTTTGCAATGGTGGCAGGATCAGGACAACCTAAGGCAAGGAGTTCCCTTGTCACTCAACCTCATTCTCTAATCCTTACCACAGATGCCTCCCTCTTGGGCTGGGGAGCCCACTTGGGGATCTGACCACCCAAGGTTGTGGTCACCTCAAGAATCTCTGCTTCACATCAATCTTTTAGAACTCAGAGCAGTGTTTCTAGCACTTCAAGTTTTTTCCAAGTCTGTTCAGAACAAAGTAGTTCAGATCAGGACAGACAATACCACCACAATGTGGTACATCAACAAGCAAGGGGGCACTCGGTCTACAGCCTTGTGCACAGAGGCAATGAAGTTGTGGTCTCTGGCCTATTCCCTGAATACCTCTCTGATAGCAGTGCACCTCCCAGGGAAGGACAATGTCCTGCAGATGCTCTCAGCAGGATATCTCAGGGCCATCACGAATGGTCCCTAGATCCCCTGATTTTAAAGGTGATCTTCTCCAGATGGGGCACCCCACAGATAGATATTTTGGCAGCTCCAGACAATCACCAACTTCCTCTTTTTTGCTGCAGACCCCCAGTGTTGGGCTCAGTCCCCCTGGATGCCCTAGTTCTCAATTGGGAAGGGAGGCTCCTGTATACTTTCCCCTCCTTCCCTCTCCTGCTCAAGGTACTAGTCAAAATCAGGTCTCAACCCTGCAAAGTGATTCTAATTGCTCCAGACTGGGCCAGACAGCCCTGGTACCCTCTCTTGCTGTCCTTAGCAGTCCACCTTCCCCTGTCTCTTCCCAGGAATTACAACCTGTTAACATGTTCTCAGGGGAGGGTTTGGTATCCGAATCTCAAATCTCTCAATCTCAAGGCCTGGCTCTTGAAGAGTTAGAGTCTGCTGATTTGCATCTCTCTCAAGGTGTTCTGGATATTTTAAAGGCTTCTCGAAAGCCTTCCACCAGAAAGACTTACAACTCCAAATGGAAAAGGTTTACTATTTGGTGCTCTGGGAAGCATATTTCTCCAGAGTCTGCTGGGATGCCTACAGACCTTGACTATATGGTTCATCTTAATAGCTTGGGACTCAGACCAGCTACACTTAGGATGCATCTGGCAGCTGTCTCTGCCTTCTTGTCAGCAGGCAAGCACTCTTCCCTTTCAGCTCATCCTGTATTCTGTAAATTCTTCAAGGGACTGCTGCATACCAATCCTCCCTTCAGGGACTCTGCCCCTGCCTGGGACCTTAATGTTTGCATTGCTCAGCTTATGCAACCCCCTTTTGAGCCTTTGTCCTCAGCAGAGCCTAAGTACTTGACTTGGAAAACTGTGTTCTTGGTAGCCATTACTTCTGCCAGACGCATAAGTGAGTTACAGGCCCTGTCAGTGGAGCCTGATTTTATCTTTTTCCATAGAGATAAGATGGTCCTCAGGACTAGTAGGAAGTTTTTGCCTAAGGTGGTTTCAGATTTCCACCTTAACCAGTCTATGTCTCTTCTTATTTTCTTCACTGACCATTCCTTCTCTGGGGAGAGGAGGCTGCAAAGCCTGGATGTGAAAAGGGCCCTTGGCTACTACATAGAATGCACTAAGGGTCACAGGTTTGACTCCCTCCAACTGTTCCTCACTTATGGTGAGGTTGGTAAGGGAAAACCTGCCACTAAGAGATCTATTGCCAGGTGGATTGTCTCTTGTATACAATTTTGCTATGAAAAATTAGGTAGGATCCCACCCTCAGGCCTGAGGGCTCACTCTACCAGAGGTACAGCTGTTTCCCTGGCTGCTGCCAGGGATATTTCTATCTTAGAGATTTGTCAAGCAGCCACCTGGAAAACAGTACATACTTTCACCAAGCATTACTCTCTGGATATCCAGGCTAGGAGTGATGCTCAGTTTGGCACAGCAGTGCTCCAGAGCCTGTTCCCGAAGTAGGTTCTGTCCCTCCTCCATGGAGGTACTGCTTGGTAGTCTGCAATAGTCAGAATACAGCAAGACTTCATGTTGTTTGAAGAAAAATTACTCACCTTAGTAATGTTGTTTCTTCTAATGGAGTCTTGCTGTATTCTGACCTCCCTCCCTCTCAGAACCTGGGTTTTGGGATGTGAGTGGGCAGGAACAGTGTTGGCACCCTAGAGGTGCCCCCTTTCTCACCCTCTTATTTTTGGGTATGTGTTGTGTTTTGTTTTTGGGTTTCCTGACTTGAGTCTTTGCCTTGGAACCAAAAAACCTTTTTATTAGATTTAGTTGCCAGTTGGCTAGTGTAAGTTTACAGTTTCCACACAGGACGCCCAGTGAGTTTAGCTCATAAAGATATGGCGGTTTGGGTTCAAACAAAAACAGACAGAGTCTCAACCGAGCTCGAGCTCAGCGTTCCATGCCTTGCATGGAAAGTTAACTCTTTCCTCTCTGGGGCAGTTCAAAGGTTGGATATCACTGCAATAGTCAGAATACAGCAAGACTCCATTAGAAGAAACATTACTAAGGTGAGTAATTTTTTCTTAAGCACCAGCGAACCCTGTGGTCGCTGGGGGCCCCTTGATCATGGGGGGCCCCCAACCAGAACATTTTTTAAATATACCTCTGGTTTTACTGAAAATAAAATAACATTATGGGGTACAGTCAAACACATGGAGTGAAGGTGGGTTAATTGGGGGCGGGTCATAACTACACTAATCCTGCTGGGGGCCCCCAAAATCCTAAAGCCAGCCCTGCCTGGTCACTCAGAACCCCCTGTCATTTGTTTTCCTTTAAACAAACTGAAGCACAGAACTCCACCGCCACTAGCCACATATTAATCCAACCCAGGCCCACTGGGGGGTTTGCTTGCCTTCACAGTTTTAGAGCAAACAAGCAAAATTTTTACACCCCCCAATATAGTTCCTGGCTTCTTCCAAAAATCTCTTGTGTACTGTTGCACCCCCCCCTTCTCCAATCAAGTCTGGTGTGCAGTGTCACCCACCACCCACCCCACACACATACAAAATCGCTCCCTGGTGATGTCTTTTCAATGTAAACAAACAAAAAAAACCTTTATCTGTCCCTTTCCTAATTCTCAGTGTTACAGCACCCCCTCCCCCCCAATCCTTTTGTAAGTACAGTACTCCTTGGTGTATATACTGCATTCCTATCCATTTCCAAGTACTTGGTGTAGACACCAGCTAAGACTTGGAGAGGGGCTGAAAGTGGCTGTGGACTGGATTGACTGAAGTTAATGTGTTTCCGTGTCTCGGGTGGGGGTGTAACATTTCAGTTCATGAGTTCAGCACCTGTTAAGTTCAGTGCATTTTGTGTGGGGGGGCTAGGGTGTACCCTGCTGGACTGATATGGGCTTGGAAGTTGGATACAGCTTGCTGGGTGGGAGGGGGGTAAAGAGCAACATGGTGGGCTGGGGAGGGCCATGGAATCTGGGGAATTGAGCTAGGGGGCAACTTGCTGGACTGGGAGAAAGGGCAACATGCTGGATGGGGGGTAGAAACATAGAATTTGTCAGCAGATAAAGACTGCTTGCCCCCCCCAGTCTGCCCAGTTTTCGTATTGGCAGCACACTGTACTGTGGAGACTCTGGGGAGGGGGCTGGGATGCAACTTACTAGGCATGAGGGAAGGGGTAGCAAATTCTGTTTCAAATGGCCCCCAAAATGCACCAGAATGCACTAAATCCTGTTAAATTCTCTGGGAGCCTAGGTGACCCTCAGGCCCCTGGCCTGTAGTTTACGTTTTGAATCTTGTGTGTACAGTGTTATAAAGGCTTGTTACTCCACAGCATGACCACACAGTATGTATGCACAGCCAGAATCCAAACATTGTCCACGGTAAAGTATCACATTTTACTTGTTCCGAACTGCATCCTGAGTAGTTTTGCTTGTGTAACCACCCAGTCCCCTAGGGTTACTAGAATCCCATCAGTATCAGACCAAGTAGGTCGCTGGGCAGCCAGTAGGGAGTTTTTTGGAAGCTCTTTACGCATACCTCATCGTTTACTTAGCTAGACTTGGTGGAAAATGAGTGATGTCATTTAGAACTGTCGCAGCAGCATAAGCCTTTTAGTTCAGATGCAGGGGAAGCAGTTTAGAATCTTGAGAGTTCAGTGTGGAGTTCCAGTTTGGAAAGCGAAGAGGAAGGAGCTCTCTGTCCAGCAGAGAGCAAAGAGGTGCCTGCCAGCCTCCTGGGGCTAGGTCAAGGACCTCTGGTCATCATTTTCTCACCCTAGTGAGTGGAACAACAGTGAGCCTACAAGAAGTGGTGGAGACCTATACCAGTGGGACACCAGTGGATTCATTTCTTTTGAAATGTGAACAGAGATTGAGAAATCAGAGGTTTTAAGGGGCAACCCCCAGATGAACTGAAGATTGTCACAGCTACCCAGAAAAAGAGACTAAAAGAGTTTCTGGTAAAAGTTATGGATTTCAAGGAAGGAATGTGTCTTCAAATATAATCAGATGCCTGTAACAAAGGGAATACCAAACCGTAAGTACAGTAGCATTTAGTAAACATTTTTTGGATTGTCTGGTGGTGTATGTGCCCTATGTTGGCTAGATTACACTTCACGCAGGACCCAGTTTCACCACAAATATGTGCTGAAGTAATGTATCAACGTAAAGGATGTCTGTAGCAATCCAGGAGGGGTTGGGGAATCCAGAGTAGAGGATGCTTTTAGCAATCCAGGAGGGATTGAAGGATCCAGTTTGTGTAAAAGGAATGGCAGAGGCTGGCTAGGGCCAGGGTGGGCAGAACCTCCGCTTGAAGTCTCAGTCAGGGCTAACTGGTTCCCTGATAAGCACAGTTTGCCCTGCAGGTGTTAACATAGTCCATCTGGTCAGGATGCTTTAAAGTAAAGTGTGTGGCAACCCCCCCCCCCAATGCATAGACACTTGGTCAGAAATCCAGAGATCCCTAAGCAAAGGGGTGGATTATTCGTTTGCAAGAAAAGTTTGTGTTGGAATGTACAGTACTGCTTGTGTTATGTGAGGAAACAAAATGTTCTTGTACTGCAAGTGTTGTCATTTGTTTGGACAGTACAACCTTGGGGGACCACCCTAGTTCCTGCTTAACATCTTGTCAGAAAATAAGGCCATACAATACAGTACAATCCTAATTTATGGTTGTGAACAATCCATCTGTGAATCTGAGTGAAACGTTATGGGCCCCCCTCAGATAGGGAACACAGCATAGCCCTGGTACCTCTCTCCCAGACTCATAGTAAATATAAATGTTTTTGTGTGCCCTAACCCTTCCCCCCCACCTCTTAGATGTCCAAGTCAAGTATTTACCCTAATGCCAGGGGTGATGCTTATTTTCTGCCAACTTGTGGTTTGTTGCCTTGTCTGTGTAACGAGTTAGGGAGGTCCTGGTTGCAAGATGCATCTCTTGACCAGAGTAAGGGTTGCACTTGTTTAACTAAGATAGACAGACATCAAGAATCATATCTGGCATAAGAAAAATACAGCATGACAAAAAAAGATTGGCTCGACAATGAAAATAATCTCTGTTGTTGCAGCTTTATCCAGACAACATACTAACCACCTGTGTTAGAGCTAATTGCTGTCAAAGTGGGTCTGGCATTGAAGGCACGCACATTAGACCTCATTCTGAGTTGCAAAGTGAGGCAAATCTTGGTTGCAAAAACCACTCTGCAGCAATACTGAGTTTGTGACATTCTGAGCTGAGGTCAGTGAGGTTGTAAAAAAGTTATGTGTGAGCATCTCTGAATGCTAATAGCTCACAGGCAGCCCTCACAACCTGGTTCACAGATTGCAGCAGTCACACTGAAGTACTTCCTGCTAAAAGCAGGTGGTAACTCGATAAGCTTGCTTGCAGCCATGCAAGCCAGATGGTGGTAGAGTGGTCAGACGATCATATTGGGGAGGAAGTGAGATGGTGAACTTTGGACACAAGGGATGCCATGATTTGGAAGGGGTGATCTTCATTGCTAACTGGAGAATCAGTATTATGAACTGGAGGGGCTGCACTGCTAACTGTGAGGGCTAACAGGAAATGACATTAGCATATTGGGGGGCATAGATTGGGTGATGGGGATCAGGGCTGACTTGAATATGACTGGAAGCCAGTAGGCACCAGGGACTGCCTGGAAGATTGTGGGGGTAGGGTCCATGGAATGTTGGGATCATTGTGGGGTGGAAAGATGGGTTACTAGCAAGCAGGTACTGCTTGGAACATTGCGCGTGTGCGCGCACATATGTGTGTGTGTGTGTGTGTGTGCCAGTGTGCCATTGGACACAAGAGACTGCTTGGAACATTGCAGGGGTGTGGTGCCACCAGACAGCAGGAACTGCTTCAGATGACATTGTGCAGGTGGAAGGATGGGCTAGTGGACACCAAGAAAACACAGAAACCTAGAATTGTCAGAAGAAAAGGAAGGGTAGGGCCATCTAGTCTGCCCTATTTTCCCTGCCTGTTTCTACACCCTGGACCTATTTGGTCACAGGTGTCCCTCCCTCCTCCTTCTTTTTCTCTACTTATTATGCCCATGTGCCTATCCCATGTATGCTTGAAGCTCTCCACTGTCTTCGCCCCCACCACCTCTTCTGGCAGGCTGTTCCAGATGTCCACCACTCTTTCTGGGAGGAAGTATTTCCTCACATCCCTCTTGAATCCCCCCCCCCCCAAGCTTTATAACATGTCCCTGTGTTCTGGTGTTACTTGGAATATAACAGGTGGGGATGCCACTGGAAACTAGGGACTGCTTGGAACATTGCCAATGTGGGAGGGGGTACCTCTGGTACCACTGGGCATCATGGACTGCTTGGAACATTGCAGGGGTGCCACTTAGACACCGGGATTGCTTTAACAACTGTGCAGGTGGGGAGACAGGATATTACAGTCTACCATCATGACACGCACTGGGTGCAGGTCACAATGCTACTGTAAACAGTGCCACATCTGTGAGTAGTCACTGGGGATCATTGCTGTCCACAGTAGCAATTTTGAGTGATGGCACAACGGAGCTGCTGCCAAACCTCCAAATGTAAACAAGAATCAACCCCTTTATTTTGGTTTCAGGTTACAAAAACTACAGTAAGCCTGAAACATCTTTCCTGCAACATGGATGAGAGCCACGAGTTATTTCACAAAGCCCTCTATGGGTTTGCAGAAGGTAAAACTTCAAAGGATGCAAACTTCTCACCAAATCTGAAGGTTCCTTAGACTTATAATTTTCCTCCATAAATAGCACCACCAACATCTGTGTCTTGATTGATGTGTACCATGGGAGCACTTTTCAAAATGTAGTTTCAGCTTTTATGTTTATAAATACAATGGATTTCTTTGAAACATGAACTCAGAAAATTTCAGGCAGTGTAATCAGGACTCCTGCCTACAAAAATAAATGTGTGTCGTATACTACTATTTCCTGTTCATTTTTTGGCATTGCTGTTCATGTGATTCATTTTTAAAGGTTCACTCAGTTCTGTTTCTTAATTACTTTTTTACTTTGATTTTCACATAGTGAGTTGCTGTTGTGAGTCCTTTGTGCTTTTTGTTGCATTATTTGTTGGTAATATATAGATTTATCATTTAATTATGGTAGTAAGCCATAAAAAAAAATCCTTGTATTACATCTTCTCAAACTGATAATACAATCATTGACTACCGATAATACTATTGTTCAGAGCCTGTAATACTATAATTCGGAGCCCTGTATGATATTATCACTCAAATACAACAACGCAAGCACAAGCCTGCCTCCCACAGTAACCTGGTTGCCATGGTGCTAAAGCACGCCTTGTGACTGGCCACTTTTTGTCCTTGGGTGGGCAGAACACTTTTCAAAACATTTTTATTTTATTTAGTTTTTGTTGACCGGGTAAGTGCACTGGACAAATCCTGCCTATTTTCAGGCACAACGTGGGGGAAGGGGATACAGATGAATGCCAACTGACCTTGAGCCAGATTAAGCTGTTGGTGGTATTTTTTATTTTTTTCAGTGAATAAGGGAAATTTGGCCAGGACACCGGCGAAATTCCCCTACTCTTTTCAATAAGTGCTATGGGATCTTTAACATCCACCTGAACTACCACCAATTCAGGCAGATGGGACCTCAGTTTAACATCTCATCCAAAAGACGGCACCTCAGAAGTGCAGCATCCCTCGCCAGCACATGGCGTCAGTCTCTCTCTAGCTTAGCAAGAGCAATTCCCCTGCATCCTAGGATCAGCAAATTTTTTTTTTGTTTCTTTTTACATCTAAAGCACAATCTGGTTGATCCTGTTTTTACTCAGCACTGCAGTAAACTAACACGTAAGATGAGTTTTCAATGCACTGTTCCTGGTGCGAGTGAGTGGTCAGTGAAATTGTAGGACGCCCAATGTTGAGCGAGTGTACAGTGAACATGTCGGTCACCCCTTGTGGAGCTGAGGAATGTTTTAAAATCAGATCCCTAGATTACAAAAAAATAATAGATAACAGAGTGTCTGTACAAGGGAATAAAACCATCTTGAGGTTCTGAAGACATGGGAACCTCTCAAGCTTTGCTCTCGAGGTTCCTATCTCCCCAGAACCTCGTGATGGTATTATTCCCTTGTAACACACATGCTACTATCCATTATTCTACAGTATTTATTTACTTGTTGATGGGGTAGGTGCTGAGATCCAAGGACCTTCTCAGGCATGACCCGGGTCATGGAGGTGGCACTGGAGACGCAATACAACACTCTGAATACAATAGGAAGCACCGGGAAAATATAGAAACTGTAACAATAGATGTAAACAACAAACCAGGGAATAAGGTGAAAGTATTACACCCAGGAAAGTACAGAACTTAGAACAAATTGACATGATACACAGGACATAAAAAAATAAGAAAATATAACTTGCACTGCTATTCCTTCTTTGCTGATTATCATTTTTCCCACAACTCTTTTGTACAGTGCTTCAATCTTTTTGTGTCCAAATGAGTTGCAATATCAGATCAACTTTTTTCAAGGGCTTCTTCCACGTGTAGGTCTGCCAGCATTTCAATCATGACTGTTAATTTAACAATCAGAAAATGCAAAACCATTTTCAAAACAAATTAGGATGTAAAATGCTTCCGTTCTGTCTCCACCACTGACCAATAAAAGCAGGGCTGCATACACAGAGCTAAACAGAATGGCTAGAGTGGACACAGCATAGTCTGTCACACTTCGATGCCATATGCAAACCAGGTAGCATGCACAGCTTTGCAGTAGATTTACAGCAGAGGAACTTTCTGTCTCCACATTCCACACAGCTGTGCATACATCCTGCTCAGATTGGCAGCCATCTTGAACATGCTGGAGTGTCACCCTATGACTCTCAGAGTGCAGGCACAGTCAGCAGTCAAGCCATTTATTTAGCTATATGTGTGCTTTATGATGGCTATAGACATGCATGGCCAAAACAATGGTCACAAAAGGATGGAACCATTTCAAGCAGGAAGGGGAATCACACAACTAAGTTATGAATTTAAATAATTTACCATTACAGAAGCAGAAAGGATTAGGAGTGAAGTAAGGGGTAGGTCAAGGGTGGTGATCCTCTCCCTGAACAAGGCCTTGGTTAGACCATGCCTGAAGAGTTCCCAACACTGCAGTACAGACTGGACACAATAGAGATCCAGAGGGTTTAGCAGCAGGTAACACAGCTGATAGGACTTACCAGTAGTAGACAAGAGTTAAGAGGAAAGACCTGGCATAATCAAATTATTCATACGAACATACGAATGTGCCAGCAGAAACAGGCCACCCAGTCTATCTAAGTCTGCTCGAGTGTGCAGCTAGCAACCCCTAGTTTTGTTTACCCCGCCTTGTCATTCCACTGCCACCCCACCTCCTCCACCCTCACTCTCCCCGTTCCCTGTTCCCTGTCCCGTTCCCTGTCCCATGTTCCCTGTCCCATGTTCCCTGTTCCCTGTCCCGTTCCCTGTCCCATGTTCATTGTTCCCTGTCCCCTGTTCCCTGTCCCATGTTCCCTGTTCCCTGTCCCCTGTTCCCTGCCCCATGCCCTTTTAAAGCTGTTCATAGATTTACATGATGCCACCCATTCTAGTAGTGCGTTTCATTTTGCTACCACCCTCTCCGTGAAATAGTGTCTCCTCATTTCCTTCCTAAATCTTCCCCCCTCTATTCTTAGCCCATGCCCCCTGGTGTCCTTCCCACTTCTTAGCTTAAAGACCCCATCTGCCCCATCCTTATTGATTCCCCTCAGATACTTGAATGTCTCTATCATGTCCCCCTGTCTCTTCTATCCTCCAGGGTGTACACAGTCAGGTCTCCCAGCCTGCTCTCATACTCTCTCCTCTCCATTCCACATATCATCTTCATTGCCCTCTTCTGTACCCCCTCCAGTAACCTGATATCACGCTTCAGGTATGGCACACAATACTCCAAGTGCGGCCTTACCAGCAACCTGTAGAGGGGCAAGATCACCTCTCTTTGCCTGGATGAAAACCCCCTCACTATGCACCCCAGCATTTTGTTCACTCTTACAGCTGCTCTCCTGCACTGGGAACTGTTGTCCATGGCACCTGTTATCATTACTCCTAGGTCCTTCTCCTCCTCAGTGATCCCCAGCTTAACCCCCCCCCCAGCCAGTATTCTCTCCTTGGGTTCTTCACCCTGAAATGCATAACCTTATAGTTCTTTGCATTGAACCCCAGCTGCCACCTCTCTGACCACTCCTCTAGCTTGCTTAGGTCCCCCTGCAACTGCTTCCATCCCTCCCCTCCATCCACCACTGCTCCCATTTTGGTGTCATCTGCATACAGACTTACCTTGCTCACCTCCCCATGCACAATGTCTGATATGAAGAGCCCAAATAGTACTGGTCCAAGCACAGAGCCCTGTGGCACCCTGCTCATTACCAGCCTTGGAGTTGAGAGCTCCCCTCCCACCACCGCCTGTTGCAGCCTGCCACTCAGCCAGCTTGTAATCCAGTTTGTCATTTTTGCCCCTACCCCTACACCAGTTAGCTTCCCCCCAAGATGCCCATGAGGCACCGAATCGAAGGCCTTGCTGAAGTCCAAGTAAAGAACATCCGCCGCATGACCCTTATCCAGCTCACCTGTCACCCAGTCATAATATTGTATCAGGATGGTTTGACAAGACTTTCCAGAAACGAACCCATGCTGCCTCACATCCTGGAGGCCATTGTCCTCCAGGTATGACACCAGTCTTTCCTTTAGTATCATTTCCATGAGTTTGCACACAATGGAGGTGAGACTTACCGGATGATAATTACCCGGTTCATCCCTTGGTCCGCTATTGTGTAATGGTACTACATGTGCCATGCTCCAGTCCAGTGGCACACATCCTGACTCCATGAGGTGCTGTACAGATCTGCCGATATCTCTGCCATCTCCCTCAGCAACCTGGGGTGGATACCATCTGGTCCTGGTGCCTTGTCTACCCTCAGTCCCTCTAAGACTCTAACTCCTTCAATTCTTTCATCTGTTGCCTTCTCCCCCTGCCCCCACCCTCCCAGCCCATGGTGGTAGCGGTCTCCCTTTCTTATTGATTTATTTATTTATTGAATCTAGGAATTATTACCTTTGAGCCATGGCTCTTTACAAAGGTTCCACATCGGTAGGGTACAAACAAGGCAAAATTACATAAGAAAACAAACAAATTATGAAGCAGCATTAAACAGTATCCATGAACACTGAGCAAAAGGATTAATTCAGTGCTTCTACCTGTTCCACCCCCTTTTCCGTCCACCCCCCACCCTTTTTTATCCTCACTATTTTCTCCGTGGACTTCCTTTTCTCCCTGACGTATCTGAATAAGTCTCCCCCAGCCCCCTGTTAATTCCCTGCGCTAATCTTAGCTCCCTCTGGGCCTTGGCTTCTTTCACTTTTCTGGTCACCTCCCTGGACCATCTTGCATACTCCTCCCTGTCCCTTTCCTTCCCCATCCTCCTATACCTCTGGTGCGCCTCTCATTTTGCCCTCACCCCCTCCACCACCTCGCTGTTCAACCAGCATGGTTTTCTTGCTCTGCTCCTCTTACTCTGTGTCTTGGTACAGGTTTCCATTGCCTCTGTAATCCCCCATTTAATGATATCTCATTTCTGCTCCACATCAGTCTCCTGCCTTATGCACTCCAGTTTCCCTTTCAGTACTTCCCGCACCCTCCCAAAGTCCGCCCCCTGAAGTTTACCACCCGAGTTACTGATTTCTCTGGCTCCCCGCACATCGTGATATTAAACCACACCGTTTGGTGATCGCTATTGGGTCCTCCACCCTTATTTCCCTTACTGCCCTCCTATTCGACAATACCAGATCTAAAGTGTTCTTTTGCCTAGTAGGTACACTGACCATCTGTGTCAAGAGACCCTCCTGGATCACATCCAGGAGCACTTGCTCCCTAGCACTGGAGGTGACTGGAATGTTCCAGTCAACCCCTGGCAAGTTGAAATCCTCCCTGATGACCACCTTCCCTTTTCTACATACCTTTCTGATTTGTCCTCCTTATTCCCTGTCAAGCTCCTCGGACTAGGACAGTGGCCTGTATACCACCCCAAACCTCAGTTTCCTACCCCTTGAGTCTTGGAGCTGCAGCCAGATTGCCTCTGTTCTCCTTTCTTCCCCCTAGTCCCTTGTGCATTTGATCCCGCCCCTCATATAGACTGCCACCCCACCCCTCCTTATGGTCGTTTCTGTATAATGTGTACCCTGGGATTGCCAGATCCCAGTCCTGGTGCTCAGTTGCCCACATTTCTGTGACAGCTGCAATATCCACCCTCCATACTGCCAAGAGTGCCTGTAGCTCAGCGGATTTGTTGCCTAAACTTCTCGCATTCAGTAAGACTACCCTCCATCCTGCCCCCTTCCCTGCATTGCCCTCCATCTCCTCCCTTCTACTGCCTCCCTTTTCAGCCACCCCGAGTCCTTCCCTGCTAGCCTGGAGAGTAGGCTGTGACTCCATTCTATCGGATACCTGCCTACCCGCTGTCCACCTGCCACACCCCATCTAGTTTAAATCCACCTTTGTCACAATATACCTCCCCAGTCTTTGCTTTAATACCTCCTTCCTCTCCCCACTCAGGTGCAGCCTATCCCTTGCAAACATTGTTATTATCCCAGCTAGTACCCAGCTGCCCACAACCCCATACCCCTTAGTTCGATACCATTCTACCAACCATGCGTTCAACTCCCTAATCCTCTCCTTTCTCACTGTGCTTGCACAAGGTACTGGGAGTACCTCCAAGAAAGCCACAGACTCCCCACTCTCCTCGCACAACCTTCCCACTTCCTCAAGCCTCTCCCTTCTTACTTCCACCATTTCTCCCATTAGGTCATTTGTCCCCACATGTACCACAATGTATAGTTTCCTCCTACCCCTCCTTGCACACCTTAGGATTGCCTGTCCTGCCTTGTCTGCCTTTAATCCCAGTATGGACTCCACCCATATCCGACTGTGCCTCTCACCCTTACTACCCCATCTGATCCCCTTGAGTATGGAGTCCTCCAACAGCAGTACACCCCTCTCCTCTTTCCTTGTGCCCGTCGCCACCCCGCCACCCAGGTTCTCATTCCCGGGACCACTCAAGATGGTGCTTTTACCATTTGCCCCAGTGTCTTCCCACCTGCCCCTCTCAATTGAGACCCCTCCCCCTCCTCCTGTTTAACTGCCACCCTCCCTTTCCCTCCTCACCTCTCCGAGTATTATCTCTCCCCCTGCCACGCCATGCTCAATCTCTCTACTAGTAATGCCCCTCACTCTCTCTTCTTCGTGAGTACTATCCCTTGTGCAGTCTCCTCCTGCATCCTGTTCCCCATGTGTTGCTAGTACAGCAAACATGTTCCCTACCCTCTTTGCGTTACTATGTGTTTTCTCCTCCATCCTGCCTACTGCTGCTCTTTTGCTAGGCCCTACTGGAGTCCACCTTTTATCAGCTGGCTTCCTGTCTAGTTTGCCCCCCTCCCTTGACCCACTGTTCCTTCTCTGTGGTGCCCCCCCGATACTCTCAGATGCCAGCCCTCCTACCAACGCAACCCTCCCCTCACTCTTCAATCTCCCTAGCTCCCTGCCAAGCCACTGAACCTCTTCCTTGAGCCTCCTTAGCCTGTGGCATATTGGGCACCCTCCCAGCCTCCACAGTATGTTCATCCACATTGCTGCCCCACAACCATTGCACCCCACAATCCTACCCATGGCTCATCTACCTATACAGGACAGTGAAACACAGTTTATACTGGCTGCAGTTGTTTATGAACACAATTACACACCCACCAATAGCATTCCCAAGTCATACAAACACATACAGTCCAGAAATTAGATGTTTGCCCCAGGTCCTCTTTAGGACCCTCCCCCTGGATTTAAGTGGGGAAGACTACAAGGGGGACATGATCACAGGTTTTTGAGTACAAAGAGGCTAAACAGGATGGAGTATACAGAGACATCTGGGTCAGTGAGTGTAGCAGTACTAGAGGGTATGCCCTAAACCTGAAGCTGGTAGGCAGAATAAGGGGAGACATTAGAAAGCATTACTTCAAACAGAGGGTGGACAACATGCAGAATGGCCTACCTGGTAAAACTGTGGAAGCTAGCACTATTCAGGCTCTCAAAGCAAGATTAGACAGATTCCTGAGGGAGAATGGCATTAAGGGTTACACAGCATAAGTCGATAACCTTCCAGCTGTTAAGCTTGGATGTTTGCCCATACTCAAATTGGATATAGTCACTTGCCTGCGGCAGGAGGGCCAGACGTAGGGTCCTAAGTCCTTTCCACTATTACGATACTATATTAATATGTATTTTTACAAAGACAGACACATTATAGACAATACTATGACATTGTTGTAAGTAAGTGTGGTTGTACTTGAATTGTACAGTCATTTTAACTGCTTCACTTCCTTCCCTAACATATTTACTTAACTAAACCACCCTTCTACTTCTGTGTAAGCTGATGTGTACAAGTCAACTGGCGGTAGTTGTTTGCACCTGTTCACACAGGCTCAATAAAATCATATAATCATTCAATTAAGTCTTGCTGTCAGACAAAGGGTGAACTATAATTTATGGCAGTTGTGATGTGTACTGTCTCTTTAAAAACAAGCACAGACAGCCTCACCCACTCTGATGTCAGAGCATTAGCACTGGTCAACCTGCAGGGTATCCCTTCTGCAAAAACAAATCAGATTATATTTTCATCAACTCTGTTTCTACTGCACAGATAGGGAGGAGGGCTTTGCCGGCACAGCTTCCTCAGAGACAAATAATGAGACTAGCTCTCCCATTCTGGCATTCCTGGGATCTGCAGAATTCACAACAGACAAGTCAAGAGTGATGGTTGTACATTCAGGACAGAAGCAGATTGAGAATTCAGACAATGCAATGTCGAGCTCTGACACTGGAGACGAATTCAGTTTTAGAAAACCAAATGCCCTTAATTCAGCCAATGCTGTGAATTCCCTGAAGGACAAGGTAGAAGAGGTGAGCGGGTGTTATACGTGTTTGTTGCTTTGCGATGATGTGTGACTGTGTTGCTGTTTCCTTGCAAGCCCTAAAGTGGGTATAACTACCCTGTTGTTTGGATTCTGTTTTTTTTTTTTTTTTTTAGCCTGCTACATGATGGATTAGTATCCGATGGCAACTGGGTGGTTATCTTCTAATGCAACATAAATCCCTCCTTTGGCTTCAAGTGATTGGACTCTCTGCATATTATCAGAAATAGTCCTCCATCCTTATTGGTATTGCACTGCTGCCAATCATACTGGGAAAGTGCACAGGCTGACCTTCTGAAGTACAGCATTCCACTGTTTTTATTTTAATCGCTATGCTAACTGTAATTGCTAAATCCAGCATTTCAATTAAGTCACTAATAGCATACATACAAGGCATTTGTATACGTAAGAAAAATGCACAGATTAATCATGGCTGGAGTTGTCTGAGCTATGCTACATAGCAGTCATGGAAAACACACACATAAACCATGCTTTGTTTCAGCAGTCTAGCTCCGTAAACTGCATTTTATTTTACAAGCTGCTGCACTGCACAGCCCATCTGGCAGTAGTAGTTGTAGTAAGTGTTTACCGTAGGTGTAAGATTTGTTTCCATAAATGGATGAGAAACCAGGATGTAAACACATGTAAAAAAATGTACAAGAGTACTGCACTGTGTATGGATTCCTTAGTGGCTGAAGTGAGACAGCCCCTCCTCCTCTTCCAGCTGTGTACTGGGCTCTTGCACTTGTGGAGTGAGAGTTTCGGAAGGGCAGTATTTCAGCAACAGCTAACCGATACCTAGTGGTTGTGCTGATTTGCCCACAAGGCCTAAAGTCAACTATCAGCACTCTCCTTGATAATGATGCAATTACTGAGGGTGAGTTTTGAAACACATATTACATGACTTCTTCAATTCATACCAGTATTTTGTATAAGCTTAAAATGTCTGCTGTAAATGGCATATGTTTTTGGCTGTGGGGGAATTTACAATTCAGATTTGACCTCCCCCTTCAATAGTGAGAAAAAACATCCTCTTAAACAACCTTATTTACCCTAGCGCCTGTCTGCGCCTTCCCACTTGCCTTGAAAATGGAAATGAACTCTGAGAGCACAGGCTTGGTTTACAAGGTAATAACTGGACCTGGGGTAATAAACACTAGGTCCAAAGGCAAAGGTGTATATTAAGCCCCCTGGTCTGATTATTATCAAGGAAATCCAGACCACTATGACTGTTATCGCTATTATACTAAAAAGACTTTTTTTAAATGGACCGACATCTGTCTTTGTGATGCTGTAGCACGTCGGTGAGAAACCAGGAGCTGTTTTTCCCAGATGCACTGTAGCATTGCTGGGCATCTCTGATTTGTTTGTGCGTATTGAAGGGGGAGGACAGACTGGGCTTCCTGTCTGATTAGCCAAGTACAATCAATCAGAACCTACAGAGCCACTGCCCCATTATTGTGCTTAGCCAATCAAAACACTATCCAGTTATTGCAGAATAACTGGGCAATAACTCTGCATCCTGATTGGCTAAAAGGAATCTTTTCTAGTATAATACAGTTTTTATACACACAGGAATCCCAGCCGCCAAATGTTACCCTTTTTGGCACTATACAAACAGGTTCCATCCTGACACCAAATGCGAGTCAAAACCTATAGTGTCCCTTTGTATGGACTGTACCCTCCTCCCATAGTGTCCCTTTGTAGGGACTGTACCCTCCTTCCATAGTGTCCCTTTGTAGGGACTGTACCCTCCTCCCATAGTGTCCCTTTGTAGGGACTGTATCCTCCTCCCATAGTGTCCCTTTGTAGGGACGGTACCCTCCTCCCATAGTGTCCCTTTGTAGGGACGGTACCCTCCTCCCATAGTGTCCCTTTGTAGGGACTGTACCCTCCTCTCATAGTGTCCCTTTGTAGGGACTGTACCCTCCTCCCATAGTGTCCCTTTGTAGGGACTGTACCCTCCTCTCATAACCCCTGGACATCATTAGTGGGTCAAGTTACACCTCTGGTCAGAGCCTACTCTACTCTGTACTGCATTTATGAGATCTCCCACCTTGTTGTCCATTTAGGTTACTTATAGAATAATGGCTGGGTAGGTGGTTATAATGAGAATTTTAACACATGTGAAGTGTGGGATGCCATATAAACCCTGAGAGTAAAGCTCAAAGGGTTTATAAAAGCTTCCCACACTGAGGGTGTGTGTAAAATTTGAGTTTTACACACCTACCCAGCCTGTATTTTGTATAATTACTGGGGACTGTTTTTTTCACCACAGCAATTATATAAAATAAACAGATATCTACTGTGGAGCCGCAGACTGGTCTGGTTTCAACGCAGTCTGTGGTCATAAAGGGTGGTGGAAGAAATGTTTTTCTTTGTTTGTTTCTTTTTTTTTTTTTTTTAGTAGCCTCATTTAAAAGTTAACAAAGCATTTTGTAGCACAATAATTTTTTAAATATACTTGCCCCGAACTCCGAGTGGCAGTGAAGTGTCGAGCGGCAAGGAATTATGGCCAGCATAGAGGAAGGGAAGAACAGGTACTGGCGCATGCGGAGAACAAACAAAGCCCAGTACATGTCCATCATTATAACCAGCTGGTTATAACAGTGAATTACAACCCAGTTTCCCTTAGGGAAAAATCAGTCACCAGTAATTATAACACATTTTTACACAAACACCTTGTGACACCATGATGTCTGTATCAACAGGTGTGTAGGAGACAGCACAGCTGTAGGGACTCTCTTCTTTCTTGGACCTTTCCAGCTAAAGGCATCCAAGGGCCTTGATCTAGCTGGTCACAACTTCACTCTGGGCCCAGTCTCCAACTGGAGTTTGGAGGCAACCCTTGTGCTGGGCACCTCACTTGACCCTTAAACCTCTCACTGAATGGTGTGTTGGAAGCAGTGCAGCAGCTCATACTTCAGCCTACCCTCTGGCAGTGGTTGGCAATCACTCCAACCCCTTTGCCAGATGCAGTGGCTCCGATGTTCTTCCCTGCTTGAGATCTGTACATACTGTAGACTTATTTCCTACCTTAGTCTGCTGCCTCTCTCACCAGGTCTCTCTCTCTCTCTCTTCCTCAATTCAGCTGGTATCATCTCTCAGGCAGGGGTGTAACCAGGGATTTCAGATTTGCACTCCAAGTGGATTCACTGTTACCCCACCCCCCTTGTTAGGGTGAGCTACCCCACCACCCCATGTAGCCAGACAATATACAAATGTACACTAGGACTGTGTTTGTTGCCTCATTTGGCACAATAAATACAACTCTTGTATCTCATGACAATGGTTGTTGCGATGCTTGGGTAAATACAAATGCCATGCATTGTTCCCTAAGACACCCACATACCAGCCCAGAGCCTGTAAATTTGTATTGGTCTTGGGATGCAAAGACAGTATTAGTGACCAGTCCTTCTAGTTTCAACTCCTATGAATAAAATTACAGAAAGGTTCAGTATTTTCTTTGTTAGTTTTCGTGGAAAAAGGAAGCAGTTCAGATCCTATTTGCTACCCCCCTTAAATAAAATTGCACACGTTGGAGTGCTTGGAGTATGCCTGCCTACACCCATGCTCTCAGGCACAGGACAGCAATCACCTCCCCCCCCCGCCCCCAAGGTGAACATTCCATCTTTGGTGGGACCATACTGCGCACAGCCTACAAGCCTGTTAGGAACTTTCCCTGAAGGAAAGCCCCTCAAGGTACCCACACCCTCGTGGTGTCTCCCTTAGATACTCCTGTGAATAATCAAAGAACTATTCTAAATGCCCTCTGCTCCGACTCCAAAACCCTTGGACACTCCACAGCTGTCTTGATGCCTGTACATGGATGCTTCATTAGACAGCAAGGTTTGTTGGTCTCAGTCACTGGATCCATCAACAGCTGCTGCTGTTTGAGACCCTGGCCCCCACAGGCAGTCATGCAAGCAACCAGAGGCACGTTACCTTGAAGGCACACCTGGAATCCTCCTGTTACTCTGCCATTCTCCCACATACTCAGGCCTCCTAGGCTTCTCCCACCAGACTCCCTGTTAGAGGCTATACCATCGGTATTCTCCGGCCTGGCATCCTAGCAATCAACACCAATCCCCCTCTGGCAGGAGGGTGTTAGAAACATGTATCAGCAGAAAAGGACCAGTAGGCCCACCTAGTCTGCCCTATTTTTCCTGCCTGTTACCACACCCTGGACCCTGTTTGGTCACAGGTGTCCCTTCCACCTCCCTATGCTCATGAGTATAGGTGCTGACTACAGGGGGGCTGGGGGGCTGAAGCCCCTCCCCCAGGAGGTTCAAGTGAGGGCTCTGCCCCTCCCCCCGGGCTGGACTGGACCGTTTTCTTTTTTGTTTCTTTTTAATACTGCTACAACCCGTCCGTGTGTGTCTGCAATTTGCTGTGTCAGGCACAGTGACAGGCAGCCTGCTGGTGGTGGTGGGGGGGTTGACCTTAGCAGCCCACTTGGCGCTGACAACCGGCGGTATCTCTTGTTTTCTTTTATGAAAAGTTAAGGATTGGCGGTTTGATGCCGGCGGGCTCAGGCAGGGTGGCTGGTGTCGGTGTGGCATGCCATCGGTGTGTGTTAGGGCAGGAGGCGGGTGGTGGTGGGGTGTTCTCCCTCCCAACTCTCATGTCATGTGCCATGTGGCGCAGCACGTCTTTGGCACCAGTTTGTCTCCCAAAGAGCCACCATTTTGTGACTGTCAGCCGCCCTGGGCCTGGCCCTACCGCAAATTGCTTGCCTACCCTCAGCCACTCCTGTTCGGGCTGCTTCCCTTGGCCTTGCCTCCCTGGCTCCCTTCATCCTTCGCTCTGTCTCCCAGACCCCGACCCTGAGCCCTCCCCACCGCAGCAGCAGGCACAGCAAGAGAGGACCGTCACCCAGCTGCATCACAACAGCAGCACCCACCCACCCTCCTTTCCTGTCATCGGGACTCGCCGCTTGGGACTCGGGAGAGAAGGGAAAACAGCAGCGCAGCAGTCACACCATCGCACTCCTGGCCCAGCCAGACCAGGCAGAGCATCAGCAGCCTCCCCGGTGCTCCATGTTCACCTGAGCAGGCCACGGAGAGAAAGGTCGGGGCTGGCCGGTCACACCTGCCTTTGTGCTTTGGTACTGGTAGTAGGAAACAATGCACCAACATGGCTGTCTGAATGAATTTACAAGCATGCTCTCATTCATTCATTTCTAAAATAAAGAGATTACAGCCCTGAACAAAAGTTGAATGGAGACCGGATCCCTTTGTCCCATTAATCCATTCCACATTGACCCTCCTTTAGTAAGTCCCACCCTGAGAGCCCACTCCCTGCCCATTTTTTAAAAAGCAGTGATGAGTTATGCATAATCCTCCAGGCTTGTTCTGATATTTTATTTTTGGAAATGGGAAGGTGAGGGTGAGAGGGTGAGGCGAGCCAGTGTGCCAAGTCTTAAGGTTTAACTGAGTCCGAACCCAAGTTGTACAGTAGCTGGTTTAAAATGCCTATAAGCACATTTGAAAAGGCAATTGTGTTATGCTGTTAGATGATGGACCAATTCGCCATGTACCAAAATGCATAACAGTGGCCCTTTCAAATACAATTGGAGCACATGGCTGCAATGTGTAATTTGCACTTTCATAATTGTAAAGAATAATTTATTGATTGATTTGTTTCATGGTGAGTTGTATGATCCTTCACATTATGATAAGTGATATATGGTAATGTATTACTGTGGCTTTGACTTTACTGACATTGGCCTATCGGGTAACACCCTTTCTTAATCACTGCTTATGTGATGAGGTTTTATGTCATTTAGATTGCATTTTCTGAACTACTGTATTTCAGAGCTGCTATTTGCTTCCAGAATATTTAGCACTGAGCATTCAACTCATAATCCATTTAAACCAAAACTGGTGGGTTCCACATATAAGCTGTCTGTCATTTACCTACTGCACTGCTTAAATCAGCAGCAAGTTATGGTTCCTGTTCAGTTTATCAATACTTTCTGGTCCCCAGTTTCAAATCTTTTAAAGTGCTTTAGCTTTTCTATTTAGTCAGAGTTCTGTATGATTTTTGAAAGGGATCTGCTGTGGGATTGAAGTCTTGAATAGCCACAGTCATTTTAGAGACACTCTGCTTGTTCTTCCCAGTAATTAGAAGTGGAGGTTGTGGGAATCAAACACAGGTCTGCTCCACTCTCCTGGATATACCAAGCTCATTTAAGACTCATTACTCTAACCTCTAGACTATACTGCCAGCCAGTGCAAAGCAGTTGAGAGGTACGACTGAGTGAGGAGAATATTTTGGATCCAGAGTGTTCTCCTGTGTTACCTACAGGAGGTGGCAGGAAAGCAGGGAAAGAAGGGAGGACAAAGCAGGGGGCAAAATTTGGTATGGTAATGTGAGGTACTTGGCTCTGTTGTTTTGTTAGCAGTTACATACTGTAGATTTCTGTGATTATTACCTATAGAGGGTAGTAGGGAAATTAACTGGATACCCCCTCTGATGTTTGTGGGGTTGGGGGTCCCCTCAAGGGCAATAATCCAAGATGGGGAGAGGTTTAAACATTGCAGAAAAAAAAAAAAGAAAAAGCATTTTTATGATTTTTTTTTTTAATGTTCATCCACCACGGCGCATGCCGTACTAGTACTGCAGGTCACTGTGTCACTGAGTAGCATGGATTATCAAAAGCAGGCTGTCAACAAAATTGGTATAATGTACACATGACACATGACGCACTGATCCGAAGTATTATCACCACAGCCTATCAGCTGCATTATTTCCGGTGTGCAAAGTGTTATGATGTGGGTCATTTTTTTTTTTTTACTTTCTTGCTGTTTATGTTGTCCATACCTAAGGCCCCTAGAGTTCTGCGGCCGCAGAATTTTGCGCAGAACTTGCAATCTACCGCAGAACTTCTGCGGTGCTGCAGAATTCACTCTTCTTGGTGAGTTTTTATTAATATTTCTGTTTATCTATAGAATCCGTTTCCCTTCCCCTTTTTATATCCAAAACCCCCCTATATGCTCAGAACGTGATGATATCATTCCTATAACATCATACATTAGCTAATGAAATGGCTGCATTCTGCAACAGAAATGCACAGTCACTTATCTACCACAGCTCCCACTGCCAGAGACGGTGGCACAGCACATCATGCATGGTGATAGTTGTTCAACCTGCACTACAGCCTAATACAATTTTCAGTCTTACATTATTGCACTGGGGCCAACTTAAACAAAACCTTGTCAATAGCACAGACCTGTTAAGTCCATACCTCACTTTGTACAAACTTATTTGTGCCTTTAAGGTATAGAGATGCCATCTGAAATGAATAACTGGTAAAATGAATTTAACTGTCATTTTAAGAAAAATAAAGTAATTATGCCCAGAAAAGTGAAATATAATAATGTGTGAGACCTGTTAAATAAATAATTGCACTGTATGCATTTTGCCAGGGTTATTGATTACATATTGTCATTGGTTGATAGAATCACCTAAAAGTTATGGAGAAATGTTGTGTGCAGGGTCAGCTGTTGGGCCAGAGGGTAGCATGCTGTGTTTCCATGCCGGCAACTCAGGTTCAGAGATTAGCTCTGGGAGCTGGCTGAGCAGCACAAGGATTGGTGGAACACATCACTGCTCGGAGCCTGGGAAGGTATGGTACAGTGTTCTGTCACATGGTGGACACATTGTGATGAACTGGAGAGCACTATCTCACTATTGGTTCACATGCATGTCATGGCCTGTTGCTGTTATGCAGTGTGTCAGGGAAAGCAGGTTGACATGAAAAATGAGTTTTGCAATAACTCCTCTATTCCATTTCCAATGGGACTTGTATGAATGAGGATGCAAGTTCATGGGGAAAAAAAAAAAATATATATATACACACACACACAGTATCTCTCTCACCACACACACACACACACACACACACACATATTTGTATGTATGTTACAGTTTGCGTATAAATATATAAGTGATACACAGTGGGGATCTCATGAGTGGTGTAGAAAGCACATAAAAATATATAAGTGACAGACAGTGGAACTCTCATTAATGGGATAGATATCACGCATATAGAAATACATTATTTATCACATAAGATCCCCTCTGCATATCTCATTTATGCAACAGGCTAGGACCTTAAGGGAGAGACATTTGTTTTGCTTTTTTAGGCATAAAATTATTTTTATAAGTCTGTTATCTTTTGAACTAGTGTTACTGTCAGTGTCAGTGGCTCAGTAGGTAGCACACTCGCCTCTGAGGCTGGGAGATCAGAGGGCTGTGGGTTCAGTTCCCACATCTGGCACTTGGGTTAATATCCCAGTACTGACACTGTAATGCAGCATGAGAGGGGTGCTGCATTTCTGAGGTGCTGTCTTTCGGATGAGACGTTAAACCGAGGTCCCATCTGCCTGGATTGGTGGTAGTTCAGGTGGATGTTAAAGATCCCATGGCACTTATCGAAAAGAGTAGGAGAATTTCCCCGTTGTCCTGGCCAAATTTCCCTCATTCACTAAAAGTACCACCAACAGCGTAATCTGGTTCAAGGTCAGTTGGCATTCATCTGTATCCCCCACCCCTGGGTCGTGCCTGAAAATAGGCAGGATTTGTCTAGTGCACTTACCCGGTCAACAAAAGCTTAATAAATAAATAATAAATACTGTGCTTTCCACCACCCTGATTGCTATAACCACTGCCATGAAAGTGAAGTCAGGATGACAAACTGACACTGTGATGTGGTTGTTTGTTAGTGCTGCAGAACTTCCGCAGAAATTACAAACCACTGCCACAGAAGTTCTGTGGCAAATGGTAGTCTTGCCGCAGAACTTGGTCCCACTGTGCCGCAGAAAAGTAGGGGCCCTGTGATGGACCATACCTCATCTACTGCAGTTGAAATCCTGAAATGTATCCGTTGGTGTAACCAGGCCCTTGCTCTTTACTTTTGTTAGTGTCTGTGTCTCAGTCACTGCTCCCCCCCCCCCCACCCTCACCCCATATTGTTGCAGTGCCTTTCTAGAATAAAGATTTACAGCTGACAAATAATGTGAACACTCATAAGAAAGGCAAATGGGCAGCCTATCTGTCTCAGAGCATTATTAATCTGCTGTCTGTATAGGCACCCTGGGAGTATGATCTAAAACAACCCACATATTTTGCTAGCATAACCTGCAGCATACACCTGTGGTTACCTGGCATCATGCAGTGTACATATTTTAGTTTGGGGGGGGAGTGGGTGAGTTACATCACTTGTGTCTGCACAGCTTGCTGGGGAGTGGGTCAAGGTGGTGAGTGACAACACAAGAAGCTATGCCAGTAGCTGGGGAGGGGATCAGGGTGGGTAAGTGACACCACTAGTGTCTGCAACACTTGCTGGGGGGGGGGAATCAAGGTGGTGAGTGACCCTATCAGAGGCTACGCAAGTAGCTGAGGGGACAAGGTGGGTGAGTGACACCATCAGTGTCTGCAACATATGCTGGGCAGTAGGTCAAGGTGGTGAGTGACAACAAAATACAAGCAAATTTGGGTAATGTGCTGGCATTGAAATGGTGCTTATTATGCTGTGCTGTCTCTTCAGTAAACCCCCTCCAAAATGCACCACAGAGTACTGTAAACACTAGAGCTTTTGGGGCCCCTGGCCATTTCTTGAGCCCCTTCCCCCCCCCGGCAAAAGTAAAAGTCGGCTCCTATGCTCATGAGCATATACTGCACATGCTTGAAGCTCCCAACTATCTTCACCCCCACCATCTCCTCTAGTAGGCTGTTCTAGGTGTTCACCACCCTTTCCACGAAGAAGTATTTCCTTGCATCTCTCTAACTCCCCCTTCCCCCCAGATTCTTAGCAAGCCTCATGTTCTGGTGCTCCTCCTCCTCTGAAAGAGACCCCCCCCACACACACACATCGTTTACTCCCATGAGGTACTTATAGATCTCAACCATATCCCGTCTCTCTTCTCTCCTCCAACAAGTATAAGGTGAGCTCCTGCAGGCTCTCTCTTCTCCTATGGTTTCTCATGCAACCCCTGCACCATTTTGGTGGCCCTCCTATGAACTGCTTCTACCCTGTCAATGTTCTTGCAGAGATACAACCTCCAGAACTGGACTCAGTACTCCAGGTAGGATCTCACTAGGAGCGATACAGTGGCAACACCACCTCCCTTCTCCTGCTAGAAATCTCCTTCCCTATGCAGCTCAGCATCCAGCTAGCCTTGCCAACCATCTTGTCACAGTGCCCTGACACCTTGAGATCATCAGATATCACTTCCCCAAGGTCTCTGTCTTGCTTGGTGACTGTAAGTACCACCCCATCCTATACACAGCCCCCAGATTCCCCACCCCAGGTTCGTGACTTTATATTTTGTGGCACTGAAACACAGCTTCCAGAGCCAGCCCATCGGCACAGTCGTAGTGCTACCACTCGCGATGCCATGACCCAAGTTTGGTAGGGGACTCAGGTTCATCAGGGGCTGGCCAGGGGAGGAGGACTGAACATTCCGCAGGATGCTCTCCTCCTCCTCTGGGGAGGGAGGGTTGCTGTTCCTGCTGCTATACTGCTACTTGAGTGACCACAGGTGGTGGTGGTACAGTGCCTGTTTTCCCCTTGATCTCCCTGAGAGCTGTCATCCTCAGGCAGGGAGACCAACCTCAGACAAATGGCCCCTGCATGCCGGGATGACAGAGTGCCCGGCACCGTCTAGGATCTCCCCCTGCCTGTTGCATGGTGAAGGCTTCCCAATGGCACATGGAAGTTCGGGGGGCCCCCTCATCCCAACCTGGGGGGTAAACCATGGCTCCATAGGGGAAGGCTGGTACACCGGAGACAGGTAAGAGAGGATAACAGTCAACTGCATGCCTTGGCAACTCCTGAAGGAGTTGGCATGCAGGTGGTGGGGGATAAAAACATGAAATAAAAAGAAGAAAGAAACACAGCTGGCACCCCTTAGATCACTCTTCTAGTTTCCCCAGATCCCTTTGTATTCCCTCCACACCCTCCTGGGTGTTCATCTTGTTACAGATTTTTGAAGTGATGCACCTTCCACTCTAGTTCCTCAGCAATGTCACTTATGAGAATATTCTACATATGTGTGGGTGTCAAAATAAAGGGTGCCCTTACATAAGCACCACCCAAAAACTGCATCATCAGTGAGGCTGTATGTCAGAACCATCAGGCTGTAGTTCTTTCTTGTGGTATGCTGCTCTCCCCACCCCCATGTAATGGAGCACCGAGGAGGGGGGGGTAACTAATGATGGAGAAAGGAATTTAGTTTGTCCAGTGTAATGCTGTTAATAATACACTGTACGGTAGATCTCAAAGCACTGTACAAGTAGTGAACAGCTGTATGAGCCATCAGGCAAGCACCGGGTGGCTAAAAGAGACTGGGGCTTAAGAGAAGCTTAACTGAAGCACAAAGGAGGAGAGGAGGCTAAGCACAGGGTGGGGGTTAAGTGACTTGCTCAAGGTCACGCAGTCTGTAAGTGGCACAGATGAGATTCATACTTGGGGTTCAAGTTAACAGCTCTGTGCTCTAACCACTAGGCTACATTGCTGTGATGGAGGATAGGGGCACAAGTGTGTGACCTTCCTGAAGTTTGGGCTATTCTTTTTTTTTTTTTTTTTTATTAATGAGAAATGTGACTGGTGTCAGCAAACCCTTACAAAAGTGAAGGGAAGGGGACAGGGCAGGGTGGGGGCACACATTGTTATGTCTCAGAATACAATTACCATTTCATTCACTTGGCATTTATCTTCTGTCACCCGTTGCCCACCCCTTGCTAGCCCCTATCTAGATGCACCCCCCAACCTTGTCACCCACCATCCCTGTGACCTACCCTATTTTTCCCATGACTTCCCCCTTGTGGCAGGATTGGAGGGGCTTGCTCCTTCACAGCAGGATTCAGATAGTGGTCAGTTGGTGGGGCCAAGCCTGTTGGGGGGGGGGCATCCTTCATCCTGATGCGGCAAGGGAGGTTTTCCTCCAGTTTGTCCTAAGGCATCATCGTGCAATGATGCGGGGCATCCATTGACGTCCCAGACCTGCTGACTGCTGATAAAGTGGCGTATCACCTTCAAGGTCAGTTTACTAACTATTAAGTCTTGCATGGACTGGGTCCTGTCTACCTGTGTGCTTTACTGTCTCCTTACCAAACCTTACCTCCCTCTGCACCTCTGAGGTGGGCCTCCTAGCCATGCCAATGGTAAGGTTGAAATCTTCTGGTGATAGGGCCTTCTTATATGCTGGTTCTGCCCTTTGGAATAGGCTTCCCAGGGCTTTGAGAGCCACCCCCTCCATCAGATGCCTTTAAAAAAGGCCTGAAATCCTTAATCTTTCAGGAGGTTTACGGCACTATGTAATACTCTGTTAAAAATTCTCCTACTGACTAGTTTTGCACTATTACTTTAAAATATTTTGTTTATAATTATTTGTTCATTTTAATCATGGTTGTTCATAGTGAATGCTTTACTTTTTGTAATGTTTGTTTATGCTTTAAGTGCTCAGAGCACTTGGGATTGGGTGCTGTATAAAATGTACTACTATACCCTTCTGCACTTTCTGTCTGCTTTGATATCCAGCCACTACTAGGTGTCAGGTGCATTGTGGAAAGCCTGACCACCCCACCCAGGAAGAGGAGAACTCCCTCTTATGTTTAATCCCCCCCCCGATGACCCCCAGTGACTCAAGTTTGTTCTTGAACCTGGGTCACTACCATAGTAGGAATTAGTGCTACTGGGCCAGCTTATAATTAGATTGAGGGGTTGGTTAAGTTACGATGTGAGTGGGACAGACAGAGTACACAGGTCTCTGTCTCGGGGCAGCAAAAGTAGAAACGTCCTTATCTGAATGTTCCCAAATGTTAAACCTCCAAACCCAACTATCTGGACCCATGCACACCCATAGTCTAGGTCATGCATGATGCACAATATTATTTCAGTTAAAAAAAATGAGTGCAAAATAATTGTAATATATATCATTCCTAACAGCTAAGTGTTGGATTTCATGTTTTTGTTATAGAGCTGCTGATACCTCAAAGAAATCTTTGAAAAACTTAACATTTAGGTAAAATTGGTATACTGCCCTGACTGCGACACTTTGACATCTACCAACACTACAGCGACTACAGGGCCAAGTCACTGTAGTGTTGGCGCTGGACCTCGGCACTTGTTTTCTGGGGTCTTGCACTCACTCCTAATCGCTCCAACTCGGAGTTGATATCTAGTGGGGAGTGCAGGGCATCGCTCCCTGCGTGGGGGGTTGGGTGGAATCTCAAGAAAACTTGCAAGCAGTAAGAATTTATGCTGACTGTAAATGTGGCTTCCATATAAAGGTTTTGGTTGTACGATCGCTCGACAAGATTTTTGTCAATGACCGGTCGTGGATCCGGTAAAATTCAGCTTGTATTCCATATATATATTCTACTGATTTTTCCTCATTATTTATTACTGAGGACATTTGCATGAATGCATGATCGTTATCCCTTACAGTTCATCTGCCACTCTAGTTGACTCCTTACTTCAAGTCATAATCCTGTGTTGTGACATCACAAGCTGTCGCCATGGGAGTAACTGTGATGTCACAAGCAGTGCATTATGACCTCAGGTAGGAAGAAAGCAACAGGAATACATAAAATCTTCAGGAGCAAAGAACCTGTTTTCATGCAAATGTCCTCAGTTATAAATAATGGAGAGGAGAAATGTAGAGCTAATGTGAAATACATGATGAACATGGCCTAAATATTATGTTTTGTTAAAGTTCTCTTTGAAGCATCAGCTGCTCTTAAATGCAGTGTAATACAGGAAAAATTGATATCAATGCATTTTTTTTCCTCACTTCCTCCATGTCTCCCCCTGTTGGCCTCTCCTTCAGGACATCAATAGTTTTTTGTCCCTCCTACCACTCGCTCACGCCTCCACCCATAGCTACCATACCCCATCTCAGATGGCAGCCACCCTTGGGGTAATCTGGTGTAACCCTTCACCGGATGGGTCCTCCTCCAAGGAGAAAGGCGCCGGTAGGGGCTGGCCAGTGCAACTACTTGGCCCCTCAAGTGCTGCTGAGGTGGTCTCTGGGGCCTGACCAGGGCACTCGTGGCAGTGGAGGGGACTAGATGGCCATCATCTGGTCAAGCAGAGGAGAGCTTTTTCCCTTTTCTCTTGGGGGCACGATCTAGCATGATGTCAAAGCATATGCCAATGTCTGCCACGCCCTCCTGTAGTCAGACAGTTTGTGGACATGCTGTACCTCCGGTCTCCACAGGGAGTCAGCAGTCGCCAAATCACCCCGGAGAAGTCGAGCAATCGTCGGACACTCCAGCCTTCTCCCCCTGACTGGCCCTCCAGCAACCCAAGTCCATTCCTGAACCTGGGTCGTAAGTGGATATCTAACCACTGCATCAGTGGGCCAGCATATTAATGCATTTTGAAGGCATGCAAGTTAGTATATGGGGAACCCGATTCTTGGTTGCGGTTGGTACTTACTTTTGCTGGTAATCAAGAAGGCTTTTTCTCTGAGGAGATAGCAAGAGATATGAGAGCACCAGTCTCCCATTTGGAAGTTGTGCACTGCAGTGATTAGGGAGCAGTAATCTGGCAGACAATGGCTGCAAGGAAAGTCATAACCACTGCAGTCTGTCATAGAAGGTGTCACTGCAGAGTGAAATCTGCTTGCAGAATATTGCAGTCATGAATACCTACATGTTCATTAAACATCTTTTTGTATTTTCTACAGTTTTCTGAAGTAGTCTCCCTTAATGTGGGCGGTATGTATTACACCACAAGGCTGTCCACCCTGAGGCGTTTTGAAGATTCTATGTTGGCCGCTATGTTTAGTGGAAGGCATCGCATTCCAAAGGACGCTGAAGGGCGGTACTTCATTGACCGGGATGGAACATACTTTGGGTATGCATGTGTTTTACCTTCAAGCTGTAATATTAATAACTTAAAAAGCAATGACAATACAGCTAAATACTAGTTAGTTACGTTTCACATGATTATCCTGATGATATCAGTATGATGCTAATAGTTTTATTGAACAAGCAGTATCTGTGAAGCCAACAGGTTGCTGTTTTTTTTTCTTTTTATTTATAGCATTTTATCACGTACAGTACATGAGATTTTAAATATTTTGTCACCAGCTGATTTGCTTATTTGAGTTTGCCACGGAAGAATGGCCAGGCAGTTTAAACTTTAGAGAACTGGGCTCAGTAAGTTGATTATACTGAATTCGCAGCGGAGCATATCCAGATCTGGTTTGTTGTATGCTTTTTATTCTGATGCAACATAGCAGAGCTTTTGCCATTTTACATCTCCATGGGCAGAAAGTGGGGCTGCAGTCATCTAGTGAGTCAGACTACAGACACTATATTCCTGAGCTTGAGATTCGATCAAATGAATGTGTGACCCCTTTACAACCTCGTTGCTAAGGTTTGTTGTGTTGATCATTTGTGTCAGGGGGTTCTCGGCTGCTCAGTCCTTGGCTGCACCATGTGAGGAGCTATGCCAGTGAGTGTTAAAGCCCCCCAGCATTATGTTTCGGCATTTAGAGTGAGGGTGTGTAGGGGTTTGGAGACATAGCATAGAGAGGATTTGGGGGTATTTGGTGGTCTGTGGACACAGCATAAATGAAGATAACCAATTGCCAAGAGTGCCTTAAGGTAATGATTACAGGGGTTGGCCCCACTTTACATTTTAGGAGGTTAAGCTTTATGTACTGTTCAGGCTGCTGGAATATTGGAAAGACACAGTATAAAATCTCAAGTCAAGTTATGAAGAGAAGCTGGAGAAATGGGGGTTGTATGCACCTGAGCTGAAGTGGAATTTGATAGAGGTGTTCAAAATAACACCAAAACCTGAGCGTAAAATTAGATAATTTACTTCCACCTCTAAGTACTTCAAGAACAAAAGAATGTAATCTCACAAAACAAACTAAATGCATAAAAAGGGAGATCAGAAGAAACATTCTCACACAGGTGGTCATTCGGATATGGAATACTTTGTTGCAAAAGACTGTGAATTCTGAATCAAATACAATATTCAAAGATAGCTTAACAATTGCTTTAAAATGAAGACTATAAAAGGGTGTTAGTGTAGATATGGAAAATGGGATTAATGTAAAATGGACCCAAGGGGGTTTAACTACGGCAGATGCAAAAATGACCAAATAGCCTTCTGTGCTAACATTTCAGTGATTCTAAAGCATCCTGTTTGATAAATCTGTAAGGAGGCAATGTACTTTTTTAAGATTCACTAAAAGATGTTACTGTCCGTAATTGAGTCACTTTATCCCGTTATATGCCCGTGAGTTGTGAGTATGCCATGCTAATTTATTGCCACAATGAAGTGATACATGGCATATCAGTAAGTTCTTACCAGGTGCAAGTCTGTTATTTGTCTTAAATGATGTTAAGTTGTCTACACAGCTGCATATATAATCCAATTTTTAAAAAAGAACTATGTCATTCTTTTTTGATAGCGATGTCCTTAATTTTCTACGAAATGGTGACCTGCCTCCAAGGGAACGTGTACGATCAGTTTACAGAGAAGCCCAGTATTATTCCATAGGACCACTGCAGGACACTCTAGAAGAAGTTCAGCCTCTCACAGGAGAAAAAGTTAGACAAGCTTTCTTAGATCTAATGCCGTATTACAAAGGTAACACTGGCTATAATATTCCTAGACTTCACTGGGCATATTGGCTAGATGCCACATTAATAATCAAGTGTACTATCAATTTGCAGTGTCTATTGAGAAATGTCTATTTAGACAGGTAATTTGTCCTCAGGATGAGTCAGTTGTTAAGCATCATGACATAGAGGGAGACATTGCTAGCATTGTCAAAATGTTAAACACTCCCTTTTTCAAATCCTATACCACATGCTTAATCCATCTCGGTGGCAAAATGAGTAATTATTTGGCATTTAACTAATGCTACAATAGCCACTCAGATCATGCTGTTAATAACAGAATGTTCCAGTTGATTGTTTTGCATATCTAATGCAACAGTTATAGTGTACAATGAGAGTTTGTTCTGCATGGATTTCCATGCCAGCTGAAACCTTGTTGTATCACAGTTAAAAGGTTATGGAACACAGTTGTACCCTTCTGTGGCACAAGGTTCCAACCGATCAGAAACCCTGAAGGCAGGCTAGGCAGTTGCTGTTTTTCACGGTGCTGTCGCATACACAGCAATCGGTTCTAGTTCTGAACTGAAACTGCTGGCACATATGCCACTGCTGTGGAAGCACTATGAAAGCACTTTTGTTGTTGTGCCTTTTTTTTTTTTCTTATAAAAACTAAACAAACTATACAATATAAAAAATAGTGGTTGGGCAACCTCTTGCCCAACCAGCTTGTGCTGCCAGCTTTGGCTTCTGATTACACTGAACTGCTTTCGTTTTGTTCTTGGGGTCTGATATACTCAGAACCCCACTGTGGCAGCAGAGGCTGGTTGTGCTTGGTTGCCCAACCAGTATTCCCTACGTTCAGCATGACAGTGTGCATTTGAGACCGTCATAGACTGTACTGAAAAAAAATCCTTTGGCAGACTGCCCCTATACTGACTATGCTGATCACGTGGTGTACTTATACTTGTTTGTGCAATAATTTAAATTATTATTGATGTGCTATAGTAAAACTAAAAATACCTGTTAAGCAGCAGCCATTGCTCTGGTGGGCTTCAGAACCTGATAACACCCTCACACTGGAAGCTCAACACCTAAACCACAGGTACAGCTTGGATGCCGAACAACCAGTAAATGATAATAAATTCTGCTAGACCTGTCATCATTTTTACCACCTGCTTGCTCAGAGAAGTGGCAAGGACACGTGGTCTGGTAATTTTGGAGATAGTTAATAGTTTCATGAAGGAAGGGGGCAGTCTTTGATCTAGAGCTCACCCATGGGGAGCACATACAAGAAATAAACAGTCAAGGAGCCCCTGGGTGGAAGTGACCACTGTACAGTTTGGTTCTGGATGGATATGGGCAGGGAAAACATCCCACTAAGACCAAAATCCTGGATTTTAGGAGGGTAGGCTTCAGGAAGATGGGTGAGGTGCTAAGGAGGCACCTGGCGGGCATTAGAGCAGATATGGGAGTGGATCAAAGGTGGTCAATTATTAAGGATGGAATAAAGGTTGCACAGAGGAGTGTGTTAGGCTCAAGGGGAAAAACTTGGGGGGCCAAGGGACCCAGCTGGTTCAGTACTAAGGTTGCCCAGGCAGTAAGGAGCAAAAGGTTTAGTCTATCAGAAATTCAGAAAGACCGAAAGAGGTGGAAAGGGAGAATTACCTAAGGCTGGCTAGTGCGGCAAGCAAGGTAGTCTGGTGAGCTAAGGCACAGAAGGAACTGCAGGAAGCAGAGGAAATTAAGAAGAGGGTATTGCCTTTTTTCATTATATAAGTGAGAAAAAGGGCAAGAAGGATGGGATTCTTAGGCTTCAGAAAGGGGACGAGTGGGTAGAGGAGAATGAGGTAGTAAACAAATACTTCTGTTCCAACTTCACCAGGGAGAAATACAAACCAGTGCCTATGGGGGGGAAGAGGAACATGGTGGAGGGGAGCATGGATGTTGTGGTAGAGGAGGATAGAGTGAAGGAAGGGCTGCTAGCACCGAGGGTGGACAAATCACCAGGCCTGGACGGCATACACTCAAGGGTACTGAGGGACTCCAGACATAATAGTGGACCCCCTCTTTTTTCTTTTTTTCGGAGAATACCCACAGACATGCAGGGATACCCTGATGAGGGAATTTTTGAATTTGGCTACCCTTGCAGCTCAGAAAGCCATAACCAAAAATTGGCTCTCCCCACTGCCTCCAACGATGGACCAGTGGTCCCTGATAATGATTCAGGTTTACAAAATGGAGAGAATAACAGCAATTCTTAACAAATCACAAGCTAAGTTTGAGAATAGATGGAGAAGATGGGTGATGTATATTACACCTCTGCGTTTGAACGTTGTTCCTTGAATCTCAAGCTCTATTAACTTAAGATATCACTCAGTGCTACTGACTGAAATCAGGAAATCTGTACTATTACAAGTGCTCTTTTTATTTTTTACTTATTATTTTTAAACGTTCTCATGGAATTCTTATTTTTAATTTTTGTATTCTATGTAAAATAATAAAGATTGAAAGTTTAAAAAAAAAAAAAAGGGTACTGAGGGACCTTGCAGAGGTGCTTGCAGGGCCACTGGTGCGCCTGTGCAATAGTTCACTAGAGTCTGGCGTGGTGCCCCTCCATAAGAGTGGTCCAAAGGATGACCCAGGGAATTAGACTGTTCAGTCTTACCTCAGTTGTGTGCAAAAGCTCATGGAGACCGTACTTAAGGAAAGGTTGGTAGAGTATCTAGAGGAGCTTGGTCTCCAGGATGCAAGGCAGCATAGGTTTATGGGTGGGAGATCATGTCAAATGAATCTGACTGAATTCTTTGACTGGGTTACTAAGGAGCCAAGCAGTGGACATCCTTTTTCTGGACTTCAGCAAGACCTTTGACTCTGTACCTCACAAGAAGTTGATCAGGAAGTTGGTGGATCTTGGGATTGAGGAGATGACCATATGGGTAAGAAAACTGGCCGAAGAACAGGACCCAGAGTGAGGTGGGTGGGTGGATAATTATCTAGCACCAGGGAGGTCACCAGTGGGGTCCTGCAGGTCTCAGTGCTGGGACCGGTGTTTTTCAGTGTCTTCATCAATGATACTGGAGATGGCATTAAAGGTAAATTTTGCCTATTTGCAGATGACACCAATCTTTGTGGGAGGGTGGACACATCCAAAGGGATACAGGACCTACAGGATGATCTAAAAAAAGCCTGAGAGATGGTCCAGGATTTGGCAGCTTGACTTCAATGCTAAGAAATGCAAAGTCATGCACATTGGATCCAAGAATCCCAGGATGGAGTACTACCTGGGAGGGGTCTGGGTATCTGCAGCAGAGCAGAAGGATCTGGGAGTGATGATCACTAGTGACTTGAAGCACTCCGTGCAGTGCAAGAAAGCAGCAACAAGATCAAATAAGATGTTGGGATGCATAGCCAGGGGGATCAGTAGTAGATGAGAGGAGGTTATAGTGCCCTAGTACAGGTCACTGGTGAGGTCATGTCTAAGTATGGAGTATAGTACAGGTGCTCAAACCTTAAAAAGACATTCTCCTGCTGGAGACAGCCCAGAGGAGGCAACAAAGATGATCACGGGTAGGGTTCAATTTTAACATTGTTTTACTAGCCCAAAACCTAGTGCAAATTGGCCAGGGCTAGTGCAGCTAGCCCTCTACTTGTCCGTCTTGACTAGTGCAGGTTTTCCATGGCTGTTAATGAAGTTAAAAATGTCTCTGCTTTAGGAGGCTGTAGTCCTCATGCTAATCTGTCTCTGTGTTGCAGATGGCCTGGTGTGATTAGCACTTCATTAAGAGCTGCAGTTATCAAGGGGATCCCACAAAAGGCTCAGTGTGAGTAATTATTACTCCACTGTCAGAACTTTCAGTTAGTGTCCAGGGTGTGATCAAGGGTAGAAGCTGTTAAGTCACTAGCTTCCAGTTTTCTGAATGTGCCTCTGTCTGACAATTTGTCCCACATTATTAAGACCAGTGCCCCTTTTTCCCTATATTTTGAGTGGATGTATCCAACATTTCAGTGAAAAAAAATGCTACGAGGCATTGGTAGAGGTAGGGTCTGGGTTTTATCCCAGCCTTCCCATAGCTGCTCCCTCTCCCCATCACAGCTCTCAGCGCTGTACTTTCCCTACATTTTCCTATGTTTTGAGTGTCTGTATGCAACATTTCAATGACAGAATGCTAAGAGGTATACAGGGTCTGCTCTGCAGGTGGTGGGTTTCATCCCAGCCTCGCCATAGCTGCTCCTTCTCCCCTCCAAATCTTTCAGCTCTGTACTTTCCTTGTACACCACTGCTGACCATACTCTGAAATGACTGTCCATAGACCCATAGTTGCCATTACTAGCAAGTGTAGGGGTCCTCCGCTCATCTAAATAGACCATGCCAGCCAACGACATCCATATAGTCCCACCCTTATCCTTCCCAGCATGTCCTTTCATCCTAAAAACAAAGCTTTGGAGCATGTATGGCATAAAACACATAATTTGAAAGGTTAAAATAAGTATTCCTGGGGTGCATAGATAATCCTGTATAGAAACAGGGGTAGTATAGTATCATAGAAACATATAATTTGATGGCAGATAAGGACCGCTTGGCCCGCCTAGTCTGCCCATTTCCCTACCTAACGGATAAGCTGCAGATCCTAGTTAACCAACAGCCTACTTCCTCCTACCCCCCCACTAGAATTGCCTTATGTCTGTCCCATGCATTCTTGAATTCCCCCACTGTTTTTGACTCTACGACCTACTCAGGAAGGCCGCTCCATGCATCTACAACCTTCTCTGTGAAGAAATACTTCCTCACATTACCTCTGAGCCGTCCCCCTTTATCTTTTTTTTTTTTTTGCAACTCTATTTCACTCCCATCACAGCCCCGAGGTCCTCCCTCAGGCATCCTATCTTTGTCCTGCCCACCTGAGGATCCCGATCTGTGCCTCCTCTTTCCCTCCTCACCGATGCCAGCACCCCTGGCTAACCCAATCCAGGTTGGGTCGCCCCTTCTACTTGGATGCTCTTAGTAAGGCAGACTCCGGCATCGGATGAGGAAGGGGCGGGGGAATTGAAGGCCAGTTGAGGAAGCCCGGCGTGGGGCATGGGGAATAGGTGCCGTCGCCTGATCCTCAGTGCTGTTTTTTTCCTTTGTTCTGGTCCCCCCCCCCGACCTGAGGCATGCAGTGCCACCCAGCCCGTGACATAGGTGTTCCCACCCACGTCCGGAGGCAGCTGCTCGACGTCGTCCCTCACTGTGCAAGCCCGAGGGCATGGCAGTGCCGCCGGTCTCCACCAGGGGCCGCTGCTGCACCGGGTTACCCCTGGATCTGGGAGATTTGATAAACTTCAGGCCAGTCTCCAATCTGCCCTTTCTTGGTAAACAAATACTGTACAAAAGGTAGTGTCCCCTGCAGAGTGCCACAGGGCTGTGTTTTGCCCCATGCTTTTTAAATATGCATTTAGCCCTCCTTGGGCAGATTGCTAAGAAATGTGGCTTTGATGACACCCAGCTATATTTCTCCTTTTCCTAAATATACCTAAGCCCCTTCATACCATATCAATAGCTATCCATCTGAAATCTCTGATTGGTTGGTTGAGAATGAGCTGGTTATGGCTTAATCCTAAGAAAACTGAGGTTCTTGTGGTAGGGTGGAAAAAGCAACTATTGCTTTGCCAAAGCGGTGCGGCCACTTCTCCTGCTGCCGCCCGCTCCCAGCTGCAGCTTCACCAGGACCCAGCTAAGATAAGGATTCAAACACTGGCGCTTTGCAGCAGGAACTCCACTGATTGGCTGTTTGCACTACTGGAGCTGCCTGATTGGTTCTCCACGCTAACCTGAACACACTACTTGCTTTTTTGCTGGGTTAATCTCTCACTGTCTTGCCTAAGCCTCCTCTAAGCTCTACTGGGGATATATTTTCAGTCCGCCAACCCACCCCGGCCTGACCTCTATTAAATCCACCCTTGTACCACCCTCTTTCCCCCTTTTTCACTCCCACTGGCTTTTTCTTTTCTATCTGTCCCCTCCTTTTAAAGGATCACACCATCTGTCCTGGGCACATTTTACCTGGCTTTCCTTATTCATAAAATGGGAACTGCCTGTCCACTACTGAGCCTGCTCATTCTCTTCATACTAATTGACTATTCTGGATTGGCTGGTGAATTACCACCCAACCGGTCCTCTGAACTCTGGCAATGTTCACCCTAACCCTTGCTCCCCACAGTGTGGTTCCAGTGGCACCGGCAGGGCTGGGACGCTCTGCCTGGCTACTATCAATATCTGCAGCCTCCTCCGGCTTAGTGTGCTACTCCTGGTTAAACAATGTTCCCTTCCCTTCCCTAACACTGTCTGTGATGTCCATGCTCCTTTCATGAAATGTGAGTTTAAGGGTGTCACCAACCCATGGATAAACATAGACCTTCTTGAGCACATGAGGTCCCGGGATCATCTCTGGTATCGTGCTAAGATGACTGGCACCCAGGCTGATATCCAAGCCTTCAAAGCAGCAAGAAATGCCTGTACAAGAGCAATTTGCAATGAGAAGGTCAGGTACTGCAGGAGCGCTCTAACTAGCACATGGAAAGATGGAAAGAAGTTCTGGGCCAACCTTACCAAACTTACAGGGAAAGAATCCAAAGTACCACCCTCTATGGTCAACCTAAATAGCAACAGCACCTCAGATCAAGTACCATGGCTAATGCGTTTAATGCAGCCTTTACTGACCTTAGTCATGTGCTACCTCCAACCTTCTTTGACCTATCACCAGACACTAATCTCTGACAAAGCATGCACTACATAGGGGCACCCACAGTTCTTTTTTAAAACCATCTCCAAGGACCTAACTGAAAAGCATCTTCTCAAAGTACTTGGGAGGTCTAGATCTAGTGGTAATTCCCTTGATCTGAAACTCCTCACCCTCACCATAAACAAAGTCCTGACACCACTCACCAAAATCTTTAACCGGTCCCTCATGCTCTCATAGTTCCCCCAAAAATGGAAATCTGCTGTGGTGACGCCAATCCATAAAAGTGGTGATAAAACCATTACTAGCAATTACAGACCCATCTCCATTTCCACCCCCCCCCCCAAAGCTCTGGAGAGAATAGTTGCTGACCAGCCTGCTGAATACCTTGCAAACTACAACCTGCGATGTCCAGAGCCGCATGCTTTTCGCAAGGGGCACAGCACCACCACCACGGTTCTCCCAGAATTTTCCTCTTATATCCACAATGCCCTGGATCAGGGATATCTTGTCGGCATTCAAACCGTATACTTACATCAATTTAACAAAGGTGTTTGATACCGTCAACCACTCATTGCAGATTGAACAATTATCTCGCCTAGGACTCTCAAACGACACCACTCGGTGGCTTGAAAGCTACCTCAGTGACAGAACCCAACAGGTTAGAATTGGTGAATCCCTCTCAACCTCCCTCCCTCCCGGTCTGCTTTGGAGTCCCTCAAGGTTCCATCTTGGGTCCTATGCTCTTCAGTATTTTTTTAAACAGTCTCCCATCATCTTGCCCTGATAAAATCCTACTTTATGCAGCTGATGCGGTCATCTTCACCTCCCACCCCAAGCCTTCCTTTCTTCAGTCACAGCTGCAAGCAAGCTTTGCGGAAGTGGAGACATGGTTTAAATCTCATAGACTCATTCTTAACTACAAAAAACAAAATCAATGTTGCTTTATGGTACCAACAGCAACTATAAAAACAAAGGTCTCTCTATCACAAACAGTGACAGAGCAATACTCGAGCAAATTCATACATTTAAATTTCTGGAGGTGACCCTTGACTGCACCCTAGCATACTCTGCACACATTGATAACATTGCCAAAATCGTGAATACCCGCATAGGACTGATCTCTAAACATAGGAACTGCCTCACGGCCGAAGCTCTAAGTATTGCTGTGCAGAGCCCCGTTATCTCAATAACTGATTATGGGCTAGTGATTTATGGATCTGCCACTGACACTGCCCTTCGATGCATTGCCATAGCCCTAAACAAGGCCTGTTGTCTCCTGACATCAGCCCACCACCTTTCACACACCTGTAGCATCTACAAATAAGCAAATTGGCTCCAACTATCTGGTAGAATTAGGTATCAGACCTGCATCCTAGCCAAAAAGATCACCTTGGAACTCCTACCCTTAGGGGTCCTGGATCTTCATTGTGGTCCCTGCCTAACCAGAAGCTCGGAAAGTCTTACTTTTTCCGTTCCCTGTTGCCGAACTACCCAAGGTCAATGCTCTTTCAAATCCAGAACCTCATCCTGGTTCAACATTCAACTCACTTCCACCAGACGTTATCAACAATACTACATTGGGCGCCTTTGAGCGCAGTCTTCGTCAACACCTTGTCGCCAGGGCCTCCTGTGACTGCTTCTCATAACTAGCCAATTTCCTCCTTCCCTCCTGCTTCTCCCTATAATGTACCCCTTTTGTCTCCCCCTTCTCTGCCCCTGTCCCCTCAGCGAACTCTGACAATGCCCAATGTGCAGCTCTCATCCCCTCCACCTCTACCTTCTTGCTCATGCTCTACTGACCCTTCCGCCCGTCTATTACCCACACTATAAGCTTGTGACCTTCCTGAAATTCTGTTGTACATATGACTTGAAGTGTATTTGCTAACTATTGCACCTGACAAAGCCTCTGGCTGCTCTTAATTGGTTTATTTCTTATTTGTCTTCTGTATGTGTTTTTGTTCTTGTTTTCTGTGGAACCTTTGCAAAAGAGCCTCAGCTCAAAGCTGTATCTGAAATCTTAATAAATAAAAATAAAAAATTAAACTTGAAGGGGCAGGTTGCAACTCCATTAATTGGTGGAGAAGTGATCTGTCTGGTGGAGGTGGCACACAACCATGGTATTGTATTATTTATTTATTGAAGGAATCGGAATTACAACCTTTGAGTCAAGGACTCCTTTGCAAAGGCTCCATGGCAAAAATGAAATAACGTAACGGTACAAGAAAGACAAGAACAGCAATATTACAATGTTGAAAAGAGGACAAGTAACAAAATACAAGGGCGGAGAGATCCAGCTCGAGTCAGACAGCAAGCAGTAAACAACAATAGTTGCAGTATCAAAAGACAGTAATCAATAAACTACAGTCTGGTTACAGTTACCAGCTGGGGGGAGTGCAGCTAGCCCAGACAGAGGAGGAGGAGGAGAAGGATCTGGGGGTGCTCATTACAGGGTCAATGAACAACTCGGCACAATGTAGGAAGGCAGCTGCAAAGGCCAACAAAATGCTGGGTTGTATTGCAAGGGGACTATCCTCGAGGAGGGAGGAGGTGATTCTGCCACTGTATAGGTCATTAGTTAGACCACACCTGGAGTACTGCGTGCAGTTCTGGCACCCATATCTGAAGAGGGACATTAAGTTACTGGAGGGGGTGCAGCGCAGGGCGACAAAGATGATCAAGAGGCTGGGGGACTTATCATACGAGAGAAGGTTGAGGGAGTTGAACATGTACTCAATGGAGGAGAGGAGGGATGGGGGGAAATGATTGAAACTTTTAAGTGCATGAAAAGAATAAACAAGACAGGTACGGAGGGGCTGTTCAAAGTAAGGGAGGGGAGGGACACCAGGGGCCATGATATGAGACTGGAGGGAGGAAGGTTCAGGAGGGAGATGAGGAGACACTTTTTTTACAGAGAGGGTGGTGGCTTGGTGTAATGCATTACCTGCAGAAGTGGTATCCAGTAGAACAGTGGACTGCTTCAAAAGGGGATGGGACAGGACAAGGGGGAGGGTTAACGAAGGGGAAGGGTGGAAGGAAGGGGCAGCTGCAGAATAAGGGGTGCTAGCTGCACATTCGAGCAGACTTGATAGACCTCTAGGCCTTTATCTGCTGGCAAATTTCATATGTTTGTAATTTCTGAAGGGTCAAGCAGTAGGGGCAGACCCCAGGTCAAAGGGGAAGTGGAGGAGAGTGGTGGGTGACTTGCATCTGCATTGCAGATAGGGAATCGCAGTTGTAGCAGGAGTGGGAGAGAATTTCCAAATGAAGTCGGGATTTAAATGGGTCCAGACACTGCTCCAGAGAGACAGTAGGAGGTAGTTCATTAAACCAGAGGGGGGCCCTGTGGAAAAAGCATTGGCCCAGGGAAGTCCTGCAATAGGGTACTAAGAAAGGGGCAGACAGTGAGCTTCGAGTTGTCCCGGGTTGGGTGGAGTGCTGCACAAGATAGTGAAGTCCTAGGGGGAGGAGCAGAGTGAGGGCTTTCTGGCAAGGAGATAGGTCTGGTATCTGACCTATCCGTCAAAGTTAAGCCAGTTGGTGTGACGGTAGAGCTCACAGGTATGGGTCCACTGGTCACATCCTGAGAACAATATTAGATCAGTTGCTGATGTTTGACCAGCAGATCTCTGCTCTTGTCACAAATGGGTTCTAATATCTGCATATTATCCATAGAACATGAACATTGCTCAGTTTCTGATCTGGCTACTATAAACCATGCCTTAATTACAGCAGACTTGGTTATGTAATCCATTATACACAGGACTTCCACTGAAATCCTTGTGCTGTCTTCAGATGGTGCAAAATTCTCCTGCCAGGTTATGAATCATGGTAGGTTATTTATTATTTATTTATTTCAAACGTTTCACTAGGAAAGGCATACTGAGCTGGAAATGACTCATCTCCAGATGCATTCTGTGGGGAGGGGGAAGGGGAGAGAATGACAAATACAAAACTATGAAAATACAAAAATGCAAAAATACAGTTATACATTAATAAGCACCAACAAAATGAACAATTTTGCAAAGGCAGTGCTTCCATGAAGTAAATGTACAATGCAACAAAGTGCAGAAGGAGAACAATTTGTATTATGCAACAAGGAAATGCTGAACTCAGGATGGGAGGAATGGTTGAAAATTGGAAGAATGGATGAAGGGAGAGCTGCACTAGCTGTTGAATAGGGATCATATTTCCCCATTTCTGAGGGAATTGCACTGGCTGCCTGTAAGATGTTGTATTTACTTCAAAATATTGCTTCTTTTCTTTAATGCCCTAAGCTGGGAGACCTATGTCTTGCTGAATTACTGGTGCCACATGTCCCAGAATGCCAATTAAGTTCATCCTGTGGAAACTTGTTTGAAATCCCAGTGGGCAAACTCAAGTCAAAGGGCAAATGGGCCTTCTCAGTGGCTGCACTTTATCTCTGGAATCCCCTTCTGTTGAGGCAGAGACAGACAGTCAATAAGCAAGTTCATGGGGCTATTAAAAACCTGGGGCCCGATTCCAAGACTAGTTACGCCTGGTGCAGGGTGATTTACGCCAAACCCCATGGTGCAAATCGCACCTTACATCAGGCATAACGCAAGTTACAATTCCAAAAGGCACCTTGCGCCATGCTGTATGCGGGTTGCGTCAAATGTGGGTTACGCCACCCACTACGCCTGCAGCAGCATGGTGCAAGGGTGGGTTACGGCAGCAACTGTGCCATATTCCAAAAGGGCAGCTGCTGTAACCCACTTATGCTATTCCAAGAGCCACTATGGCACAGCAGTGTTAGACCAGCAGGTAGATGTCTAAGAAGCATTCATCTGTGCCAATTGACGAATGCCCATGCCACAGCACCACGGCACGTACATTACCAGCCTCCCCGTACCCCCACCCCTGAATGTCGGGAACCCCCGGGGTCCATTACACAAAGTGCCCCCCAAATGCCAGTGCCACCTGACCAGCCCCCCCATGCCCCCTGGTGCATGTGGTGGTGTTCTTGGTGCAGGTGGGCTCAGGGGGGTGGTTAACTATGGTCTGCGACTTGTGGCACCCAGGTCCATTACGCCATTCCTATGGCAGTAGCCTGTGGCGCTGCAAGTCGCTGGACATAGGTGCCGGGGACCCTGCCTGTCTTGGAATATGGCGCAGGGTCCCTGGCATAGCGCTGCATGGCGCAACTCGCATACGCCAACGAGTTGCGCCATGCATTTTGGAATCAGGCCCCACATCTTTTCTGAAGTTTTTGGGTTGTAAGTGATAAGGAGCTATGGGTGGAACTAGCAGAGCCATTATCAGAACTGTTTAGTGAGTCTCTGAGCACACGAGAGGTCCCAGAAGACTGGAAAAGGCTCATGTGATCCCACTCCACAAGAGTGGTAGCAAGGAGGAGGCAGGGAACTACAGACCAGTCAGTCTTACCTCAGTAGTGGGCAAGATTATGGAGACACTCCTTAAGGAAAGGATAGTGCAACACCTGGAATCCATAGGAGCACAGGATCCAAGACAGCATGGGTTTACAGAAGGAAGGTCCTGTCAAACTAATCTCATAGATTTCTTTGACTGGGTAACCAGAGTGGTGGACCAAGGGGGGGCAGATGATGTTGCCTACCTTGACTTCAGCAAAGCTTTCGATACTGTTCCACATAGAAGACTGATTAATAAGCAGGGTAGGCTTGGGGTAGGTCAGACGTTGATCAACAGGGTGGCAAACTGGTTGATGGGCAGAAAACAGAGAGTGGTGGTAAATGGTATACAGTCAGAAGAGATGCAAGTCACAAGTGGGGTACCTCAGGGATCAGTCCTGGACCAGTCCTCTTCAATATCTTCATCAGTGACATTGCAGATGGACTGTAGGGTAAGGTTTGTCTGTTTGCAGAGGACACCAAGATCTGCAACAAAGTAGATGATCCAGATGGAGTGGGCAGAATGAGAAGAGATCTGGATAAACTAGGAAAATGGTCAGAGTGGCAACTGGGGTTTAACGCAAAGAAGTGCAAGATCATGCACATAGGGAAGAGAAACCCTGAAGCCACCTATAGGCTGGGAGGGGAGTTGCTGGCAGCCACAAGAGAAGAAAGAGACTTGGGCGTCATCATCATTGATGACCTGAAACCATCCAAGCAGACCTCTAAAGCAGTAGGTAAGGCTAGAGGGATGTTGGGGTGTATTAGTAAGTGCATCACAAGTCGGAAGAGGGAGGTAATAATCCCTCTTTACAAGACATTGGTTAGGCCCCATCTGGAGTACTGCATGCAGTACTGGAGGCCACACCTTCACAAGGACATTAACCAAATTGAGGCAGTCCAGAGAAGGGCAACCAAAATGGTGCAGGGAATGCATCAGAAAACATATGAGGACAGATTAACGGAGCTCAACATGTATACCCTAGAGCAAAGGAGGGAGAGAGGTGATATGATTGAAACGTTCAAACACCTTAAGGGCATTAACAAGGTGAAAGATTCTAACATGTTTCAATATAAGAAAAATAGCAGGACAAGAGGACACAGCATGAGATTAGAGGGAGGCCGATTAAGGGGTAATGTGAGGAAGTTCTTTTTCACAGAAAGGGTGGTGGATGCATGGAATGGCCTACCTCACGAAGTGGTGGATATGAATACAGTGCAGGGCTTCAAACAGGCATGGGATAGGCATAAGGAAGCAATACAGATGAGTATGAATAGATAGGCCATTGAAAGAGCAAAGGCCTATGGCACATTCATAAGGTAGAAAAAGAAATGGGCAGACTGGATGGGCCTTGCGGTCCTTATCTGCAGTCAACTTCTATGTTTCTATGATATATTGTACCATGGTTTTGAATTCTGTAAGATGTCTAAGTAATGTAGTATTTGTATTTACTGTGTATATATATTGCTGTGTTTTTGGTCTGTGTTTATCCTATACGATACAGTATATGATTACCCCTTGTTATGCATGGATTTCCGTCCTAATTAAAAAGGTGTTGTACTACAGTTCAAAAGTCATAGAATGTTGTTGTACCTTTCTGTGGTATAAAAGTTTTATTTAATTGGAATAGAAACTCGTGCCAACTGTCATTTGTAATTTCATTGTTCCAGCACACACAGAACCCAGACTCTCCCCAACATATAATCTTCTGTTGTTCCATTATTTTAAAAAATAGAAACCCACCCCTTACCCAGGTGAGGTTTCCACAGCTGTGTGAGAGTAGGTTTCTGTATTTTAAAAATACTAATAAAAAAAAAAAAAAACTTTAACCAAAGATTCCTTGGGAAGAAAAAAAAAAAGCAGCAGCTTTTAATTTTATGTTTCAAACCATATACTTACAAAATAACACATCGGCAACCATGCACAACTCTGCTGCATTTCCATCTTGGGTTACTAATTACATCTGGGACCTCTCAAGCTTCACAATTAAGGTCCTTATGATGTCACCAGAGCCCCAAGATGGAAACACAGCCTTGTTGTGCATGGTTTCCCATGCATTATTCTCTATTTATTGTAATGCAATCTGATTAGGTTCCCAAAGGGTAGATCGATAAATTAAAATGATGATAATATCTGCTTTTATAAATTAAGCATAATTAAAATAAATGGGTTAACTTTAGGTGTTTCTTCCTATAACTGCCACTTATTTGTACTGTACAGATCTGAAAATCGCAGAGGCTGACGTAACATAGAAACAAAGCATTTGTTTGCAGACAAGGACCTCTTGGCCCACCCAGCTGCCTATTTTCCCTTCCTACAATATTACCGTAGACCCTACTTATCTCCGGCTCTTTCTCCTTCCCACTATTCTTTTCCACTAGGATTCCCTTATGCCTGTCCCTCGCATTCTTGAACCCCACCACTGTTTTCACCTCCACCACCTTGGCTGGTAGGCTGTTCCAAGAATCCACCACTTTTTCCATGAAGAAGTACTTCCTGACATCTCTCGTGAATCTCCCCCCCCCCCCAACTTCATAGCATGACCCCTTCTTGTGCACCTTTTTGTTCTGAAAAATATTTTTCCTCCTGTACCTTACTTACCCCCATGGGTATCAAAAGGTCTGTATCATATCCCCCCTCTCCCTCCTTTCTTCCAGGGTGTACATACTGAGTTCCTTTTAATCTTTCCTTGTAAGGCGTTTGATACAGACCCTGCACCATTTAGTTGCCCTCCTTTGGACTACCTCCACTCTGTCTCTGTCCTTCCAGAGATCTGGCTTCCAGAACAGTACACAGTATTCTAAGTGAGGTTTTACCAGCGATCAATACAGAGGCAGCCCCACCTCCTTCCTTCTGCTGGTGATACCTCTACCTATGCACCCCAGCATCCTACTAGTCCTTCCAACTGCCTTGTCGCACTGCTTGGCCACCTTTGAGTCATCTGAGATTATTACTTCCAGGTCTCTCTCCTGCTTGGTGGTTGTCAGCAACTCTGCCCCTGAGTTTCTGTACCCCAAGTGCATTATTTTGCACTTTTTCACACTGAAACCCAGCTGCCATACCCTTGACCACTCCTCAAGCTTTCTCAGGTCTCTGCTCATCCCCCGAGCATCCACCCTATTGCTGAGCTGATGATTCATTCTAATGAATAACATTTTTGCTACTACTACTACTACTACTACTACAGATTTTGAGGTATACTCTTCCCCTTCAGCTCCATTGCAATGTCACCTGTAAGGATGTTGAAGAAGATTCGTCCAAGCACTGATCCCTGATGCACCCCACTGGTCACCCTCCCTTCCTTGCAGTGAACTTCATTTTACCACCAACCTCTGTCCCTTATCCCCTAACCAATTTCTTACCCAGTTTACCACCTTTTGACCCACTCCTAAGCTATCCAGTTTGCTTAATAGTCTCCTATGTGAAACAATGTCAAATGCCTTACTGAAATCAAAGTAGGCCTTATCCACCGCTCCACCCTGATCTAATTCCTTAATCACCAAATCAAACAACTCTATCAGATTCATTTGACAAGACCCCCCCCCCAAGTGAATCTATGCTGTCTGAGGTCTTGTAACCCATTACATTCAAGATGTCCCACAATCCTCTCCTTCATCAGTAATTCCATTAACTTCCCCACAACCGATGTCTGGATGACTGGTCTACAATTACCAGCCTCCTCTCTGTTTCCACTTTTGTGAGGTGGGACTACATCTGCCCTCCTCCAGTTCTCTGAATCACTCCTGTTTCAAGTGAGCTGGTCAACAGGACTGTCAGAAGTGTAGCCAGTACTTCCCTAAGTTCCCGATGTACTCTTGGATGTACCCCATCTGGTCCCATTGCTTTGTCCACTTTCACTTGGACTTGGCTCACCTTACTTAACTTCACCATTCATTATAGTCATCTAAGAGGCATGCTGGCCTTAAGGTAGCTGTTTTAAACTGCCCATCTTTTGTGACAGTCTTTTTTTTTACCAATTCCTTCTCTTCTTCTGATTTAGAGAACCTTGAAAGAATAATTGAAATTGCCAAACTCAGAGCCATGCAAAGGAAAGCAAGATTTGCAAAGCTGAAAATTTGTGTCTACAAGGAAGAGATGCCAATCACTCCCTATGAGTACCCTCTTTTTAACACTGTTCGCTTTGAAAGGAGTGAGAGTGAGTCAAAGCTTTTTGAACATCACTGTGAAGTAGATGTGTCCTTTGGTCCATGGGAAGCTGTGGCAGATGTGTACGATCTCCTACACTGTATAGTAACTGACTTGGCTGACAGGGGAATCACTGCGGACCATCAGTGCATTAGCGTATGTGATAAGCACCTTATTAACCATTACTACTGCAAACGTCCTATCTATGAATTCAAGATAACATGGTGGTGACATGGATTGGTTGGACAGAACATAGAATGGCTCAACATGGTGCTGCTATTTTTATCCAGTGGAGCTCAACACTGGGAAATTTTTTGCTTCTGCAAATTAATACTGAAAAACAAAAACGATAATTAAAAGGTGAAATTAAGAGTTTTGCCAGCATAGATTAATGACAAAATCTGTTGGGCAAACAGAAGCTTATTCAGTTATTCTTCCATCCTTTATTAAGTGTACAAACTGAACGGGAGACAAGTCTCATAGTCTTCACTTGAATCATAACCATCTCTCAGAAGAGTTTGAGCTTCAGACTCTTCCCTTCAAACAGGTATTGGTATAACAAAGTATTATTGCTTATTTCAAGGCTTAGATATATGACATGGGTGAAACAATCTCATATATTACAGTTGTCAGTTCATATGCCTTTCCCTCTGCAATTTGTGTTTTGTAATTTCTATAATTAGCTAATACTATGCCAGCAACTTCCTTCCATCTCAGACATTCCTACTGTAGCTTCAGGGTTTGTAGAATTAGAAAGTGACCTTGGGAAGCTTAGGATAGCCTGATGGCATGAGATTTCAGCTGGTAGAGCACATGGACAGTACCCGGGGGGCTTGGGTCCAGTTCTTAATTAAACCACATCATTTCTTTCTCACAACAATAAATGTTTCTATACCTTATGGTGGCTAAGTACTATCCACTCACTTCCATCCAAGGAGAGCACAAAGCACGTATTGTGTGTCTGTAGACAAGTAAACATACGTTTACCCACAGTTTTAGTCATATGTTTCCGAGTAAATGTGAATTAAAACTATATTTCCAGCACTTACTGTATCTAAAATGTATATTATATCAAACTCATTTGATCCTCAGCATGTATGCACTGTGACTACTACAGTAGCTGCTTTTGAAATAGACTGCCTTGGAAAGTTATGACTACCAAATACTTGGACTTGCTGGGATTCGATTTTTTTTTTTTTTTAAATTCTACCAAAAATATCAATCGTTATTTTTTTCATTTAAATTGCACTTTTTTCACTCAAATTTATCACAAACATAAGTTGCACAAACATTTTTAAAATGTTTGATTTCATTTGATTAAAATAGTGTCACAAATAACTGTTACACAGTTAAAGCACTTCTGCAACAAAGCATTAAAACACTTAAAAGCCTACATAAGAATGCATAAGAGTGCATATAAATTCGTTAATTACATACAGCCAGTGGCAGAGCCAGGCTTAGGAGCACTTGGGAGCCAGGGGAAGCCATTCAGTCAATCATGGGCTCCACAATGGGCACTAAACAGTGAATAAAGATGTTGCTGAGGCACCACTACTCACAATGGGGCAGCCAGGAGGGGCAGCCGCCCCCCCAGGCCCCCTCTAGCTCTGCCACTGCCTACAGCATTTCCCCAACTTTCCCAAATTCATTTGCCTGCATTTCTTTTAGTTTAATATGCGTTTTGCTGTTCATGTGCTCAGTGATTCTGTTCAACTGGCCTGAGACTTCAGTTTTGAAAATGTTACAGTGCAGGATTTCAACATTTTTCCCCCATATCCATTTTTTTTTATACTGTTTTGAGTTCCAGGTCGGGGTACTGGCTGCAATACTCGTCTACAGTCTTTCGCTTTCTGCCCATTCTGCCATGTAACAAGAGGGTCTGCTCACGCTAGCTCTCCCTAAGCTTTAGTAAGTAACAAGATTAGCAATATTAACAAGTTAATTGAGCCATTGTTAGCCATTGTGACTAAGAGCAGAGATTTCATAGTACTATAAAAGTGCAATTATTCTCAACAGCTGCCTAACATGGGAAGTCATATCCAAGATTTAGTACTGCACAAGGAACCACAGTGCACTAGTGTTAGCTGATTTAAAGTAAATTTACCGAATTATCAAAGTGCACACAAGTTTGTAAACATGCAGGAGTTCAGTATAACAGCCCCTACCACCTCGACCACACAAGTCTTCAAGGAGGTAATGCTATCAGAATAATCAAACCTTAAATATCTTACTAATCTCCACGTCATAATGACTATATAGTGGCAATGCTTTTAACGTGACAATGCATCCCAGACATGTTAGTGATAACTATTATTCTCATATTAGAATGTCCTTAGTCAATTCTCCCTTATAGGAAATCATCACATCGTGATAATAAATTTACAATGTCAGTTCAATCCATACATTCTTGTGATAAACAATAAATTATTATAACACAGCCTACAAAAGTCATAATAACAATTTTCTTTACAAAATAGGCTGTGGTAAACAAGATATGAAAAAGTACAAAGAAGAAATGAAAGAAAAACTAAAGAGATGAAGACTCGTGTGGAAGAGGCGCAGTACTGTTTCTTGGATCTGTCTCTTTGGAGGCTAGCCACCTCGATTTGTACTGCAGCAACTACTGCTACGCGTTAGCGCAGTGAAGCTTTTTTCTTTGTAACATGGGAAGTCTGTGTCGGGTGATCAGAAGTGCTCTGTCACTTAACGGAACGTGTCAATTGCACCCCTTTGATCTGCATAGCACAGCAGTTCATATTAATAGTAGCTAATGACAGTGTCCAAATGACTTTGTAAGTCTTTTTAAAGAGACAGTAAATGGGGCAACAACTTAAAGCACAACCAGAGAATGTGAAATATCTGTGTTTATTTATTTTAATTGACTTGTGAACTTTGCTCTCCACCACCTTTTATCAAAGGATATTGATATTTATTGAATTTCGGCAAGCCTACATATACTTCACTAGAGTTTCAGTAGAAAAAGTTATTTTTTAACAAACTTAAATTTGCTGTTGAGCAGAATTTAACACACACCTATGTAGCTGGTTTTGGTCATTGTGTTGTGTTTTTGTAGAAAGTGTTGGGTCCAGTCTCTGCTGATGCTAACTCTATCTTTACAAGTGTCTGAACTTGAGCTCTTTGTTAAGGGTTAACCTAAGAGTCCACAGTTCCAAGGTAAGTACCGCGATCCAAGCAGTAAGGGTGGTGCACACAATGAGGTTGCCAAATCTGAAGCAATACAGTTCCAAAAAGAGTAGCACGCCTACAGATTGGATGTCCAGACTGGTTGAAGATGAATCCCACAGATTTTATTTGAAATAGCAATGTTATGCTCACCAGTGTCAGACGAAGACCCACTGGCCACTAAAGCCAGTAGGTCTTTGTCTCATACCGATGAGCATAACATTGTTATTTAAAATAAAATCTGTTAACCTACGAGTTCTTTTGGTCAAGGTTCACATGTAGAAACTAGAGTTTGCAGATCAACTATCTACACTGAACATATAGATTTCATAGAAATTGCTGGTGGATAAGAATCACTTGGCCCACCCAGTCTGCCCATTTTCCCTACCTACTGCAATACCGCAGACCCTACTTGTTCTTCAGCTTAACCCCCCCCAACTATTAAAATTCACTTATGCCTATCCCATGCATTTTTGAAACCCGTGACAGTTGGGAGGGTGTTCCAGCATCTGCCACTCTTTCAGTGAAGAAGTACTTTCTAATATTTCCCCTGAATCTACCCTCCTCCAGCTTCATAGCATTTCCCCTTGTCCCTGAACATCTTTTTCTTGTTTGTCTTTTTGTTAGAAAAATACTTTCCAGTCGGCCCAGTGGCGCAGAGGGCTGAGGCACTGGACGCCTTGCCTCGCACCATGCTGGCAACCCGAGTTCGGGAACGAGCTCGGGCCATCGGAGGCCGGCGGGAGGGAGGGTATGGAGCTGGCTAGAGCAGCTGAAAGGCAGCTCTCCTCTCCAGAGAGGATCTGGTGCATCCCTCGGTGCAGGTCTGCCTCCTGGTGGAGGCTGGGAGCGGAACAGCCGAGGGAGCACAAAGGCATTAGGCCATAGGGTGGGTGGATGGGGCTATCACTGGAGCTGTAGTATGCATGCGCATCTCCACGCGCATGTGTCTCTACTCCTGGGGCCTCAGGTTAACAAGGGAGAAAAATTCCCTGGTGGCTGGATGAAGCCTGACCTCCCACAGGCACTGCTTTCAGGCCGGGCATAAGGTAATTCTGGGAGTTGGAGCTGGGGGTGGTTGGGCGATGGGGGCTCCCGGGATAGGCGCATAAATAAATACACACACACAAAAAAAAAAAAAGCTTTCCTCTTAACATGTGAGGGAAAACAGAATAAAAGAAGTTATGGGAACTAAAAGATAAATTGATCTAACAAGCCTGTCCCTTACAGGCTGATTTTTTTTTTTTTTCCATCCGCTGCAGGGGTGCCCGCCTGAGTTAGGCACAGTATGTTCATTTCCTGCATGACAACTGCTACTGAACTGAACTGTTTCCTGCATAATTTCGTAGGATCAGGCACCTGATCTCGGTGGGTGGCACTTTTCCTGCTCTTTCGTTATATTCCTCTGCTTCATCTTACAGAAATAAAACTAAATCTTTGGAAACTACGTATGTTCATTGTTTCAATGGACTTCACTGCCATCACATTCTATGTTTATAAACCTTTGCATAAAGAAATTCTGTTTTGATCCCTCTTTTGTTCTCAACTTTCTAATTTTAAACATGTGCCCCCTAGTTGTTGCATTTTTCACAAAGGTGAACAACTTTTTAGGAATCCGTTTTATCTGTTGCCTTAATTATAAACATAAAATTCAGATTATTCCAAAGCTTTCTAATTTCTTTTTTTTTACTTTATTTCTTTATCTTCTCCTCCCTACTCTTGAAGCCCTCTCCTTCCTTCCTCTCAACCCCCCATTCCACCTCCGGTGGGATCTGCCCCTAGAGTGCCTCCTTCTCTCCTCCTTGCACAGTGGGATCTGTCCCTCTTTGGTGGTCTGGATGGTACCGAGAGGCTATCATCTAGGGCTGCTGAGAGGGTTTTCCGCTTCTCCCTGGTTTCCCCTACACCTCTGAGACGCCGAAATGGGACGACGTCCCTAGAGTGGTGTGCCAGCACGCCAGACCCTGCGCCCGCCGACGCCCCCCTCCCCGGCTCCAACGAACAGAGCCGCCCATCCCCTTCAAATTCGTCAGCAGCCCCACTGCCGTGAAGGGATGCAGAACATGAATGCTTTCTTGGTTCCCACCCTGAGGGAGGAGAGCATCCGTTGGGACGCCAATCCTCCCTCTCCCTGCCTACCCCCGCCACCCGAGTCTGTTCCCGACCCGGTCGCCGGCGTAGCGCGAGGTGTGGCATCCAGTGCCTCAACCCTCAGCGCCACCGGGCCAGCGGTAGCTTTCTAATTTCTAGTTAGAATGGATTCAGCTTTTATAGCATTTTATTATAGCTTGGATTTTGCTAGGACCCAGCATAATTTAGGTTGCCCCATATTGCACTTTCTCAAGTTCAGTGATATCCCTCCTTTGGAATGGTGAACAGAAGGGAGGACCAGTACTGAACCGTAATGCAAGAGATGTTTTTCATCACATTTCCATCACTGGCTGCTCTTGGTTTTCTGCTTGTAAACTGGTTTTCTAGATGATCTTTAATAAGCTGGCACTATGGAGATTAGTGAAAAAGGTTTAGAGTAGTGGAGTTGTTGGAAAAGTTGGGATTTTACCTCCAGCTGCATGAATCCTTTCCTTAAAGAACATCACTCTAGGCCAACCCATCAACACAGTGGTAGGTCTACGGCTCTCAACACCCATGACCTGGGTATGGGAATGAACCTGGGACACTGGATGCCAACCAAGGGAAGGAATTGAGAGTCCCCAGAGGACACTTTCTTCCTGTGGGGAGGGAGAATCACTATCCTCACTGCAATACTACTTCTTGGATGACCAAAGGTGGCAGTGCAGTCGAGGCAGCATGGGAAGGGGAGACATCAGCGGGGGACACAGGCTATCCATGTATTGCATGTGCATGAGCATTGGTTCTCCACCTTCTTACTGATATCTCCAGGGGTGTAACAGGAGAAAAAGCTCGACCCTGGTGCCAGCCCACCGAGGGACCCCATTACATCCAGGATGGTCCCCACCACTGCCTCCATCACCCAACGCAGAGTGCGATCCAGGGTATAATCCCCTACACTGGTTTAAAACAGGATGGTCCTGTCAAACTAATCTCATAGATGTCTTTGACTGGGTAACCAGAGTGGTGGACCAAGGGGGGTGCAGTTGATGTTGCCTACCTTGACTTCAGCAGAGCTCTTGATACTGTTCCACATAGAAGATTGAGTAATAAGCTGGGTACGCTCAGGGTCGGTCAGAAGTTGGTCAACTGGGTGGCAAACTGGTTGGCAGGCAGAAAACAGAGAGTGGTGGTAAATGGTATACAGTCAGAAGAGATGCAAGTCACAAGTGGGGTACCTCAGGGATCAGTCATCAGTGACATTGCAGATGGACTGGAGGGTAAGATTTGCCTGTTTGCAGATGACACCAAGATCTGCAACAGAGTTGATGATCCAGATGGGGTGGGCAGAATGAGAAGAGGTCTGGAAAAACTGGAAAAATGATCTGAAGAGTGGCAACTGGAGTTTAACGCAAATAAGTGCAAGATCATGCACATAAGGAAGAGAAACCCTGAAGCTGGCAATCACAAGGGAAGAAAGAGACTTGGGCATCATCATCACAGATGACCTGAAATCATCCAAGCAGACCACTAAAGCAGTAGGTAAGGCTAGAGGGATGTTGGGGTATATTAGTAGCTGTATCACAAGTCGGAAGAAGGAGGTAATAATCCCTCTTTACAAGACATTGGTTAGGCCCCATCTGGAGTACTGCATGCAGTACTGGAGGCCGCACCTGCACAAGGACATTAACAAAATGGAGGCAGTCCAGAGAAGGGCAACCAAAATGGTGCAGGGACTGCATCAGAAAACATATGAGGACAGATTAACGGAGCTCAATATGTATGCCCTAGAGCAAAGGGGGGAGAGAGGTGATATGATCGAAACATTCAAACATCTTAAGGGCATTAACAAGTGAAAGAGTCTAATGTGTTTCAATATAAGAAAAAGAGGACACAGCATGAGATTAGAAGGAGGCAGATTAAGGGGTACTGTGAGGAAGTTCTTTTTCACAGAAAGGGTGGTGGATGCATGGAACGGCCTACCTCAGGAAGTGATGGATATGAGTACAGTGCAGGGCTTCAAACAGGCATGGGATAGGCATAAGGGAGCAACACAGATGAATATGAATAGATAGGCCATTGACAGAGCAAAGGCCTATGGCACATTCATAAGATTGAAAAAATGGGCAGACTGGATGGGCCTTGTGGTCCTTATCTGCCATCAACTTCTATGTTTCTATGCTACACCCCTGTACCCCACCCAGGGAGAAATCCGAGGCTACGTGGAGCTGATGCTGAATAGGTAAGGGGGGACTGGGTGGAGGTGCTGGGGGGGGGCAGATTTGGGGAATAAAATGTGAATTATAAAAAGAAAAAGCATCACTACTAAAATCAAAAGCTTAAAACTATGAAATTTACAATAACTATGCTTAACATTAGTGTTCTCTAGTTTTTTTTTATCGATCTAATAAATATTTTACATAATACATTACATATTTCACTTTCTTTGAAAAAGCATCTGACTGCCCTCACAATTGCTGTTTGTGACATAACGGTCTGTTTTCATGGTGCGCACTATGATAACATGAGCAAAGGCACTGTGAGGTTAGTTGGGGGGACGGCAAATACTTTCTATGCAGAATTTTTGCGGAGACTGTCAAGATGTGCTAAAGATTTCTGAAAGAAATGGCGCAAGTTCTATCCGCACTGTTGGCAGATCTCTTTAACTGCTGCTTGGAAACGGGAATGTTATCAAGGGAGCATTTCCTACTGATAGGTTCTGGGAAGACTGGAAGACAGCGAATGTTGTGCCCATTCACAAGACTGGAAACGAGGATAAAATAGGATGTCTTCAATGGAGTGGTTACTGGAGGTCATAATCATGGTGGGGTTCCTGGAGGCAAATGGTTTGCAGTACCCTAGGCAGCATGGGTTCATGGGGGGGGGGGGGGGGGTTATATCAGACAAACCTGATTGATTTCTTTGATTGGGTGACAAAGATGGAAAAGAAGGGCTAGGTAGTTCACTTGCTGTACATGGACTTTAGTGAAGTCCTGATTCTTTGATCTATAATGTTGCCTCAAACTGCCAGCTATCCATGCTTGATACTCTGCTGAATGTCCTTGTAGATTTATCATTCGCTGCCCTATCCTGGCACACCACTGCTCATTGTGTGACCACCTGCATTGTCCATTACTGAATTATAGGCATGTACAGCGCCTAGAACTTTCATGGGTTCAAGTACTGCTAAATAAGGCTCATCCCTGCTGCTCCCTCCACCCACAACTTATGCACCCACACAGGTAATAGGTTCCTTAATTTTGTTTTCCTTTGGTAACGGTAAAGCCCACTAGGTACAAGTGCCTGTTCTCAAGGGTGACTCAGCAGCACTCGGGAGATTAAGTGACTTGCTTAGAGTCACACAGTATGCAAGTGGAGATTGTGGGACTCAAACCCAGGTCTGCTGAATATACCAAGCTAATTTGCAGCTTGTTACTCTAACCTCTAGGCTATACTGCCAGGCCCAGGTGCAGGCAGAAGTCTGGGCACCTTACCTTTAGCCAGAGAATCCCACAAGTTTGGAATAATCTTTCCTTGTGTAACAGCCCCACCCACAAGCATAGCCTCAGCCAAACAGTTCCTCAAACTTCATACTGCATCTTATTGTTACTGCACCTGATAGCACTCCCCGCATTCTTGGTTATGCTTGCTGCACTGGATCTCCCTCCTGCTGTTATTTGCCTTGTAAATATGATATCTCAGTATAGTTATTGTAAATATTACTTTTTCTTTGATTGTGTAATCCTCTATTTTTCTCTCTCCTACCTCGTCTCCCAGTTTACATTTGTAAACCAGATTAATTTATATTTCTGTTTGTTAACCCGGTGGAACAATTTCAATAAATTCTGTTCCACATGGACGTCTGGTCATAAAACCATGTGACCTTGGGGTAGGGAATAGGATTACAGGATGGGTAAGGAATTGGCTGAGAGAACCCAGGAGGTTGTCCTCAGTGGGGAGTATTTAGAAGTCCCGGAGTTCACCAGTGGGGTGCCACAGGGACTGGGCCTGGGACAAATCCTTTTTAACATCTTCATCTGTGAAACTCGGGTAGGAATTCATGGGACACTCTGCCTTTTCACAGATTACATAAAGATCAGTGGAAGGGTAGACCGCAAGGATGGATTTAGGGCCATGAGGGAGGATCTAGAGAGACTTGAGAAATGGTCTAGGGTATGGCAGTGAACACTGAATGCAAAACAGTGAAAGGTATTACACACAGGTGCCAAGAACCCTAGAAAAGATTACAGAATGGGAGGAGCAGAGGTTGAGGGAAGGACAAAGGAAAGGGACAACTGGAAAACATTGGCCCAGTACAGCAGGGCAGGGGGGAAAGCAAAGAAATGCTGGAATGCAAAGGAAGGGGATCAGCAGCAGGCAGAGGGGGTGGTTATCCTTCTTTAGTACAGATCCCTGGTTCGACCACACTTGGAGTACTGTATGCAGTTCTGGTGCCCACACTTGAGGAAAGACGGGGACAGGGTAGACAATGCAGAGGAGGGTAACCAAAATGATCCAGGAACAATAAGGGAAGTCCTATTTGAAGAGCTTGGAAGACCTCATCATATAAACCCTAGAGGCAAGAAGTGTGTGTGCGTGGGGGGGGGATGACAAAGTCGTACAAGTTCCCTCATGGAGTGAACAAGGCAGATAGCAGAGAGCTGCTCAGACTAAAAAAGAAACATTGGCACCAGGGTGAACTCAATGAAGCGGGGGGGAGGGGGTAAGAAGGATATTAGGAAATATTTTTCACCAGAAGAGTGGTAGGTAGGTGGAACAAATTGTCAAAGGGAGTTGTTCTAAATCAGTGGAGGGATTCAAACCCAGGTGGTACAGGTATATGGGACTGGTAAAGGCAGTAGGAAGAGGGGAGAAGAAGGAGTCAATTCAACCTTCATTAGGGCTGACGGAGACTGGATGCTTGGGAGCAGCCTGAGTGTTGTAAGAGAACCCCCTCTTCCGAGTAAAAATCTGTTTTTTTTTAAATTTTAAGAAGGGGCAGGATATGCAACGTGAGTTATGGCCCCACTTCCTGGTTCTTGAAAATAAATTCCATATTCGAAGTCGGACCTTTGTATATTCCCAGTATACACCACAGCAGTGGTGAATACATTGCGTATGTAAATCATGTTATTTTGAAATGCATATTTATTTTCACTTGGAGAACATTGCACACTTAGAACATGTTATTACCATGTAGAATATGGAAATAAAATACAGAGGACAGTGGGCCAGACAGAGATTACCCAACTCCCGTCGGTGGTCAGGCTGATTATGATTCAGCCAAAGGGTGAGGCCAAGAACTCCTCTAAATGTTAAATGGAATAAAAACCAAATAAGAAAATTGATGTGATTTGAATAAATTGTAGGCTTTTAAGCAGCTCTTTATTTTTTTTTTTGGGGGGACAGCACTGATGCTATAATTATTTGCATTAAATTTGACCACTTCACAAATCTACCCAGGTCCGCTTTCATAATTCTGACCTCTTTCCCATAGTCCTCCAGGACAGGCCCTTGGTCCCCCCACCCGATTGGCTCATCCTACCGCTGGCACTTACTTCTGTTTGCACTGACTGAACCTGTCCTAAAAATTTTTGTGCACTGTACTTATCTTATGCTAAATCATTTCTGTTGCTGTTAGCTACTTACTCTAGCCCTGTTAAGCTTGTCATGTTTCTAGATGTCAACGTCTGATATTACCTGATTGTATGTAAACTCGACTTTTTCACTGTTCTTCTGTGACCTAGCTTGTAACCCTCCCGGGTCTCACCTGAAAATAGGCACTTGGCTGTCTAGTGTGACTTACCTGGTTAACAAAAGCAAATAAATAAATATCCACCCAGCAACAGATCATGGTATAATCTGCAAAGAAGCATATCTTGCCCTGTAGCCTTACCCAAATGTTGTATATGATGATGTTGAAGAGATGATACACCACTAGTCACCTTCCCAGACCCCTGAAAATTCCCCATTATCACCCTCTGGGTTCTGCCATTCAACCCATTTCTCACCTGTCTTGTGACATTGACCCCAAGGCTGTGTCTCTTCTTTGCCACATGTCCATGTGGGACAGGGTCAAAGGCTTTACCGAAGTCAAGGTACAGTATGTCCACACCCTGTCTCTTGTCCAAGTCCTTCGAACCCAACAGAAGAAATGAATCTTGTTTGTCTACCACTCCCAAAAAAATCCATATTGTCTTTTGTCCTGAAGTCCGTTTGCTTTCAGAAAACTTACCAGCCTTTCCCTTATTTTGGTCTCCAGACATTAGATGGACAGATCTTTAGTTCCTGGTTCTTCTTTGCTCCCACCCTTATACAGGACAGGGGAACTGCGTTCACTGTCCTCTAGTCCTACGGTACTATCCCTGTCTCCAGTGAGCAGTTGAAATACTCAGTCAGTGGCTCAATTAGAACCTTCCCAATCTCCTGTAGCACATGAAGATGTCACCCATTTGGGCCCACAAACTTTTCCACCTTCAGTGCCCTTGAGTCCTCAAGTACCCTTTTCACTGAAATTGAATCCTCGTTGACAAACTTTCCCCCTGATGGCACAGATGGGTAACAGCCCCTTTTCCTCTACGGTGAACATTGAACAAGAATATTAGTTCAAGATGTCTACCTTTCCTTATCTTCCTCCATTGACTCCTCTCCTTTCTTCAGTCTGATTATTCCTTCCTTGGTTTTTCACTTCGCCCATATGTAACAAAAGATCTTCCCTCGCGTCGTCATTCCCTCAGATATCTTCAACATAGCATTGGCCGTAATCTTCCTCACAACCTTGCTGGCCTCTTTCATCTCGTTTTAAAGAACCCCTTACAGCATTAGAAAAAACTAGAAAAGAATGTACGATTTATACACAAATATTTCATATATTTCTATAACTCTTTCCCTTTTTTCTTTATTACTGAGGACAGTTGTAGAAAAGAGGATTGCTGTCTTTAAGACTTTATCTGCTTGCCTTTACCTGACATCATTATCCCCTGTTTATGGCATCATAATTATCTAAACAGCAACAGACTGTGATGTCAGGTGTTGGTAAGCAGCGAGAAAAGATAGGGTAGCAATCCTGTTAGCATACAAAGGTCCTTAGTAATAAAGGATGAGAATTACAGAAAACATTATTAAACATAAGCTAAATTGTGTTTAAATATTATATTTTTCAAAGTTGGCAGAATGGTGTCAGGGGGGCTTATTAAAGCCTTATCTCCCTCGGCAATTTTTTTGTATTTTTTTGAATGCATTTTTCTTTGCCCTTAGTCACCCCCACCTCACTCATAAACCACAGTGGTCTCCTACCCATCTTATTCTTCCTTATTACCCTAGCACAAAGATTTGTGGCTTCAGATATTCCATTTTCCTGTCCGTTCCACTCCTTTATCACTCTAGTTTTTGCTGCAACAGTTTTCTCATACTATTAAAATCAACCCTCCTAAAATCCATTACTTTTGTCTGGAACTGATTTCTCTCCACTTCAGGTTTGATGTCTGGTGGTTGTTGGCTACCAAAGGGTCCAGCACTGCAACCTCCCCTATACTGTCCCTGTTTGTAAGGGCTAAGTTGAAGATGGCTGCCTCCTTTGTAGGCTCTTCAACCCTCTCTGCTAGGAATGTTTCCTGACAAATCTCTACCAGCTGTTGAGTGCTTGCAGTTGCTGCTACTGGGATCCTTCTTCCCACGTCAGGCACACTGAAGTCACCCAGTAGCATCACTTCGATCCAGGAGAAAGTGCACGCTCGATGGTGTAGGACTGGGTGCATTCATAAGCCAAGCAGGCTACAAAACAAGTACACAGCGCTGGACGTGGTAGTGATAGAAGGAGGAGAAATATCAGGATGGGGGGCCAGTATATACTGTAGGCCACTGTCTCAAAACAAAAGTAGATTGGGTCTGGATATTCAAAGGACTTGTGCATGCCACAACAGAGTTGTGCCAGCGCAACACTGCACTGTGCCCCGGTGGGATATTGAAAAGCCTGCCAGGTGCAGAGCAATTACCGATGCGCCAGGGCGCAATGTAAATGTATGCGGCAAAGATGCAGGGGGCGTGCCCATGCATATGCGGCACATCCCAATATTCAGCCCGGGATGTGCAGCACATATGCTGGCACAACCCTGCATTGCGCCACATAGGGGGGCTCAAAGTTGAGCCCGTGAATCAGAGGAACAACTCCTGGCCACCCAGAACACCGTCTACAAGCACCCATAACTCCCTGGTAGTCTAGTGGTACCCTCCTCCCTCCCGTTTCCCCGATTGCAGTGAATCACTGTAAAATAATTCCCTGGTAGTCTAGTGGTACCCCCCCCCGTTGCTGCAATCGCTGTTCCATCCTGTGAATAAAAGCCCTGGTGATCCAGTGGCACCCCTCCTCCCGTTGCCATGATGCCGGTCATTCCTGTCAATAAAATCCTGAGATCCAGTGGCACCCCCCACCCACCTACACACAGGGACCCCTTTTGCCCACCCTGCTCCCTCTCCACACGCGGGTGGCTGCAACCTGCCCACATGCCACCCGGCTGCCCATCAAAATGACAGGTACAGTACTGGGCTGTGACCCATTGGTCCACAGTGTGGACAATGAAGCTCACAAGGGCATACTGTACTAGACTAGACAGTCCCAAATGTAAAATGAAGTCATTCACATATTTGGGACTGTCCTAATACAATATACCCTGCAAGCCCACTGTACCGGTCATTGGCGGTGGCGGGTGATATGCAGGCGGGTTGCAGCCGCCCGCTGATGATGGGGAGTGGGTGGGTGGGGGTGCCACTGGATCACATGGGATTTTATTCACGGACGAATGGCGGTCACGGCAATGGGAGGGAGGAGTACCACTAGACTACCATGGAATTGTTTCACAGCAATTTACCGCAATCGTGGCTATGGGGATGCCCCAGGAACCCCACTGTGCACACACGTCATCCTGTGCAGGGCGCCAGGTGCAATTCACCAGGCTGCCCTGTGCAAGGCATGCAATTGGGGCCACAATGGCATGCAAATGGCCCCATTTGCATCTTGCATATATTATGGCCTCATTTGCATGCCCTCTGCTGAATATCACTGCTGATGCACCCAGCGCAACTGCGTTTGCGTTGGCGCATCCCTGTGCTCCCTATCCGTGGCTTGCGCTGGCGCAGTGCCACTGTGCCATGTGCTGTCTGTGCCATATTCAATGGTGCTGTGCCATGGTGCATCACTGTTGAATAGCACCTGGTCCTGGCTCCAGCAGATCCCAGTTGCGCTGCGCCCACACATGCACCACTGCCAGGTGCAGTCTGAATATCCAGGCCAGGGAGTTTGGGGATGAAAATAAAAATGCAGTAAGGCAGGGGAGATACTGCTACTACGCAAGACTGGAAGTGGGTACACCTAGGGGTCCCATAAGGTTCTATCCTCGGTCCTCTCTTATTCAGCTTCTTCATAGATGACATGCCTTCTACCTGTCCTGTACACTCTGTACCCTATGCAGATGATGCAGTTATCTCCATTCAAGGGGAAAGACCTGGGATCAATTAGTTCTGAACTTCAGCTCAATTTTCATGCATTGGAATCCTGGTTCACCTGACATAAACTGCTACTCAACTACAAAAAGACAAAGAGCATGCTCTTCAGCGCCCCACAGAGCAAGATTCGAGGGTCCTCACTGCATATACTTAGTAGCAAAGGAGAAGTACTAGACCAAGTCAACACATTCAAGTACTTAGGGATTCACCTAGATGACACCCTCACCTTCACTGCCCATGCTGAGCAACTGGTAAAGTCCACCAACATGAAGCTTGGCATCCTGTACAGACACCCCACCTCAATGACACCGGCTGCCCTGAAAGTTATGTGTAGTTCAGTTCTCTCATCTGTGGATTATGGCCTTGTCATATTTGGGGCAGGCACAGACACAGCGCCTAAAAGGGTCAAAACCATCTTCAACAAGGCCTGCTGCCTGGTCCTGGGAGTACACAAAATTACTCACTCTTGTGACCTATACAAGGAAACTGGCTGGCTCCCACTCCACCACAGACTCCAATACCAGGCCTGCCTCCTTGCAAAAAAAGTCCCTGATGGCGTCCATGCCTAGTGCTACTTCAGCCCTCTTTACGCCTGCATAACTATCTAAATGCACAAGGAGTGCTTCCATGGCTGTCCTAAATGTTCCCTTCAAACGAACCACCCTTGACCAAAGATCCCTCTCCTACTGTAGACCTAAATGGTTCAATTATCTGCCTGAAGACCTTGCTGACTCCCCCAGACTTGGCCACTTTAAAAATGGGCTTCAATCTCTTCTTGCCAGCAGATCTGACTGCCAGTGTTTCTGTTAACCCATGGCCTCTGACAGCGGTTCTTGCACCCGTCAAACACTACCCTCTCTCACTCCCACCCTCCTGTTCCACAACTGCCCACCCCCCCCAACTCCCACCACCTACTACCTCCCCTTGACAAAGCCTCACCTTGGTTGCTAATGCATTTCTGCAGACTGAGAGCACCCTGTCTGAACTGTAACATGATTGTTAAACATTGTACTGCACTTAATTAGTGCTGCATTAATATGTTTCTCTGCAAGTGTGGTCCTGTTTCTCCTTACTTCTTGTACCCTGCTCAGTGTTGTAACTGTACACTAATGCCACTTGTTAGTTGATGTCTTTCTGTTCTGCAATGTTTCATCACCTGTAAATGTCTTGTATTCCTTGTTGACTTGGAGCCTTTGTAAACGAGTCCCCGGCTCAAAGGTATTAATCCGAATTTGAAATAAATAAATAAATCTTGCACAGTAAAGCCATGTTTCCTAAAGCAAAATGAGCAGATATGCTACAAAAATATTTACATTTTTAATTAAAATTGTCCAAGGTGAGAATGGAAAAATAGGACCCTCTATACCATGGAGGGTCCTATTTGTCCTTTTTCATGTTTGCCAACACTATATATATACACCTTGGACTATTTTGTTTAAATTGCACTGCATTTCAAGTTTTCATAGTGTTTTTGCACTTGTTGCTTTATCAGATGTGGCCTTACTCAGCAAGGCATGCTATCACTTCCTGTCTTGTGCAATAGCAGCACCTCCCCACCTTGCAGTGCTTTTATTTGTATCCCCAAACTCACTAGCCAGTTTTTTAGATGTGGTCTACAGTGTACATTTCTTCTGTCCTGATGTTTCTACACCCTTCTGTCACTATCTAAACCCATATTGTCTCCGTTTGCTCACATTTCCCCATATCCTCAGTCACCGTAGCCTTTATACTCTTCCTTACGTAATGCTACCCCACCCCCTCCTTCTCTCCCTATCCCTCCTGAATATTGCCTACTCTATTATAGTCATGTCCCAACCTTCATACTGGGCTGCCCAAGTCTCTGTGATTGCCATCAGGTCCAAGTGTACTTCTGCCACTACTGCCTCCAGATCACTAGACTTGTTCTACAAGCTCCTGGTGTGTGTGCACATAGTCCTCCGGGTCACCTGTCAGTGCTTTCTTCCACATTTTGGCCCTTACTCCTTTCCCTTCCCCACCATGAACTCTTCTCTAGACTTGCCACTGCCTGCCTCCCTTGCATCTCCTTCCCAGATCTTCTGCAGCCTTTTTCCAGCAACTTGCCCAGCCTCCCTGTCTCCACAATCACTATGCTGTATTGGTTCTTCTGTGTTTTTTAGAATTGGGGGAGGTCTCCCTCAGTTTAGTAGGTGCACCACCCACATCTGATCTGCCTCCCACCCCCGTTTGTTTGAAGGTGCCTCAATGTGCTCTTTAAACTTTCACCCAGGCATCCTGTTGCACTCATCAGAGGGGCGAAGGCCATTTCATTTGAATAGCCTCCTATGCCTCAAAGAGTGACCCCAGTCTTCCAGCTACCCCTTCCCTCCTCTCTGCACCACTTCTTCGGCCATGCATTTAAGCGAGTGATCAGAAGAATATTCCCTTCCCTCTGCCCCCAAACTTGCAGAACCTCAGAAAGACTTGGTGAGGTTGCTGCTAGTTTGAACCACCTCCCTAACTTTCTGTAGCTATCTTTCACCTCCTCTGGGGGTCTGCAAGCCAGGTTATTAGTCCCTAGATGGACAGTGATATGAAGCCCATTCCCCTTCCTCATCCCATGACAGTTCTTTCTATCCTGCTAGTAGCCCTCCCAACAAAAGCCCCAGAAGACCTTAGCATTCTGTCCCCCTGCTCCAACATCCCTTCCATCCCCCTTTATGATGGAGTTCCCTGTGACAAGCACATTCTACATCTTCTCCTTCCCCTTGGACTCTTATCGCATGTTGGGTGTCCTCTTAGGAAGTATTTTTTTCACAGAGAGGGTTGTGGATGCATGGAACGGCCTTCCGGAGGAGGTTGTGGAGTCAAAAACAGTGGTGGAATTCAAGCATGCATGGGACAGTCATAAGGCAATTCTAGGGGGTGGGGGCAGGAAGAAGTAGGCTGCTGGTTAACTGGGATCTGCAGCTTATCCATTAGGTAGGGAAATGGGCAGACTGGGTGGGCCAAGCGGTCCTTATCTGCCATCAGATTCTATGTTTCTAACTGGTTTCCTGGGGAGCTATAAGCTCTGGTCTCCTTACTGGGGAGAGTAGACCAACTGAATTGCACAGCTGAGTGAATCTGTTTGTTGTTACCACCCTTCTTTTCCCCACTCCCTTGCCAGCTACCAACTACTGACCACACCCAGTCTGGACCTTGGGTGTCCACTGGGGAAAAGATGTAGTGGCTGCCAGCACCAAAGACCACTAGGACCTGCTCTGGAGAAGGCCAGGTTCAGCCTTTACCACAGCCAGTTTCGCAGTGAGCACTGTAAACATGCTGAACACCAGGCAAAAACACTACCTCCAGAGGACTCACCTGAAGGTGACCACACCACAGGTGTTGCATCTTATCAGCCCTCCTCTCCCTCCTACCCTGTACCCTTTCCACATCCTCCTCAAATGACCCCCTTATTACACTGGTTTTCCTATTCCACTACTGCAATTGTACTTTCTATTAATCTCCCACTCCCATGTAGATCCTCTGTCCTGCCCCACTCTCTACAGAGCTCTCTGATTGTTATCTTCATCACAGAAATTTCCCATACACTGCCGTGAGCTTGTAATTTAACTGGCTTGTGTAACATTTGCTCTGTATTAAAAGAGTACTACAGTCAACATTTGCAAAAAGATATGTTGTGCAGAGTGTTTTGTGTGTGTGTGTGTAGTCCTGGTGTGTCCTTCCCTTTGTTTGTTAAGAGTTTTTTTCTAAATTAGCCTGCTAGTTATATGGTAGTTTTTTGGCCCCTGGGGATCTCCATCTTAGAAATGTTTATTGGTGTTCTTTTTTCTACAATGCCTCCTGTCCCATGTGACAGTGATGTTTTGCTTTTAAAACTTTTCATTTCATCAAACTACATGCAGCTGTAAAAAGCACACAGATCTCCCCAGATCATTAGTGCTATAATTAATAAAGATTCTGTTTCTTTCAGAATAATCCTCTCAGTTAGCCCTCAAGTATTTGCTAAACTGTAAATATAGTCATTAGTGCTCACTAGATAAGGAAAGTTACTTAATATCACAGCTCTGCTGTTGTAAATTGACTCTAAATCAGTGCTTGTGGAATCCATGGTCCCGGATACATCGTTGTCAACATGGGACAGGAGGTATTGTAGGAACAAGAAGAGCAATAAATCATGCTAAGATGGAGATCCCCTGGGGTCACAAGACTACCAAATGCTAACAGGCTAATTTAGAAAAAACTCCTAACAGCAGACATAGTGAAAGCCACGCTAGGGCCACACACAAATCAAAACAACATATATTTTTGCAAATTCTGACTGTAGTACTCTTCTAAGTCACTGCAACATACCACTTTCCATCTCACTGGCTGTGATGTTTGACTGCTGCTCTTGTCCTTAAACTTGCCACCCCTGTGCAAAAACTGGCCCACCAGTGATTTTCTTTTTTCCATGTAGATTCTTCCCCCCTGTGGGTAGCGCATCTGTGCAGGGGTATGCCCTGTTCACAGGAATATGCCCAGATCAGGCCATAACTGGCTGTCATTTTTAGATGGCTACCAGGTTGTTCTCACCCAGTTTTCCCCCTCCCTTCTTCTCTGGTGTGGCTGATGCCTCTCTCGGCCTTCCATGCACACAGATTTCGAAGTGGCAGAAGCAAGCTCCCTGGGTCAGGTGCAGGGGTAGCTGTGGTGGTGGAACACATTGCCAACCCTCCCCAGTCAAGAGGCACTGTTCTGTGGCAACTTTCTCAGTCTGTCTGCCTCCTGACGTGACTTCCCAGGCTCGCTTCTGAACCTGGGTCATCTACACGACAGCTTGTCTCCACAGCAGTATGATGTACTGCTGCTGGGGTATCAGGGTAGCCCTGAGAGATTTTCTTTCTGTTAAAGCCACTTAACCTTACATGATCGTAGTCTTATCAGTTACCAAAGTGTCTGATGCTCCTGTATCTCCATTATTTTGGGCATGGGTTACATTTGCTGTATTTATTTGAAGAACATGGTCAGACTGAAGCCATGTCTTGTGGAGCAGAACATGGAAACACTGGTGCATGAATCTGTGATGTTGCATCTAGGCTACCGTATCATTCTATACCTTCACCTTCCTGGGACTTTGATGCACTGTGTGCAAGTAGTGCAGACTGCTGCAGCCAGGCTACTCACGAATACAAGCATTGGTCACCATATCATGCCTATGCTGCATGCACTACACTGGCTGCCAGGAAGGTGGCGCATCAACTTTAGGGTCTCTCTGTCAACATATCAGGCCTTGAAGGGATTGGTTCCACACTACCTTCATGACATCCTTGTGCCATACACCACAGCACGCCCCTCTGCTCAGCTAAGCATGATTGTTTCCTTAACCCCCTGTGGTGGTCCCTCTGGAGACCCAGGTCCAGTGGAGGTGGGTGCCATGTTCGGTGGTGTGTGGCTTGTGGGGTGAAAGGGCTTCATCCTGTGCTAGTCGCGTCTTCCACCATGTTTTGTGTCCCATCCCAACGTGTCACGCTCAGCTTGTATAGGGAGTGTGCCTTGGGTACAAGCAGCTTTCTCCCTCCTTTTGAATTTCCAGTGGGAGTTTCCACCAGTAGCTGCTCACACACACACCTCACATGACAAGTTTTGTGTATGTATATACTCTTATATACACACACCAAGGGGGTTGCATATCTTCTGCCTTTAACACCCCCACAATGATATATAGTAAGGTACACACACCCTATTTTGTATTGAGAAAAGAGCAAAAAATAGAGGTAGTATCTATTGTTCCACAGTTGATTTTTTTTTCCTTAGGCCATTTCTGCCCATTTTTTAATATACATTTACATGTGCACCGTTTTTACAGAAACTGAAAATTGTATTTTGTATGGTGTCATAACAGGAATCAATGTTGCTGATTATTGTATTAGTTCCAGTAAAATTCAATAATTATTTTACTGTACTAATACCTTGTGCACACATGACGTGTACAGATAAATCATAACCTGAAGTAAAATTCTGAATTTGTGTAAATGCAGATTCTAGTTTAAGCCTGTATTTTTAGAGTGTAAATTCTCTACATAGGGTGCTAAAAAGTATTTATTATTTACAGATGCCCCGATCACGTCAGGCACTCTGGTCAGTAAAAGACATGAGATGAGAGCAGACCTACCGAATGACCTGTCCTACATGCAAGCTGCTGAAACGACTGCCAGCTAGAAGCCCATTGTCAGCCTGGAATTACTGACCCCATCTGTGTCCGAGTGGACCTGACTGACTTGACATCTAGATTCAACGGTGACAACAAGGGGCTCTTTCAAGTGGCAGAAAATATTTCCACAATCACCTGGACTTCCTCCCTACTGTTAAAGTTACAGCTGGAGTTTAAACCAGAAAATGTTAATTTCCACCAGATTTTAAGTTCCATCATCACACACAGGTGCACACACACATATGTGTATGCGTATATTTCTATACACGCTCTAAGGAGTTTGTTACATCTCATGCCTTTAACACCCCCAGGTGTGTATCGTACAGTTTAAAAACACCCCATTTTGTCCTGAGAAAAAAGCAGAAATATAAAAGAGAAGGGAGTTCTGAACCATAGGTATATCATGGGATACAACATGGTGGTTGCATAATCAGATTCCACCAATCACAGTACAGAATTTCCTAAAGAGTTGTTTGTGTTTTGTGTTATCAGTCTAGAAGTGCTCAAAGGTCACCTGCAACATAAATGCATTTAATTTTGTTTTCCAGTCACAAGAAATGTTTTTGACTTATCTGTGACAAAATAATCTCTATAAATAAATTAAAATGTTAAATGTACATCTGTGTCGTGTTTTTCCACTGCTTTCTCTATCCAAAGCTCCCAGCCCTGCAACATTCTGTGGGACACAACACTGTTTTTAGTCACATGAAAAAGTACAAAATGTAACTCCGTGGCATAAAAAAGCCACTGATTCTGTCATTATTCGGTTATGCTATTCGACTTTTTATTACATTTGAGAACGGAAAAAGCCGCATCAGGGTGGGTGGTCGTGCTCAGTGATAAATAACAGTACAATCAAAAATCATGGCACTCACCCTTGCACAGAAAGAGCTTGTAGACAGGTAGAGGCTTTTAAAAGGACTCAAACCTCCATTTATTTCTGCCAATATGGAGAACACAAGGAAAGTGGCTATGGTGTGTGTCTGAAAGATCAGGAAGAGGAAGCAGTGAAAAAGTACATTGGTACAGTCTTACGGTAAGCTTGAATGGTTTTGTTTTTGTTAAAAATGTTACTTTATTGCTAAGCGTCACCAGTAGGGAACTTCCAGTGATGTTATCACTGATGTAGTAGCAGCCTGACAAGAGCGCCGTGAAGCCGTCCTCCTAAATATATACTAATCCACCCTGCAATCATAGCACAAAGGGAGAGACACTCCTTACTTCAACCTTCTACATACCAGGAAGATGGAAGTGGGCAGAATTACTGAAAGGCAACCACCTGGGAAACAGAATTCTATGCTCCCACTCCAACAGCATGGCATCGTCCATGATTGGGTGCTCCATCAAGAAGGCCTCCAATGTGGACTTAGAGGACAAATCCTTCTACCATCATGGAGCGTCATAACATTACCTCCAAACAGGAGGAGACAATTACTTTCTCACACTGGGGGACATTCAGCAACTGCAGGAAAAAAAATGCTGAGAGAGAAAGGTCTAAGCACCATGGCAGTGCAGGTCAATACCCACAATGTAGACCTCCTCTATTTCTACAGCAGAGATCAAGAAATCGCAGAAAAATTGGAGGACCTGGAGTCTAGATCTCGGTGCAACAACATGTGCATATATGGCCTGCCAGAGGATACAGAGCAGGGCAGTATGGAAGATTTTCTCTCATCCTTCCTCAGAGAACTGTTAGACCTCCCTGCAAACATGGATCTGGGAATAGAACGCTCTCACTGAACTCTTGCACCAAAACCAAAAGACAAGCAAATCAAACCCAGGTCAGTGGTCCTCAGGTTCATAAATTATAGAACCAAAATGCTACTCTTGAGGAAGGCATGGAACAAAAAAGTAGTCTTTGGAGACACAAAACTGTATTTTGACCATGACTTTGCTCCGAAAGTGATGAATAAAAGGAGAAAGATCCTGCAAATCCTGAAAAGTATTAGAGACCAGAACATTAAAGTGCGCCTGCTAACTCCTGCTCAGCTCTGCATCTTTACAGAGACAAGACCCACGTTTTTTTAAGAGCCTAGAGGAAGTCAGAGGCCTGTTCATGAAGTTAGGAGTCCCTCTGTACCCACCGGGGCACCCAGAACCGGCGGCTGCCATCTCATAACTACTGTACAGCAGCAAGAATGGACGACATCTTCCTCAGCAGCTGATGGTAAGAGAAAATCTCAAGAAGCCCTGAATGAGGCATGGATCTACATCTTCTGATCTCATCGACAGGATCCAGCTCTTGGACCATCAACAGCTACACCCACAGGATGAACAGCACCATGCCCCAGGAGGTGCAGATTCTGACACTCCTCGTTAAGCCAATCCTTGTTTACAAGGCATCCCGTTTGAGTTGAACCTCTCAGGTATACCAATTCTTTAAATTACCACCTAAAACATTACTACAGAACCAGAGAAATTTGAGACTTATGAACTCCTTGGGACAACTGCACTCCTTTTGATGCAAGCTTTGCGGGGGGGGGGCTCGCACAGAGAGACTCAAAAAGCATAGAACATTCTTTGTGGCTGTGTAAATTATATAAATTGCATAATATACAGAGTTTGATAGTGGGGGGGATGTCACTGCAGGTTCTGGAGTGGCCAGAGCAACTCCTAGGGCTCGTCAGGGGCAGGGGTTGTGGGGGATGGGAAGGGGGTAAAGCAGTGGTGTCTTGGCAGATGCATATCTACTAAGTGAGGGGGGGGGAAGGGCAGCATGGGAATAGAAGAATGGCCTTACTCCAGGTGGCATGATTGTAAAGAGAATGCACTGTTTGCAGAGATTGGAAGAGAGCTGCTATAGCACCCAAGAGCCAGCTAGCAAGCCTCAAAATGTTGGAAGAAGTGGTGCCTACACTATTGCATATGGTGTTTTGGAAGGGCGAGCGTGGGTTGGTGGACTTGTGGCTGGGACTACCCCACAGGTGGCAATTAGAAACATTTAAAGGTCGGCTCCATGGAGCCGGCGAAGATTCACTCGACACGCTGGCGACCAGGTTCGCCTGAGCCGGAGTCAGGAGCAGAGTCTGACAGGGAGGGGTTCCCAGGTGTCCACTGGACACTTCCCTCCCAGGGAGTGGGCTCAACCTGGAGACCTGCGGCATAGGTGAGTGTGCTTGGGGAGATGTACTGCCTCAACATGCCCCCTGCACGCTCTCGCTGCAGGATCCTCCGTGCTCTTGCATGGCCGAGAACTGCAGTGGGTGGGGCACAAGAAAAAGGAAAATGCCTCCCAACCAAGGCCTAGATGATGAATGCCCTAGACCTCTATGACCCGAAGCCCCAGAGCCAGCCTGGATCCAGCCCTACGGCACCTGAGAAGCTGTGTCGTGCTGCAAGGTGATTTCCTTCTGGAGGAGGGACCCACCCCACCCCCACCGGTACAGGGATATACTGGGGCCACTCTCAGGCTGCTAGGAGCTGGTGGAAGGTGGTAGGGTGTTGGAGGGTGGTAAAAGGCACTGGCACTCCAAAGGAGTGGCAGGTGGGGGGGCGGCAGGGAGGCGCCAAAAAAAAAAAAAAAACATTTCAAGAGAATATTTCTCAATTTAACATATGGGCTTCATAGCCCATTACCTTAGTGCTGCGATAGTCTTTTGTGATACAAAAGACATTTTTAGTAAGCCCAGTATGGAAGGGAGGGGATCGTAACTCAGCACAAACTGACAGTCGGCTGATCCTTTCCATTTCCTGGTTCACCGACCCTAGCCCCATGCTCAGATGTTTTGCAGTTTCTGAGTAGGGAGAGCACAAGGGCATGCCCTATATAGGTCTATGGGGACATTTTAAATATGATCTATGTTTAAGGAACCTGTGATAAAAATGAAAGCCCACACTCCACTGACAGGGCCCTTATCAGATGAGCAGAGGGTAGGCAGGCCCACTGGCACTGCAGTGGCGCTACCACTTGCAACGCCAATGACCTAGGATCAGAAGTGATCTTAGGAGTCAGAGGGCTGGTTGGGGGAGGAGTATTGAATGTCCCACGGACTGCTGTCCTCTGGGGGCAGGAGTCACTGGCACAGTACTGACCCCTTGCAGAGGCTGGGGGTCCGTTTGCCGGGACTGTATCTGACTGGGAGGCATGCCAGACATTGGGGTGCAAGCTCCCCATATGTCATTGCACACCATGCCTTCCTGGGGAGTGAAATGAAAAAACTACCTCTTGGCCAATGCACTAAGGCCATCCACTCCACCGCGCCCCACACAGCTGTCTAAGGCGTTCAACCCCCGGATCAAGATCAGGTACTTATCGGGGAGTAGAGGGCCCTCCCCAGTGACTCTGCCCTGGGGGGGTAAGCCAGGGGAAGTCTGGGGAGGTATGAGGTAAGTCCTGGGGGATGGTGGGTGGCTAGAGTCAGACCAGTGGATGGCCAGCCACTGGTCATAAAAAGCACACTAAGAAAAAAAAAAAAAGATGCGCAGCGGCTTTTATTATTTATCACAGGCTCCATAAACATATATACGATCATATTTAAAATGTCCCATAGACCTCTATGGGGCACCCCCCCCCCCCCGCTGTCATTGCTTAGGTGTCACAAAATGTTTGAGCAGGGCCAGCAGACCAGGAAGTGGGAGGCATCAGCTGGCCGTCAGGTTTGGCTAAGTTAAATCCCTTCCTTCCAAACTGGGCTTACTAAAAATGTCTCTTGTATCATTTATTTTTTATTTATTTATTTCATGTTTAGCATTAAATACCTTTGAGCACTAGGCTCTTTTACAAAGGTTCCGGGTCAAAACAAGAGACAAGATCACAAAAGACTATTGTGGCACTAAGGTAATGGGCTATAAAGCCCAAATGATACATAAATTATCTGACTAATGTACTTTAACTAGGCTTACCACTAACAGCTATGATAAGCATTGCACCAGACCTAGAATAGGTGGTGCAAATCCCCAAAAGAGCTTCACTGCTGGCCTTAGTGATATGGGCACCTCAGGGGAGCCACATGTCTCCGACCCTCATGAAAGAGGACGGACTATAGGAAAGAATGGTACCTGGTCAATACAGGACTACAACAACAGCGCAGCAATAACTACACTGTGTAAAGTGCTAAAGCATTTACCACTATCCCTGCCGCTCTGTGCTAACATATGCAAGGGATCAAGTTGCCGTGTGTGTGGTGCCTGGTTGAGCCACTCCTGTGGTGAAGTGGCTAAGGCATCAGCACACGGCAGGATTGGAGAGCTTGGGACCATGGTTCGGTTCCCCCCAGATCTCCTGGTGTTGTGACTTTTTTGTTTACTTTATTTTTGAAATCAAAGTTTCCCCCTCCTGGAGTTTCACTCCATCCCAGAAGTTCACACCCCTCAGAGTTTCTGTGCAGTGCCCCCAAAAAGAAAAGTCCCATTATTTTCAATGGGGCGGTCAGTATTTTCCGACCTTATTTGAGCGTGCTGTATTGCTTGCAGCATTTATTGCCGTGCGGTTTTGTCAGCAACAACATAATCCCATGCCGGAAAGAGCGGCTGTAAAAAGGTACTCTGCCCTATATATATATACTTATGGGACAGAACTTGTCCCCTTGCCCGAGGTCCCAAGCTGTTACATTGCCTGGGGGGCATGCTAGTATGGGTGGTGCCCCACGAGACTCGTACTGGGGGAGAGGGGGGGAATCTCTCCTGCAGTGCCACTGAGAACTTTCATTTAAAATCAAACTAATCATGCATAGATACAGGAGGGGGCAACAACTGATATAAACCTATGTAATAACTGATGACATAACTCGGAACTGGTTATTGGTTGATGAATTGTCGAGCCGAGTTCTTATGGTACCACAGCAGGGTACTACAGGGTTCATACCCAAGGCTTTAAGGCAAAAAGCACCCACAACATCTGCACAGCCTAAGCCTCAGCCCCTTGAAGCCGAGTTTAACAAAGTTTACTGTTTGGTTAATGGTTTATATGTTTGTTCAACTGTCTATCACAAGTGTCCACTTAAACAGTTTCACGTGTTTCATTTCAATATATAATGTGCTTTTTCAAAGGCCAAATCTGTTAGGCAGCTCACACCTGGTGAGGCTTGTTGTTTTTTAACTTGTTTGCACCTGTTTGTACCTGAGACACCAGTTTAATAAAAGCCTTTGCTCTAGCCAGTGCTTTTTGAGTTCGTCATGACGCGCAGGTGCAGACGAACTCATTGCTATAAGGTTCTCTACAGGGGTATGCCCAATGGAGCGCTCCGTTTCTAGGGGCAGGTCAATGGCAGGTAAATCATTTGGCAGGCTGGCAATGATTCACTTTCCACTGTTCGGGCTGAGTTGGACAACTTTTCAAAGGACGGAGCCGCACCAATAGTGGCGCGGGTCGGTCTTTTGAATTTGCATTCCTGGTTGCGCATTCATACTGCTTTAGTTTACAGCAGTGTGAATGCGCTGAGCCCAGGACTTCCGCATGCCCCCTCACATTTAAAGAAAACAAAAACAAAACAAAAAAAATGACGGGGGTGCCCAATCCCTCTGTCAGCATGCCCCCTTGCAGTTCATTTTGCTGACGGGAGAGCCCACTCCCCATCGACATAATATTCTCCCACCCACAATTTGTTGTGTGTGGCTATACAGCTGTGCCAAACAGAAATAAACAAACCGATGGGGGTGCCCAATCACCCTGTCAGCATGCTCCCTCCCAGTTAATTTGCCGATGGGGGCCTCCCATCAGCATAATGTCTCCCTGTTTGTTGTGTGTGTGAAATTTTAATCCCCTCAAACACACTTCCTCAGTAGGTATGTGCGAGCCCAGAGGTACCCAATCCCCATCGGCTACAGCCCCACCAAAACACTTAGGTAGCATGCTGGAGCCCACCAGCATGCCAAAAGACCCTGTAAGTAAGAAAGCCTTCCTAAGATGTGTTTACATTTTTAAAACCGTAAACTAGAAAATGGTCCCTCGTTGAGTCTCTTGCCCTCCCAACCCGCACCCACCCACTGCACACCACCTCCCCACACACACACACCCCTCACCCCATACTTACCTTTGGAGCATGGCGCGACAATCTTTGGTGGACTGGGAACACGTTTGCACTCTTCAAAGCCGACCGCGAACTGAAGAAATGCCGGTAAGCTGTATAATGGCATAAATGTTTTTTTTTTTACTTTGGTGCATATCTTGGTCATTTTTGCAAATTTTGGCACCAAATTTTCAACCTGGGGTTCTTGGGACCCCACCTCATGAATTCAGTCACTGTCATGTGGTTATTCCGTCCGGAAAGGTGATTTCACGGTCACTGCGTGGACTTACCTTTTGGAATCGATTAACAAACTGAGAGTGTCACTGTTCATGAGGTGGGCTCTCAAAAAGCCTATGTTGAAAATTCGGTGACAAAATTAAAAAAAATTACTGTTACAAGCATGCGTTGCGCAGTTTCAATGCACACTTGTAACGTCGTAAATATGTAATATTTTCACTCCAGATTTTCAACATTAGTATTTTTGTATACCTCCTCATGAACAGTGCAGCTGTAATTTTCAACATCCTGGCCTAAATGTGTTTTCGCACTTCCGGCAAAGAATAGCGCGGTTGCTTTAGGAAATCAGTGTTCGGGACAGATTAAGAAAATTACAGTGACACTGTTCATAAGCGGAGGTCCCAAAATGCCTATGTTGCAAATGTGGTGACAAAAGTCCATAAAATTACTATTTTATGAGTGCATTGTGCAGTTTCCACGCACACTCATAACATCAAGGATCTGTAATATTTTCACTCAAGAGTTTCAACACTATCAGTTTTGCACACCTCCTTAAGAACAGTACAGCTGTCATTGTTCACATCCTGCCCAAAATGAGTTTTCGCACATCTGGCGCACATTGGTGCGGTCACTGAGGGAAATCAACGTTTAGGGCAGAGTAAGAAAATCATAGTGACAGTATTCATGAGTAGAGGTCACAAAATGCCTATGTTGAAATTTTGGTGAAATTATTCCACTAAATGACTGTTACGAGCATGCATTGTGCAGTTTCCACATACGCTCGTATGTTTGAACATTTTTAATATTTTCACTCCAGATGTTCAACATCCTGCCCAAACTGTGTTTTCGCACATCTGGTGCAGAATGGAATGGTTGCTGTGAGAAATCAATGTTCAGAACAGATTAACAAAATCACAGTGCCACTGTTCATGAGCAGAGGTCCCAAATGCTTTCATGAGGTGGGGGTTACAAAGGTTTTCTAACCATGACGTCCCCCCAACCCATGATGGGGCTCCAGTGCCCTCATCTTCTCTGAACTGCAGACACATCATCACTCTTCAAAGCCATCTCACGAACTGAGGAAACAGGTATGCACTTCACTGTATTTCAACAGGAATGTGAACTTGGTGGCATAACTTGTTCTTTCTGCTGGGAACTGTAGTCCTGCCAATCGGTGCGTACCAACACCAATCCCAATGACGAACTCCGGCATTGACAAATGCTTGTTACCTTTTGTTTTTCCGGTTGTGAGTGCTCCAGATTTTTTGTCTTATGTCCTAGTAGTGTTTTTTCAGTAGCACCTGATTCCTGTGGTGTGAGATGTTTTCTGGGATTCCTTTATATAGAGTCACACCATTTGCCTTGCTAAATATATATGCCCCTTGCTCAGCTCAGGAGAGGGTGATGTTTCATCTAGGGGTACCACCTTTTAGGAAGCTCAAAGTGGGACATTTGTTACTGAAACATGATTTTTTGCAGGACAGTACGTACCCTTGACCAATGCAACAGACTTGTTTTCACTATATAATCAGAATGAAGGCTAAGTATTGCAGTTCCTTAGTTGCTTCTATTGTTTCTTATCATTTTACAGTATTTTAGTTAAGGTTTTATAGTTTTCAATAACATTTAGCGGAACGTTAAAAATATTTTTTCTACTATAAAGTCAGGACATGTAGTATTTTTCGTTTTTTTGCAGGACACAGCTGCCCAAATCAGGACTGTCCCTCAAAAATCAGGACAGGTGGTAATCCTAGTTTCATCAAAACGTCTTGTTGAAGTTCCCCCCAGATACTGGGAAGTTATATATCCTAGGGGGTGACTTTAGCAGGGTTATAAATACCAGTTATCAGAAAGGCTAATGGTGGGAGAGCACAGGGTACATGCTTAAAAAGCTTCTTAAGGAAATGAGACTGGAGGACTCCTGGCAGCTGCAGCATCCCCGGGATTTAGATTTTACCTTATTCTCTGCATCCCAAAATCTGTACTCTAGAACTGATATGCTTTTTCTATCCACAGAATGGCTATATACCATTCAAGATGTCTTGGTAGGCAGCGTAACTCTGTCTGACCATGCACCCGTCTCAGTAGGACTCACAGCAGAACTGTCCCTTCAGAACTCTGCCTAGAGAGAAGATGTAGAGAAGTTTTATAAAGGGTTAGCAATACTTGAACAGCAACAGGATGCATTGGTTTCTAAAGTAAACATTTCTTCCCAGGGTAAGGGTATACCAGATCGTAATGGTGTCCTGAATGCAACCCCTGACCCAATGGTGATTAACCAACAAAACACAATTACCTACATTGAAAAAATAAAGTGCGGTGTAGATGAGACTGCTTTTAATAACTCAGACATAGATGATTGGGCTGAAGTGACGTGGGTCCTAAATCTAAAGCAAGATGTAGGGCCATGGGTAATAATGTTGTTCTAAGCAGTAGGTATGAGGCTTTAATTGATTTCATTACTTATGAAAATACTGGAGATGGGGACCCTAGGGTGCTTAATGAGGAACAGCTTGTTTCAGAGACTGAAGCTCCGTATACCCTACCTATAAACATTACACCTACTGGCCAGCGTCCTGTAGACATTGAACAGTCCGCACAAGCACATGGAAAACAAAATGAGCCCTCCCCCCCAGACCATAGGATTGGGAGGCAAACATAAGACCAAAACTAGACCCTTTGAAAAAGTACAGTATGTAATGACACACCAGAATCAACCCTGACTGATAACACCCAGCCAATGGAAAATGTGTCTACAAATGTGTCACATAGGCAATATTTTGTACTCAGTGACTCTATCATAAAATACACTGACAAAACTGTGTGTAGGAAAGATAAACACAATATTACTTGCTCATCATTTAGAGGGTCTGGGTTAAAGGATATCCATAACGTGTGCCAACATCCTCCACAATTCAGGTCCCAACCCACTTGTCATAATATATGCTGGCACCAATGACATAAACAAACTCTGAATTGGTGACATAAAAAAGGAGTATATTAATCTGGGGGAACATTAAAGGAAATGAAATGCAAAGTACACTTTTCTGAAATACTACCTGTACCAAGGGCAAATCACCAACCCAAAAGAAAAATTAAATGTATAAACGAGTGGTTAAGGAAGTAGACTCTTAAGGAAGGCTATTCATCTATAACCCACTGGGAAACATTTTGTGACACAAGATCACTATATTGTTGGGGTGGTTTGCATTTGAGTAAACAAGGGGCATATAAACTGGGAAGGGCATTTGAGAACATTATTTGTAAATCTTTAAACTGACCTTGAGGGGGGACAAGGGTACCAGGATGAATAAAAACTGTATACCTGGTAAATCTGCCAACATTAACATTTGGAGTATTAATGCCAGCAGTCTTAACCAAATTAAACTTGCAGAACTTAAAATACTTATGAAGAAACATGGTGGATGTTGTATGTGTATCTGAAACCTGGTGGGATGATATAAGTGACTGATATAACAACATACCTGCGTATCGGCTATTTTTTTTAAAATAGAACAGAAAGGAAAGGAGGTGGAGTATGTTGTTATATCTTTGAGCATATTCAATGCCAGGAAATGGAAGCATTTAATAGTCACAATAGGTTAACTGAAACGCTGTGGGTGAATTTACTCTTTCCTCACTTGCCAAAATTAAGACTTGGTATCTGTTATAAACCACCAAACAGTGATAATTGTTATAACTATGCTTTAATTAATGAAATCAGCACTGTTTGTGACTTAGGTGACACCATATTATTGGGTGACTTCAATGTACCAGGTATATCCTGGGACTTGATGAAGGGAGTAACCATATTTGAACAAGCATTGGCAGATACATTGTCTTCCCATGGATACGAACAGCTTGTAGGTATTCCTACTAGAGGCAATAATATCCTAGACCTAGTAATTACAAATTGTAAAGATTGTATTTGTAATGTTGAGGTTAGCACCCATTTAGGGTGTAGCGATCACAAAACTATTGAATGTACTCTTAATCTTACCAAACCTAAATTCCAAGGACATACAACTCTACCAGATTATAAAAAAGCTGACTGGCCTAAATTAATCAACGCACTTAGTAGCATAGATTGGGGGGCCTCCTTTGAAGACTTGGAGGTTAATCAAATGTGGAATAAATTAAGAACCAACATACAGGAGTTAATGGATCAATATATCCCCAGTCGTAAAAAGTTTAATAGAAAAGGCGACATTCCTCTTTGGTTCTCAAAGGCCATAAAAAAAATAAGAAGGAAACATAAAGCCTTCAGAAAATATAAATTAAATCCCTTCTTAACCAACCAATCATGGTATAGGTCACAACAGAGATGGCTTAAATCATTAATCAAAAGGGAGAAAATTAAACTTGAGAGTAATTTGGCTCGCAAAAAAGATGTAAAGCCTTTTATGCATATGTTAATAATAACAAACAAACTAACAGTAGTATTAATACAATAACTGTTAATGGTGTGACGGTACATAATAACAAGGAACGCGCCAATAGTTTTAATAATTATTTCATCTCAGTTTTTCACCCAAATAATTCTGTGATGCCTGTTCCATGTGTTGACAATTCTAAGGAAATTTATCTGAACCCTGAAACAGTACTTGAAGAGCTATGTAAAATACGAATATCATCTTCACTGGGATCTGATAATATAAGTCCTATTATCTGGAAAAAAACTTGCTTATGCAGTAGTACAGCCATTAACTATCCTGTTTAATAAGTCCCTTATGACTGGAGAGGTTCCACTCAACTGGCGAAGGGCCATAGTCGTTCCTATCCACAAAAAAGGCAACAAATCAAGTGTTGCTAATTACAGACCCATCAGCCTCACATCAGTCTGTTGTAAATTATTAGAACAAATAATTAAAAATAAAATTGATAGTGAAGTTGCTGCATTAGGACTATAAGACCAAACACAACATGGTTTTAGGAAGGGTCTTTCTTATAATTCTAATTCAATTACTTTTTATAATTTTGTAAGTAGTCAAATAGATAGAGGGGTCCCAGTTGATGTAATTTTCCTTGATCTAGGAAAAGCTTTTGATTCAGTCCCACACGACAAAATGACAAACGTATTATAAAATTAAATGATCTGGGACTAAATGGAAATATATATAGTAAGATATATAAGAAACAGGCCAACAGACAGAAAGCAAAGAGTAAGAATCAATTCTGTACTCTCCAATGATGGAAATGTTACTAGCAGAATTCCGCAGGGATTGGTATTGGGCCCAGTTTTATTTAGTTTATATATAAGTGATATGGGAAAAGGGCTTGGTAGTGTCATCTCCAAATTTGCAGATGACACTAAAATAGGTGGGAATGTTTCCTCTTTCCATAGATACCAACTACTTTGTAAAGATCCTGAATCTATCGAACAATGGGGGGTGGATAACAACATGAAATTTAATGAAGCAAAATGCTCTGTATTACATTTTGGGAAAATAACCCCAATTTCCAGTACTTCCTTAATGGTAAAGCACTTAGAAATAGTATTAGTGAAAACAATCTGGGCGTATGGATAGACTCGAACTTATCTTCTATCGCCCATTCAAAAAAAATTGCCTGGAAATGCAACCAAATTATCCACTCTATAAAGACAGCCTTTATTTCTAGGGATGAATTGTGTGTTATGAAATTATACAAGACATACGTATTACCCCATCTGGACTACGGAACCCTAATTTGGTGCCCATATCTTAAAAAAGATGTCAATTTAATAGAAAGGATACAGAGAAGATTGACCAAATCAGTACAGGGATTAAATAACTTAAAGTATGACAAAAGATTGGAGAAACTTCATCTATTCTCACTGGAGACTAGAAGAATTAGGGGAGATCTACTACTTATGTACAAAATTATAAAATACTCCACTCTAATGGAATAATGTGGTATACATAGACTTCATAAAAAGGTAAATCTCAGGTCACATAATAAACAAATTGTATTACCAAGAGTATATATGGTTAAACGCTTTGACTTTTGCAACATACGTACTGCTAGAATATGGAATAGTTTACCTGAAAATATTATAGAGGCACTGACAGTGGACACCTTCAAAAAAAGGTTAGATGAGTTTCTGTTGGGTAACAGACTGAGGAGATAACCCCACTATGAGTGGGAGACAATTCAATATGCACTTCGCCTACTTTGTCTGAATACACCAAGTTAAACACCTTGCTGAATAATCCCAAATTTGTCACCATGCTAAAAAACATAAAAAAGGTGAATACCTGCAGCATAACAGAGAAGGGAACACATCCATGGGGGATAGATGGTATAGACTTAAGGCCTCCCTGATGGGAGACATCATCCTGTTTACCTCTCAAGAAAACCAGAAGACTTAGCATGGCAGATATCTTTGGAGCAAGAACTATTTGACATAGAAGCCACAGATAAAATCACCTTGGATGATACCCTGCTCCCAAGTATATGGGCATGTAAAGGACATTTGCAGGTTTATATAGCACCGAAACTTGAGGGGGCAGTTGAGATTCACCAGGTAGAGGTTTTACGAGGCTGGTAACCAAGCAGGCAGGTTGCTGGCATGGCAGGTTTGGACACAACAGAACAATAGGGCAGTTGTCAGGATTCAGGAAAAAGAGGGGCAGGGGTCACTTTTCTGTCACTTAGAAAGAATAGCCAATATCTTTGTGCCCTGTTATGAAGCTCTTCACTTCCAGTAGAGAAAGCCTAATCATAATGCATTAATACACTCTCACTTTGAGAATGCACACCTACCCGTACACCTACCCACACCATCTCCACAAGGCCTGAAGCAGTTAGAGGGGCCCATTTCAGGGAAAGAGCTAGAGAAAGTGATCAAGGACTTAAACATGGGGAATCCCCAGGTATGGATGGCTCAACTACCAAATTTTATGAGGCCATAAGGGAAGACATTTTCCCGGAACTGCTTAATCTATTCAGGGGGAGAGGTCATGGGAGGACAGGGGGTACCTAAGAGCTGTCAGAGAGTTCAGATTTCCATTTTACTTAAACCAGACAAAAATCCAACCCAATGTGAATCTTACCACTCTGTTTCCCTCCTGCCAGTGGGTTTGAAATTATTCACCTCTATACTTGCAACACAACTACAAAAAGTTGTGGCTGGGCATTGTCCATCCAGATCAAATGACATTTATTAAGGGGCAGAACTTTCATGACAATATACTGTGCCTCCTTAATATCCTCTCCTCACAAAAGGGAAATCCACAGTTCCAGATTGCTATCTCTATGGATGCGGATGACCGGGTCCTACAACACACCCTCTTAGCTATGGGCTTTGGATTGGTTTTTAGGCAGTGCATAGAAAATTTGTACACTAGCTCGGAGGCTGTAGTGAGAGTAAATGGGGTCATTTCATCCTACTTTTCATTACAGAGGGGTATTTAGTGGGGTGCTCCCTCTCATCTGTATTATTGGTTTCCGCAGTAAGTCGCTGGCAGTGAGACAAAACCAGGCCAGCAAAGGCATAAGGGTGGGAGGGGCAGAAAAAAAAAACTAGCCCTCCATGCAGATGATTCGATCTTTTTTCTATGAGAGCCAGAGCCCTCCACCCCAACTCTTTGCTGGGAGCTTAAAACATTTGTTACAGTTTCGGGGTAGAAATTGAATTGGACTAAATTGGAAGCACTGCTAGTCTCAGGGCACTAGCCAGTGCAGTTTCATAATACTTTCCCATTTAAAGAGGCCCTTCAGAACTAGATACACTATCTAGGGGTTAAAAATCACCCCTCAGCTGTCCAAAATGTGTCAGCTTAATCACCTCTGCTTTCTTGAGGAAACAGGTGAGGACCTAAATACATGGACATTGCTTCCTCTCTCATTAGGAGGTCGAGTAGTTATTTTAAAAATAAATGTGCTCCCCAAACAACTATTCTATGAGCAAACCCTTTCCATATGGATCCCTGAGTGGTTCTGGACTAAGCTTTGCAAACTAGTACTCACGTTTTTATAGCAGGGTCACTGGATGAGGGTTGGTTGGCCTTACCACTCTTTACCTCCATAGAGAGCAGTGGTTATAGAGCTTCCAGAGTTTGAATGGTACTATTTGGCAGTCCAATCAGCTCAATTAGTAGCCCTGGCAAAATAATATATAGAGACCGGATGGAATATATTAGAAAAAAAACAAAAACGCTGCATGATCCTCTATACACCTTACCTTTTATGTTTTGTCTGATTCAAGTAAAAAGCAAATTGAGAACCCCTGGACTAGAATCTCATTGAGAATCCCTCAAAAGTTAAGATGGCAGACACAAACCAAGGAGGGACTAGGCCCACTCACCATAATTGTAATAAAAACATGATGAGAACGAGAGTCAGGACAACCTATCCTGAAGCGGGTTGGAAAAAAGTCCTAGAAAGGGGGTAGAATGTCACTTCCTCCCCATACGCCATGAATATCAGTGGAAGATTTTAGTGCAGTTCTTTCACACCCCTAAAATAACTGCCCCCTTCAGGCAAGGCAACTCAAATGCTGGTTGGAGGGTCTGTCAGGGCAGAGGAACGCACTATCATATATGTTGGAGTTGCCCCAACATCCAAAATTACTGGAAATAGATCCATGCAGAAATAGAACATACTTCAGGTTTCTCATTTCCTTTTATCTATGAAATCTTGGTATTGGGGCTTCCTCAGCCTCACCCAAAAAGGCAGCAACAAAGAGATTAATATTTTCTGTCTAATGGCAGTAACAGGCTTCACCTACCACTGGCTTACTCAAGTGGTACCAACGATCAGAGAGAGGCAAGGCTCATCAAATAGCTGATATGGAGAAGATCACTGCAGACCTTAGGTTAAACAAGGACAAATACCAGCCTCATGGATACGAGGCAAAGTGCCGGGGCTAAGTGCTGTGCTTTTTTGTGGTCCAATAAATATTCTGAATTTACCATCCACTTCACTTCTTTTTATTTTCTGCTGAGTGCCTCCGACTGTTTTCACTCTCTTGTCGATTGTGTGGTGGGGCACCCCTTCTACATCAGGAGCGCATGGTGTTTATGTGTGTAGCTCCAGTTATCTACCTTCCTATCCTTGAACTTAAAATCAAATAGAAACAGCAGACATGGTTTTATTGGTTCACAAAATTGTTGTTTATTAATCTGTTCTTGCAGAAGTTCCTTTTCTTAAAGGAGAAGACAGGAGTTTGCTTACAGCAAAGACTTGCTCTTGAAGAAATGCATCTGTCTTTAATGGATGAACAATACAACAAAACACCCACAGACCTATATATGGACTCAGTTTGTTATTGTACACGCCAGGGTAACATGTAACTGTATACGAAAGAGAGTTATTCAGCTGTATGCACACTGCTGTGTTGTCATATCTTTACTTCTCACTAGAGTTACTAAAAAAGTGTCACCTGTAATATTAATACAACAAAATATCCAATATGTTGCCATTGATTTTCAGTCTTTCGTAACTGCTCATCTCCAGCTTACCTAAAGTAGCAGTTCTTGACAGAAAACGTCATTCATAGCTATCAGAGCACATCCAGATATTCAAGGGCCTCTCTTAAGGGGTAGACATCAAACCTTTCCCTATATGTGGACAAACTGCTTATTTATCTGGAGAACCTGGAAACATCCCTCATTCCTCTCTGGCAGGCCCTCATTGATTTTAGTCGTCTTGTCGGATATAAACTGAACATGTCCAGGACTGAAGTGCTACAGATCCACTGTGCACCTAGTCAGCTTACCAGACAACACTTTCACTTCTGGTGGGATCTCCTTGCCTGCACCTATTTGGGGGTATCTATCTTGATTAACCTAAGCCAACTCAGTGATCAGAGCTATGAACCATAGAAATATAGAATGTGACGGCAGATAAGGATCGCTTGGCCCACCTAGTCTGACCATTTCCTTACCTAACGGATAAGCTGCAGATCCTAGTTAACCAACAGCCTACTTCCTCCTACCCCCCACTAGAACCCCTAACAAAACAATTTATAAAAGACCTGGATACCTAGTGCACAATTCCTCTCTCCTTCTCCCAACGTGTCGTTAGTGTTTGAATGATATTATGGTTTTGCTTCCCCGCATGCTGTACCTCACTAAGACCCTATCTTTCTTCTCCACTATTACCTTCCTTCAGAAAGTGGGATAGACTAATTTCACAATACATCTGGAATGGTTAATGCCCCAGAATTAAATTCTCTACCCTCCAATGGCCTAAAGCAAAGAGAGGCTTAGCCCTTTCTAATTTGTCACTATACCACGTGGCAGCTCAGGTCTGCACTGCCCTGTACTAGCTAATAAAAAGCTACCAAGCCCACTGGAAGACAGTGGAAGTGTGTAGAAGAAGATCTCCTTCAGGTACCTAAGGTCCTTTCAGTCCCCCCACCAGAATGGCTCATTTCCAACCCTTCACTTTGACCACACTTCACTCCTGGCAGAGATTCTATGCTAACAGTGATCTCAAATCGATAAGATCTTTAGTCATCCCACTTGCATGCAATTCTGCCTTTCCTCTGGCAACCCAGGACACCACGTACTCACAGTGGGAAAGAACGGGCATTGTCATTCCCTCACAAATCATATCAGACAGGACCATACTTTTCTTTCCTGAACTCCAAACTGCCTTCTCCCTTCACTCTGCAGACTACTTTAAATATACTTAGGTGACTCACTATTTAAAATCTGAATTACAAAAGTGACTTGCAGAACAAGGCATACCACAATTCCATCAGATACTTACCAGATACTATGGAGGGAGGCAATGCCTTCCCTCAGTTCTGCTGTCTACCAGGTGTCTCTTGAGTCATAGGCTCATTCTGTTGATGGCAACAGGGTCAGATGGGAGGCTGACTTACATACCCAGATAGACTTCATGCCCTGGGACCAATACTTATCCCACATCCATAAATTGATGTCCCATTCCTGGAAAGAATTCTCCTGGAAGACAGTTATCTGCTTCTTCACTACCCCACATATAGTTGCTAAATTCCATGCTGCACAGAATTCTCATTGCTGGCAGGGTTGTGGCATCTTCCCAGCAACACATGGCTGTGTATTTTGGTCCTGCCCCGCACTCCAACCATACTGGGACCAGCTATTGACTGCACTACAGTCCATGTATGGTACAGATTTTATCCTCATAGCCACAACGCTGTTATTCTTGGACCCGCTCCCGGATTCTGTACCCCCCAGGTTAAAAAGTTGTTAGTTATCTGTGGCCAGAAAGGTACCTACCAGGTTCTGGCTTACTCCTACAGCACTGACCACAGAACTTTGACAAGATGTTATGATACAGGTCTATGAAATAGAAAATGATGACTGCAAAGCTTAATCATTGGGTGGAAAAATATGAATTCTAATGGTGTTGCTGGGTGGTATACACGCTAGAAAACAGACCATACTTTGCTCAATGAACTCTATTGCCAGGCAGTATGCTCTATGTATTAAATAGCTGAATGTAAGTAATATGGTGACATATGTTGCTGTACACCATATCTCGGGTGATCTGTTGTTGTCTGTTGTTTGTATTGGTTTGTCGTGTGCAAAATCAGATGAATAAGGAGACATTTAAAAAAAAGTCATTAATTTCACAGAACGCATTTATTCACTCCATGCTGATTCCTGCTATTTATTTTTGTTTACAAGTAACCCTGTCTCTCTCTCTCTTTCTTTCTTTCTTTCTTTCTTTCTATAGTTGGAACTTTTCCCCTGTATAAGTGGTTAGCATTTATTTCCCTGTATACCCAACTGTAATCAAAGCTTGCAGTAACCATACAAATGTATTATATAAAATAAACGATGGGTAAGGCCACTGTACTTGGAAATAAACCCATAGAGGGGGATAGCAACAGCATAAAACTACTCCCCCTTTGGTCCCATGACTTTATGATCTGGTTAGCCCCCTCTGTGGGTTTATTTCCGAACGTTCCACACTTACCTACCATTTAGTCTATATATGCATTGTGTCATACTTCTCCTCGGCAGAATCACTCCGATGTGCCCCACAAGATCTGAGGGGAGGGCCTGGTGTCAGGTACCTTGGCTAATCACCAAAACAGTGATGGCATGCGAATGACATTTCAAAACAACTGAGAGACACTTCTGAAAAGGTGGGCGGGAGACAGTCATGTATCAAAATGGTCACTTTCGCTTTACAACTGAAAAAGAGTATGGCATTTGCAAGAGAAGTGTAAATTACAGTTTAAGATGGAGTGAAAAAGTACGGGCAAAATATTTCAGGTGTAACAAGAACTGCAGTTTCATCAGGCTCAGTTCTGGACCATTTCTAAATGACCCACGTTGATTGATTAAAAAATACTGTCACCCTTATAAATTGCAGTCACATTTTTTCACATGATTACCGGAACTATAGGACTGATAGTATGGCTAACCTGCGATATAACATAATTTGTTCATAGAATTGATTGATTGATTGATTTATATTGTTGACCAGGAAAGGCACACTAAGCTGTGATAGCTTGTTTTCCGGCATATCCTGGGGGCTGAGTTGCATGACTCTGTTTTACTGATGGAAAAAGGCTACCATGACACCAGGGAGACTCCCCTACTCTTTCCTCTGTGCCTTGGCCAACATTCCCCTTCCCCTTATACCAGTTTCTGCAACTGTTTAAGATGGTCTGTGGATGCTGATGTGCGAAACGGCTGCCACTACACATTTTACAGGCCCTTCACTACCAGTCTCTCATTGCTTGTAAAGCACTTTGGGATACAATATGTATGAAAGCGCTACATAAATCACTCTTCTTCTTTGTTTGCCTTGTATTTAATGTAAGATCTCTGCAGCGATAGCTCTTGCCAGGCACTTCTAAGGTCCAGATTGAACACTGTGGCCCAATTTTCAACGGGCGTCGCAGGAATTGCATCAAGCCATGCATCAAACCCCTTTTTTGGTGCAGCTGTGCCAAACACCTTTGTTGCAACTGCACCCAATTTTGGTAGGTCAGGCACAGCTGCAACACTTTTCCCAATTTATGGCAGTTTGTGGCAAATATTTGGCACAAGCCTCATAAAAAGGTACCTGGGATTTCCGCAAACTAGACCAGAAAAAGTTGGTCTAATTTGTGGCAATTGGCACATGGGATAGAAAATCCCAGTCACCGGCCAGGAGACTGCCACAAGTCATGTGCACCATATGTTTGGCGAACCCGGGACTGGCAGCAATTTTGGGCCATCTGAAAAACTGGCCCAGTATTTCTAATTGCAGATGGTGCAGCAGAATCAAATTTGGCAAGCAGTTTACGTACATACAAAATTGCCAGCAGATAAAGGCCTTATGGTCTATTAAGTCTGCTCGATTGTGCAGCTAGCAGTCCTTATACTGCAGCTGCCCCTCCCTCCCTTCCCCCTCAAGTGACCTTCCCCCTTACCCTGTCACATCCCCCTTTGAAGCAGCCCACTGTTCTACAGGATACCACTTCCTCTGGCAATGCATTCCACCCAGACACCACCCTCTCCGTAAAAAAGTGTCTCTTCATTTCCCTCCTGAATCTTCCCCCTTCCAATCTCAGATCATGCCTTCGAGTGTCCCTCCCCCTCCTTAATTTGAAAAGCCCCTCCATGCCCATCTTATTTATTCCTTTCATGTACTTGAATGTTTCACTCATGTCCCCCCATCCCTCCTCTCCTCCAGGAAATACATGTTAAACTCCCTCAGCCCGCTCTCGTACGGTAAGTCCCCTAGTCCCTGGATCATTTTTGTTGCCCTACACTGCAACCCTTCACATAACTTAATATTCTTCTTCAGGTATGGTCGCCAGAACTGCATGCAGTACTCTAGGTGTGGTCTAACCAGTGACCTGTATAGCAGCTGGATCACCCCCCCCCCCGAGGATATGCCTCTGGCAATACAACCCAGCATCCTGTTGGGCTTTGCAGCTGCCTTGTTACACTGTGCTGACTTGTTCATTGCTCCTATTATTATCACCCCCAGATCCTTCTCCTCCTCCGTCTTGGCTAGTTGAACCCCCCCCCTCCCAGGCTGGTAGCTTCTCCTTGGATTTTTGGCGCCGAAATGTAGCACCTTGCATTTCTTGGCATTGAACTCCAGCTGCCAAGCATCTGACCAGGCCTCCAATTTTGCCAGATCATCTTGCAACCCCTGCCACCCTTCTAAGTCATCCACTACTGCTCCCATCTTGGCATTGTCTGCAAACAGACTGATCTTGCTCTTGATGCCTATTAACATGTCTGCTATGAAGATCCCAAACAGCACCAGCCCCAGTACAGAGTCCTGTGGTACCCCGCTTGTCACTGCCCTGGGAGATGACAGCCCCCCCCACCACCCTCTGCTGTCTTCCTTGCAACCAGTTCACTACCCATCCCACCATCTTCGCCCCTGCCCTGTGCCTTCCAGCTTACTTCCTAGTCTCACATGCAGCACCGAATCGAATGCCTTACTGAAGTCCAGGTACAGGACATCCTCTGCATGGCCCCTGTCTAATTGCCTGGTTACCCAGTCATAGTACTCCACCAGGTTGGCCTGACAGAATCTGCCTGAAACAAATCCATGCTGTCTGCTGTCCTGCAGCCCATTATCCTCTAGGAAGGAAATACAGAAACAGAAGTTGACGGCAGATAAGGACCGCAAGGCCCATCCAGTCTGCCCATTTCTTTTTTAAATGTGCCATCGGCCTTTGCTCTGTCAATGGCCTATCTATTCATACTCATCTGTATTACTCCCTTATGCCTGTCTCATGCCTGTTTGAAGCCCTGCACTGTATTCATATCCACCACTTCCTGAGGTAGGCCGTTCCATGCATCCACCACCCTTTCTGTAAAAAAGAACTTCCTCACATTACCTCTTAATTGGCCTCCCTCTAATCTCATGCTGTGTCCTCTTGTCCTGCTATTTTTCTTATATTGAAATGTGTTAGACTCTTTCACCTTGTTAATGCCCTTAAGGTGTTTGAATGTTTCGATCATATCACCTCTCTCCCTCCTTTGCTCTAGGGTATACATATTGAGCTCCGTTAATCTGTCCTCACATGTTTTCTGATGCAGTCCCTCCACCATTTTGGTTGCCCTTCTCTGGACTGCCTCAATTTGGTTAATGTCCTTGTGAAGGTGTGGCCTCCAGTACTGCACGCAGTACTCCAGGTGGGGCCTAACCAGTGTCTTGTAAAGAGGGATTATTACCTCCCTCTTCCAACTTGTGATACCCCTACTAATACACCCTAACATCCCCCTAGCCTTACCTACTGCTTTAGAGGTCTCCTTGGATGATTTCAGGTCATCTGTGGTGATGATGCCCAAGTCTCTTTCTTCCCTTGTGACTGCCAGCAACTCCCTTCCAGCCTATAGGTGGCTTCAGGGTTTCTCTTCCCTATGTGCATGATCTTGCACTTCTTTGCATTAAACCCCAGTTGCCACTCTTCCGACCATTTTGCTAGTTTATCCAGATCTCTTCTCATTCTGCCCACCCCATCTGGATTATCTACTCTGTTGCAGATCTTGGTGTCATCTGCAAACAGACAAACCTTACCCTCCAGTCCATCTGCAATGTCACTGATGAAGATATTGAAGAGGACTGGCCCCAGGACTGGTCCCTGAGGTACCCCACTTGTGACTTGCATCTCTTCTGACTGTATATCGTTTACCACCACTCTCAGTTTTCTGCGTGTCAACCAGTTTGCCACCCACTTGACCAACTTCTGACCCACCCCGAGCCTACCCAGCTTGTTAATCAATCTTCTATGTGGAACAGTATTGAAAGCTTTGCTGAAGTCAAGGTAGGCAACATCAACTGCTCCCCCTTGGTCCACCACTCTGGCTACCCAGTCAAAGAAATCTATGAGATTAGTTTGACAGGACCTTCCTTTTGTAAATCTATGCTGTCTTGGATCCTATGCTCCTATGGATTCCAGGTGTTGCACTATCCTTTCCTTAAGGAGTGCCTCCAAAATCTTGCCCACTACTGAGGTAAGACTGACTGGCCTGTAGTTCCCCGTCTCCACCCTGCTACCACTCTTGTGGAGTGGGATCACATGAGCCCTTCTCCAGTCTTCTGGGACCTCTCCTGTGCTCAGAGACTCACTAAACAGTTCTGATAATGGCTCTGCTAGTTCCCCTTTAGCTCCTTTAGTACCCTGGGATGTATGCCATCAGGTCCCAAGGCCCACCCTGAGCTTATCGAGCTCTTGTAGGACCCTTTCTTTTGTGAAGGGACTAGTGCTCACCTCCCCGTGTCCATGGTGCTGAGCTGTGGGCCCTGCCCTACCTTCTCTTCAGTAAATACTGAGCAAAAGTATCTATTTAGGATAGATGCTTTTACATGGTCCTCCACCTCACATGCCCCCTTATCTCCTTTGATCTTAGCAATAACCCTCTGGACTTCTCCTTTCACTAATGTATCTATAGACAGTCTTGTTCCCTTCTTTTACTGTTCATGCTAGTGTTTCCTCAGTTTGGGCCTTGCCTGCCTTACTGCCTTCCCTGCTTCCCTTAGGGAAGTTTGGTATGCCTCCCTATCTTCATCCTGTTGCGTTCCCTTATATTTCCTGAAGGCCAGTCTTTTGGCTCTGACCTTTTCTGCTACTGTATTTGAGAACCAAAGTGGTTTCCTTCTTCTTTTGCACTTCCTTTTCTCTCTAACACAATGGGATGTTGCTTCAAGACCAGCCTCTCCTTCAGGATTGTCTCCATTAGCTTTCCCACGATGGATGTGAGGCTTACCGATCTGTAGTTCCCTGGCTCATCCTTGGGGCCACTCTTGTGGAGGGGTACCACGTGCACCATCCTTCAGTCCTGAGGTGCACTCCCTGAGTCCAGGGAGGCACTGAACAGGTCTGCCAAGGGTTCTGCCAGCTACTTCAGCACCCTGTGGTGTATGCCATCTGGCCCTGGTGCCTTGTCCACCCTCAGTGCCCTCCAGTACTCTGCCCACTGGGATTTCCCTGTCACCCCCACCCCGTGCCCACCCTCCCACCCCCAGGTGCAGCTCTTCCTTTCTCTTTAGTAAATACTCAACAGAAGTACTCGTTTAATGCTTCTGCCTGTCCTGCCCCTGTTTCAACCCATCCCTCTTTATCCTTACAACTCCGTTTCTCCCTGATGTACCTGAAGAAGTCCTTCTCCCCCTCTTTGATGCCCTGTGCTAGCCTGAGTTCCCTGGACACCTTGGTTTACCTGACTACCCTTGTCACCTCCCTCGACTCCTTCAGGTATTCGTCTCTGTCCTCCTCTCTCCCTATTTAAAGGGAGTTTGTCATGTTTCAGAAAACTGTAAAAAAAAATCTGAATATTTAAACACGATTCAGATTATGTTTTATATATTGTCTGCATATCTCTACCTTTTGTTCTCAGTACTGTGTTCATTTGCACTGAAACAAGATCCTTGTCTCTTGGAGTTCATCTATGTCTGCTGCTGAATCCTTTGTTGAAAGCACAAGCTGCAGTTTGTGACATTACAGTTTGTTTTACATTCAATATTTATTTCGAGAAAAGTCATTGAGCAAAGCTAATTTACAAGGACACCCCATTAAGCACACATCACAAATAGTTACAAAAAACAGTTACAGTTTAGGTAAGTAAAAATTTGCTTATTGCTATCACTATACACATGAAACCACAGTAAATATAGAATAATGTGCACAAGTATAAGTTACACAACTTAAAACTATGAACCATGTGATAACAAATGGGTTCCCTCTACATCCATTACACAGCTCAGAAAACGCCAAGAACCATTACAGTAGAAGAGGGTAGGTTTTTTGTCCCTAAGTCTGAATTTTGTGGGCAGTGAGTTCCAAACTTGAGGGATCATGTGACTAAAGAAATATGAAGCCCATAGAAACATAGACTTCGACGGCAGATAAGGACCGCTTGGCCCACCTAGTCTGCCAATTTCCCTACCTAACGGATATGCTGCAGATTCTAGTTAACCAACAGCTTATTTCCTCCTACCCCCCCCCACTAGAACTGCCTTATGTCTATCCCATGCATTCTTGAATTCTCCCAGTTTTTGACTCCAAGACCTCCTCAGGAAGTCCATTCCATGCGTCCACCACCCTCTCTGTGAAAAAATACTTACTCATATTGCCCCTGAGCCATCCCCCCTCTATCTTCAAATTGTGCCCCCTTTTTCTTGCACATCTCTTTTTCTGAAAGATGCTGTCCTCTTGGACTTTTTTGATTCCATTGAGATACTTGAAAGTTTCTATCATGTCCCCCCTCTCCCTCCTTTCCTGTGCGTATTAGCCCTAGGAACCACTAATTCTAAAAGAGCTACTTTCTTTAAAGATACATGCATTTCCTTGAATGCAAACCATTCCATCAAATAATCTGGAACAACCACCATTTGGCCAAGGACGTCCAGCCAAGATGCTGCACAGTTCACATCTGTGTGTGTCAAAACTCTGAAACATAGAAAATGTCCTCAGAAAATGACTGGTAGGCCCATCTAGTCTGCCCCATCTTTTCTGCCTAACACTACACCCAGGACCCTATTGATCAGAGGTGTCCCTCCCTCCCTCTTCCCTCACCTCTATTTATAACGCCCATGTGCCTGTCCCACACATGCTTGAAGCTCCCAACTTAATTTGCCCCACCACCTTTTCTGGTAGGCTGTTTCAGATGTCTACCACCCTTTCTGTGAAGAAGTATTTCCTCACATCCCTCTTAAACTTCTCTCATCAAGTTTCACAGCACACCCCCTTGTACTGGTGTTCATCCTCCTTTGAAAGAGGCTCCCCCTTGCAGTTTGTTCACCCCCGTTGTCCCCTCTCACTTTCCTCTCTTCCCAGGTCCCTCAGTATCTCTTCATAAGGCCTCTCATACAAACCCTACACCACTTTAGTAGCCCTTTTCTGGACTGCCTCTACCCTGTTGATGTCCTTAGAGAGGTACAACCTCCAGAACTGGACGCAGTACTCCAGCTGGGATCTTACCAGTGAGCACTACAGAAGCAACACCACCTTCCTGCTCCTGCTAGAGATCCCTCTCCCTGTACATCTCAGCATCTGGCTTGCCTTGCCTACTGCCCTGTTACACTGTCCTACTGCCTTGAGACCATCAGATATAATCACCCCAAGGTCCTTCTCATGCCTGGTAACTGTAAGTACCTCCTTATACCTTATAAACAGTCCCTGGGTTACCTCACCCAAGGTGCATGAGTCTGCACTTCTTGGCACTGAAATCTAGCTGCCACTCTCTTGGCTATTCCTCTAGTTTCTCCAGATCCCTTTGCATTCTCTCCACCCCCCGGTGTCTACCCTGTTGCACATTTTTGTGTCATCTGCAAAGAGGTACACCTTTCCCTCTGGCTCCTCAACAATGTCACTTATGAAGACACTGAAAAGGACAGGGTCCAGTACCGATCCCGAGGTACTCCACTGGTCACTCTTCTGTCCTCCAAGTGACTGCCATTTACCACCACCCTTTGTCTCCTATCTCTCAACCAGTTTGATACCCAGTTTACCACTTTCTCCTCAACTCCCCGGCTTCTAAGTTTCTTTATCAGCCTTGTCTGTGGTAAGGTCAAAAGCCTTATTGAAATCCAGATAGGCCACACCCACTGCCCTGCCCTGGTCCACTTCCCTAGTTATTCAGTCAAACAAATCTATGACACTTGTTTGACATGACCTCCTTCCCCCTGTGAAGCCCCGCTGCCAGAGGTCCTGCAGTCCACCAGTCTCTCCTTCAGCAGGAGCTCCTCTAACTTACTCACTACTGATGTGAGACTGACTACTCTGTAATTGCTGGCCTCCTCTCTCCTGCTACTCTTGTGCAAAGGGACCACATTGGGCTTCCTTCGTTCCTTTGGAACCAACCCCCTCTCCAATGAGGTGCTAGAAAGCATTGCCAGAGGGGCGGATAGCACTGTGCTCAGTTCCTTAAGCATCCTTGGCTGGATCCCTCCTGGCCCCATCACCTTGTTTTCCTTTAGGGCTTCCAACCCCCAGCAGACTCTTTCTTCTGTAAATGGACATGTGCCCAACCAACTCCCCACATGCCTGTTACTGCATGTCAGCCCACTCACCCCCCCTTTCCACTATAAATACCAATCAAGTATTCATTTAAAACTGTAGCTTTTCTTGGTCTTCCACAGCACAGTCCCCCCACCATCTCCTAATCTTCACTATACCACCCTTCATGTTCCTCTTCTCACTCATGTACCTGAAGAAAGTCTTATCTTCATTGTTGACTTCCTGGGCAAGTCTTACCTTAGTTTAAGCCTTTGCTGTCCTTACCCTCCTTCCTGCCTCCCTTCGTTTCTCTGGATAGCTCTGTGTCCAACTTTATTTAGGTCTTCTTCTAGTTTCTGAAAGCTGTCTTTTACCCTTTACTATCTTAACCACAGTGGCCTCTTTCTCCTCTTACCCTTGCTTATTACCTTTGAGCAACTTGCTGTTACCTCAGCTATTCCCTTCTTTATTCTGTTCCATTGTGGTTCCACCCCTCCGGCTAGTCCCTCCTTTTCTCCTGCCCAATCTGGATGGCAAACCACACTATAATATGATGAGTTGAACCCTGGCAGGGGGTTACTCACTGTGACATCTGCTATGTTGTCCATTTGAAACTACAGCACTGCCCCATCTCATCATGTGACCCATAGCCATCTGCTTGCAAAATGCCTCTTCAGGGGAGTAGTGGATAACTCCCACAAACAGTAAAAGGAAAAAGAGGATTGGGCATGAAAAGCTTTTAGACTAAGCATTAAAAAATGTCCAACAAATACTGCCTCATGAGCCGGTTTCTTCGAGGACAATGGCATTCAGTACACTCAAGTCCGCAGGAAAGGCAGCTTGCAAAAACAGTATATTGGACCCATAACAGGATGCAAAGGAGAAATAAAAGTGTTCAATTTGTTAGGTTGGTTGTCCTTACCTGCTGCACAAATTCAAGCTAAAGTCTCAAACCCAGTGCAAAGCATCACGGACAGCACTGTGCACAGCATCACGGACAGCACTGTGCAAAGCATCACGGACAGCACTGTGCACAGCATCACGGACAGCACTGTGCACAGCATCACGGACAGCACTGTGCAAAGCATCACGGACAGCACTGTACACGGCATCACGGACAGCACTGTGCAAAGCATCACCGACAGCACTGTGCACAGCTTCACGGACAGCACTGTGCAAAGCATCACCGACAGCACTGTGCAAAGCATCACCGACAGCACTGTGCACAGCATCACCGACAGCACTGTGCAAAGCATCACCGACAGCACTGTGCACAGCTTCACCGACAGCACTGTGCAAAGCATCACCGACAGCACTGTGCACAGCATCACGGACAGCACTGTGCACAGCATCACCGACAGCACTGTGCACAGCATCACTGACAGCACTGTGCACAGTATCACCGATAGCACTGTGCAAAGCATCACGGACAGCACTGTGCACAGCATCACCGACAGCACTGTGCACAGCATCACCGACAGCACTGTGCACAGCATCACTGACAGCACTGTGCACAGCATCACCGACAGCACTGTGCAAAGCATCACAGACAGCACTGTGCACAGCTTCACCGACAGCACTGTGCACGGCATCACCGACAGCACTGTGCAAAGCATCACCGACAGCACTGTGCGCGGCTTCACCGACAGCACTGTGCACGGCATCACCGACAGCACTGTGCAAAGCATCACCGACAGCACTGTGCACGGCATCACGGACAGCACTGTGCACAGCATCACCGACAGCACTGTGCAAAGCATCACTGACAGCACTGTGCACAGCATCACTGACAGCACTGTGCACAGCATCACCGACAGCACTGTGCACAGCATCACCGACAGCACTGTGCACAGCATCACGGACAGCACTGTGCACAGCATCACCGACAGCACTGTGCACAACATCACGGACAGCACTGTGCAAAGCATCACCGACAGCACTGTGCACAGCATCACCGACAGCACTGTGCAAAGCATCACCGACAGCACTGTGCACAGCATCACCGACAGCACTGTGCAAAGCATCACCGACAGCACTGTGCACAGCATCACCGACAGCACTGTGCAAAGCATCACCGACAGCACTGTGCAAAGCATCACCGACAGCACTGTGCACAGCATCACTGACAGCACTGTGCAAAGCATCACCGACAGCACTGTGCACAGCATCACGGACAGCACTGTGCATATCTTCTTCTGGCGAGGCTTCACCAGAACAGTGGTTACCCAAAACAGACTGAAAATTGTTCCATTTGAGACAGATAGCAACACACTGCAGTCATGTTTTGTTTTCTTGGTATTCCTCAGTTTAGCGTTGCTGCTATGTCAGCAATCTTCTGCCTCAGAGAAAAAAGGCATTCACTACACCCAGATCAGTGCAGAAAGTGTGCAGAAAAACTACCGGGTCTCTAAGGGTCATAATTATAAAAAGTTACATGGAATATTATTGTGGAAGTCCTTTTCTTCCTTCATACTGTGGAATTTGCCTTTACATTACAATCCAGTTCTTTAATAATAAGTCAAAATGCAGACACAAAACATGAAGATATTGTAGGAAATTGAGGGACAAAGGGACTAAGGGTCATACTGTCCTCTTGAAGTCGTGGTAAGGGGAAATAAACATGGAGTAAGGGCCCTGTTCTGAGACCCCCCTCAAATCCCTCAACATTTTTGTTTTCAGGTCTGAGACCCAGCCTACTTTAAACCCTGACACAGATGTACAATACAAAAAAGACTTCTAGCAAGAAGAGCAGTGCGGAACACTTTGGCAAGAACACTGCTTACTGCAGTAGAATGACAGAACAATGCTGTATCGTAGTGTTCCTTTCAGAGTGGGGAATTGTGACAGTGATAAAATAGGAAGGAAACTGCTGCATCCTGATTGGCTATGACCTGTCCGTTATGAGAGCACAATGCATGGGTAAAAAAAGTGCTGGCAATCAGGACACAGCACAATAACAATATCGGTCCCATCTTTAAAACTCCTAATTTCCATTACAGACATGGCTGCCACCTTCCCTCACTAAAGAAATTACCTAGGCCCCAAACATTAAATTCCCCCAAAATTTAAGTCCCTCAAAATAAAAAGAACAAAGTGATTAATTTTTATTTTCCTTTATGTTCTCCTGCTTAAACACATACATAAATTAAAATGAAGTACTATTCACAGTTTTATATTTTGGAAATTATTTTCTGACCAATGACCCCCACGACACGCGCACGCATACACACACACACACATCGCCACACAAGGCACACACTGTCCTTACCTGACTACCAGGATCTTTGCTGCTTGCCCTGTCCCAGATACAGTTGACTCCTGGGTTTACTGAGGCCTTCTGTTGTGTGTGTCTTTGTGTTTGGACAGTAGAACATTCAACCAGTAGAATTCTGCAGTAGTTTGAATTCCTGCATTCCATTATAAACAAACATTTCATCTATTGAATGAGTGGATAAACAGATGTTTGACAGTTGAGGTGGAACTACATTTTACTAGTTACTTTTAACAAAAGAAAAAAGATTAGCTTTTTTGGCATTGTCGGAGATTTAAGGGTCCCCGGTGCGCCCCATACTTACCTCCGGACCTTGGCGCGACAATCTTCAGTGGACTGGGAACACGTCTGCACTCTTCAAAGCCAACCGGGAACGGAGGAAATGCCGGTAAGCTGTATAATGGGATAGATACGGTTTTTTCAACTTTGTTGCATATCTCAGGCATTTTGGAATTTTGTACCAAATTTTCAACATGGGGTTTTGGGACCCCTTCTCATGAATGCTGTCACTGTCATGGTGTTATTGCGGACGGAGGTGATTTATGATCACTCGTGAAATCACCTTCGGGACCGATGTAACTCGAACACTGCCATGGTTCATAGGTGGGCTCTCAAGAAGCCTATTTTGAGGTGGTGGGCATCAAACATGTTCTGGCGTGCATTGCGCGGTTCCTCGCATGCGCTAGTAAGTTCGGAATTTTCAATATTTTCCTCCAGATTTTCAACATTGCCATTTACCACATCTTCTTATGGTAGTACAGCTGTCATTTTCACATCTTACCCAAAACATGTTTCCGCCCATGTAGCGCACAATGGCGCAGTTGGTGTCTTGAAATCAATGTGCGGGACAAATTAAGAAAATCACAGTGACACTGTTCGCGAGCAGAGGTCTTAAAGTAGCTATGTTGAAAATTTAGTGAAAATTCTAAAATGACTGTTTCTGACGTCTTTCGCAGTTCCTCATGCGCCGTAAGTTCAATTATCAATATTTTCACTCCAGATTTTCAACATTGCCATTTTACCACACCTCCTTATGAGCAGTACAGCTGTCATTTTTCACATTGTGCCCAAAATGTGTTTCTGCCCATGTAGCGCACAATGGCGCAGTCGATGTGTGAAATCAATGTATGGGACACATTAAGAAAATCACAGTGACACTGTTCATGAGCAGAGGTCTTAAAATAGCTATGTTAAATTTGGTGAAAAAATTCCTAAAATGACTGTTTTCACAATGGGCGTTGCATGGTTCTATGCATGCCGTAGTTTGCAATTATTTTCACTCCAGATTTTCAACACTGCCATTTTATTACACTTCCTTATGAGCAGCACAGCTGCCATTTTCATATGCCGCCTAAAATGTGTCAGCACATGTAGTGCAAGCAATGGTGCTGTTGTAAAGCAATATTTGACAGATTAAGAAAATCACAGTTACACTGTTCATGAGCAGAGGTCTTAAAATGGCTATGTTGAAAATTTGGTGACAAAAATCCATAAAATGACTGTGTTACAGTGAGCATTGCAGTTTCACACACCCTCGTAAGTTCATGACTTTGTAATATTTTAAGTCCAGATTTTCACCAGTGGCATTTTTCCACACTTCCTTATTTACAGTACAGCTGTCATTTTCACAACATGGCGAAGTGTGTTTCACACTTTCAGCGCTGAAGATGCATAGTCGCTGTGGGAAATCATTGTTGGGACAGATAAAGAAAATCACAGTGACAGTGTTCATGATCAGAGGCACCAAAATGCCTGAGTTGACAATCTGCTGTAAAAATACAACCCTAATAATATATTACGGGTGTCGTTGCACAGTTTCTATGTACGCTCGTGACTTCGCCATTTTTTAAATATTTTACTGCAGATTTGCAACATTGCCATTTTTTACACCTCCCCATGAACAGTACAGCTGTCATTTTTGACATCCTGCTCGGAATGTTTTTGCACCTGTGGTGCTAAATGCCGTAGTCGCTGTGCATAAGCAGCTTTCGGCTAACAAACTGATACTGCCATTGTTCATGAGGTGGGGTCACAAAAAAACCACGTTGAACATTTGGAGTGAAAATACCAACGAATGCCTGAGGTATTAGGGCTTCCAACCATAATGCCCAACCCTGTAGAAAATGACAGGCATCAAGGGTGTGACTTGGGATTCTTGCCTGTAATGCTCATACCATTCCACACCCTGCAGCCAGTGAGAGGCATCGAGGTATGCCTTGGACTCTTCGGCCCCAAAGTTCACCCCATTCTCCTATATCGCACCCATCTCACCGTGTTTCCTAATGGAATGGGGTGCGCATAACGGCCAAAGACCCCAAGGAACACTGTGACACTTGTCAGTGTCTGCAGGGTGGGGTGTGGTGAAATGGCGTGGCCGTTATGCCTGACGACCCAAAGGCACACCCCAATGTCTGTCACTCTCTGCAGGGTGGTGGTGGGGTTGGCTTCAGTTCAATACTTCACTGCCATTCCTATTACACAGCTCTGTAAATTCTACACTACCACTGCCAATGCCAGCAAGCAAACATTTGGCATTGACAAATGCTTGTTTAAGTTAAAGCTTGTATTTAAATTTCACCTGTTCTGTGGGGGCGCTCCGCCACCCACGCCCCCGGATTATCAACACCATAATATGAGCAAATTCCTTTCCATATACATACTATTTTGTATTTTAAAGTGTTCTGTATATTTCTATTTCACCAGTTATGTGGGGGCGATCCTCCCCCCCACACCCCCGGGGGTTATCAACACCATAATATGAGCACATTCCTTTCAATATATATTTTGTATTTTAAAGTGTTCTATTTGTACTTCACCTGTTCTGTGGGGGTGCTCTGCCTCACACACCCCCTGGGTTATCACATGTTCTGTATATTTTGTATTTCATCTATTCTGTATTTCACCACATAATTCCTTTCAATATATTACTTTTTTGCGTCCGTTGTATTTAAAGTATGCATACTGTGATTCTGGTGATTTGTGAAGCACGCTGTTCCATGACACACACACGTAACTACCTTATTCCTCCGATCGGCAAATACTGTGCACTGGGGACCCTTAAATCTCTGGTAACGTCACTTTTTTTTTTAAATGTTCTCAGTTTACCCATTTTATAACAGTAATAAGACATTCCGGGCATGGGGTTTGTGCATCGTGCTGTCATAATGCACAGTCAGGGGCTGAAGGCACTCCATTTGCAGTGGCATGCCTAACAATTCCCCTGGGTACGTGTCACAGTTTTCAATTTTGACCCACCTTTTCTTTGCCCATTTCAACAATCTGGTTCGCTATTCTAACGGTTTTACACAGCTGCTTTAAGAATGTGGGCTCAGTTGAATATTATTTGTTTCTTTTATCCCAACTTTTTATACCCAGTCAGTCAGTATTCCACATTGGCAAATATCTGAAATGAACCTATTCCAATATGGAGCAATAGCAACACCCTGTGGTCAGATTGTGATTTGCAGCTGTGTTGTGCATCAGGATTATTTTATGCAAAATTAGAAAAGGGGCAGAGAAACGATGGTCTGTGATTAGTTGCTAGCATTTTGTACCTATATACATTTAGCAGACAAGACCACCCAGTAAAAAACAAGACCAAGTATGACCCGTTATCTTTATGTTAATATGCGCTGCTGACCTATTTCATTGGTTGGAAGGGCATATTAGCATAAAGTGAGCTAGAACAGTGCAAGGCTCCAAACAGCTTTAAAATGTGAATGTTTCAGTTCGCAGAGCAGTAAACAATGTGTTCATTTACTCAAAGCACTAATAGGATATTTTTGTGTCACATTGCAACCCGGCAACCAACTTTCTTTTTTTTAAAACTTTTTATTTATAGAGTTCATGCTATGACATCACACTGTTGAATACTGTACAGTGTATTACACCATAAGGCAAGCAACATTGAAAAGATATTCGAGTTTGTGATCCACTGTAACATTCGATACAAGATATGAGGGAATTCCATACAGCTATTAAGCTAATTAGTACAACAATATCCAAACATCGTATGGCCATTTGCTATCAACGCTAATAATATATCGAAATAGCATTTTATTTATTAAGCTGAGAAAAATAACCCAGGCAAATCACCCTTGATTGGTAGTTAACTCTAAGCTTCAAAAAAAATCCCAATAATACCTCCCAGTATGCTCCCATAACGCATATAAAGAACCAAACATTCAATTTTACCTATGTCTCTATCGGAGGTTCTACATTCGATTCAGTTCAGTCTGAAATGAGTTTCTATTTTACTTATCATAATGATCAGATTAAGATAAAGAAACCCAAATGTCCAAAGCAAATGTCCTTCGGGTCAGTTATTACCAGCCCTTTAAACGAAACTCTCAGACCTGACAAACAGATATCCCTCGAAATTCAGCTGTGCAACAAGACAGAATAATTTATTTAAACATTAAGCAAATAGCAACAGTAAGTCAATAGAATGTTATCAGACTCAGCCATTTCTTGACCCATTTTCCATTTCTTTTTTTTCAGGTGTCCTCTGCCTAAGAGTCTGACAAGGGGTTCCCTTCTTGGGCTGCCCTCTCGACTTCCAGCTTTTCAAGCATTTTCATTGCCTCCTTAGGTTCTGTATATATGTAGGCCTTTCTCCTGACTGTAACATGTAGTCGAGCTGGCATTAATAAGTTATTTAGAACCTCCAAAACCCTTAGACATCTCCTAACTGCATCGAAAGCCTTTCTCTTGATACGCGTAGAATAGGAGAGATCTGGAAAAAACAGTACTCTCGTGCCTTCCACCTCGATCTTGTGTTGTTGCCAAACTGCCCGGAGGATACAATCTCTCGCTGTTACGGAGGTGGTGATCAGCATTATGGTTCTAGCCCCTTCTGTCGGTGACGGTCTTTGGATGTTAACCCTGTAGGCTCGCACAATTTGGCTTTCTACATCCAGTCCCAGAGTCTCCAATTACTTAAATAGAGCGGTAAGTTCTGGCCTTCTGTAACCCTCCGGTAATCCGATAATTCAGACATTGGCAGCACAAGTAATATTTTCTAGATGTTCTAGTTGGGATCTGAGCAAGGCCTGCTCTTTCATGCAGGTTGTGGTGGTGGCCTGAGCCTTCTGTGAAGATTTCTCCGCATCCTGAGTTGTCTCTGTTAAGCCATCCAGTTTATTTTCAACTTGTAACAAGCGGGTATTATACCCGTCCATTTTTTTCATCCATCCGTTGAATGATTTTAGTCAGATTCAGCACTGCCAGCTGCACAGATTCCAAAGTGGCTGGACCATTCTCCCCACTTGTAGCTTCCGTAGTCGGAAGGCTTGTAGAAACAGTTGGTGGTTTGGAAGCCCCACTACGTGGGGTAAAGAAATTTGCCTTTAAGTCCGTATTTTTCCTTCCCCATCTAGACAAATGTGGTGTCCCCGAGATCAGCTGAACACAGGAAATCTGGTAAAGATGCTTTGATTAAAAGTTCAGGCAGATTCATATACAAAATTAGCTGATTTCTATGCGCCGCAGCGGGAGCTCTCTGGAAGTTCATCCGTTCAGCTGGATAACTAGCCACGCCCCCGGCAACCCACTTTCTAAGTGCAACATAGATACGTAGAATGTGATGGTAGATAAGGGTTGCTGGGCCCACCCAGTCTGCCCATTTGTGTGTTTTTTTTAATCATTATTATGCCCTCTACCCTACCCCCATGATTCCCTTGTGCCTATCCCAGGCATTTACTGTCCCCCCCAACCAACCTCCTCTGGAAGGCTATTTCAGGTATCCACCACCCTTTCTGTGAAAAAGTACTTCCTCACATCCCTCCTGAATTTACCCCCTTCAGTTTCATATTATGACCCCTTGTTTTAGAGCACCTTTTCTTCTGAAAGATATTCTCTTCCTGTACCTTATTATTTAAGAGTGTCTATCGTATCCCCCCTCTCCCTCCTTTCCTCCAAAATGTACATATTTAGCTCCTTAAGTCTTTCCTCATAGGACTTGTTGATGCAGACCCTGCACCATTTTGGCAGCCCTCCTCTGGGTCACCTCCACTCTGTCTTTTCCGAGATGCAGTCTTCAAAACTGTACACAGTACCCAAGGTGGGGTCTTACAAGTGATTTATATAGGGGCAGAATCACTTCTCTCTTCCTGCTGTAGATACCCCTACCTGTGCACTCCAGCATCCCACTAGCCCTCCCGATTGCCTTATCACACTGCCTGACCACCTTCAGGTCATTCAGTATGATTACCCCCAGGTCTCCTTCCTGCTTTGTCTTTGTCAGTATCACTGCACCCATCTTGTACTCCGCTCCCAGGTTCTTACGGCCGCCCAATGCATTATTTTGCACTTTTTTTGCATGACATCCTAGCTGCTATACCCTTGACCATTCTTCCAGTCTATTTAGATCCCTGCACACTCTATTCACCCCCTTAGGTGTGTCTACTCTGTTACAGATCTTGGTGTCATATGTAAAGAGGCAGACCTTCCTTTCCAGTTCTTCTGCTACGTGACTTATAAATATACTGAACAGGACTGGTCCCAACACTGATCCCTGAGGAACCCCACTGGTCACCCTCCCCTCCTTTGAGCACATTCCATTTACCACTATTCTCTGTGTCCTATCTGCCAACCAGTTTCCTATCCAGGTTACCACCTTATTATCCAACCCCAAGTTACCCACCAGCATCATCTGTAGAACAGTGTCAAAAGCCCTGCTGAAATCCAGGTAGGCCACGTCCACTGTACCTCCCTGGTGTGGCTCCTTCACTACCCAATCAAAGAAGTCTATCAGGTTTATTAGGCATGATCTTCCCTCTGTGAAACCAAGCTGCCTTGGGTCTTGCAATCCGCTGGAAACAAGATGTTCCACAATCCTTTCCTCTAGTAGTGTTTCCATCAACTTACAGACCACTGATGTCAGGCTGACAGGCCTATAATTTCTCGTCTCTTTCTTGCTACCTCTTTTGTGAAGAGGGACTACACTTGCCCTTCTCCAGTCTTCTGGGACCACACCACTTGTCAGTGGTCTGTTAAAAAGGTCTGTAAAAGGTGCAATAAGTACCTAAGTTCCCTCCGTATCCTTGGATGTACCCCATCCTGCCCCATAGCTTTGTCTACTTTTAGGTTGCCAAGTGCTTTTCGGACTCTCCCCACAGAAAACAGGCTACAGTCTATTTCTCTCACCTCTACACTTCTGGTGCCTCTTTGTGGTCCCTCCCATTCCCCTTCTACTGTGAAAACTGAGCAGAGGTATTTGTTCAAGATGTTTGTCTTTTTCGTGATCCTCCTCTGCGCACCCCCCTTCCCTCTTTAAACATACAATCCTTCCCTTTGTCTTCATTTTTTTCACTAACATATCTAAAAAAATACCTTATCCCCTTCTGATACTCCCTGAGCTATTCTTTTTTTTTCAATTTAATATACGTTATTACACATTTTAATATAACAAACATCAATGTAACGGTACAGGACACACTACAACAGCTCCCCCCCTTATACAGCATCAAATCTACCCATTCCAAAGTGGAAAGCCGTGACCAATCATCAGAAAGACCTGGTACAGCACTGTGTAGAGTCCATTAATGGTCAGGTCATGTCAGATCAACTTATCTACATCCTGACCTTGTATCTCCCTTAACCCTCCCACCTCTCCCCTCTCAGAGCCCTTATGCATTAGGGGTCATAGGGGTGCAGCACATAACAGGTAAAAGGGCCATCATGGGACCCCACCTTCTGTTGAATGCCTCCTGTTGGTTCTGTCGGGAAGTAATTTGTGACTCTAATTCAAGAACTTGAAGAATTTCCAAATGCCATTCCCTCACGGCGGGGCAGTTTGGTCTAACCAGTGTTGTGCTGTAACAAGTTTAGCCACCACCGAGATTAAGGACATAAAGACTCTGCGGCAGTCTAATATGTCCCTAGAAAAGTAGCACACCAGACAAATCTGCTGATTAAAGTACAAGTCCAGACCCAACAGAGGATCCACAGCACCTCGAATAGCTTGCCAGAAAGGACTCACCAGGGCACAGTCCCAGAGGATGTGTTTTAGTGTACCTTCTGATTGCCCACATCTAATGCCTAGGGAGGAGGCCAAGCTACCCATCCTGTGTAATCTGGTGGGAGAGTAATACAAGTCATGCAAAATGTGAAATTGCAATCCCTGAGCAATTCTTTCCTCAGTTTGTGCTTTTGCTCTCGTTACTGCTCTGCTAGTCTCTCTCTGTTTTCCCACATACACTTCCCCATCCTCATTTCTCTGAGTCTCCTTCTACCTTCTGAATACTACTCTTTTAGCTTTTACCTTTCCTGCTACCTCTTTTGAGAACCACAACAGTCTTCTCTTCCCATCCCCATCACTGGGCTGCACACACCAGATGTGTGTGTGTGGAGGAAGGCGCATGCCCGTGGAAGTCCCACAGCACCCTCCCTTTTCAGGTGCCCAACAATCCTGCACTACCCTCAGGCCTCCACCTGGGGGCAGTCATTTGGCAGGAGCACCAGTCCTCCCTCCTTGGGAGAGGAAAGCAGTCCTCCAGGCGGCAGTCCTCTCCTCCCAGCCTACCCCCAGTGACCTGCTGCCTTGGCTGGCAATACGTGTTGCCAGCATGGCAGGAGGTAAGGCACGGATGCCTCAGCCCTCCACACCACTGGGCTGGTGGGAAACAAGTCTTTTTTACTGAAATTAAAGGGCTTCCACCAAACAGATCTGTTAGCTAGACAAAAAAGAAATATATATTTATACATACACCTAGAGAATACATTAAATTGGATGTGATGCTGCAAGGAAAGGAAGCTATCTGCTGGATTTGTGTTTAAATGTGACTACTGGGGGACATGATCGAGACCTTCAAGTACCTTAAGGGTATAAACAAGGTGTCAGTGGAAAGCATATTCCATATGAAGGGCAATCAGAGGACATGGGGGCATGGCCTGCGGATGGAGGGGGCAGTTCGGGGTAACATTAGGAAATACTATTTCACAGAGAGAGTGGTGGAAAAGTGGAACAGACTCCCGGAGGCAGTTGTTGGAGAAGAAACAGTGGAGAGATTTAAAAGGGCATGGGACAACCACAGGGGAGTGTTAAAGGTTGGGGAGGGGCGCAGGTCCAAGCAGATAGCTGGACAAATGGGCAGACTCGATGGGCCTTGGTCCTTTTCTGCCGTCACACATTTCTACTGCTTGATGCTACCTTTGGGACGAACATTCCAATTATTTGCTGTGTCAAAAGTTACCCGTCCAATTCCCCAGCTGTAGTCCTAAAAGCACAAAAATTATCTTAGAAACTCTAGACCCACCCCCACCCCAAGGCTGCATAGGGCTTCCAACTTTGTCTTGCCACTGGGGGTGGGTCTGCTATAACAAATGTTCATTTGGCAGCTAATGACTTGCCACTGCCTTTAAAGTGACCAACAGGGGGTTTCCACTCCAGTGGTTAAACCATGGAGTTCAGGGTTAAAGTACATCTTTAGGTGGGGGAAATTCACATCTAGATTTTTGAGTGACGGAACTCTTCTATGTTGTAACATGGCAAAAATATTAGGACTGCAGGTGAGAAAGCTGATAGGCGTAAGAGCGTCAGGTGGTACAAGAGCAACATGGCATTATGAGACGATAATGCCGTGTTGCTTGTGAAATACAGCAAGCAGCCACCAGAGGAAAACGAGCACTGCATGGAAAATGAGAACGTGGAAAACGGAAGACAGCAAGTTGTAAAAGAGCAAGTAGGTACCATAGAGGAGGAGTAGGAGAAATGTCAAAGAGGGACGGTGTAAAAAATAGTACGAGTTAAGTGCAGGAAGGTAGAAATGGAGAAAAGGACAGTAATGTTTAGTCTATGTGAAACGAGGATTACCAGAATCAGAAACAAGTAGGCGGATACCAGAAATGGAAATATTCATAAGTGCAGAAGACAGAGCAGGTCCTACAGACAGAATTCAGGAACGTGGTGGACAGGATGGAACCGAAGGGAACACATAGTAACACAGCAGAGAACCGGAAACGGATGTAATTTGAACAACCTCACGGTGTATGGGACGGTAAACCTTAATTATCCAGGAGCAAGCAGAGAAACGGACAAGACAACAGAGTCGGGAAAAGTGACTAGTGCAGTTGATTGAGTAGTAGTAGAAAGAGATTCTGAGCATGTAAACAATGGAAAGCACACAGAGTAAATGAGCGCATTTGTATGCAAATGAGAGACAGAAAGCTAGATGGAGAAGCAGCAGAAAAGCAACGCTGGGGTCCTCCTATGAACAATAATAAACGCACAGCCGTCACAAATTAAACAAAATGTATACCAATCGTTAACAAATACATGATTGTACCAGTATGCAGAAAAGGGAAAAAAAGCATATATGAATGTAACAGAGGTTCCTCCACATTGCTGAAAGTAACAGTAAAAACAACTCAATAACCTCATTTGTGTCATTCTTTATTGTATAAGAGCAGCATACCTCTCAACTGTACCACATTACGAGGAACGTTCCTCATTTTACTTCACAAAATCTCCTTGTTCCACATTGTGAGGACTTGTCCCACATTCAGTGTTAACATTTTAAAGGAAAAAATCTCTAGTAAATGATGCAAAAAATATATTATTCAATTAATAACAGACTTTCTGTACTCAAATGCAAACATTTTAACAGTGTTCTGAGCTTCTTAGGTAAAGATTTCATTAAGAGTTCCACATTTTGCTCATTTGTTCCACATTTTGAAAGGCAGTGTTCCACATTTGGGGGACAAAAGGTTGAGAGGTATGAAGCGCAGTACACACATATCTCTGACATATACATGTGCACACCATGTTACAAGCGCATTAATCCCCTCTGAATGTTGCATCTAATGGGGAGTTAATGCTTGGTTGGCCCGTTGTACGCCCTCGGCCTCGAGCCACAAGGGTCCCAACCATGCATTAACTCCCCATTAGATGCCACCTTCATCGGTGATTAATGCTTACTTATTTACTAGGAAAAGATGACGGGGTGCATCAACTCTCATACATTTTATAAGAGGTGGTGGAACCAAGTTTCTAACCCTTTCTGCACGAGACCCCTCCAGGCATGTTGGAAATGACATAACAGCTCAACGCACCTCTCTGCAGCTGCATTAATCACCGCGCCGCCTGCACCACGTGAGTGTCAACTCCGCCGCTTCCGGGTTCTGACGTACAGCAGATGGCCGCGCGCGCGACGTACTGCGGCGGGGCAACAGGAAGGGGCGTCGCCAGCGAGCGCCTCAGTGCAGGGCGATGCTGGCAGGGAAGGCCGTGTAGGGGAGAGGTCTGCGGATAAACAAGCGCACCACAGAGGGTGGAGGAAGCCTGACAGCGGCCACACGGTGGGATAAGAGGCCAGAGGAAGCGGTGTACTGTATCGTAGAGGTAGTATTCCCAGAGGTTCAGGTCGGAAGGCGACAAGGCCGCGGACCTGTGCGCTGCTCTTTCGGTAGGCCAGCTTGTGTTTTGTTGGGGGCAGGAGGCGAACTGGAGATCGCTGGACGTGCAGTTCTCTTGTAAAGTTATTTATGCACAGTGACAACGGTTTAAGGAACAATAATCGGGGCGTTTCGTTATAATCTGCTTCTTTCATGAAAAAAAGGAAAGAGTACTTTTTCTAGTCTCTGGTACGGTGACACCTGTCCCTATTTTCGCAGGACAGTCCTGATTTGGACAGCTGTGTCCTGCGAAAAAACATGGAAAATACTGCTTGTCCTGACAGTATAGTAGAAAAAATTTTTTCAGACTTTTTTCTAAATGTTACAAAAACTATAGTACCTTAACTAAAACGTCTTAAAAGGATCAGGAACACCTAAAAAAACTGCAACACTTAGTCTTAAGTTTGATTATTTAGAGGAAAAAGTCTACTGCATTGGCTGAGGTTAAATATTGTCCTCCAAAAAAGCATGTTTCAGTAAGAAATGTCCCACTTTGGGCTTCTTAAAAGGTGGCAAAAAAGAAAACGGAAGAGGTGTTGATCAACAGAGACTCTGATGATCAACACCTCTTCCATCCCTTGTGAACAGACGTTGTTGGGTCAGGACAGACAAGACAACCCCTAATCCCTTAATTACAGTATATTCTAAATTGGATTTCTAACACTTATGCCAGGCCAGCAGGAGCTTGCAGTCTGCACCCATGGTGCCCTGGCCAATACACCCCCCCCCCTTTTCAGTAATAAAATACATTACAGACTGTGGGTGGTGGTATTTATTTATTTATTGAATTTTGTTGACCGGGTAGGCCCACTGGGCTCCGGAGGTCCCTTTTTCAGGGGCGACCCAGGGGTAAAAAATAACATACAGGTAAACAGAACAGTAAAAGCAGGTAAGCAGAGCTGTAAAAATAACATACAGGTAAAGAGACAGTACAAGTAGGTAAGCATTAGCACCCTTAGTGACTAATGCACATTATGTACACTTACTGTGTTTTGTGTCACTGTGTTATTCACACTGTATTCTAAACTGGGATTCCAGTGCACTTTGTGTTGACTAGAAAGGGTGGGCTAGTAACAATTTCCTGGTTTTTGCCTGGTATGTGGATACAGAAAGTTGTGTTTGATAGTAAATCCTGTTAATCTGTTTGTGGGTTAGTGAATGCTGTGAATGGGATTTATTTATTGACGCATTTGTTTACCGGTTAAGTGTGCACTGATCCCAGGGACCATTTTCGGGCACAATCTGGGCCATAGAGATGGCACACTGGTAATACAGTTTGGAGAACATTTTCACAGATACAAAGTTGGTACAGAAAATAAGACCTGGGATACAAAGTGCATGTGCAGATACACTATACATTACAGAGAAATAAAATCCAAAAGAGGAATCTAACAGCAGGCATATTCATTGCAGTACAGCAGGACTACAACTGTCTCATAAAACATCAGACTTAGAAATTGAAGAATCCACAACAGCAAATGTGGAGTCTAGGGATTTCACCAAGGGGGGCATGTACATGTGGCAGAGGCCAGCAAGGTAGTTTTATAGTGTGTTTTGAATGCTAGATGTGAGTCTAGGGAGTGGAGGGGGATAGGTAGGCAGTTCCACAGTCTGGGAGCTGCAGAGGAGAAAGCCTTACTCCCCAGGCAAGTGGAAATCCATGGGATCACTAAGGGAGGAACACTGGAGGGCTGAAGCTTTCGTGGGCAGTTATGTCGTTTGATCAAGGCAGAATCTTGAATATTGGCTAGAAAAACCTCTAGAACAGGCAGATGGAACTTTAGTTTTAGTGTTATCCAAAAGATGGCACCTCACAACAACACATCCTTTGAGGTGCCATCTTTTGGATGAGACTGAAACTGAGGTCGTGTGTTCCGCCTAGCACCATGTTGTTTGTGTTGGTATAGTTACTTTGAACCAAGGGGTGCGTGCCCCCGGAAAGCTACCAACTAACGCTACTACTTGCAGCATCTGTTCATTGGAAGTCTCCTGTTTTACTAAAGACCAGGCCCAACCCTGCTTAGCATTTGAGATCTGTGGGGATCAGGCTCCAGGGTAGTAGGCTGCAGACAGTCCTGGAACTGCAGCAGCTATTAGGCTGGGCACCCTTACCGGTTAAGTGGGGGACTGGAGGAGGTTAAGGGGATTAAGTACAGAGGGGAAAAAAGATTAAGCACAGGGGGTGGAGTGACCTGTTAAAGGTTGCACAGTGAAAAAGTGACCGCTGTGGGATTCAAACCTGGGTCCTCAAGTTTGTAACTGGCTTGCTGTGCTTCTGATAGGTGGTGTGGAGGGGAAGCATATGTAATAGACTGAAATTATGTGAAAGTTTGACTCCACAGAGAGCACGTGACTCCTAATTGGGACTTGTGGTGCCTGGATCCCATGATGATGATTTTGAGACAACAGGAGCCCCCTTATTTGCCAGTCCTACACTGCCCATCCTTGTCCATTTTTTCTCCCTAAAGCACTTGCACATAGGAATACCCCCTCCTCACACTGCTTTCATTGTGAGCCCTCTGTGCTTTTTCAAAACCAGCATGTTTCTCATCATGATTTGAACAGAGCCCTGATCCCCAGTGCTGCTACATAAAGCCGCGAGGGTGGCAAAGAGAAGGAAAATCAAGTAGAAAAGAAGCTTAACAGGGTGAAATAAATGTAAAACTGCTTTTCGAAAGAAACTGGGAGAGTAATTTTATAACTACAAGGAGAAAAGTAAGCAATAACACACAAGAGGGTGTGTGGTTCTGCTCTAATTACCCACAAAATGGGTGTGTGGGAAAGGAACCAAGAGGCAAAGCTAAGTGGTTTCAGACACCTGCTGGGTGGGCACCAGGGTACTTTTCTTCTTGAGCTCAAATACAGGGACAAGGGGAACTCACTGAAACTTACCTGTGGTGGGGGTGGGAATTCAAGGAGGATATATGTAAGCATATTTTCACTGAAAGAGTGGTAGATGAGTGGAACAAGCTGCTGGAGGAAGAGGTACAGGCTAGATCAGTGAGCAGCTTCTAACGGGGATGGAACAAGCATATGGGATTAGTTAGAAAAGGGGTGAAAGAAACAAAGGGGTGGCCAGTGGCCACTAAGACTAATCCAGAGTAGTTTGGGAGGGTGAGCAGCCAGGAGGGACCTTTTTCTGCCATCTTTGTTAATGTATTTGTGCCAGTAAGTGGGTTTATTTGAAACCAACCCACACAAACCCTCAAGTGTGTTATTGTGATTGTAAAATGGGAATATTTTGACCTTTTTTTTTTTTTTAAATAATAAAAAGGTTAAAAGAAAAAAAAATTCTTTAGTGCCCTGTGGGTTTTGCTGTCCAAGGCGCTGTACATGCTGGTGAAATTTTCTTTTTAAATTACAAACTTTATGTGAACTGCAAATGGGATTTATAGCCCGTTCCCCTACAGCAGTGTTAGTCTCTCCTACCACAAATTGTAATTTACTTCAAGTTCATTTCAGGAGGGAAGGGATCATAAATCGGGCCGAACCCACGGCTAGCCAGTCCTTTCCACTTCCTAGAATCCCTTATCAAGGACAGAATAATGGATCACATTGGGGCAGATTATGCCAAACCAACCCATGTCATTCTCGGTGAAGTGACTAGGGTTGTGGCTGGGGCAGGGCCAGAGACATAGTCTTTGTAGACTTCATCAAGGCTTTTGACCCTGTGGCGCATGATAAACCTCTGGTCAAAGTACACCAGTGCAGAATGCACAAGATGGGTTGCTTAACTGGCTTGGGGTAAGAAGCTGAGGGTTGTGGTTAATGGGCACTATTCCAAGTGGAGGAAGGCAGTGGCCACAGTTTTTAAACATTTTCATCAAGGATCTGGAAATTGGCCTCTCTAGCAGGCTGTTTAAATTTGCTGACAGGGTTTTATTTAACTCCAAAAATTGATTAGTGTTTTGCTCATCAAAATGCTAAAACATTGTGAAAATGTATAGCACTTGCCTCATTGTGTTTAACAAACATAACACTTCTAGAAAACCTATATAAATACTTTCTGTACAGTTAGCATTGTCCCAAGGAAAAAAATGCCAATCAATTATTTAAAACCCTGGCTGATGATACTAAGTGGGCCAGGGTGGTGGACTTCCTGGAGGATGGTAACAGTCCTGCAGCACAAGAAACCTAAACATTCATTGGGGAAACCACCACCTTTGATGTAGGATCACACACACCTGACTGGTCTGCGGACACGTGTTTGCATATGTTGTATTTTTACACTGTAGTTAGTTTTATGCCTTTATGGAGTACATTTTACACAGGAGTGGTCCTTTGTCCATTTTGCTTCTAGAACTTAGTTCCCCAGCCCACCCACCCCTATTCCCACCACTGAACTTCAAGAGGACCTGAACAAACTGGGCAACTGGTTGGACTCTTGGAGACCTAGATTTAGTGTAACCAAATGCAAGGTGCTACACTTAGGGAGGAGAAACAGAGGTAGGACCTACACACAGTGTGGGCACTTCTTGCTGCAGGGCGTAAGTAAGTAAAATTTATTTTTCAGGTGCCCAGTCCCTGGGGCTCTGGGCGCTGTGCAAGAAACGGTCAACAATCAGCAGGGTCACAGTTTAAATCATAAACATTCTATAAAATTATTAAAAGTTTTCAATACAGAAAGGAAAGGATCTAGGGGTCATAACAGATGTGCTAAAGCATGACGAGCAGTACACAGCTGCTAGCGAGAAGGCTGGAAGGGTGCTGGGAGGGGTGCGGTAAAAGATGGGTAAGCAGCAGAGCAGGGAACGTATCCTACCATTTCACAAAGCTCTGGTCAGGCCCCACTTGGAGTACTTTGTGAGATTTTGGCCTCCCAATACAAAAAGGACATTGAGGCGGTAGGGAAAGTGCAGTGCAGGGCTACCAACATGATCGGGGACATGGAGCATGAAAGCTATGAGGAGAGACAGGAGTCTCTTAATATGTTCTCCCTGGAGAACAGGAGGCTGAGGCAGGACATGATGTCAGTATTCCGCGTGCTGATGGATATCAGCAGGACTGAGAGATGGAAATGTTTGATCTGGTGTGCTGTAGAAGGACCCTTGGACAATCCTCGAAGCTCAAAGGTGTTAGATTCAGGCGTAACGCTAGGAGAAACTTCTCTCAGACGGTGGTGAACCTGTTTAACAGTCTACCAGCGGAGACAGTGGACATGAAGACAGTACTGGCCTTCAGAGTTTGCATGTACAAATTTCCACTTACCTGGGTAGTAGGGTGGATGAGAAATCACTAAGTTAGTACTTGTTTGCACAGCATGCTTGCTGGTCCTTGCTTATGAAGTGTGTGTGTGTGTGTGTGTGTGTGTGGTTCTTGAACCTAGTGTCTCTTGCAACCTTAAATTACTGTGCTACTATGTATGTTATCACAAGGATGGCAAGAAGCCATTGCGGCTTCTTTTTTTGTTGGTAATTTTCCTGCAATCAGGTGAACAGCCGTGAAGCCCTGAAATGCTGGAAAACCAGCTGCTCCACTTCATTAATGCTGCCCTTTTTCTTTTTTTTTTTTTTTATAACTTATAATAAGTATAATTTAGGAACAAAGGACACAGTGTCAGTGGCTCAGCTGGTTGCGCACTAGCCTCTGAGGACGGAAGATTGGAAAGTTGTGGTTTCTAGCCTTGCAACAGGAACTTGGGGTAAAACCCAATGCCAACACTAAAGGCCTCATGCGGGGGGGTGCTGCCTTTTGGATGACGTCAAACCGAGGTCCCGTCTGCCTGTTGTGGTGGTTGTTCAGGTGGACGTTAAAGATCCCATGGCAGTTCTCAAAAATAGTAGAGGACTTCACCCAGTGACCTGGCCAGATTCCCCCATTCACTAAAGGAACTACCACCAATAGCCTAATTTGGTTAAATTTCACTTAGTTTCCATCTCTATTTCTCCTCCACCAAGATGAGGCAGAAAATAAGCATAACTGCCTAGCCCTCATTTCCTGGTAAAATACAAACAAACCACAACATAAATAACAGAATCAGAGCTGGCATGTACATATATTCAGAACTGGAAGCCAGTTTTATTACCTGCATACAATATGAGTGCTGTGTTGCTGTGAACCAGTGCAATAGTGGTTTACAACACTGGCTTGGGAAGCAGGAGATTATTTTTTGTTACTCGGGTAAGGCCCACTAGGCACAGCTGTCTGTTTTCAGGGACGACCCGGGAGCTTTTGGGCTGGTTAAGTGACTTGCTCAGAGTCGCACAGTATGCAAGTGGAGGTTGGGAGAATCAAACCCAGGTCTACTGACCTAAGCTCATTCACAGCTCATTGTACTAACCTCTAGGCTATACTGCTAGCTGAGATCACAAGTTCAACCACCAGATGAGCCAGATATTCACTGTGTGAGTTTAGGATTGTCAAATATAATTTCAGTGGCCCCGGTCTACCCAGCTGCAGATATGGGTTGAAGCAGGAACAGGACCCCACTATTCGGAGATTTTGCATGTTAGGTGGCTATGCCAGATAACTAAATTGTAAAAATAAATACAAGTAAATAGTTTTCAGGAAAGATTGTTTTAGTTTTCTTTTTTCTGCCACTTAGTTTATGGGTGATTTTTGTCTCTGTAAGGGGTATGAGTTGGAAACTTGTCACTGTGGTGGGGGCAGGAGAGATGGCAAGGTAGTGGCATCTGATAGTGGAGATCATGGTTTCTGTCACATGGGGTACATTTTTGCCAAATTACCAGCGGCCAGTGCTCCCTGACTTGGATCATAATCAAAACAGCTTCTACTGAACCTGATGTCTGCAGTTTGGGCGTGACTTGCAAGGCTTTGGCAATATAGAGTCCGGCCCATTTTGGCAGATTTCCAACTTCAGTAACAGGCAAATATTCTTGGCACACAGTATGGTGGTATTTGGACTGTGACCCTCGGTGGTGGTGGTGGTGGGTCATGACCTAGGGCTAGAGTCAGACAAATCCTGTGGGCTATTTCTGGGTATTTTTTTTTTTTTGTGCCAGTATTTTGGCCAAAATGTTTTTTTTTCCATATGGTAGGCAGGAACTATTTTTCTTCTTTATTTTAAACATTTTTACTGAGACACAGAAAGTTACAGATAAATGCATTGTTATGAAGCCGCATATAAGATCACAGTTGCCCTATGTATAAGGCAAAGAAATACATTAAATAAATGAATCTGAGGTAAATGAGGTCCTGGCAGACAGTGACCAGATTGGGGGGGGCTTGGAGGTAAGGGACCCGTTGGCGGGGAGCGACCATGCCACAGTCTGGTTCTGCCTGAACCTAGGTGGGGTAGAAGGCTGCACAAAGACTGAGGTAACTGACTTCAGAGGGGCAGATTTCAAGGAAATGGGAAGGAGCACTTGGATGGGATTGGGCCAGACATGGACGCTGACAGTAGGTGGGAAATCATCAAGCGGTGGGGGTGCAGGATGCTACCAGCACCTGCGCAAGAGTAAGACGAAAATGCGGTAGGGCCCGAAAACCCTGCTGGTGGACCAGGGAGGTTCAGGAGGTGGTGAGGGGAAAGAAGGCGGCCTATAGGCAATTCAAGTGCTCAAGGAGTGAAAGGGACCGAGGGGAGTACGAGCTGATGGCCAGAAGGGCCACTAGGGTGGTGAGGGTGGCTAAGGCAAGGAAGGAGCAGAACCTGGACAGGGAAATTAAGAGAGGGAACAAGGGGTTCTTTAGATATATTGGGGGAAAACGAAGGGTGAAGGGGCAGATTAGCAAGATTAAAACAGGGAGGATGGGCACAAGACCCGGGGAGCAGGCTGAGGTACTAAATGAGATTACCTCAGTTTCTCACCATAGGAAAATGGGGGAGGGCTGCATCAAACATGGGAGGAGATGGTGAAACTGAGGAGGGGGGACCTTACCAATTGGCGGGTCTGGGAGGGGGGCATCACTGGCAGGTGGGGGGAAGGCAAAGCAGGGGGATGAGGTAGCGGAGGTAGAAGTCATGACAGAGAGAGTTAGGGAAGCCCTCAGGTACCTTAAGATGGAGAAAGCACCAGGGCCAGATAAATTATATCCCAGAGTGCTGAAGGAACTGGCGGTTGTCCTGACGAAACCCCTGGCGGAGCTTTTTAGCATCTCTCTGAGGACAGAGTGGGTGCCCCAGGACTGGAAGGTGGCGCATATAGTGCCTATCCACAGGGGGGTCAAGGGAGGTGGCAGGGAACTACAGGCCCATCAGCCTGACATCGGTGGTGGGCAAGGTGATGGAGGGCATTGTCAAGGAGAGACTAGGGGGGCCTGGAAAAGTTGGGGTGCCTGGACGATAGACAGCATGGATTCGTCCCAGGGAACTCATGTCAGACAAACCTTGTGGAGTTCTGTGACTGGGTGACGAGTGCCTTGGACCTGGGTAAACCAGTGGACGTCCTCTTTCTTGACTTCAGCAAGGCATTTGACGCTGTTCCTCATGGAGGCCTATTGGATAATCTGGGAGAAATGGGGGTGGGGAACCAGATGATCAGATGGATAGGAAATTGGCTCCAGAACCGGACCCAGAGGGTCGTGGTTGGAGGGATAGTATCATCCCCAAGGAGGGTCATTAGTGGAGTCCCTCAGGGATCGGTCCTTGGGCCCTCCCAGCCTGGCAGCCACGTCTCTGACATAAGGAAGGGTATCAGGAGTGAGATGAGTCTCTTTCGGATGACTCAAAACTGGGGGCGGTGGTGGATGGGGAGGAGGGAGGGTGGCCTACAGGGGACCTGGAGGCTCTGGAAAGGTGGTCTAGAAAGTGGAGCTGAGGTTCAATGCAGGAAAATGCAAGGTACTGCACCCGGGAGCCAGAAACCCGGGCCAGGTGTACACCCTGGGGGAGGAGAAATGCTGCAAGTCTCAATGGCTGAGAGGCACCTGGGGGTGGTGGTGGATGTCAAGATGAGCAACTCGGAGACTTGTAGGAGGGCAGTGGCAAAGGCCAACATGATGTTTGGATGCATCGCTAGGGGGCTCACCTCCAGAAGGAGGGAAGTGATACTCCCACTGTATAACTGCTTGGTGAGGCTGCTCCTAGAGTACTGCGTGCAGTTTTGGAGGTCACATTTAAAGAGGGACATTGAACTCCTGGAGAGGGTCCAGAGGAGGGCAACCAAAATGATTTGGGGCTTGGGGGATAGGACCTATGGGGAGAGGCTCGAAGAGCTAAATATGTACACATTGGAAGAGAGAAGGGACCAGGGGGACATGATCGAGGTCTTCAGGTACATGAAGGGGATAAATAGGGGAGGAGCAGTCAGGGTACTCTGACGGAAGGGGGGGCAACTAGAGGGCATAGAAACATAGAAACATAGAAGTTGACGGCAGATAAGGACCGCAAGGCCCATCCAGTCTGCCCATTTCTTTTTCTACCTTATAAATGTGCCATCGGCCTTTGCTCTGTCAGTGACCTATCTATTCATAGTCATTTGTATTGCTCCCTTATGCCTATCCCATGCCTGTTTGAAGCCCTGCACTGTATTCATAGCCACCACTTCTTGTGGTAAGCCATTCCATGCATCTACCACCCTTTCTGTGAAAAAGAATTTCTTCACATTCCCCCTTAATCGGCCTCCCTCTAATCTCATGCTGTGTCCTCTTGTCCTGCTTTTTTTCTTATATTTAAACATTTGGCATGGGTGGAAGCTGGAGGGGGGGGAGATTCAGGGGAGAAAGGAGGAGGTGCTACTTCACTGAGAGGGTGGTGGAGCCATAGAATGCGCTGCCCAGGGGGCTGGTGGAGGCAGAAATGGTGGAGGGGTTCAAGAGGGGGTGGGACAGGTACAGGGGAAGGGTTCTGGAAGCAAAAACCAGTGCAGCGAGAATGTCCGGGACTGGGAAGGCAGAAGCCAGAGAGGGAGAGGAGGGCAGCAAGGTCAGCTCCCAGGGTGGGGGCTGACCAAATGAGCAGACACTAAAGACCGTTGGGCCTGTTCTGCTGGCATTTTAGTATGTAAGTAAATATATATGTAGTGGCAAACCATTCAGCACTTGTTACTGAAAGCAGGGTTTTAAATAATTGATTAGCAGTTTTTTTTTTCTTTGGGACAACGCTAACTGTACAGAAAGTATTTATATAGGTTTTCTAGAAGTGTTATGTTTGCTAAACACAGTGAGGCAAGTGCTATGCATTTTCACAATGTTTTAGCACTTTTATGAGCAAAACGCTAATCAATTTTTGGAGTTAAATAAAACACTGGAAAGGGACTAACAAAACAAGTTAATAATCACAAGTTGTAGAATATAGTCGAGCAGTTATCTGTAGACCACCCTGGGCCAATTAATATCCGTTTTAGCACATAGTTCATTCTGGCCATCTGTGGCACCAGTGAAGTGTCTTGAGACATAACATATTAACCATCTCTGCCACTTAGCATTAAACTATGGCACTCTGTTTTGAAGGGACGCATTTATCTGTTCCATGTAGTTAGTTTCCTGAATTATGGCCCACTATTCGGCTATCAGTGGAGTTCTGTGCTGCATCCAGAGCTGAGCAGTTGCCCTTCTTAGCTGCTAACATATATAGGTATGCCAAGACTGTGGCTCTTAACCAGTTTCCTGGGGGAAGGATAGACAGTTGCACCATTGTTGGAAAGATGAGCTCTAGAGATAGTGAGAGTTCCTCATATTGTTTAGGTGTAGACTCTGCCAAAAGGGGGTGAGAATTGGGCACTTCCAAAAGTTATGGGTGTGGTGCACAGGAATGTGCCCGCATTGTTACCAGCAGTGGCTATAGGTTGCCGGTAAAAAAACTTGTTCAGTATTGCTCCATGTTGTCAGTGTGGAAGGTAGTTAATATGTATGGGTAATGTGCTCCCTCACTGGGGTAGCGGTACAGTCAAAAAGCTTTAACTTCAGCGTTGACCCCTAGGGACGTGGAACATTCGAGCTGCAACAGTAACCCCAGTTTCTGTTGTACCACTAGGGGTAGACGGCATAGACTGAGCTCTCTTATTAGATTTTGAATTCTGCCCCTGGTTAGTTAGTTTTCTGGTAGGAACTGTGTAATCCTACGGCAGACTGGAGCATTCTGGCAGTGGGGCCCCCTAAATTTAGAAATCTGTGCCATCAGTTTTCAGATTGGCTAACCTGCTAGCTAACACCCATCTTCAGTGCTTACAGCACCTGACCGGGGGGGGCACTGGCCATTTAGGGTGTTGTACTGTGGTGCCTCAGGAAAGTATGTCTTTTTTTTTTTTTAAACTGGTGCGGCTGAGAAAGTGATGCCAGTTTGCTCTGCCCCCCAAGATTTACACTGGTCCCAAACTATAATGGAGATTATTGGGTGGGAAAAGACTCTATCCATGTCTCTTTGCTATTATTCTCTGGCTTCTAGTGGCACCCTCTCTCCCCCCATTTCTTTAATTTTTCTGTGTTGACCAGTGGCAACCACTTCCCTCTCCCCTTAAGCCCTCCCTAATGTGCAGTGGCACCTCTCCCTTACCCAGAAGCCCTCTTTGGTGAGCGGAGACCCCCCCCCCAACCCACTCACATTAAGCCCTCCCTGGTGTTCAGTGGCAACCCTCTCCCCATCCCTAAACATTCTCCCCGGTGCCCAGTGGCACCCCCATCTCCCAAAGCACCCAAACCCCATGACCCTGGTCCCAGATGGCGGTTGGAACAAACCCTTGGCTGGCCATTGTCTAACTCACATAAGTGTATTACAAAAAAATACAGTAATTAATACCCTTCCCCCCCCCCACCCATCTCAGCCCCATCACCCACCACACCCATGTCCCCTTTGTCAAAACTCACCCACAAGGTATAAAAAAAGGTCCTGAAGCAGTGCACCACCAGTCCTGTTTTTTTAATACAGCTGTTTGCTCCACCGTCGTCACCTAGTGCCTTTCTTTAGGCCCTGTGCCCAATCGCCTCCAGTCCTGTCTGCAGCTGTCCCTACCATGCAGCCGATGGAGAGCCATACAGTGTGAGACCTGAGAGCGTTGGGAGCTGTCATGCATGGCGGTGGAGATATGTGGGGTTTTCTCCCTTGTCCCGGAGCTGTGGCGTTGCGGAGGGTACATGCCTGCGGAGCTGTGCATGCACTCCTGAAACCATAGCCCATTTCACCTTCCTGTTAGCCTCCTACTGTCTGCTCTGATACCCGGCCTCCAGCTGGTGGCAGCCTAGATGGGGACAACTCACCACCCTAATCCAGGAGAGGAGAACTGCCTGGTGGCTGCTCATTCCTCTCCCAGCCCTTTGCCGACCCCTGGCTTCCCAAGCTTGTTCCTGAACACTGATTGCTGGTGTGATGCTAAGTAAGACACTTTTACAGTGCCTCAGTGCTGTGCGCCATTGGGCTGACTCACCAGTCCTTTAACAGTCTCACCACTGGGCCTGATTGCAGAGTATCTTTCCCGCTAGTGCTTTGTGATAGCACATGAGGGAGAGATTGCTGGTATTCGGGCCTGGCTATGAGGCTGTTAAGATAGTTAGCACTGTGCCCTGGGCCACTGAATTAATGTTAAAATTGACCCCTGTGGTTGTGTACACAGCTCAACACAGCCTGCTCCTGCAAATCTGCCTCCTCAGGCAGTTAGATTGCTAGAGCTTAGGAGGCCCTATACAGTTGATGACAGAGCCAGTTCAGTTTCTTTGGCTGAGGAGGACCTACAAGGTGAGCGACTGAATCAGTCTGATTACTAGGGCTTAAGAGGCCTAACTAGGTTAGTTACAGAGCCCCCAGGTACGTGATGGGGTTTGACTCCAGTGGTATGTTCTTGTGGCACTAAGTTTAACGTTTTGTTTTCTCTGTCCTCATGAAATCAGAATTCGAATGCCCCTGGTGCCACTAATTCTAGCATTCATTTTACAGTCTGTGTGGTTTTATGGTTCATTAAAGGGACGGTATCCTTCCTACTTTTTTGTGTTTGAATAGGGCTTTGTTGCCACATTATTCGGTGAAGCTAAATAAATAACGTACAGGTCATTAAAGGATCAGTGTCCTTCCTGCTAAAACTTTGAAGGGCCTTAATAACTAACTTGTAGACCCATTGAAGGGGACAGTGCATGCCTGTGTTATCTGGTCTGCCAGATGGAGGCACAAGGCCCTCCTGGTGTGTTGAGCTTGCATGTTGCAGTCAGTGATGTGTTTTTTTCCCCTTTTTCTCCAATATTGGTTTTTCTGGCTCCTGCATCTGGGGAAGGGGGGAACGACAGCCCTCCTGACTGTCTGCATCTCTCAGCTGCACACTTGGTCAGAGTCTTCCTGTGTGTTCCCTCCTGTGGCAGGGCTGGAGGAGGAGGAGGGGGGCTGTCCCCTCCTCCCCCCCATACACCCAAGTCCATGGCAGACTGAGACGCGTGGCGGTGTGGGCGTGGAGTCTGCTGGGCTTCACGGAGCCCCTAGACATTCCATTTTCCACTTTTCTGGTCCCGTCCCGACTGTGGAGCACCAAACCCGTGCGTGGAGGTGCACCTGTCCTATGTTGCCTCCCTAACCTGCTCTCTCCACAGGCCTCCACCTGGGGCAGCCTAGGCCTGGATATATCATTCCCCCACCGCCAGGAGAGAGAGCAATCTTTTGGATGCTCTATCTTCTCCCTCCCTGGCCGACCCCCGATGATTCGAGTCCATTCCCGAACCCAGGTTGCCACTTGTTTTGTTGTTTGTGCAGAGTCCTGTGCTATGCAATATGTCTGCATAGTCTTCAGAATAGGGATGTCACGATAACACGATATGACTGTATATCATGATAATTACCACTAGTGATAATTTGTCGTTGTAAAAAAAAAATCACGACTATCGTGCAGCACGATACACCGCGATACAGTGACAAAGTGCCTCCGCTTGCTTTTCCAGTAGTAAGTCCTTTCCAGGTGCAGCCATGATTCCTGATTCCCCACCATCCTCCTATTCAATATTTTCCTATTTTTTTCTTAAAATTAGAAATGCAGTGCTGGCCCTGTGGCGCGGAGTTTTGAGGGCCTCGGTGCCTCACCTGCCACCATGCTGGTAAACACAGGTTCAGGAATAGACCTGGGTCATTGGAGGGCTGGCTGCATGAAGAAGGACTGAGCATCCATTGACAGCTCTCCTCCTTTGTGGGGGTGGGGGTGGGCAGAGGAAGCTGCTGCTTGGTCACCGTCTAGCAGAAACTGGATGATGCAGCAGTAACAGCCTTCGGAATGTCTACTGCAGTTCCTTTAAGACAGATGGATAAAGGATTGCAACCAGCCACCTTACAAATTAGAGTTTTTCTGTACTGGGGGCACTCTTGACGGACCTGGGGAATTGTTGGACTCTTATCCCCATGTCTGGTACTTCTCCAGGCAGCAGCATTAAAACATCTTCAATCCACCAAAGCTATCACCCTGGAGTCTTTATATGGTTCTCAAGGCCGTGACCAAGGCCCCCTTTAGAGCCTCTCAAGCCATTCATCATGCATCTCAAAATAAAGGTCGCCCTTTTTTCTCAAAACTATACACTCCCGCTAGGAGTTTCAGCAAACTAAAAGCATTGCTGGCCCAAGAGCTATACACTTGTTCATCAGGCTAGAACAGTTCCAATTTTTGTTTGCCAAAGTTATGTCTCCCCTCTGTTACAATCAAGGGTTCATTCTTCCTTCCTTCTGCCCACTCTCTAGAAGAAACAAGGATGGAAAATGTTATGCACTACACCTGGGAAGAGGGAGAAAAATGGACATTTAAAAGAGAGGAAGCTATTAGCAAAACTTCAACTGCGTTCATGCCAGGTGAAGGGTAAAAATTTGGGGCAGCAAGTATTCAATAGGCTCTATAGCCAAATGGATTCTATCCGTCACCTCTACGGCATGTGATCAGGCCAGAGTAACTTGCCTGGCCCAGTGAGAGTCCATGGCCCCCTTCGTGGGTGAAACTCAGAGCAGCATCGACAGCACACTCACACTGAGTGGCCTTTGGTCATCCATTGACACACTCTAACCAAAAAAAAAAAAAGTTCTCACTGGAGGTGATGTCCTCGGCAGAGGCATCCTTTGGACGTAGAGTGTTTCAAGCGGTGGTGAACCCTTAAGGGCTCTTGACATTCTTCTCACCAGGGACATCTGGGGACGTACTGCTTTTGTATATCCCAGGAGTAAGGAAGCCCGGAGACCAGCTTAGGGGAGAGAAATCGAAATTTAGATACCTGTAAATTTTCTTTCTCCGACGGCTGGTCTTTGGGCTTCAGATTCCCTCCCAGAATGTATATACTTGGCGGGTCTCACGGCCATGTATGCCTTAAAATTCTTGTTTTTTGCTCCCAAGTTCTTGTAGTATTACCACATTGGACTGCTTTAGGAAGAACTGAGGAGAACAGGAAGTGGAGGGCTGGATGTCCCCTTGCTGCAGAGGTCTGATTCCTGCCTGTGGCTTGGCATCAGGAGGTACAGCCCAGGAGTAAGGAAGCCCAGAGACCAGCCGTCTAAGAAAGAAAATTTACAGGTATCTAAATTTCGATTTTTCAGGAGTCCTCTTGGTGTTTGAGGTATCACAGAGATGGAAGGGGCACCCTGTGTACCCCTCCCCTGTTGGGATGATTGCTCACCAGGATATCAGGGTGCCGATGAAGGAGCGATTTGTGGTTGGACACTAGAAGCCAAAGAGGATGAGTTGGATAAGCAGCAGGGGAAGAGCTCCTGTCCCGACTGCAGATGTTGGAATGTCGAGGTTTTCCAGTGAACAAGGCAGGAAGTTTTTTTTTTCCTATCCGCAGCCAGGAACAGAACCTAGCCCGGGGACTTCAGTGGCTGAGATCACTGTCAGTTGGCAAACTTTCAGACATGGTGGCAGCAAGGGAACTGGTGACTTGGGCCAGTGTTTGCATAAGAACTCGCCAAGACTGGCAGCTGCCGGTGTGGCTCTGGCCTGGAGGTTATCCAGACTTGGGGCGGGGGTCATTCCTAGACCAGATTCTGGTAGAGGTGGTCTGGAACTGTCAACATCACTGTAACACCACGTTTGTTTATAAAAAAGTGTGTGTGTGTGTATATATGTATATATATGTGTGTGTGTATATATATATATATATATATATATATATATATATATATATATATATATATATATATATATATAATGTGTGTGTGATATATATGTGTGTGTGTGTGTGTGTGTGTATATATGTGTGTGTGTGTGTGTGTGTGTGAGATATATATATGTGTGTGTGTGTGTGTGTGCTTGTATATAATATGTATGTATATATGTAATTATGTTTATATAGGTATACATTGTTTTTGTATTGAAGAATATCTGCTGTGCTTCTTCATGGTTTAGGATTCATCAGCTTTACCTGAACATGTTTTGTACAATAAGTTGCAAGTTTTGCAGTGTACCAGTAGATGACAAGCTGAGAAATATGAGGTTATGTTTGTCTGGGTCACCTGCATGGGTCTCTGCCAGTCATGTAAATCCAGTTGTATTTTTTTTTTTTTAACTTCTCGTATTTCTGTGTTTTAAGACAAGTTTTCAGTTACAGAACACCATGAGATCCGATAGTGAACCTGGTGTCCAGTGTTAAAGCCCACGAATGGCAGTTGTACATCTTGAATGGGGTTCCTGTTTTTCAAGACAAAGTAGACCTGTATTTTTCCATTCGTCTCTGATTTTACTTGTATACGTTTTTATGTGAGGATTCAGCCAATGATTTTTGGTTTGCATTTTGTGTACTTTGTTCACCGAAGTCAACTGAGGTTACTGTTGCATTTGGGATGTTCTGTGTCCCTGGGGATCTGTGCGGGGGTCACAGCCTTTGTACTGTACCACTACCCCAGTGGGGAGCACATTACCTGTATGTATTAACTACTTTCCCCTTGACAACACTGGAACTAACAGAAAAGGAAATTGTGGTAAGTACGATGGCATTTCTTCTGTGAGGACCGCTGGTGTTTATATATTTAAAAAAAAAAAAAATAAATCGAAGCAGCACTTCCATGCAGCCCTCCTCCACTGAGTAGAAGATGTGATTTTCAGAAAAGGAAGGATGTGTTTAAGCCAAGAGGATAAGAAATAGTTGCATCCGGTTCACAGTTCCAAGACTCAAGCATTGAATTGCAGCAACTATTTCCAGCTCCCTGTGGTAGCACCAAACAGTTTCAAAAATTGTCATTTAAAATAAAAAAATTTTTGGGCTTCAGTGGTGAGTGACGGAACAAGTTCTTCTGTATAGCTTTGATGTGTAACTTTTGATCTGAAGGTAAATCACTGAATTTGGGGAATATTGTTTTGTATACCACTATTTTGTCTTGTATTGTATTTCAACATATTGTAACCTCCCGGGTTGTGCCTGAAAATATTTATAACGCGCTTTTTGAATGTCAAAGCACATAAACAATGTCAAACATAAATAATCAATCTGGTAAAACACATCAAAATATTTAAAATAGGCAAAAAAGTCATGAACTAAATATTGTCCCCCCGAAGGCTAAGCTGAATAAATATGTCTTCAAAGAGGACTTAAAAGTCTCAGTGCACAGGCACTCTCTAATCTGACGAGGTAGAGAGTTCCACAGGGTCGGGGCTGCAAATGAGAATACCCTAGCGCCCGAGGTCTAAAAACTGACCCTGGGAACCTCTAGCAATCCCTTGTCGGCGGAGTGGAGGAGGCAATAGGGCTGAAGGAGGTCTTGCAAGTAACCTGGTCCCTGTCCATGTAGGGCCTTATAGGTCAGCAACGTGACCTTGAAGGTGATCCTCCACTGAACAGGCAGCCATTGCAGTTCATGTAGCACAGGACTGACATGACTAGTTCTAGACAAACCCGTCAGCAACCTGGCTGCAGCGTTCTGCGTCAGCTGCAGTCGACGGAGGTCCACACCGGTAGCCCAAGGTATGGAGTATTGCAGTGTTCATGGCAAGAAGAGACAAAGGCTGTATCTAGAGCACCTATCCGGTTACCAAAAACAAATAAAATAGCAATGCTTGATGCAGAAGCGTAACATCAGATGGTATTTGGGCTGTGATCAGAATTTCAGCCCTGGGTGTTGGGGGGGCCTGCAAAATTCCACAAAATACTTTTTGGGTTGTAGGGCAATCTTCATACTTGTCACAGTGGTTGAACCATTATAGGGGAAAAAATGGCTATGCAAATGAGCAGCCCATTTTTGCAGATGGGGTAAAGGAACACATTGCCTCAGATGATTTAAATCCGAATGTAAGGTTGCCAAAACTAAGCCAGTGACCGTCTTCTGAATTGGCAACACACAGGAAAATACATAAAATGCTGCCGCCAACTACCAGTGAGATTATGCTTAACAAGAGCAGTAGACCTTCCTCCCTGTACTAGAGTGTGGCAAAGTGGTGCCCAGCCCTTTCTTATACTAGTGCCTGTGTACAGAGCAATACTCTGGTATACTGTCCTGTACTATGGTTGTTAAAGATAATACTAACTGCCCTGTGTACTCCATATGGTGCAGGAGTTGAGAAAACACGATGGTTTTCTTCCAGTACATAAATAGAAAGAGAAAGGTAATTGATGGGATTGAGCCCCTGAAAACAACGGAAGTGAGGGAGGAACCTGTGAGAGAGCCGGGAGTGTTTGTGGAGTTACTAAATGAATACTTTGCTTTGGTGTTCACCAAAGGGGCCCCAGGGAGGAGGGGATGGTGCTCATTGGGAGTGCGAGTGGCATCAGAGGTACCTGTGATGCAACCTGCGTACATCACACCCTTCCTGGTAGCAAAGATCAAGCTAGGTAATCTCAAGGGTCAGTTAGCATACACCCAGAGATCATAGAGGTGGGGTGTAAGAATAAGTACCCTAGTTCTGGAAGGGTCTACAGTGTAAGCAAAGCAGCAAAAAAAGGGCGGACTGGATGGGCCAAGCGGCCATTGTCTGCAGTCAGTTTCTGTGTTTCTTGGTGGAGCTGAAGGAACAATTGGTGGGCCACTTGCAGTACTCTTTCATGAGTCTGTATGTGCAGTTATGGTACTGGAGGACTGGAACGTTTCTAGCGTTGTCCCAATCTTCATGAAGAATCAAGGTTGAAACCAGGCAACTACAGGTCAGTCAGCCTGACATCAGTTCTGGGAAAGGAAGCAGCTTCTGGTGCGGGACTCAATTGTCGGGGGCATAGATTTGAAAGTAGGAATGGGGGTGGAGAAGGGAGGTCAGGTGCCTACCTGGTGCCACAGCCTGGAGGGATAGGAAATGTGTCCAAAGGATTGCTAGGGGAGCAGGAAGGAAGGGGTGCTAGATGATATTGTCCACCTGGGTACAAAATGACCTGGTTAGGGATGGGGCTGGAACAACGCAGGGAGGGAGATTTTAGGGAACAGAGTGGTGGTCTTATGTGGCGCGCTTAGTAGCTTTACCTGAGGTGCCGCCTGTCTACACCGAGGGAAAGTTTTCCACAACAGGACTGGGGGGACCCACTTGGTAGGATGGGGGCCTATAGAGGGGTGATGGCCTGTATACATCCAAGAGGGACTGCAGCCCTCAATGAATGGTTTAAATGCTACTTCAGTGTACATTTAAACTAGCCGATGGGGGTGGTGGAAGGAATAAGGAGGTAGAAACTGCCACCCCCACCAGCTGAAGTGAGTGAGGTTCGAGAGGGAAGAACCCCCCCCCCCCGGTTGCAAATTAACAAAGGAAGCAGGGTCATGGTGGTGGAGGGGAAGGGGAACAGTAACAGTAAAAGGAGAGAGGGGGGAAGAGTGGGGGCAAAAAGGAAAATGGAGGGAGGGGTAACAAGCAAAGTGCTAACAAAATCTGGAAGGCCATGTGTGCAATTTCTCAAGTCTAGAAAATAAGATTCCAGACCCAGAGGCCGACCTGGATATAGCTGCCATTACCGAGTCATGGTGCACTGAAAACCATGATTGGGGCATGGTCATACCAGGCTGCAATCTAAGGAAGGACACGGTGTAAATGGTAGGATCTGGAGGGGTTATGGTGCTTTATGTAGAGGAAAGTGTAAAAGCAACATAGATACAGGGAATATGGATGGCTGAGGCTGTGTGGGTCATCATGGAAAAGGGGAACGGAGCCACTGTTCTTACTTGTGTGATCTACAGACCTGAAGGACAGGGGGACGAGTTAGATAAGGTACTGGTAGAAGCCATTGGCAAGATGGCAGAAAAGGGGAGGTGCTGCTGGTGGGGGATTTCAGTCTCTCAGATGTAGATTGAAGCCTCCCAGCTGTGGCTTCTGATAGAAGCAGGGACATTCTGGACTCGCTGCAAGGGGCATTCTTCAGGCAGCTAATCAGTGCACCCAAACGTGATGGAGTAATACAGGACCTAGTACTTAATAGCAGGGACAGTGTTGCAGACGTCCGGGTGGGAGGCCACTTAGGGAAAAATGATCATTGTACGGTGCGGTTCAGTATAAGGTGGGCTGCAGAATTGAACCACACAAGGGTGAGGGACCTGGATTTCAGGAGGGCAGATTTTATAAAGCTGGATGATTGCCTTCTGAATGGGGGGGGCGGCGCCTAGGTGAGGTGGAAGAACAGTGGGCAAAACTAAAAAGGGCAGAGTAAAGGCACAAATGTGTGTCAAACAAGTGAGTAAGAGGAAAAAGAGACCACTGTGGCTCTTGAAAGAGGTAGCTGAAGTGATTAAGGCTAAAAGAGTGCCATTCAGAAGATACAAGGAAACACTGAGGGAGGAGAAGATGTATTAGGAGAAACAGAGAGAAGCGGGGAAAGCAGTAAGGAGAGCGAAGTTGCACATTGAAGAGAAAATAGCTCAAGCGATAACGAAAGGGAACAAGAAATTTTTTAGATAAATAAGTGATGTGAGAAAGACCTGGGAAGGGATTGTAAGGTTAAAAAGGGATGAGGGGTAATGCAGAGGGGGATCAGGAAAAGGCAGACATCCCAAACAAATACTCTTGTTTAATGTTCGCAGTGGAGGGAGAAGGGGATGGGCCACACAAAAGTAACAGGATCTCTGAAGGAAGAGTGGTGGACACTAGTTCTTTTTCAGCATCCCAAAGGGACTTGCTAATCTGAAAGTGAACAAAGCAGTGGGATCAGGTGGGGTACATCTAAGGGTATTGAGGGAGCTCAGAGAGGTACTTGCTGCATCTCTGACTGGACTATTCAACTGCTTAATCGAAACAGGTGTGGTTCTGGAGGATTGGGGGAGAGCAGAAGTAGTCCCACTTAATAAAAGTGGCAACAGGGAGGAGGCTGGCAGTTAAGTCAACCTTGCATCAGTGGTGGGAAAGTTAATGGAATCACTGCTGAAGGAGAGGATAGTGGAATATCTTGAATCAAATGGGTTATAAGACCTGATAACATGGATTCACAGGTGGGAGGTCATGTCTTAACGTATCTGATAGATTTCTTTGGTGACCAAGGAATTAGCGGGGTGGAGCAGTGGATGTGGCCTACCTAGACTTCAGTAAAGCATTCAACACAGTTCCACATAGAAGACTATTAAAAAGGGACTAAAGGCACACCTGTTTTCTCTGGCCTTCCCTGGCAAAGACGTTTGACCTGCACAGACCACCTGAGGTTTTATTCATTATGAAATTTAATTATTGTTTTCATTTGTATGTTTAAAATATTTTTATAGAGTTCTGCATTGTTTTCGCCTAACCTGTTTTAATGTGAGGCGGCCAGAGCCTCAGGGACTGGGCGCCATAGAAATAAAATTTGCCTTGCCTTGCCGTTTGACGTTAAGCAGAGTAGCTTAGGAGTAGGTCAAAAGATGGTAAACTGGGTAAGAAACTGGTTAGGGGATATGCAGCAGAGGGTGGTTGTAAATGGGAGTTCACTGTTGAGGAGGGCAGGGTGACAAGCAGGGTGCCGCTAGGATCTTTGCTGAGACTGGTCCTCATTGATGTCTTTGTAAGTGACATTGCAGAGGAGCTGAAGGGGAAGGTCTGCCTATGGTATTTGCTTATGACACCAACATTAGCAGTAGAGTTGATACTCTGGGGGAAGGGGGTGGGAAGGATGAGCAGAGACCTGAGAGAACTTGAGGAGTGATCACGAGTATGGCAGCTGGGTTTTAATGCAAAAAAAAAAGTGCAAAATAATGCACTTGGGGCACAGAAACCCTGGGGGAAGAGTACAAAATGGGTGGAGTGTTATTGATAGCCACCAAGCAAGAGAGAGACCTGGGGGCAATAATTTCTGATGCCCTAAAGGTGGCCAGGCAGTGCAACAAAGCAGTTGGGAGGGTTAGTGGGACGTTGGGGTACATAGGGAGAGGTATCACTAGCAGAAGGAGGGAAATGGTACTGCCTCTGTATAGATCACTGGTAAGACCTCACTTAAAACACTGTGTACAGTTCTGGAGGCACATCTCTGGAAAGATCTAGACAGAGAGGAGGCGATCCAGAGGAGAGCAGCTAAAATAGTGCAGGATCTGCAACACAAACCCTACAAAGAGAGACTGAAGGAATTCAGTATTTACACCCTGGAAGGGAAGGGGGAATGATAGAAATCTGTAAATACCTCACGGGGATAAATAAGTTAAAGTAAGGAAGTATCTTTCAGAAAAAAAGCTACAAATGAAGAATGGGAAATGCTGTGAAACTTGGTGGGGGGTGGAATTCAGGAGAGATGTGAAAAAGTACTTCACAGAAGGGGTAGTGGATTCGTGAAAGTCTACTAGCTGAGGTGGTGTGGGTGAAAACAGTGATGGGTTCAACAATGCATGGAATATGCATAAGTGTATCTTAGTGAAAAGAAATGGGGGAGGGAAAAAGGGTGTGGGATGATTGTTCCCCTGATGACTGTTCTGAGACAAGTTTCTGTGCCACCTGGTCTGGGACCACTACCACTTTCCCTTTCCAGTTGAACTGATCTGGGATCAGTCATTGTAACATATGTCTCGAACCACAGGCTTGCTAGGCAGCAGCCAGCATAGCGTAGTGGTTAGTGCACTAGGCTTTAATCCTGAAAGTCTGGGTTTGAATCTCACTTTCCCCTAAAATTCTTTTGACCCCAAATTTCACTGGTGTGGTGATGCATGGCGGTGTGGAGTTGGTAGTAGTAAATCTACGCTAAAGGGAGTTGGTGTGGAAAGAAAACAACTAAGTGCAACAAAGAAAGCTCCTGTATAGCAGTGAAACTGGCCCCAGACCAGGTGGCTCGGAAACTGGTCTCTGACCAGGTTGTACAGAAACTGGTATCGGACCAGTTGTCGGGGGAACAAACTTCCTGCAGCAGGAAAAAAGAGCTGGAGATCAAGCAGGGCCTATTGTGATACTGTAGGTGTGGAAAAATTAGCAGAATGGGTGGGCCATGCAGTCCTTACCTGCTGACAAATTCTGTGTTTCTATGTTTAAGGTTTTGGAATTCATTTTCAAAGATGGAATAGGGGCTCACTTGAATTAAGCCAAGGTTCTTACCCTCTCTAGGCTTAGCTCAATGAGGGGGCGCTATATCTTGCCAAACCAACCTGACAACCTCACATGGTGGGCCAAGAAGTCCAGGATCTGACCCAGGAAAAAAGCTTCTGTGGCACAGATTTTGGTTTTCCTTCAGGCAGGAATAGGTAAATGGCTAGGGCTTGGTATCCGGAGAGTCCTGGTTTCTGCACTGGGGACAGTGCTGGGACCCTTTTGTGGCTCTCCTTAGGTTCACATGCAGATATGAAGTGGTTCTTTTAGAGCAGTCACCAGAACCATGCTTGTTTTTATAGATGGAGAAAAAGGAGGGCGAGGAGGAGAAGGCCTTTTGTCCCACAGGTGGATGTACTACCAGGTGAGCCACGCTGATAGCACACTGAGAGCTCAGTGCAATGCTTCATGCACTTTGGTACCGACCACCCACCCTGCCACCCCCTCCCCCCGTTACCTGCATCATCAGTGCCCATACAGTGACCAGCTGCTATATGCAGTGCTGGGAGAGCTTGGGCCCTATGTAATGTACAGGGTGTGCGTTCTCTACTGTACTGTACAGTGGAGGACGCTCGCTCTGTACATCACATAGGGTATGCGCTCTCTGGCATTGCATACGCCGGCCAAGGAGGTGTGAGGAGGGCTGTGCCAGTTACTGTATGGGTCCCTGAGGCATCAGCGATATAGGTAAGGGGGGTGGCAGGGTGGTGGGGGGGGACCACCAGATGCCAGGGATGACTTTTTGTATTCTCTGGGCTGGCGATCGGATTGGGGAATCACTAGTCACCAGGGAATATTTTTGTTATAGGGGCTGGAGAATGGAGGGAGGGGATGACCACTAGGCACCAGGGAGTATGTATTTATTATACGGGCTGGCAATCTGGAGGGGGGACCACTAGGCACCAGGGAGTATGTATTTATTATACGGGCTGGCAATCTGGAGGGGGGACCACTAGGCACCAGGGAGTATGTATTTATTATACAGGCTGGTGATATGGTGGGGGGACCACAAGGTACCAAAGAAATCCTTCACGCCATGGGAGCAGGTAATGGGGAGTGAGCTCCGCACAAGCCTACCACTGTTACCCATGCAGATGGCCCCTTAGCACCTTGCATGACCAATAGGCTCATTTGCATGGGTCCCTCTGAAAATCACAACTAGCACTCTGGCACTGTCCACTTTGGCTGTATTCCCTGCACAGCAGAGATCCCAGTCAGGGCAGTGCTACTTAACTTACCACTGCACTGATATGGCCCTGTATTCAGTTGGATATCCACCACTGCGCTATCGAACTGAATACTGCATCCTCGGACTCCTGGGCATTTGTGAAGCGCAGCGCAAACCTTTGTGCTCCGTTTTGTGTTTTATTGAAGATCAGGCCCCTGTTCTGTTTAAAAGCATGGGCCATATAAATATATGGCATGTTTTGTAATGTAAGAATGTGGTTAAGTGTGCTGGACCTTCATACAATGATGTCATGCTCAGATATCATCACTTGTGAAGGTGGCCACGGGCCAATCAAAGCGCAAGAGATTTTCTTGTCATTGTATAATCTATGTGTGCCACCTGTTAGATCCCAGTAATTATAAATAGCCCAGTGACAATGTGCAACATCACAGAAAAAAGAAATTCTATCATAATTACTGTTGTTAATTTTCTTTGGTTCCAACCTTGTCGCAGGGACCCGCCGGAGTAGTTTTCCCTTCTCTAGAGAGTATTCTTTTAACATAAGAATTCCCAGGTTAGGCATTATTTGTTATTAGAATTTAGAGAGGACAGGAAATGATTTTGAATTTGAAGTATTTACAGTATTCCGATTTTTAAAACTGATATTCTTGTTCCCTAAATTATCAGTATTTAACTGTACCTGAATAAAAGCCCATGGAAAAACTGTTGTGCGTTTTCATTTGTGGACGTCACTCTGTACAGTTGTTCTCATGGGTCAAGTAGTTTGGAGCTTTGACCGTGTCACTGCTTGTATACAGACTCTGAGCACTGTTCTGAGAAGGTAGCGGTTCATGCTTGGTATTCTGTAACCAACCGTGACATAGTCAGAACTCAGAATTACTCATTCCGTGAAGAGAACTGCACTAATGTCTGTGAAAAGAAAGTCATGCAAAACACTGTTTTTAATACTTGCTTTTTATAGGTACATTATTTGCACTTTCTGTAAATAGGAACATTTAACAGCTGCTCATTACCACAACTTTCCTGGCCCCGGTTATGTTATTTACTTCAAGTACACATGATTGAATTTGGCATTGTTGAGACGTACAGAGTTTTCACTTGCATGCTGTTTTGTTGAAGAAGCTATACTGTTAGATAATTTACAGCCTGTGAAGTGTCCTGAATGAGAACTCGCCTGGTCTGCAAGTCTTTGTGACAGAGGTGTCCGAAGTCCATTATCAAAGTACTACAGTAGTCAAACATAGACATAAGTGGTATCGCCAGCTGGTGCAAACTATGGTTTTTTGTACTTTTTAGTGAATGGGAGAATTAAGGTTTAATTGTCCTCTCCTCGGCTACTTGGCAAGGATTCCCCTTCACAAAAGTGGGAGCAAGACAGAGGCAGGAAATTACAGACCTGTTAGTTTGACCTCAGTGATAGAAAAAATGATGAAATAACTTCTGAAAGAAAGAATTGCTGAGTACCTAGAAGCCAGCGGGGCATGGGGCACAGAACCCAAGGCAGCATGAATTCACTGTGGGAAGAGCATGTCAGACGAATCTCATAGATGTCTTTGACTGGGTGAACAAAGTAGTAGACCAGGACCAGGAAGGGGCTGTGGACATGGCCTACCTAGACTTTAGCAAGGCATTTGACACACTCCCACACAAAAGATTAATAAACAAGTTAGCCAGCCTGGGAGTGGGTCCCAGGGTGGTAGCCTGGGTAAAAAATTGGCTGGACAACAGGGCACAGAGGGTAATAGTAAACGGAGTCCACTCCGAAGAAAGGGGAGTTGCTAGTGGGGTACTAAGTGACATTGCGGAGGGACTGGAAGGAAAAGTATGCCTCTTTGCAGATGACACACAGATCTGCAACAGGGATGATACACAAGGGGGTGTGTGTGGAAAGAATGAGAAGGGACTTGGCAAGGTTGAAGGAATGGTCAAAAGTATGGCAACTTAGATTCAGTACAAAGAAGTGCAAGTGATGCACCTGGGAAACAAAAACCCAGGAGAAGAGTACTGGGGTACTAAAAACAACAAAAATGGAAAGAGACCTGGGGTAGTCATATCAGATGACCTAAGGTAGGCAACAAATGTGAGAAGGCAGTAAGGAGGGCTGGAGGATACTGGGATGCAGGGAGAGGCATCACCAGTAGAAAACAGGAGGTAGTTCTCTCTGTGCAGACAGTTGGTGAGACCCCATCTGGAGTACTGTGTGCCGTTCCGGAGACCCCTTCTCCGCAAGGACATAGACAGGATGGAGGCAGTCCAGAGGAGGGCAACTAAAATGGTGCAGAGCCTGCACCATAAGCCATATGAAGAGAGACTAAAGAAGCTTAATATGTATACCCTCGAGGAGAGAGGGGACATGATAGAGACTTTCAAGTACCTCAAGGGAATCAAAGTCCAAGACGGTAGCATATTTCAGAAAAAGAGATGTACAAGAACAAGGGGGCACAATCTGAAGATAGAGGGGGGACAGCTTGGGCAATGTGAGGAAGTATTTTTTCACGGAGAGGGTGGTGGACACATGGAACAGCCTTCCTGAGGAGGTCGTGGTGTCAAAAACCATGGGGAATTCTAGAATACATGGGACAGACATAAGGCAATTATGGTGGGGGTAGGAGGAAGTAGGCTGTTGGTTAACTATGTTATCCATGGTCCAGCATCCCTGATTGTACCCCCACCTCGCAGACAGCAACATATATGTAGGTGTATATGTACTAACCTTAGGACAGAGACACTTATCTTGTAAGCATAAGTGTCAGGATCTGTGTTCTACTGTATTTTACTAATGCATATTATGCTCCATTATGTTTTACCAATGTATTTTTAGTCCTGGGAGATGCTTTCCACTGTATTTTTGCTGTATTATGATAAATAAGGCAACAGTGCCATCTTTAGTGCTTGTGCATCACTGTAATTGCAACTGACCTTGGACTTCTAGAGATCCCATTGTTTGGGCTATCTTATGCAAGCGAAGCAACTTCTCATGTTAGGATGGTTACTCAGGCCACCTGCTACTGTCCAATTGTATACTTTTTATGTATCTTCTTTAGTAGTTGCCATAGTAATTATCGGGGTATAAGACCCTGTGTAGCACGTAGCTTCTCTGAGACGAGAGACTGCATACCTAGGTAAGGAAAACTGGAAGCTCTCCCAGTATATTCACTGTTGGTAGTAAGCCTGTATTATCATTTACCTGTAATAAATTTAATTTATTACATGACACCACTTGTCTGTCTCTTCCTTTGTGCCGTTCCACCAAGAACCTGAGAGAGGTAATTTATTACCAAGTTACCACTAGGATCTGCAGCTTATCCAATAGGTAGGGAAGTGGGCAGACTGGGTGGGCCATTGCATCCTTATCTGCCGTCAGTCTGTTTTTAAGTTTCTATGAATGAAAAGGGCTGTTTCAAGCAAGTAACTGACTCATTGAATGTTGAAGCAGCCAAGGTACCATGGTAATGTCACAGGTGTGTGTATTTTACCCCGTCTCTTATGAATATCAGCACGTGAAGTTTAAAAACTCTGCAATTTGCGGAGTTTCCCACAAAGTGCATCAGTTCGCAGCTTCTGGCAAATTTTACTACATAAATTGGCTTGCCACTTGTCAAAAATTTGCATAGTAAAATTCTCAGTTAGCCGGCCTGGTGGCGCTGAGGGTTGAGGAAGCTGGAGCTACACCTCACATACGCCGGCAACCGGAGTTGAGAGCAGGCTTCGGGTTGTCGAGAATCGGCTGAGGGGCCAGGCGGACAGGATCGGCGTCTGGAGGCAGCTCCTCTCCCTAGAGGAGGGGCTCCTTCTCGGCACTTGGCTGGCCTCTGGTGGAAGCCAGAGGCATAGCAAGCGCTGGAGCATAGAGAAAGGTCGGGAGTGGCAGACATCTGTGGCAACGCCTTGATGTCAGGGCGCTAGCCACTCCCTAGAATAGGGTGGAAAAAGCCCTACCAGCTCTGGCGGAGATGGAGCACCGGAGCTTGCCCTCTATTTGCGGCCTCCCTCATGGTACCCTCCTGACAGACAAAACTAGAAGTTCGGGGGGTCGGGCCCCACCTCGTCCCTGCCGGTGGGGGTAAACCGCGGCTACATGGGCGAAGGAGGGTTGACCAGGTGAGGCGGTCCGCAGAGGGATGACTCCTAGGTACTTCCCTGGAGACCGGAAGCGGGGGGGGGGGGAGGACAGTAAAAATAGAAAGTTAAAAATAAAAAATGTCCACAATTGTGGTGAAGTGAGCCTTACACAAAAACTCAGTGTAGTGAGCAAATTCACTGCGGTCCACACAAGAATTTAAAATTCACCACAGGGCTAGTTCTGAATAGCTTTGTGAAAATGTTGAACTTTAAGAAAGAGAAATCGTGTTATGATGGAATATTTTTGTATACATTTATTGTGCTTATTAAAGTTATCTTTTTGTGCATTTTCATTAGGAAAAGCACTGTCCTTGTCAGCCCATTTTGTCTTACCACAACATGCAAGTATTTGGGTTCCAGTTATGGAATACAGATGATTTAGAGTAACTGATTAGCATGGTTGTGGCCATTTCCTAAAATGATTTCTAGGATTCCTATGCACCTACAAGTTTACATTTTTGGTACCTTACACACAGATGAAGGAAACAGCTTCTTGAAATGCAGCAATGGCTGTCTGAATCCACTTTGTTTAATTCAGCTGTTTTGTAACACTCCTTTATTTTTTTCAGGAGGAAGATGAGTATGAAGCCGGGGCGCAGAGGAATTCATGTTGATCAGTCGGAGCTACTGTGTAAAAAAGGATGTGGTTACTATGGTAACCCTGCCTGGCAAGGCTACTGTTCCAAATGCTGGAGGGATGAGTATCACCGAGTCAGACAGAGGCAGATTCAGGAAGACTGGGAGCTTGCTGAACGGTAATGTTGGTGTCAGAATTCTGTTTCAAATCTTGAGAGAATTTAGTTCCGCTCCTGTGGGGGTGAAAGGATGAGCAGAGACCAGAGAGGGAACTTGAGGAGTAGTCAAGGGTATGGCAGCTTTGGCAGCTAGGTTTCAAAACAAAAAAATGCAAAGTAGGGCACAGAACCCAGGAGTACAAAATGGGAGGAGTGGTGCCAACGACCACCAAGCAGGGAAGAGACCTGGGGGTAGCCATGTCAGACAACTTAATGGTGACCAGGCGCGGCAGCAAGGCAGTTGGGAGGGCTAGTGGGATACTGTGGTGCATAGAGAGGGGTGTGACCAGCAGAAGGAGGGAGGTGGTATTGCCTCTGTGTAGATTGCTAGTAAGACCCCACTTAATGAGGCAGTATAGCGCAGTGGCTTAAGGCTCTGAGCTGCAAATCTGGTGACATCCAGCAGACCAGACCTGGGTTTGAATCCCACCACTTCCACTTGCGTGCTGTGTGATCCTGAGCAAGTCACTTAGCTTCCCTGTGCTCCCAGGTTGCTCCTGTAAAAAAGCTTTCAGCTTAGTGTGCTACTCTTGGTTAAACTAACTAATGCTGTGTCCAGTTTTGCCTCTAAATGCACACTTTTTTTTTTGCACAACCCCTTTACTGTCAGTTCAAGTGTTTTTTAAAAAAAAAAAAAAAAAGGCTGGCTGTTGTCAGAACACTGTAATAGTCCTTCTCTCCTCTGTGCACCTACTATACAACAGAGCACACAGAATGCCAAACTGAGCATTTAAAACATGCTTCTACAGAATCAGACTGTGCTCAGAGAACGGAGCACACCCTTATCACGACCCCTGTACACAAACACACATTAGACATCGAAACATAAAATAATATAACAGGCTCATCAACAAAAACACACACAATGGGCAATTTTAGCAGTTAATCTAGATTAATAAACAGCATTTCTAAAGCAAAAGATGAGGCTTAAGAGACATACTAAAAACCAAAGAACCAACTAAGTATGGAAGGCTAGTAAGTTAAGCATAGCTGCTGTGATCTCTCTTTTAGCAAACACTCTGTTTCTGTTTTTCTGGGAGTGGCATATTAGGACATTCAGATAAGCAGCTTGCAGAGTCATAATGTCAGAAATATCCCCCCGCTGGTATAATTCTGCATGTTTTTGTTTTTCACAGTTATGTGCATGAACCAAGTCTGCCAACTGGCCAGGATAAAAAAGTAAAATTTTTTTGTTACTTGTACTGAACAGGCATTTTGTAGTGAAAGTAACACTAAAAGTTGTTCCCAATTCTTTGGTTTTACTTTATTTTTTTCCAAAATCAGTAACAATGGGTTTAATTTTGCTTGTCCGATTAAAAACACAGGTTTGTAATGGTTTTAATTTCTTGCCTTCTTTCTAAAGTCAGTAGGTAGCATAGTTGTAAGCATTTGTTCCAGAGCAGACACTGTTTTTGCAGGTGCACAGTGGCGCTTCCACGTACACACTAAACGCCCCATGTTGGAAGCCTCACTGTGTGCCACAGCAAAATGGTGTGCGTTACAGCGCAGAGGCACCCCAGGTGCACATTTAAATGAGATGGTAGCTCATTAGGTGTGCACTTGGAGGTTTGAAGTCTTTTGCTCATGTTAATCACCTGCTGGAGCAGCACTACTAAACACAAGCAAAAAGCACCTTTTAAATGGAGCACAAAGCACCAGACTTTTACACTCTTATTTCATGCCTCCTCCATCGAGTGATGGTGGACGACACTTGGTCCCCACTCTTCAGTACACTGCAATCCTGGTGGCTCTCTCGCTGATCCCTGATCTGATACACTGACGTATACCTAATGTTAAGTGGTCTCCCAACCCTCACCTGATCCACTTATACTGACATATCCCTGTTTATCAATATTTTCAGTTCCCCATACTTTTTTTTTTTATCTATAATAGTAATTTTGTGATTTTTGTCTTGGTTCCTGCTCGATTCCAGGCATCCTGAAAGCACTATATTCTTCCATGTTTCCTTCGCGAGGGTGCTGCTGAGCAGTAACGCTCACGCATGCACATAGTGGCATCTGGCTTCCCCACATTGTGTGCACCCACTGTATTACCACCTGGCTTCCACCAGGTGGCAGTCAAGCACTGGGGCAGAGCATCCCCCCACCCACCCAAAGGGAGGAGACCTGTCTCAGGGATGCTCAATCCTCCCTCTCCCCGATCCGGCCCCCAAGTGACCCAGATCTATTCTCGAACTCAACCCGGGTCACTGTTGTAGTTAGTAAGAGTAAAATTGTATTTGTTTCACACTCATTCCCTGGGGCTCAGGGCACTGTACATAGGCCAAGGAAACGGAGTAAGGCATCAAGCAAATAAAACCATATTACATAAAGACATGTCCTAATGAGGTAAATTAAATAATAACATTTAGTACATAGTAGGGGAGGCACTTAACTATACCCCAAAGGCCTCCCTAAACAGATGAGACTTCAGGCCCCTCGTTCATTTTATTTTTTTATTTATTTTGTTCCATAACTTTTTATTGATTTCAAACAAGAACAATAAACAAAGAATGTTTAAAGATCTATTCGTACAACTTAAATGGTAGTAAGGTAAAACATCTTAACAAGAAACCTACCAAGAAATAAATCATGAAAACCAAATTCAAAGACTACTATTAAGAATCTTCCAAAGCAGTACCTATAACGACACAATTAAAACAGCTGCTTGTAACTTTAGAAGCTTATTAATGAACAATAATACTTTATAAAATGAGGGTATACCTGCTTTAAAGAGATAAAAATTCTCCCCTAAGCCTTATTAAAACTCAGTTTTGCGTGGGCGGCCATTTTGTATCAAGGTTAAGCAGTAGAAAGCTTGGACTTCAAAAAGGGCTTCAGGTAGTGAAAAGTTAATTGCCAACCCCCTTCCAGAAAGAAAAATAAAAAAGTAAAACATAAGGATAAATATAGCCGGCCCGGTGGCGCTGAGGTGCTGGTGCCTTACCTCACGCTACGCCGGCGACCAGTGTTCGGGAACGAGCACAGGCCGTGGGGGTTCGGCAGGGGAGGAGAAGAATTGAGCGTCCGATGGACTGCTCTCCGGGAAGGGGGGGTTCCTGATGGTCGGCGCTTGCTTGCACCCGGCGGAGGCTGGAGGACAGGGTGCCGTACTACAAGCTGGGAGAAGTCGGGCCAGGCGCCAGGAGGAAGCGCATGCGGAAGCATGTGCGCCCCCCTCTGCTGGCAACATTGCACAGTCCCGACTCCTGGGGAGAAAAACTGGAGGAAATAGACTGCCATGCAGGATGGCGGAGGGCGCCTCACAGGCTCTGCCCCCGGCTAGCCACGGCGCTGGCCAACTGTATCCGGACTTCGGTGAGGGAGTTGGGGACCCACCGGGGGGGGCAAGCCCTGGGGTCAGGTCAGCGTCTGCTGGTATATGTCTGGGGACGGGGCTGGGGACGTCCTCCTGAGGTAGCCAGCAGTGGGGGGAGAGAACTCATAACTTAAAAAAAAAAAAAAAAACATGAAAAGATAGGATTTAAATAGAAGTAAGCAGTTTTGAAGATTGAATCCCATTGTAAATTAATCTAGGATAATTTGGATTAAGAAATTGGTCCACATTAGTAGGTGCAGTAAGACATTCGAGAACTTCATTTTTTTTAATTTAGTGGATTTATCTTTAAAGCTGTTAGCAATTTCAAACAACTTGAAGTCTTGCTGTATTCTGACAAGTGCAGTTAGCCCCTGCCCCGGAGAACCTATGCAGAGCATAGAATGCTGAGCTCGAGCTCGGTTGATGTCTGTCTGTTTCCTTTTGAACGCTAACCATCAGATTCTTTACTTTGCCTCACTGAACAGTCGCTCTGGAGATTTCTCCTGCAGCTCGGTTCGAAAGTCGGTTTAAGTGTCATTTTTTCGTTGGTATCTAACTGAAAAAGTTTCCCGCATAGTCTGTTCAGTTTCTGTCTGTGGTACCGTGAGTACTAGATAGGTTTTGTACTGTTTCTGTGTGGAACTTGTAAAAAGTGTGGATCGGTTTGGTCGAACCGATCATTTTGTTTAATTCTTGTCTAACTTTAGTATGTGTCCTATTTTCTTCATCTGTATCTAGCGTATGTCATTAAGTAATTTATATTAAAGATTCTGTGATTCATTGAAGAAAACATTTTGTGTGGAAGTGTCCAGATTTCATCCGAATTCCAATTTGAAACCCCCTAGTTAGTAACTCTGTGTTCCAGTAATTTAAGAAGTCTTGGTATTTATCATTAATATCAAGTAAACTATAATTTGTACTGCATTATTTTTTTTGATCACCTGTTTGATACCCTTTTATTAGTTCTAGATCTTACTTCGAGAGGGCTCTTGCAGTAGGTAATTACATATAGGACTGAAGCCGGCAGGTGTCGGGACCCCACGGGAAAAATTTCTAGCTAGCAGTCTCTGGCGGGGGACCGCCCCCACATCAGGTGACCAGCGTTGGGCGACGTCGGTATAAAGGGGCGGTCCCCCATGCCAGCATTCCAGTTCTTTCCCGCCATTAGCTTGTGAAAGCGCCTCGTGGTTAAGTTCTTAGTGCTTCATCAGTCTGTCGTCGGTTTTATCTACTGAATTTTTTTCATGTGTCTCGTTTTCTTCCAGATTGCTGTGCATGTTGTCCTCTACTCCCTCTGATTCGCATAAAAAACAAGTGCGACTCGTGCGGCGACCAGCTCCCGCATAACGACGGTCATTCCCAGTGCCTCTTCTGTTTAGGCCCGGATCACCCCGTGGAGAAGTGCCAGCACTGCCAACAATTTGCCGCCGCCACCCGCAAACGAGGCAGCAGTCCCTGGAGGCCCACATTTTTAAAGAAAAAGATGTCCTCCATGGAAAAGGAGCTGAAGAAGCTCAGGCAGGCCTCAACTTCCCTTGAGGGTCATCGCAAGAAGGAGAAGCACCGGGACCGGGACTCCACTTTCACAGCCACTGCGACTCTGGCCGGAGTCTCCGTGTTACAAGTAGCGTCCCTACCACCGGGCTTGCGCTCGGGGCCCCTCGGGAGCCTCTGGGACTTAGGAGGCTACCGCTTCCGGGAAGGCCGCCACTGTGCAGCCCTCTGGGTTAAGCGGGTCCAGTAAGTCGGACGCCGGTGCCACCGACATCCGCCTGGACAGTGCTGGTAAGATGCCCGCCTCTTCGGGGGAGCGCGCAGTCCCAAAGACACCTGCCAAGGCCGCTCCTTCCACGCGGCCTTCATTGGACGTTGGATCTGACAAGTCGGACGCCGGCTTCTCCGACGTCCACCTGGATTCCGTCGGTAAGGCGAACATCTGCCCCTCCGCAGCTTGCATGGCGTTAGTAGATGCCGGACCCTGTCGACCGGTCCGCTGTCCCTGGCTCGACGCTGACAACCAGGGCTCCAGTGTCTCCCCTGTTGGACCCCGGGGATTTCAATCCTCCTTCCCCGGGTGACACACAGGACGCCGGTACGCTTCCGTAGGGCTGGATCTCCTAACACCGGACCTTCAGATGCCGGATCAGACACCGGCCTACGTGACGCTGGGCGACATCCCATTACCTGAACGCCGTCCCCCACACTGAGCCCGATACCCGCAGGGCCACCTGTTCCTGGTCTGCCCGCTGGGCCTCTTCCAGGGGCTTCTGCTCTGACAGAGCCCCTGGTTCCTGAGTATCCGACTCCATCCTATTGGAGGCCATCCTGCCTGGGACCGCAGTATCCTTCGCAGCAGTACCCGATGCCAGCCTACCTGACGCCTCAATGCCGGACGCCGGGCTTCCCGATGGGCTGTGGATACTCACTCTACGGATACCTTCAGTATCCGTATCTCCCCCCCCCCCCCGCTGCCAGTGGACTTGAAGGAGACTCTGGTTGCCTGGTGGGCTGAGGCCAAGGCTCAGCTCACCAGGGAGGTGGAGAGCAGTCTGCCGACGCTGGACCCGGTACCGGATCCCCGTCGCCGGAGACTCCTTCCCTCCCTCCCTCTTACAGACACTAGAGGTGAGCCCTCGGGTGCCAAGTCCAGGGAGGACACACTTCCCTGAGGGTTACCCAAGGGGTCCGTTCCTCCCCTGCGCGGGGAGGGGTCTTCATCCTCTTCGTCTGAGACCCCTGACTAAGATACTGAAGGGTGCTTTGATCCTGATGACGAGCCACGCACTCCAGACTGTCCTGGGCCCAGGACTCCTCCGAAGTCTCCTTCGGAAGAGCCTTCCTTTCTGGAGTTGCTGAGAAAAATCCAGGAAGTCCAGCAGTGGCAATCTCTGGAGCCAGATCCACAGTGGAAGAAGCTCGCTGCCCATTTGGATCTGCCTGAAACTGCTCAGACATTGATTCCACCCTGGATTGAGCCTCACGCCGACCTTGTTTCCAGCATTTAGAAACAACTGTCCGCGTTAGCCCCCCTTCCGAGGAGGGCGGATAGGCTATTCCAGGCTCCTGAGGGTGTGGATTCCTTGAACACACACCTGAAGGCCGACTCGGTCATGATTGGCGCCGCTCACGGCCGGTCGGCAAACCCAAAACATCTCTGCTTGTCTCCGCCTGACAAGAAATCCCGTCTTCTGGACCAGTACGGGAAGAAGGTGTATGTTTCTTCCACTCTGGGGATCAGGGCCCTGAACTATGTTGCACATATGGGGGACTACCAGAAGACTATCCTGAGTTTGGTGGAATCCAAATTGGACTCCCTTCCTGAGTCTCAGACCAAGCAGGAAGTGGCTGATCTCGTCCGTTCTGCCCGTTCGGCCAGTCAGCACATGCTCCATGCCACGTACGATGCAGTGGACACAGCAGGTCGGAGCTCGGCATTCGCCGTAGGTCTTCGGTGTCATGCCTGGCTCTGGGTGTCAGGATTGGTCCCGGAGGTGCAATCCGCTATCCAGGATGCACCCTTCAGGGGCTCTGTGCTGTTCGGGGGAGATGTCAAGGAGATTCTCACTGACCTGTAAGAGAAGCGCACTGCACTTAAGTCTGTTGACTCTTTGTACAGGCCCCCTGAGGGACACCGTCACCCTTCTCGCAGAAGTTCTCTGCCTAAAGTGAAACCTCAGGGCAAGCGGGCCAATAAACGTCTGGCCCCTCCAGCTGCCAAGCCTCCCCCCGCCCAAAAAAGCGGCGGGAGCTTCAGCCGCGACGTTGCCTTACATCTCCCGACTCCTTTCCTCTCCCACAGCCTCTGGACCTCCCAGAGAAACCAGTAGGAGGGAGGTTCTCCTTCCATCTGCTGGGTTGGGAGAGGATTACATCAGATGTTTGGGTGCTCCAACTGATCGCAGCAGGGCACTCAATCGAGTTTCTCCAGAAACCACCCAGAAAACCACCCCCAGGTTGTCTTACTCCCCGGAACATCTTCCTCTGATCCTAGAAGAAATTTCCTCCCTTCTCTTGAAGGCGGCGATGGAGCCTGTCCTGACCCACCTTTGGGGGACAGGTTACTATTCCCATTTCTTCCTAGTTCCAAAGAAAACGGGAGACGTGAGGCCTATTTTAGACCTCAGCTCCTTGAACATGTTCGTGGAGTACAAGCGTCTCAGAATGCTCTCCCTGCAGAGCCTTCTGCCGCTCCTTCAGCGGGGACAGTGGCTGTGCACGCTGGATATGCAGGATGCCTACCTGCATATCCCCATCCGCCCTTCCCACCGCAGATTCCTTAGTTTTTCATTCTTGGGGGACCACTACCAATTCAGGGCCCTTCCATTTGGTCTTTCCTCAGCTCCCCGAGTGTTCACCAAATGTCTGTCTGTGGTGGCGGCCCACCTGCGTACCCCGGGGGTGCAGGTATTCCTGTACCTGGACAATTGGCTCCTGGTGGCCCCCTCCAGGTCGGAACTTCTGCACTCCCTTTCCCTTACCCTGCAGGTTTTCACCCTCCTGGGTATCGCCATCAATCAGGCCAAGTCCCATCTGGTTCCTTGTCAAAGGCTCCAGTTTATAGGGGCGATCCCGGACACGACCGTTGGCAAGGCCTTTCTGCCTCCGGACAGAGTGGACACCCTCCAGACTCGTGCGAATCTGTTGTCCTGTCACAGAAGGGTCAACGCCAGGTCAGTCCTTCACATTCTCGGGCCCATGATGGCTGCTGTTCCAACAGTCCCTCGCGCTCGGCTCCATATGAGGATTTCTCAATGGACACTTCGGTCTCAGTGGGACCAGACATTGGACGTCTTAGACCAGGAAGTTCTGGTCTCCGATCCCATGGTCCGGGACTTGCAGTGGTGGATGGTGCAAGAGAACCATTGCCAGGGAGTTCCCTTCTGCTTTGAACCCCCATCCCAAACATTGACAACAGATGCCTTTGGGGAAGGCTGGGGGGCCCATCTAGGGTCTCGCAGAACTCAGGGCTCCTGGTCCAGACTCGAGCAGACTCTTCATACAAGTGTGGTCGAGCTCTGAGCGGTTCTGTATGCTCTCCAGGCTCTAAACTCTTACGTCCTTCCCGGTCATCTGACCATCCAGACGGACAACATGTGCGTAGTCTGGTATATCATCAAGCGGGGGAGGACGCGTTCCTACCCTCTGTGCAGGGAAGCAGTGAGAGTTTGGATCTGGGCTGTTCGGCACAGCCTTCACCTGATGGCAGTTCATGTTCTGAGAGTCAAAAACACGCTGGCAGACCATCTCAGCTGGTCCTCAGCAAAGGCCCATGAATGGGAACTGGATCAAGGGTAGGCAGATGACATCTTCCTGCGCTGGGGAACCCCTCAGATAGACCTGTTAGCGTCCCCTCAAAACGCAAAGCTTCCCACCTTCTGCTTGCTCGCTCCAGGGCGAGGTATTTTTTTGGCGGGATGCTCTGTCTCTCGACTGGAAGGGCAGATTCGTCTATGCCTTCCCACCGATTCCCTTGATTCCGAGGGTCTTACACAAACTCAGCTTAGAAGGAGCTCGGATGATCCTCATCACTCCATTCTGGCCCAAGCAAGTTTGGTTCTCTCTTCTGCAACAATTTTCAGAGGAACCTCTGCATCCTCTTCCTCTTTCACAGTGTATGTTGACCCAGGATCAGGGGACTCTGATTCATCCAGGTCTCAAATCCCTAAAGTTGCATGTGTGGCTCTTACAGATGTAGCCCAGGCCCGATTCGGAGTTTCTCCGCTAGTGGCCGATATTCTGGTGGAGGCTAGAAAGCCTTCCACTAGATCCACCTGTGCCATGAAATGGAAGCAGTTCTCGACGTGGGCCTCTTCCAAGGATTTTGAGCCGTTCTCTTGCCCTGTCGGGAGAATTCTGGACTACATGTGTCATCTCTTTGACCTGGGTCTCAGCCATTCCTCCTTGAAGGTTCATATGGCGGCTATCTCTGCCTATCCTGTCCCTTTTGGGGACAGGACTTTTCGCGCAGTTGGAAGTCTCTAAGACCTTCCTTAGAGGGGTTCTCCATTTGAGACCCCCTATCCGCGTTTCTGCCCCTCCTTGGGATCTGAACTTTATTCTCGAGAAGCTTACCCTGCCTCCATTTGAGCTGGCAGCCTCAGCAGACTCGAAGTTCCTCTTGTGGAAGACTCTCTCTTCCTATGGCTATTACTTCAGATCGAAGGATTTCCGAGCTTCAGGCCTTGATGTGTAAAATCCCGTATTTGATTTTCCACAAGGAATGAGTGGCTCTGCGCACTAATCCTAAGTTTCTTCCTAAGGTAGTGGCAGAATCTACGCTGAATCAATCCATCGAGCTACCTGTGCTAATCAGTGTCAGTGGCTCAGTAGGTAGCACACTCGCCTCTGAGGCCAGGAGATCAGAGGGCTGTGGGTTCAGTTCCCACATCTGGCACTTGGGTTAATATCCCAGTACTGACACTGTAGTGCAGCATGAGAGGGGTGCTGCACTTCTGAGGTGCCGTCTTTCGGATGAGACGTTAAACTGAGGTCCCATCTGCCTGGATTAGTGGTAGTTCAGGTGGATGTTAAAGATCCCATGGCACTTATTGAAAAGAGTAGGGGAATTTCCCCAGCATCCTGGCTAAATTTCCCTCATTCACTAAAAATTCCACCAACAGCTTAATGTGGTTCTAGGTCAGTTGGCATTCATCTGTATCCCCTTCCCCCAGATCATACCTGAAAATAGGCAGGATATGTCTAGTGCACTTACCCGGTCAACAAAAACTAACTAAACTACCTGCCTTCTTTATGCAACACTCCAAACAAGGGGAGTACCTCTTGCATACTTTGGATGTTCACAGAATACTGACATACTATACCACTCGGACTAAGGATCTCAGTAAGTCTGATCAGCTTTTTGTCTCTTTTGCTCACAAAAGGGAAGGCAATGCTTTTTCTAAACAATGCGTGTCGAAATGGTTGTCTCGTTATATCACTTTCTCATATGACAAGTACAACAAGACCCTGCCGGGTCAAGTCAGAGGTCACTCCACCAGACGGGTAGCTGCCTCTGCAGCTTGTTTCAAGAATGTGTCAGTGGCAGACATCTGTGCAGCTGCAACTTGGACTTCATCCACACCTTTACGAAACACTACAGTTTGGACATTGCCTCTTGCCGAAGAGCAGGCTTCGGGTTGGCTGTTTTGCAAGGTCTTCTTTCTTAAGACCCTTACAGCCGGAGGTTTGTTTGTTGGTAGTTTTCCTCCTCCCAGGTGCTTTTCCGTGTTCCAGACTGCTTGGGACTCAGTCCTATATGTAATTACCTACTGCAAGAGCCCTCTCGAAATAAGATAGTACAGTTACGTAAGAACTTACTGTAACAGCAGATCTTGGAGAGAGGCTCTTGCAGTAGGTAATGCCTTCCCGCCCTCCATCCCCCTTAGCTTTTTCAGCTCCTTTTTCAGGAAGGGAAATATCCGCTTCTCTCTCATCTTGTCTTTTTGGCCCTTGGCAGGAAAGAACTGGAAGGCAGGCGTGGGTGACCGCCCATTTATACTGACGTCGCCTGACACCGGTCACCTGATGGGGCAGTCCCCCACCAGAAACTGCTAGCTAGAAATTTTTCCGTGGGGTCCTGACGATTGCCGGCTTCAGTCCTATATGTAATTACCTACTGCAAGAGCCTCTCTCTAAGATCTACTGTTACGGTAAGTTCTTGCGTAACTGTACTTTCCTTCTACCTTGGATTATATCTTTCTTTCATTTGGTCAGGATCCATCCATTGTTTCACTTTTGCTAATTCTAAAATGTTTATAAACCCTTGTTCCTTCAAGATGGGGGGCCTTCCTCAAAGATGTTGGGAGCGAGTTCCACAGGTCCGGGCTGGCAACTGTAGAAGCCGCTCACATGATGATTTTATTTATTCATTTTTTTTTTTGTTTTTGGTAACCCGGTAGGTACACTAGACAACAATATGCCTATTTACTGGTACATCACAATTTAAGCTTAGCCTTTGGAGCCACTAGGAATCCCACCTCAGAGGAGTGGAGAGGGTCATGAATATGGTAGGGAGTCAGGAGATATCACAGATAACCAGGGCCCAATCCTTATAGGGCTTTATAGGTCAGCAGACTGACTTTAAAGGTGATTCCTCCACCTCACTGGCAGTGAGTGCGGTCATGCAGGACCGGAGTCACGTGACAGGATCTCGGAAGGCCTGTCAGCAACCTGACCACTGCGTTTTGCACCAGCTGCAGGTGACATAGGACCCTCTCCACCAGCACAGAGATATAGAGTGTCACAGTAATAGTCTAGATGTCACAAAAGTATGCACTAGTGAGGCCAAGTCATCCGGTTGGATCAAGGCTTTAATTTGGGCAGTGTTCCTGTGATGGTAAATGTTACTCCGGACTAGGGATGACACCTGAGCATCAAGTGTCAGTCTGTCATGTGGAATCCCCCACAGATTCTTCACTTTTAAAGAGGCTGCAAGCTGAGAGGAATAAAAGCACCAGACCAGTCACCTCTTCTGCCTGTGCACCGTGCCCATGACCACTCTGTCACTAGTACCGCCGTCTTGTCTGGGTTGAGTCTTGGGTAGAAGACATCCCGTCGAGCTGGCCCAGTGGTGCGGAGGGCTGAGGCGCTGGACGCCTTACCTTGTGTTACACTGGCGACCCGGATTCAGGAATGGCTTCGGGTCATCGGGGAGCCGGCATGGGGGGGGGGGTGAGAGCAGGATTGAACAGCCAAAGGGCAACTCTACTCTCTCGGGGTGCCTGCCGTTCCCCTGTATTTCTGCTGCCACCAGGTGGAGGTTCGGTGGCTAGTGTAGGCGGGAGGGGGTGACAAGTTGCAGGAGGGTACCTCAGGGTGTGGTGTACGCATGCCTCCACATGCGCGTGTGCAACTGAGGTACAGGGCAGATGAAACAGGGAAATAGTGATAAAAATATAATAGAAAATTAAAAAGAAGACATCCAGTTCTGAATCTCGGCCAGGGACAAATTTATACCTCAGCCACATCAGGCATCCTGGGTGCAAATGACACATTCAGCAGGGTGTCCTCTGCATAACAGTGAAAACCCAGACTGTAGCATCTGATCACCTCTAGGGACAGTATGTACGCTGCAAACAACATGGGGGAGAGGATCGAGCCCTGACACGAAGCAGGGGCTTCAGGAATGAGAAATTCCCCATTGCCATCCTTAGCTTCCTTCCTGTAAGAAAAGACTTAACCCTTAGGCTGCCAGAAGATTTATAACATATATGTTTTTAGGACGTGTATACACGTTGACACAGCAAGGGTTAAACCAGCTGATGACAGTGGTGGCGAGTCCCCAGAACTCCCTTAGTTGATTCAGGGGCACTCCATGATCTACTGTGTCAGATGCTAAGGAGAGAGAGTGAGTAGAACGAGAACCAGTCATTCCCCTCTATCACTTGCCCTGAGGAGGTTATTTTTGCACCCTGACCAGTGCGGTCTCCTTACTGTGCTTCAACCTAGGTCCTGACTGGGGAGGCTGATGGATGTTAAAGGTTGTGAGGTGTGCCTCAAGCTGCAGTGCCACGGTCTTCTCAGTACCCTTTCCCAAAAAGGGGAGATTAGAGACTAGTCTAAAATTAGCTAAGCAGCCTGGGTCCAAAGATGGTTTCTTCAGTAGGGGCCCTCACCAGTGCCTCTTTCAGAATGCCTGGGGAAGGATCTCTCCAAGTGGGAGCACCAGACTATTTGAGTGAACACTGGATCTAGAGACCCCACACAGCCCACTAGAAGACGTATGGGGCTGGGTCCTAATCACAGTAAGTGGGCCTCAACCCCCACCAGCCTAAACTCTCCCCAAACAGGAGGAGTGCTCCTATTGACAACCAGCTGCCCTCTGCTGGTACTCAGTAGCCCAGCTCTGACAGAAGACACTTTGTTAGAGAAGAGCTGAGTGAACTCATCACACTTGGAAGACAAACCTGCCTTTTTGAGTTATAGAAGGTAGAATAAAGTAATCTGTTCAGTCCAGTCCAAAAAAGTTTAGACGGTCTGTTCTCCATGTGGCAATCTCTCTGGACGGGAATGCTGCCGCCTTATAGGAAACTGCCCTTTGATATTCACCGTAGTGAGTTCTTAAGACCAGCCTATACCCATTGGTCCTGGACGTCTGCCAATAATACTCCAGTCTCCGACCCATGGTCTTCATCTCCCTGAGCTCCCATCAAACCAAGTGAATCATGGGCAAGAAGTTCGGAATCTTACACGTACTGGTGCAACAGAATCAAGATTTGAGATGGTAGCCCTGTTTTAAAGCCACTACTGGCTCTCCCAATTCTACCTCACAAGCAGTTTTCATATCTGAGTGGTCCATTACCGTTTGGAGTCCTACTGGGACAACCCTTTTAAAGGGCGGTAGCGGACCATCTTCATAGGGATGGACTACTGGGGGGTGGGGGGGGGAACCTTGAATGAGAACTTTAATGTGCAGTGATCTGACCAGATGTTCTGATCAATCTTGAAGTCATCAACTTCGAAACCCAGTGAGAATACTAGAGCCAAGGCATGACTGTGTTGATGGGTCACAGAAGTAACTACTTGTGTGAGGCCCAGTGATTCCATCAGCTGGAGGAAGTCTTGACCAGTGTTCGTCAATCCAGGCATTGAAAACGCCCAGAAACAACCATCTGGGCGACTCCAATACCCTCTCGGTGATGGTCTGCGACTTCCTGCAGAAATATCCTCTTGTGCACCAGAGATTGATGCACAAGAAGGATTCTGCAATCACCTGAAACCCCCCCCCCAAACACGGCCACACATTCAGACGGTGACTAAGAACCCACGGGGTGTGCAGAAAAGTTCACATCGGATCCAAAACGGGTAACACCCCCACCCCCATGATTCCTCTGCTGACATAGAACCATGGAGGAACTGACTGGGACCTTCTCTAAAACTGGGTCAGCATCATCACCCAGCAAGGTTTGCATGATGCAAGCCAGACTGACCAATGAAACAAAGTCCACCATAACTGTAGTCTTGTTCCTGATCAATCTGGCATTGCAAAGCACTGCCAGTATGGAGTGAGTCAGGGCTGCCGGCCTAATGGTTACCTACGCATTCGGTCTGGTGGGAGCCCTGGGTATGGGAACCAACCAAGTCTGGCCTTTCCCTAGGTCCCATTTCACCTCTGGGTGCCTCCTGGTCCTTACCAATGCAAAAGTGCCCTTCTCATTAGTACGATTCCCACTTCCCTGCAGTTAGTGTTAGCACTGCTGCTGCTGCACTAACAGGTTGGCCATAGGCACACATCTTTGCCAGATAAATAATTTATATACACAGTTTTATTTATGGTAAGGTAATTTTTCCTGGTCATAGTCCCAGTTTCTTCAGTTAAAGATCTGCCCTTTGAGCTGACTGTTGCTTGACCAGCCCACTGTGAAGGCATTCTTTGAATTTAAAAACTCTTAATTTCTGGAGCCTCTCTTGGGCACAACAGGACAGCTGTTAATAAGAGTGTGTATTACTTACATTAGTTACAAGATAAGTAACTTTTTCTTCTAGGTTACAACGTGAGGAAGAAGCAGCTTATGCTAACAGCCAAAGTGCTCAGTCACTCACCTTTTCAAAGTTCGAGGAGAAGAAGACCAACGAAAAAACAAGAAAGGTTACTACTGTGAAAAAATTCTTCAGTCCGTCATCGAGAGGATCAAATAAGAAAGGTAAGAAATACCAAAGAATGAATTCCTTGACTGTTCCATTATATGTCTATGCATTTAAAGTCACAGAGGTGAAACAGAGTACCAGGTTTTGTAGGCAGCTCTTTCCTTTTAAAACAGACCCGCACCCAAGAAAGCAAACACTGTACTCACTTGTGTACTTTCTTTTGTTCATGAAATCTTTTCTTACAACTTTGCCGCTTACTAAAATGCTTCACACTGTCAGTAAGTGACAAAAGCTTTGTGCTTTGGGGGGATGCAAGACATAGTCTACTGATACGGCTTCCCAGTCTCCCCTTCTTGGGGGCAGTCATGTAGCAGTAGCTGCTGCGTTATTCTGGGTATGTCCTGTGTAAACTAGGTTTCTAAATTTTGCATGTTAATCCAGGGTTTTGCATGGATTTGGTATTCAAGTATAGCAAAAATTACGAGTGGATTACAAAAAAATGTGGTAGCCGTGTTGGTCCAGTAGGTGATGTAGAAGGAAAACAAAAATATGTTGCCGATTATACTTTTTTATTGAACTACCAAAATTGCTTTTAAAACTAGCTTTCGAGAGATGTACTCTCTTCTTCAGGTCTGTGAAAGCAGAGCTGAATAACATGTCAGGTATATAGTGGTTGGATGTGGATTCAAATGAGACATGGTGTTAACTAGTTTAAACATCAAAGCGTTACAAAATTGGGTCACATTGGTAAAAAACAGACAGGAAGTATCCCATTGTCATTAGGGAGTGTCTACTGCAAAGACCACTTCCAAGATCAAAGTGATCATTCGATTTTTTTTTTTTTTTGGTGGGGGGGGGCTGATGTGGTAGTTCAAGGATGAAAGGAGAAACATTTGAATCATTTTTTTCTTTTTTTGTGGGGGTTGAATATTTATGGTTATTGCAAAAGTTTCACCAGGAAAGACATACTGAGCTGATGGATCATTTCCAGATGCTTGGTAGCGGGATGGGGATATGGAAGGTCCTAAGTAAAATCTGCATTAAAAAAAAAAGCCATACAAATCCGGTATAAGTAGAGTCATGGTGGCGAGAGAAAACATTTCAGTTAAGGAATAGACTAAAAGTGTATGGTAAAGTGGTGGGAGGGGAGAAAAACTAAGTGCAATTTAGAGTAAGAGGGTCAAGGACAGTTACAGGAGGGAGTGCATAAATCATGACAAAGAGACCTTCAGGAGACAGCAGAAGAAGCAAAGCGAATAGATAGGGTAAGAGAGGACCAGAGCTTAGGGAAATGGTAAGGGAAAGCAGATTGACCAGCCGTAGTTTTTCTAAAAGGAATATGGAGGGAATGTGAAGTACTACTACGGAGAGGGTAGCCGGAACCGGGGAGATATTAAAAGGGATGAGAGGTAGGAGGGAAGAGCACCAAACCAGAATTTAGAAATAAAAGAAACAATGGGAAAGGCGCCTGGCATCAAAAGAAGGGAGAGAAAGGGAAGAATAGAGAGAACAGTAGTGGGTACAAGGGGAACAGTCCAGAGCGAAATGACAGTGTGAAATAGGTGGGTCCAGTCTGGCAATGGAGGATTTAGGGGCACCACTAAAAAACAGATCTCCATAATCAAGGATAGGAGAATCCTCTTTAAGATAATCTCACGGTGGAGAGGAAGTGGGATACTAGCTTTGTTCCTATACAGAGCACCAAATTTAGGGTGAAGTCTTTTGATAAATGGCATCAATAAGAGTGGAAACATCCAGATGACAGTCAAGCTAAACTCCAAGGTACTTAAAAAGAGGATACATCCTCAATCGGAGCACCATCCACAGTATAAAAAACTGGGAGAGGGGAAAGTCTGGAAAGCCTGTGACAGATGACCAAAGTTGTAGAAACTTTTTTTGGCATTGAGGGTTAACTGGTTAGACTTGAACCAGCGCTGACTATTGTCAAAATCCAGCTGTAATTGTGAGGTAAGATTGCAAGCAGAAGAGCCAGATGCATAAAGTATTACATCATCGGCGTACATATGAATGAACACTGAAGAGAAAACAGTGGGAAGGGCATTTAAAAATATAGAAAAAAGAATAGGACCCAGGACAGACCCCTGAGGGACACCCGAGCAGATAGGGAGTGAAGAGGAAATTGAGTTACCTATCCAGACAGCTTGGGACCTGCCCTCAAGGTAAGAACAGAGCTAGCTGTCTGCAGTGTCAGAAAGACCTGCAGATTTAAGCTTGTCCAGAAGGGAGAGGGTGTGACACAGTGTGTCAAAAGCTTTAGCAAGATCAACAAAAATGGCAGACTTAATCGGACCCTGGTCCATACCTGAGAGAATGGAGACAGTGAGCCGAAGGAGGGACGTAGAAGTGGAGTGAGACTTCCTAAAACCAGACTGAAACGGGGTAAAGAAAGAGGAGGAGTCAAGGAGGGAAGAGAGCTGGGATAAAACAAGGTGTTCTGTAATTTAGGACAGGAAGGAGAGATACTGTATAGGATGGAAGTTACTAGGAGAAGACGAGAGGAACGACAGTAGCCTGTTTCCAGGCCTCAGGTACTATAGCAGAAGAAATGGAAAGGTTGAGGAGAAGTGATAGAGCAATAGCAGGGACTGAGAGAAGAAGCAACTTGGGATCAAGGCCATCAGGGCTACCACCTGTATGTGAATTAAGGGCAAGCAAGGACTTAAGGATATTGGGGATGGTGATTGAAGAGAAGGAAGAAGAGAGATTTAATGGGGGAGAAGGCAAAGAGGAGGGATAGAAGGGAGAGAGGAAGAGGTGAGAGAATATGAATTTATATTTGATAATGTGTTAAAAAAAAAAAAAATCTTTAAGTCCTTTTCCTTTAGTGTCTAAGTTGCTCTTTTTCAGTTCAGAAGCCTGTCATTCCTGAATAGTCTTGAAATTACCTTTTGATACTCTTGACTGTTCAGTCACTGATGAAGTGGCCTGGTCTTGACAAATGTTCCCCTATCAGTGTTTTCTCATATTTATGAGTAGTTGTGAATCTTTGGTGGTTCATCCTCGTTTTGAGCTTCTGTCCAGATTTACCAATATAGCAGCCATCCTCACATTTTGTACACTATCATATATACTTCGCCGATGGAAGAACAGGCATCCGCGTTTTGGATTTCAGAGGTTTTTCCACTGCAGTGACAGATGTCGAGATGTGTGTACATAGTTTGCAGCGAGGTGTTTTGCATGGTTTTGTACCTTTGTCACCTAGCTGGAGGTCTGTGGGAAGTTTGCTTTATACCAGTTTCTGTTTCAGGTTTGGTGGTTGGTGTAAAGCAAGCACTGGTGGTGTGGGAATTATATTTTTAGAGTCTCGTCTTTTTTTTTTTTTTTAACATATTTTTATCGAACTTTTACATGGTTAGCATGATACGTTACAATAGCATTAGAAATGTACATCTCACTGTGGGTCCTGTCTTTCTTTCCAACATTGCTACCCTAATACCCACTATAGTTTACCATGATATTCCCTGGCTGCCCCTTAGGTACAGTGCGAGGGAGGCATCAGGTAAGCTTACAGCTATTAACCAAGTCCACAGGCATGGGCAGCCTGTGGGGTTTTGAGTGTCCAATCTTTCACTCAGTGGGCTCAGAGGTGTGGTGTGCGGGGGTCTCAGAGGCAGCTCTGGATTGTCCAAGGGAGTTCCCTCTATGAGATAACATTCTGGTACTCTGTGCAGTAAGCTGGCAGGACCAATCCCGTAGTGGCTGGGATGGTGTTTTCTCTGGGAGTCTCATGTTAGTCTCATCTTCAACCAGTAGCAGCTGCAGATCTTTTATTGTTTTCTGTAGTGTTTCCAGTTCTGGATCATATGTTATGATCAGAGATGTGCACTCAGATGTTCTCTTTGGGGTGTGCTGTCAGCACAATGAAACTATTACAGCTACGGCAATGTGGGCACTGTAACCCGTGTGAGTCATTCCGATCGGGATTTTGTAGTGCCCGCCGGCATTGCTTCTCAAGGGGTGTTGCGCGCACCCCCCCCCATACACACACACACACACACACACACACACACACACACACACACACCGACCTGGTAGCGATTATATTATTTTCTGGGGTGTGTGAGGGCAAAGCCAGGATGTGCCCTGGTGCTTTGGGTGCCATGGTGTTTGGGCGGCACAATTCGCCATCAGCATTTTTGTGTCTCTTTACTGTCTGTCCCCATATGGGTGTCGAACCGACATGGTGGAACCTTTCTTTGGCTTGTACTTTTAATACTGTAGTTCTCTGGGCGTGCAGAGCATGGACTTGGATGTTCCTGTCAGTGGTGCTGGATATATATTGCTTCTGCTTAAAGGATTCTTTTACTGCACCAAGATGTCTGTCCGTGTCCCTGTCTTCCTGGTTTGAACAAATGCGGTGGTACCAGATAGCCTGACTGTGTATTATGGATGTTTTGGTGAGTGAAGGATGAAAGCTTGAGCTATGAAGGTGACTGCATCCTTCTGTAGGTTTCCTGTACAAAGATGTTTGCAGTTTTACTGGTATCCAGGAAGTATACACACTTGGAATCATTTATTTGGAATTTTATCAAAGGATGAAATTTATTAACGTTGCTAGAAAGCTCTTAAGTTTTCCTGTTCTGCTGTCCATATCATGAAGATGTCAATATACCTGTAATATTTTAATTGTTTAAATTGTCTGTTGAGGAATATTTCTTTTAGATCTGCCATGAAGAGATTTGCGTATTGTGGTGCCATCCTGGTGCCCATAGCTGTTGCCATATTTTGAAAGTAGATCTCAATGTTATGTTAATGCTGAAGTAATTATGTCTAAAGATATATTCGGTGTCTTTGCCAGTGGGTTTAAACTGATGCACCTACTCTATAATAATATCTAAAGGAAGGGTACGTGAACTGTTCAGAATCTGCCACTGATTATGTTTTGACCCAGTAGGTTCCTATTTAGACCCACATTTTTGACACCAGTGGGTCCAATTTGACCCATATTTTTAACCCCCAGCACTGTCACTGCGTTTGGCTGTCACTTCTGGCAGATATTTACTGCCTGTGGTTGCTTTTTGCAGATAGTCATCACGTACCAGGGTTTTATTCAACTCCAAAAATTGATTAGCGTTTTGCTCATAAAAGTTCTAAAACATTGTGAAAATGCATAGCACTTGCCTCACTGTGTTTAACAAACATAACACTTCTAGAAAACCTATATAAATGCTTTCTGTACAGTTAGTTTTTTCTTGGGACAATACTGCTAATCTGTTATTTAAAACCCTGCCATACCATTATGCTGTCTCTGTGAGGGATATTGCTGTATAACGATTCAGCATCCATGGTGATGGAAATAGTGTTAGGAGGTAACTAATCGATACCGTGCAGTTTATTTAAAAGGTTTGTTGTTATCCTGCATGAAGCTGTGTGTTTGTACTAATGGTCTGAATATATCCCCAGAGTCCATAAATCTTCTTCTCTGTTAATGTGCCAGTTCCTGATAGAATTGGTCTGCCAGGGTTTCCGGGCTTGTGAATTTTTTAGTATCGTAGAAGGTTCCTAGTGTTGGCCTTGCTGGTATTAGATTTTCATAGATATTGTCAGCAGATATAGGCCTTGTGGCCCATCTAGTCTGCCCTTTCCTCTTTCTATTTCTTAAAGGTACCCTAGATGCTACAAGTCCCCCCGCCCTATCTTGATAATTCCCATGCGCCTATCCCACGCATTGTTGAATCCATGAACCGTGGCTGCCCCACCACTTCCTGGGGGGGCTGTTCCATCTCTCCACCACCCTTTCAGTGGAGTAGAATTTCCTCAAGTTCCCCCTAAGTTTTCCCCCTTTTTAGTCTCCTGCTGTGCCCCCTTGTTCTGCTGTTTCCCTTCATGTGAAAGGTGCTCCCCTCTGGTACCCTGTTGATCCCCTTCGGATACTTGAAGGTCTCTATCATGTCTCCCCCCGCCAGGGCGTACATATTGAGGGCTCTGAGTCTCTCCACGTACAACTCGTGCTGCATCCTGGACACCATTTTTGTCACCCTCCTCTGTGCATCTCCATCCTCTCTGTCCTTTTGGAGATGGGTCCTCCAGAACTGAGCACAGTACTCCAGGCCTTTCTAGGAAGTTGTACGATGGTACCTCTACTTCCCTCCTCCAACTTGTTATACCCCTTCCTATGCACCCTAGTATTCTGTTAGTCTTTCCGACTGCTTTGTTGCACTGTTTAGCCACTTTGAGGTTGTCTTCTGTGACTACCCCAGATCTCCTTCCTCTTCGGTGGCCTCCAGTGTTACCCCGTCTAGTTCATACTCGACCCTAGGATTCCCTCTCCCCAGGTGCAGAACCCTGCACTTTTTTGCATTGAAGCCCAACTGTCATTCCTTGGACCAGTTTTCTAGCCTCTTCAGATCTCTCCTCATTTTTCCTATACCTTACTGTGTATCTACCCTGTTACATAGCTTTGTATCGTCTGCGAACAGGGTAACCTTCCCTTCTAGACCCTTTGCAATATTGCTTATGAAGAAATTGAAGAGCACTGATCCCTGGGGTACGTCACTTGTTACCCGTCCCTCCAGTAAACTAGCCCCATTTACCACCATTCTTTGTGTTCTGTTACTCATCCAGTTTCTAACCCACGTGACTACCTGAGTCCCCACCCCCAGATTTGCCAGCTTGTGAATTAGTAGTGTCCTGTGTGGGACTGTGTCGAAGGCCTTCCTGAAGTCCAGTTATGCCACATCTACCGCTCTGCCCTGGTCTGTTTCCTTTGTCACCCACTCAAAATCAATGAAGTTGGTCTGGCATGACCTCCCTGCTGTGAATCCATATTGCCTTGGGTCCAGCAGCCCCCTTATCTCTACGTAGTCCACCAGCCTTTCCTTTAGCAGGGTTTCCATCACTGTACCTACTATCAGGGTCAAACTGACAGGGTGGTAGTTTCCTACCTCTTCCTTGCCGCCACTTTTGTGCAGGGGTACCACTTGTGCCCTCCTTTACAACCACACCTGTTCAAACAACAGGAAATCTTACTGTATTCTGACTTATGCACTATGGTCTCACCATAGGACTGCCCTGGAGCCGAAATGGTTAATAGAACCTATGCAAATGATGGCATGCTAGGCTCGAGCTCGGTTTTCAAATCACTGTCCCTGGTAAACAGTTATAACTGTCAGATTCTTTACTCCGCTTGCCTCAGTAAGAAGTCTCCGGAGAGCTCGCCTTCATCTCTTGAAGAAAGTTTATTTTCTTGGTTGTTTCACTAGTAAATTTTCTTTTATTGGTATTCTTTTCACTGTCCTTGGTTTTCAGGTAGTAATTGTTTAATTTAGGATAAGTAGTCTTTTTCTTCTCGGTTTCCCAATCAGGAAAAAACTGACATCTACTTCTTTCCTTTTTTTTATATTTCTTTAGAGAGTTAATTTTATTCTGTCCGACTCTGTATAGTCTGTTATTTTAGTTAGTTTAACCGTGGTAACTCCTGTTTTTTCTGTGTGGGTCCTTTTGACCGGGCTAACCCCTGGGCTGTTATCTTTAGAATTTCAGGGTAACTCCTGTGAATTTTAATCGGTCTAAACAACCGGGGGGACAGAGAGAGAAATTTGAGTTTTGTGGCTGGGTCATGTCACAGAAGCCTAAAAAACTAACAGAACCCAAAGGTTTCCAGCACTGTACTGAGTGCGGGGAACTTTTTTTTTCCAAAGCAGAGCCCCTTCTGATTTGTTTATTCTGTCTGGAGTCTGACCACCTTCAGACAGATTGTGAAATCTGTGCCGGTTTTCCTCAGTCCACCCTTGAAAGAAGGCAGAAAACACTAAGGGGAAAATGGCTGAGAAGCCTGCTGATCCAGCTGCTGAGCAACCAAACAGGAGGAGCTGCCCTGTAACAGGGGTGATAGCTCTGCTAAAAATAAATAAATAAATAATGAACCGTGGATAAGTCTGCTGAACTGGCCATGCGGTTAAAAGAAAAAACAGAACTGAAACCAACCGCGGTTCCTTCTGCAGAGGAAATCGCTAACGCGATTCGGATAATTCAGTCTCTGCAGTCCCTGGCTCCGGTTAATCCTCAACCGGTTCCCAGAATGCCCAGTTCACAGGCCCTCTGTTCAACCAGCCAAGGTGACCGAGGTGAGGAGCCTTTTCCAGATGCTGGTTATGAGGACAAACCAGACGATGAAGATGAGGATGAAGACTATGGGGCTCTTGTACAGCCTGATATCTCTCCAGACCCTCATAGACCAGACTCCCCTGATAAGGGAAATGAGGATTTGTCTTCCTACTTTGCTTCTATGAAGCAAGTAGCCCAGTCTCTTGACCTCCCATCCCAAAAAATCAGTTGAGGATGAGAAGGAAGAAGACTATAAAGAAATGATGGATGCCCCCCCCCCCAATCAAAAAGGTTGCTCCTTCCACTTCGTAAGTCCCTAAGAAAGCAGACCATGAGGATTCTGCAGACACTCACTTCTATTCCACCTACAGACAAAAAGGTAGAAAGTACTGGGTAGCTAAAAAACGGGTCTGGTTTTTTTTTTTTTTTTTTTTTTTTGGACACCCCAGCCATGAAGGTGTGGTGCAGGCTGCAGCTTGTGACAAAACTGGCATCCTTCTGGCTTCCCATCCTCCAGAAAAAGACTCTAGGAGGATAGATTCTATTGCCAAGAATTATCTGGGCTCTTCTTTGGCTATTAGATAAGTTTCCTACATGACCTATATAGCCAGATACCAGAAGAACATATGGTCTACAGTTCTGGAAGTGGCCAAAGCAGTTCCTCCTCCCCCATGGCTGCTGACCTGGAGGAGGCTGCTAAGTGAGGCATTGAAGCCTCTAAGACACAATTCAGGTTGGCAGTGGATGCAAATGACATTGCATCCAGACAGATGGCTTCAGATGTGTCCCTGAGGAGGTTTGGGTGGCTTAGAGTTACTAACCTTACACAGGACCCCCAAAACAAAGCTATGGACTTTCCCTGTGATCCGGTGTGTTTGTTTGGAGAACAAACTGAGGCATACATGAAAAATCCTAGACGAGTATAAAACTGCTTATAAAAGTGCAGCAGTTAAAAAAGACTGCCATCCACCAGAAGCACCATCCTAGGGGTGGCAGAGACAGAACTCCCTATAGGCCCCCTTTCCAGCCTCAAGTTTTTCCCCCAGTACCAGCCCAGGAGATACTTTAGAGGCAGGGGCAGAAGAGGTAGTGGCCGCACTAGCCCTACTGTGCAGCCAGCAGCTCAACGGAAGCAGACACCCTGAGGGAATTGTTTGGGTCGCCTCCCTATCCCCAGTAGAGGGCAGGTTGGCCCACTACTTCCAGGAGTGGAACTCCATCACCACAGACAAGTGGGACCTGGAGGTAGTGGGCCAGGGACTTGCCCTAAACTTCAAGGCTCTGCCACAGCTCAGGCCAAGAGCTTTCAAACAGTCTTCCCCATCAGAAACAACCCTGTTAGAATCTGAGGTTTCAAACCTCCTTGCACTCCAGGCAGTGAAATTGGTACCTCCCAGGTACCTGGGCAAGGGGCTGTATTCAGGATACTTCCTTACAGTGAAAAAAGGAAAAAACAGGAGAGTGGTGACCCATTCTGGATCTGGTACTTAAACAAACAAGCATTTGACAAAACCCAAGTTCAAGATGGTCACTCTGGCCATCATTCTTCCTTGCCTGAAACAAGGTGACTGGCTGGCATCTATAGACCTCAAGGATGTGTATTTTCACATCCCATTCAGAAAGTCTCACAGAAAATATGTCCAGTTCAGGCTACCCTCAGGCCACCACCAGTTCAGGGCAATGCCCTTCAGACTCTCATCTGCCCCTAGAGTCTTCACAAAGTGCCTGGCAGTAGTGGTGACTCACCTGAGACGACAAGGAATATTAGTTCTAGGATAGTGGCTGTGTTGTTCTTCCACACTCTTTGGCATATCCCTTTCCACTTTAAATCTTGCTGGACGTCATCAAGCTGGCTGCTCCCACTCACCCGGGTGGTATAACCCTCGGCTCCGCCCTATGACGCCAGATCTTCCTTTCCTCTGGAAGAGTCAGGTTGCCTCCTTCATGCTCCTGCATTTTGTAGGCCCTGGCTTCAAAACCTTCAGTTATTCCGACACTTCGTCTAGTTTGCATTAGCGATCACGACGACTTACCTTCGAGTATGGAAGACAAGTCTTCCCCCGGATTTCACCGGTATTCGTGTGGCCTGAAGATGTCGCGCACCGATCCCCACACTGCGTGCTTCTATAGCCTCAGTGTTGACCATGACACCTCGAAGTGAGATTTTTGTCTTGCTTTTCATCCTGACGTCCTCGACGACTGTTTTGCACGCCTGAAGTTAGGGAGGCTGGAAAAACTGAACCCTCCGGTGAAATCTAAGGAAGCTCGGTGGGCGGTTTCTGCGGCCGTAGGATCCGTCAAGCAATTGGAACGCATGCAAGCCTTCGAGGAGGAAGCGGCTTGGGCCGCAGAATCTTCCTCTCTGAGCTTCTTTGTTCCACTCAACCTGGGCTCCACCTTCTCAGGTTCCTTGCGAGAGTTGTGCCAATCTCTCCTGACTAAGGAGGAGGGTCCTGCGGGCATGCACTCCTCTTGGTCCCGAAAGCGGGAAAAGGACCCGGGATCGTTTTCATCTCTGTGCAGACATTCTTGGGATCGGGAGAGAGCTCAGTCTCAGGGACCGGCTGTCTCGACTTTGGTCAAAATTGCCTCTTCGGCTGCTGGCTTTTTGGCTTTGCCGTCTGGCCAGTCGATCGATTATGCTGAAATCGTCATTGACCTGATCGACCCTTTGTCGCTGACTCCAGTCGATGACTCTCTTGATCGGACTCCAGTCCTTACTTTCCCCGACAAGGAGACCCAGCCCACTGGGAATCCCGCCAGTGGTCCCCGACCCTGGGAAATCACCCGGTCCGCGGTGTCTCCCAAACAACTAGAATCGGCCTGTCGATCTCGATTGAGGTCCAGGACCCCCTCGACCAAAAAGCCAAGGAAGAGCCACACGCGCTCTAAAAAGAGGCGATGCCATCGGTCATCCTTGTCTTCCGTGGATGAGGAGAGAGGCTCCGGTGGAAACTCAGTCAATGCTACAAGGACCTCATGTGGCAACAGCTGATTTTGACCAGGCACAAATCGACCCCAGCTTATACCCCAGCCATTACTTGGCTTTTGCCTCCTAGGCTGAAGCCAACTCCTTCAGAGCTGATCAAGTTGGTTCCCCCACCTGCAGAGCCAGTGAAACCTCCGGTTCGGCCTAAACCGGTCTCTCCACCAATAGTAGTGGAACCACTGCCCAAGCAACCTGTGGGAGGGGTTCCTTCTAAGGAAGATAGGCCAGACATTGGGCTTCCCTGGTCTGGTGTCTTTTGGTCACTGTCACCCCGGACTGCCCTCTGCGGGTCGAGGGTGACCTGGGTGGTCAACCGCTGTATCCAGATTCCTCGGATTCTGATGTGACCGGCCTACATTTTCATCCCGGGGATGACTAATCGACCGTTGGGTTAGAGACGGAGGAAGGTCCTTCCTCCTTTCAGGGCATTCTTCACCTCATCTGAGTCCACAGGGATGCCCCTGGAGCCAATCCAGAAAAAGGCAAAGTACCCTCTCACGGACCTCCTCAAGAGAGGGTATACCTCAACGGAGCCTTTTTCTGAGGCTGATGCCATTGTTGGCCCGGTCTTAGAACTCTGGCAGCACCCTGCCTCTTGTCCAGCTCCGTCTGCCTGCATGGCCCGCAAGTACGCGGTGCCCATGGGGTCCCTTGCGGGATTCACAGAGCACCCTTCGGCCGAGAGCCTGGTGACCGCCTCTGTGTTCGGGTGTACTGGCAGTTCTGCTGACACGGACCGACCTCACAAGAAAGAATCCAAACTCTTGGATCATTCAGCCAGGAAGGTCTATGCGACCTCTTCTTTAGGCCTTCGTCAGGCAAGTTCAGCCGTCATCATGGAACGTTTCTCCCATGTCCTCTTGGGGTCTTTGGATGAAGTCCTCCCACACCTCCCCGCGGGCATGCAGACCATGGTCAAGCAGGTCCGGGATCAGGGCAGAGTTGTTGCCAAACAGCAGCTTCAGACGGCCCTGAATGTTGGAGGTTCTTGTGCCCGTTCGATGGCAGCCACAGTTGTCTCTCGTCGCAGGGCTTGGCTGAGACTCTCCTCCTTTCCGGCTAATACTTAGCACAAACTAGCTGATGTGCCTTTCCTGGGCACCAATCTTTTCGGCCCAGGTGTGGCTGGTCACCTTCAGTTGATTGAGCAGTCCAGTGCCTCCTTGGACGCTACTTCTGCTAAGGGTTCTTTGGGCAAGAATCAGCAGAAGAAGCCTTTTCGGCATGCTACCCCTGTGGCACAGCAACCCTCCTTTCAAGGAGGGCAGCAGCAACAATAGCAGCAGGCTCAAGCTTGGTGCCCCCCAGTCCAAGCCCGGGCCCTCCCAGGCCCAAAAAGGAGGCCGAGGTTTGGGTCCTGGATCCTCCTCCTCCAAGCCTGCTCAGTGACAGGGCGGGGGCTGCCTCCCTCTCTCCCATCATGCCAGCTCTGGGTCCTCCTGTGGGTGACTGGCTCTGCCACTTCCTTTCTGCCTGTTCCGCTGTCAATATGGACTGGTGGGTTCTTGAAGTTGTCAGTCTGGGGCTGCCTCTGGAATTCAAGCAGTAACCTACAAGCCGAGCCCGCGCCCCTTGTGAGGAAAGAGTATCCATCCAGACTCTGTCAGCTCTCTGAGACGACATTGCTTAGCTCCTCCTCAAGGAGGCAGTAGCTCCAGTGGCGGATCCTCCAGCAGACCCAGGCTTTGTCTCCAGGTACTTCCTGGTGCCCAAGCAGACTGGAGGCTGGTGCCCCATTCTAGATCTGCATGACCTGAATCAATATCTCCAGTCACGCAGGTTTAGAATGGTCACTCTGTCCCAGATCATACCATCCTTGGAGCGAAACATGTGGTTCTGTTCACTGGATCTGCAGGATGCATAGTTTCACATCCCAATCAGTCTGTCTCATTGGCAGTCCCTCTGCTTCAGAGCCGAAGGGACCCTATGTGAGTCCTGAGCCATGCTGTTCGGCCTGTCATCGCACTATGGGTCTTCACCAAATGCATTGTAGTGGTAGCAGCCCATCTCAGGTGGGGGGGGTTGTCATCAGGATTTATCCCTACCTCGACGATTGGCTCTTAGCAGGTCCCACCCAACAGGAGGTGGAGAGGTCCAGGGACCTGGCCCTCCAGACCTGCTCCCAACTCTGCCTCCTGATCAACGAGGCCAAGTCGGAACTCGAGCCTTCCCAGGTGATGTGCTTCATTGGGGCAGAGCTTGGCTTCTGGCAGACAGGGCGGAGGTTATCTCCTCCTTTGCCCAATCATTTCTGGTTGGGCAATTGCGCCCTGCCTGGGACTTTCTGTGCCTTCTGGGTTACATGGTGGCGTGCACCTCAGTGGTCCATTGGTCCCGGTTTCACATGCACCCCCTTCAATGGGAGCTGGCCACCAAGTGGACTCAGTGCCACAGTCATTTAGACTGGCTGATCACTGTAACCCAGAAGATGTGGGACACTCTCCAGTGGTGGACCGCCCCAGACCTGTTGCAGGAAGGGATCCCGTTTGTCCGCCCCGAGCCGATAGCTGTCCTCACGACCGATGCCTCTCTCATGGGCTGGGGAGCCCACATAGGGGACAAAAGGGCTGATGGGTTCTGGACCCCCGAGGAGTCCCGATACCACATCAACCTGTTGGATCTCAGAGCAATCAGACTGGCACTGTCAGCTTTTGCTCCTCAGCTCCAGGGTCAAGTGGTTCAAGTCCAGACAGACAATACGACGACCATGTACTACCTCAACAGACAGGGCGACACACACTGTCCCATCTGCTTTGCAGAGAGGCGCTCTGCATCTAGACCATCATCAACCGTTTGGAGGAGGAGGATCTAATAGCCATCCATGTGGCAGGGGTCTCAAACCATCTGGCGGATGCTCTCAGCCGCGACATCCCACGAGTGGTCTCTCCATCCAGAGGTAGCTTACAGCCTGTTCTCCCACTGGGGCAAACCGATGGTGGATCTGTTCGCCTCTGGGGAAAACATCAAGCTGAGGCTGTTTCATGCCCGCCCTCCTCAGCAGGGCTCACTGCAGGGGGATGCCTTCTCGAGGCCGTGGACCCCAGGCCTCCTCTACGCCTTCCCTCCATTTCCCTTGATCCACAAGGTGCTCCTCAAGGTGAGGAGGGACAAGGCGAAGGTGATTCTGACAGCCCCAGACTGACCGCACCAGTTCTGGTATCCAGATCTCTTCAGCCTCAGCTGCAGGCCCTCGGAGCGGCTTTGTACACACCCGGACCTGATATCACTCAATCATGGGAAGGTATACCATCCAGACCTTCAATCCCTGCACCTCACGGCCTGGTACCTGAGCGGCCAGAGTTCCAGGATTTGGGTCTTTCCGAAGATGTCTACACTGTGGTGGAGGCATCTAGAAAGGAATTGACCAGGAAGTGTCATGCCTTCAAATGGAAGCGTTTTTTTATTTCTTGTCAGAACAAGGGCCTGGACCCTCTGTCCTGTTCCCGTGGCTAACATTCTCGACTACCTTTGTTCTGTCTCCAAAGGGGGTCTGCGGTCATCGACCCTTAAGGTGCACCTGGCAGCCGTCTCTGCTTATTGGATGTGGGTCGGTCAGCCGACGGCACAGGAGACAGTGGTCGGGTGCTTTTTCAAAGGCCTGGATCATATATTCCCTCCGGTGCGTGAACCTCCACCTACGTGGGATTTACTGCTGGTACTGGCAAAGCTCATGGGCAAGCCATTCGAACCCATGCACAAGTGAGTTGTCACACTTGTCATGGAAGACTGCCTTCCTGGTGGCTAATCACGTCAGCCAGGAGGACAAGGGAGCTCCATGCGCTTTCGGTGGACTCCCCTTATCTGGTCTTCCACAGGGACAAAGTTGTCCTGTGCCCCAACCCGAAATTCCTTCCGAAGGTGGTGTCAGAGTTTCACCCTAACCAGGTGCTGATTCTGCTGGTATACTACCCCAATTACACCTCGGAGGCTAACTACAAGCTCCATACTTTGGACCTGAGACCTGCTCTCTCCTACTATAAGGAGAGGACGGCAGAAATTCGGGGAGAGGTTCGCCAGCTGTTTGGCACGTACGCTGAAGCCGCTTCTGGCAGACCTGCAGCGAAGTGGACTATTGCAAGATGGATTACATCCTGCATAGATCTGTGCTATGAGTTGGCGGGCAAGGAGTCTCCCAGAGGGATAAGAGCTCGTTCTACCCGCCATACTGCTGCATCGGTGGCTGCTTCCAGGGACATCCCTATCCAGGAAATCTGTTAGGCTGCTACGTGGAAGTCGGCAAACACCTTCATCACCACTACCACCCGACCTTGAGTTCATCGGGATGCTGGTTTTGGGCCTCAGTTCTCCAATCTCTGTTCCCTAAGTAGGGTGTATGCTTGCCTCCTCCTCCTCTAGATAACTGCTAGAAGTCTGTCAATTAAGTGTGGATGAACAACATATCCACAATCCTAGAAGAACAGGTTACTCACCTGTAACAGTAGTTCTAGGAGTGGTATATGTTGTTCATCCACACTGACCCACCTTACCTCCCCGGCTACGGAACTGGCTTCCAGCAGGCTAAGATCTGGTGTCACAGGGCGGAGCTGAGGTATATACCACCTGGGTGAGTGGGGGGAGCCAGCTTGAAGACTTCCGGCGATTCTTAAAGGGTAAAGAGACATGCCCATAAGTGTGGATCAACAACATATCCCACTCCTAGAACTACTGTTACAGGTGAGTAATCTGTTCTGCTTCTGGTGTGCCCCATCTCCTGAAGATTGTGGCCAGTACCTGCTTGTTCAGAGACCATTTGTGATGCTCCTAGCTGATCCTGCTGAGAGAATCCGCTAGGGCATTGTCTTTCCCCAGAAGGACTGCTGAAAGCTGCACCTCCAGGGAGTAAGCCAGGCTGTAGATCTTCATAGCTTCTGTGCACAGTTTTTAGGATCTTGTGCCTTCCTGCTTGTTGATGTAATACATGATAGTGGTATTGTCTGTCCTGATTTGGACTGACTTGCCTTTACATGGGAAGTGAATGACTGGAATGCAAGAAAAACAGCCCTTGGTTCTAGGAGGTTTATATGCTCCCTGGATTCCCGACGGGACCACACTCTACTTACTGTTTGGTCACCCAGGTAGGCTTCCCAGCTGAAAAGGGAGGCATCTGTTGTCAGGATGATTGTGGGAAACTGCTGCCGAAGGGGCATTCCTTCCCTGAGGTTGTCCCTTTCCTTCCACAGTCCAGAGCTTGCAAAAGGATTTTTGTCACAGGCACCAGCCTTGAGAGAGGGTCTCTTTTAGGACCAATGGACCCTTGAGTGATACTGGACGTCTCTCATTTGAAACCTGGCTTCTGGCACAACAGCTGTGGTGGAGGCAAATGACCCGGGAGCTGAATGAAATGCCTTGCTGGTCTGGGCTGGCCCAGAACAGAGGAGTTTGCCAGACATAGAATTCTTTCCATTCTTTCTTGAGGTAGGAATGCCCTGCCCCGGAGGGCAGCTAGCTATGCTACTATGAACTCCAGTACCTGTACTGTTTTCATTTGAGACTTTGGCGTTTTTGAGAAATTCCAGCGTCTCCAAGGTGATCCGAGTTAGCTGGAGAGAGTCCTTGACTTGCTGGTGTGTCTTTCCTGTGACCAGCCAGTCATCCAGGTAGGTAAAAACCAGCACTCCTTGCCTTCTGAGATGTGATGCCACCACGCCAAGCACTTTGTGGACACCCTGGGAGCAGATGAGTGACTGAAAGGAAGAGCTGTGAACTGATAATGACCAGAAGGCAGCCTGAACCTTAAGTATTTTCTGTGGCTGGGCCTGATTGGGATGTGAAAATACACATCATTCAGGTCCAGGGATCCCATCCAGTCTCCTTGCTGAAGAGATGGTATCACTGTAGGCAGGGTGATAATTTTGAGCTTGTCCTTTTTCAGGTGTTTGTTCAGTAACGTGAGGTTCAAAGTGGGTTGCCACTCCCCATTTTTCTTGTGAGTGAGAAAGTATCTTGAGTAAAAGCCCTTTCGACACTGGGGTTGGGGGGGGTGCTCTTTCTGCTGCCTGTGTCTGCAGCAACATATTGACTTCCAACTGCAGAAAAATCCTTTTTGTTGGAGTGGAAGGCTTGAGGTTTCTGTGAACCTGCAGCCTGGGAAATCTTTTGAACTGCAGTGTGAGCCCCTGACTCACTTCTTCCAGGACCCACTTGTCTGTGCTGATGTTTTTCCATTCCTGGAAAAAATGTGCCAGCCTTCCTTCCACTGGCAATGGGTGGGTAACCTGGACTGACTTGTCAGGGGTTCTGCTTGGGCTGAGGCTTAGGTGCTGGAGCTGGCTCAGCCCATTTGGAGCCTCTTCCTCTAAAGACACCTCTCATCCGAGAGTAATCATAATACATGAAGACTCGGAAAAAGTAACCTCTACCCTACCTCCCCTTCCATGAGGCCTGTAGGAAGTGGAGTCCTTTTCCTTCTCAGTGTTGCTCTTGTAGGTGGTTTTTCACTCTTCTGCCTTTTTCATATCTGCCTCTGTCTTGTCACCAGATAAGAAGTTGTTCTCGCATGGAAAATCCATTGCCTTTGCCTGGGTGTCCTAGGATAGATTAGTGGACCTTAGCTAGGCAGATCTCTTTAAAGAGATGGCATGGGCCATGACCTTAGGGGTAGTGTCATTGGTACCCACTGCCATATGGAACTGGTATTTGGTAGCATCAAGGGCAGTTTTGGCAGTGTCTGCCAAATCTTATGCCCGGTCCCCAGAGGCCTTCTCACTCATGGTCTGTACATAGTTCCAGAGGGCTTTCTGGTACTGGGCAGTGTAGGCCGTGTATGCAGTCTGTCTCAGTAATAGAGAGGCAGAGGCATGCACTTTCTTCCCCGTACTGTCCAGCTTCATGGAATCTTTGGGGGCTGGGTAGAGAGGGGGAACATTAGCCTTGTCACAGGCAGCCGCCTGGACCACTCCTTTGTGATCTGGGTGTGAGAAGAGGTACTGAGTATTGCACCTGTCCAGCTGGTACTTCTCAATTTTCTTGTCGATCCCCAGAGTGGAAGTAGGGATTGTGACACTCGGACAGCTGGTTCTGATTAATGTATGATTTTTGTAATATACAAATGTATTATTGAATGTGTCTCATGAGAGATGCTGACAACCTATGGAATGACACCCCTCCCAGGTTTTAGCTGCAATGTGTTACCTGGAAGGCCAAGAGATAATTACAGGCTAGAAGAGACTTAAAATTTAGGATCTTCTTTTTATGTGACTAATTGCAGCTTACCAACTCCCAAGATAGGTAATAAACTTTTATAACGTTCAGAGGAAACGCAGTTAATTTCACATGGTGATACAAAGCATGTTGCACCTCCGTGAGATCTGGCAAAGTTATAACAAGTCCTTCTTTGATGTCCTGGAAAGGGGAAGCTGCTCATAAGATCAAAGAAGGTCATTTGAAGAAAATGAGTTGTGTTGAGGTCACAGAATTTAATACTTTGATAAGACATCCTGTTTTGCATAGATATATTTTTTTCATATTCTGACAGGGAGGAGCTAGGTGACCTCATGCAAATAGGTTGGCAAAGCCAGTTTTTAAACAGTATTCTGTTTTCCATTTACACACAAATGTTTGGACTCTGAAAAAGAAACATCTACAGCACTGAGATAAGAATACCTTAGAACAGACAAGTCTAAGTGTATTAGTGGTAGGAATCTGCACTTTTTTAAACCTTATTCTGTTAAGTGATTTGTATGTCTTGTGATATACGGTTCTGTGTTTTACATTTTACATTCTTATTTAATTTTAAGTAAACATCTCATTTTTAAATAGACTATTTGTGTCTTCCAAGTCCTTCTGTTTTTGCCTGTGTTGCGTGGATGGTTAAGAGTGTGACAGCACTGTGCATGAGCTTATATGGTACTACCAAACTGGGAACAAGTAAGTTATCTGAGGTCTTTATTAGAGTTTTTAAGGGTTCATTTTGCACACCTGGTTAGGTACCCATAGGCGAAAGATATCTGGCCCCCCGAAGAGTAGAATTATCTGAGCCTGTACATTGGGTGCGCTAACAAGAGGTTCACAGTTTGAATCCCTCCAGAACTGAGACCAAAGGTTGATTCAAACCCACAAAATAGACAGGAGGGTTACCCTGTTTCTGTTTTCCTGTTCACAATACTACGTTCGGAGGTTGGGAGTAGAGGGCTGACCTGCTGAGTGGGTTTGTGACAGATCTCCAACAACTTGCAATTTGCTTTGTTAAAGGGTTTGTGAACAGGAAGAAGCAACCTCTTGTTGTGGTTAACCCCATCATTTCCAAAAAATTCCACCTCTTCCTTGTCCTCCACGGTTTCCTGGGTGGATAGGTTGAGGGCACTTACCATCTGCCTAACAAAGGCATAGTGGGAGGAAAAGTCCTCCAGGCCCCTGGGAGGGCACCTGAACTCTTGTTCAGGGGAACAGTCTGATTCAATAGGTTCCCTTCCTCCTCTTCCTCTTAATAATAATATTCAGCGCCCGCCCGGTGGCTCTGAGAGTTGAGGCACTGGATGCTACACTTCGCACCACACTAACGATCAGAGTTCGGGACTGAGCTCGGGCTGCCAGGGGTTGGCTGGGGGATGATTGTAGCGGCTGCTTGGCTGCTCTCATCTCCCGGATTGGGAAGGTACAGTTCCTCGCACTCTGCTGACAGCCAGTGGATGCCAAGTGTTGGAGCAAAGTCGAGGACTGACATAATGTAGGGGAGGGTTGAAGGAGCACTTGCCTTCTAGGAACTTGTGCACCTCCATGCACACGTCCTCACCACATTTGCCATTGCTTTGGGAGGGAGCAGAGAAAACCAGAAAACGCCATGTCTCCCTGTGGCTGTGTGTGCGGCCCTGTGTTCTCGGGCCCTGCTCCTTGTGAATCCCAATGGGAGGAGAGGCAGATGGGGCTGGGGATGGTTGGGGGGGGGGGTCAATGGCAGGAGTAGTTGGCCAAAGGGAGCAAACGTGTGTGTGTGTGTGTGTATGTATGTGTATATGTATATATATATATATATATATGTGTGTATGTAATAAAATTCAGCTCCCTGATCCTCAGGAATCGGAAGGGGAGCACAAACTTCATGAGGAACCGGCATACACATTTGGGTACCTATGGCTTGGAAAACCACTATTAAACTAACTGAAAGCACTTTTTTCCTTTTGCATGGAAGGTTTCCCCCAAAACTTACAAGTACAGCAAAAAGCAGCTTGATTCCAGAAAATCTGGAATCAAGGCGCCAACTATTTAAAACAAGCAAAACACAAAATAAAGGGAAAATGAGGGTAAAAATATATAAAAACTGCAGTTAAAACAAAAACTGCTAAATGAAATAAAGGAGTTTCTCCAGTTCCTGGGAACCAGGGAGGAACCGGTGAAAACTGCAGAAATCCAGGAAAATTAGCTAAAACTACACTAGCTAACAGTAAATGGCAGAAATAAGAAACAAAACAAATACTTAAGTCTCGGAAATAAAGCAGAAAAATTGAATCAGCTGAAGAGAGCTCTTCGGGGTGGCTTGCTTTCTCAGGTAGAGAAATAATATGATGTTGGATAGCAGAATGCAGCGCCACCACAAGGCAGAGATTTGAGTGTGCATTCGGAGTTCCATAATTTGCATACATTCCACTCTCTCCAGGGCAGCTGAACCCTTCAGGCTGATTGCATAAGTAAGCATACTGAGGGATTCCTGGGGTTTGAATGATTTTTACATAGTTAACTGCCCTTCCAATTTTATGTGCTCCGAACAATTTTTAATAAATACTCTCGCTTTAGGGTACTCTCCCATCTAGAGTTCTGCTCTCCTCAGCAGCTACTGCTCGTTCTGTTCACATCTGTAAGACATTCCATGACATCAGTGGCACCATTCCATGCTGTTCATCTGAACGGCCAAGAATGGTGTTACTGATCTCTCATCTAAAATGCTGGATAAACTTTAAAAGGAAAACAGCAGGGCATCTAGATATTGGGGGGTTCTTGTCACCTTTAAGCAGTTCATGTTGGAGTACCATCATATCCGTTTAATGCTTACGTGATGAGGCAGTTTTACTTTTGACTTAAGAAAGCCAGTTTGAAAGTAGCTAGGACAATCAGTTTATAAAAGCCAGGTTGCTGTTTGGATTCTGGTCACCAGGAATTAAATCACAGTTTGTATCAGCAGATGCCAGTGACCTAAAGTTTGTCCTTATGCCATTCCAGAGTTTAGGGGATTATTTTCTACTTGCTGTGGACCTGATTTGTGACGTCACAAAACGAGGATTATGACCGCAGTTTCTGAATAGCACCAGGTCAAAATAAACAAAGGATAATGTTTACATGCACATATTCTTATGACTGTAAAGTCAGTTTTATTTTAGATTATTGTGTAATGGACCTGCTGATTCCAACTGATTTATTTATTCTTTTTAATAGTGACTGGGCCCTTTACCAGGTTAACAAAAAAAAAAAGAAGCTGTGTGGAGTGATTTTGCTTATTGATGCATCCCTGTAGGCAGCTTGCTCAGATATGATCTCACTGTTAAAATAAAATCAAGCAAAAAGAATCCCATTGTGCTGGTTATACTACGCGTTTTGTTTATGTGAGAGTAAATGTGTAGACGGGGCCCTGTTATAGTGGGCCAGCCCATTCAAAGCTTTACCCTGAAATGTTATCAGGGAAGTGGAGCTAGTCACTCAGCCACCATTTCATGATGCTCTTTGTCAGTCAGGGTAGGGTGAATTTAATCCAGTTAAAACAGTTGGGCACCGGCCTGGTGGTGCTTAGGGTTGAGGTGCTGGACGCCACACATTGCGCTACGCCAGTGACCTGAGTTTGGGAGCAGGCGCCAGGGATCGGCAGGGAAGGGAGAGCGCATCCGAGTCTGCTCTCCTTTCCAGAGCATCCTGGCGACCCCCACTGGAGATCTGGGGTGCTGCAGGATGTGGACTGAAGATAGAGGAGCATGGCAGATGCCAGCAGGGTTGCCATGCCCTGTGGCACGCCACGCCGTGTGGGGAGCGCATTGTTACAAAATACCCAGCTCTGCGGGTAGGTGACGGCACATGACCCCAAGCTCACCGCCGGCTCACTAACTCAGCTCTTCCAGTTTCCCACCCAGGCCCTCACCTGCAGCTTAACCAGTCTACACAGTGCGCCCAAGGAAAAGGGGTGGCCCCACCCCAGAGGGGTTAAGCCAGGGGTACTGGCTGCAGGAGATTGGGGGGGGGAGGCTCAGGACGAGGGGACCTCAGGTGGGCAGGATCAGGCAGGATGCCTGAGAGAGGCTCCGCAGGCTGCGACCGGAGGGAAAAAGAAATGTAAAATAAAAAAAGAAAACAAAACAGGTGGGCAGGGTAAATCTAACCAAAGTGGTGGGTGGGCTACTAGAACTGTTGGTCATCAGTGGCTGACTCTTCTGCCAGCCCTTTGTGTGCATGATCTAGGTTGGCTCGTGGACCGCATGCTAAATCCTGATGATTAAATTTTGGCCATGGTGAAGACCAGGTATTACCATCTTAGCAAAGTCATCCGAAGTCGCCCATATCTTCTGTTGACTGACCATGTCGCACTGTTACATGCTTTCGTGACATCAAGATTGGACTACCAGAATGATCTCTGTGTTGACCTTCCCAAGAAGCCCATTCACCATCTGCTGCTAATAGAGAGCTCTGGTGCACAGATTCTTTTTGGTATCTCAACACATCAATCCCGTGACTCCCAATACTTGGGAAGCTGCACTGGCTGCTGGTCAGATGAAGTGTAGACTTACAGATGTTGGTTCAGACTCATTTGATCCTTCAGGCCCTGGACACACTAAAACACTGTTGTTGAAAATCGTTTTTAAAACTAGTTTAGCTAAACCATTTCAGTGCAGCCACACTACTCAGTAACCATTTTTGATAACTTCTTAGTGTGGCCACACTACTAGTGTTAAACCTGTTCTCTATTTTATGTTAAGTCCAAAACATAGAACTGTGATTGCCTGGACACACTGCAGTTAGAACTGTTTTAGTTAGACCATTACAGCTTAAAATATTTTTACTCCTGGCCAGACCTGTGAGTGAAAAAACCATGTTAGCTCCAAAACTTTTTTAAAAATGGTTTTAAGACTACGTACCTAGCAGGGTTCAAAACACTTTTGTTAAATCGTTTTAAGGGGCTTGTAGTCTTTGTGCAAACAGTGCTAGGGGGATTTAAACTGTTTTAAGACACTTAAACCGTTTTAAGTTCCTCAGTGTGTTCAGGGCCTTACTGACTGGGACCAGCATATCTCTCTTGTTTTCAAATGCTGCCTTCGATTGACTGAGGAGTAGCTGCTTTTTGTTCTACCAGCCAGGATAAAGTCAGCAGGTTACCGGCCAGTAGCAGTTCCCAAACCCTGGAACAAAATCCTTGGCTAGGTTTGTACCTTTGAAGTTTGTTTTAGGGGTCTTCTAATTAACCCCCCCCCCCCCATTTGTTTGTTTTTAAAAGGCATTTATTTTTGAGACATCTGTATGAATTATTGTTTGCTGTGTCTGTTAGATTTTACTGTGCGTCTGTTTATGGGTGGGCATTGTAATTGGCATCATTTGTGAGGTGCCCTGAAGGGTAAAAAAAAAAAAAAAAATCCATTTATTCATCTGATCGTTTGTAATTTTGTTGTACCAATAAACTGTATTTAACTGTATCATTACATTGGGCTGAAGTGGTATTGATATGTGTGTTTATATTTATTTTATAACAGAGATTCAGGACATCAAGACCCCAAGCCCTTCAATCAGCAGGCAGACAAGTGTAGAGACTGGCGAAGTGTCTAAGGACTTTATTGACTTTCTCAAGACGTACCATAAAGCTGGGCAGTTTATTTTCAAACACTGCAAATTATTTATTGAAGATATGCATCTAAAAAAGGTAGGAGTTTAACAAAAATCATGAGGGGAAGTCACTTTTATCGAGTTTTGAATCTGAGATGATCAGACATGCAAAAACAGTAATCTAGCTGTTAAAATTCAGATTGATACTTGGTATCTTTTAACATTTTGTAATTCACAAGGCATTAATAATGCATTTTTTGTGTTTTACTGTGCTATTTTAATACAATCCCTTGAAATTTCAGTATAAATACTTTATATCACTCGAGATTTGAGGGCTCTCTCCCAGGTTAAAAAAAAAAAATAAATAATGAAGTAAAGGTTTTTGCATCTTTGAAGTCTCTTCCTAAGTGTTGTGAACCCTCCAAAAGGACTGAGAGGCCTCTCTGCCCACAGGGGTAGAATTTAAGGAAAAAAAGGGGTATTTTTGGTGGAATACCAGATTCAGAATGTCGGTATCCCGCCTGGAAATCTGTAATTCCACCTAAAATCAGTGGGTTTTTATGTTACATGTGTGCATAAAAAATGTTGAACACCCGCATGTAACTCTACCATTTTTAGGAGTTTTTTCACCAGATTTTCGACATGGCTCTTTTGGGACCCAACCTCATGAAGAGTGCCACTGTCATTTCTTTCATTGGTCCCGAAGGTGATTTTCTAGCGACATTGCCATTCTGCGCCACAGATGCGAAAACACATTTCGGGCAGGATGTGAAGAATGACAGCTGTTCATTGGGGGTGAAAATGGCAATGTTCTAAATTCAGAGTAAAATTATAAAAAAATGCCGAAGTTACGAGCGTGCATAGAAAAATTTAAATGATCACGCATATCTCGGCCATTTTTCAATATTTTTGCACCAGGACCCCACCTCTGGTCCCGAAAGGCTATTCTGCACAGCGACTGTGAAATCTCCTTTCAGGACAAAGTAACAAAATGACAGTGCCAATGTTCATGAGGTGGGGTGCCAAAAACCCCATGTTGAAAATTTGATGCAAAACTATTGAAACTACAGTGGAAGCTGAGGTTCAATGCAGGAAATGCATGGTACTGCACCTGGGAGCCAGAAACTCGGACCAAGTGTACACCCGGGGATGCTACAAGTCTGAATGGCTGAGAGAGAGACCTGGGGGTGGTGGTGGATGTCAAGATGAACAACTCGGAGACTTGTAGGAGGGTAATGGCCAAGGCCAACAGGCTGCTGGGATGCATCGCTAGGGGGATCACCTCCAGAAGGAGGGAAGTGATACTCCCTCTATATAACTGCTTGGTGAGGCCGCACCTCGAGTACTGCGTGCAGTTTTGGAGGCCACACTTAAAGAGGGACATTAACCTCCTGGAGAGGGTCCAGAGGAGGGCAGCTAAAATGATCTGGGGCTTGGGAGACAGGACCTATGGGGAGAAGCTTAAAGAGCTAAATATGTACACATTGAAAGAGAGAAGGACTGGGGACATGATGAGGTCTTGGGTACATGAAGGGGTAAATAGGGAGGAGCAGTCAGTGTGCTCGAGAGGAAGGGGGCAACAGGGCATGGGTGGAAGCTGGAAGGGGGTTCAGGGAGAAAGGAGGAGGTGCTACTTCACTGAGAGGGTGGTGGAGCCATGGAATGCGCTGCCCAGGGGGCTGGTGGAGGCAGAGATGGTGGAGGGGTTCAAGAGGGGGTGGGACAGATTTAGGGGAAGGGTTCTGGAAGCAAGGTCCTGTGCAGCGAGAATATCTGAGACTGGGAAGGGAGAAGCCAGAGAGGGCAAGGGGGGCAGCAAGGTCAGCTCCCAGGGTGGGGGCTGACCAAATGAGCTGACACGAAAGACCGTTGGGCCTATTCTGCTGGCATGTTAGTAAAAATGGCCGAGATGTCAACATAAGTTTAAAAAAAAAAAAAAAAATTGACAACCATTATACGGCATGTAGCTTGATTCTTCAATTCACGGTTCGGCTTTGAAGAGTGCAGATGTGCCCCCAGTCCACAGAAGATGACAGCCTCCGACCTTGGATGGTAAGTATATGGCACAGTGGGGTGGCAGGTTGCTCAGTGGGAGGGTCGGGAGGGGGATGGGGAAGACGACGACCGTATTTGTTTTTTTTGCATAATCTTTTTATTAATTTATCTTTTCCATACCAAAGCAAAAACAATGGTTCACATCTCAACAGACACATAGCACTCTTTTCTCAGATCTTACAGGCTTCATTTTTAACATACAGTATATTCTGCCAATTAATTTGAGTATCATTATTACAGATCTTGTACAACCTTTTCAGATTAGATACGTGCCTCAACTATTTGATGTTTATGTATTACAACATAGAAAAAAGAACCGATATAAGAGAAAAACAAAAAAAGACAGAGAAAATAGACCCCAAGGGAAAAAGTGAGAAGAAAAGAAAGGGAAAAAAAAGGGGGGGGCCTACTATCCCTTCCCAAACCCCCCCCCTTATGTCACCCTCCCCCACCCCCGGATAATCGAGAATTCACTTCATCCACTATAAACATCAGTGCCTTCATCTATAGCATCTGATACATTGCTCCAACAATATCCTTTTCTTTGTTTTTATTTCTCCTTGGACCCAGCATCTCCTAGCAGAGGAGCCCATCCATCATTACACAGGTTCCCTTCTACTACATTTTAGCATTTTGCTATTACTCTCTCCACTTCTGTTCCTTGTATCTTATTTTGCCCTCATCTTAATGCTTCCTGTTCCATGGGGTTCATAGTGTGCCAGTAGGGTGCCCACATATTCATAAACTGGTCTTCCCGCCCCTTCGCTTTGTGCATCGAGCTTTCAAGCTGCAGTGCACCCCATGCCGGGTTCCTCCATTGTCTGATTGTGGGTTTGTCTCCGGACACCCATGTGTTTAAGATACATTGCTTTGCCAGTGCCAAAAGTATTCTCACCCATCTCTCCAGCACCCCCCACTCCTCCTGCTGCATGTCATCTATGCCAAATAACATTACGAGTCGCTCCGCTCTGATCTGCTGCCCCTTCATATTTGTCAGCTCTTTTGCCACCTCCTCCCAAAAAGCTTGGAGTATCGGGCATGTCCAAAATGAATGTATATAGGTACCCAGGGATGCCCCACACCTCTGACACATAGCCGATATTGTTGGGTTATATCTATTCACTGCAACTGGTGGAGTATACAGCCTGTGCACAAATTTATATGATGCCTCCTTATATGACCGTATTCTTTTTTGCAGGAAAAAAAAGGGACTGTTTTTCCTTTTTTTATACAGAGGGGTTTACTGGGACATTTCGGGACACTGGGAGTGGGCTCCCAGTGTCCCAAAGTACTGGAAAGGGGGTGATCTAGCACCGACACAGGGATTAGGCCCCCCGTTGTCTGGTCCAATGCGCAAAAATTCAGGTATTTCAGACGTAGCACCAGAGCTTGAATTTTGGTATTCCAGTACAAAATTTGGTACCCAAAATGTACCGGAGTAACGTTAAATTCTAGCCCTGGCCCACCTGCATATTAAGAGTTCTAAATATTTTCCACATAGGAAACTAAGCCTTGGGATGTAGATAGAAAAGAGAATTTAATTTGAAATCATTACCAAGGAAACTAGGCCATAACTAAAGACATGTCTGTAGTTATGCCATGCGCTCCGTCTAGGGTCAGAGTTATATTGTATAATTTTTATTTGCTGTCCCTCACCCTGTATGAATCACTTTTTTCAAATTCCTCTCTTCCCCTAAGCTGGCTGTCCCACAGAAAGCGCTGCTTTTCCAGGAATGGAGGGTCATTGCCTCTGCTGCAGGACTGCCACCTGGAGTTGTAACGGTTCGTTTCCAGAGGCGTCCTGGGGAAAGAGTACATGGGGAAACTGAGGCAGTTTAGCAACAAAACAACAATTCAGAATACTGAGCGCAGTTGGAGATTATAATACCATGCCAAGAGAACAACGCAAACAGTGCAATAGATACTTATTGGTACAACAAAGTGCATGATTGAGGGGCCATGGGAGCAAGGAAGGTGAATTAAGGGGAGTAGCAGACCTTGGTAGGGGGAGCCAGGAGAGGTGCCTTCAAGAAGTAAGGTGAGGAAGCAGATATTATAGACGACTGATGTTGGACTAAAGTAAGGGAAGTCTACAAGAGAATGTAGACTAACGAGCCCAAAAAACAAAACAGAAAAAGGAAAGAAATGAAAAGCCCCTGATTACATTAGAGCAAAAGTCAAACTTTACTTTTGCATTGTTGCTGAGTATTTTATATTTATCTGGATTATCCCGCATCCCTCCCACCATCTTAGGGCAAGCACCAGCAGGATCATATCCTAGAATCTCCTGATGCTGACGTCACAGCCAGGACTCTGCCGCAGGAGATCTAATTAGAAGTTTCAGTAATTGGCACTATTAACTGATCTGTTTTTGCCAGCTGCCTTCGGAGACTAAGTATAGTTTGCACATGCTGTACTTATGCGCAGTAGGTCAGTGGGACTGGTGGCCAGCAAATTGGAGCGACTATGACATGTTATCAAATTGAGGATCCGTGGCTCTAGCAAAATTTGAATCTGAAACCGAAAAGAGGTAAGACTGAAAAGGGATGACTGGCATTTAACTCTAGAGGTTAGAGTAACGAGCTGTGAATGAGTGTGGAACATCCAGCAGACCTGGGTTTGATTCCCACAGCCTCCCACTTGCATGCTCTGTGACCCTGTATAAGTCACTTAACCTCCCCTGTGCTCCCAGTTCACCTCGAAAACAGGCCTTGTGCCTAGTGGGCCTTATCTGTTATGAAAGAATTAACAAAGGGAAAAAAACAAAAAGAAGACGCACTTAATAGGTGGTCATTTCAAGGGAGCTGAGAGTTATTCACCCAGAGATTAGTGGGTATATGGAAGAACCATTTAGATAAATGTGCAAGGAAGGTTGACCTTAAATGTTAGTAGAGGATAGTCTGAACAGGCTAATTGACCTGCTTCTCTGTTCAGTTCCTTTGTTCCTATGTACTTGTTTTTAATTCATATATGTTCACCTCTCTCCTTTTGTAACCCTATTACAGCCAGAATAAATGCAACATTGAGGCAAGTAAACGCAGATGCCAGCAATAAGACATCTTTAAATTAGCTGATGAAATCCTCAAATCTCGTGCACCTGCTTATCTTTTAATGAAAACTTAAAAAAATAAATAAATAATAGGTGAGCTGCAGGCAGCAGAGAGTATTAGATGCAGATTCTCAGAATGGAGCATTTATGTGCTTATTTGTGGCAGATCAGTAAAACATGAACTGGCCCACAAATAGCCAGTCAGGTTGTGCAGGACTCTGGGGTACCATATTCCTTTGACCCCAGGCAGTGATATTAATCTGTACCCGCTCAATCTCCACTGTATGACGTTTTGCTCCTTTCTTTGTGTTTTTTTTTTATTTATATTTTCTGCAGTTTTGGCCCCGTTTTCTCCCCGTTCCCCAGCACATGGGCATCGTGCGTGCATGGAGGAACATGCATGCCCGTGGCACTGGCGCAGCCTCTTCCGCCCCTCCCAGTAGCTATTGCCGAAGCTCCCTCAGGTCGGCGCTGTCATCCATCCTCCACTGGGAGGCTACCAGTGACTGGGGAGCCTACAGTCTCCACCCCTTCCCTCCCCGAGGAGAGAGCTGCCTTGCAGCGGCTCAGTCTCGCTCCTTGATGACCCCGGCCGACCCCCAACAGCCTAGGCTCGTTCCTGAACCTGGGTCACTGGCACAGCTTTTTGCTCCTTTCTTCTACTGTGACCCTACTCCTAAAGTCACCTGATTGCTCTTTTTCCTGACAGCAGGGTTTTAAATAATTGATTAGCAGTTTTTTTTTCTTGGGGCAATACTAACTGTTCAGAAAGTATTTATATAGGTTTCCTAGAAGTTTTATGTTTGTTAAACACAGTGAGGCAGGTGCTATGCATTTTCACAATGTTTTAGCACTTTTATGAGCAAAATGCTAATCAATTTTTAGAGTTAAATAAAACCCTGGACAGTAAGAGTGGGTACACAGCAGCATTCCATAGTCAGTGCACCTGAGTGATGTTTTTAAGTTCTATAAATTGCAACCCGGTGGCGCGGAGTGTTGAGGCGCTTGATGCCAAACCGGCGATCCGGGTTCGGGAACGGACCCGGGTCGGCGGGGAGATTGAGCCCGGAGGACTGCTCCTCTTCCCAGGAGGGCTAGGGGCAATGACCGGGCCAACGAGCCACTCTGGCGGAGGCTGGGGTAGCCGAAAGCAGCGCCGTGGCATATGCCAGGGGTGGAGCCACGGCAGTGCATCATCTTGGCAACTGGGCTCTACAGGGCGTCAAAACCGTGAACCCCACCCCACGCCCGATGGCAAAGCGCTTCCTCACCAGCCCACTCCCAGATATGGACTCTGCTCCGGCCTGGTGTCTCAGCACTATAAAGAAAAGAGCACCATGTGGGCGGTGGCGGCCTTCCTGGAGGGTAGACCGGGGTGCCCGTGCTGGAGAGGAGCTAATTGGTCAAGCCGAGCCACTTGGGGAGGTAGAGACTGCGGTTCCAGGAGGTCACTGGAGAGAGTTCGCCGGTAGGGGTGAAAAATAGAATTCGAAAAAAAAAAAAAAAGTTCTATAAATTGAAAGTTAACTTTTTATTCCGTAATATGTACTGGTGTCCTAGAAGGAAAACTGATGTGAGCCTGTTCCTGCCTTCTCCCTAAATGTGACTATGTATCATTATAGATGGAGTCGTTTAGAGCCACCCATTATAGTTTGGTCTTCTGTACTATTTCTGTTTCCTTTATTTGTATTTACATTCATTTTTGTATTGATTTTTTAGGAACTGAGTATTGAGGAGCAATCTGAGTGTGTTCAGGACTTCTATCAGAACATGGCAGACAGATTGCAAACTCATTGGAAAGGTAATCAAATCAGATATATACATGTCTGTGAATTGGAACATCATAGGGTTTCAATTAAATTCAATTATTTTAATTCACTTGCATGATTTCAGCCAATCAGCACACTAAGCCACTGTACCTCTTGCCTGCTTATAGTGGTCTCTTGTACAGGAATGTCAGGAGTGGAACATTCCCCTTCAGATTCGGGTGGAATAATTAACAGCAAAGGGTTAAAGGGGAACAGTTATCACAAAGAACCCCACCCAAGTGTGGGGCTGGTCCCAGTATGCATTTTGTGTGCAAAAACGTTTTGATTTACTTTCTGCTTGCTGTAGTATAGTGGATTGTATCAGACTCATTTTGCTTACTTGTAGGCTGACATCTTCTGTCATTACAAATCCCAGAATCCCCTGCAGCTGACATCAGAGCAGTAGGCAACTGTGGGAGATTCAGTATTCTGTAGTGCATATCAGAATCTGTCTGCTCTTTTGTTTGCTGATCCTGCTGTCCGCCCTGTGCTAAGTACATCACAGAGGACTGTACTTAGCCCCTGGAGAGAACCAGCACTGGAAAACATCTTATCAGAGATTATAAATACTCGAGTGTCCCACTGCTGCCTTCTGCTCTGATGTCAGCTGCAGGGGATTCTAGGATTTGTAGCAACTGAATATGTTAGTCTACAAATAAGCACAATTAGTCTTGTATAATCTATTATACTATAGTAAACAGTAAGGAAGCCAAAATGTTTTTCCACACAAAGTGCACATTGGGTCCAGTCCCACACTTGGATGTGGGGCCCTTTGTAATGACTGTTCCCCTTAATTTTTTTTTTTATTCTGTGGTCCTGGGCATCCTTTCGAGAAGCTCACTCAGCTAATGCCTCTCACTCCCCGCCTGAACCCCCGCTGCCAGTATTCTCCCCATCTGAGTCCAGTCGGGTCTGTCCCTTGGCAATCAAGTTACCCTGGGGAAGGGCTCGCCCACCCATGGCGACCTTACAGACTCAAGGCCCTACCTGGACATTCGGTTGGGGCCTGGGGAGATTTCCTTGTGCACTGTCGGCCTTGGGATGTGGGCCTTGCCACTGGAGCACTCGTCATCTCTGGAAGTCCGCAGAGGGTGTTTCCACTTTTGTCCCCATGGGTGCTTCCCCCTCCCTCAAGTGTGATGTGCAATGACGCCGTGGCGGATGGCAACCCTGCCAACATGTGCTGCACTTGCTCCTCACGTTCTTCGGCCGTCCTATAGTACCCCTGATCCCTATCGGGGGCACCAGGATGCCGGACAGCCCCATAGCCCTCCCTGGGAGAGGAGAGGAGAGCTGTCTACAGACGTTTCATCCTCTCCCTCCCCTGCTGACCCCAGCAACCTGAGTCCGTATCCGAACCCGGGTTGCCGGCGTGGAGTCCAGTGCCTCAGCACACCGGGCCAGCCTGTTCTCCTTAATGAACAAGCTGGTTCACACATCTAGTTAGTGTTGTGACATCATTTGCCCAAAATGAGCTTGAGTGCCTCAGTGATGTCCACAACACTAACGAAAATATTAATGTTCATGATTCTTAACATTTAGATTGGTTATGTTTTATGAGAGTTAAAATCTTTTTTTAAAGCTTTTTTTTAAAGCTTTTTTTAAGTGAAACCATGGTTTTGCTCAGAGCATGGCTGTGATTGAATTAGCTAATACTGTAGCTCAGTTCTCGCTTTAGTTAGCTGCTGTTCCATGTTTGAAAGCATGAGGCTGATTGCAGCAGCTGTAAAAGGCTATTCTTAATGTTCTAACGTTGAGAACAATATTTTGAAAATACGGAAAAAAACATGCTGATCATGTATTAAAAGTTCATTAGTGCCAGAGGGATGTTTTGTATGGTGTAAGGGACTCCTCATGAGATTTGGGCAGCCAGAACCACTCAGCTTTGCAGTCTGCTCACCCAAACCTCATCTCATGCTCAGAGTCTCTTATCCTACAAGAAATGCCAGTCGAAGGGCCTATTAACATGTAATATTGTCAGCAGTTTATTGCAGAGTAACTGTTACAAGTAAGGATTTTTATAAGGTTAAGAATTTAGGAAATTTGCCACTAGTACCAGACAGTGCTGACCCCTTTGAAATTTCCTGTAGGATATCTTTTGTCTTAATTAACTTGTAATCTTGATTGCGTGTTTATATTAACGTCTTTGTAATCTGTGTATAATGTACATTGAATGTTCATAATTCAGGGCTTGACAAATCCTATAACCCAACGTCCCGGACAACAATGTTTTGCCTCGGGACAAGCAGATACCGAAGTTCTGCTTGTCCCACAGACTAGTAATCTGCAGGCAGGGTTTACAATTGTGCCCCAGTTTAGCACTTTGCTATTTTTTTAAAATCTTGCTGCCATTGTCCCCGATTGCCACTAGTGGCCACTGCGGAGCACTGCCGGAGATTGCTGAAAGGCCACCAAAGTGAGCTCCTGAGTATGAAACTGCTCGAGAAGAGAAGCTTTTGCTGGAAAGAAACCTGCCCTTCGCGAGGGAACTCCGTTCTTGCCGGCGCCGTCTGTAACGTCGGGAGTTTGTCCGCGCCATGGAGTGCCGTGACCGTTCGTTTCAGCGAGCCCATCCAGCATCTTGAGAATCCAGGAGTCGAGAGGGAGTGTCCAGTGTCGGCAAACCAGAGAGGAGCAGCGAGACCAGAAAACCCAGAGTCTGAGACGCAAGGCCTGGTAGGTAAGTACTGGGAAATGCTACTGCTGCAGTGCTTTTACAACAGAATTCAAAAACTGGAAGGATCATTGTATTACTAATAGGGAGTGTAATGGGAGGGGAGTCTACAGGGGCAGAGTACATCAGCAGAAACTAAATTTAAGTTGGGCAGGGGAAAGTGATAAGAAATCACTGATCACAAAAAGTGTAAATAATTTAAATTTTTGTAGCGTTCTTGGGGAGCAATACTGATCAATTACCCTGGTAAAAGTCATTACTTCAATGTTTCTATCACTGCTTCGCTTCCTCTCAAGTATTTCCTTGAGCTTGCATCGTGGGGTTTGTTATTTTTCGTGGGGTTTGTTATTTTTAGATGCAGGTCTCAGGTGGAAGCAAGGGAGTTCAGGTATTCCGGGGCTGCTAATGGAAACAGTCACTGCTCTCCCATTGCTCGCCTTCGACCGCTTGGGGATCCAGTGGCTGTGCAGTGGGAAGTGGCTGGTCCTCATTCATTTCTGTGATTGTCTCAGCTCACTCTCTGCATATCGACTGCCATTCCTCCTCCTATATGTCAACCTCCTTCAACCCCTTAACTTGATACTCTCCTGCTGCAGTTAGATCCAAGGCTGTGGATTCCAGGTCTCTTAGTGCCTCAGATCTATTAGATGTTTTGACAGGTGTCAGCCCTGGAGACACGCTGCTGGCATCCAACAGTACTCGCTGGCTTTACAAGTTTCTGGACCTGTTCCTCCTCGGGGATACTCTTTCCTCCGTGTCGTTCCTTGTTTTTCTTTTGTTTCCTCCCTTTTCATCTGATGCCAGCCAGGGTGGTACAAATTCGGGTAGCCTGGGGGGTTGCTGTTAGAACAAGCACAGCAGGGAAATTAAACATTCAGATGTGCTGCATTTACAATTTTTCTTCCTCTCCGAGTCTAACGTGTGGGAGATGTTTAAATCTCCTCGGGGACTCTTCCGTGCTGCTATCCTGAGAGAGGAAGGGAACAAGCAGACTGTCACTACTCTGGGTGACTGACTAGTAAGCCAGGTTGTGTTGCAGCTCTGCATAAGGTCAGTACGTGAATGACGCTGTTAGATGATTGTGTGAGGATACCGAGTGGCATGATAGAGAATAGACCGCTCTGATAAGCATGTGACAGACCAGTATAGGCAGGGTATTTTATTTGCTGTGCTAACTCAGAGATGTTGCTAACGACATCTCTGAGCAGCAGATAATACCTTGCCTTGCTGGTCTGACACTTACTCAGACAGCTGTCTGTTCCCTGTCATGCCTGTTCCTCACACAGTCATCTGACAGCTGTATAATGACCAAGTTTTATGCAGAGCTGCAACATAAACTGGCTTACTGGTCACCATGAGTCACTCAGAGAAGTGACACAGTCTGCTTGTTCCCTTCACTGGTAAGCTTGCTTCATCAGAAATTATTGATACTTCTGCTGTCCTCAGATTTTCCTCATGCTTTGCTGCTAGTCTCTCTTTCAGGACAGCAGCATGGAAGAGTCCTAGAGATGGTTGGTCAAGTCAGGCGTGTTAGTGACAGTGTGCAGTTTGCTGCTCCCATTGTTCACTGCATGCTGTATGTTGTTCTTCACCTGTATGGTGTGTGCATGGCATAACTGAGTCATACAGCTGCCAGATTACAGGGAGCGGACTGGGAAGTCAGTGACCAGAACTTGGTGCTGCTGTCGTTGTACATAATATTATTGCTCTGCGACTGCATAATAAACTTTGTAACCAATTCAAATATTGTGAGGATTTATTTTTGTCACTGGACTGTGCCTAGCCAGGGTACTTAACTTACAGACGTTACAGTGCCAGATATCTTACACCTGCAGCACTGCTAATTGGTTAAAAAGCATAAAGCAGTCCCAGAAGTTTCTTTTTGTGCCAAAATAAAGAAAAAAGATACCGTAATCTAGCTCTACTAGTTCTAGCTGACTCTAGTACTACAAATAACAGTAAGTAGTAATATAACTACTTACAGAGAGAGGAGACAGAGCAAGGGTTGAGGTTTTATTTTGGCCAGCCCAGAAAAGTAAAGGAAGTGGGCAAAATAAAAATAAATAGTAAACTGGTGTTGTGTACTGCACTTGGTGCACTGTGATTGTGCCTTGCCAGCTTGCCTACTACTGTGCGAACCAGCTAGCCTAGCTTGCTACATACAGTGTGGAAGCCAAAGGGGTGCGTGCGCGCGTGTGTGTGGTGGCTGTGAGACCAGACAGAGGATCCTGTCCTGAAAGGGTAGAGATGCTATTTCTGTCACAGTTCTCTCCATCCTGACAAACAAAATGAAAGAAAAAAAATCATATTCTCCTTATTGTGTATTACAACCCTAAAAGCTGATACTAATAAATCTGTTTCAGATTTCTGTATTTTTATACTTTCTGTTAAAAATATGCAGTTTTTTTACCCGGACTACCAACTCGATCACCCAGACGACTACTTTTTGACAAGCCACTTGTCCGTGGATAAGTACCTAATTTTAAAATTTGTCAAGCGCTGGTTCATATTTATTTTTTCATTGTCTTATGCCCCTTTTGTGTTTGCAGCATTGATTGATTGTTTTGCAATTCCTAGGACCTCGTTCTAAATGAGCAGTAGCTTAATCGAGACAATTCTAATTCATACGACCTTGTATGAATAAAATATCTTATTACTACTTACATATATATATATATATATATATATATATATATATAGAAAACTACATGTGGACGGTTTCCTAGAGGCTTTTATTAGGTGACAATTATAAAAGTCCCGTTATATTTAGTAACTGAATGTGGCTATCCCATACCCATATTTTCTATCCTATTAGCAACCAAATTTGGGACATATGAAAAGCAAACTTTGGAACCTTAAGTAGATAATTGATATTACTGTATTAATAGTTGATTTGATATATGTTTCTGCCTTAAAATCGTATTGCACAATGGTAGACGACAATCCTCTCCGTGTAAGACATAGGGGACTTCAGGTGGTTCTAAAGGGTACTTTCATTATCCCCTTTTGTTTTCAATCTCTAGTATCAGCAGATCGAGTGGAGAAGGCAATGGATCAAATTGAGAAGTACATCATGACTCGTTTGTACAAAAATGTGTTTTGCCCTGAATCAACTGATGATGAAAAGAAAGATTTGGCCATTCAAAAGAGAATCAGGTGTGTAAATGTCATGTGTCTGGTCAGTATATAGATCCTGAGTAGAAAAAAAATAGTTTTGCACAGATAGACTTAAATTTCATTAAAGGGAACCCTCCTCTACCTGCCAGTCAACAGCATCATAGATTGTAGGTGGACGGACTCCGTTACGATATCTGAAGCAGAAATAATTCGGGTGAGCTGGAATAGGAACCTGCTATATTGGGATCCATACGTTTTCCCAACATACATTTGCCCGGCAGTACATTGCCTGACAAGCTTCTCTCACTGCTAAAACCTGACCATATTTCATTTGCCCGACATTTTGGATTCTTTTGCCAGATAATGTAGTGGCTAAGAAAATCAGTACAAACATTATTTTAACTGTAGCCCAAACAAAGTTTTTGCCACCGGTCATCTCGGAGAGCTGCTGGTTGAATTAGTTGACATACTCCATTTCATTTTACAGTTGTTACTTTTCATGTTTTCAGGTGCCACTGATGTGTTATTTTGGGATGTTTGTCATTTAAACATTGTGTTTACCACCCAGTCTAGCCCTTCTGCTCGCTTGCTTGTTCCCAAGTCCTGGCTGCTGTTTTGAGACAGTCTGCAGAGATGGTGTTTTTGGCACTAAATTGCACTACAAATTATTTATAAATATACAAATAAAATATAAGTGCAGTAATTTACCTGCAGGAGTGGAAGTGGGGCTTGAGCGACAGTCAGGAACAGAAGTACTATATGAAATCACAGCAGAATATACTGAATATGATGTGCTCAAGCCGGCTGGTGTTTTAACAGGTCAAATCTCTGCTGCAGTGCTTGTGATTCTTGGTGCAGTACTTTGGTAGTTTTTGAATTGTCGGCAGGCAGTCTGTGTGTGGGAGTTTTGGTGTACTAATAAAAAGGGTGATTAGTGTTGGGAGCCATGAAGTGTGTTTGTAATAATCATGAATACATAAAGTCCAACGGGAAATACAGTTTGATAGTTTGTGAGAGCTTTTAGAGCACAGGAGCTGAGCATTTTATTTGCAAACTTTGCGCTACAGCTAACAAAACGCAAGGGTCTTATTTGGTATGGGACTGACGTGGGATTGTGATTTGCAGTAAAACGACAGACGGGAAGCCGCATTTCAGGAAGTCGGTGCCATGAGTAAGTATGTCAGGGAAACACATGTCGTGAATTTGTACTAGACCTGCTATATTAGGGTTCCTGAATTTTTTTTTTCATTATTTCTTTTTCCTCCCTCTGAGCAACCGCAGGCAGGTCACTCTACTCTGCCTTTGCCACCTGTGACCGTCCACTGCTCCCCCCAGCACCACTGAGCCCCATTTTCCCCCATGGCAGGGCTCGGAAGGAGAGGGTTATCCTCTTCCCACCCAGGTCTCGCTATCCAGATCGGGCTTCCGGCGTTGGCGGAAGATTATGGTTGGCTGCAGAGCTTCATGGAGCCTACAGTCACCCATTTTCTGTTTTTTCGTCCCTCCACTTCACAGCTGTTGGTGCGTGTGCACCATGTAGCTAAGCTTCTCGCCTCCCTAACTCCTGCTGCTGCTGCCTGACCTCCACTAGGAGGCAGCCAAGGAGCAGGACAACCTTCACTCCCTGGGAGAGGAGAGCCGTCGGACGCTCAATCCCTGCCTACCTCCCCTACAAATCCCCGGCAACCCAAGCTTGCTCCCGAGCCCGGGTTGCCATCATGGTACGAGGTGTGGCATCCAGCGCCTCAACCCTCTGTGCCACCGGGCGGTATGCTCCTGAATATTTTTAAACGTTCACTCTTCCTCCTCAGATTGATACATTATGGAAAACTTGAAGCTCTTTCAATAGTGCATCAGTGGTGTAGTATAGTAACTCTAATAGAACTGTGGCCAATACGAAGCCTTGCTGGACACTATAGAAAAGTGGCTGTAGATGAGTAAGTGTTTGAAATGTCTGTAAATTGGTAACGAGTGGACAAATAGGATGAGAATCAAATAAGTACCAGAGCCTTCGGAACTCCCCTGCCAACCCTAGGTCTGAGTGTGATGCCCACACACAGGCAAATGGTGCGCTGCGCAGCACCACTTCAAGGCAACACAGGTCACCAGGAAGTGGTCATGCGACAGAAAGAGATGGTGTCAAGATGCAGGCATCCAAGACGGTCACTGGAACACCACCTCTGGTTGCACCAGACATGCTAGGCTGTGGACACAAACTAGGGTCATCTGGATGGCAAGCAGTAGCGCTACTGCTGTGCGTGTCCTTGAACTCTTGGGGGGGTGGTGGAGTCCAGATACTTGCTGCTTACTCCCTGCGGTTGGGCACCGACTTCTCCTCCAGGGACCAGAGTTATTGGTTAGGGGACCCTCTCATGCTGGATGGACCGGCGACATAGAGCCTGAGCATACCGTGGTGTCATCCAGCCAAGCCAAGAGATAACTTTTTCCCATTTTCTTTCTCCCTCCGAGAGGCTGGCCCAGTGTGCTACACCAGCATGAAACGGGTGTGCTCATAGCTTGGCCAGGAATCGCTCTTCCCTTCTGCCGTCACGCATTGCCTGTTCCTCCTGTAGGTCCACAGAGGGCACTGCTGCAGTGGAATGTGGACAGCCACCCACCCTGAGGTGATCATCGTATGGGATGCTCAGTTCTCCTCCCCCACCAGCTCTTTAGCTTCCCAAGCTTATTTCCAAACCGCGGTTGTCAGTGTGGCGAGAAGCAGCCCAGCCACTGCACCAAACAACTGGCTTTTAAAAGTTAATTTAAGAGCAATACATGATTTAAAAATTGCTGTAATAATGAGCATACATAATGGACTGCACTGGGATGGTCACATTTATCCCCACTAGTAAGGATAAGATCTAATACACAGGTGTGACGTACATGTCTTCTCCTTACTTGTGGAGATAAAATGAGTAAGCCAGACGAGTTGAATGGAGGGACTCAATGGACCAAATGCAGTTTCCTATTTTCAGAAGTTCGTATTGGCTCAGACAACACCAGGATGTATTCTTGTCTGTGCAGACAGTTTATCATCGCAAAGTTGCATCTGTTCAGCTCGGGTCAGAATTTCAACTGCACACAATTCTTCAGCAAATACTAAAGTGTGAAAGTCTGAGTAAAAATACTCTGTCAAGCAGGGGAGGTGGGGAGGGAAATCCTTAAGATGAAAATAGAGGGGTTCGTTGGTGAAAGGTGTGGTTTAAACTAGTGAAAGGAGGGAAGGATGGCAAAGAAGGCTGTCGACGGGGGGTCCAATAAAGGTAAAGGAGAGACTCAGCCTCCACCCCCCTGGGGAGCTGGAGGAAGGTGGGGAAAAGGCCGACTGGTTAGGTGCTGACCGGGGGAAGACGGAATCCCCTTGGGAACGCGAGCAGGGGAAATGGAAGTATACGGAAGGGGTGGAAGGTAGTCTTTCCAAGTGCCAGGAACTTGGGCAATAAAATGCCTGAGCTCCAGGCGATGCTAACAGAGGGAGAGGTGGATGTGGCAGCGGTCACTGAGGCCTGGGCCACCGCAGGGCATGACTGGGACCTGAACCTGGAGGGTTACACCATGTTCAGGAAGGACGGGGGGGAGGAGGGGTAGCAATAATAGTCAAAAACTGCATTGGCATAGGAGGAATGGAGGAGGCGGAGGGAACTGTGGAGGCGATTTGGGTCACCTTGATAACAAATGGGGGCAAGAGAGTAAAAATAGGAGTGGTGTATAGACCCCCTGCACTGGCAGAGGAGCTGGAGTAGGGTCTGGTGGCAGATGTTGGAGACGCTGCAAATTGGGCAGGGGAAGGGTGGTGGTGGTGGTGGTGTTGGGGGACTTAAACATGCCAGGAACGGACTAGGAGACTGACATCTTCGGTGGCCAGGGAACAGAGGTTGTTGGATGTCTTTCAGGATGCATTCCTAACTCAGCAGGTGGGGGAACCGACCAGGGAGGCGCAGACACTAGATGTGGTCCTGGCAGACAGTGACCAGATGGGGGCCTGAAGGTAAGGGACCCGTTGGTGGGGAGCGACCATGCCACGGTCTGGTTCTGCCTGGACCTAGGAGGGGTAGAAGGCTGCACAAAGACGGGGGTAGCCGACTTCAGGGGGGCAGATTTCAAGGAAATGGGAAGGATCCTTAAGAAGCATTTGGATGGGATTGGGCCAGACATGGACGCTGACAGTAGGTGGGAAATCATCAGGAGGGGGGGTGCAGGATGCTACCAGCACCTGTGCAAGGGTAAGACGAAAATGTGGTAGGACCCGTAAACCCTGCTGATGGACCAGGGAGGTTCAGGAGGTGGTGAGGGGAAAGGAGGAGGAGGAGGCTGATAGGCATTTCAAGTGCACAAGGAGTAAAAAGGATTGAGGGGAGTACTAGCCGATGGCCAGAAGGGCCACTAGGGTGGTGAGGGTGGCTAAGGCAAGGAAGGAGCAGAAGCTGGCCAGGGAAATTAGGAGAGGGAATAAGGAGTTCTTTAGATACACTGGGGGAAAACAAAGGGTGAAGGGGCAGATTAGCAGGATTAAAACAGGGGAGGGATGGGCACAAGATCCGGGGAGCAAGCTGAGGTATTAAATGAGTACTTTGCCTCAGTTTTCACCAAGGAAAATGGGGGGGCTGCATCATAAATGGGAGGAGATGGTGAAACTGAGGGGGGGGACTCTTGCTGATCGTCGGGTCTGGGAAGTGGGTGGGCCATCACTGGCAGGAGGGGGGAAGGCAAGGCAGGGGGACGAGGTAGCGGAGGTGGAAATCACAGCAGAGAGAGTGAGGGAAGCACTCCGGTCCCTTAAGATGGAGAAAGCACCGGGGCTGGATAAATTACATCCCATTAGTGCTGAAGGAACTGGCGGATGTCCTGGCAGAACCCCTGGCGGAGCTTTTCAGCATCTCTCTGAGGACAGGGTGGGTGCCCCAGGACTGGAAGGTGGTGCATATAGTGCCTATCCACAAGGGGGGATCAAGGGAGGTGGCAGGGAACTACTGGCCTGTCAGCCTGACATTGGTGGTGGTCGGGGTGATGGAGGGCATTGTCAAGGAGAGGCTAGGAGGGACCTGGAAAAGTCGGGGTGCCTGAACGATAGACAGCATGGATTCGTCCCGGGGAAATCATGTCAGACAAACCTTGTGGAGTTCTATGACTGGGTGATGAGAGCCTTGGACCTGGGTAGACTGGTGGACGTCCGCTATCTTGACTTCAGCAAGGCGTTTGACTCTGTGCCCAACCTCCCCCCCCCTCCCTTCTTAGGAGTCAGGGGAACAGGAGCACATAGGGGGATCAGGTTCCTGGGAGAGTGGTCAGCATGGAGGACACGCCCTCTCCAGTGCATTAGCTCCACCCCTGTGGGTTAGGATTTGACAGTGCCCCCAATTCTCTCCTCTCATTTTCCTGTGCATCTTATTTTTCTTGTCCTTTGGATTACCCTTAAAAAAAAAAAAAAAAATCCTTTATTTTTTTCAAAAAAAAATCTTTCCGTGAGAGGGTGTTAATTCTGTGTCCTGTCCTTCTTCCAGAATAGCCTACTCTGCTTATATGGAGTTTTTGCCAGCTATTCTGTGCCTTGAATTCTGGCAAGAAGCCTTTGGCTACTCCTTGCAGTTCCTGTATAATCTGGAGACTGACCAGGGTCTGGGATATGTTTACTCTTCCCCTCTCTTCCTACCTTCTAAATTCTTTACCCCACCCTACCTCCCTCCTCTATTTCCAGAGATTGGGGCCCCTCCCAATCCCTTTAGTTCCCGACTTCTTCTCTCTTTTCTGTCTTCTGTCGTTATTTCTCCTTTTAGTTTTATATCTTTTCCCTTTTCCTGTCCCTTGGACTTCCTTGTCCCACCCTCCACTCCCTTCCTCTTATCTCTCCGGCGACTCAGAACTGGCAGGCAGGCAGAGTCTACATCGCCTGATGGCCAACCCACGAGCGCCATGCAGTGCGTTGGCCTCTAGGCCGACTCTGATGCGTCTGCCTTCTACCAAAAAAAAAGCTCACTGGTCATGACCTCCGCCATGAACCCAAATGTGATGAATGGGAAGATACAGAAAGATCATAATTACAGGGTAGTCGTAATTTTAATTTCAGGAATCTGCGCTCTTTCTGTGAAGAAGTACTTCCTCACATCTCTTCTGAGTCTGCCCCCCAAGCTTCGTAGCACATCCCCTTGTTCTTGAGTACCTTTTCTTCTGAAAAATACTCCCCTCCTGTGCCTTATTTGCTGTGAGGTATTTGAAGATCTCTATCTTATCTCCCCTCTCCCTCCTCTGTTCCAGTGTGCATATTGAGGTACTTAACCCTCTTCTGGTAGGGCTTCTGATGCAGACCCTGCACCATTTTAGTTGCCCTCCTCTGGACCACCTCCACTCTGTGTCCTTCCAGAGTTGTGGTCTCAAGAACTGGACACAATACTCTAGGTGGGGTCTTACCAGCAATCTATACAGAGGCAACACCACCTCCCTCTTTCTGCTGCTGATATCTCCCGTCTCTATGCACCCCAGCAATCTAGTTGTCCTCCTTACTGCCTGGTCGTACTGTCTGGCCACCTTTAGGTCATCCGATATGATTACCCTCAGGCCCCTTTCCTGCTTAGTAATCAGTACCACTCCACCAATTCTGTGCTCTGCCCCTGGGTTTCTGTGCCCTAAGCGCATTATTTTGCACTTTTGCATTGAAACCCAGCTGCCATACCTTGACCACTCCTCTAGTTTTCTCAGGTCTCTGCTCATCCTTTCCATCTCCGCCCCCAAGTGTCCACTCTATTGCGGATGTTGGTGTCATCTGCAGAGAGCATACCTTCCTTCCAGGTCCTCTGCAGTGTCACTTTTTTTTTTTTTTTGGCTTATTATTTATGCCTCCTCTCTTTCTCCTCACCTGCTCCCTTCCTCTGGGTTCCCAGTGGTGTAACAGAGGAGCTCGCCCACGGATCCCGAGGTGGGATAGAGGGACCCCGACCCTCCAGCCATCGTCCAACTTGTCGGGCAGCTTGTTCGTTCCCCGCCTTAACACCGGGGCCCGTCTCCTGGAACAGACGTGGGGCTATTTTCCACTTTTCTGTGGAGACATGGTTGTGCCATGATGTCAAGGCGTACGCCGAAGTCAGCCATGCTCCTCCTACATTGCTGTGGCATGGAGCTGCCATGCCTTCAGCCTCCACTGGAGGTCGGTCTAGCCATGGGCCTCCCCCAAACTTTCCTGGAGGCAGGCAGTCCTGCAGACCCTTAGCCTCCCTCCCTGGCCAGCCCTACAGCTCCCTGGGCTCATTACACGAACCTGGGTTGCTGGCATCACAAGCAGTAGCACTACCTCTGCTCCGGCGGGCCAGCTTCTGCAATGTCACTTATAAAGACATTAAGGAGGACCGATCCCAGTACTGATCCCTAAGGCACCCCACTGGTCACCCTCCCTTCCTTGGAGTGAACTCCATTTACCACCGGCCTCCGTTGTTAGCCCCTAACCAATTTCAGGCCCAGTTTGCCACCTTTGGACGCACTCGTCAGCTACCCAGCTTGCTTACCAATCTCCTGTGTGGAACGGTGTCAAAACACCTTACTGAAATCTAGGTAGGCCATGTCCACTGCTCCACCCTGATCTAGTTCCTTGGTATCCCAGTCAAAGAAATCTATCGGATTCCTTTGACATGACCTCCCTCTTGTGAAACCATGCTACCTTGGGTCTTGTAACCCACTGGATTCGCACTATTCCATAATCCTTTCCTTCAGCAGTGATTTCATTAACTTTCCCACCACTGATGTCATGCTGATTGGCCTATAATTGCCAGCCTCCTCCCTACTACCACTTCTGTGTAGTGGGACTACATCTACCCTCCTCCGGTCTTCTGCAACTGCTCCTGTTTCCAGTGAGCTGTTAAATAGAATTGTCAGAGGTGCAGCCAGTATTTCCCTGAGCTCTCTCAGTACCCTTAGATGCACCCCATCTGGCCCCATTGCTTTGTCCACCTTCAGATTAGCAAGTCCTTTCAGAACTGTCTCCTCCAAAAAAGGACTAGTGTCCACCTCCCTTCAACCAAAGCTTTTGTTACTTTTTTGTGGCCCTTCCCCTTCCTCTGTGAACACTGAACAAAAGTATTTGTTCAGGATGTCTGCCATTTCCTGGTCCCTGTCTGCACAAACCCCCTGCCCTTTCCTTTTTAACCTTACAATCCCACCCCTGGTGTTCCGCTTTTCACTTGCATATCTAAAAAAATGTCTTGTCCCCTTTCGTTACCTCCTGGGTTATTCTCTCTTCAGTTTGCACCTTTGCACTCCTTACTGCTTTCCCCATTTCCTCCGATGACACCTCCCTATTCTCTTCCCTCCGCGTCACCTTATACCTTCTGAATACTACTACCGTTTTAGCTTTTACCTTTTCAGTCACCTCTTTCGAGAACCATAGCGGTCTTTTTTTTTTTTTTTTTCCTCTTGCTTTTGCTCACTTGTTTGATGCAGAGGTTTTGTTGCCTATACTAACACTTTCAAATTAGCAAGTCGCTGGCATGATGTGGTTGCTGACTGATTAGGATCAGGGCTGTTTTTGGGCCCCACCCAGTTGGTAGTTTCTACTAAGGTGAAAAATCTGGGCATCATCCTTGACGCTGGAGTAACACTTGAGACGCAGGCGTCATCCGGAGAGGTTTTTACCACTTAAGGAATGTCGCCTGAATCAAAGCCTTAATTCTGCCTGGTGACTTGCCCTCACCGGTGCATGCCTTTAAGTCTGGGCTAGACTACTGTAATGGTCTACTTCAGGGTCTGTGGAGGGATTCTCAGTTGCCTGCAGCAGCTAGGTTGCGGACAGGTCTCCTGAGGTCCTTCCATGTAACCCTGGTCCTGCGTGACCTGCACTGACTGCCAGTAAGGTGAAGACTTGCCTTCAAGGTGGGCTTGCTCACTTATAAGGCCCTACACAGTTTGGGCACTGGTTACCTGAGTGACCTCCTGTCTGCCCTGTGCACTCACTCTGCTTCTTCACCAAGGGTCTCCTGGCAGTTCCCAGGGCCCAGCTGAAAACCTTGGAAGGTTGCGCATTTGAGGTGGCCGACCTGGCCCTGTGGAACTTTCTTCCAAGATACTTGAAGTAGACTCCATCAGTGGAGGCTTTCAAGCGGGGACTGAAGGCGCATCTATTTAGAGAAGGTTTCGAAAGCCAGCCATAGGTGATCCGTTATTGATATACTGGTTGTTACAAACGCACTCCACAGGTCAGGCCCTCTGCTCCCACAGTGCCAACCTCAGAGTGCAATAGTGTGAACAGATAACAGACAGGGTAACCCCCCTGTCTGTTTTGGGTCCGAATCACCTGTTAGCCTCAAGTTCTGGGGGGATTCAAACTGTGAACCTTATGGTAGCAAAGCCAATTACAGGCTCAGATATGTACCCTCTTCGGGACTGCAGTACAATCTTCCACCAGGGGCACCAAGCCAGGTCTCCAAAATGAACCCTTAAAACTCTATAAGAGACCTTTGGCATATTCTTACATTCTTTCCCAAGCTTGGTAACACCATCAAGCTGTTGAACAGTTGTCAGACTTAACCACCTATACGTCACATGCAAAAAGAACTGACAGACACCCAGGCAGTCTTTTAAAGAAAATGTTCTTTACTAAAAATTTTAAAACGAGTAAGATAAAATACAGAAAAAATATCAGAGCGTATAATCATTTAAAATAAACAGGAAGTTACAGACAAAACACTCCTACCACAAAAGGCTTAACTTTCTAAGTATTACCTTTCTAAGTGTGTTTTAAAATTAGAGAGCTGTTACCCTCCTCTTTCAGAGCCCAGGAGATACGCACCCATTTCAGACACACTGATACATTTTCAACTCTCATCTCTCTACCCCCTTTTGGATGAGGTCAGCAGGATCCTCCCTTAATGTTAATTCACATAATTTCTACCAGGAGGTACTTTAATAAATGTGAACATCAGCCAAAAAAAAACAAAAAACTTCCTAAATATGACATCCTTTCCTTAAACATTTATCTTTCATGTTGTTGTGGTTCCTGTTCCCAAGGCAGATCAGAGGGTTTATGACCTTTAACACAATGTTGTTACCAGATATGTCTTCCTACAGGAATCCTAAAACTTTACAAGCCCTATATCCTGGCAAAATGACTCGAAGGTTCTAATTAAGACAAAAACAGGAAACCTTTAATCAGGTCTCTCTGGTCTTTTTAATAACTTCCTGGATTCAGCCTGACCCTTTGTGTTAGGCCAATTTCCTCCCACACTGAAATGGTCATACACAGACTTTTTTTTTTTAAATAATACAGATATAATACAATAATAATGAGGGGTTTTCTTGTGACATCTCCCTCCCTCCTTAGACTGAACTTTGGGGGCTGTATTCCTACATGGGATGAGTTCTACAAATTTAGTTTACACCTCAAAACAACGGGACAAACCATCCGCATTCTGATTGGTTGCTCCAGCCCTATGTAAGATTGTTGGGTCATACCCTTGCAAGGCAAGACTCCGTTTTAATAGTCTACCATTTGTCTTAACCATTTGTGCCAGCCAAACCAGAGGGTTGTGGTCAGTTTGTACCTCAGAATGCTACCCGTACAAATAATGGTTCTAATTTCTTTAGGCCCCACACCATGGCGAGACACACTTTTCCACAGTAGAGTATGCCTGTTCCCTGAGAAGTAACTTTTTTTTTACTTAGGTACACGTGGGGTGATCTTTCCCTTGGTTGGATGTTTGGCTCAGTATTGCCTCAGTGCCCACATCTGAGGCATCAGTCTGGACTATAAAGGGTCTGCTATAGTCAGGACTTGTCAACACAGGAGCACTGCATGGTACCTCCTTCAGTCTGGTAAAGACTTTTTCACAGGCTGGTTCCCAGGTAATTTTCTTAGGCATCCTTTTCTTTACCAGGTCAGATAGGGGAGCAGCCAGGGCACTGCAGTTGGGTACAAATTTCCTGTAGTACCTTGCTGTCCCCAGAAAACTCATAACCTGCTTCTGCATTTCTGGTCTGGGCCATGGCTTGATCACCTCTATTTTCACTTGGTTAGGATGGAGCTGCCCCCCGGCCTACAACATGCCTGAGGTATGCCACTTCAGCCATGGTCAGGTGGCACTTCTCAGCTTTGACAGTGAGCCCAGACCTCTGTATCCTGCCCAGCACTTCCCTAAGGTGGGGCAGGTGTTCCTCCCAGCTGGCACTAAAGATGGCAGTGTCATCCAGGTACACCATGGCGTACTCCTCAGCACAATTAAACACTTGGTTCACCAGCCTTTGGAAAGTGGCCCGGGCATTCTTCATTCCAAAAGGCATTACTTTAAATTCAAATAAGCCTATCGGAGTGATGAAGGCCGATCTCTCCCTGGCTCTGGCAGTTAACTCTACCTGCCAATACCCCTTTGTCAGGTCAATAGTTGTAAGGTATGTTGCCCCTCCCAACTTGTCCAGGAGTTCGTCCGCTCTTGGCAATGGGGGGGCGTCTTGACTTTGTGACTGCATCCAGTCCACAATAGTCCACACAAAAATGAGTAGAGCCATCTGGCTTGGGCACAAGGACTACAGGTGAGGCCCAGGGGCTGTGGGATCTATGGATTACCCCTAAATCCGTTTCCTCCACCTCCCTCCTAATGTCCTTTTGTACAACCTCTGATACCCGATAGGCTGTCCGCCGTATGGGTGTCTGTGTCCTTGTCTCCACATCGTGCCTCTCTAAGGGGGTTAGTCCAGGCTTGGCGCTAAACAGCGGGGGCAGAGTTTGCTAAAACCTCCCTTACTTCCTGTATCTTGTCCGGGGCCAGCTGGGGTGACAGCTGAACTGCCTCCATGGAGGAATCCCACTTGCTGTCTTCCAGCAAGTCCAGAAGGGGGTCTCCTTCGTCCGTCCCCTCCCCAAGACTACTCACTGTAAACACCATGTCAGCCCTATTAGCATATGTCTTCATCATGTTGACATGGTACATTCTTTCTGTATGTCTTCTGTCAGGTAACACTATGATATAGTTCACGTCATTTACCTTTCTAACTACTTTGTACGGTCCTGCCCACTCAGCCTGCAGCTTGTCCTTCCGGACCGGGATGAGGATCATGACTTCCTGACCCACCGTGTACAAGCGAGCTCTGGCTCTGCAGTCATACTGCACTTTTTGTTGGGCAGCTGCCAGGTTGCTCTGGGCTGTCCGCATAAGCTCCTTCAGCCTTTCCCTAAACCTAAGGACATAATCCACTATGGGAGTTCCCTGGGTGGCGTGCTTGCCTTCCCAATCCTCCTGGATCAAGTCTAGGGGCCCACATAAGAGCTCGAAGAGGGGGAACCCTGTTGACTCTTGGGGCACCTCCCGGTATGTGAACAACAGGTGGGGAAGGCATTTCTCCCAGTCCTTCCCATGCTGTTCAGCAAATGCTTGGAGCATTGACTTCAGGGTACCGTTAAATCTTTCCACATGCCCATTGGCTTGTGGGTGATAAGGTGTCATGCATCTCTGCATCACCCCACACTTCTCCCACAAACATTTCATCAGGTCCGACATGAAGGAACCCCCTTGATCAGTGATAACCTCCTGCAGAAACTCAACATGGGAGAAAATCCCAAGTAAGGCATCTGCCACTTTGTCTGTACTCAGAGAGGATAGGGTGACTGCCTCTGGGTACCAGGGGGCATAATCCACCACAGTAAGGATAAACCTCTTCCCAGAGGAGCTGGGGGTATTTAAAGGCCCCACAATATCCACTCCCATCCTTTGGAATGGCTCCTCCACTATGGTCAATGGAATTAGGGTGGCTTGGGTTTTCTCACCGGTCTTCCCTATTTTTTGGCACCGGTGGCAAGACCCACAATACTCCTTCACCTGCTGGGTGAAGTTGGGCCAGTCACTGCGTAGTGCGCGTGATTTTCAGATGACCAGACATGGGAATATCGTGTGCAGTCTTGGCCAAATGTTCACGGTACCCCTGGGGAACGACAAGCTGCCTGCCTATCACCCCTCCCTCTGCCTTTAACAGCCTCAGTATACATCAGTCCATTTTCCCAGTAAATCTTATGTTTACCGTCACCTCCCTCTGCTCTGTCAGAGTCTGCCCAAGCCCTCAGCTTCTCTAGACTAGGATCACTTTTCTGAGCAGCTGCAAACTCCTGACACATTCCCACAGCATGGGACAGGTCCCCTTCAGTATCTAAACTAGGGTCCCTAACTGTAGCGTCGGGGTACTCAGGATCACTGCCATCCTTAACCCTCTGACAATGGGTCACCTCTCCTTCCTTGGAGTAATTCTCCATAGCTGTTTGTTTAACTGCTACCGGGGAAATTTCTACCACCCCTTTCATTAGTTTCCATAGCAGGAGACGCAGGCTGGGGAACCAGCCTTCCAGTGGTTTCCACAGTGGCTTCTACGGGGTCCAGGGAGCTTCAGTTTTCCCTTGTCACTTGGCTACAGGTAACTGCACACACTATCCCCTGTTTGAGATTGTTGCCGAGGATTACATTAACTGCTAAAGTTTCTGCTATGGCAATCTGTTGCACAGTTCCCCCTGTCTCACCCCAGTCTATGAGAACACTAGCGAGTGGCAGTGTTTTTCTCCTCCCCAGTGAACCCTTGTACAATTATATTTATTGGGTATAAGCTGACCGGGCTCTACCAGATCCCCTTTTACTGTCAGGGATGCCCCTGTGTCTCTTAACCCTTGTGTCTGTACACCATTCACAGTGACTGGGTGCATGTGTTCTCTCATGTTTTATTTCATTTATTTATTGAAATCTAGGATTACAAATACCTTTGAGCAGGAATTGCTCATTTTCAAAGGTTCCACGTCGAAGGAATGGGGGTGTACATACATACATACATACAAAGGTCAACATCATAATACATGGTTACATAATAAAAAGGAGTAAGAGACTGAGGTTTAGGAAATTCCAGTAATTCCAAATGTGCCAAATGTTAGGTAGCATGACATATCAGCCAAGGGCAATCTTAGAAATGAGCACTGCAGGTGAGAGGGAAGGGGGTATGCAGGCAGGAAGGCCACTGTCAGAGGGTAGAGGGTGAGGGTAAGAGTTCTAAGGGAGGGAGGGGAGGGATAAAAGTTAGAAATGACCAGGGGAGGAAAGGAGAGGGGCAAGGGTAGGCAGGTAGAAGGGGGCAAGGCGAGGAGTGGTAGCTGCCAAGGCTGAAGTGGAGGGCAGTGAGCGGTGGGCCCCTGATTAGGCGAGGCAGTCACAACGACTAGTTGAAATGAGATGAAGTCGGAGTTGTCTCTTAAAAGGGCCAAGAGCAGCAGCAGTAAGAGTTTCTTTGTTGAGAGTATTGTACTACTGTGGTGCTCTGTGGGCAAAGGCCCTCTGGCCCATGATAGTCCGGCATCTGGGGACAAGGAAGGTTAGTTGTTGTGAACTTCTAGTTCGCTGGGTACTGTGGTGGTCAATAAGGAGCTTTTCAGTGCCCGGGGGCATGACCCCGAGGAGGACTTTTTTGGCTAAGAGGCAGGTTTGATACTGTATCCGGCTGATGAGAGGAAGCCATCCTGCCCAAGTGTACAGGTCACAAGTGTGTGTAAGCCAGACAGCCCCAGTTAGCAGCCTGCATGCTTTGTTGAGTGCAGCTGTAATTCTGCGGAGGGCAGAGGCAGAGCCATAAATTGCTAGCCTGTAATCGATGATGGAGGTGACAGAGCTGTTGATAGCCAACCGGAGAGTGTCAGGAGTCATGCAGTGTTTGTGCCTGTAGAGCAGGCCTGTACGGATGTTGGTGGCTTTAAAGTGGCTCATGTTTACCGGCATGCTTTTAGGGACTCTCAAACAACCCACTTCTTTCCTAGCACCACTGTGCATGTGGCTCGTCCTTTTGGGACAGTGTCTGGCAATATGCCGGGTTTCTTTACAGGCCCGACATTCGTTTCTTTTCTCAGAAAAATCATTTATTTGAAACCTGGGGCTGACTGGCTTTGGTGGAGGCAATGAGGGTTTTAGCTGCCCTGAAGGTGCGCTTTTCCCTTTCTGCACTGCCACTCCTGCCCCATTTGCTCTCGGAGCAGGTCTGCTCTTGGTATAGCGGTCCGAGAGTTCAGCAGCCTATTGCACTGATTTGGGATCTCGGTCCTCCAGCCAGGTTTTCAGCTCTGCTGGGCATGCCAAAAAAAAACTGCTCTTAACAATATAGCATTTTCAGTTTATGTACAGAGTTTACTTCAGTTCCTTCCCACCAGTGTTTTAAAAACTGATGTCGTTTCGTGGCTGGCTCCTCGTAGCTCGTGTCAGGGCTTCTCTTGAGCTTACAGAATTTAGCTCTGTATGTTTCTCCAGTTAAATCGAACTTGTTTGTAAGTGCAGCTTTAAGTCAGCTGTAATCATTACTGTCTTCGTTGTCTATTTGACCCACTGCATCCCGAGCTTTCCCAATAAGTAGCGGGGATAGCTGGAAGCTCCAGGACCCTCTAGGAATATTTGCCTGAATACAAACTTTTTCAAAAGAATTTAAAAAGGCATCCATATCCTCCCCCTCTTTAAATTCAGCCATCGATTTTGGAATTTAATTTGTAACCTAGTCCTGTAGTTCCAGTTAAACCCAAGCCACTTACCTGCTCTGGTGCTGATGGTTGGCGTTGTAGCTTCTCCAGTTCCTGTTGCCTCTGGTGCTTGTGCTCTTCACAGTCAGCTTCTCGCTGTTCTCTCTCTCTACCTCTTCTCCTCTGCAGCTCGCTGTTCTCGCTCACTCTTCTCTTCTGCAGCTCGCTGGTCTCGCTTCTTTTCTCTCTGGAACTCCAGCTCCATCCTGCGCAACTCAATCTGTAGCTTGATTGCTTCTGGCTCCAGAATACTGGTGACCACCTTCTGTTGCTGTGGCCCTTGACTTGCACTGGCCCTGCTGTCCTCCTCACTGGATCTGGACACTGCACTGGCCCCTCCACGCCCAAGGTTTGGTCCTTCCCAGTCATGGACTGTGACTCAACGCTCTGGCCATCAGCACATCTATGAGGGTCTGCTTGTTGGCTTTCCCCTTATACTAGACTCCTCTGTCCTGGCACAACTGCCTCACGTTGTCTGCAGTGTACTTGCAGTAGTCGAAAGCCATCTTCTTCCTGAACTACGGCTACTCTAACTTGCACTTTAGAAAAAAATAAAATAAAACCAGTAGGAACTTTGACTGTAAGAAAAATGATATAGTTCTGTTTTAAAAATAAATAAATAAATAAATCGATGCCTTATTTTGCAAGTGAGCTGTACAATATTTAGCTGACACACTGAACTGTTAAAGCTTGTGTTACCAATGACTTTTTATCCCACCACTGCCAACCAGATCTGTCACAAACGCACTCCACAGGCCAGGCCCTGTGCTCCCACAGTGCTAACCTCAGAGTGCAATAGTGTGAACAGGTAACAGACAGGGTAACCCTCCTTGGATCTAAATCACCTGTTGGCCTCAAGTTCTGGGGGGACTCAGACTGTGAACCTTATGGCAGCATACCCAATTACAGGCTCAGATATGTACCCTCTTCGGGACTGCAGTACAATTTTTTGCCAGGGGCACCAAGCCAGGTCTCCAAAATGAACCCTTAAAACTCTATAAGAGACCTTTGGTATAGTCTTACCTTCTTTCCCAAGCTCAGTAACACCATCAAGCTGTTGAACAGTTGTCGGACTTAACCACCTATATGTCACATGCAAAAAGAACTGACAGACACCCAGGCAGTCTTTCAAAGAAAATGTTCTTTACTAAAAATTTAAAAACAAGTAAGATAAAATACAGAACAAATATCAAAGAGCGGTATAATCATTTAAAATAAACAGGAAGTTACAGACAGAACACTCCTACCACAAAAGGCTTAACTTTCTTTCTAACTGCGTTTTAATGTTAGAGAGATGGTTACCCTCTTCTTTCAGAGCCCAAGAGATATGCACCCATTTCAGACACACTGATACATTTTCAACTCTATCTCCCCACCTCCTTTTGGATGAGGTCAGCATGATCCTCCCTTAGTGTTAATTCACATAATTTCTACCAGGAGGTACTTTAATAAATGTGAGCATCAGCGGAAAAAAAACATTTCCTAAATTACATAGTTTCCTTAAACATTTCTCTTTCATCTTGTTGTGGTTCCTGTTCCCAAGGCAGATCACAGGGTTGACTACCTTTAACGCAATGTTGTTACCAGATATGTCTTCCTACAGGAATCCTAAAGCTTTACAAGCCCTATATCCTGGCAAAATGGCTCGAAGGTTCTAATTAAGACAAAAACAGGAAACCTTTACTCAGATCTCTCTGGTCTTTTTAATTACCTCCTGGTTTCAGCCTGACACTTTGATGTTAGGCCAGTTTCCTCCCACACTGAAATGGTCATACACAGACCATGTATTTATAATACCGATATTATACAATAATGTGAGAGGGATTTTCCTGTGACACTGGTATTTTATTTATATTTATTTATTAAAATTACTGACTTGTCGTGGCCTGTTCACTGCTATTGTTGATGATGTGTATTTTATTTTTTTTGCATCTCTTGTCTTGTCTTGTAAAGCGCCCAGAGCCTCTGGGATTGGGCACGTAAGAAATAAACAGTTACTTACTATGTTCCCTTTTCTCTTCGCCCACTGTTCCTCCACCCCACCCAGGTCACCCACCCCTGCTATGTCATCCCGGAGGCATTCACCTGTCATTTTAAAATCTGCCCTTCTGAAGCTCCAGGACCCTCACCCTTGTGTGGTTTGATTCTACAGCCATCCTTGTAGTGAACCACACTGTACGATGATCATTGGTCTCCAAGTGGCCTCCCACCTTGACATCTGCAACACTATCCCTGTTAATGAGGACCAGGTTCAGTATTGCCCCATGATGAGTGTCTTCACTGACTAGTTGCTTTAGGAATGCCCCCTGCAGAGAGTCCAGGATGTCCCCACTTCTAGTGGAAGCTGCTGCTGGGAGGCTCCAATCCACATCTGACAGGTTGAAGTCCCCCATCAGTAGCACCTCCCCCTTTTCTGCCATCTTGCCAGTGGCTTCCACCAGTACCTTATCTAATCCCTCCCTCTGTGCTGGAGGTCTGTAGATTACTCCAGTGCAAATGGTTGCTCCAGTCCCCATCTCTAGGGAGACCCACAGTACCTACCTCCCCCTATATTCCCTGTCTGAATGCACTTACAACATATTGTGGAAACAGTCATGATGAAAAACTGTCCAAAACGCATGCTTTTATGCTTCAAAACAAAATATTTATTAACAGTTGGGACTTAAAGTAGTCCCTGATGGGAATGTTTTAAATGAGTCAATCTTTTTTTCAATAACGTTTTTATTTCATTTATCATTTCATTGTAAGTTCAGTTGTTGATTCAGAGTAGGAGGGAGGAGTTTTGTTTCATCATTGTGGCCAGGGATGCTGCTTTGAGCTTAGTTTGCAGGGGGTGTGTACTGATTCTTCAGTGTACTGCTCATGATGGCCTATGCAAGGACATAGATGGGATTGAGAGGGTGCAGAGAAGGCCAACCAAGATGGTGCATGGTATGCAGGGGAAGTCATATGAGGAGAGGTGGTGGGAATTGGATCTGTACCCATTGGAGATTACAAGGGAGAGGGGGGACATGATAGAAACATTTAAGTACGTGAAGGGGATCAATAAGGTAAGGGAGAGGAGCTTATTTAAGAGGAAGGTGGGGGTTAAAACTAGAGGGCATGGTCTAAGATTGGAGGGAAGAAGATTTAGGGGCAATGTGAGGGGGCGTTACTTCACATAGAAGGTGGTAGATGCCTGGAATAAACTACCAGAGGAAGTGGTGGGGGCAGAAACGGTGGAGGGATCCAAGAGGGCATGGGACAGACATAAGGGTTTGGCAACTATGGGGAAGGGGAGGTCCTGTGACATAGGTAATGAGTAAGGGGGGGGGAGGGGCAGACTCGATGGGCCAGAGGTCCTTTTCTGCCACCAGGTTTCTATGATTCTATGATGTTGATGGCAAAGTGGAAACTAGTACGGGAGTGTAATCAAGGGTTAATAATCAGCATGCCTTGTTTGGTGTGATTGCTCAGATTCTTGTAACTTTTTCTCAACCTGCAAAAATGTAAGTGAGACTACTCTTACAACCATAAGAGTGGTCCCTAGGACATACTAATATATTACTGAGTGAGGCTGAGGGCACACGATACACTCTACAAAATACAATTGCCTCATTGGCAGGGGAAAGGAACACTCCGATTGGTCAAGAATGCTCCCTCGCTCTTAATAGTCACAGTGGTACTGCTCAGTACATTCCACAGTCTAAACTTTTACAAGCTACAGGAAGAAGTCTGACAAAACAGAAAGGGAAACTTACCATTATATTTCTTTCTGTGTATACTTGTAGCTTCTCGCCCAAGTGTGGTCAAGAATTTTAGAGAAATAATGTTTTATGGGTGCCCAAAGGGCCCATGCAGACAAGCCGGGTTCGGGAGCGAACCAGAGTTGTCGTGAGGCAGGCTAGGCTGATGTAGCTGCCACACAGCAGCGTGCCTCAGTCGGGGGGGGGGGGGTGACAGTAAGCTGTGGTGCTGCAGTGACCCCTGCAGGTAGGCCACGGATCCTGCTTCTGCTGCAAGGGACATGCTGTGTGCATATGAGGCTGTCATAGGCTGCACTCAAGTTAGGGGAATATGAGGGACCAAGAAAACTGGGAAGAGAAAAAACCTGTCCATCTAAATGGCAGTCCGGGCTCCAGGATTCCATTGGATCCCGATGCCTGCTGGCACTGGAGCCTAATCCACACAGTGGACTGCCTTGGGGGTGGGACAGCTCCCCCCGCCCCACACCCTGGGCACAGAGCAGAAAATCATGGGGGTAACCAGCAGGTTGCCGACAGAGATCTGGGCCTCAGGCCTGAACAGTGTACATCCCTGGGATCAGGGTATATCCCTGAATAGCGGACACTGCCAGGGAAGAAAAACCTCTATGAAAAAAGGAAATTATATTCTCTTACAAAAATTATTTAAAGTTATTGGTTATTCTCAAAACAAATTCTGAATTTTAAGCCCTTATCATCGAACTATTCCAGATGTATGCTTTCTTCTTATGAGACTGTTAATTGTTGAAGTCTTATTTTTTTTTATTTCCATCCTTAAACCCTTTTATCATTACGAGTACATCCTTCTGAGCATTCTTGACTACTTGGGATGAACAGAAACTGAGGATTATGCCTAGACTTCCTTATTGTACTGGCAGTCGTAACTTTGTATTTGTCTTACTCTGTTTGAATATAATATTACCCCATGCTAAACCTTTCCAGAACACAATTGCAACCCTTTCTTGGATACATAACATGCAGCTCACTCAGCTGCTGCTGGCACCATATGATAACCCTCCCTTGGTATCAGCTGGGACCAAGCATAGCATGGGGAGACCCTCTGTGTCTAGGGCTAAGGTGGTGTGCTCGCTAGATGCTTCCCTGCTCATTAATTACACTCCGCACACATCTGTCCTGACTGTGGGATAAGATCAACTTGGACCTCTGTTCTGATGGAAAATATCGCACTTACCAACATATATATTCTGTTACACACTTGGGAACTGGTAGCACTCCTGGCTTGCACTGTACAGACAGGTTCGATCCTGATCCCAGGCTTAAGTCCGAGCCTTAGGGTCCCTTTGTAAAGGTTATGCCCACCAGTCACATCAGGAGTCACACAACCCCTTATTCTTCTTTTCACACATCAGTGGGGGAGGTTATAAACCTGTGGTCAGAGCCTGTTCTACTCAGCATAACTCTACCAGTTTCTCGAGTAGGCTACGCACTTGAGGTTTACACATTTTTACATTCCCTGACACTGATGTTTGGTCATCAGGACGCGAAGAAGGTATCACAACTGTAGGAACCTTACCTTTGGACTTCTGTTCGCAGATGGCATTCAGGGGTACCCTGGGCCTGAGGACTGCCACTCTGTGCCAAGCCAGTCTCTCACTGGAGCCGTGGGCCACCCCTGTGCTGGATGCCTCACATCAGCTTCTTCACATTCACCAGCAGTTGTGATGGGTACAGCGTGGCAGTGTGCTCTCCAGCCTGCCCTCTGGCAGGAGGTGATAGTTGCCCCAACCTCTCTGCCAGAGGCAGTGACTCTGGTTCACATGCCCGCTTGGACTCTTCTGTGTTCAGTCTAGGCATGTCTTCTACTTTAGCCTGCATTTAAGTCTCTAATCAGGTCTCTTTCCATCAGCTGGCAGCATATCTCGGGCACAGGACCAGAAACGCCCCCAAAAGGTGAACACCCCATCTTTTTGGGGGACCCTCCCTGCAGTGCAGGGCTGCCAGGGATTCCCCTTGAGGGGAAAAACCCTCAGGGTACCCACACACTTCCAATGTATTCCTTAAATACCCCAAAGACTTAACAACGGGCTACACAAAATGCCCTCACGTTCCTTGCCTTGGATGGCCACTGCCATCATGGCCTGTCCCTAGTGGCTGTCAGGCAATTGGGCATTGAGATGAGTTGGCTTTAAGAGCTGGAGCTGTGAGGCACTTGCCACCTAGGCCAGTCTGGTAAGCTGCCAGGAGAAATTGACACTTAAGGGTACTCTAATACCATTCTCCCACTGGCGCTCTAAGCTCCACCCCCTGGACTCTAGTCGGAGGCACTACCAATCAGTAGGGTCCTGGCCTGGCATTTTAGTTACCACTGCTCGCCATCTGCTGGTAGGAGGGGATTGTTGAACAATGTATCAAAACTCACAGAAATGAAAACATGGGTAAGTCTGAATTCATTTTCTGTTTTTTTTTTTTTTTGCATTTAGGGCATTACATTGGGTGACCCCACAGATGCTGTGTGTTCCTGTTAATGAAGATATCCCTGAAGTTTCTGATATGGTTGTAAAGGCAATTACAGGTCTGTTGTTTATAAATTCCTGATTCGTCATTTTTTATATATATATATATATATATATATATATATATATATATATATATATATATATATATATATAAATTATAAAAATGCAGTTCAATATAAATAAGTTCATTGTGACATTTTTTAGGAAGTTGTGAGAGGTGGGTGGAGATTACTAGCTGGATGCTGAACACTGAGGGCATAAAACTCAAGGTGTGCAACTGCCCTTAAATTTTATGTACAGTGTATTGTAAATGCATACTTGTAATACTGGCAGAGAACACCAGGACGAAGGAGCTGCTGTTGTGACTGGGCTTCTCTAGTGGGACTATATTGCTCTCCTTCCTGCTACAACCCCACACATACACACCCACACCCACCCAAAGCCAGTTCTACTTTTATAGGCACAGGATTTGACGGACAACGGGAACTTCCTGTTTGGGAGCAGGAAGTGAGTGATCACAGAGCCACCAAAGACTCACCATCCTAGAAGGACAAGAGTAGCTTTCCGTTCTCCACCCCCCCCCCCCAAACCCAGGAAAGGAGGAAGAGGGGGGGACATGATAGAAACTTTTAAGTACCTCAGTGGAATCAACAAAGTCCAAGAGGGTAGCATCTTTCATAAAAAGAGATGTGCAAGAACAAGGGGACACAATTTGAAGATGGGGGGGCAGTTCAGGGGCAATGTGAGGAAGTATTTTTTCACTGAGAGAGTGGTGGACGCATGGAACAGCCTTCGTGAGGAGGTTGTGGGGTCTAAACCTGGGGGAGAATTCAAGAATGCATGGGACAGACATAGGGCAGTTTTTGTGTGAGGTAGGAAGAAATAGACTGTAGGTTAACTAGGATCTGCAGCTTATCCTGTAGGTAGGGAAATGGGCAGACTAGGTGGGCCAAACGGTTCTTATCTGCCGTCAAAGTCCATGTTTCTGTGGTTCAGTATGTCTGATTCCCATTCTTTTGCTTGGAAAATTAGTGTTATCCATAGAAGTGGGTAAAGATTAGTTGGCAGACCCAGTGGGAATGGGATGGGATGCGTTGTTCTTTTACTGTGGGTTTGATTGAACAAAGGGGCAGGATTGCAGCTGGCATAATAAAGTACTGGTGGCACCAATCTAAAACAATACTGCATCCAGTTGGATAGTACAGCCAAGGGGAAGGGGACTTGGAAGGACAGTAATCTACTGAAACATTGTGTTTAAAAACCATAGTGTTTTTAGACGTTGCATTTACCTCTGCATGGAGTCCCACTGGCACTCTGCTTCAACAAGGGGAGCAGCCATGCCAGGCTTGTCCCCAGATTTCTCTTTCTTTCTTCTTTGGCTGTGGCATCTCCGATCACTGACCACCTCAGTTTCTTTCGTCTCCAGTATGGTTCCTGGTATATAAAAGAGGGCTTAAATTATCCCCCTTCCTAAAGGAAGTGACCCCTCTCTCCCCAGGTAATTACTGCCCCATATCCCTACCTGCCTTGGCTAAACTCCAAGAACACCTGGTTGTGTCCCCAACTCTCCTCCTTCCTTGACGACGTCTCCCTGACCACATTTTGTCTAGGTTTAGGAAATCCCAATCGCCAGTGTTTTCCTATAATAGTTTTTAAGTTTTCCAGTTTGCAACATATTACAGTATACTTTCAAAATCACTAATATGTGAAATAAACAAGACTATGTAAATGCTAATCCATTCTTATTAAATCATGATTATAGCAAAATACAGTTATCTGATGGTAAATAAGATTCAGTTTCTTAACCAGAGAAAGTTTTCTAGCCGATGGCATAACTGTTTTTCCTAAATATTTGTTCATAAGATGAAGCATTAAAACATTTTTACTTGGTATCCAAATCTTTCTTGCCAACTCACACACATTTGCTAGTTCATATCCCAAAAGGGTGACCAGATTCTATGCAAGATGTCTAACTTGTCGGCAAGAGAATAATAAATTCTCTAATTGTTAAACAAGAACACCATCTGTGTAAACCATTCACTAATGGAGGTATCTTTCCAGTGTTGTAGGACGAGTCGTTTAATACTGAGGGATGCCTGCAAGACCCATGTTTTTGGTATTTGTCCAATTCTGATGATTCTGACTCAAAGAATAAAAATTAATGGGGACAATGGGGTGCAATGTCCTGTCTTCCTTACTGAGGCACACTGGTGCCATCTTATAGATTGAGGCTTGCTCATCTCTGCCATCAGATCTCATGATGTTGAAAGTACCATGTGTCTAATATTGTATATACAATTCAAAAATGTCCATGTAGTTCATGCTATTTACAGTTTAAATTTTTATATAATTCCCTAGGTGTTTTTTCATTGCACAGTGCCCCCTCACTATATTGGACCCTGCAGTACTGAAACCTCCGTTGGAGCGAATGGTTAGCGTAGCTCCCAGCTTTAAGACTGTTCAAAATGCAGCTGTTCCAAACTGTCAGTTATAACCTTCACTCTAAGTTGACATCACACATACTCCTACAAAACACAGCATGATGCAGTATACTACTGTATACTCTTGGGAACAACTCTTAAATAACAAAACTTTGTATTCCTCCCTGTTGACTGATCAGCCGTGACCACAGAGACCGAAAGAGAGAAAACACACCACTGCTGCAGCTGTCCCATTTGCTGTCCAGGTCCTGTCTTTCTAACACAAGTTCACTACAGCCGTACCATATATGATGAGAAGGACACTGACATAGTACAGTACTGTACTTACAGGTTCATAGCACATCACAGGGGGGTTATAAATGCTCTGGACCGACTCAGACTTCCATGTTCAGGGGACTGCATGACCCACTGCAGTGAATCTTGCAAAAGTAAATTACCAGTAACCTCTACTACCTCTCTGCTGTACATGTTGTCTCCTTCAGGGAATTGAGTTGGTGATGGGGAAGAAGTCTAGTCTGAGCACCAGTTGGGGATGCAAGTATGCTGTATTAGAGGCAATGCTAAAATAAAAACAAAAAGTAGAAAATTACATTTAATTCCACTAATTTAAATAAAACAAAAAGGGTGCTCAAATAATCGGGACTGGCAAAGAATAAAGTACAGTTACGTAAGAACTTATCGTAACAGTAGATCTTTGAGAGAGGCTCTTGCAGTATGTATTCACATATAGGACTAAGCCGCCAGGCATCAGGACCCCACGGAAAAATTTCTAGCTAGCAGTCTCTGGTGGGAGACTGCCCCCATGTCAGGTGACCGGCGTCATATGATGTCAGTATAAAGGGGCGGTCCCCCACACCCACCTTCCAGTTCTTTCCCGCCAAAGGCCAAAAGAGGTAAGATGAGAGAGAAGAGGATATTTACCCCCATGGAAATGAAGAAAAGAAAACTTAAGGGGACGGAGGGTGGGAAGGCAATACCTACTGCAAGAGCCTCTCTCAAAGATCTACTGTTACGGTAAGCTCTTACATAACTGTATTATCTTACTTCGAGAGGGCTCTTGCAGTAGATATTCACATATAGGACTGAGTCCCAAGCAGTCTGGAAAAAGGAAAAATACTAGGGAGGCGGATTGTCATTCATAGCATAGAACCTCAGGGCTGAACGGGTCTCATGAAAGGAGACCTTGAAGGACAGCCAGCCCCGAAGCCTGATCTGCGTCGAGAGGCAGTGTCCAAACTGTAGTGCTTCGTGAAGGTATGGACAGAAGTCCAAGTTGCGGCTGCGCAGATGTCTGCTGCTGACACATTTTTGAAACAAGCTGCCGAGGCAGCTATTCATCTGGTGGAGTGACCTCTGACTTGACCCGGAAGGGTCTTGTTGTACTTGTCGTAACAGAAAGTAATACAGTGTGTCAACTGTGACACGCAGACAGCTGGTTCTGATTAATCTATGATTTTTTTGTAATATAAAAATGTGTTCTTGAGCGTCTCATGAGACATGCTGAAACAGCCTGTGGAATGACCCCCCCCAAGGTTTTAGCTACAAGGTGTTACCTGGAAGGCCACGAGATAATTACAGGCTAGAAGAAGCCTAAATTAAGCATCTCCTGCTTAACTAGCTTAATTGTAACTTGCCAGCTGACAAGATAGAAAATATCCATTTTATGACGTTTAGAGGAGGAAAACCAGGTTGTCACACTGGTGCAAAGTCATAAATGTTCCTCTGATGTCTGTTAAAGCAGGATGTTGCTCATGGATGAAAGAAGGACTTAGAAATTAACCTTATTTAACTTACCTTCTGAGTGATAACATCCTGATTGTATAATTTTTAATAAACAGAGGAGGAGCTGGGTGACATCATGGAGAAGGCAGGCTCAGGACAGTGTTTTAATTATGCTGTGAGTGACCTGTAAACTCACACGTTTGGACTCTCTTGACAACATCATCTGTCTATCGGCACTATTAGAAGAGATACATTAGATACACAAGTCTAATTGTCTAGTGGTAGGGATTTTGCACTTTTTTTTTTAACCCTTGTTCTTTTAAATGATTGTATGTTTTTGTGATATATGGTTCTGTATTTAAAAGGAGACAGAACCATATTACTGGGCGTACAGTCAAGTTCCTACCCGTTTAATATTTTTTTTTTTTTTGAAGTGCTAGTCAGAGTAGCCGTAGTTAGGGAAGAAGATGGCTTCCAACTACAGCAGGCACACTGTAGACTACTTAAAGCAGTTGTGTGGGGACAGAGGAGTTCCGTTCGAGGTGAAAGCCACCAAGCAGAACCTCGTTGATGCCCTGATGGTAGCAGATACCCAGAGCATTGAGTCACCCACAGTGACTGTAAGGGACCGAACCTTGAATGTGGAAGGGCTAGTGGCCAGTGCAGTGTCCAGATCCGATGAGGAGGGCAACAGGGCCACTGGCAGCGAAGGGCCACAGCAGCAGGGGAAGGTCACCAGTATCCTGGATCCAGAAGTACTCAGGCTGCAAATTGAGTTGCACAGAATGGAGCTGGAGTTCCAGAGGGAGAAGGACTGTGAACAGCGGGAGGCAGACCGTGAGGCAGAGCGAGAACAGAGATGCTGACCGTGAGGAGCATGAGAGCCAGAGGCAACACGAACTGGAGAAGCAACGACTCCAGCCAGCGGCACCAGAGCAGGTAAGTGGCTTGGGTTTAACTGGGACTACAAGACTGGGTTACAGATTGATAGCCAAATTTAAAGAGGGGAGGATATGGATGTCTTTTTAAATTCTTTTGAAAAAGTTTGTATTCAGGCTAAAATTCCTAGGGAGTCCTGGAGCTTCTAGCTATCCCTGATACTTACCAGGAAAGCTTGGGATGCATTGGGTCAAATGGATAATGAGGACAGTAATGATTACAGCAAACTTAAAGCTGCACTGTTAAAGAAATGTGAATTAACTGCTGAATCATACAGAGCTAAATTCCATAAGTTCAGGAGATCCCTGACATGAGCTACGAGGAGCTTGCCACGAAATAACGTCAGTTTTTAAAACGGTGGGAAGGAATTGAAGCAAACTCTGTAGATAAAATTCAAAATGTGGTTTTGTTAGAGCAGTTTTTCTGGGCATGCCCAGCAGAGCTGAAAACCTGGCTGAAGGACCGAGATCCCAAAACAGTGCAGGAGGCTGCTGAACTCTCGGATCGCTATGCCAAGAGCAGACCTGCTCTGAGAGCGACTGGGGTGGGCGTGGCAGTGCAGAAAGGGAAAAGTGCACCTTCAGGGCAGCTAAAACCCTCACTGCTTTCATCAAAACCAGTTAGCCCCAGGTTTCAGAGAAAAGATTTCTCTGAGAAAAGAAATGAATGTTGATTGTGTAAAGAAACTGCATATTGCCAGACAGTGTCCCAAAAAGGCGAGCAATATCCAACGGGGACTAGGAAGGAAGTGGTTTGTGTTTGTGTCCCTGGAAGCATGCCTGTGAACATGAGGGAACACATGCACCCAGTCATGGTGAATGGTGTACAGACGCAAGGGTTAAGGGACACAGAGGCATCCCTGACATTGGTAAAAGGGGATCTAGTAGAGCCGGGTCAGCTTATACCCAATAAATATGTCACTGTACAGGACTTCACTGGTGAAGAGAAAACATTGCCCCTTGCCATACACAGTGTCAGTGGCTCAGTAGGTAGCACACTCGTCTCTGAGGCCGTGAGATCACAGGGCTGTGGGTTCAGTTCCCACATCTGGCACTTGGGTTAATATCCCAGTACTGACACTAGTGCAGCATGAGAGAGGTGCTGCACTTCTGAGGTGCCATGTTTCGGATGAGACGTTAAACCGAGTTCCCATCTGCCTGGATTGGTGGTAGTTCAGGTGGATGTTAAAGATCCCATGGCACTTATCGAAAAGAGTAGGGGAATTTCCCCAGTGTCCTGGCCAAATTTCCCTCATTCACTAGAAATACCACCAACAGTTTCATCTGGTTCAAAGTCAATTGGCACTCATCTGTATCCCCCTCCCCCGGGTTGTGCCTGAAAATAGGCAGGATTTGTTTAATGCACTTACCCGGTCAACAAAAGCGAAATAAAAAAGAAATAGTGTTCTCCTAGACTGGGGTGAAACGGGGGGAACTGTGTAACAAGAGGCTGTAGCCCAAACCTTAGCAGTGGATGTGATCCTGGGCAACAATCTCAAACAGGAGATGGTGTGTGCAGTTACCCGTAGCCACGCGGCAAGGGGAAATTGTAGTTCCCTGAACCCCACAGAAGCCATTGTGGAAACCACTGAGAGGCTGGTTCCCCAGTCTGTGTCTCCAGATGGGGAGATGCATGAAAAGGGGGTAGAAATGTCCCCAGTAGCAGTTAACCACACAGCTACGGAAGGTTACTCTGAAGAGAGAGGGGTGACTCATTGTCAGAGGGTTGAGATTGACAGTGATTCTGAGTTCCTGACGCTAGTGCTAGGGACCCTAGTTCAGCGACTGAAGGGGATCTGTCCCATGCTTTGTTGGGTTTCCGCCGGAGGTTATCGCCGATCGAGGGGGTTCCTTCATGTTGGACCTGATGAAATGTTTATGGGAGAAGTGTGGGGTGGTGCAGAGATGCCCGACACCGTATCACCCGCAAGCCAGTGGGCTTGTGGAAAGATTCAGTGGTACCCTGAAGTCAATGCTCCGGGCGTTTGCTGAACAGCATGGGAGGGACTGGGAGAAATACCTTCCCCACCTGTTTTTTGCATCCAGGGAGGTGCCCCAAGAGTCAACAGGATTTTCTCCCTTCGAACTCTTATATGGACGCCAGGTACATGGGCCCCTAGACTTGATCCGGGAGGACTGGGAAGGTAAGCACGCCACCCAGGGAACTCCCATAGTGAATTACGTCTTTAAGTCTAGGGAAAGGCTGAAGGAGCTGATGGGGCAGCCCCGAGCAACCTGGCAGCTGCCCAACAGAAAGTGTGATATGACCGCAGAGCCAGAGCTCGCTCGTACATGGTGGGTCAGGAAGTCATGGTCCTTATACCGGTCCGGAAAGACAAGCTACAGGCTGAGTGGGCAGGACCGTACAAAGTGGCTAGGAAGGTAAATGACGTGAACTATATTATAGAGTTACCTGACCGAAGACAGACAGAAAGGATGTACCATGTCAGCATGATGAAGACATGTGCAGATAGGGCTGACATGGTGTTTGCAGTGTGTAGTCCTGGGAAGGCGACAGATGGAGATGACCCCCTTCTAGACTTGCTGGAAGAAAGTAAGTGGGAGTCCTCTGTGGAGGCAGTTAAATTGTCTCCCCAGCTGACCCCGGACAAGATCCAGGAAGTAAGAAAGGTTTTAGCAGACTTTGCCACATTGTTTAGCGCCAAGCATGGACTTAACCCTCTTAGTGACTCACGATGTGGAGACAGGGACACAGACGCCCATACAGCAGACAGCATATCGGGTGTCAAGAGGCCATCCAAAAGGACATTGGGAGGGATGTGGAGGAGATGCTAGATTTAGGGGTAATCCAGAGATCCCGCAGCCCCTGGGCCTCCCCCGTAGTCCTTGTGCCTAAGCCAGATGGCTCTACTCATTTCTGTGTGGACTGTCATGGACTGAATGCAGTCACGAAGTCAGACGCCCACCCGATGCCCCAGACAGACGAACTGGACAAGTTGGGAGGCGCGACCTACCTTACGACTGTTGACCTGTCAAAGGGGTATTGGCAGATAGTTGACGGACAGAGCTAGGCCTTCATCATTCCGATAGGCTTATTTGAATTCAAAGTAATGCCTTTTGGAATGAAGAATGCCCCGGCCACTTTCCAAAAGTTGGTGAACTAGGTGTTAAATGGTGCTGAGGAGTACGCCTTAGCGTTCCTGGCTGACATTGCCATCTTTAGCACCAGCTGGGAGGAACACCCATTCCACCTTAGGGAAGTGCTGGGCAGGATACAGAGGGCCGGGCTCACGGTCAAAACCGGGAAGTACGAGATGGCCATGGGAGAAGTGGCATACCTCGGGCATGTGGTAGGCCGGGGACAGTTCCGTCCTAACCAAATAAAAATAGAGGTAATCCAGGCATGGCCCACACCAGAAGCGCGGAAGCAGGTCAGGGGTTTTCTTGGGACAGCAGGGTACTATAGAAAATGTGTACCCAATTACAGTACTCTGGCTGCTCCCCTGTCTGACCTGGTAAAGAAAAGGATGCCAAAGAAAATTACCTGGGGGCCGACCTGTGAAGAAGCCTTTACCAGATTGAAGGAGGCACTGTGCAGTGCTCCTGTTTTGACAAGTCCTGACTATAGCACACCCTTTATAGTTCAGACTGACGCCTCGGATGTGGGTTTTGGTGCATTACTGAGTCAGACATCCAGCCAAGGGAAAGATCACCCTGTATCATATCTGAGTAAAAAGTTACTTCCCAGGGAGCAGGCATACTTCACTGTGGAAAGAGTGTCTTGCCATAGTGTGGGCCCTAAAGAAGTTACAACCATACTTGTATGGGCAGCATTTTGTGGTACAGACTGACCACAGCCCCCTGGTTTGGCTGACGCAGATGGGGAAAAAACAATGGTAGATTGCTAAGATGGAGTCTTGCTTCACAAGGATATGACATGACAATTCTACATAGGGCTGGAGCGAAAAATCAGAACTCTGATGGTTTGTCTCGTGTCTATGAGGAGTGAACTGATTTGGGAAGCTCATCCCATACAGGGGTTAGAGCCCCCAAATACAGTCTAGGTGGGGAGGAATTGTGACACTCAGACACCTAAAGTCCTGTCTTCAAAGGGAATATGGTAGGCTGAAATAGTGGCCAAGCGTCCCAGTATCCTCGGTGATGACCAGGGAAGGAGGGTTATGATCCCCGGGGGTCAGTAGAGAGGACGCGGGGACTTCAGAGGGCAGCGTCGTGAAATGTTGCGGAGAGCCTAGGGGGTCAGACTGTTCGATGGGGTCTGGCACAGGCTTTTTGGGCGGGCGTCGGTGGAGCCGCGTCAGACTTATCGGCCCAGTCTGGGCGGATGTCAGAGGAGCCGTGTCTGACTTTTGAACTCCTGCCTGAGGAAGGCTGTGAAGGAGATGCGTCTTGTCAGGAGTTCTTTTTTGCTGGCTCTCCCAGAAGGGAGTAGCGACTTAGCAGCCTTGTCCGGGCAAGCGTCAGTGGGACAGACGTCCGACTTACCGGACCCTCTCTGACCAGAGGGCCGCGTGGAGAAGTGGTCTTCATAGGAGCAGAGGCCTCCTTTTCCTGCGGAGGCTCCTGAAGGGCCCAAGCACGAGCCAGATGGGAGGGGTGACGCCTTCTTGATAACCACCAAGACGACCGTCGTGGAGCGATCTCCCTGAGGGGATGTTACCTTGAGCGTCACCACTCCAGCTGGAGTCGCGGCTGCTGTGGAAGCCGGTTCTCGCTCCCAGTGCTTCTCCTTGTCCTGCTTTTTCATATGACCTTTGAGGAAAGTAGACGCCTGCCTAAGTTTGTCTAACTTTTTCCATGGAGTCCATTTTCTTCTTTAGGAGATGGGCTTCCAGGGACTGCTGCCTTCTCTTGCAGGTAGTGGAGTTGAACTTCTGGCAGTGCTGGCACTTCTCCACGGGGTGGTCTGGGCCCAGACAGAAGAGACACAAGGAGTGGCCGTCTTCGTGTGGAAGTTGGGAACCACACGAGTTGCACTTGTTTTTGTGATTCGGAGGGCGTCGGGGATGACATACACAACGAATTGTTTGAAAAATTGAAAATTGGAGAAAAAGGGTCGAAAAGTTTGAAAACTTAGAGAATCACGAATGGCTGACGCAGCACTGCTCCTCACCACGAGGAACTTTATGCTTCGACAGCAGAAAAGATCTGAAGGTGGGCGGGGACCGCTTCTTTATACCGTGTCAGATGACACCGTCACCTGATGGGGGTGGTCCGCCGCCAGAGACTGCTAGCTAGACATTTTTCCATGGGGTCCTGACACTTGGCGGCTTAGTCCTATGTGTGTGCACCTACTGCAAGAGCCCTCTTGAAGTAAGATCAACACTTATTGCCTGCTTATTTTTCAGCGCTTGGCGATCAGCCTTGCCCTTTTTTTTTTTTTTTTTTTTAGCGTCCTGCGATGTAACAAACTGGGAGTTACGAACACACATTATAGCCCCAGTTCTGTTTGTTATAGTGAGGGAGCACCATACTTCCTTTTTTTACTTTCACTGTGAAGTGTTTTGTGATGCAGTTTGTATGAAAGAAGTTACACAAAAATAAATTATATTGAAGTATCCTTTTGCTGCACTGAACTCCTCCTTAGTTCCCCAATGTCCTTCTTGTAGCATAGCGCTCTGAGTCAACCTTATTTATTTATTTGCTTTTGGTAACCGGGTAAGTGCACTAGATATAGCAATGCCTATTTTCAGGCGTGACCCGGGAGGGTACAGATAAACAGTTTGAAGCAGTACAACAATTGGTAATACAGAGGGTACAAGTACAGATACAATTACCAGTGAGATAGAAATGCAGTTGGGGCAAAAGCAAGAGAGATGCAAGTGCGAGGATACAAAATATGAGAGATATTACAAACATTTTACAAAATACAGTAAAAGTGAATTTAAACATTGCCTTAAGTAGGAACACAACAGGGTCGAACTGTGAGCAACCACAGGCTAAAGGTCCTAAGACGCACAAGAGTGCTAGTTTAGAGAAAAGATCCATGATTGAGACCTGGGTATATGTGCTGTACTGTCAGCCAGAGGGGCATGGATATAGAGGAGGGAGAAGTAGGAAATTAGAGAGGAGTGGAGGTGGGAGAGGGTGTGAGCCTCCCAAAGTACTTATGCAGTGGGCACTGTTCTTGTGTGGCGCTGTGTGAGGAAGGGTGCTTACTTGTAACAGTGTTTCTTCAGTTCGTATTCATCAATAGCCCTGCCATCCTTCCAGACTAGTGCTTCTGGGTGACCGTGGATAGTTTTTGTTCTGCAAGAAATAGCTGATGGTTGGGGCTGTGGATGATTACCACTAGAAGAAACATTGATTTTACTTTGAGTGGGAGCTCTTGCAGCAGACTGTCACAATAAGGACTATGCCGCAGGCACTAGGACCCACCGGAAAACTTCTCAGCCAGCAGTACCCAGCGGGGATCGCCCCCGATGTTGGCTCTGCCCCGTCAGCCCTGGTATAAAAGGGGGCGGATCCAGCTCCACCCAAGTTCTTTTCCCGCCGCGTCCCGCACACGTGAAGAGTTCATCGGTCTTGACTAGTCAGTACCAGCTAAAAAAAACTTTGGGTTTTTCAGCCTTTTTCAACAAATTCTTCAACTTTTTCGACGTTTTTTAGTCACCTACATATGTTTTTACCATCCTTTGTCTCCTCGCCGGGACCCCACTTCAACAAGTGCAGTTGCGGCCGCCAGATACCATCCAAGGATGGCCACAAGAAGTGCGTCTTTTGCCTTGGGCCTGAGCACAACACCGCGGCCTGTTCGTCCTGCCTGAAATTTACCAACCGAACCCGGATCCACCGTCTGAAGACCCTGAAGGCGAACCTTCTTGAGAAAAAGATGGATCTGCTCACTTCAGGGGAGAAGGTGAAACAAAAGGATAAAACCAAGCGGTCTCGTGAAAAAGACCGTAGTTGGTCCCGGCACTGGTCCAAGTCCCAGTCTCGCTCCCGCTCGTGGCCCTGTTCAAAGAAAGCCAGTGGTTTGACGGACTCAGGTGAGTGTCCAAAATCCAAAGATCAGACTACGTCTGGGCCTTCGGGGGAGAGGCCAGCGAAGCCTAAGGTGACTCTACTAAGGATCACCGTTAAGTCCTTGGAGGCGCAAGCTTTGGCCCTGCCTCTCCAAGGCCCTCAAGGCCACTTATTAAGAGCGTGTTCTCTGAGGCACCCCTTCGCAATACCTGGCTATCCCCTTACCGACGCCGGGGTGATGGGGCAACGGATCTAGGTGCAGCTGGCGGAGGGACTACGTCTCCATCCCCCAAGTCAAGGCTCTGATGTGTAGAGCTGTACTTAATTTTCCACAGGGAAAGGGTTTCCCTGAGGACGAACCCCAAGTTTCTTCCAAAAGTGGTCTCCGAGTTGACACTCAACCAGTCAGTTGACCTTCCAGTTTATTTCCCTTCACCATCTAACGGGGGGAAGCTCTCCTTCACACTTTGGACGTCCACAGGATGCTAAGGTTTTACCTTAAGCGAACAGCTTCTCACCATCAATCAGAGCAACTGTTTGTGGCATTCGCACCACAACACTTGGGTAAACCGGTGTCAAGCAGACCATTTCTAAATGGATTGTCTACTGTGTTTCTTTCTGCTATGAGAAGCACAACAAGCCCCTTCCGGGCCCGGTTAGGGGTCACTCCTCCACGGGAGTGTCTGCTTCCTTCTCCTCGCTGCGGAACATCTCGATTAGGGACATATGCGTGGCCGCTACCTGGAATTCAGTGCATACTTCCGTAAAGCACTACAGCTTGGACATTGTCTCCAGATGCCATGCCGACTTCGGCCTGGCAGTCCTTCAGGGACTCCTGTCTTGAGCTTCTGTGTTCAGCTTCCTCTCTTCCACCTCCCAGGGTTGATTACCTCCTTGGCGAGGGACTGCTTGGGATTCAGTCCTTATTCTGATAACCTGCTGCAAGAGCTCACACTCGAAGTAAGATAGTACAGTTGCGTAAGAACTTACTGTAACAGTAGATCTTCGAGAGGAGCTCTTGTAGCAAGTGTTACTTTCCCACCCTCCATCCCCCTTTTGAGGTGTGCAGAGCATTATCTTCGCGCTTCGCCTCGTTCTCCTGTCAGGGCAGGTTCGTGGGACTTGGCGGGGAAACGGGGGTGGAGCTGGGTCCGCCCCCTTTTATACTAGGGCTGACTAGGCAAAGCTGATGTTGGGGGCAGTCCCTGTTAGGTATTGCTGGCTAAGAAGTTTGCCGTCGGGTGTCACAGAGTGCCCTGTGAAGGGTTGAGAGACCCTGAAAGTCTGTATGTATGTCCCTTATTTAGGATGTTTAGGAAGGAGCAAGAGATTTAGCTGGTTTACAAATGCAAGTTACTTGTGGTTGGTTTTTTTATTTGTTTGCTTTCCCAGTGTATACTCGGATTGTCTTTGTCCTTCTGGCTGTTGCCAAAAGGGGTGCTGCACTAATTTTCAGTTGTTCTGGTTAGTGAGCAATAATTATTAGTGTCAGTAGATAATAGTCTGGAAGGGGAATAAATAAAATGTTGTGAGGTTATAAATGGAACATACTCTGATAGGCTGAAATATCAGCCGTGGGAAACTAAGTTTGCTTAGGTATTGAGGGTTGTACAATAATGAATAGAATCTCCCCTGTCCTGTTCTCTTTGGATGGGTTCCTGAAGCTTACATTATGCTCCTTTTTCTAAACAGTATATGTTCTTTTATTAGGAGAGTGTTCAGAGCTGTTTTCAGCTTCACAGACCCCCCCCTTTTTTTAAAGTGAGAAAGGAAAGGTTAGCGCTTAGAAACGAAATTAGCGCTTTGATTATAATATTCTGAACATAGTTTATAAGTAGTAGATAAGCGTTCGATGAAGAAGCAGAAATAGAGTGCTGTGAAGCTTTAAAAGAAAATCGTTTTGTCGGATGGAAATAACAGCCGATGGGAAAAAGGCTTGTGTAGGTAATGCATGTGATATACCAATAAGCAGGTCTTTTCCCGTTTCTTTCTTTTATATAAGGGAGTTTGGAGCTTGAGTTAGGCTCCTGTTAGGAATAAAAGGTCGTGAGTTGGTTTCCGTTTTTGAAATCCCCCCCCTTCAGGAAGCCAATGTAACATTTACTTTGAGGGTTCTCTTGCGAGGAAAAATCTTTGCAAAGTGCTGTGTAGGCAACTAGTTTATTTTGCTGCATTTCTGAGGATTTGTTTGGGCTTTATCTATTTGTAAAATACTACAGAATCTTTCGGTACACGTTCTAGTTCCCCTGTTCTGTCTTTTTGCAAATAGCTGTTAGGTAGAGTGGTTTTCTGAGTAAATTTCCTCTGAGCGACTGTGAGTAAGCGAGCGGCTGATTTTCTGCTCGAAGGTGCGCACAGTCGTGAAGAATTAGCCCTTTAGTGCCATCCCTATACAACGGTCTTCTTTTTAAAAATTAAAGAGAATAGTTTTACATACCTCCGGAGGCGAATTCCTTTGGGCTGGAGGTGATTTGGGTCTGTTGTGAAACGAGGGCATTTAAGGCATTGTGGAGGTCTGGATTCTTTTCGTTTTCGGCTGTAGCTTGTGCTTAAGAGCCGGCCGGCCGTTGTTTTCATTCATTTATACTAAAGGAAAAAGGGGTGTTGCTTCTTGGGATTAGAAAATGCATTAAAAATCTATTAGAGAGAGTGTAATTCACTACTGTATATGGAATTAGATTGTTATAATATAATATGATGTTTAGACATGTTCTATAAATATAAACTGATGTAAATAAAGAAATATTTAAAATAAAGTATAGGGGAGGGACTTATGCAGTCACCTGATCCTCTGTTATATAAAAGTCGAACATTGAGTTCAGGGATTCAGATCGGTTTTGGGTCTGGAGGTGAACTCCAGGGAGCTTTGGTAAAGTGCTCTAAGGAGTGACGGTGTTTATTTTCTGTGCTATAATTGAGAACATGCTATGGAAGTGATTCATTGTATTGAATTTGTCTTGCTACAAACAAACATTTTGAAGAACTTAAAATAAATGTGGAACTTTAAAAAGAGCTGCTACATGTGTCATGCTACCTGATTTGCCCATGTACACCTGCGCCCTATCACAGTGGGTCCTAGTGCCTGCGGCATAGTCCTAACTGTGATAGCCTGCTGCAAGAGCTCCTCTCAAAGATCTATTGTTACGGCACGTTCTTACGTAACTGTACCTTACAAATACATATTTTTTTCGTATAGCACATATACCAAACCTGCATATGCAGGTTGTAGTATAAATGTTTTTTTGAAGGGATTTGTATACCATATACAGTAATCTCATGCATCCACTTTCTGAAGCCTTATTTATTTATTTGTTTGTTTGTTTGTTTGTTTGTTTGTTTTGGGGGGGGCACAGGGATCTCTTCTGGGCCGGTCCTCTTCAATATGTTCATCAGAGACTTTGGAGACAGTGTCCACAGCAGGCTGTCTCTTCGCAGATGGCACTAAGAACTGTAGGAGGGTGGATAGCGATGAGGGAATCTGGGAAATGCAGAGTGACTTATAAAAGCTAGAGGCGGTGGTCTAAGATTTGGCAGTTGTAATTCAACACTAAAAAGTGCAGAGTAATGCAACCTGAGGAATAAGAACCCCAGGATAGCGTACGGGATGGGTGGGGTGAGACTTGGCACTATGGCTGAGGAACGTGAGCTGAGAGTTATCAAGTGACGCCCTCAAGCAGTCGAGTCAGTGCAACAAAACCTGTGGTAAGGGAAGCAGGATGCTGGGGTGTATAAGGAGAGGTATTTATAGCAGGAGGAAAGAGGTAATACTATCCCTTTATAGATTTCTAGTGAGGCTGCACCTGAAGTAGTGCATGCAGTTCTGGAGCCTGCACCTCAGGAAGGATAGTGACCAGCTGGAGACGGTGCAGTGTGACAGAAATTATCCAGGACCAACAGGGCAGGTCTTACAAGGAGCACCTCAAGTGACTAAACATGTACTCGCTGGAGACTAGGAAGAAGTGGGGAGTTATGATTAGACCTTCAGGCTCCTAAAAGGAACAAACCGGGTGAATTGGGAGGAACTTCTTAACTTGAATGCTAGTTCAAGGTCATGGGGGGCTATGAATGGAAACTGACAGGAGGGAGGTTCGAGAGGGACATGAAGTATTATTACACAGAAAGGGTGGAGGAGCTGTGGAACAGTACCAGCGCAGTGGTGGACATTAAAACAGTTGCAGGTTTTAAGCACTGTTGGGGCAGGGTGAAAAGTATAGAGGTCACTTGGTGGGGGGGGGGGGGACAGAATTGGAAAGGAGAAAGGGGTAGTGCTAGGACCCTTGATGGATAGTAGGTCCCAGGGTTAAAGGGAACTCAGGCAGACTGGATGGACCTTTGCTCTTTTTCTGCCATCGTTACTTATGTTTTTATGTTTATTTTATGCACGCTTCATGAAACGAAACCTAGAGAGAAGTTCTGCACTACTGCGTGTACTTTCATAAATGTGATGTTTCAGCTATTACTATTTACTAGAAAATACTTTTTTAATGTTCAGTATCCCTTGCCAAGGTTTACAACACATACTTTGTAGTCTGTCTAAAAAGGTATGTTTAAAAGCATTTGTCTCTTCCCAGTTAATCTCATAGTGCCTTTATGACATCATAGTTGGAACCAGTGATTTTCCTTTTTCAATAATGGCCAGTTCTATTTGCCAAAATCTTAAGTTCCTTTTTTTTGGTGTGGGAGGGTCCCAGAACAGCATGTTTTTTACAAAAAGTTGTTGCAAAATGGAGGGGTTTGCCCAAACAGCTCATGTATCATGTTTTGTGATCTTATCTGTGTCAGTCTTCGCCATTCATCACATTTGGGTTCTGGCTGGAGGTCACGATCCCACGGGAGCTTTTTTTTTGGGGGGGGGATGGGCAGAGTAGATGCACCGACACCGTCCTCTAGGCCGACGCACTGCGTGGCGCTCACGGGTTGGCTGTTGGGTGTCGCTGACCCCACCCTCCTGCCAGTTCTTCGTCTCCCGCCGTAGAGGTCGCATCTCGTGTGGAGCTGCTGTTAACAACGGCCTTCTTGTGTTTTCGCCGAAAAAGTTTTACCTGCCGGTTCTGTTTCACCTACTCGACGCTGCTGTGGTAAGACTGTTCCTTTACTATATTTCAGCAACGTCGAGTCTGTTTTTGAATTGTTTTTCCGTTGATCATGTCTCGGTCGGACGGCAAAAAATCACTGAAAACAGGGCGGCCCCGTATGCGTCTGTACCCGTGCGGCTGCAAGTACTCCGTTACCGACCAGCATGATCGTTGTTTTGCATGTCTTGGCCTGCTTCACGACATGGATTTGTGCGATGCCTGCTTCTCCATGGACCGTCGTGTCATCGATCAACGTGCATGGAAAGTTGGATGAGCTCTGCCGACTTTCGGGGGACAGGCGCACACTCATCGGACCAAGTCGCGGTCTCTCAGCCTTTCCTCCTGTTCCCCTCCCGGTTCCCTACAGACCGTGGAGAGGGGGGCTTCTGCTTCTAGTAGCCTCGCCGTCGCAGAAGCCCCTTCCGTGGTGCAGGAGGCCCAGTTCATTCCCCCTGGGGAACAGGCAGGAGGCACTGCTCTGGCAGTCGTTCCCTTGGGGGCGAAGGCTCCCCTGGTGTCGTTTCCTTGGGCTGGAAAGCCTGGGTTGGCACCCTCCTCGACGCCGTCCCCTGGTGCCGCTCTTGGGCCTTGGCGCTGTGGTGCCGGGCGGGTCAGCACCAGTCCGCTTCTTTGGCGCATTCTACTGTCGATGCTGCCTGCCGCCAGTGGTGCTGACGGTGCCGTGGGAGGTTCTATAGTGCAGTCTTCTACAGTTTCTCACAGTGCTGAGGCTAGGGACGGTGCCGTGTCTAGCTCTGGTGCCGCTTTCAGCACCCAGCAAGGACACAGCACCATGGGAGGTGTCCCCCTCGAGCTGTCAGTGTCGTTATCGGCGCCGTCCCTGACTCCAGTACCGCTCGTGGCTCCATGGGACAGGACGGCGTCGTGGCAGACATCGACTCTGGCTCTGCTGAAGCTCTCGGCACAGTCTCTTCTTTGGGCACTGTTCGCAGTGCCATGGAGAATGGGGGAGTTCTGTGCCGGCCCTGGTGTGGACACCCGGACTGGCGCCTCCTTCGGTCCAGACAGGAGCTGGCGTCCGTGTATGGTCTGGCATCGGACTTCGATCTCTACCTCTTCGGAGACGGACTGGGAGTCTGGTTCGGACCAGCTGTCCGACTCTTTGGATTTGGTGGCCCGTGTGGACACCCTGATAGTTTCCTCGGCTGACCAGAGCCAGCCTCCCTCTGAGGAGTGGGCGGTAGCCGCCGAGTCTAGGGTCAGGGGTGCTGACCTGCAGGCAGTAGTGCAGGCCACTATTGCCCTGCAGCCTGGGCTCGGAGGGTTTTCTGCCCCCTCATTTGGGTTACCCCCTCAGGTGGTGTGCCTGGATCGCCCAACTTTAGGGCCAACCGGAGCACCCACAGGAGAGGAGGGTACTACTCCCTGGGTGGTCCCCTCAGGGACTGACCAGCGTTGTCAGCTGTCTAGGATGGTGTTTGCCACGAGGAGTGCTCTTTTGTATTCCGAGGGGTCAGGGTTCGATGCAGCGACCCTTTTCCGGGACCCACCTGGGTTCGGGAAGGAGTCGCAGCGCGGACCCCCGTCCTTCCTTCTCAGTCTCCTCGAGAGGGTCCTGGTCTTTGAAGGGAAGGGACCATCCTTTTGGATTTTCCCGGTCACCTCACGGGGGGGATTCTTCAGGGCACAGCCTAGGCAGTTCCAGTGTGGTTGATCAGCTGTCAGCTGTTGGACTCTCCGGAGCTCCTCCTTCCCTTGAGGCTCCTGGTGCGCTGTCTTGCTCGAACAGAGGACGGTCGCCTTCTGTTGTTTGACCTAGCCCCCACTCCTCTGTCACCATCTCCTGCTCTCCTAGGCATTCTAGATCCTAGGGGACCTCTCTCCTGGGAGGAATTCAGGGGTGAGGCTGCTCACTTCCCTAAGTATGTCAGGGCCATGGACGAGCGGGTGTTCCACCCTCCCCCTGAGCAGCCAGCCTCTGGATCTCTGAGGTCTGCCGATTCCTCATCCTCCTCCTCTTCTGGAGGAGAGGAACCTTCTGTCCACATCTCCCCTGCTGCTGATCTCACGGAGTATCAGTGTTTCCTCGTGAGGATGATTGAAAATCTGTGCGTCACCCCACCCACTCAGCACAATCTGGAGCATTTGACGCGCGACTTCAGTGTGGCCACCCTTGTTGTGCCCACCTGGCCTGCTTCATTTCAGGAGGCGTCATTGCGGTTCTGGCAAAGACCCTTTTCCAGAGTCCCAGCCCCTAGGGATCTGAGCCCCGGAGTCTCCAGGTCGTATACCTCATCCAGGACTGATGCAGCTGGACACTCCCGCTGTGCTTCGCGCCCTCCACTGTGACTGGCCCCCAGATCAAGATTCCGCATATTTTGACTTCTGGGGGAGGAGGACCTTCTGCTCGGCATGGTTGCTTCTTTCTATTTCAGCTCTTCAGGCCCACTATGCTACCTATGATGGCCCCTCCCTGTTCTCCAGGCCGCTTGACCTGGAGTCTGCGGGGGGCAGTCGGTGGATGAGAGCCCATCCTTGTTGTTAGGGTTGCTTCGGCTCATCTTGGAGTCCACCGGGATGCAGCTCGAACCCATTTCGAAATGGGCCAAGTATCCCCTCACTGAGATACTGGACCGAGGGGATTCCCTTGCGGAGGCCTTTCTTGTGGCCGAAGCCATTGTTGGCCCGGCCCTGGAGTTGTGGCAGCAGCCAGCATCTTGTCCTGCGCCTTCGGCCAGGATGGTCCAAAAGTACGCAATCCCTACCGGCTCACTCTTTGGTTTCTCGGAGCACCCCTCTGCAGAGGGGTTAGTGAAAGACAGTGTTTTCCGGCGTTCCAGGAACGCTCGGGACGTGGACCATCCGCCCGATAAAGAATCCAAGAAGCTGGATTACGCGGGGTGGAAGGCTTGCGCTGCTTCCTCCCTAGGCCTTCGACAAGCTGGCTCGACACTTCTGATGGCACATTTCTCACACGCCCTCATGGGCTCCCTGGATGAGGTGATTCCTCATCTCCCGGCGGACATTCAGACGACTGTCAAGCTGGTGCGGGATCAGGGAAGGGCGGTGGCAAAACAGCTCCAAACTTCGTCGGACATTGGTGATTCTTGTGCCTGATCAGTAGCGGCCGCAGTGGCCATGCGCTGCAGAGCTTGGCTGCGGATTTCCACCATTACGGCGGATAACCAGCACAAGCTGGGTCACCTCCTGCATAGATCTGTGCTATAGGTTGGCGGGCATGGAGCCTCCCAGGGGATAAGGGCTCATTCTACCTGCCATACCGCTGCTTCGGTGGCTGCTTCCAGGGACGTCCCTATACAGGAAATCTGCAGGGCTGCCACCTGGAAGTTGGCACACACCCTCATTACCTACTACCACGTCGACCTTGAGTCATGCCCGGATGCTGGTTTTGGGACCTCGATTCTCCAGTCCTTTATTCCCTAAGTAGAGGGTGCACGCCTTGCCTCCCTCCCTCCTCCCAGAGAACTGCTAGGAGTCTGCCAATAAGTGTGGATTGAACATATCCACGTCCCTAGAAATATAGGTTCTAGGGACATGGATATGTTGTTCAATCCACACTTACTGGCTGGTTCCTTGCCGCTTTAAATCTTGCCGGAAGGTCTTCAAGCTGGCTCCTCCCACCCGCCTGGGTGATAAAACTCTCTGCTCCGTCCCATGACGTCAGATCTTCCTTACCGCTGGAAGCTCAGGTTCCCTCCTTTGCGCTCTGCGTTTTTAGGCCTGGACCCAAACTCTTCTGTTTACCCGAAACTAACTTTAAAATTTACAAGACTTCGGTCTTGATCTTCCCTCGCGACTGCGATGGACAAATCAACTCCCGGATTTCGTCTGTGCCCCTGTGGGCAGATGATGTCCCGGACTGATCCGCACTCCACTTGTGTGTACTGCCTTGGGCCTGAGCACGATTCGCAGGCCTGCGACTTGTGCAAGTCCTTTTCGGCCACGGTCTTAGAGGATCGCGCTGCCAGATTGCAACTTGGGTACCCCGAGAAACATTATACCCCGGTGAAGTTGAAGGAGGCCCGTTGGGTGGTGTACGGCGGCATGCTCGGCTGAACAGCTCGAACAACTGATCGCCCTCGAAGAGGAAGCGGCCCAGGCCGCATCATCATCATCATCTTCGGTTCTGGCATTTATCCTGCTCTCTTTGGGCTCCTCCTACACGGCTTCGTTCAAGGAGCTTTGTCAGTCCCTCTCCACCAAGGGAGAGGGGCCTTCGGGACATTCCTCTCAGTCCAAAAAGAAGGACTCTAAGGGTAAGTCCCACCGTCGACATTCGTGGGAGCGGGAGAGGTCCCCTTCCCCGGGTAGTCGACACTCGACTTTGGTCGAGGTTGCGGCTAAGGCCGCTGACTTGATGGTGTCCCCGCCAGGTCAGCCGGCCGAGACACCCGCTGACACAGTCGAGATTTTTCGGATCAGTCCGACAGGCTGCTTCGACTGAGAAGCTGACAGCCCTTCACCGTTCCCCGGTGGAAACCGAGGGACTTGCCTGCCTCCTGTGCTGGAGTCCCGGTTAAGGTCCCTGAACAGAGGGAGGAGAGGGTTTCCGCCCCTCTTGGAAACACTGAAGGTCACTGACCTCTTCCCGTCTGGCGGCCAGCTGATCCTGCCATCGGTCTCAGTCTTGCGACTGTGGAAAAGGTGTCATCCTCTCTCGCTGGGCTCTCATCCCTTCGGAGGATAGGCTCCGCGCAGATTGCACGGGCACTATAAGGATCTGATGTGGCAGCAGCTCCTTTTGACCGGGAATAAGCAGACTCTGTCTTCCTGGCCATTAAGTGGCTGTCACCAGAGCAGCCGAAACAACCCTCGTTGTAATCGAGGAGCCGAGGCCGCACGTAGTTGTTCAGCCGAAACCGGCTGCACCACCCATTGTGGTGGAACCCCCGCCTCCACAACCTAAATTTGGGGCCCCGACCAAGGATTCTCAGTCGGGTCAGGGCTTGCCCCATCGGTTGTCAGTCACCCTCACTCCCGATCAGCCTCGGCAGTTGGACGGTGGCTCAGGCCCTCGGCAGCTGTCTGCAGACTCCTCCAAGTCTGACGATGACTCTTCCCTGTTCTTCAGGCCCCTCAACCTGGAGTCCACTGGGGGTCAGTCTGTGGACGAGAGCCCATCCTCGTTCCTCGGAATGCTTCGGCTCATCTCAGAGTCCACTGGGATGAAGCTCGAACCCGTTTCAAAGCAGGCCAAGTATCCCCTCGAGGAGATACTGGACCGATGTAATTCCCCCGCGGAGGTCTTCCTGGTGGCTGAAGCCATCGTTGGCCCGGCCCTGGAGCTGTGGCAGCGGCCAGTTTGTCCAGCACCTTCGCCAGATGGCTCGAAGCATGCTGCCCACTGGTTCACTCTCCGGTTTCTCTGAGCACCTCTCCGGAGGGGCTAGTGACCGACAGCGTTTTCCGGTGCTCCGGAAATGCTCGGGATGTGGACAAGTCACCCGATAAAGACTCCATGAAACTGGACTACTCCAGGCAGAAAGTCTGTGCTGCTTCCTCCCTAGGCCTTCATCAGGCCAGCTCGGCCGTTCTGATGGTGCACTTTTCGCACACCCTTTTGTGCTCCCTGGATGAGAATTCCTCATCTCCCGGCTGACCTCCAGACAACAGTCAAGCAGGTGCGGGATCAGGGAAGGGCTGTGGCCAAACCGCAACTCCAGACTTCCTTGGACATAGCTGACTTGTGTGCCCGGTCAGTAGCGGCCGCAGTGGCCACTTTTACAGCGGATACCCAACACAAACTGGCAGACATTCCCTTCTTGGGTACCGACTTGTTCGGCCCTGGGGTGGAGGGTCATCTGCAAAGGATCGAGAAGTCCAGTGCCACCTTGGACTCAATCACGTCTGCCCAGAAGGACAAAGGCGACCAGCAGCAGTGTAAGCCCTTTCGGCCTTCCGCCCCTGTGGCACGTCTGGCCCAGCAACACCAGCATCAGGGCCAGTAGGCTCGCACTTGGCATCCTAAAGCCAATCCTGCAGCTTCCTCCAGCAGGAAGCTGGGAGGAAAAGGTCCAGAAGGCCCCTCGGCCGGCCCTTCCTCTAAGCCTGCCCAGTGAGGGGTTGAGGGGTGTCGCCCCCAACCTCGTCACTCCTTCCCCGGTTCCCCGTGAGGGGGACAGGTCCGCCACTTCCTTTCCACCTGGTCCGATATCACCACGGACCGCTGGGTGCTGGAAGTGGTAAGAAAGGGTCTGCCTCTGGAATTCGAGCAGTCCCCACCCTGTCGAGCCATCGCAGCCTCTGTTGGCTTGTCGAGCCGACATTGCCCTGCTCCTCCAGAAGGTGGTGATCAGGGAGGTGGCCGATCCTCCACCAGACCCAGGGTTTGTGTCCAGGTACTTCCTGTTCCCAAAACGGATGGGGGCCTGGCGCCCCATTCTAGACCTACACGACCTGAACAAATTCATAAGGTCTCGTACCTTCAGGATGGTCAGTGTGGCTCAGATCATTCCATCCTTGGAATGAGGTGCGTGGTTCTGCTCTCTGGACCTCCAGGGCGCGTTCTTTCACGTCCCAATCCGTCCGTCTCACCAGTGATTCCTCCGCTTCAGGGCAGAGGGATCCCTTTACGAGTTCCGGGCCATGCCCTTCGGCCTCTCTCCAGCTCCCAGGGTCTTCACCAAATGCATGGCAGTGGTGACAGCATTCCTGCGGCGCCAAAGGGTCCGGGTATACCCTTACCTGGATGACTGGCTGATTGCAGCCCCCTCCAGGCTTGAGGTGGAGCGGTCCAGGGATCTGGCCCTCCAGGTCTGCTCTCAGATTGGCCTCCTCATCAACGAGGCCAAATCAGAACTCGTGCCAATGCAGGTGATTCAGTTCATCGGGGCAGAGCTCGACTCTCTTCGAGCCAGAGCACTGCTCCCAGCGGACAGGGCCGAGGTTCTTTCCTCCTTTGCCTAATCATTTCTGGTTGGGCAATTGCGCCCTGCCAGGGACTTCCTGCGCCTCATGGTGGCCTGCACCAGTGTGGTCCGTTGGGCCCGCTGGCATATGCGTCCCCTGCAATGGGGGCTGGCCCTCCAATGGTCACAGTGCTTCAGTCCTCTGGACCAGCAAGTGATAGTGACCCAGGAGATGGGGAATGCTCTCCAGTGGTGGATCGTTCCGGCTCATCTGCAGGAGGGTATCCTGTTTGTCCACCCAGAGCCGACGGTCACTTTAACGACCGCCTCTCTGGGTTTGGGTGCCCATCTGCTGGAGCTCAGAGCGCATGGCCTCTGGTCCCCTCAGGAGTCTCGATGCCACATCAACCTGCTGGAGCTTCGAGCGGTCTGACTAGCCCTCACCGTCTTCACTCTATTTGTACGGGGTCAAGTGGTCCAGGTCCAGACGGACAACACCACGACCATGTACTGTCTAAACTGCCAGGGCGGGACGCACTCCTTGCCTCTGTGCAAGGAGGCTCTCCGCACTTGGTCTCTCATGAGCAGACTGGAGGCGGATCTCCTAGCCATCTGTGTGGCAGGAGCCTCCAACACTCTGGAGGATGCCCTAAGCCGGATTGGTGCTGCATCTCACGAGTGGTCTCTCCTGCCGGAGGTAGTACACAATCTGTTCTCCCACTGGGGCACACCTCAGGTGGACCTGTTTGCCTCCAGGGAGAATAGGAAGCTGAGGCTGTTTCATGCCCGCCCCCGGCAGGGCTCGCTGCAGGGGGATGTCTTCTTGAGGCCGTGGACCCCGGGCCTCTTCTATGCCTTTCCCTCATTTCCCTTGATCCACAAGGTGCTTCTCAAGGCGAGGAGGGATAAGGCGCAGGTGATTCTGGTAGCCCCAGTCTGGCCCCGCCGGTTCTGGTATCCAGATCTCCTCAGCCTCAGCTCCAGGCTCCCGAGGTGGCTTCCAGCCCGCCCGGACCTGATCTCAGTCAACCAGGGGAAGGTACTCCACCCGGACCTTCAATCCCTGCACCTGACGGCCTGGTTCCTGAGTGGCTAGAGTTCCAGGCCTTGGGTCTTTCCGACGAGTTCCTCAACGTTGTTGCGGCATCCCGTAAGGAGTCGACCAGAAAATGCTATGCCTTCAAATGGAAGTGATTCTCCATTTGGTGTCAGGATAAGGGGTTGGACCCTTCCTCCTGTTCCTGGGCCAACATTCTGGACTACCTATGGTTCCTTTTTCCGCTAGGGCTTTGGTCGATGACCCTTAAGGTGCACCTGGCAGCCATCTCTGCTTACCGGGCGCGGGCCGGAAAGCAGTCTGTGACGCAGGAAAAGGTGGTCGGGCGCTTTTTCAAAGGCCTTGATCACATATCCCCTCTGGTGCGAGAACCTCCACCTCCATGGGATCTACTGCTGGTATTGGCTAAGCTCATGGGCAAGCCATTCGAACCGATGCACAGGTGCGATATCTCCCACCTGTCGTGGAAGACTGCCTTCTTGGTGGCTATTGCGTCAGCCAGAAGGATGGGAGAGCGCCAGGTGCTTTCCATAGAGTCTCCTTATCTGGTCTTCCACAGGGACAAGGTTGTCCTGCGCCCCCACCCGAAATTCCTTCCAAAGGTGGTGTCGGAGTTTCACCTTAACCAGGTGTTGACTCTGCCGTGTTCTACCCCAGTCACACTTCGGAGGCGGAATATAGGCTCCATACTTTGGACCCTAGAAGAGCGCTCTCTTTTATTATAAGGAGCGGACGGCCGAAATTTGGGGAGAGGTTTGCCAGCTGTTTGTCACCTATGCTGAAGCTGCACCTGGCAGACCTGCAGCCAAGCGGATGAAAGGCAGGTGGGTCACCTCCTGCATAGATCTGTGCTATAGGTTGGCGGACATGGAGCCTCCCAGAGGGATAAGGGCTCATTCTACCCGCCATACCGCTGCTTCGGTGGCTGCTTCCAGGGACGTCCGTATCCAGGAAATCTGCAGGGCTGCTACCTGGAAGTCAGCACACACCTTCATTACCCACTACCACATCGACCTTGAGTCACACCGGGATGCTGGTTTTGGGACCTCGGTTCTCCAGTCCTTATTTCCCAAGTAGGGGGTGCGCGCCTTGGCTCCATTCCTCCTCCCAGAGGACTGCTAGGAGTCTGCCAGTAAGTGTGGATTGAACAACATATCCATGTCCCTAGAAATACAGGTTACTCACCTGTAACAGGAGTTCTAGGAATGGTATATGTTGTTCATCCACACAACCCAACCGACCTCCCTGGCTTCGACGCGCAACCTGGCTTCCAGCGGGCTGGATCTGTCATCATGGGCGGAGCGAGAGTTTTACCACCGGTGGGTGGGAGGAGCCATCTTGAAGACCTTCCGGCAAGATTTAAACCGCAAGGAACCTGCCAGTAAGTGTGGATGAACAACATATACCATTCCTAGAACTCCTGTTACAGGTGAGTAACCTGTATTTACTCACCTGTAACAGGAGTTCTAAGTGAAACGCTTATTCATCCCTACATTCCTGATCTTCCTGGCTTCGACGGCAACCCAGCCTCCGTGGGCTAGATCTGCATCATGGGGTGGAGCTGAGGGTTTTACCACCCAAGTGGGTGGGAGGAGCCAGCTTGAAGACCTTCCGGCAACATTTAAAGTGGCAAGGAACCTGCCAGTAAGTGTGGATGAACAACATATACCACTCCTAGAACTCTGTTACAGGTGAGTATCCTGTATTTCTCACCTTCCAGATATGTGGTTTCGGGGGGGGGGGGGCAACCCTGCATCCTGTATCCTGTCCCTTTCTTCCAGACTAGCCACTTCTGCTCAGGTCGGAGTTCTTGCCAGTGTGGTGCTCTGAATGAAGATGGAATGAGTGAGTGGAACACCAAGTCCGAATTATTGTGGATAAGATGAAAGTTACCCAGACAAGGAGAGGCAGGAGTCGTCCAAGAGATGCAATGCCCACAGGGCGTTTATTCAGTACCAGTGGGTAGGGAGACATGGTCACAAGAGGGGTAGGCAACACAACAATAGGGCGATAGAGAGAACAAAACTACTTTTATCTCGCACTGCTGAAGTAATTACCAAAAGTATTTTAAGGTGCACATCGGTCTATTGCCACTGTACTCTAAAATTTCCTAGCTGTAAACTGTATGTAAGACTGGTACTTAGATGGAAATCGGGTTCTGTTTACTACCCACAGTATCTGGTTTTACAGTGACCACAGAATTCTAGCGAAGTCCACCTGTCTGAAGTCTTCGTGCGCACCCTCGATCTCCGTTGGTAGCTACAAGAGAAGTAAAACAGAACTGTAGAACACTTAGATACAATTCCCAGCAAGGACCTTGTTAAGGCCACTGGGGTGGTGAGAGGTTTTGTAACTAGACCATAGGTTTCTCTGCAAAACCCACTCTCTCCAAGGTTGCCGGAAAGAAAGAACCAGAGAAGCTGGTTCCTGGAATGAACCCACTTCCGGGCTGTCTGATTCAATATTGGATGCAAAGGATTCCTCAGCCAAAATTTCTGGGGCCGCCAAGGATGAAGAGAAACCAGGATATGTGTGGTGACTAATCCACTGGAGGACTACCACGACCTGGACGATGCTGCAGCACTCCAAGGGCCAGCAAGACTTTGAAGGATCTGAGGTGAAGATGGATCTCCGATGCAGCCAGGAACCAGAAGGATCTAAAGTGAAAATGGTTGATTCTGAAGTATCATCACCAGGAACTAGAATAAAACAATGAAATGGCGGACGCGTCCCACACTGGGCTTCGACGGACTCTACTTGCAGCGGCAAACGACCAGGGGGCACAGACCTGGTTCTTCCAAGATGTGCACACTCTTCTGCGGTGGGCGACCAACTTCGGGACATCTGGATCAGTACAGAGCGAAGCTGACACTTGTGAGTACCTGCGAACCCGTGACATGATTCAACTGTATGACAGAGAAGCGGCGGGTGTGACTTGTATGAATGGCGACAAAGTCAACTTCGGCGAACGACACAGATGGAGTAGAAGATCTGATAGTCTGACACTTTCTGGTGAAGAGTGATGATGAAGACGTCTTCCTCTGGGTAGAGACTGATTCTGGACATGTAGAACAGCAGACCTCACCATGGAACATCCAATATGGTGGAAGATTGAGTCTGTTCCCATAAGTTATCAACGATGTAGCTGTTAGATACACCTTCTCGCAATACCAAGAGAACTGCGTGATGACCCGATAATTTGCCAGGAGAAGGGGCAAATTATCAATTTTGGGGCAATTATTTACTTGGGGCAGTTGTTCAGATGCCAGGGGCAAACAACCACAATCCTAATGTCACAATGCAGTCTTGGTGCCTTAGCCAATGCACAGTCTTTCAGATGCTTGAGCAATAAACAGTCGTGTGTGTGTGTGTGTGTGTGTGTGTGTGTGTGGTACAGTTGTTACAGTGACATTGCAGCATATTCTGAGCTATGCACCCTTGATGTGACCCTTTTCTTGCTTTAGGACCTTCCTGGATAGGATCTGGCTACCCCTGAACCTTGGCTATGATTGCCCCAATCACTTTACACTAGGGTGTTCCACTTGCCACTATACCTGTTACCCTGAACACTGGAGGCCTAAATGCCTTACTGGCCATGGGGCCTGTATGCCCTACTTACTACTAGGCTGGCTTGCCGTAACTCACTAGGCCGGGGCTGCCCTTACTGCCACTGGGCTGGCTTGCCCTAACTCACTGGGCCGGGGCCGTCTAGTACCATGGGCCTGGCGCCCTGCTTTACATTGGGCCTGGTAGCCCACTTTATTTTGGGCCTGGTGCCCTCTCCTTTACCTTGGGCCTTGTGCCCTAACCTTTAACGAGGGTACCAGGCCCAAGGTACTTTGGGCCTGTTGCCCACTACTTTACATTGGGCCTGGTGCCCTTCTTTACTTTGGGCCGGATGCCCTGCTATAAACTGTGGGCCTGGTGCCCTGCTTTACATTGGGCCTGGATTGCCCTTTTAACTGAGTGGCCCCTTTAAATTTTTTGGCTCACAGAGAGCCTGCAGTCACTCCTGTGGCAAATCGCCGCCTAATCCCGCCCCTCTACATGAATATTTATAGGCCTTTACACTGGCCTTGCTGTCCTGGCCCCTCCGTGTGGGCATCGCTAGCCTGCCCCATAATAAATATATATTTAGGATCCTTTCTCCCCGAGCCGCGGCACTCAGCCGCTTCCTTTAAGCGCCTAGTGTGCTAACCAAAAAAAGTCTTTCTTTTAGTATTTAGGGCGGACAGCACAAATCAGCGTGCTGCCACAGACTCACCGCACACCACTGGGAGATGGAGGGAGCGAACGGGATGTGGGAGGTTTTGTTGGCAGAGGGAGGGAGAACTCGGGCAGCAGGGAGGACGTCAGAGGGCCTCGGACGTCCGACAGGACGACCGGCCTTGCGGCTCTGGGAACAGCTGCCGACGGGGGACTGAAATTAACTTTTAAATTAAAACCGGGGCCAAAATTAATGACTGCGTTAAACAGAGCCCAAACCGCAACAAGAGGCCGGAATCTTCTTTTTTCTCGGGGCGGACAGCCGGACTCGACCGCACACAACAGGAGGAGCAGCAGGAGCGCTTGACAGGAGTCTTCAATGAGTGGAGGAGGGGAATCACTACGGAGTCAACAGGACCGGCTACACAACTCCAGGTAAGCCGCACGTCCCTGTTGCACTCCTGTGACCCTCTCCACTCCACAGCATCGCCCCTCAAACTGCTAAACCCCCGTTTGAAAAAGCTCTCGGGGTTCTGCTTCTCAAACCCCGAGCTCGCACCACACAAAATGCCAGGAGACATGAACAGGGCACCACGCGCTGGCCAGGGACCGCGGTCCTAGCGCGTGAGTGCCCACTCTCCCGCTGCCTGTTCTGGGAGGGGGGTGGAATGGAGCAGGCAGCAGGGAAAGGGAAAACAAATTTTTTTTTTTTTTTTTTTTTTTTACTAGCCCTGCCTAGCGCTTGTAAAGGGGTGCTATAAGGGGCCCCTAGGGCAATTGGAAACCCCTAAAATTTTTCTGTGATGCCCCAATATTAACCCCTTACTTTGGGACATTACAGATGTGATTCTGTGCCTTGAATTCTGGCAGTTCAGCCTTCTGGGTACTCCTTCACAGTTCCTATACAGTCTGGAGACAGTCAGCAGTTCAGGGTATGTCCTCCCCCTCCCGATTTCTAGTTTTTCCCTCCCTCCTTCCCTCTCCTGCTTACAGAGATTGGGACCCCTTCCCAATCCCCTTAGTTTTTCTCAATCTTTTGTCCTCTCCGTCATTTATTTCTCCTTTTGATTTGTATATCTTTTCCTTTGTCTGTCCCTTGGACTTCCTTGTCCCTCCCTCCCAACCCTTTCTTACTCTCGCGACTCAGAACTGGCAGGAGGAAGGGGTTGATACTACCTAATGGCCAACCCATGGCGTCCACGCGGTGTTGTATAGGCGCGCCGTCGATTGCCCATCCAGGAAAAAGCTCCAGCGAGGTCGACCTCCGGCCAGAACCCAAATGTGATGAATGGTGATACACAGAAAGATTAGAATTACGGTAGGTACGTAATTTTCAAATTTTTTTTTTTTTTTTTTTTTTTTTGCATGATGAGGTGCAAATAGACTTTTGTCATGAAAAAATGAGACCCAAGTGCTGGTTTAAAAATGGCAGAATTATTTTTAAGTGGTATTTTCTGTTGAAAATGGAAAATCAGTGGCCCACCATATCAGCAGTGATGTCACAGATGGTAGTTGTGAGGTCAGCAGGGGGACTGTCAAATATGGTTAGAAAGACTTGGTGAAATAAGTACTGCATTAACTGCAGTATTTAGTAGACCAACAACAGGTAAAAGTAAAAACACCGAAAACACTAAAAGTTAAAACATTATTGGTGCAACTATAATGGTTGTAAGCATTTTACTGTAATAAAGAGCTGCTCTTTAAATAACCCAAACCCTTTTCGCCTCACAGACATCATCGAAATGGATTCAAAACGGGTCCCTCGGGACAAGTTATCCTGCACCACCAAGTGCAGCAAACACATCTTCAATGCCATAAAGGTCACAAAGGATGAGCCAGCTTCTGCCGATGACTTTTTACCAACACTGATCTACATTGTATTAAAGGCCAACCCTCCCCGCTTACAGTCCAATATTCAGTACATAACCCGCTTCTGCAACCCGAGCCGACTCATGTCTGGAGAGGATGGATATTACTTTACTAATCTGGTAAGCAGTAAACATGACCCTTTCCTTTTAACAGTCGTCATGTGTAAGTGATTTGTTTGCGAGCCATGGGCACAGTTTATCAAATTTATTGAAAACTAATTTGAGACACAGTGGGGCCCGTACTTGGCTAACCTATCTCCACTGGAAGCCGCCATGATCCTTATGGTGGGGGGTAGGCAAACTCACTCGGCAGGCTAGAGACACAAAATGACAGAGAAATCTACAAGGGCTAGTGAAGAACAGTAGTAGTTAAATCTAGGTTAAAAGGAAAAGTTTATATTACGTAAAGGAATTGAAGTTGAATTCACAAGCAGTTTGGTTTTATGAATTACATTTAAAGGAAGAACATTTTCTGTGTGTGCCACGTTTTCTCTTTATAATGTTTGTGTGTAGATAATGTTGTCTTCTGATTATATGTCGTAAGCAGCTTAGGGGACCCAGGGATAGTACAAGTGTACGACTCTTTGAGGATCATCTCTGATATGGACGGTATGGACCTGGTTAAATAAGATTGTTTTAGGATGTAATGTATTAACTCTGAGCTCTAATGATGTATTGTCTTTATGTATAATTTGGAGAAAATGCTCAATAAAAAGACATTTTGTAAGAAAACTAATGAGTGAGCTTGGTTAGAACATGTGACCTTATTTGCTGTATTCTTTTCTAGAACAGCCAACTAGAACGCCAACTGCAGTGTGTGCCCCGTACTGTGAAAGTAAAAAAAAAACAAAAAAAAAAAAAAACAGTAGGGGTACATAATGCCAGTTCAGTTGTATGGAAGAAAGTCTATTTCTATGCATTGTTTCCATACCGAGTACTAGATGGTGAGTGTATGCATCTCGTGATGTACGCCAAACAATTTAGAAAATGATTTATTATAAAATAAAGAATGAAAATATTCACAGTGGCTGGCATGCTGGTGACCTGGAATTTTGTCATGAGCTTGGGATGTGTGGAGTGGAGGCTGACTGGGAAGATTTCAGAGCATCCTTGGCCACTCATTGTGTTTGGTTTGCACCACGGTGGCAAGGCATTGGTAGTACTGTGAAAGCCATACTTCCAGGGGCTGAAGGAACTCTAGTAACAGGCTAGCCACCCCAACGGCTGGATGTGCTGAAATAAATACTATCAAGAAATGCCAAAAAAATTCCTGCACCATCCACCAATCTCTATTTAAAGCAGAACAGACACAGACTGTCAACGTTGCTTATTTATTCAAATAGTGCCAGAACTCCATACGTCACGCCTGCAGGTACATCTTGCAAACACCTCCAACTAGATCTAACTTCAAGGAGAGCTCCTGCAGCAGGCAACACCAGTAGGACTAAGCCGCCAGGTGCTAGGACCCCATGGAAAACTTCTATTTAGCAGTATACAGTGGGGGACCACCCCCTAGTATACAAGAGGCAGTTCCCAATCCCTACACCTGTTCTTTTCCTGCCGTTGACCTGTGCATATTGGCTGCACTAACACCTTCTGCTGACAGTTGACTGCCATTTCTTCGCGTGTTTCCAGTGCTTTTTTTGTTTTGCCCTCTACAATGTTTACATTGTTTCTGTATGGTGTCTTCATCATCATCATCTTCATCTCCAGAGCGATGGATGAATAAGTATGCCTGCAGCAAGCAGATTCCACTCTGATGGCCATTCGGCCTACCTGTTCTTCTTGGGGCCCAACCACAACACCAAGGCCTGCCAGCACTGCCGCAGCTTCAGTTGGAGAACTAGGATCCACCGCCTGAATGCCCTCAACCTTATTTGTGGAGCATTAGTTGGCCACCATGGAATCTTCTAGGCCCACCGGGACATCAATCTCCTCGAGCAAGCACCAGTAGAAGAAGCCTCACGGGAAGCACGCTCACCAGGACAAGGACGGAGAGAGGTCCCGCTCGAGCTCCCATCCTTTGTCCCCGAACATGCAGTGACAGACTCTAGTCCTTCCTCCCGTGGGAGGTCGGACCATGCCGTCCTCCAGCAGGTCTCACTCCTACTGGGTTGCTGTTGGTTAGGCCCCCCTGCCCTAGTGCTGACATCTGGCAAGGGTCTTCGGGGCCCGGGTCTTCCTCAACCCAAACACCACTGTGCCTTGGGTCCAATGTCCATTTTTCTGGACCTAAGCTAGGAGGCCCAGCCAATGTCGTTTCTTTGGGTGCCAGGTCTGTACCTGCCACCCGCCTGGCTGGGGCACCGACTCCGTTGGACTGGACGTCAGGGTCCAACGGCACTCCCCGGCGCCAGGAGCAGGATCACCAGTCTGCCCCCCCCCCCCAAAGCGTGAAACCGCCTCTGCCGCTGCCAACCGGTACTCCCGCCAGAGCCCAGCAACCTTCTGCCAGTTCATCTCCAGTTTGACCGGACCAGAACCAAGTGAACCCACGGGTCACCTAATCCTCTGTCCCTGCCTGCCAGCCAGTTCTTCAACCCCTGCAGGGCCGACGTCCAAGGAACAGCTGCCTCCAGACTGGACGACACCTGGCCACTGGATGCCTGGCACCCTTACGCTCGGCAACCCGTCATCCGGCACCCCGATGCCGGGCTTCCCAGTGCCCGATCTGTTGCGGCCCGCGGGCCCAGCACTGCCTTCTAACCAGACATCAGGTCCATCAGCAAATGCCCCTCAGTGTGTAGCAACCCCCCCCATCCCCTTGTCGCAAGTGAGGGCCCCCTTTACTTCGTGGTGGAACACTGTCAAAGGGGACTTGCTGCCTTGGGGTTCTGTCATGCCCCCTAAGGATCCTCAGCCAAGAACTCCTACTACTCTGCCTAGGCAACCAGCTCCTCCGTGGGGACCCTTATCACCACTGGAGCCCAATCAGCCTGGGTCCCCAAGGGGTAAGAAGCTGCACTCCTCCTTCTCAAGGTCTGCCTCCAGATGCCGCCATAGCTCCCTGTCACCAGGCATGGGTTTAGGATAACACAGTTTCAGGCAGACCACAAGTCAGGTGCATAAAAAATGCACAAGTGTGTTTCTCTCTTTAGTTTTATCAAGTAAAATATACGGGAAGCAAAATGGTAAGTCAGACAACTGCTTAGCTTTAGCAGTTTCCAAGACGTTTTCTTCAGCCTAACAGTGTGAAAGCACACACTACCAGGAGATCTTTCACCTTCCTCGGTCAGTATTTAACTGTCCTCCCTATCTGTCCTCTCTCAGCCTTGAGGAAAGGCTTTTTATAAGCTCTCTAGAAGTTGGAAAAACAGTTCCCGCTGCCTTTTGCCTAACAGCAGCCATAGCATAAAACTAGTCACTAAGGGCCACTATTGTACCACAGAGAACAGTTATTGGCACCTGGAGCACATTACATAACTTGTTTACAACATTGTCAAAGGTCAGAGCCAAGGTCAGAACATTATGTCCTAAACTCTCCTGCAGGAACATGCAGTCTGCTGTAAAATATATCTTAGCAGGACAGCCAACATCTTAAAAAAAAAAAAAAAAAAAATACAAACCTTTGTTATTCTTATATCGAAACAGTTTTGTTTCAGCCAGCCGAGCAGCATGTTGGACAATATACAAAACATAAAAACTGCTTTGGGGAAGTGGTTTCAATTTATCCCAATGGTGTCCACTATGACAGGAGTCACCCTGTCACACTCCCACACCTGTAGATGGCACAGGTCGTATTCACGGTCCTCGGAGTCTGGGAACTACAGTGGAAGCTCCCATTATTATTCTAATCCTTCAGATGATGGGTTTTCTCCTGCCCCAGTCCATTCTCTGCACACGCCTTGGTCCCCTCCTGATGATCCCAGTTTCATGGACGGTATGAGGCAGATACAGTTGCTCAGCAGCTGGGACACTGAGGATCTCAATCCAGAAAGATGCTGGCTGGCCGAACATTTGGAGTTGCAGGACCCCAAACCAGTGGTCCTGCCTCCTTTCGTTCTTTCATGCCAAGATGTGACCATGTTGGCATGGAAGCACCCTTCTTCTGCTTCTGCCACCCCTAAGAAGGCTGACTGGCTCTATAAAGCCCCCCAAGAATGAGCCCTTCTTGGCAAAGCAGCCCAGGGCAGATTCTGTGATCCTCACGGCAGCCCGTACAAGGTCCCAGCAGCCTAAATATCTCGGTGCCCAATCCCCAGATAAGGAGTCCAAGAGGCTGGATAAGCTGGGCTGAAAAGTTTTCTCCTTTGCCACATGCAACATCCACTCACTCAACTTCTTGACTCACATCGTAAAATATGTGAACACATTGTGGAAGAAAGCCTTAGAACTGGCCAAGGGTCAAGCTGAGTCTCTCAAGACTACGGAGTTACTGGATATCTTCCAGTTGGGGGCTGATGTAGGCAAGCACATCCTGCGATGTGGTTACGATACCATGGACAGTTCAGCTCGGGCTGCTGCTATGGGTATCTGTTTACGTTGTTACTCGTGGCTCAGGGTCTCCAGCTTCCGGCTGGATCTCCAGCAGGGAATTTTGGATCCCCACTTCCAAGGCCCGTTGCTGTTTCGGGAGCCCACCAAGGAGATTATCCTGGGGTTGCTGGATTTGGGGAAAGCAGTCCAATCAGTATACAGAATGTACCGCTCTGAGATGGGGCCCAGTAAGCGCTGGCCCTTCTGTCGCTTCAAGGGCCAGCAATTTCAGGGTCTGCAGTCTAGAGTTACCTTCAGGAGAAAGGTTATCTCACAACCAAGAGGGGGGGTTAGGCCCAAGAGTCTCTAAGCCCCCAGCCCTCCCCTCCCACTCCCAGTGCCTCCACCTGCCTCCTCTCCTCCCCAGCAAAGCATTTGGGAGAGTCAGTGGGGTCACTTCTCCCTCTACCTTGATGGGTAGAGAAGCATTACATTGGATCAGTGGGTCCTACATCTAATCCAGCAGGGCCATATTTTGGAGTTTACTGAGGTCCCTCTGGACAACCCCCTGCTGCCCCCTCATTACCCTCTCTCTCATCTTTCCGTGCTTCATGAAGAGATTGTCTCTGTTATCCAAGCAGGCCAGGTAGCCTGGCTCTCCTGATTAGAGGGGAAAGGGCTACTACTCTCACTTTTTCCTCATCCCCAAAAAGACAAGGGACCTTCAGCCCATCCTCTGCCTGAGTCAGCTGAACCAGTTTGTGGAGTACAGACTGTTCAGAATGGTCACCCTGCCAGGCCTGCTCCCCCTCCTCAATTGGGGGACTGGCTTTGTTCTCTGGACATACAGGATGCATATCTGCACATTCAAATCTTTTAGCCCCACAGGTGGTTCCTGCGGTTCTGCTTCCAGAACTGCCGTTATCAGTTCTGCGCCTTCCCCTTCAGTTTGTCCTCTGCTCTTCACGTGTTCACCAAGTGCCTAGCCGTCATGGATGCAGCCGTGAGAAGGAAGGGATACTACGCCTTTCCTTACCTCGACGACTTGCTCTACACTGTCTCCACTGAGGAGCAGCTTCTGAGGACTTGGACCTTCACCCTCTTCTGGTCTCTTGGTATCACACTGAACCTTCCCAAGTCCTCTCCGTGGCCCAGTCGCAGGTTTCAATATGTAGGAGCCATTCTGGACACCAAACAGGGGAAGGCCTTTCTGCCGAGGGACAGGGTGGAAAAGCTCCAATCCTTAGCCCTCCTGGTATCTTCATCTTGCTGGACTTCAGCTCGGATATACCTCAAGCTTCTGGGCCGTATGGCGGCTGCTATACCCCTAGTCCCTCTGGCGTGCCTTCATACAAGGGTACCTCAGTGAACCCATTTGAGTTCAGTGGGCTCAGCGATCGGATGACCTGGATCAGCATGTGCTGGTCTCGCAGGCAGTCTGAAGGACACTCTGGTGGTGGCTCGACTTGCCCAATTTGATGAAGGGGTTCCCCTTCCGCAAGGACCCGCCTGCTCTAATCCTGACCATGGATGTCTCTAACCAGGGCTTGGGAGCCCATCCTTTTTTTTTTTTTTTTGAACTTGCATTTTATTAAGCAATAATTCCTCAGTTTTACATTCACCTTTTCTAAGCAATACATTGGTCCATTAAAAGAAAACGCATACAGAGTAAGTTTGGCTTCACATTTTAACATTTCCAGCTTTGACTTCTTTGTCGTCTCCTTAAAGCCCCCTTTCCCAAAATTAATGTAAGTTCCATACTGGACCATTCTTAAATAAATTTATTCTGTATTTTGTTTGTTACTTTAATTATTAATCAGTATTTCTCTCTATTCCTTTTGCAGGTAAACCATGTCCATCATCCGGTGACCCACCTTTTTCCAGCTACTGTCTTTTCCACTGTTAGCTTGAATGAAGCCCTATCTTTTTCTCTGGCTTTGTTGTCTTCTGCTCTAATAGTCTATGTAATATTGCTTATTTTGTTCCCCCTTTACCCCCTTATAAGCTTTTTAATAACTATGTACAAATTTCTTCATTGTTGCACCACATACAAAGAACTGTAATAGCAATGGACCCATAAAGCATTACCATGAATCATCCTAAGAGTGATATCATTTTTTAGATCTAACACATTACGGAATGTTTTGATTTAACAAATTCTGGTGGTTGTTACTCACCAACATCTCTACTCCCTTCCCCCCCAATCCCAGCAGCTGGTCCAGTACTCCTTGCCCATCTACCTCCTCTATATATGTGAAAAGGGGCAGCCATCATGAATTAAACGTGTCTACTTGCAGCCTTAGTTTGGCAGTAATAGCTTCTAAAGCTTTTATTCTCATTATATTTGCTTTCCATTGCTTAAGAGTCAAACTATTGTTTGTCATCCAGTTTTGTGTTAAAGTGATGCCACTATCAGTACATAGAAGAGGTATCTGGAGGTTGCTCCCTTCAGTTCCTTGGGGGTTTTCCCAAGACCAAATGAACAAAGGTCAGCAGAGCCACCAGGTTCATAATCCTCCGCATTTCACTCTCCATCTGCGCCCAATAGGAGGCTACAGTCTGGCAGCTCCAAAAAATATGATAAAAGGTTCCCCTTTCCCCGCAGCTCCTCCATTTATCAGAAAAAGATCTCTTGTAGTGCTTTGATACTGAAGATGTTAAGTACCTCCCACAGACCTTCCACCAAAACTCGCTCCAGGATGCCATAGCAGTGGTCTTATGCACCCCCCCAATCCGTTCCTATTTAGGTCCGCGGATAATTGCAGGAACAGGGGAGTATAATTTTCCTTAAATAGATCTTGTATATTTTTTGGAACCCAGATGCCCAAATATAAAATTTTAGCCCGATACCCATTTAAAGGGAATTAATTCTCTTATCTTATTATTAAGATTTCCTTTTATATGTAACACCTCACTTTTGTCTTTGTTCACCTTAAAGCCTGAAATGTTTTCATACTGTTCTAGTAACTCTAGAAGGGGGTATGGAACTTTCCGGATCCTCCACATATATTGGGGTGTCTTTGGCATATAATGATGTTTTACAAGTGTTTATCCCTGTTGTTATACCCCTTATGTTAGGTGAGGCCCGTATGGCCTCAGCCAACGGCTCTAAACTCAGGCAAACAGAAGTGGGATAAAGGGAACCCCTGTCGTGATCCCCTTTCTGTGTTAAAGGAATCAGAAATTGTGCCATTCACTCTGATTTTGGCCCTCTGCTGTTTATAACATAGCTGTATCTACTTCAAGAAATTCCCCGATTCCCATTTTTTCTAATACCATTGTTAAGTATGTCCAGTTTAGACGGTCAAAGGCTTTTTCAGCGTCTAGGAAAAATTGCCAATTGAACCGAATCTCTGGGGTTGCTATATTCCATTATATTTTATAATTTCCTAATATCTGTCAGGTGTCTATTGGGAATGAAACCCATTTGATCTATATGCACCAGGTATTCCATGTAATTTTGTAGTCTAAGGGCTAGTAATTTGGTTAAAATTTTCAAATCTTGATTTAACAGGGATATGGGTCTATAATTTTCGCATTTGTCGCTCTGTTTTCCTGGTTTTGGCAGGACTGTGATTCGGCCTTCTGCCCAGGTCCCTGGTCTGTTATCTTCTGTCAAGCAATCATTAAACATCTGGGCTAAAATGGGTGATAGGGTCCCTTTAAGTTGTTTATAAAATTCAGAGCTATACCCATCAGAGCCTGGGGATTTTCCAGTGGGCAGTGTTTCAATAACCTTTTTAACTTCTAGGGCTGTGATCGATGGGTTCAGGGCCTCCCCCATTTCAGTGGTTAATTTAGATCATTTTAACTGCTGTAGGAAATTTTTGGTTCCCTTTTTAACCTCATCTTCACTTTTCTCCTCTGAATATAATTTTTTGTAAAAATGTAGAAATTGTTGGGCTACTCGGTAAAACATGTGCAATTATCATCCATCAACCAGTATTTTAGTCTAGATTTAAAAGACCATAAAGTCTTACTTTGTACAATATCAACAGGTACTGAATTAAAAACCGGGGCCCTATACAATATAGATCTCTGTCCGAGAACAGTACGAAACAGAGGAAGTTCAAAAGTAAATTTAGATTGAGACCTAGTTCCATAAAGGTTCGAGAACCTTGAAAATAAGGACATAACTGTAGGAGATAGAAGACCATGCATAACCTTATACAGCAGAATACCTAATTTATATGAAATGTTATTTTCTAAGGACAAACAATTAGAACTCTTAAACAAAAAAACAATGGTGGGTTCTATAAGTGGCATAAAGCTTAAAATTGAATTATGTAGCACCTTAAGCTTATCTAAAAGTGTACCAGAGAAGGATGAATAAACAATAATACCATAATCCATAACACTCATAAGGAAACTATGAGAGCGAAGAAACCTGGAATCTTTTGTCAAAAAATGCTTAACCCTGTACAGTAAACCTAACCGCTGATGGAGTATTTTCCTTAGATTATTCAAATGCGTTCAAAGGACAATTTTGGATCAAACGTTATCCCCAAATATTTAAAATTGTTTACAAATTCAGTGACCTTACCATCCAATTTATGAATCTGAGGAAGATCAACACTTTCAATAACTTTGCTGGAAAATAACATAATTTTAGTTTTACCTGAATTAAGTACAGTCGGCTCCACTTTATGCGGACTTGGTTTACCCGGACAATCGCTTTCTGCGGACATAATCTGTCTGCCGAAACCAAAATACATGTGCACAATGCAAACTTCAGCTGTTAAAACGGATTATGCTCATACCACCACGACACAAATGACTTGAAATACGTTTTTCACTGGCCTTCAGGTAAGCTGATCAGTTGTGTTGTAAACAACTACAATTAACGATGCGCTTATAACTGCAGTCACCACCATTAACAGCCATTCTGACCCATTCTCACCCTTAGCTTCACTCGCTCAACCCGCATAGCTTCTTGCCATCAACCTTGGAAGTGGAAAGAGAAAATCTGACTGTGTCTGCCAGTGATGTGAGACAGGCTTTAAATGTGCTACATCTGGCAATGTTGCAGAACAAAGATATCCTACCTTTTTTTAAGTGATCGCTGGCATTACAGTACAGTAATCAGTGTTTTTAAATCACCCACACCTCCACACCATGACATGTCCCTCATACCAAGCACTGACTGAGAAGCCCTGAACAATAAAGGCAAACACTGAAGAAAGCACTAAACATAAATATAAGCCCCCTAAGTCACAAACAAATACTGTATACAGTACAGGTACAGTATTTAGGCACCTCCGGTTGACTCCTGAGCACTATGCAGTACAGTGAATTTAATAAACATAATTTCATCGCGCATGCCGCTCACTGCAGACATCGGTTTCAGCGGACTCAAACAAGGCGCAAAAAACAGTCCGCAGTAAGCGGCTTACACTCTACTAAACAATTTACCAAGAGCCAATTCTGGAAAGAATCAAAATCAAATTGGACATCTGCCAATGTATCATTATACAATGGCAAGAAAAAATCCTGGACTCTTGATTGGTCAGTCTAAGGCTGGCCCCGTCATGTTAATCAGTACAACATCACGGGTGTGATGTTAATCAGTACAACATCACGGGTCTAGTCTCAGCCTCACTGTGAACCCATTTGGATGATGACCATTTCTCTTTTTTTGCATCTCCTTTTAAGAAACAAAAATATTTTTCCACACTAATACAAACATTCTTTAAAATTATTTTTTTACTTCACATATAACAATGACATTATACAGTATCGCCCTCCAGGGTGTGTGTCGCTGGGATATCGCCATGCCTCAGTTGCTGGACGACTCTGCCCGCGCCTCGTGCCCAACCACCTGAGGCGTGACATTATCCCAGCACGACACACACCCTGTCGGGCATTATTGCTTAATTGGGATGAGCACTAACGCTGTATATTACAGCGTCATCAGCATGAAAAATCAAAGATGTATGAGAACATACTGTAGGAGCAGAATTCATATAGAGTGAAAAAATCAAGGGGCCAAGAATGGACCCTTGAGGTAACCCACATTTAATAGTACTAAAAGAGGAAATACAATCACCAGTTCGAGTACAAAGAGATCTTTTCGTAAGATAATCAAAAAACCAAAGAGAGACATTTTCAGAAAAGTGTAAATTAGAAAGAATGCCTTTTAGTAATTCATGCTCCACCAAGTTGAAAGCCTTGGTGAGGTCCACAAAAAGTGCCGCTACAGTTTGTCCTTTATCCAAGGCACCCTGTATGGCATTAGTGAACTCCACCAAGGCTGTCTCTGTATTATGTAAAGGCTTAAAGCCATGTTGACAATCAGTAAGCAAGTTTAAGAAATCAAAAGTTAGATCCATGATGATTTGTTCCAGAGTTTTTGAAAGAGGTGATAGCAAGGAAATTGTCTGATAATTGGTTAAAACCGTAGAATCTCCAGATTTCAAAACAGGAGTGATTATGGCCTTCTTCCAGAGACTGGAAAAAGCCCCTATAGACATAGAAAAGCTAAACAAAACAGAAAGAGGAAAAGAAAAGGAATTTATTCCTAATTTTATTACTCGAAAATCTATTCCATCATGAAGCAAGTAAGGTCGGGGATCCAGTGTCAAAATGTATTCCTTAATTAATTCAGGAGAAACATAATTAAAACTAAATTTAGAGTGGGACATTTCATTTACAGGTAAGGAGGCATTCGATAATGGGTCATGGAAAGGCACTCTGTACCCATCCAGGTTACCAAAAAATTTATTGAAAGTTTCAGAGACTAACACGGAGTACTAATCAGGCGATCTCCAGATTGGATAGCAATTTCAAAGTTTTTTGGTTTTTTTTTTACCCCGTCCAATCAAACTATTTAGAGTGGCCAAAGTGTGTTTATGATTACCAAGACTTTTTTTGCTCAGAGGAAAAAAGCAGTTTGGGCTGTACGAATTTTGGATTTGCATTGATTCCTAAGAGATTTATAAATTTAAAAAAATGAGAAAGATCAGAACTATCCTTGTACTGTTTCCAGCTTTTATTCTGTAATTGCATTCGATGAAGCAGATCAGAGGAAATCCACTTATGCTTACTAGCCTTAATCCTCATTCTCTTCAAGGGTGCAAGCTTGTTAACCACCCTTAAATAGCCAGAAATAAATGCATCCAGCATTACATCAAGATCCCTGATGGATTCAAGTCCAGTCCAGTCGATTTCGGAGCAAGCAGTCGCTACCATAATAGATGTAAGAGACTTAATATTTCTAAATTCAATATATTTAGGTGGTGGTTTACCAAGTTTAACCGACCACAAACAAAAAACTGGACAGTGGTCGCTCAATACATCAGACAAAACCCCTGAACTAACAGTCCGGTCTGGGTGCATGACTGCAGTCCAATCAAGTATGGTCCCAAGGCCAGAACTAGGGTTAAACCTAGTTACCTCCTTAATCAACTGGAATAGACCTAGGTCCATCAGGAAATCTTTAGCAAAAGTACTAGTCTCTTCAGCCCAATTACAGTTAAAATCACCACAGAGTAACCACTCTCTATGCACTGGAAATTTACATTTTACTTCAGAAATGCGGTTTAAACCAGACTCTCTAAGTCCAGGGGGAACATAGAACTAATAATAAGGTGCTTATTCTGACCAAGAAGCAAATCTATAGAAATTAGGTCACAACTGAAATTTTGCGGAGAATGATGACTAGGAGAAAATTTAAATTTACTTTTAACATAAATCATAGTCCCACCCCACGTTTACCTTTCCTGTCCTTTCTACAATGCTCATAACCTTCCAAAACATTTCAGAATCATTCATTTTATCATTGAGCCAAGTTTCAGACAGTGTAATAATATCAGATCTATATTGCTCAACCCAAGCAATAAACTGAGTCCATTTTGCTGGTTAACTTTGGACGTTCAGGTGAACAATCTTAATGGAAGAATTAACTAATTGAGTAGCATTATTAAAAGGGCAAGTTGAAACATTCTCATTAACTCCTAAAGAGGCTGGGCCAGGGTGAGGATGTACAGAGCCAGATATTAATAACAGAAGGACCAAGATCCTTCGTAGTCTAATTTTGTTCTCAAAATGTAATTCCCATTTTGTACAATGCTTTGTAATCTTATAGGAATCATTAGATAAACTTAAAATCAAGCAACAAAAAGGGAAGGACTCTACAGAAAACACTGAGGCATAAGTTACCCCCATAATCTCCCACTATAAAAATACTAAACTGTATAGGGGACAAACTAAGATTAGTAGACTCAATCGCCATAGAAAAGCTCCCCATTTATTCTAACTGGAACATGGGTATCAGTTACTGAGAACAAAAAAAGCCCAAAACAGTTAGCCAATACATGATCAATATTTTTAGAGCCCCCGCCCAAACAAATAAATCAATACCAAACAAATAATACTAAACCATGTATAAATGTTAAAAATAAGCTAAAAACAAATTAATCCTACAATAATCAAGTGTAGCCTTAGTAAATCGCACACCTGATAGGTTACAATATGAACTTTAAAAGGTTTATTTCTTCTAAGGAGTGGTGCTCGTGCCACTCACTACCGCTCGCGCTAGCGAGTGGCGCTGAAATTTAAAGAGGCAAACCACGCCTCCAGTGTTGATGTCAGCTGCCGGTTCCCCCGAGCCCCCTGCACACAACTCAAATAAACACAATGGGGAAAGTCAAAGTCAGATGAAATAAAGCACAGTCTCTCACACTGGCCTGACATCTTCTTCACTGGTTGCTCGTACAACACAGGCAGGGGTATTAGCAGTGGGAGGCGAGCAGGGTCGTCCCAATCAGGAAACAAAACTGCAGTTAGCGAGTGGCGCTGAAATTTAAAGAGGCAAACCACGCCTCCAGTATTGATGTCAGCTGCCGGCTCCCCCCTGCACACTGAACTCAAATAAACACAAGATGGGTAATTGCCCTTTCAGCTTGGGCTTTCTTTAATCTGTACGCTAATAATTTTGTGGCCTTCCCACCCACTTCTTGATATTTATGCCTTATAAACCGTAATTTACCTTCTATTCCCTCATTTTCCATTTTGCATAGTTCTTTAACTTTTAGTAGTAGCTCCTTATACATCTTAGGATTTTGAGGCTTCTGTTTATGTAGTTTCTCCAAACCTCTTATCTTTCCCAATAGTTCTTCCCGCTTTTTGTTTTTCATTTTTTTTAACCCTGCTGCATGGTTAATTAATTCCCCGCAGACTAGCGCCTTGACAGCATCCCAGATGAGTAAGTTCGAGTACCCTTGTAATCTATTCAACCTAACTACCTCTTCTGTGGTTTCCCCAACTTCTTTTTCAGCACTTTACTGTTTAATGAAGAGACATTTAATCTCCATAATGATTGTCTTTCTTCCTGCTCTGTCTTCAAATGAATTGAAACTGGGGCATGGTCTGGTAAAGTAAAATTGCCTATCTGGGACTTGGATATCCTTCACAAATATTGTTTCTGAGTGTAAAAGGCATCAATCCTAGAGTATGATTTGTGGGCTGGGGAATAAAAAGTAAAATCCCTCTCTTTCATATGTTGACTCCTTCATATGTCTTCCAGACCCTGCTCTTTTGTTAAACTATTTAAAGTCTTAGTTGCCTGAGCGTTTGTTACTGTTGATCTTCCCTTGTCAGTCTTCACCATTCATTACTTCTTGGGTGTAAGCCGAGGCGCACCCCACGGAGCTTTTTTTTTTATTGGCCAGTTTAACGGCGCCGGGCCGAGACCGGCTTTGGCGCCATGCGCGAGGGGCGGTCACAGTAGCCACCCCCACCCTCCTCCATCTCAGTTCTGTTTCTCCCGCCTTCGAGGCTGCACCTGCTTCGCTTGCGAGAGTGAAAAGTTTGTGGAAAGTTCGCATTAGTCTAATTTTTGCCGACTCCTCGTTTCTCGGTATTACACTCGACGCCATACCACGGTAAGACTGTTCCTTTTTCTATCTGTAAAGCGTTGGGTGTTTTCCTACTGTTTTTTACCTTAATTGTTTCTCGTTATGTCCGGTTCTGGAGTGAAGCATTTTTCGAAGACGGGCCGCGCCCCGATGCGTCGGTGCTCCTGTGGCCGGCATTTTTCCGTCTCGGACCAGCATGATGTGTGTCTTCGTTGCCTGGGACCCAACCATGACATGGATTTGTGCGACGCCTGCTTCTCCATGGACCGTCAGTGTCCTCAAGTCCATGCCTGCTCGGGTGTCCCGCCGACTTTCAGGGACAGCGCTATTCACGGGATTCCCAGGTAAGGTCTCTAGGCCCTTCCCCGGTCCCCTCCCCGGTCTATACGGTCCGGGAGGAGGGAGCCTCCCTTCTCTTGTCAAGAGGAAGTTTTCATGTGTCGGGGAACGAAGCGGTCCCTCTGAGGCCGCTGACGGTGACACCGCCGCAGTCACCTCCTCTGAGGTGCAGGCTCCCCAGTGTTGAGGCCCATGATTTCTGGGCCGGACACTGGTGGACCCTTGACGCCGCCTCTCTGGTGCTGTTTCGGATCCTTAGCCCGCTTGGCGGGCGCCGTAATCGAGGCGGCTGCTTGAGGATCCCGCCATCATTGCGGACCGTGATCGGATGGCGCCGCTGTCGGGCGCCGCTGTTCCCCCAGCGCTGGGCGGCGCCTGCGGCCTGGCCCGCCTCACGGTGCCGGTCGGTTTCCGACGCTGGGAGCGGTGCCAGAGGCCTCCGCTGGTGCCATAGGGAGAGCTAGGACCGCCTGGCTGTCGCTGATGCTCGGGGGTCGGCCGCGCCCGCTTCTGGTACCGGTGCCGTCATGTGCTGCCACGGGACCCCTGGGTGGCTAGTATTGAGGTCCTGCTGGTCTCGCCCTCCTCGGAGGCCGACGACTCAGATGTGGACCCAGCCTGGTACCCTCACCTCGGGTCAGGGTCTCCCAGGCGCGAGGTGCCAGGCGGCGCAGCGGGCTCTCCTCTGTCCCCTCCCGCCTCCCTGAGGGCCTCCGGCTGGGGTGGCCTTGAGTCCCAGGGGTGACGTGGTGGAGACTCAAGGGAGGCTCCTCCGGGGACCGGTGACAGCAGCCTCCCTGGTGCTGTTGCTCCCTCTGGGGAGCGGAACGCTGGGTCGAGGGAGGGCTCTCTCGAGTCCGAGGCTGAGGGGCAGGGGACAGGCCCTCGGTCTTCTCTGGCCACCTCACGGGGTGGCTAGGAGCCGAGTGCTGAACTCGCCTTCCTCCGGGCTCTAGGAGTGCCCTCCGTGGCGCTATGGGCTGCCCTTCTGGATCCATGCAGTCCTGACTTCGCACAGGAGGTTCTCCCTGGCTCTTCCAGGCCCGCTTCCTCAGGGTTTCGCCTTGCGGCCTGGTTTGCTGTCCAGGACCCACCAGCTCGGGCTCGCTCCTCGGATTCCAGAGCCCTGGCAGAGGTCAATTGCCTCCTCGTGGTGCCCCTCCCATATCTCTGCCTCCACCACCCCGCCTCCCGGCCATGTCGGTCCCACGGGTCCGTTATCCTGGGAGCAGTTCAGGGTTCTGCAGCTGCCTTCCCTCATCATGCTAGATGTATGCATGAGCGGTCTTTCGACTCTCCCCACTGCCGCAGGAGTCCTCTGAGCATTCCAGCCTCCATCATCCTCGCCTCCTCCTCTGAGGGAGAGGAACCCCTGCTCATCTTCTCCGACGCTGATTTCACTGAATATCAGCGATTCCTTTCGAGGATGGTGAGGGACCTTCGGATCTCTTACATATGGAGAGACATCTAATCGGGAGACACGTGAATTCTTGGAGAATTCAGTGCCCAGCACTTGGTGATACCTTCCTGGCCTATCCTCCAGGAGGCGCTTATCCGCTCCTGGCAGTCGCCAGCGCCTTCTCCAGCCCCGCTGACTGTCGGCGAGGTATTGTGACCCTCGAATTTAGGTACTCTCCCAACCCCCTCTGGCTTGGTCTACCTGGAGACTCCTCCGGCACCGCTGCCTGGCGACGATCGCACCGGACCCGACTCTCTTCAGTTCGGATCGTGGGGGCTAAGGGTGTTCTTCTTCTCGTATGGGTTGCTTGTAGCATCACATCAGGCTCACCACGCTGCCTACAATCGGCACCTGTGGTCGATGCTCTCTCAACTTCTAGCTTCGATGCCTGATACGGAGCAAACCAGACAAGCTGTTGCCCTCTCCGCTATAGGCCTGGAGCTGGCAAGACACCAGGCAAGGGCATCTTACGACGCCAATGAGGTGGCTTCCAGGCTTGCGGGGACAGCGATCTGCATTAGGTGGACAGCATGGCTTCATCTTTCAAGGTTGTCACCCCTGGCCCGGCGTAGGGTGATGCGCCCCGCCTCCGGGGACCCGCCCTTTCCTCCAGAGCTAGGAGACTTTGCAGGGGCTAACTCGTGTCCACGCCCCTCGGGAGGCACCTCCTAGCTCTTTCTCCCACTTAGGCTTTCTCTGAACTAGCTAGGGTCTTCCTCTTCTGTTTCTCACCAACAAGAGGTGGGGGTCTTGTTCCTCAGGGTTTTACCTTTCCCCTTCTAGGGGAAGCGGGCTTGGTATCACCCTAAGAGACGAATGGTGAAGATTGACAAGGAAGATATGAAAATTATGTACCTACTGTAATTCTTGATCTTCTCTTGTATCTTCACCATTCATTACTGATCCCACCCTCCTTCCCCAGTGGCCTCCTTCTGTGGCGCTCTCCCTCCTGCCCTGCCCTCTCTCTTATTGGCCTTTATGCTAAAAAAAAAAAAAATCTCTCCTTGCCATCTCTCTATGCTTCCAGGAAATTCTTTACTCTAAGATTCTTTGGCATTTATTGCAGGAGGTGTGGTGTCGTGAGGCAGATGCACGACTATCTCACCGCCATGTTTTCAGGCGAGGCACTCCTGGGGACTCTGCCTGACTCTGTCTCTGCAGTTATCTAGTCCCAGAATCTTCTGCTAATCAATTACTAAGCCCTGGAAACCCTCCCCTTTTTCCAGAGTAAGAGGAATGGGTACGGTTATACAATTTCTTTTCTTAAAGCTGAGGGAACTCTTTCGGACTGCTTCGAAGGCAACCCTTGCTTTCTCAGGTCATGTTTTTCTTCATAAGCCTGTGAGTCATGCTCCTTCTTGACGCCTTTTTCAAGGGCCCTTCTTCGGGCATTGCTGCAGGAAAAGCAGTTTCAGCTGCTGGCAGATCTTGCCAGCCTCAAGTCTCTATCTGCCTTGGCATAGCAAGTCCGATTGAGTTCCTCTATATTCTTACAAACCGCCTCAAAAGGCTCAGTTTCTTTCTATACTTTCTAGAGCAGCTCTTAACAAGCTGCTTGGGAATCAACCCTTTCCTAGCTGGGCGCCCGAACAAGGCTCTGCTCAATCAGTCCAGGAGCCCTCAACTAGGATAAAGGACCGTGGCATGTTGAGGTTCAAAGACTCTGCCCTCCTTGGTCTGTCTAGCGGGTTCGTGAACCTTCTCTTCAGCACTACCAACAGGGATTCTTGCTCCTTGTTAAGTCGAGCCTTAAGCTCTCAGCTAACAATGCTCGCTGGGCATTATTGCCCCTCAACATCCCACTTTTCTTCTTCTTCTTCTTCTCTCTGCTTCCTTCGTCCTTTCTTTCTCCTTCCCTTTTCTCCTATCTGTTCCTCCTAGAGTCGCCCGGAAAGGAGGCCCTCATGATCCCTTAGGGCAGGAATACTTCTCCTCTGTCTATTCTCCATCGGCTTATTCCTTTTCAGTTTATTTTCCTTCCTTGCTATCCCTTGGCTATCTTGCCTCGCTTTCTTTTTCCACAAAATATTTTTGCCTCCGGCTCATAGAACTGAGATGGAGGGGAGTCGGTAGTACATCGGCCGCCTCGCATGACGCAAGGCGCCGGTCTCGGGAGGGTGGCGCCTTAGAGCTGGCCTTTAAAAAAAAAAAAAAAGTTTCTGTATGGTGCGCCTCCGGCTTACACCAAGAAGTAATGAATGGTGAAGATACAAGAGAAGATCAAGAATTACGGTAGGTACATAATTTTCATTTCCTGTTGATCTATCCATATAAGTATTTCTAACTGTGTTTAAATCCCCTCTTAATATTGTTTGCCCCTTTTGGTATTCTGCTATCTTGTGTAGAACTTTACTTAGGAATTCCTCTGGGTTCTGGTTAGGTGCATAAACATTAACCAGATGCATTAGTGACCCTCTTAGTTCTCCTGTGACCCTTACAAAATGAACTTTCATCCCTGTTTCCACAGATTTTATTTGAAAAGGAAGATCCTTTTTAATTAATATTGCCACCCTGCCTTGCTAGGGTTTGGGGATGCTGCTGATTCCACCCTACCTACCCAGCCCCGTCTTAATTTATTATGTTCTGTCCTTGTCAGGTGCGTTTCTTGTAAAAATACTATATCTCCTCCCCCCACCCCAGCCATTTCAATTCCCCCAGCAATCTAGTTCTTTTCACTGGAGAATGTATGCCCTTTATATTGTAGGAAATTATTTTGATATCCCCCATTATTGTGGCATTGTTCCCCCATTTTTCCCCTTCCACACTTCCCTCCACTCTCCACTCACTTGTTCCGTGAACTCCACCTTTTAACATTTCCTCCAATAGATCAACCATCTCTTTTCTTAAGTACCTTCTAGATATTTCCATCGCAGGTTTCTGTATCCCCTTCATTAATTTCATCACTCCCTCCATTGTCCTCGTACATTTGAGTGCAACATTTTCGAAACATATTGAAAAATAGCTATTTACATACGGAAAATCAGTATACCAACATGGTAAACTTTTCTCCCCTAAAACCACTAGGAAGAGAAAAAAGCTCCAACAGGAGTAAAACAAACAGAATGTGCATTCTTCCTAGGTTAGATGTCTACCCCAGAAGGCAAATGAGTCAGCGTAGTAACTCCCTTCCCTCTGTGTAATGACCTGTGTAGACCTGATATACTCTGAACAGGGAATGCTTTCCCTGTCAAGATCAGAGTAAAGTCACCCCATGTGAGAAGCGTTCGTAACAATAAAACCATGTTACCCTCCCTCTTCCCCTTCGACCTTTCCGTTTCAAGTGGGCTATGTATTCAAACTCAGCCAGACTGTCTTTGAATTAGTAGATCGGTTCTTTTAGCGATCCGCTATTAGGGCTGTTCGTATCTATCTGCTATTTGCCCTCTTAAACTTTCTCTAGCCCTTTTAATTCTTTTGCCCTTCCCATTGATTAATTACTCTGCTTCAGCTGTATGTTCCTCAAATCGCCCGTCTTGTTTAACCCCCACATAGTCCTTCACCAGTGGCTCTGCATCGAGATTGATAGTCCAAAACTACAACCAATGGTTCTACAAATGCCTGCAGAGCCACTAGTCAGTCTTACTGTTTCTTTCATCGTGCTGGGTCACTCCGATGGCTAATTGTCACTTGCCCCATTGGTCGTTTCTGCTTCTGCTCTCAGTTCTCTGGTATCTCCCCCTCGCAGCCCCGTGTGGTGCAGTAAGCAATTCACATCTCTGGCCAGTCCTTTCGGAAATGCTTCAGGCATGTCCCTTCTGGTTTTCCCTCCAGCCCAACTCCAGGATTCGTCTCGTATTTTCCGTTCCAATTCCTCCATTTCTAAGTGTGGTATCTGAATTTTCCAACCTCTGTGACTGTGCTGCCTCGACCAATGATAAAAACATCTTTATTCCATCTGAAGTGTGAATCTTCAGCTTTGCTGGAAAATTTATCTGTGCTTTAAGGCCCATCTTCTCCTTGATCTCTTTCATGATTCTCCTAACCCTTTGCCTTTCTGCTTGTAACAAAGGAGAAAAATCATGATAAAAAAATATCTGGGTACCATTAAATCTAATTTCCTTTTGTCGCCATGCCTCCTGAAGTATGTAGTCCTTGGTCTGATAGTATACCATGCGCTCTATTATTGAGTGCGGTCTGGCAGACGGATTGGTTGGCCTTGGGCCCAGCGATCTATGGACCCTATCCATTTCATAATGGAAGTCGGATGGAAGTGAAAGCGTGGTTCGGAGAATTTGCTGCTCAAAATCAATCAGAGATGGGAACCCTTCCTCTATTCCCTCTGGTACGCCATGCAGCCTAAAATTGTTCCTCCTCGCTCTGTTTTCTATGTCTTCCATTCTGGTGCGTGAGAGTTGTTCCTGCTTTAGTAAATATAGCAAGAGCCGACTTGATGTGTCTTGAGTCTCCCCCACCTCCGAGATTTTAGCCGTATTTTCCGTGACTCTTTTGTTCACATTCTGTAAATCTTGCTGAAGGTCGGCCACTGAAGACTCAATCTTTTGAACGGAATGGAGAATTTTTTTAATGTACTGCTAGCTTTTCTGGAATGTAGGCTGTCGTCTTCCATCGAGTCGGATGAGGATTTTGATACTGTGTGTGGTCTGGGAGTGCAGGCCCTGAAGCTCTCCATACTTTCCCCCAGCTTTAGTTGTTTCATTTTCGCTGCAGATGGACCCGTTTCAAATTATCTTTATTTCCTTTGTTGGCATGCCCCGATACAGATCCAGCTGTTTCCCTTCTGAAAAATCTCTTTGTTAGGGAGGATTAAATTAGATATTTGTAGTCAAAGTGAGGAAGCTATAGCTCAGTGCTTCTCACATATCTGTGATGTCACCAGAAGTCCTGGGGAGCCCATCTGACTGGCAGACAGACCCGGGGGCTTGGTCTCCAGTGGAGCAAGATCTCCACATCAGTATCCTGGAGATGAGGGCAATTCTTTATGCCATGTAGACTTTCCCATTGGATCTCCTTCCAGGCTCCCTGTTGATTCAGTTGGACAGCATGTCCATGGTATTTTACATCAACAAGCAGGGGGGGAACCCACTCATATCCTCTTTGCAGAGAGGCTATGAGGGTTTAGCATTGGGCCACTGCTCATGGCCTGAAACTGACAGCCGTCCATGTTCCAGGAGTTCAAAACACCTTGGCCGACAGCCTAAGCAGGTCTCTGTCCAGGGCCCACGAGTGGGAGCTCCAGCAGATTGTCACAGGCTACTTCTTTGACAGGTGGGGCTGTCCAGAGTTGGACCTCTTTGCATCCCCCATTCTGCGTCAAACTGCCGAATTTCTGCTCACTCGATCCAGGGCCTGGTGTTTCCTGGCAAGATGCATTGTCCCTCTGCTGGGCAGGGAGCTTCCTTTATGCCTTTCCTCCCTTCCCTCTGTTGCAGAGGGTACTTCTCAGACTCCAGGCAGAGGGAGTGGACATGATCCTCATTGCTCCTTACTGGCCACGGCAGATTTGATTTCTCGTGCTACAGCAGTTGGCCGAGGAGCCTCCAGTTCCTCTGCCCCCGAGCTCGCACTTGCTGTCCCGGGACAGGGGCATTTTAATCTATCCTGACCTTAAGTCTCTGCATCTACATGCGTGGCTCCTGCAGGCCTAGCTATTTCCCATTTTGGGGTCTCCCTGAGGGTGGAGGTGGTCCTGGTGGCCGCTAGGAAGCCTTCCACATGAGCCACCTACGCTATGAAGTAGAAATTGTTCTGCCTGTGGGCTTCCACCTGTTCCCTCAAACCCTTTACCTGTCCAACAATCTCAGTGTTGGAGTACCTCCTTGCCCTGTCAGATTCCGGCCTGGGTTATTCCTCCATTAAGGTGCATTTGTCAGCCATCTCTGCATACCATACACCTGTCGAGGGCAGGACCCTTTCCAGCTGGACCTCTCTCTTTGAGTGGCATCTTGCACTTCAAACCTCCCATTTGGGACCCTGTCCCTCCTTGGGACCTTTTGTTCATGTTAGAGAAACTTACTTTGTCTCCCTTTGAACTGGACGCAGATTACGAGTTACACTTTCTGTCATGGAAAGCATTATTTTTAGTTGCCGTTACTTATGCTCGAAGGATTTCTGAGCTTCAGGCTCTGATGTGTAAAGTGCCTTATTTAGTTTTCCACAAGGACAGTGTGTCCTTGCGGACTAATCCTAAGTTTCTGCCCAAGGTGGTGTCTGAATTTGCGCTGAACCAGGACATCCACCTACCTGTTTTATTATCCGGAGTACTCGAATCGAAGGGAGGCCTTACTTCACACTATTAATGTCCATAGGGTGCTCTGTTTTTATGAGAATCACACCCATTCTCTTATTAAATCTGATCAGTTGTCTCCTTTGCCCCAGAAACCTTAGGGGCTCCAGTTTCTAAGCAGACATTATCCAAATGGTCGGTGAACAGTATTGTATTCTGCTACCAAAAGTATGGCAAACCTTTACCAGGCCCGGTTAAAGGCCATTCCAGAAGGAGAGTGTCTGCCTCCTTCGCATCACTGCGGAGGGTCTCCACAACTAATATCTGTGCACCTGCCACTTGGGATTCTATCCACACTTCATCATGCACTACAGTTTGGACATTGCTTCCAGGCACGGCAGGCTTTGACCTTGCAGTCCTGCAGAGTCTCCATCCCTGAATGATTGATGCCACTGTTTCTCTCCTCCTCCCTGTTGATGGCATTTGTTTCCAGGTACTGCCTGGGACTCTGTCCTACTGGTGTTGCCTGCTGCAGGGGCTCCCCTTGAAGGAAGATAGTACAGTTAACATAAGAACTTACCGTAACAGTAGATCTTCAAGAGAATCTCCTGCAGCAGGTGCTGCTTTCCCTCCGTCCTTCCCCCTGTGTTTGCTCATTCCTGAATTCCTCCTCTGTCTCTGAGCTATGCTTATTGGGTCTCCATCGGAAGAACTGAGGTAGGGCTGGGGTCAGCCCCATATATACTGGACAGGCTGTTGCTGTAAGTAATAATCTTAGTTCGAGAAACAACTGTTGCAGCAGGTTATACCATTAGGACTGATGCCAGGACCCCACAGAAAAATGCTAGCTAACCATATCCAGTGGGAGACCGCCCCCGATGTCTGGCATCATACAGAAGTGTCCCCAGCATCCTCAGCTTTTTTTCTCAATTACCGATTCACCAGCACCGCTTCACAGAGCAGATGAACAACGCCTAAATCAAGTCTTTGCTTCTTAAAAATCACTCGTATGTCTTCTTCTCTGACTCCTATCGAAGGACACCCCTCAAAGTGCGCTTGCAGCAAACGGATCCCGTTTAAGGACCGACACACGGCCTGGCCTGTGTGTGGTGCCTAGGTCCAGAGCACGACATTAAGACCTGCTCCATTTGCCAGTAGTTCAACAGCAGGAACAGGATCCGCCGCCAAAAGGATCTAAGGGGTTCCTTCTAGAAGACAAATTAAAAGCTATGGAGAAAGACCCTTCCTCCAGGGGGGAATCTTCCCACCATAAGTCCGTGAAACACCGCGAAAAGCACCAGGACAAGGATAGGGCCAGATCCCCGAGTCGGGCTTCGGAATCCAGGGCCAGTTACAGCTCCACGAAATCGGATAGGTCCCCCCCCCGGGCTCGCTCTCAGCCCCCTCTGGTGAAGGTACGGTCTTCGGGAGGCTGGAGCGCAGGCTTCCTTCAGCCTGTTAAGACAAAGGACAGCCAGATGTCCGTCTCTACAGCCAGGCCAAGGCCTCGGACCGGCACAAGTCCAAACTGGCCTCAAGCAGGACGCAGGACGATTAGATTAATGCCGGACTCACCACCGCTCGATTCTAGCCTACAAGAGGTCCGGACGCCCAAGAAAGATGACTGAGCTGATGTTCCCTAAAGCAGACCCCAGAACCCAAATGGGTGTTTGACCCGACACCTGCTAAATGGGCCAAAGAACCGATGATAGCCCCACCTACGCCAGCTGACAGCAGTCGCCGGGGGTCTTTGGAAGAGATCCATCAAAACCACTGTGCCTGATGACCAGACAGGCGACACTGAGAACGTCTGGCTGCCCTGAGAGCTGATGCCCGATCTGGCTACACCCCGTGATCAGACGCCTGATCCTGTCTACAGGCAGGCACCGACGTCCGGCCTAAACCTACAAGAGGCGAAGGATCTCTCTAACTTTTGGTGGGACACCATTAAGAAGGATGTGGTGCCCACCAAACCTCCGCAGCCTCCCCCGAAGGATTCTGGCAACAGAGTGTCTCCTGAACCCAAGGAGCCCACACCACCTCCTAAGGGCAGGTGACGAGAGAGGAGAAGACCGCCCTCCAGGTCTCCCAGCGACCACCCACCTAAACGCCCCAGAGGCAGATGGCTCACTCTGCCAGGGGATGACTCAAGGCTGGATACTTCAGACACTTCCAGGCCACCTTCTTCGATCAGTCTCCCTTCACCCGACCCACAGGACCTACCCAGGTCACCACTGGATGATTCCTCTCTTTCTGATATTATGAGGCACATCCAAGAGAATATGGGGTGGGAGACGGAAGACTTGGACTCGGAAAGACAACGCTTTGCTTGGTACCTCAGGCAAAAGATCCTAAGCCTGTGGTGGTCCCACCGCTGGTGGATACATTTATGGATGTCACCAAGGCAGCATGGAAATGCCCCGCACTCCACTCTGGCAGTACCTAAGAAGGCCGACCGCCTTAATAGGGCACCCATAGAGGACTCTTATTTGGCTCAGCAGCCCTTGGCCGATTCTCTAGTTATTATAGCCTCACACGACCGGTCCCAAAGACCTCAGCATCTGAGCATTCTCCACCGGACCAGGAATCTAAATGGCTAGATTCACTGGGGAGATGCATGTACACGGCCACTACATGCTCTATAAGGTCTCTCAACTACCTAACGCACATGGTGCAATTTCAGAATGCCCTGTGGGAACAGGGTCAAGACCTTATTAAGGATTTCCCGGAAGGCGGGAAAAAGGAGGAGCTTCTCAACCTCCTTCGCACTGGGTCAGATGTGGGGACCCAGGTCCTTCGGGCCGCTTACAATTCAGCGGACTCGGCAGCCAGGGGCACGGCTACAGGTGTTTGTCTATGGAGGCACTCCTGCTTGAGGGTCTCTGGTTTTACCCCGGACGTCCAGAAGACCATCTTGGACGTTCCATGTAATGGCTCGGTCCTGTTCGGTGAAGAATCTGAAAGAGTAATCACTAAGTTACAGGATGCCAGGAAGGCAGTCAGGACTGTACAAGCCATGTACAGACCTAAGGCTGGTTACTGTCGTAGGAACCAGAATCGTTTTTGGGGCTGGCAACAACAGCCACGTTCCGGCCAGCAACAAAAGGGGCAACTTTAGCAGAAAGTCAACCCAAGATTCTCCGCAGGCCAGGGCCAGAAACTCCAAAACTCTGCCCAGCCTGCTGGAACCAACACCACCACAACATGACTCCTTCCCGGCCCCTGCCCCATCTCTGGATCCGAGAGAAGGAAGGGTTGGGGTCGTATCTCTCCCCACCTATCAGGGTGGTAGAGGATAATCTCCGACCGGTGGTTTCTTCAGTTAGTCAAGAACACTCTATCGAGTTCCTCGACCGCTCACCAGCAAGGCCTCCTCTGCTCTCCTGTTATCCAGGTCAGCACGCCTTGCTCGTACAGCAAGAGATCTTGACATTCCTGGACAAGGATGCCATAGAACCAGTACCACAGAACCAGGAGAAGGATATTATTCACACTTCTTCCTGGTTCCAAAAAAGACTGGACTTGTGCCCGATCCTGGACCTCAGCAATCTCTACACATTCGTGTTGTAGAAACACTTTCGCATTGTCACTCTTCCGGGTCTCATCCCCATGCTCAAGCAGGGCGCATGGCTCGCATCACTGGACATGCAGGATGCATACCTCCATTTCTCCATCACTCGAGCACACCAGAAATTCCTGCGTTTCGAGTTCCTGGGACGCCGCTACCAGTTCCGTGCACTCCCATTCGGACTGCTCTTGGCGCCTCACGTGTTTACGAAATGCGTGGCAGTGGCTCTCAGGAGACAGGGCCACTGTGTGTTTCCATACCTAGACAACTGCCTCCTCATGGCCCCCCTCTCAGGAGGCTTTATTAGCCGCGATTTAAGACACTCATTCTCTCTTCGGATCGCTGGGCATTACTATTAACCAGGAGAAGTCATGCTTTGTCCCTTCACAGAGGTTGCAGTTTATCGGTGCAGTTCTTGACACTGATCAAGGGAAGGCTTTGCTGCCTCAGGACAGGGTGGAATGCATCCGGTCCCTCATAAGGGATATGATGGAAAAAGAAGTCTGTCCCAGCCAGGACCATTCTTTGCTTGCACAGATGGTTCCCCTAGCTCGACTTCATATAAGGGTTACCCAGTGGATGCTTTGAGCTCAGTGAGACCAAAAGCAGGATCAACTGCATCAGCCAGTCCGGATCACAGATGCCGTCATCCGAAATTGGCAATGGTGGCTTGTCCCGGAGCACCTTTCCAGAGGAGTCCCTTTTTTAGTGTCAGCCTCCAATCTGACTCTCTCCACAGATGCTTCGGGGTCCAATTGGGAAGCACACCTGGATGGAGTCGGGACCCAGGGATCTTGGTCGACCCTGGAGTCTCAGCTCCACATCAACATCCTCGAAATGAGGGCAGTCCTGTATGCTCTACAGGCCTTTCAGTCAGAGATCACACCAGGTCTCCAACTGTTAAAAACAGACAATACCTCGGCGATGTACTATCTCAACAAGCAAGGAGGCACCCACTCCTACCCTCTTTGCAGAGAGGCAAAGAGGGTGTGGGATTGGGTATTACAGCACGGCGCAGAGATTACTGCAGTGCATGTTCCTTGGGTGGACAGCACCATCGCCGATTGTCTGAGCTGGTCGCAGGCCAAGGCTCATGAATGGGAACTACTGCAAGAAGTAGTAGAGGATCTGTTCCGCAGATGGGGGACACCTGATTTAGACCTTTTTGTGTCCTAATCCAACGCAAAACTGCCTAATTTCTGCTCGCTAGATCCAGGGTCTAGTGTTTTTTGGTGAGACGCGTTGTCCCTCTCCTGGACGAGCAGGTTCCTCTACGCTTTCCCTCCCTTCCCTTTGATCCAGAGGGTTCTACTGAAGCTCTGTGAGGAGGGAGCATCAATGATCCTAGTGGTGCCCTTTTGGCTCAGACAAATTTGGTTCCCACTCCTACACCAACTGGCCCAGGAATCACCGTTTCCTTTGCCGGCCAGCTCACACCTGTTGTCCCTGGAAGCAGGCTCCCTAGTCCACCTGAACCTACACGCCTGGCTCCGCAGGACGTGGTGGATGTCTTAGCAGCGGCAAGAAAACCCTCCACTCATGCCACCTATGCCATGAAATGGCGCAGGTTTTGTCTTTGGGCTCAGGCCCGCAGCTTAGCCCCACTTGACTGCCCTGAGAAGTCAGTGCTGGACTACCTCCTATCCCTGTATGAATCAGAGCTCGCCTATTCCTCCATAAAGGTACACCTCTGTGACATTTTGGCATACCATTTCCTGGAAGGACAGTGGTCACTAGCGCAGCTAGAGGCCTCCTGCACTTTTCTGCGCAGCGTCCTGCATTTGAGACCTTCTATCAAGGATCCGATTCCCCCTTGGGATCTTTTCGTCCTAGAGCAGCTCACACTGCCCTGTTTGAATCAGCTGTGGATTGCGAGCTGCGTCTTCTCTCTTGGAAGATGCTATTTTTGGTTGCAGTTACTTCCACCAGAAGAGTTCCTGAGCTTCATGCGCTCATGTGTAAAGAACCTTACTTGGTTTTTCACAAGGACAGTGTCATTAAGGACAAATCCTAAGTTTCTTCCCAAGGTGATCTCAACCTTAACTCTCAGTCAGGATATTGACCTTCTGGTGTACTATCCCAACTACTCTAACCGAGGGGAAGCTCTCTTGCACACATTACTATATGCATACTATTTAACCAGAACCAAGTCCCATCGCTGGTAAGATCAGCTTTTCCCATCTTTTGCTCACAGAATACAGGGAGCCCCTGTATCGAAGCAAACTCTCTCCAAGTGGCTGGCCAGATGCATCACGTTCTGTTACCAAAAGCGCAATAAGCCTTTACTGGGATTGGTGAAAGGACATTCCACGAGGGGGTGGCTACCTCTTTTGCGGCGCTTAAGAATGTCTCTACATCGGCCATCTGCGCGGCTGTTACTTGGAGCACTGTACATACCTTTATCAGGCATTACAGTTTGGACATTGCTGCTAGGTGTAGAGCTGGCTTTGGTCTGGCACTCCTTCAGGGACATTTGTCCTAATTTTGGTTCACTCCAGGATCCTTCCTATCTTCCTCCCGATCAGGGTATTTTGTTTTTCTTACTGCTTGGGAATCAGTCCTAATGGTGTAACCTGCTGCAAGAGCTGTTTCTCGAAGTAAGATAGTACAGTTACGTAAGAACTTACCGTAACAGTAGATCTTCGAGAACAGCTCTTGCAGCAGGTAGTTCCCCTCCCATCTTCTCCTCAGGAAGTTTTGGTCTTTAGACTTGGGTGTCTCGGACGCAATCAGATTATTGTATTCATAGTTCTTCCTTTGGAAGCGGATCCTCAGTCTACCCTTCAGAAGTCACCTTTATGCCGGGAATCTCCGGCGGGAGAACTGAGGGATGCTGGGGGACCGCCCCTTTTGTATGATGCTGGAACGTCGGGGGCGGTCCCCCGCTGGATATTGCTAGCTAGAATTTTTCCGTTGGGTCCTGGTGCCTGCTGGCTTCAGTCCTAATGGTGTAACCTGCTGCAAGAGCTGTTCTCAAAGATCTACTGTTATGGCAAGTTCTTGCGTAACTGTACTTTTGGGGTATCAAGACACTGGGAATCGATAAAATCCATATAATAAACTACCGCTACTGCTGCTGTAATAAGAGTAGTGGTGGGAGCAATGTCACTAAATGGGTGTAATACCCATGAGCACTTGCACCCGCTCAGTTGGGTCCTCTTCGCACTTCCACGTTCGGCCGAAAGTTTCAGCACTTTATTAAAATTTAGCATGGATATAAAAAAACGGATTGAACCCCCGGACTCCCGCAACAGTATTGTAAAGGTATGTGAGGACGGGAGCGGGGCTGCACCGCATTTTTGCAGGTCACCTTTAAATAGAGATTGGTGGATGGTGCAGGAATTTTCTTGGCATTTCTTCACTGAAGGAACTCTGCCTGTGGCCTTATGCCTTATTGCATCTCTGAGTGGGTGATTGTCTCGTCATGTCTTATTGCTCACTATTTATCTAAGTGTAAGAAATCACCATTTTATAAATAAAACCAAAAAAAGCTTTAAAATATAATGGTGCAAAACATAATCATTAAGATTTGGCTCAGTTTACAGATTTTTTCCAGTGGGGTGGATTGATAACTTGCATGCCTCTTATTCACTCATCCAACCAGTGGGAGGAAAACACGTACATTATAGGAAAGTCTTTTGCATACCCTACGTCACCTGTAAAAAGGAAGACTTACAGTAGTTATTCTGTAAAACAGTGCTCCAAAAACCTTTGGAATTAAACAGTTGTCTTCCTCCTTAAATGTCTAAGGATTAACATCCCCCTCAGTGAAAATACTGTTTTTCATTTGCATAATTTGGGAGTAAAAACAGAAGTGCATCTTTAAATATGTCTGTGATAAATCTAGTAATTATTTTTCTTGCAGTGTTGTGCTGTGGCTTTCATTGAAAAACTGGATGGTCAATCGCTGAATCTGAGTCAGGAGGAGTTTGAGCGCTATATGTCTGGTCAGGCATCTCCTAAGAAGCAAGACTCCGAGGACTGGTCTCCTGACATCTGCCCTGGTCTGAAACAAATTTATAAAAACCGAAAACTCCTTTCACAAATGAATGAGAGGCAGGAAAAGATAATTGCTGAAGCCAAGAAACTAGAAAAAGACCTTATTGACTGGACTGATGGAATAGCGAAGGAGGTCCAAGAGATAGTCGAGAAGTATCCACTTGATATTAAACCGAAAAACCAGACTTTGGTTGCCATAGATTCAGAGAATGTTGAAAATGACAGATTACCGCCTCCTTTACAGCCACAGGTTTTTGCAGGCTAATAGAAACAACATATGAAATAATAATGGGGTTAAAAGTTCACACGCTAAGAAAATTGCTGTGAAAGTAATAACACTTTACTACTACCTAAACTACTGTACTTCTTCTACTAATGAGTCACATTCGGAGCTGTTTGAAACCAAAAAGGTAGAAAGGCCTGTTCTTATTTTCTAAGATGGACTATCCTACAGTGTGCTGAAAAGTTACATGTTTTTGGCGCACAGACTTCTCAACTTTCAGGGAAATTACTGTTGCATTAACTTATGGAGAAAAATAACATATTAGGAGAATTGCACCTTAACTAGATGCTGTACGGAAACACTTGGGGATCCCCATTCTTTCTCTCTAGTCTTATAATAGGCGTGTAGTACATTTTATTTAAATGTATGCACTCCAGTTGGGGAGATGCAAAGAACTATGGCGTTACTGTATGTGTTATTTTTTTATTTTTATTTACACTTTTCTCTGCCTCCGTGGAGCCGGCGGGCGTACCCTTGGAGGGGCTCATCCTCCAACCCAGACTATCCCCGGTCCAGCCGTATCCTGAGGTTCCCCACCAAAGAGAAGAGCACCCCCACCAAGAGCACAATTCAGAATCGGGGTGGCTACTGCGGAGGGTGCCTCGGACCGTTATGGAGCCTGCCAACTCCTGGTTTTCCCCGTTTTTACTCCCCGGGCCCCATGAATGTGCAGTGGATGAAACAGCTGGGCTCCGCCTCCGTGTAGGCAGCCTATACCCTGGATGTGGGGCCTTCCCATTCTGACTGCATGCATGTGCTGACACCCAGCTGCTGCTGGGTGTCAGGAGAACAGTGCCCCGTACTGTCTCCCCGGAGAGCTGTCTACAGATGTTTGATCCTTCCTTATATCTACCGACCCCTGAGCAACTCGAATCTGTTCCCGAACGCGGGTCACCGGTGTGGCATCCAGCGCCTCAACCCTCAGCGCCACCGGGCCAGCTCACTGTATGTGTTTCTTGAATAACACACTTGAGTTACTCACAATAATTTCTTCCAGTGGTACAGTTATGGGTCTTACCCAAACATGAACTATACTTGAACAGTGTCACTTCAAGGATTTTATGTAGCTGCATTGGTTAAAATATTAACAATTGAGCTGTGTCTACAAAATATTGTGCAATTCTTTGTTATTAAATAACAGAACTCTAAGGTACAGCAGTTCTTACTTGCTGCATGGAAGAAAAACACTTTTTTAAGACCGAGTCTTGGTTCTTAACCAAATGCTGTAAATATGTAAACAGACGGTTGTTGCATGGCACTTATGTTTATGTTCTCTATATATATTTATATTGTTTAGTATTAAATAAGATGGTCTGGTTGTGTATTTGAAAAGGTGTATTTAAACTTTGTTTCTGTGTAGTCCTGTGTACCCTTTTAGTTTAGTATTAACAGGGTTCAAATTGATACCCAATAGGGTTCTAACAGCTACCCTGCAGTGATCATTTGGGCCACAAAGGGTGCCATTAAGTAAGATTGGAAGTAATATTGTTTAGATTACATAATTTGCCAGCATCTTCAGTGCCCTCTTCAGTTCATTCCCTGTCTGTCAAGGGGAAACTGCTTTGTTCAGCTCCTGACATAACAGGTTCTACTGTTAATATGCATTATTTTCAAACATATGTAGCAGTATTCAGGCTTGGACACCCAGATGACCTCCTGGTCCAAGAAGGGAGAAGGGATATTTCAGTGATTGATCTGGAGGAATATGAGATCAGTATCTAAGTAGACCCTCAGGAGCTAGCAGGTATCGAGGGATACTTAAGCCTTAGAGGTACAGCATTTTTATGCCGTTGGCTTCCTCCTAGTTTTGACTTGGAACCAGTTCACTGTGTAGTCTCCAGCTTTTGTACTTTGTGAAACAGAGGTGTAAGTCAGGACCCTACTCCACCTGAGATCTTAAATCAGTTTAACTTTTGACCTTGACCTAACCTCACTACTTTTAAAACCTGTGGTTATTTTCTCTCTTGATGACTGAAGAATCCCAGGTCTGCAATAGACTTCAAGACTGAAGACTGCTTCCATCACAGCAGGGTGTCTTCTTCAAGAAGCCCCAGGCTTTGAGCGGTAGGCCCAAAACCAGGCTTGACCACCTCCACTGGCAGTAGGTCAGTGTTTTAAACCACAGTTCCTCAAGTGCTGTTTGATATTCCCTTAGGGCAGCCATCTTTTCCAGCTAGGGCTGAGGAATGTGAGCCCCTTGTCCCACACATCAAACAGTCTATATTTTCCTATTGAGAGCCCATGGTGACCTTGTCAAGGCTGTTCAGGTCCTGACTGTGCTTTTTAGAGACGGGGGAAACACGAGAGAGATCAAAAGTACATGAAGTTGATATATTTGTGCTCCTCTTCTTCCTTGAGATATTAAAAAGAGATGTCAAAGCTATAAATAAAGACACAGGAAGACAAACCTGTAACAGGGTACATGGCGGTTTGCCCAGTCTTCTCTCTCATCTTCCAGTAGAGAAGTTGGTTATTCCACCAGACTATATGGATTCACCTGCTTCTTTGGGTTCAAAGGTGCCCCCTTTATTGCATGTATAGAAAAACATACTTCATGTTTTTTTTTGGGGGGGAGGGGCAACAATAGAGGTTCAGCAAAGACACCATTGTTCCATGTCCCGCAACACACAGCCAACTTATCCTTCATTCTTAGGATTCAAAATGAGAAGGGGTGGCCACTCATACGGTCTCCGCATCGCTTTCAATAACCATTTCATCAGATGCCCAGTCCCAAGGACCAGGGAGTAAGTAAAGTTTTGTTTAGGTTCCCATCCCTGAGGCTCTGGACACTGTACAGATAGGCAAAATGAGACACCTACAATATAAAAACATAAAATAGAAACAATAAACAATAAAACATAAATAATTATTGAACAATGCAGCAATTTATAAACAATCTGCTGTTTTCTTAAAAAGATGCAGCTTCAGCCCCCGCTTAGAGATACCATTATTGTGTGTGTGTGTTATTCATATATGCTTGTGTGGTGAAGGGGGACAGCAGTGTCATGGTGTGTATAAATAGCGTTTACAGTGCCAAATGGAGCAGCAGGCATGGTGGTGGTGATGTAGACATTTTTATTCTAGGATCGTGGCTATATTGTTCATCCACACTGTTTGGCATGTCCCTTTCCCCTTTAAATCTTGTCGGAAGTTTTCAAGCTGGCTCCTCCCACCCACCCGGGTGGTATATGCCTCTGCTCCGACCCATGATGCCAGATCTTCCTTTCCGCTGGAAGATACAGGTTGCCTCCCTCGTGTTTACGCATTTCGTAGGCCCTGGCTTTCAAAACTTTGGTTTTACTGAGATTAAAACTCGTTCGAGTTAGCGATCGCGCTTTTGCCTCCTCTATCATGGAAGATAAATCTTCTCCAGGATTTCGCCGGTGTCCTTGCAGCCAGAAGGTGTCTCGCACTGATCCCCATCTCACGTGCGTCTACTGCCTAGGTGTCGGCCATGACACCTCGTCCTGTAGTTTTCGCTTGGCCTTCCATCCCAATGCTCTAGACGACCGCATGACACGTTTGAAGTTGGGGAGACCGGAGAAAAGGAATCCTCTGGTGAAGTCTAAAGAGGCCAGGTGGAGTGTTTCACGCCACTTTTATCTCCACCGGCAGCTGGAAATCCATGAAGGCATTAGAAGAAGCCACCATGCCGGGCGAATCAAGCTTTTCATTCCACTCAGCCTGGGCTCCACCTTCACAGGTTCTTTTAAGGAGTTGTGCCAGTCTCTTCCCCACCTGGGGTGAGGCGCCCGTGGGCTCACACTCCTCCCGCTCTCAAAAGAGGGACAAAGAACCCAGCTTGTCTTTGCCTCGATGAAGGTGCTCTTGGGACCGAGAGAGGTCTCAGTCCCAGGAGCATGCGGTCTCTACCTCGGTCGAGATCGCTTCCTCGGCCGCAGGCTTCACAGACTTTCCGTCCAGCCAGACCAAGGAAGTGGCCGATGAGGTCGAGATTTTTGACCCAATCAACCCTCTGTCACCGGCCATGGCCGACGACTCCTTGGAGAGGACTCCGGGACTCGTGTTCCCTGATGAGGAGACCTAGCTTGCTGGTGTCTCCATCGAGCGCCTGGTTCTGGACCCCCAGGTTTCACTGATCCCTCTGGTGTCTCCCGAGCAACCGAGTCTGCCTGCCCGATCTCGGTCGAGGTCTAGACCCCCCTCGGCAGAATGGCCAAGGAAGAGCCATAGGCGCTCCAAAAAGAGATGTCACAGGTCACCCCATCCTCCTCGGATGAGGAGAGGTGCCAACGGAAACTCCGTCAGCGCTACAAGGACCTTATGTGGCAACAGCTGATTTTGACCAGGCAGAAGCCAGCTCCGCCGCCTACCCCGGCCATTATTTGGCTCTTGCCTCCCATGCTAAAGCCGACCCCCTCGGAACCAAAGCCTTTGGTTCCCCCACCCACGGTGCTGGCCCATTCTCCAGTTTGGCCTTTGCTGGTCTCTCCACCGATAGTGAAGGAGCCGCCGCCTAGGCAGCCTGTGGGGGAGGGGCTCATTCCAAAGAGAACCGACCAGATACCGGGCTTCCCCAATATCTGTCGGTCACGGTCACCACTGTACCCTGACTCCTTGGACTCTGATACCACCGTGCTCCACTCTCATCCCAGGGATGTTGGAGGAAGGTCCTTCCTCCTTCCAAGGGATCCTCCATCTCGTCTCTGATTCTACAGGGATGCCCGTGGAACCCATCCAGAAAAAGGTGGAATACCCTCTCACGGACATCCTCAAGAGAGGGAATATGCCGACAGAGGCCTTTCCTGTGGCCGAGGCCATTGTTGGTCCGGCACTTGAACTATGGCAGCTCCCTGCCTCATGTCCAGCACTGTCTGACCGCATGGCCCACAAGTACGCGGTGCCCATGGGGTCCCTGGCGGGGTTCACAGAGCACCCTTTGGTCGAGAGCCTGCTGAACACCAGTGTGTTCAGGCATACTGGCAGTTCTACCAACACTGACCATCCCCCCGATAAGGAGTCCAAGCTTTTGGACCATTCGACACGGAAAGTCTGTGTGGCTTCCTTTTTGGACCTTCGTCAGGCCAGTTTGGCTGTCATCATGGCACACTTCTGTCATGCCCTTCTTGGGTCATTAGATTGTCCTCCCACATCTCCCTGTGGACATGCAAACCGCGGTTAAGCAGATCTAGGACCATGGCTGCGCTGTTGCCAAACAGCAGCTCCAGACAGCCCTGGACATTGGGGAATCTTGTGCCCAATGGCCGCTACAGTGGCCTCTCGCCGCAGGGCTTGGCTGAGGCTCTCCTCCTTCCCGGCGGATACTCAGCGTAAGTTAGCTGATGTGCCTTTCCTTGGGACCGACTTGTTCGGCCCAGGAGTGGACGGTCATCTACAGCGCATTGAGCAGTCCAGTGCCACCTTGGATGTCATTTCTGCCAAGAGTTCTTCAGGCAAGAACCAGCAGATGAAAAAGAAGCCTTTTTGGCACTCTTCCCCTGTGGTTCAGCAGTCCTCCTACCAAGGAAGACAGCAGCAGGCTCAAGCTTGGCGCCCTCGGCCCAAGCCTGGACCCCAACAGGCCCGAAAAGGAGGCCAAGGCTCAGGTCCTGGAGCCTCCTCCTCTAAGTCTGCCCAGTGATGGGGTGGGAATTGCCACCCCTATCTCCGTCATGCCAGCTCTGGATCCTACCGTGGGGGGCCGGCTCCACCACTTGCTTTCCACCTGGTCCGCTATCACTATGGACAGGTGGGTTCTCGAAGTGGTCGGTCAGAGAGTGGGTGGTGTCAGAATATACCCCTACTTCGACTACTGGCTCTTAGCAGGTTCCACCCAACAGGAGGTGGAGAGGTCCAGGGACCTGGCCCTACAGACCTGCTCCCAACTCGGCCTCCTGATCAATGAGGCCAAGTTGGAACTCGTACCTTCTCAGGTGATGCGTTTCATCAGGGCAGAGCTAGACTCTCGCTGAGCCAGAACCCGGCTCCCAGCAGACAGGGCAGAGGTTCTCTCCTCCTTTGCTCAATCATTTCTGGTTGGGCAGTCGCTCCCTGCTTGGGACTTTCTGCGCCTTCTGGGTTACGTGGCAGCCTGCACCTCCAAGGTCCATTGGGCCTGGTGGCATGTGCGCCCCCTTCAGTGGGAGCTGGCCGCCCAGTGGACTCAGTGCGTAGGTCATTTCGACTAGCTAATCACTGTGACCCAGAAGATGTGGGACGCTCTCCAGTGGTGGACCGTCGTAGACTGGTTGCAGGAAGGGGTCCAGTTTGTTCGCCCCGAGCTGACGATCATCCTCACGACTGATGCGCCTCTCATGGGCTGGGGAGCCCACATGGGGGACAACAGGACCCACGGGTTCTGGACCCCTGAGGAGTCCCGTTACCACATCAACCTGTTGGAGCTCAGTGGTCAGACTGTCACTGTCAGTGTTCGCTCCTCATCTCTGGGGTCAAGTGGTTCAATTCCAGATGGATAACACCACGACCATGTACTACCTCAACAAACAGGGCGGCACACACTCCTAGCTGCTGTGCAGGGAAGCGCTCCGCATCTGGACATTCATGAGCCGACTGGAGGTGGATCTCCTAGCCATCCGTGTGGCAGGAGCTTCAAATCAGCTGGCGGATGCTCTCAGCCACATAGGCGAGACATCCCATGAGTGGTCTCTCCCTCCAGAGGTAGCTTACAGCCTGTTCTCCCACTGGAGCAAACCAATGGTGGACCTGTTTGCCTTCAGGGAAAACACCAAGCTGAGGCTGTTTCATGCCCGCCTCCCCTCAGCAGAGCTCGCTGCAAGGGGATGCCTTCTTGAGGCCGTGGACCCCAGGCCTCTTCTACAGCTTCCCTCCATTTTCCTTGATCCACAGGGTGCTCCTCAAGGTGAGGAGGGACAAGGCGCAGGTGATCCTGGTAGCCCCAGACTGGCCACACCAGTTCTGGTATCCAGATCGCCTCAGCAACAGGCCCCCGAGGCGGCTTCCAGCATGCCTGGACCTGATCTCAGTCAACCAGGGGAAGGTTCTCCACCCGGACCTGCAATCCCTGCACCTAACAGCCTGGTACCCGAGCGGCTTGAGTTCCAGGCTTTGGGTCTCTCAGGATATACTCACGGTAGTGGAAGCATCCAGGAAGGAGTCGACCAGGAAATGTTATGCCTTCAAATGGAAAAGGTTTTCCATTTGGTGTCAGGGCAAGGGCCTGGACCCTCTGTCCTACCCAGTGGCTAACATTCTAGACTACCTTTGGTCGCTCTTCAAAGGAGGTCTTCGGTCATCGACCCTTAGAGTGCACCTGGCAGCCGTCTCTGCTTGCTGGGCATGGGCCGGTCAGCGGACGGCACAGGAGACAGTGGTCGGGCACTTTTTCAAAGGCCTGGATCACATATCCCCTCCAGTGCGTGAACCTCCCACCTCCATGGGATCTACTACTGGTCTTGGCACAGCTCATGGGCAAGCCATTTGAACCAATGCACAAGTGTGAGTTGTCACACTTGTCGTGGAAGACAGCCTTCCTGGTGGCTATCATGTCTGCCAGAAGGACGGGAGCTCCAGACACTCTCTTTGGACTCCCCTTATCTGGTCTTCCACAGGGACAAGGTTGTCCTGCACCCCCACCCAAAATTACTTCTGAAGGTGATGTCAGAGTTTCACCTTAACCAGGTGTAGACTGTGCTAGTGTACTACCCCAGTTACACTTTGGAGGCCGAGTACAGGCTCCATACTTTGGACCTGGGATGTGCTCTCTTCCATTATAAGGAGAGGACGGCGGAAATTCGGGGAGAGGTTCGCCAGCTATTTGTCACCTACGCTGAAGCCACTTCTGGCAGACCTGCAGCAAAGCGGACGATCACAAGATGGATTACATCTTGCATTAGTCTGTGCTGTGAGTTGGCGGGCAAGGAGCCTCCCAGAGGGATGAGCTCATTCCACCCACCATACCGATGCATCGGTGGCTACTTCCAGGGACATCCCTATACAGGAAATCTGTCGGGCTGCTACCTGGAAGTCGGCAAACACCTTCATCACCCATTACCACATCGACCTTGAGTCACGCCAGGATGCTGGTTTTGAGGCCTCAGTTCTCCAATCTCTGTTCCCCAAGTAAGTATTTGTGTGTGGGGGGGGGGTGCGCCTTGCCTCCCTCCTTCTGGAGAACTGCTAGGAGTCTGCCAAGAAGTGTGGATGAACAACATATCCACGTCCCTAGAAAAAATGGTTACTCTCCTGTAACAGTAGTTCTAGGAGTGGTATATGTTCATCCACACGGACCCACCTGACTTCCCCGGCTATGACGCGCACACCTGGCTTCCAGTGGGCTAAGATCTGGTGTCATGTGGCGGAGCCGTGGATTATACCACCCAGGTAGGTGGGAGGAGCCAGCTTGAAGACCTTGCAGCGATCCCTAAAGGGAAAGGGACATGCCAAGAAGTGTGGATGAACAACATATACTACTCCTACAGGTGAGTAACCTGTTTTCTCTTGGCACAGGCAAATTAATGCCATAGGATGCAGCATTCTGAGGCTGTCAAGGTGAGGGAGAAGAAAGACTCCTAAGAACAGGAAGAGCCTTTTTCTGCAATGGAAGGCAGTCCTGTTCAGTGGACCAAAGGAGGATTTTTTTTTTCGGGGGGGGGTGAAATTATCTTGTAAATTTTTGTCCTGCATTTCCAGTTAAAATTCTACTATATCTCATCAGTGATTGTGTTGGAGAGTTTAAAAAACGAGTCAAAGTGGACCTGCTGGTGTTAAAACAAAACAAAACAAACAAACAAAAAAAAACAGTGGGCTGCTACAGGAACCTACTGGATCAAACACTAATCAAAAGTACACATTTCCGATACTTCTGTAACAACTGAGGAGATAGTAACTGTCATTAACAACTTTAGTTCCTAACTTATTAGCGCTTTTAGAAATCTTGAGCCTTTCACTGCTTAACCTTGATGCATAATGACTGCCAAGGCAACACTTTTATTTTTAAATTCAAGTTTATTGGAAAGCATGGGTACAGCCAGTACATTCAATCGGATCATATAGTGTGAGAATATAGCAACTAAGTAAATTAGTCACATCAGTTTATAATAGCAATACAGAGAGGCTGTGTCAGTGGTTCTACAGGGCTACCCTTCATTATTCAGTCAGCTACTGCAGGTGACCAGTCACTCCAGCTGAGGTCATTCGGTGGGCGAGGGGTCTCAAGCCACTGTTAGTACTTGGGGACCATGACCGGCAGGAGAAGCAGTGAGGAAGGTCTTCTAGCCAGGGGGTACAGTGGGGAATATGTCTAATCAGGTAGATTCAGTAGGGGAGACCCCCCCCCCCTCCAGAGGGTCCATCGGGCCCACCTTTGGATTAATATTGGAAGTTTCAAATTGGCTGTATAGGTCAGCTCTTCCATCGATTGAATGCCGTGCACAATGGTCATTCAATATTGAAAAAGCGGTGGTTATCTGCAAGCCACTTATGAGTAATGACCTTATGTGTGGCCACAAGTAGGATGTTCCAGAGGTATGTATGGTTGTGCCCACGTACCTCTGGAGGTGATGGGCCTAAGAGCATATGTGAAATGTTCAGTGGGGAAGTGACAGCAAACAAGTTACGGATCGCTGACATTACTTGTCAGTAAGACTGCAACTCTGGCCACTGCCAGAAGATATGAGGGTGGTGGGCTTTAGTCTCGAGAGCATTTTCTCCAGCAGGTCTGATTTCAATTTACCTTATATCACCACTGTATAAAAATAGCATGTCCTGACCTTCCAAGCAAACTCCTGCCAGAAGGGAGAGTGGGTCGTACTACAGGTTGATCTAAATATCTTGTCCCAGTCTCCCTGGCAACACTGAGTTAAGTCTGGAAAGGCCAGTGGCCCTGGCAGGTACAACACAAAAACATTTAGTGGAGAGATAATTCCAGAACTGAAAAGCCTTTAATATGGGGAAAAGGGGGTTGGTCCCAGAATATTGGAGGCAAGCACATGTAACGGTTCTGCCTAGACCTGGTAAGGACCCAATAAGTTGTGACTAATACAGGCCTATTGCCTTGCTTAATGTGGATATGAAGATAGTTACAAAAAGTGTCCACCACTGTGCATAAAATTATTTAAAAATTAATCCGATGTGACAAAAAGTACAGTTATGTAAGGACTTACTGTAACAGTAGAGCTTCGAGAGAGAGACTTGCAGTAGGTATTAACCATTAGGACTAGGCCGTCAGGCACTAGGACCACATGGTAAACTTTAACCATGTCTGGCGGGGGACTGCCGTCAGCGTGACGCTATATAGTGAGCGGTCCCCACGCCCGCCCTCCAGTTCTCCCGCTCGAGACCTAGAAAGGTGTGACAGTAGGAGTGGGCTCCTGGAGCTAAGAGAGGCTATATAAGGAGCAGTAGCAGAAACCTTGGGGAAGGTATGTGGGAAAGTGGTACCTACTACAAGAGCCTCTCTCGAAGATCTACTGTTATGGTAAGTTCTTGCGTAACTGTACTGTTTACTTTGAGAGGGCTCTTGCAGTAGGTATTAACCATTAGGAGTGATTACCAAGCAGTTAAGATCAGGCAAGTCTGAGACATGGGAGGCAAGGAAAGGTCTGCAGTAGACAGGAGTCTAAGATAAGAGCCCCTGAATAACAGCTAGGCCAAAGCCAGTCCTGCCCCTAGAAGCAATGTCCAAACTGTAATGCTTAGTAAAGGTGTGGATGGAGCTCCAAGTGGCTGCCACACATATGTCGGCGGCAGACATTCCTGAAACAAGCAGTAGATACAGCCATGCCTCTGATTGAATGCCTTTTTACTTTCACCAGAAGTGGCTTGTTATACCTCTGATAAAACAATAAGTAGTTTGCCATCCATTTGGACACTGTTTAGAAACAGCAGTGCCCTCATTTGGGTGCGAAAGAAACAAACTGATCCATTTTATGGACTGACTTTGTCCGGTTAGTGTAGCAACGCAAAATTTTGTGTACATCTAGGGTGTGTAGAATTGCTTCCCCTTGGTTAGAATGTTCAGGGTAATACACTGGCAAGGGTATGGTCTGATGCAAAATAAACTCAGAAACCACCTTTGATAAAAACCTAGGATTTGTACACAGAGCCACCCAGTCTCTGTGCAAAATCAAATAAGGTTCCTTACACATCAGGGCCTAAAGCTTGGAAATCCTTCGAGCAGAAGTAATAGCAACTAAAAAGAGCGCTTTCCAAGAAAGAGGACGCATGTCACAACTCGCCGCTGGGTCAAATGGAGGCAGTGTTTTTCAAGAATTAAATTCAGGTCCCGTTGAGGAGTCTGGCTCCTGACGGGGGGGGGTTTCAAATGGAGGATCCCTCTCAGGAAGGTTTTGGATACCTCCAACTGAGCCAAAGTCTTGCCATCCACTGGAGTGTGGTAGGGCGAAATTGGTGGGCAAGTGGGCCTTTAGAGCAGAGTAACTTAGCCCAAGGTTGGATAGATGTAGCGTATGCTCCAGGACCTGTGGTACAGGACAAGAGAAGGGATCTCAACCCTTAGACGAGGCCCAAATGGAAAATCTCTTCCATTTCATCACGTAAGTGGATCTGGTGGATGGCTTTCTAGCCTTCACTAGTACCTGAGCTACTCTAGGAGAGACTCCAAAATGTGCAGGTGCCACATGTGAAGGTGAAGGGATTTGAGGCCTGGATGGACCAGGGTGCCCTGTTCCAGAGTCGAGGTCCTGGCAGATGGGAAGAGGAATTGGGGGTTCCAAAATCAACTGCTGAAGTAGGGAGAACCAATCTTGGCACAGTCAGTAAGAGACTATCCGTGTGCTCCTTCTGCTTGTAGTTTCTGCAGTACTCTGTGCAACAGTGGAAAGGTGTACAAGAACATCCCTGTCTAGCAGAGAGACAGTACATCTCACCAGAAAACACCATGCCCAGGAACGAGTGAGCAGAAAATGGGTAGTTTTGTGTTGGGTGGGGATGCGAACAGATCGAGGTCTGGTCTGTTCCAGAGGTTGAAGATGTCTTCTACCATTAACTGTCTCAGTTCCCACTCATGAGCCCTGGTTTGTGCACGGCTGAGACTGTCTGCTAGAACGTTTTGAATGCTTGGGATGTGCACTGCCGTGAGATGAAGGCTGTGTTGGATTGCCCAGAACCATACATGCATTGCTTCCCAACATACGGGGTATGAGCATGTGTCTCCTTGTTTATTCAGGTACCAGACTATGCTCATGTTGTCTGTCTGGATCAGGAGAGATCCTGGTCTAAGGAGTGGCTGGAAAGCCTGCAAGGCATACAGCACTGTTCTCATTTCTAGTACATTGATGTGTAGAAGCAGATCTTACTTTGAGAGGTCTCTTGCAGTAGGTAATTACACATATAGGATTGATGCCGGCAGGTGACAGGACCCCATGGGAAAATTTCTAGCTAGCGGTTTCTGACGGGGGGCGCCCCCATGTCAGGTGATCAACGTCAATATGAAGGGGCGGTCCCCCACGCCTGCCTCGCGGTTAAGTTCACTGCTTCATCGGTCAATCGTCGGTATTACCATTCTCTTTTTCAATTTTATTTGAATTTCTTGTCAGAATATCTTCAGCATCTGCCGTGTGTGTCGTCCCCTACTCCATCTGAGCATAAAAATAAGTATGATTCTTGCGGTGCCCAGCTCCCGCACAAGGACGGACACTCCTAGTGCCTCTTCTGTCTAGGCCCGGATAACCCCATGGAGAAGTGCCAGCAGTTTAACGCTGCCACCCGCAAACAGGCAGCAGTCCCTGGAGGCCCACATTTTGAAAAAGATGATGTCCTCCATGGAGAAGGAGCTGAAGAAGCTTCGGCAGGCCTCTACTTCCGCTGAGGGTCACCGCAAAAAGAAGCACCGGTACCGGGATTCCTCTTCCACGGTCACTGCGACTCCGGGTGGAGTTGCCGTGCTGAAGGTAATGTCCCCTCCAGGGGACCGTTCTTCGACGGCCACCTTGAAGGCTTCCAAGGCAGCGGCATCCCTCCCGCCGGGCTTCAGAAAGTTCAGGCACATCGAGCCTCCGGGTCAAAAGGAGGCAAAGCCACTCCTTGGAAGACCGCCACTGTACGCCTTCTGGGTCGAGGGCCCGTAAGCCGGATGTCCTCTTTCCAACGCCTGTAACGGACAAGGCCGCTAAGATGCCTGACCCTTCGGGGCAGCGCATGGCCTCCAAAATGCCCGCCAAGGTCTCTCCTCCCTCGCAGCCTTCGGGCGTTGGTTCCGATGAGTCGGATGCCGGCTACTCCGACGCCCGCCCGAACCCCGCTGGTAAGGCGGACATCGGCTCCTCTGACGGACGCACAGCGTTGGAGCCAGCACCAGACCCTACTGATCAGTCCACCATCTGCTGCTCGCTGCAGCGCTCGCCATTGCATTCCAAGGCTCCAGAGTCTCCCCTGTTGGACCCTGGGGATTTTAGTCCTCCTTCCCTGGGTGATGCAGAGGAGGCAGGTACGCTCCCATCAGGTCTCCCTCCCGCTGGGCCGGACGACCTGACGTCAGACGCTGGCCTATCCGATGCTGGACGACATTCCCTTGCCAGATGCCGGACCCGACGCCCGCCGGGCCGCCTATACCTGGCCCACCTGCTGGGCCTCTCCCAGGGCCATCTGCTCTATCAGAGCCCCTGGTGCCTGGGTATCCGACCCTGTCTTATCTGATGCCATCCTACCCGGGACTGCAGTATCCTGTGCCACAGTACCTGACGCCGGCCTACCCGACGCCGCAGTACCCTGTGCCCCAGTACCCGATGCTGGGCTTTCCGTCGTCCAGCTACAGATACTCACCGTACGGATATCCCCACTATCCGTATCCCCCACCTCCTCTTCCACCGCCCTCCCAGCTGCCAGTGGACCTGAAGGGGAGACTGGCTTCCTGGTGGGCTGAGGCCAAAGCTCAGCTCACCAGGGAGGTGGAGAGTCATCTGCCAACGCTGGACCCAGTTCCGGACTCACGTCATCGGAGGCAAGAGACTCCCTTCCCCCTTCCTGACACTAGAGGCGAGCCCTCCAGTGCCAGGGCAGGGGAGGACATGCTTCCCCGAGGGTTGCCTAAGGGGTCCGTTCCTCCCCTGCATTGGGAGGAGTCTTCTTCCTCTTCGGAGGCCACAGATGATTTTGACGGGTGCTCCGATCCAGACAAGCCACGCGCTCCAGACCAGCCCAGGCCTAGGACTCCTCCAAAGTTCCCTCTGGAAGATCCCTCCTTTCTGGAGCTGCTGCGAAAAATCCAGGCGGTTCACCAGTGGCAATCTTTGGAGCCGGATCCACAGCGAAAGAAACTCACTGCTCATTTGGATCTGCCCGAAACTGTTCCAACACTGATTCCACCCTGGATTGAGCCTCATGTGGACCTTGTTTCCACTATTTGGAAGCAACCGTCGGCATTAGCCCCCCTTCCGAGGAAGGCAGATAGGCTATACCAGGCTCCGGAGGGTGTGGATTCCCTGAATACACACCCCTAAGCCGACTCAGTCATGCTTAGCGCAGCTCACGGCCGTACTCAGCATCTTAGCTCATTTCCACCTGACAAGGAATCTCGCCTTCTGGACCAGTATGGGAAGGTAGTCTATGCTTCTTCCACTCTGGGAATAAGGGCCCTAAATTATGTCGCACAGATGGGGGATTACCAGAAAGCGATCCTGAATGAGGTGGAAGCAAAGTTGGACTACCTTCCTGAGTCTTAGACTAAGCAGGAAGTGGCATATCTGGTCTGTTCTGCTCATTCGGCCAGTTGGTATATGCTTCGTGCCTTGTACAATGCAGTGTACGCTGCTGGTTGGAGCTTGGCTTTCGCCATAGGTTTGCGGCATCATGCCTGGCTCAGAGTATCAGGTTTGGTCCAGGATACACCCTTCGGGGGTTAGGTGCTGTTCGGTGGGGATGACAAGGACATCATCACCAATGTGCAAGAGAAGGGGACTACTATAAAGTCAGTTGACTCTGTACAAGCCCCCTCAGGGTCAGCGTTGCCCTTTTCGCAGACGTTCTTGGCCCAAAGTGAAACCGCAGGGCAAGCGGGCCAACAAATGTCGGGCCCCTCCAGCTGCCAAGCCCCCCCGCCCAAAAAAGCGGCGGGAGCTTCAGCTGTGGTGCTGCTCCACACCTCTTGACTCCTCTCCTCTCTCCCACAGCCTCTGGACCTTCCAGAGGAACCAGTAGGAGGGAGGTTCTCCTTCCATCTACTGGGTTGGGAGAGGATCACTTCAGATACTTGGGTGCTCCAGCTGATGGCAAAAAGACACTCAATCGAGTTTCTACAGAAACTGCCGAGCACGCCCCCCCCCCTCCAAAAGTCATCTTGCGCCACGGAACATCTTCTGGTTCGGGAAGAAATATCCTCCTTCTGAAGGCAGCGATAGAGCCTGTCCCAACCCACCTTTGGGGTACAGGTTACTACTCCCATTTCTTCCTGGTTCCGAAGAAATTGGGAGACGTGAGGCCTATCCTAGACCTCAGATCCCTGAACATGTTCGTGGAGTACAGACTGTTCAGAATGCTCTCCTTGCAGAGCCTTCTGCCCTTTCTTCGGCTGGGACAGTGGCCGTGCGCTCTGGACATGCAGGATGCTTACCTGCATATCCCTATTCGCCCTTCCCACCGCAAATACCTTTGTTTTTCGTTTCAGGGGGACCACTACCAGTTCAAGGCCCTCCCATTTGGTCTTTCCTCAGCGCCCCGAGTGTTCACCAAATACCTTTCCGTGGTAGCAGCTCACCTGCGTACCCAGAGAGTGCAGGTTTTCCCGTACCTGGACGACTGGCTCCTGGCGACCCCATCCAGGGAGGAACTCCTGCGCTCCCTTTCCCTTGCCCTGCAGGTTTTTACCAGCCTGGGTATTACCATCAACCAGGCCAAGTCCCATCTGATCCTGTCCCAGAGGCTCCAGTTCATCGGGGCAATACTGGACACAACCTCCAGCATGGCATTCCTGCTGCTGGACAGGGTGGCCACCCTCCAGGCTCATGCGTGCCTGTTGTCAGCACCAGGTCAGTCCTTTGCCTCCTTGGGCTCATGACGCCGCTATTCCGACAGTCTCTTGCACTTGGCTTCACATGAGGATCTCCCAGTGGACACTTCAGTCTCAGTGGGATCAATTGGTGGATGACCTAGATCAAGAAGTCCTGGTCTCTAGCCCTATGGTTTGGGACTTGCAATGGTGGATGGTTCAGGAGAACCTTTGCCAGGGAGTTGCCTTCTGCCTTACTCCCCCCTCCCAAAAACTGACAACAGACGCCTCGGGAGAGGGTTGGGGAGCCCACCTGGGGTCTCACAGGACTCAAGGCTCCTGGTCCAGGCTCGAAAAGACTCTTCACATAAACGTGCTCGAGCTCAGGGCCGTGCTGTATGCTCTACAAGCTCTGAATCTGTATCTGCTTACTGGTCATCTGGCTGTCCAGACAGGCAACATGTGCATAGTCTGGTACATCAACAAACAGGGAAGAACTCATTCCTATCCTCTTTGCAGGGAGGCGATGCAGCTTTGGGATTGGGCAGTGCAACACAACCTTCACCTCATGGCAGTTCATGTTCCGGGGGTTGAAAACGCATTGGCAGACCACCTCAGTTGCTCGTCTGCCCAGGCTCACGAGTGGGAACTGGATCAGGGGCAGCAGACGATATCTTCTTACGCTGGGGAACACCTCAGGTAGACGTGTTTGCATCTCAACGCAAAACTTCCCACCTTCTGCTCGCTCGCTCGCTCGCTCCAGGGTGAGGCATTTTTTTGGAGAGACGCTCTGTCTCTAGATTGGAAGGGCAGATTAGTCTATGCCTTTCCCCCGATCCCCTTAATTCCGAGGGTCTTAACACAAACTCAGCTCAGAAGGAGCTCACATGATCCTAATCGCTCCTTTCTGGCCCAGGCAAGTTTGGTTCTCTCTTCTGCAACAGTATTCAGAGGAACTTCCTCTTCCTCTGTCGCAGCTTGTGCTGACCCAGGATCAGGGGACCCAGGTTCATTCAGGTCTCAAATCCCTTCAGTTGCATGCGTGGCTCCTGCAGATGTAGCTCAAGCCCAATTTGGGGTTTCCCCACTTGTGGCTGAGATTCTGGTAGAGGCCAGAAAGCCCTCTATTAGATCTACCTATGCCATGAAATGGAAACGGTTCTCTATTTGGGCCTCTTCCAAGGATTTCAAGCCATTCTCGTGCCCTGTCGGGAGAATTCTGGATTATATGCGCCATCTCTTTGATCTGGGTCTCAGTCATTCCTCTCTGAAAGTTCACATGGCAGCCATTTCTGCTTATGTTCCCTTTGGGGACAGAACTTTCGCGCAGTTGGAAGTCTCTAAGACTTTTCTTAGAGGGGTTCTCCACTTGAGACCCCCCTGTTCACGTTCCTGCCCCTCCATGGGATTTGAATTTCATTCTTGAGAAGCTTAGCCTGCCTCCTTTCAAGACGGCAGCCTCAGCCGACCTGAAGTTCCTATCCTGGAAGACTCTCTTCCTAGTGGCCATTACTTCGGTTCGACGTATTTCCGAGCTTCAGGCCTTGATGTGCAAAATCCCGTATTTGATTTTTCACAAGAAACGTGTGGTTCTGCATACCAACCCTAAGTTTCTCCCTAAGGTGGTAGTGGAATCTACGCTGAATCAATCCATTGAACTGCCTGCTTTCTTTACGCAACACTCCAATCAAGGGGAGTACCTCTTGCATACTTTGGATGTTCACCGAATTCTGAGATACTACACCACCAGGACAAAGGATCTCAGAAAGCCTAATCAACTGTTTGTCTCTTTTGCTTGCAAAAGAGAAGGTAATGCCGTTACCAAGCAATGCCTTTCTAAATGGTTGGCTCATTGTATCACTTTCTGTTACAAATTTCACAAGACCCTGCCGGGTCAAGTCGGGCCACTCCACCAGGGGTGTCGCTGCATCTGCGGCTTGTTTTAAGAATGTGTCTGCAGCTGCAGCTTGGACTTCTGTTCTTACCTTTACAAAACACTACAGTTTGGACATTGCCTCTCACCGTAGAGCTGGCTTCAGGTTGGCTGTTTTGCAAGGTCTCCTTTCCTGAAACCTTCACAGCCAGAGGTTCTATATTTGGGTAGCTTTCCTCCTCCTGTGTGCTTCTCCTTGTTCCAGACTTATTGGGACTTAGTCCTATATGTAATTATCATCTACTGCAAGAGCCCTCTCGAAGTAAGATAGTACAGTTACGTAAGAACTTACTGTAACAGTAGATCTTCGAGAGAGGCTCTTGCAGTAGGTAATGCCTTCCCGCCCTCCATCCCCCTAAGCTTTTTCAGCTCCTTTTCCAGGAGGGGAAACATCTGCTTCTCTCTTGTCTTGCCGTTTTTGGCCTTTGACAGGAAAGAACTGTAAGTGGGCTTGGGGGACCGCCCATTTATACTGACGTTGCATGATGGTCACCTGACGTGGGGGCGGTCCCCCGCCAGAGACCGCTAGCTAGAAATTTTTCCGTGGGGTCCTGACGCCTGCTGGCATCAGTCCTACATGTGTAATTACCTACTGCAAGAGCCTTTTCTTGAAGATCTGCTGTTACGGTAAGTTCTTGCATAACTGTACTTTCTCTCTGAGACCAGGACCCCTGCATCCTGTGATCTTGTAAGTGAGCTCCCCAACCCAGCCCTGAAGCATCCGTCGTCAGGATCTGGGTGGGGGTAGGGGGCTGGAAAGGGACGCCTCTACATAGAAACATAGAATTTGACAGCAGATAAGGACCGCTTGGCCCACCCAGTCTGCCCATTTCCCTACCTAATGGATAAGCTGCAGATCCTAGTTAACCAGCAGCCTACTTCTTCCTACCCCCACCCCCTAGAATTGCCTTATGACTGTCCCATGCATGCTTGAATTCCACCACTGTTTTTGACTCCACAACCTCCTCCGAAGGCCATTCCATGCATCCACAACCCTCTCTGTGGAAAAATACTCTAAATTACATCTGAGCCACCCCCATATTCAAATTGTGCCCCTTGTTCTTGCACACCTCTTTTTGAAAGATCCTACCGCCTTGGACTTTGTTGATTCCTTGAGGTACTTGAAAGTTTCTATCATGCCCCCCCCTCCCTCCTTTCCTCGAGGCTATACATATTAAGCTCCTTTAGTCTCTCTTCATATGTCTTCTGGTGCAGACCCTGCACCATTTTAGTTGCCCTCCTCTGGACAGCTTCCATCCTGTCTATGTCTTTGCAGAGATTGGGTCTCCAGAACTGCACACAGTACTCCAGATGGGGTCTCACCAGCTGTTGAGGTTGTCCAAATCCTGCCACCAAAGGAGATCTCAGGCCATGGGGTTGGACACCAAAATCATGTGATCCAAGTCATCCAACCTCTGATCCCACTGTACCTGAAGTGTTCACTGCGTGACCCGCATGTGGAGTCTGGCTAGGTGGACTATCGGGATAGCTGCTGTCATGAGGCCTAGTAAGTGGAGGACAGACCTTGCCGAGGTCTGATGCTGAGAAGCCACAAGGGTGGCTTGCCTTTTCAGGGTCTCTGCCATGTTTTGGGAGAGGAACGCCCATCCCTGGACTGTATCCAGCAGTGCCCCAATGAATTGCAGGTGCTGTGATGAGGAAAGGTGGGACTTGAGGCAGCTGACCGTGATGCCCACTTGATTGAAAAGATCCAGGGTAGCGGACAGGGAGGTTAGCGGACTGTCCCTCGATGGGGCTGACAAGAGCCAGTCATCAAGGTACAGGAAACCATGGATGTCCTGGTGGCGCAACGCTGCAGCCACCGCCACTAGGCACTTTGGGAACACCCTGTATGCAGACGAAAGGCCAAAGGGGAGGGCTTTGAACTGAAAATGCCCCTCCTCGAATGTAAATCTGAGGAAGCGGCAGTGGGATGGAAAAATGGGGATATGCAGGTAGGTATCTTGCATATCCAGGACACAAAGTCAGTGTCCCTGGAGTAGTAAGGGAAGGAGGCCTGGAAGGGTCAACATACAGAACCTCTTGTACCCTAAGTACAGGTGGAGGCTGCTCAGATACAAGATCAGCCAAAGATCGCCTGTCTTTTTGGGCACCCGGAAGAAGTGGGAGTAGTACCCTCTCCCCACCTGGTTCTGAGGAACAGGTACTATGGCTGTTTTTCTTAGCTGAGTGTCTCTTTCCTCTCTGACTAGACGAATGTGTTCTGGGGGTTAGTGAGAGTGGCCTGGAGAGTTTTCTGGAGGCCTCTCTAGAAACTCTGTAGTGTGAGCTATGAGCTGAAGAATCCACATGTCTGAAGTGATCACCTCCCAACTGGTAGGTGGTTTGTGAACCTGCCCCCCCTACCTGTTCCTTCTGAACTAGCAATGGAGGCGGGAGGAGCTGTCGTGAGTCAGGAGGCGGAAGGGAGATTGGTAGGTGCCGCTCCGGAGGCTCTGTGTGATTTGGCTGGTGGGGCAGCACTTGTCAAGGGACGTTTGTTCTGGCGTCAGTTGGGCTGTTTTCTGCTTATGCCTTTGCTGCCTGTGGAATGGCTGCTTAGGCTGAGCAGGGGGCTTGTACATGAACTGGACAGAACGCAAAGCTTTGCCTTTGTCCTACAAGTCTGTGTGATGTCCTTGACATGCCCTCTGAAGAGGACAGGTCTCCTGAAAGGAGCATCCTGGATGACGGACTGAACTTCTGGTGCCATGCCAGAAATTCTCAGCCACAGCTGCCTTCCTAGACTCACGGCAGTTGCAGTACAATGGGCACAAGCATCCACCGCATCGTAGGTGGCTCTAAGGGCATGACGGCTGGTTGATCTGGCTGTCCTGACTGTTTGTGCTGTCTGATTTCAGGTCCAAGTCAGGTAGAGCCTCAATTTTCGATTCTAACTGACCCAGAATGGATTTTTGGTAAACCACCATATGGGCCACATACTGTAGAGGACAATTAATTCACTGTCCTTAAATTTCAGTTTTGTCTGCTCCAACATTTCCATGGCAGTTTAATTTAGCTGAAGTGCAAGAGCAACCTAACTTCTTAATGATAGTATATATTTTCACTGGATTTCCAAAATAGTGAATATTGCCAACATTTTGTTCCAGCGAAAAATAGGTTTTCTGCTGTAGTTAAGGGCGCAGGTGGCTAGTGCAGAGGATGAATAGAATTTACATCCAAATTGATCGAGGTGCTCAAGTGCTTTGGCGTGGCCGTGAGCTGCACTAATGACCACTCAGTCAGCCTTCAGGTGGACACTAAGGTGGTCCTTGCCCTCAGGGGTGCGATAGTCTGTCTGCAGCCACCAGAGAGGAAGGCTGCTTCCAGATCGTGGAGGCTAGGTCCTTGTACGGGCCTATCCATGGAGGAATAAGTGTTGGAGACAGATCTGTTAGATCAAGGTTTTCAGCAAGCCTCTGGTGTTGAGGATCTTGTTGTTCTGTCCTCCAGTCGTATCCCTCCTGAATCTTCCGGAGGAGCTCTATCAAAGAAGGGTCCTCCGGAGGGGATTTAGGAGATTCATTTGGTTTCGGTTCATCTGGTATAAGAGACTTATAACTGGAGCCCGATGGCAAGGAGTCAGATTCTGGTGTTGGACTCCTTGAGAGTGCCTGACTCTGAGGAGAGGATTTTCAATGGCTACCGGGAGTCCTCTGGGGCAGTTGGTCAGGGTAAGAGTTTCGTGCAACCTTCTCAAGGTCGGTGGACCAGACTGTACTGATGAAAGGGCCCTTACCATCGGTTCTGACAAAGGGGTAGCCGCCGGCTGACATCCATCTAGTTCAGAGGCAAACTGAGTCTTGGCTTCTTTCCACCAAGAGTTTAACATCACTTGCAAATCCACCTGAGGCTGGGGAGGTGGAGGTGGCTGTTGGAAAGTTGGGGGGGGGGTACCCTGGCGAAGGGTAACCGAGAACAGGGTATTGATTCATCGGACAGCCTGATGATGGGTATCCCAGCATAGGATATCCTGTCTTGGGATAGTCAGTCATAGGATAACCCGGTGTATGGTACCCGAGCATCGGGTAGCCTGGCGTCAGAAATCCTGGCAGCTGAGACCTTGAGGAGGGTAATGTGGTGACGTGTAGCCAGGCATTGAGGTAGTTCAGTGGAGGACCTGTCGGGGGTTGGGGGGGGCCGAGAGTCCTGGCTGAGGGAGGGGCTGAAGGCCCTTGAGGACTCGATGGTAGCACCAAGGGACCAGGCAGTAGGCATGATGGTGGCAAAGGGGGCGCCTGGCGTTAGGCCTCCAGATGGAAGGTCTGGCATTGGCATCGGAGGGCCATATGGTTCCTCCGGGATCTGGGCAGAAGGTCCAGATGGAATGATAGGTGGAGGCGCTAGACCCAAATGCGAGTCTGGTGCCAGGCGATCCAGCGTCAGCAACTAAATGGTGTTAATAGGTGGCTGTTTTCCACCTTCCAGTTCCACTAGTGCAGGGGGATCCCGAGGGTCCACTATAGGAGACGGAAGGTCCCGAGAGGGTGATCACTTCCGGGAAGGCTGCGGCACAGGTGGCAGCTGGGCCGGAGCCTCGACATCAGGCCTGTTATCAGGGCCTGACGGAGTTTCCAGGGCTGGGTGTTCATCGGAGGGACCAGCATTCAACTAATCAGCCATGACTGAGCGATCACCAGCAGAGCCAGCATCAGACTTATCAGTCATGGCTGGACGGTCGTCAGGGGAGCTGGCAGTCGACTTATCAGCCTTGCCACTCATCTTAGACCTGGTGGTTTTGATGGGCCTAAGGGTAGCAGGTGTCTGACTCCCGCGGAAACTGAGACCAGCTCCGGTGGCGGTGCCGACAATTGCTCTGTGGTGGCAGAAGCAAATGTGGTGAGGGGCGCTGGGCCACTCGATGTCCATGGTCCCCGAGGGCGGGAAGGAGACCAGTCCTGGTCCCAATGTCTCTCCTTGCGATGTCCCTCCGGCGAAGAAGAACTGAATTTCTGCAGCTCCTTCTCCATAGAGGCCATTTTTTGTTTTAAAATATGGGCTTCCAGGACCTGTTGATGGTGTTTCCGTGTGGCCTGGTTGAAGCTCTGACAGGCCTCACAGTCCTCGATCATGTGCTCTGGGCCCAGGCAGAAGAGGCAAAGGGAATGTCTGTCTTTGTTAGGGAGCCGAGAGTCGCATTTGTTTTTATGCGAATCAGAAGGTGTTTGAGGTGACATACACAAAATGTAGAAATACTAATACTGCAAAAATAAATGAAAAGTCAGTAGAAATTCCCATCCAAAATGGTGGTTGACAGAAGCAGCATTCTCCGCGAGGTCCAACATGTGCAGGTCGATGGCTGGAAAGAACTGGAGGGTGGGCATGGGGGATCGTTCACTATCTAGCATCACGCTGATGTCTGTCACGTGATGACAGGTGTGCGGTTCCCACCAGACACTGCTAGCTAAAGTTTTCCGTGTAGTCCTAGTGCCTGATGGCTTAGTCCTAATGGTTAATACCTTCTGCAAGAGCCCTTTCGAAGTAAGATCTGGTTCTTACCCCAGGAGTCCTTTAGCATCAGTAACTTTAACAGTTAGCTGGCTAGGTGCAACTGCCCCGGAGGTGTGCCCTTAAGATAATTTTATTTAAATGAGCTTTGGGCAATAGCCAGTCAAAAAACAGGGGGAGTGAGCTGAGTGAGAACTGCCTGAAGGCTTCAGAATTTTTTTCAAAGGAAAACAAGGACACATGCCCCAAAAAGGAATCTACAGGATTCAAAGAACATGCAAATGTCCTTTGCTTACATTTTTATTGTTGATACTTTTCGATGGCTCGTCATTGGAAGCCTGTGATTTATCCTCGGCCATAATTACAGGATCTGGCTTCAAGAGTGGAGCTCTCAAATGAGGTTATACCATTAGGACCCTGCACACAAACTCTAAGTTAACTTGTAGCTAGCAGTCTGAGGCCGGGGATCGCCCCTGACGGCTACACCTGACGTCAGACGTGATATAAAGGGGGCGGTCCCCAGCACCATCTGAGTTCTCCTACCAGAGACCCAGCTAGAAACCAAACTGGAGAACCCAGCAGGAAGTCCCCTCCATGTTCTGGTGATATAACAGCCAAAATACTATCCTGGGGGATGGAGGGTGGGAAAGCCACCTGCTGCAAGAGCTCCTCTTGAAGATTTGCTGTTACAGTAAGTTCTTACATAACTGTACTGTTTGTCTTTGAGGGTGGAGCTCTTGCAGCAGGTTAATACCATTAGGACTGAGTCCCAAGCAGTACCCAGGGAGAGGCCCAAGTCTGAGGGCGGTAGGGAGAGAGACTGAAAAACAGCTGAAACATATTAGAAAGGCATCTAAGAGAGTAGGCCCTTCAAAACTGCTAGTCCAAAACCTGCTGTCCTTCTGGATGCAATGTCCAGGCTGTAATGTCTAATGAAAATGTGGCCTGAACTCCTTGTAGCTGCAGTACAAATATCTGCTGAGAAGACATGTTTGAGTGCCGTGAAGGAGAAGGCCACTGCTCTGGTAGAGTGGCTTATATCTCGAAGGAAAACTGCACTCGGGCCACATAAATAATTCTTAGCCAAGGAAATTTAATCAAGTGAATTTTTATTCCACAACCTGGCAAACGGCCACGGTAAAGATAAACAAAAGCTCCCCAGTGTTTTGATTCAAAAAGAATCTTCCTCAGGGGGTGGAGCTCATAACGAGGACATAGTTTATACAGTATATACATTCAACAAGTGGACTCAATTAGAAATGCCTGCTCAATTTAAACTAGAAATGAACTGAAATTCTATCTCGCACCACTAGATGGCACCAAAGAAAATCTTTGTTTATGTGGCCCGAGTGCAGTTTTCCATCGAGATATAAGTTTAAAGGGACACTGTCAACCTGTTTTTCATCATATTATTTCTAGTTGAATACATTTTATGATTGTTTAACCTCTCTAAAATTCATTGATATTGCTGTTTGTTTTGTCTGTAGCCTTGCTTAGTACAACTGAAATACATGGCAATGTATATTTATAAACAATCTTGTTTTTGTTTACAGTCATGGCATACATGTGATATGTCCCTCTTCTCGCAGGAGACTCCTGTTTTTTTGACTGAACTCCCTCCCTCCCTCCTGGGAAACAAAATCTCCTGCTTAAGTAAAATTCTGTCCAAAATATCCATTCATGTTTTTTTGGCAGATAAAGACACATAAAAAGTAAATTAGTGACGAACAATGTAAGTAATAACTTTGTACAACTAGTTGTTGAGTCTTTTTAGTGCTTATTCTTGACAAAATGAAACATATTAAATGTTTTAAAATGCTTTTTTTCTTATTTTTTGACACCATTTAAGGACAAACTCATGATGTTACGGCATCTCCCTACTAGCAGGCCAATCTCCCTACTAATTTGGCCTGAATCTCCCTCTTAAGCATGTTGGACATATCACATGTATGGTCATGGTCCTGTTCTTACTGCTTATGTCCTGAGCACTAGAAACACACACACAGACAGTGCAGTCACTCATAAGACAGTAGCTTCCTAATCTCCCAATGTATCACGAGGGGCTAGACTGTTTTGTGGGTGTTCCCAAGTCCAGCAAAGATGCATTTGGAGTTGATCAAGGAATGTAGACAAACCTGTTTTGGTGTGATAACACCAGTATGTTGGGCAGTCTGTTTTCACTTTTTTAAAGAAAATAAGAGTCAGAATCAAACTACCAGCTATATCAACTATCTTTACAGAATGTAGGCAATCATAAAATATGTTTTTTAAACTAGGGATACTTTGAGACCTAAGGGGGTTGACAGTGTCCCTTTAATGTAAAGGGCAGGCTGCACTTTTTGAACTTCACCAGTCAGAATACGCGGAGATAGCAAGTCGCAGCACCATTCCTTCTCTGCTTCATCTGATAGAGTGGCCCCTGACTGTTCCCGGAAGTGGTTTGTTATGATGCTGGTAGCAGAAAGTAATGCATTGCACCAGCCAATAGCTAGTGACTGTTTCAAAACAGGAGCCCCTAACATTCGCTTGGTGAATGAGATGAACAATTGGTCCGACAGTCTGGAGGAGCGAGTCCTGTGGAGGTAATACCTCAAAATTCTGTGAACATCCAAGTTGTGCAACAGTGCTTCATCTTGGTTAACAAATTGTGGATAATAAACCTCCTCTCTAAGATCTACTGTTACGGTAAGTTCTTGCGTAACTGTAATTTTCTTTGCTATGCCAATTTGAACAAAGCAACCCGAGATCTGGACCTCGTGAACAGAGTGCAGGTTTCTGTGAAATGCCACCGGCCAGTCCTGCCCTAGTTAAATAACTCTATTTTAAAGTGCTCCTTTTTTTTTGTGTGTGTGTGTAGTATTGGGTTATATACGAGTGCCAATCTTAATAGAAAGCCTAGTAATACTGGTCAGCTGTGCACAGGTTTCTGTTAAAATGCCACCAGCCAGTCCTGTGACAGGTGATACCTTAGGTCCAGTTTTTATTTTGTATATGGGTTTCTCTGTAAAGGTCAATCCTCCGAGAACCCCCTGGCAACTGTATAAGTTTGAAATCCAGTTGGGTGCCTTGTGGTAAAACCCACGAGGTCTGAGGTAAAAAAACAAGACAACTGACACTAATTTGACAGTTCCTTCAAGAATTAGGTGAAAAAAGGGAGGAGCTGTCAAATAACACAGGAAATGAACAGTCGCAGTAAAAATAAAGTCAAAATAGCATGGGTGTGCTAATAATAGAAAATTAATGGAGCCGCGGCGCTAACCAAAACTTAAAACTTTCATTCAGCACACTATAAAAATGATTTTATGAAGAAAACTTTACCCAGATAAGACATAGGAGGCTGTCAACAAGGAAAGTTGAGAGGCATCTCGGGACAATGTTGCTCAGTCCAGCGGAGAAAAAATTCTGAAGCCTTCAGGCTACTCTCACTCAGCTCACTCCCTCTCTTGTTTTTGATTAGCTATTGCCCAAAGCTCATTTAAATAATTAAGATGCTCGGTAGTCTGCTAAATTTACTGATGCTAAAGGACTACTGGGAACCAAGGAGAGAGAGAGAGGGTGCCCAGCTAGCAGAAAAACTGGAGCAACAGGACAGCCAAGGTAGAGAGAAAAAGGGAGGGATGGCATGTCCTAACGGCAGAGATTCCCTCAAAGATCTGCTGTTATGGTAAATTGTTATGTAACTCTTCTATCTTCGGGGATTTCTCTGTTATCAAGTCACATCTAAGGAACGAGTCACAAGCAATGCTGAGAGCAAGGACAGGCTGGGTGGCAGGCTAAGAAAGAAGGCCCTGATGTACAGCTAGGCCAAAGGCTGCCCTTCTTTTGAAGGGAATTTCCAGACTGTAGTGCTTGGAGAAAGTGTGGAAAGTAATCCAAGTGGCAGCAGCGCAAATCTCAGCTGTAGACACACCCCTGAAACAGACAACAGAAGTGGCCGTGCCCCTGGTGGAATGCCCCTTAACCCCAAGAAGTTCCTTACCAAACTTCCTGCAACAAAAAAAACAATACAGTTGGCTAACCATTTGGACATGCACTGTTTCGAAACTGGAGCACCCTTTCTGCCAGGGGCAAAAGAAACAACTGGACTTCCTGCAGTCCTTGGTGCAGTGTGTATAGTAACGCAAAATTCTATGCACATCCAACGTGTGGAGCAGTGCTTCCCCTGGACTGGCATGCTCTGGATAATGAACGGGAAGGTGGATGGATTAATTTAGGTTAAACTCGGACACCACCTTAGGAAAAAACTTAGAATTAGTATGCAAAGAGACCCTGTCTTTGTGGAAAATCAAATAAGGCTGCTCACATTTATTTATTTGTATTTCGGATGACAACTTTGAGCCGAGGGCTCTTTTTCAAAGGTTCCACGTCAAGGCAATAAGGACAATAAGGTACAAAACATAACATGATCATTAGTTTCAGTTATTTGCATGTACTAATGTCACTTTTGTCATCTCTGCATAGCTATATGTATTATCTCGAGTACTGTCTGACTAGATCTGTATTCTTACCTACCTGTACTATATACTACGTATTGTATAATCTCATCTCATTTTATGTATGTATTCTCCCGGGTCGTGCCTGAAAATAGTTAACTTTGGCTAGCGCACCTAAACCGGTTAAAAAAAACTAAATAAAGTAAATTACAATGGAACTTGCAAAAAAAAAAAAAAAAGACAAATAAGGTTACAATAATAGCAGCCAAAGGCATTGTCAAGGAATTGTGTTGCGAGTTAATTATACAGTACAAGTCATAGGTGGCTCAGTGAAGCTTTGTTAGGAGTGGGTTAGTGGGAAAAGAGAAAGAAGAGGGGTGGTGAGGGGGTGGTATGGGAGACAGAGAGATGGAGGAGGGGAGAAATGGGGAGGGCATTGCGTTGGGTATGTGGTAGATGGGAAATAGCAAGGGAGGAGGAGAGGGGGGATGAAAAAGGAAAGGAGACAGATTTATCCTATACCCAGTAATGGGGGGTAGGAGAGGAGCAGGAGCTGATGCAGTGAGGGATGCTTGAGGGTAGTATGCCTGGAGAGGATTATAAGAAGCAATCACAGAAGGCACTAGCCACGAGGTGTTGACGCAGTTTACACTTAAATGCACCAATTGTGGCAATGTTGAAGATTTCTGTAGGTAGCAAGTTGAACCAGGTGGAGGCTCTGACAAGGTAAGAACGCTGAGCTTGAGAGGTCCAACAGCGAGGTATTGTAAAGGTTAGACTGTCCGATCTTCTAGTTAGGCAGCGGACGCGCTGCGGGGTCAATATTGATTGGATTCCAGGGGGCATAAGGCTCAGTGATGTCTTCTTAGCTAGGATGCAAGTCTGGTACTTTAGCCTGCCGGATAGCTGGAGCCAGTTAGCCTGCTCATAAATGTCACACGTGTGAGAAAGGTGGGCAGCTGAAATAAGGAGTCTTCATGCCTTATTAAGGGCTACAGCTATGCGCTGGAGTGCAGTATCAGTAGCGGATCCATAGATAAAAAGCCCGTAGTCAATAGTTGAGATAACAGAGCTCTGGATAGCGAGGTTCAAGGCTTCAGCCGTTAGGCAATGTTTATGCTTGTATAGTAGCCCTATTCAGGAGTTCACAGTTTTAGCGATATTGTCAATGTGTTTGGTATATGAGAGGGAGCAGTCAAGCATCAGGCCCAGATATTTAAACATATCCACCTGCTCAAGAGTGATGCCTTCGTGGTTGTTAATTATGAGCTCATGGTCCTTGTACTTGTGGGTTCCATGGAACAACATTGTTTTGTTTTTTTTTGTGGTTAAGGATGAGTTTATGTGAGCAAAACCAGTCTTCTACTTCTGCGAAACTTTTCTGTAGTTGAGACTGAAGGGAGGTGGGGTTGGTGTGGCAAGTGAAGATTACTGCATCATATGCATACAGTAACATTCTGTCATGGCAGGAGGAAGGGAGATTGTTCAGGAATATGCTGAATAACAAGGGACCCAGGATAGAACCTTGGGGTACTCCAGAGTGGATTGGTAGGGAGAACATGTAGCTCTGAAATTCTTCGAGCAGAAGTAATGGCAAGTAAAAATAACACTTTCCACGACAGAAAGCATAGCTCGCAAGACATGACTGGCTCAGAAAGTGGCAGGGTCAGTTTCCCCAAAACAAAATTCAGATCCCAAGCCACAACTGGGTTACCGATAGGAGGCTTCAAGTGGAGGATGCCTCTCAAAAAAGTACAGGCCACATCCAGCTGTGCCACAGTACGGCCATCAATGGGCACAGGAAAGGCTGAAATGGCCGACAGGTGCACTTTAAGTGAGGAGCATTTGAGTCCTGCATCAGACAAATCAAGTCAGCTTTGTTTAAAAATGCTGTTCCAAGAAGATCAGTGTTTTATAAATGAAAGCATACAAATAGGAAGCATATGAGGTACATAGCATTAACATATCAAAAACAGATTAAATTAGAGACAATAGAAAATCTAGCGATAACTATGTACAGGCTAAGTTAAAAAGTTTTTTTTAAGTGGATTTAAAGCTTGACAGTCGGGCACTCCCTAATCTAGCGAGGTAGAGAATTCCACAGGGTGGAGGACACAAAAGCAGAGAAGGGGGCTCCAGAGTTCTTTAAGCGCACTCTGGGGACCTCTAGCAATCCCTCATCTGCAGAGCGGAGGGTACGGTAAGGGCGGAGGAGATCTAGCAAGTATCTCAGACCCAGCCCGTGCATAAGCCCACTTTGAAGATGATACGCCAATGGACAGGTAGCCAGAGCAGTTCTCGAAGTGCAGGCATGATATGGCTTGTTCTAGGTAAGCCAGTCAGTAGTCTAGCTACCACATTCTGCACTAATTGCAGCTGGCGAACATCAGTCCCCAGCAGCCCCAAGTAAAGGGCATTGCAGTAATCAAGGTGTGAGATAACAAAGGCATGGACCAATGTAGGCAGATCATCAGGTCGGACAAGATGCTTAATCCAGGTAATGTTCTGCAGATGGAAGAAAGATGACTTTACAACAGCAGCCACCTGAAATTTTAAGGTCAGGCCACTATCAAGCAGGACGCCCAGGTTTTGAGCACGCTCTGAAGTTAGCAATTGGGCCCCATCAAGCAAGAGCCTGGAAGATTGACCCACCAATGACCTGGAGCCAAGGCGTCCAGGCTGTATCACTGATACCTCCATCTTGTCTGGGTTCAACTTCAGCCAGTTAGCGCTCAGTCAGTTCTGGATCTCGGAGAGGCAACTGTTAAAAATCGAAATCTGATCACTCTGCTCAGGAGTAAACTATGTAAAGTTGAGTATCATCTGCATAACAATGAAAGCTCAGCCGGTAACATTTTATGTCGTCTCCCAGTGGCAGCATGTAAATTGCGAACAACATGGGTGAGAACACGGAGCCCTGCAGAACTTCACAAGACAGTGGAACAGGAGCCGATGAATAGATCCCTGAAACCACTCTCTCAGATCTACCGGTGAGGAAAGATCTAAACCATCTGAGTACCATTCCAGATAGTCCTCAAAGAGTCTGCAAGCGCTCCAGCAGCACTCTGTGGTCAACAGCATCGAATGCTGCAGCGAGATCCAGAAGAACCAGGGTGGACCATCTCCACAGATCTTTCACTAAAAGATCATTAAGTACCCAAACAAGTACTGACTCGGTACTGTGTTTCTTCCGAAACCCAGACTGGAGAGGCTCATACACATCGTGCATTGTCAAGAGTTCATCCAATTGAATAGCAACTATTTTATAATCTTGCCTACAAAGGGCAGATTCAAATTTGGTCAATAGTTTGCTAAACAGTCTGGATCAAGGGAGGGTTTCTTAAATTTACTTTTTTTCTGCCTCCGGTCGTCAGATCTCTGCCCTGGTCATGGCGCCCCTCGGACTTCCACCACCCATATCTGCCTGCGCTCTCTCAGTTACCCCTGGCTTACCCCCCAGAGGGCGGGGTCACAGCACTATACGGGCCACCAGTGCCGTGAAACTGGTAACTGGTTGGGAGAGCCAGCTGGGTGTCTAATTGAAGCCCAGGGGCAGGGCTTCATGGAGACGGCTGGGGCAGCATTTTTCCCTGTAGGCTGGGGCTGGGACGTGTAATAATGTCCTGCGTCTGTCCCGCCCCAGAGTTGCTTCCTGTGTCGGTGCAATGACCCAGCCTCCACCAGGTGTCACTCCTGCACCAAACACACACCACCTTCCCCCCTGGAGAAGGAGAGCAGTCCTAGGGACACTCGATCCTTCTCCCCTCCGATGACCTGCATCCATTTCCGAACCCGGGTCACCGGCATCACAAGTGGAAATCCAACCGCTGCGCCGATGGACTAGCTAAGGGAAGGTTTCTTAAGGAGAGGTACAACTACCACCTTCTTTAGGGAATCTGGGAACATCCCCATTTCTAACGAGCATCAGACTATCTCAGCAAAAAATGGACCAATAATTTCAATACAGTCTACTAGGAGACGTGTTGGACCAGGGTCCAAGCTACAAGAAGTAGGACGCATGCTCTTGACAACTTGCACAATTTCTTTGATTGCACCCTGCTGAAGTCAGACCAGATAGAGCGGGAATGTGTTACCTCCTGCTGATTACAGCAAGGCCCAGAAGAGGACACTGAATCTCAGATCTGATGGGAACAATCTTATCAGCAAAGAAGTGAGCAAACTCATTGCACTTTTCCTGTGAGAACGCGGCACGTTGTTGAAGACAAGTTGAATTACATAGTCTGTCAACAGTCCGGAAGAGTTGAGCAGGTTGGTTCTTTGCTGCAACAATCTCCTTGGATAAAAATTCCACTTTTTTTTACAGGAGATGGCTGATTGATAGTCTTCATAATGCAGTATCAGATTAATTTTGTCATCCAACAGACCAGATTTTCACCAGCATCTTTCTACTCTGCAGCCTGCACACCTTTTCTCTTTTAAGGTCTCATCAAACCAAGGAGACTTCTGGTGTAGGGAGAGGGGGTGAACACGGACAGGGGTTAGGGAGTTAAGAGCAACTGTCATGGCTCTATTATAATTATAAGCAAGCACAAGCTCCTCAGGATCTCTGTTATTGGCAGACACACCAGAGAGGACCAATGCCAATATCAGACCGTCGGGTGTCAAACCCCTTAAAGGGTGGTAACGGACCAATTCTGTAGGAGCCAGTCTATTGGGGGGTCTCGACCCCGAACCTTATAGTATGATGGTCAGACCAACTACCTGGTTCTACCACCAGGTCAGTGATCTCCATTCCCGAAATGAAGACCAGATTCAGAGCCTGACCTAAATTGCAGGTAGCAGAGGTAATCACCTGTTTCAGGCCCAATTAATTAATCAGTTAGAGGAATCCTGCCCAAAACGTGAGAATTCATCATCTACCCAAGCATGGAAATCAACCAAAATCGGCCATCTGGGGAACTCCAATACAAGATCATAAACAATTTCTGCAAATTCCTGCAGGAATTCTATTTTGCCACTGGGTGGATGATGGGTGAGAAGTATTCTGCAACCTATCCCTGCAGCCTGCACCCATTATACATTCAAAAGACCAGGTTATACCTACAGGAATTTCTAGAATATTTAGATCAGATTTAAAACAAATACAGTGGCGTGAAAAAGTATTTGCCCCCTTCCTGATTTTCTCTATTGTTGCATATTTGTCACACTGGATGTTTTCAGGTCTTTAGAGAAAATGTAATATTAGATAAAGGGAACCTGAGTGAACAAATAACACGTTTTTTTTTTAATTTCACTTATTTAATGAAAAAAAGTTAACCAACACCAACTGGCACTGTGTGAAAAAGTAATTGCCCCCTTACACTTAATAACTGGTTATGCCACATTTAGCTGCAATGACTGCAACCAAACACTTCCTATAATTCAATATCAGTCTTTCATATCGCTGTGGAGGAATTTTAACCCACTCTTCCTCGCAGAACTGCTTTAATTCAGTAACATTTGGTAGGTTTTTGAGCATGAACTGCTCGTTTCAGGTCCTGCCACAGCATCTCTATTGGGTTTAAGTCTGGACTTTGACTAGGCCACTCCAAAACTTTAATTTTACTTCTTTTTAGCCATTGTGATGTGGACTTGCTTTTGTGTTTTGGATCATTGTCTTGCTGCATGACCCAACTACGCTTCAGCTTCAGCTGACGGAAGGATGACTGACATTCTCCTTAAGAATTTTCTGGTACAGAGCAGAATTCATGGTTCCTTTAATTATGGCAAGTCATCCAGGTCCTTGGCAGTAAAGCATCCCCACACCATCACACTACCACCACCATGTTTGACTGTTGGTATGGTGTTCTTTCTGTGGAATGCTGTGTTTGCTTTACGCGAGACATTATGGGATCCATGTTGTCCAAAAGTTCCACTTTGACTCACCTGTCCATAGAACATTTTCCCAAAAGGCTTGTGGATCATCCAGGTGCTTCTTGGCAATGAGAGACTAGCATTTATGTTCTTCTTGGTTAGCAGTGGTTTCCCCTTGCTACTCTCACATGAAGCCCATTTTTGCCCAGTCTCTTTCTGATTGTGGAGTCATGAACACTGACCTTAGCTGAGGCAAGAGAAGCCTGCAGTTCTTTGGATGTTGTTTTAGGATCCTTTGAGACTTCTTGGATGATTTTACACTGCACCCTTGGAGTAATTTTGGCAGGCCGCCCACTCCTGGGAAGGTTCATTACTGTTCCGAGTGTTCTCCATTTGGAGATTATGGCTCTCACTGTGGTTCGATGGAGTCCCAGAGCCTTAGAAATAGCTTTGTAACCCTTTCCAGACTGATAGAGGGCAACAAATTTTTTTCTGATCTTTTCAGGAACTTCCTTTGATCATGGCATAATGTGCTTGTGAAAATCTTTGTGCTGGCAACGTGACTCTGATGGTAAGGGCCAAAATAAGTGAGGTTTATATTGAGCAGGGCTGGCTGTAATCAAGCCTGGCTGTGTTCAATCAGCTGACTCTAATTATCCCTTTAATTGGGTTGATTTAACTAGGGGGCAATTACTTTTTCACACAGTGCCAGTTGGTGTTATTAACTTTTTCATTAAATAAATGAAATAAGAAAAAAAAAGTGTTATTTGTTCACTAGGTTCCCTTTATCTAATATTATATTTTGTCTAAAGACCTGAAAACATCCAGTGTGACAAATATACAATAATAGAGAAAATCAGGAAGGGGGCAAATACTTTTTCACGCCACTGTAGCTACACCCCTGCCCCTATGATCCTGTCTCGGGCAGTGTATCAGCGAGTACAAGGTCAGGAGATACTCCAAAAACCTGGTTCTCTGGACAGGTAAAAGGGTCCAGGTCATGAGAAGCAGCCCAGATAGCAAACCACTTCCATTCCATAGAGTAAGTGGAACTGGTGGAAGGTTTTCTGGCAGCCACCAGGACATCAGCAACCTTCTGTGACACCCCATACCTGGCAATGGCTATGTTCTCAGGAGCCACGCATGCAGGTGAAAAGGACTTGAGGTCTGGATGGACCTGGGTCCCCTGGGCTGGAGTCAGCAGATCCAGGCAGAGGGTAGGGGAACTGGAGGTTCCACAGCCAATTGCTGAAGTAGTGGAAACCATATCTATCGAGGCCAAAACAGGGCCACCAGAATCAGGGTGGCATCATCTATCTGTAGCTTGATGAGAACCCTCTGATTCTGTAGGAAGGGATGGAATGTGTAGAGAAACCTTCCTTTCCAGGAGAGAGACAGTGCGTCTTGCCAGAAAACTCCAGGCCCTGGATCTAGTAAGCAGAAACACAGCAGTTTTGCATTGAGTGGGGACCCAAAAAGGTCCCAATGCTGGACAACCCCACCTGTCGAACAGATCTTCTACAACCAAGGGCAGTAATTCCCACTCCTGTACTTTGGACTGTGACCTGCTGAGGCTGTCTGCCAAGGTATTTTGGGCACCTGGCACATGAATGGCTGACAGTTTTAGACTGTGGCCTAGAGCCCAGTGCCAGACCCTCATTGCTTCCCAGCACAGAGGGTAGGAATGGGTCCCCCCCTTGTTTGTCAATGTAATAGACCACACTGAGATTGTCCGACTGCACCAACAGAGGGCCTGGCGAGAGATGGTTCTGGAAGGTTTGTTGGGCATACAGAACTGCACTGATTTCTAAGACATTTATGTGGAAGTGAGTCTCCCAGAGGGATCAAAGTCCCTGGGTCTGATAAGGGCCTAGATGAGCTCCCCAACCCAGACTCAAAGCATCCATGGTGAGGAGTGGGAATAAGAAGGGGGTCCCATTTTAAGAGATTAGCTGGGTTCATCAATAGTGAAGCACTCTGTACTGGTGAAGAGACAAGGACCAGCTGATGTAGATCATCTGAGCGCTGATCCCATTGACCCCTGAGGGTCCACTGCGGCATCCTCATATGCAGCCTGGCCAGAGGGACCATCACAATGGCTGTGGCCATGAGGCGTGGTTGCCTGAGAAAAGTCTTGGCTGGGATATGCTGGCTCTGAGTCAGCTCCTGGGCCTGGACAATAAGGTGGTCTGCCCTGTCTTGAGAGAGGAAGACCTCGTCCTGAGTACAGTCCGGGACTGCCCTTGTATACTGCATTCGCTGAGAAGGGTTCAGCACAGTCTTGGGCCAATTGACAGTGACACCCAAGGCCTGCAATAACTGCATGGTGCATTCTAGAGTCAACAATAGGAACTCCCTGGACTGGGCTTTCAGTAACCAGTTGTCCAGATATGGAAACACATAGAGGCTTTTGTGCCAAAGGGTCGCAGCTGCTAAGCACTTGGAAAATACCCACGGCACAGAGGGCAAGCCAAAGGGCAATACCCTGAACTGGTAATGCTCCCCTTGGAACAGGAACCGTGCATACCGCCTGTGAGGGGTGTTATGATATGTGCAGGTAGGCATCTTGGTATATCAAGGAACATAGCCAGTTGCTATGCTTGAGCAGTGGAAGAAGGCCATACAAAGTGACCATCTGGAACTTTTTGTGCTGGATAAAAAGGTCCAGCTCCTTGAGGTCTAGAATGGGCTTTAAGTCCCCTGTTCTTTTGGAAACCAGGAAGAACCTGGAGTAGAGACCCTTGTTCTTTTGCTGTCTGGGCACTGGTTCTATGGCCTGTTTGCGCAGCAAGGTGAAGACCTCCTCTCTGAGCATCTCTCTGTGATCTGGAGGGTAAAACATGGGGACTAGGGGAACATCTGGAGGCTGCTCTAGAATTTCTAAGGTATGGCCATGCTTGATTAACTGCAGGATCTAAGCATCTGTTATGATGGTTCTCTACTGAGACAGATGGAGAGAGAACCGGCCTCTGACCTACAACTCCTAGCTTGGGGAAGGAGGAGGGGGGTCTGTCAAGGAGTCAGGAGAAGGCTGAATCAGCAGCCAGGACTGCACCCCCTCCTCTGGATTGCTTGGCAGAGGGACCAGAGAAGGAAGAGCAGGCAGGAAAGGCAGTGCTGACTCTGGGAGCTGACTTGTGAGGGACCTTTCGAAAGGAGGACCTTGGCCTGCGCTTGGGCTGTGTATGATATAAGGAGTGGACTGACCAAATAGCCCTGCCAGAAGCCTGCAGTTCACTGATAATATCCTGCACATCTGGACCCAAATGTTTGTGACCCACGAAAGCGGCATTCAGCACCTTTTGCTGGACATCATTCGCAAAACCAGAGACCCGCAGCCAGGAGTGCTGTCTGAGGCAAATGCCAGAGGCACCTGCCCTGGCTGTAGTGTCAGCCTTATCATAGGTGGCTCTGAGGAGATGCTTACTAACATCTTCTGAGGCCTGGAGTACCTTAGGAAGCTCCTGTTTGTGAGAACCCTTGGGAGGGCCTGAGCAGTCCCTTCTTCCAAAGGGTGTTTTGGTACTTAATAAGATGGGCCAAATAATTGGCAATCTTAAAACCTAGAATGGCTGAGGCAAAAGTCTTCTTGCCCCAGAGGTCCAGCCTCCTGGACTAATGGTCAGGGGGCAGGGAACTAAGGTGCTTAGGTGCCTTAGTTCTGTCATGAGCAGCTTTGATGGCCACAGAGTGAGTCTGTGGTTGGGCTGCATAGAAGGGCAACCCCTGAAGCACCTGATAAAGCTTGTCAGCCTTTCTGGGCATGGCTGGTGCCATATTGGGCCAGCGCCAGGCTGCAGTGACTGCATCATTTAAGGCTGGCAGCAGAGGAGGAATAACCTTTGGTGGAGACTCTGGGATTTCCAGGAAGCCTACCAGATTCCTTTTGGTTTCATTCTCCTCAGTTTGGAAACCCATGGTGGAGGAGAGGTGCTTCATAATGTTGAGAAAGTAGGGGTCCTCTTGGAGGGGGGAACCTAGGAGTGTGCATGACAGACTCCTCACTCCCAGAGAGACAATGGTCCTATCTGAGGATTCCACCTCAACATCATCCTATTCCTCTTCCTCAGGGAGTATAAGATAAAGATAGTACTCTTCTTCAACGCTGGTTTGCTCTGAAGTAGGGGATGGCGAATGCTGTGCCGACAGCTATCTTAAGGGTGTAGGGTGCTCGGGTCGAACAGGCATCGACGCAAAATAGCCAACTATAGGCTGGGGCTGTGGCTGCTGGAAGAGAGACATGGTAATAGAGGCATGGTATTAAGGTCGATGGCAGGAAAGGGAATCATCATCGACTGAGGGGATATGAGGTCCTGGTCCAACAATGAACCACTAGCTGAAGAGGTAGCAGGACGGCCCAGCGTCAATGGGAGAGGTCTCAACAGAGGGGTGGGGGCTGAGTACCTGGAGGCCGACGGCCCCTCCACAACCCTATGGTGACTGGGAGACAAAGCCACCGTGGAGGGCCTGGAAGAAGCAGAGGCCTGCAGGGCGTGAGGTGCCGATGCCGAAGAAGTCAACGGTGATCCTGGGATAGGAAGAAGGGGAATCCAAAAGGGACTGGGATCACTGATAGGGGCAGTGGTTTTAGGCTGTTTCCCATTGAGAGTGCTTCCCCGAGGGTTTTTCTGAGGTGGCGGCCTGTGAGGATGATGCCGGTGACTGGGCATGGGGGGGCTCCAGAAGGCCCCTGCTCTCAGTTGGTGGCCTGTTGCTCCATGAGGAACTTCTGTTTGGCCTTCTTGCATTGGCGCTGGGTTATGAGGTTGAACTTCTGGCAGGACTCACAGGTGAGGACCTTATGGTTGGGCCCAAGACAGCAGACACAGAACTGGACTTTGTCAGTGGAGGATATCTTCTTTCCACAGCAACAGTGACAGAAAAGAGCCGACAGAGTCATTCTTGATATACAAAGGTGAAAGGAATCACTTTATACAAAAGTGATTCGACAGTAAGTTTAAAAAAAAAAAAAAAAAAGGTAAGTAAAAATGGCGGTTGAACTGAGCCATGAAGTGTCTGTGGAGTCCATGCACGAATGGTCAGTGGCAGGAAAGAACCGAGGAGGGAGCGGGGATGCCCATGCTGTTATAGGGTGTGTGACATCGGAGCCTGATGTCAGTGTGGGCAGCCCCTAATAGACTGCTGCAGATAAAACGCTTCCATGGGATCCTGACACCTGATGGCAAAGTTCCTTAGGTGTGACCTGATGACAGAGATATCTCCAAAGATCGGCTTTTACTCAGTGGCAGTCTGGAGAGAACCCTAGAAGAGCTCATCCCTTCTCAATGGGTTGTATCTAAATTTCATTACCTGGGCATACAGATCTCAGTAGAATTACATAAATTATGTGAGGTTAATTACAGAATCCTCTTTAAAGAACTTAAGACAGCCATGCATGGATGGGAGCAAATTCCATTATCCCCAAGTGGGAAAGCAATGAGTTAAAGTGAATTTACTCCACAGATTATTGGTTCCTTATAGATATAGAACATTGCCACAGTCCATCCCAGCACTTGATTGGAAGACGTTAAACAGCAATTCACAGATTCATTTGGGACAGCCTTAAGCCTAGCATAAAGGGGGAGATTTTAAGAACACCTAAACTTAAGGGATGATTAGGGCTACCAGACTTTAAACTTTGTTATTAAGCAGCACAGCTCTTACCAGCACTGGAATATTTATTTTTTTATTTATTTCATTCTAGGATTACAATTACCTCTGAGCCAAGGCTCTTTTACAAAGGTTCCACATCAGAGACAAAGAACAGTACATAACAGAGCAAATGCAGTTTCATACAGAAGATACAGAACAGACACACCATTAAATGAATGTACAATACTAATTTACAGCTATAACAGGAAGGGTGAGGAGGGGGTACAGGCGATAATAGGGGGGACAGTGGAGGATTGAGCTGCCAGTTGCAATTGTCAACATGAAGAGAAGTGCTATAAGCGTGGATTGGGGTGGGGGTGGGGGAGAAAAGTGGAAAGGGTGGGAGTGGAGGTGGTAAGTGCTGGGAAGTTGCTGCAGGACAGAAGAGGCGGTAACGAAGGGCTAGCTAGGTGTGGCAGTCACAGGTGCTTGAGGCAGCGAGGTAAAGCTAGAGCCTTGTTTTGAATGGTCCTAGTGAGAGAGTGGAGATGATCTCAGTGTTGAGGCTGTTTAGCCAGCATGGGGCCCCTGTAGGCAAATGATCGTTGACCCAGGGAGGTTCTACGGTATGGGACCTTCAGGAGTTGAGAATCTGAGCCCCTTGTACGACGGGGGTTGTTGCTTTCGCAGAGGAGAGATTGGACCCCAGGAGGGGCGAGACCCATAGATATCTTCCTAGCCATGGTACAGGTTAGGTATTTTAGGTGATTGGAGAGTTGGAGCCAGCCAGTTTGTACATATAGATCACTAGTATGTGTTAGTCGATGGGATCCTGTGGTAAGTCGGCAGGCTTTGTTGCATGATGTAGAAATGCATCTGAGGGCATTTGGCATTGCTGATCCATATATAATGAAGCCATAGTTTATAACGGAGACAATGGAGCTTTGCACTGCAGTACTTAGGGCTGCTGGGGTAAGGCAAGACCTGTGCCTGTGGAGAAGGCTGAGACATATGTTGACAGCCTTAGCAACGTTATCGATGTGTGCCCCATAGGAGAGGTTACTGCCTAGCATGATCCCTTGATAGTTAAAGGTTTGAAATTGTTTGAGGGTAGTCCCGAGCTGGTTAGTGATGTTCAGGGGTGGCGGTCTGTGCTTATTGTGGGAGTTACTGAAAAGCATGATCTTTGTTTTTTTGTAGTTGAGGATGACCCTCTGCTTGCTGAACCAGTCCTCCACCGAGGCAAAACCGCGCTGGAGATTGTTTTGCAGGGATACTGGGTCCTTATGGGAGGAGTGGATTATGGCATCAACAGCATAGAGAATTAATTGTTCACCACATGATTGCGGGAGTTTATTTAGAAAGAGTGAAAATAGGAGGGGGCCAAGGCTAGAGCCCTGGGGAACTCCTGAGTGGACTGACATGGCATTGGAGAGAACATTGGCTATTTTCACTCTTTGCGTTCTGTATTCCAGGTAGCTTCTAAACCAGGCTGTGGTGACAGGGGAGAGCTGGTCCAATAGCAGGCTGTGATGAACTGTGTTGAAGGCTTTGGTTAAATCTATGAAGACAGAGCCAGTTAGGTGACCATTGTCCAGTGAACTGTGGATGGCTCCAGTTAGTTCCAAGAGTGCAGATGTGGTGCTATGCCCCTTTCTGAAGCCATGCTGTTGTGTGCATAAGATGATGTGTTTGTCAAGGTAGTCAGAGAGTTGGTCAGCGACGATGCATTCGAGAGCTTTTGAGGAGGGGGGTGGTAGTAAGGAGATTGGTCAGTAATTTGCGTGATTGGTCTTGTCACCATTTTTGTGAATCGGGGTAACTGTTGCAGATTTCCATCTGTCTGGGAACTGGCTAAGGTTAAGGGAGAGGTTGAAGATCTTAGTGAGAGGGCTAATAACTTCATCAAGAGTAAGGGACAGTAGTTTTAGGTCCAGGGAGTCCCCGCTATTTCTTGAATTGGCTATTGCCTTCCTAATGTACTTGTAGGCTTCGTGCTTCTTGGTTGCTTTGAAGTGGAAGGGTGGGAGTGATGGAGAGTGTGGGGTGTTGGTAGGGCTTCCAGAGGTATCAATTTTATCAAAGAAGACGGGGGAGAACTGAGCTGAGATCTGTGAATGCTGTATTGAAGGTGTTTGCGATTGTCATAGGGTCCAGAGTTAATTCACCATCTGTAACAAGCATTGTGGGGGATGTTTTTGGCTGATTTCCTGTCACTTCTTTGATGTTATTCCAGAACACTCTACCGTTTCCCCAAGTATTAGTGAGGGCATCCCTATAGTGGGCGCTTTTGTGCAGTCGTTACGCGCCTGTTTATAATTCTGGATATCTGTTTGCAACCCGGTGTCACAGGACCATTGCCAGAGGTGGTCTCTTGATTTTAACTGCGTTAATAAATCAGCGGTGAGCCAGGGATTGCATAGTGTCTTGATTTTATGTAGTTTGTGTGGGGTGTAGATGTCACAGGCTGCATTGAAGGTGGAGATGAAGGAGTCCAAGGCCAAGTTAACATCAGAGGCTTTGTAGATGGATGACCAGTCCTGCTGCCTGAGGTAGGATTTGAGGAGGTTCAAGTTACCATGGGGCAGGAATCTGCTATTGATGACAGATGGGGTTTGCAGAATTTGTTAGACCATTCGCCGATAACAGGAGAGTGATCACTAAGGGAGTCCAGTAGGATGGAGATATTAGAGATGCGGGTAGGGTGGCTGGAAAGGACCCAATTGAGTAGGGAGTTGGTCCTGGTTCTGTAGTTGTGTCTAGTGGGGGAGGCGACCATTTGAGTTAAGTTTACAGCAGAGATGGAATCCTTGAGTCCACCACAGTCTGGGGCAAGCCAGTTGATGTTAAAGTCGCCAAGCATTATGAGCTCTGTTCCAGATGGTTGTGCTCAGATGAAATCCAGAGCAGCATTGAGGCCTTTCTCTTGCTCCTTAGGAGGGATGTAGACAGCAGCGATAGTGAGGACTTTTCCGTGGGCCCCGAGAATGATCCTAATTGGGAGGATCTGAGCAGATGAATCAGTGGGTGAAGAGGTTAGGGGGTGGCCCAGGAGGGACTCTTTGAGGTATGTTGCACAGCCCCCCCCCTTTGGCCTGCCGATCAAGCCTGAAAACAGTGTAGCCTGGTAAGGTAATTGCCAAGTCAGGGACTTTCGTTGTAAGCCAGGTTTCAACAATCGTGAGGACGTCAGGTTTATGCTGATTACTGAAGACTTGTAAGGCATCAAGCTTTGGGAGGAGGCTACAGATGTTCAAAGTCGCAAATGAGAGTGCCCCTGGGTGGTTAACTTTGTTGGCTGAGTTCATAGTTTTAGGTCCTGGGTTAGGGGTTAATGTTTCCAGACAGTAGTAGCATGAGGAGCAGTAATTTTAGATAACACAGGCGTAGGTCCCTGAGGGAGAGTTTGCGGGACTGTACCTTGCTGTTTGGTCTAGGGAGTTGCCGGTGCTGGTCCCCGAGAAACATTGTATAGACCAAGTGGGGGAGAGGAGGTGGGGGGGCAGGAACCTCTATACTGAGATCCTAGGGGAAGCCATTTAGTATCTGTGGTGGGTAAAGGGGTGTAGAGCGGCACATGTGAGCGGGTGCCTAGTTGGAAGAGGGTGAGGTCATGGTGATAGCTGAGAGGGGGGAGGGGTAACAGGCACCAGGGATGTGGCAGAGTGGGAGTAGCGGCATGAAAATGATAAGTTGCACCAGCATGTCTGGATAGTAGGGCCAGTGGCCGGGGAGGCAGGTGAAGAGTGGATAACAGAGTGGCATGGGGGGAGACAGAAATAAGAGGCCTGGAAACAGAAGATAGCAGGCACTGGAAAAGAGTGGAGGAGGTAGGGGAGGATCACAGTAGTGACTAGATGGAGGGGTGAAAAGGGAGGGAGGAGATTGGAGTGGGCGAGAGGGGAGGTATTAGAAAAGGGTCCAATGGTGTAGAGCTAGGGGTGTGATTCAAGTGAGGAAAGGAGCTAGGGTCTGTTTACTAAAAATAGGAGGGGGGTGGGCGGGCGTAAAATTTCGGCACTTTCCTACGAGATTCAATGGGTGCTGAAGCCCAGGACCGCATTAGGAAGCCGGTCCTCTCGGAGAGCAAGCTGTAAAGGCCAAGTCCAATCACAGGCTGCTGAGGACAGTGCTAGCCAGTGGTAGCTTCTTTTAGCTGTCCCGGCCAGTCTGCAGTCTTACCTGGCTTTAGTGGAGCTCCTGGGCGGCTCCGGAGGTGGCGAAGGTGGGTGGCTGGCTTCTCGAGCCACGGCCGCTACAGTGGCAGAAAATCGAGCCGAGTCAGGGGCCGTAGTCCGGCTTTAGTGGAGCTCCTGGGCAGCTCCGGAGGTGGCGAGGGTGGGCGGCTGGCTTCTCGAGCCACGGCCGTCCCAGCGGCATAAAATTAAGCCCAAGTCAGGGGCCGTAGTCTGGAGGACTATATTGGACTGGGAACACAGAGACGGGGTGGTTAGACAAGAAGAGGTGCACAATCAAAGGGCCAGATGCTTTCACAATAATCTCAGCTAAGATTCAAGAGAAACATGTCCAATTAAACCAACCCGTGGTTCAAGCAATTAGTTAGAAACCTAAGGTCGGTGCAAAAAGCCCTGGAGAGGACAGGGTAAGTAAACCCACTCATGCAAATTACTCTGTACAAGTTCGAACCTCCTAGGCTCAACTTGGGATACGGAGTACTGGGAGAACAAGGGACTGGTACATTTACCCAGGTCTTTCAGAAAAGAAGCACAAAGACATTTGCATCATCGCAAATTGAGTTCAATCTGCATGTAGGGGACCAGTTCAGATACTTTCCAATTAGAGCCTTGATCAATATGGATGAGCACAAGAGAGCTCTAACAGAGACCCCCAGCCCTTTATTACAATACTTAGAAGGGGTATGGAAAAATGAATCTGCAAACAAACATGTAACTAACTTGATACAATTTCTGCATGGCACAGTTGGGCAAGGGATAAATAAAATGCAGTGTCATTGGGAAGAGGAAACGGGTACAACCTAATCCCAAAACAGTGGGATAAAGTGTGCGAGATGATAAACTGCACATCCTCATCAAAAAATGGGAGGGAATTTAAGTGGAAAGTATCATGTAGATACCTACTTACCCCAACCAGAATGGTCCACTGTGCCCCAGAGAGAGGAGACCAATGTTGGTGAGACTGCCAAGCTAGAGGCATACACCATCGTATCTTTTGGGAATATGCAGTAATAAAACATTTTTTGGAGCGCAGTACAAACCAAGGTAAAATAACTGTTGAACTTGCCTAGTGTGCCACAGTTTGAACACTTAGTCTTGGGTTGCAACCCCTGCCAGTGAAATCTAAACACAAAAAAAGTTTAAATGGCATTCTTTCAGGGGCTGCATGCCAGGCAGTAACTCAGAGAGGGTTTATCCCAAATAGTTCTACCACAGAGGACTGGATTAAAGTCCTTAAGGGCAAATACAGATTGGAAAGCCTGACTGTGGATCTCTGCTTAATCAAAGGAAAGTTCAACTTCACATGGTTACCATTTCAGCACTCCTTAGAGGAGAGGAGAGGAAAGGAGGTCAGTCCCCTCTCAAATAGCAGACTTGCTGGGCCTCAGTAAAATAAACTCAGGTAGCAAAAGTTAATGCATTAACATGTAGTGAAATACTCTACACAGACTGATTCATCTAAATGCAATCAATTTGTTATGTTCAGAACTTTGATTCTTACTCCTACTTCAAGTTTTTTTTATTGCACTCAGTTTATAAGTCATTTAATCTACTGCTAGTGAAAAAAAAATTCACATCGTCGTTTTTACTGGGAATGTAATGTATTATGTCTTGCAACAATAATAAAAAGTAAAGTTTGGATTTCCCGTTTCATTCTTTTAACTCTGGACCCATTGGCAATAGGAAAGGGGGTAATTCCAGGGCAGGTTGCGACTTTTGCTCTTTTGGTGCATGGTAGCACTGTCCCTGCATCTCATATTAAAATGTAAAGTACATTTTTTGCAGCAGAAGCTCACTACATATAACGACTCTTTTAACCTTTTGAAGCCTCTTAATAACCTTTATAACAGTACATGGGAGTCTCTTTCAAATGAGAATGGGCAATAGGACATGAGGCATGTGATGAAGCTGGAGAGGGAAGTTCAAAAGTGATGTGAGGAAGTATTTCTTCAGTGAAAGGGTGGCAGATTCCTAGGATAGATTGGCAGTGGAAGTGGTGGAGTCTGAAATGGTGGGATGCTTCAAGCATGCATGAGATAGACATAGGGGTATATTAGATAAGAGACGAAGAAGTTGGAGGGGCTGTGGAGACCAGATAGGGTCTGTGGAGGTAGAATAGACAAGGAACTTCTGGACAGACTGGGTGGCCCAAGTAGTCCTTTTCTGCCAACAAATTTTATGTATCCATGTATTTGATGAGGTTGATAGATTTATTTTATATTGAACCCTTCCAATGCTCGAGGCACTTTCACAGTCAATAAATATACCATACACTTAAAGAGTTAAACACAGGCATGAGTGAAAAAAGCGTAATATAAATAAAAATATTTCCTCACACAGCAAAGAACCATCATGAGGCAGAGCGTTCCAACACCACTAAAGATCTGTCACCTGCCAACTATAACATGGAGAGTGGCACTCTCAAAAGTCCCTGTTGTGTGGACCACAATGTCCTGGCAGAGATGTAGGAGCTAACTGAGGTACTGGGGACCCAGCTCATTCAAATCTTTATAAACAAGCAAAAGAATCTAATAGAAGGGATGACCAGATTCTAATACATCAAAATCTTATCCAGAAGTTAGGATGCAGGATTTTCAGATTCAGTTGCTGAAAGTCCTTAATTCTAATCAGTTTGATTCAGATTGGATTCAGATTCCGAAATCATTGCAAAATTTTAAGTTGAAACTGGAAGTTGAAGTACTTGGACTGGAATCAGATTTTGGACTCAGATACTTCGACAATGCCGACAATCCAAAAAATGGGTCGCCCGATCAGATTTCTGAGATATCAGGTATCGTTATCTCGTAGTCAATGTGATACCTTACTGACAGCCACCCCAAAGACCAGAGGAAGGTAGAGATATGATCTAACCTCCCAACAGTGGTTAAAAACTTTGCTGCTGCATTTTAGACAAGCAGCAGGTGACACCGTTGAACACGAGATAGTCCTTTTAGCATGTATAACAGTAGTCTAGTCTGGAAGAGACAAAGGCCTGAATCAACACATGGAGGTCAGCAGTATCAAGAAGGGGGTGCAGCATGGCAATATTTTTCTAGTGCCATACAACTACCAGATGGGCATGCTGAAGATCTACTTGAAAAAGTCTGTTTTGTAAGGGTTAATTGCCTTAATCAACAGCTTCGCTTTCTGCCAAGTGCCTACATTTGTGGATCAATGTCCAACATGTTAGAAAAGGTACCACTACAGCAGCTTATACTAGGGTTTGATCAATCTATAATCTTAGGACCAAACCTGCCTGGATTCAGCATTTATCGGCTTGTGTAGAAAATATACTGATTCCTCTCAAAAACGTGTCGATAAAGTTCCCATTCTCAGTGCCATCCCTATGGGTATATGAATCTGCAAATTTAGCAGCTAAGCAGAACAGAGCACAGTGAGGGGTTCCATTCTGCTTGCCTGTTGTATTGCTAGAGGCACTGCCAAGGTCCCTGGAATTCTGCAATTTCGTGGCTGTGGAATTTTCCTCAGAATTTTCATCATGCTGCAGATTGTATAGTACTGCAGAATTCACTATCTCTAGTGAATTTTCATTCAAATATACAGCTTTTTCATAGTGCCTGGCTCCCTTCCCCATCTCGTTTATTCTGAAGCCGCTCCTCTATGCTTAGTATGTGACGTCATCGATGACAGCACATCCTGGTTTATCCAAATGCAGGACTGCATTCTGCCACAGATATGAATAAATCATGCTGCAGAAACCAGAAAATGCTGCCGCAGAAGCCTAGGAGCCCTGCCGTATAAATCAGGACAAAGTGCCACGGAGCACTAGGGGCCCTGGGCACCGCATAGTAGCTGAGTGGCCCTGTTTGTTCTCTACAAATGTAACAGTTGTAGGTAAGATTGGAAGCTACTCTCTAGAATCTCATTTCAATATCTCTAGATTTGTTAGCACAATCAGCACATCTAGATCTACCATCAGGCAGCCAGTATTGCCAAGGATATGGACTCGAGTTATGAATACTTTGCATTAAAGCAGTAGTGCAACAATTTTTTTTCTCAAAAAGCTAGTTTGAACTACAATGAATAAAAATGTTAGCATACCTGTCAAATTCTACATTTTTAGGTATCTCCTATGATGCACACTATAAGTTTTTTTTTTTTCTCGAACAGCATATCTAAGCTAAATGTGGTGGCCATCTTTTTTTCTTGAGAAAAAAATTTCCATTTATTAAAAAAACTCAGATTTTGGTGGAATTCCAAACTTTTACAACCAAATAAAACTAGAAGATGTCTGGAATCATTTATGGTGAAAAAAATACAGTCAAATATTTTTGCCTAATTTTGTTGCACTGCTGCAGTAACCTCCCACAGAGCTATCAAACTCCCGGCCACGTCTGCAGTTATATTTCCACAAGTATATGGTGGTATTATGTACTGTACCTTCTGAATTTTGTACAGTGTCTTGGGCTATTTGCATGGCCACACTGCCCAGAATGAAACCACCCTACATTCTGAATGGAACCCAAATCAGTTTATAGTATATGGTAAAAGTTATTGCACCATAGTTCAAAGGTCATACAAAATGTTGTACCACAGTTCAAAAGTCACAAAAGGTACTGTACCACCGTAGAGATGTCACTACTGTTGCTCAATAACTTTTCAATCTTCTGCCATTTCTAATTCAGCACGTGCTGCCCCCCCCCAACATAAATTCTTCAGTTTTTCTGTCCTTTATAATAAAAAAACACCCACACTCACACACTTAGGAACCACCAACTTTGGTGCCCCAAACCGTACTTAGTAATGTTTTTAATGTTGCTTACTTGTTGAAATGTCCACAGCCGGGTGTTGACTCCTTACAGTTACTGTGTATTCCCCCCCCCCCCATTAAAAGTTTTTACTGAAGTTTGTAAACACAATACACATATGCATCATTTCATATAGAGCTAGTTACAATACTGTAAACAGAATGAAAAATAATACTTCCTAAATGATTAATAACCGAGAAGCTGAACCAAAGAGTTGCACAGTATATAACCTTTTCCAATGAAATCAGATATACCGCTGAACCTATTCCTATATTAACATGCAAATTCTGCCAATGAGGGGTATCTTGACAAGCTATGGTAACACATGTCAGACTTATATTAGGCCATTTTCCATGTTTATGAATGACTTCCCAAATGGATTCAACATTTTCCAGTTTAACAATAAACAGTTAATTCTTTATTTGGTTGCTACTGAAGACAGGATGGTATAGTGGATATTTTAGAAGAATTCCAGTTCCTTAAAAGCCAGCATTTTGCTCCTAGGAAAGCTGCTAAAAGCCAATTAAGTTGCCATCTTGAAATAAGTGAATCAGAGACTATCCCTAGTATGATGAGAGTAGAAGAAAATTCAATATTACAGTTAATGACTTTGAAATAATGTTTGTGTATTTGTCTCCAGAAGTTTGAAATAAGGGAACACCCCCACGATATATGCAATAGGTCGTCGGTCTGATGTTCGTTACATCCCCAGCACCGCCCGTTATTTTGTGCTCCCATTTCTTCTAGTCTTTGGGGCGTATAATAAAAATATTGTAAAATTTTGAACTGTAGTAGTTTGCCTGATCCTCTCTACTTGTTCTAATAGCATTACCACAGACAGTAGACCAGTCATATATTGACATTTATTTTCTGATCTCCTTTTCCCATTTCTCTTTTGCTGATTGTCTGGAAGTATTGGTGTTGTCAGTGATTAATTTGTATATCATACTTGCTTCTTTCCTAAGGCCTGCTTTCTTAAGGAGCACCTTCCATGCTCTTTCACAAAATGCCCCCTGAAAGACCCCTACCTGCCTAGGAGTTCAACAATATGACAAAAATATTTTTTATACAGTATGTTTTTTGGGAGGGAAGGGATCATATTTTGGCCCCAAGGAGCCAGGACGCCAATGCCTTCCACTTCCCGGTTTGGAGACACACCCCTGCGCTCTCCCATATTCTTACATCACAACGTGCTAACATGGGGGCAACCTCCATAGGCAATATAGAGTGCGTCTCTGCGCTGGCACATTGTGATGTAAGAATATGGGAGAGTGTGGGGGCATGTCTCCAAACTGGGAAGTGGAAGGGATCAACGGCATGTTGGCTCTTCGGAGCCAAAATACGATCCCTTCCCTCCTGAAAACTGGGCAGATAAGGGTCCTTCCTTGCTTTGAGCATTAATACCAGGAACGGTGCTCTTTAAGTAACTGACTCCATTCTTCACAATACCCTTGCATTGGGGGGGGGGTCAGTAACCTTCATGAATGGACGTGTTTCCCTTGAGCTTCGATGGGTGAATTTTATTTTTATTTATTTAATCTTCTGTTGTGAGATTTTTCCCTTTCTACTGCTACAGTCTCGGTCAACTACTGATTCACCACCAGTTGGGTCATTCTGGTGCATTTCGTCAGTATAGGAATCTGAAAAAAGTACCAAGGATGGTAGCAAGAAAGGGAAAAGGGGGAATTGTGGAGCTTGTTTCCAGGTGCAACCTGGAAGCACAAACAAGTTAAGTGACTTGCTCAGGGTTGTACAGTATACAAGTGAGGGCTGATGGGATTCAAACCTGGGTCTCCAGGTTTGCAGCCCAATGCCCTTAACCACTATGCTATACTGCCTCCAAAGGAAATGTAGCAGGGCCTAGTGTCATGCAAGCCATGGTGACATCATCCAACCTCGGGTCTGCCAAGTCCACTATGTCGGATATCTTAAATGCAATATAAGCCCTTGATAAAAGGGTTCTTGCTCTCAATAAAATCCAAGACTTCTAACTTCTGGATTATGACTTGTGAAACACAATCTGCAGCGGCATTGTCTGAGACCAAGGAAGCTGCAGTTGCAGTGTTAAAAGCAGTGTTTTTTTTTTTTGTATGGTCCACCACTAAATGACCCCTTACCTTCTCTGTCATCTGCCAGACCCTTCAGTTGCTGCAGGTGCTGCTGGTGAGGACCCCATCTGGACCGTGTGAATAACTAGTCAGACGCATAAAATAAAGAACAAGGCAGGTTTATTTGCTGTACTGCAGATGTTCTCTTCAAGAGGTCTAGCCCCAGACTGACAATCTCTGACTGACAGGCATACATGGCACTGCCAGGCAGTGCAACAAATTGTTACATGCAAGTTCTAAGTGCTCTTAAAGGGGCGTCAGCTTAACATTAAGCCCCATGCTTAATGTGTGCTTCACATCACCCGAACAGTGAATGTGAGCACCACTGAACAAGCAATAAATCTATAAACAGTTTCTAAGAAATATTTTAAGTAAAGGTTTTAAGGCAAAAACATTTTCATGCATTACAAGGCTTTAGATTTCACAAAACAGAACAGTACTCCGCTGCAGGGAGAGGGGAAGGAAAGAACCTGGACTACACTGGGGACCAGTCGGAGTAGCACCAGAGAGAAGGGAGACACAATAGTACTTGAGACTTGGTCATGCCACAAGCACTAAAGTGTGGGGGGGGGAGGAAGAGGGAAGAGAGGGAAGGGTAGCAGCAGGAGGATACCCAGAATGCAGGCTCACACTTTAATAACATAGAGGATAATGGCTGGGGATCGGGTGATAACCACGCTGTAATCACCTCGAGTGGTTGCTAGGGCAACATAGTGAAACCTCGAGGCGCAGCTCGAGAGGTTTTCAACTAACAGCAAAATTTCCTTATGGTTGATCACCGATCACAGCCATCATCTTTTATAGTGTATGGTCAAAAAAAAACACTGTTTGCATTCTATGTGTGAGAATTATGGAACTCTGGTGCATTCTTGTTTGTTTTGCCACTGTTTGGAAGTTCCGAAGTGTGGTTAACAACTTCTAAAATTCTAAACAGTGCATAACAAAGCTGTGTAACTGCTGATTATGGTGGTTAATAGGCACTTACCATACATTATAGTTGCATAAACAACAGGTGGACTGTCCCTGTAAAGAAACATTCCTAAGGGGAAAAGCGTTAATGCAGGTAAGACATTCCTAAGGGGAAAAAGCTTTAGTGCAGGCAAATAGTACCATGGCAACAGGTGCATAAGAGACAGGTACAATGAGATAGTTACTGCAAACAGGTAAACACAGAAAATGAATTAGTCCCAAAACACACTGAGTCTGGTAACAAAAGTTCAAGACCTCCGTCAACTTTTCTGGTCAGTGGGAATGGAGGCATGCATGGATCGCACTAGTTCTTGACAGGAGGGGGTCAGGTCGTTAAAAGCGACCCAGGAATTCTGCCCACTATTGAATCTGCACCATTTTACTCTGTAAGTACAGGATCCATTGACAAACTTCTTTCTTAAGATCTTCTCAATCTGGTACACAGTGGTGTGTAGAAGAGAGTCCTGAGAAGAAGAAAGTTGAGAAGAAGAGGAAGTCCCAGGCAAATCAGCTGGTAAAATGGAATCCAGCTGGAGAGTGTCAGGAGTGGGAAGAGCTGTAGGAACTAGATGCAGGTTGTCCGGAGGGATCTCAGCTTCAGAGAGGATGGCAGGCTCAAGGGCAGCTTCATTTCTGGGAGGACTGGGGTCATCTGGAAGGTTGTTATTCGGGTACCCATGCTTTAGTCAGTTTGTATGGACTTTGTTGTGTGCCAGCTTGCCATCCGACTTGCGTCGCAGATGAACATGGACCAGAGGAAGCTTTTCTACAATGTTGAAGGGACCAGTCCAGGGGTGAAGCAGTTTCTTGGTGGTGCTCAGAACAAGAACAGGTCGGTACAAATAAACAATGTCCCCAACAGAGAATGAAGGCTCATGTGCCTTGGCTGCAGACATTTTTTTCATTGCCGATTTTCTCTGGCCCAATGTAGTGATTGCAACTCGTCAGGCAAGTTCCAGCTGTTCCAGAAGAGGGATAATGAAAGAAGAAGCTGACTTGGGCACCTCTAGCAGCGAGAGATCCCTGTCCAGTGGAGTTCTTGGATGACGTCCATGGACTAAGAAGAAGGGGGTGTATTCTGTGCTGTCGACACAAGGGCTGGTATTGTATGCAAACTGCACAAAGGGAACAAACCAGTCCCAGGTGCCGTGAGTCTCATCCAGATACTTGGAGAGTGTGCCAAGAATAGTGGACATCATTCTTTCACTCTGTTCATTGCATTGTGGATGGTAACTTGTGGTTTGTGTCTTTTTTATGTTGAGAACTTTGCAAGTTTCTCGGACAATGGTGGACAGGAAGTGCCTCTATCCGAATGTAGGTACGATTGGTTACCATGACGACAAATGACTGTGTTGAGAAAGGCACTGGCCACAATGGAGGCTTTAATGTCTCTTAAGGGGATGAGTTCCAAATACTTTGTCAGGTAGTCCACAAAGACAAGGATGTATTTGTTACCAGAGTCAGAGCATGTTGGTAAGGGCCCAAGAATGTCAGTGCTGGCTCTTTGGAACGGTTCAGTGGCTACAGGCATGGGGATGATGTGTGCCTTTGTTGGTTTGGCAGGAGGCTTTCTCTGGGAGCAGGGCTGGCAGGATTTTACAAACTGGACAATGCCCCTGTTCATGAGTGGCCAGAAGAAGTGACGCCTTGTCTTTTCCAGAGTTCTGTGTATTCCCATATGACCCCGCGAAAGTGGAGAGGCATGAGTGGAGAGAAGAACTTGATTGGAGAGGCCGGCACAGCTCGCTGCACGTGAGTTCTATCCGTGCGACGACCCTTGCCTTCCTTGGTCCAAATGTGAAAGAGCGCACCATCCTCGAGGAAGCACTGCGAAGCAAAGAAACGTACATCTTGGCGATGCTTCTTTTGTTGCGGTAAGGTTCCAGACTCTAAGTAGGAGATTATGTCCATAAATTGAGTGTCAATTCTTTGTTGCATTTTAACAGTTGCCAGGGATAAATCAGATGTAGAGGAGATGAGAAGCTCTTCAGCTGCTTGCAGTAACTGAGGATTTGTGTGTCTCTCTGTAGAAGCAGTAGGCAGCAGCAAAGCAACCTGAGGTGCTGTAGGAGTGTCCACAAGAAGCACATCTGTGGAAGGGAAGAGCTTGTAAGCAGGATTCTTCATCTGTTGAGGAGGATGCAGAGGGATATTGTCTCCGGCTTACACCATCAGCATTTGAGTGAGCTCGACCCGGTCTGTATTGAATTTCAAAGTTGTAGGATTGCAGCATGGCGATCCATTGGGAAAATTTGCCTACTGGCTCCTTCATTTCAAATAACCATCGGAGAGCAGAGTGATCAACGATAGCTGTAAAGTAGGAGTAGCAAAGGTAGCAGTCAAATTTCTTCATGGCAAATACCATGGCCAGACATTCTTTCTCTGTGATGCCATAGTTCTGCTCAGCTGAGGAAAGAGAGCACCCAGCATAGGAGACAACTCATTCTGTTCCATCTTGAATTTGACAGAGCACAGCGCCCACTGCAAAGGAACTAGCATCTGAGTAGAGATTGAATGGTTGGTCGAACCTTGGGTATGCCAATACTGGAGAAGAGATAAGGTTTTGTTTTAAGGTGTCAAAGGCCTCTTTACATTCAGAAGTCCAAATATATTCACATCCCTTTTTGGTGAGGGCATACAGTGGAGCTGCAATCTTGGCGTAGTTGCAAATAAACTTTCAGTAGTAGCCAGACAAGCCCAGGAAAGCTCGAAGGTCTTTGAGATTGTTAGGCTCCGGATAGTCTTTGAATGCTGAGAGCTTGTCTGGATCTGGAGAGATGCCTTGAGAACTAACCACATGTCCCAGGTAATGAATTTGATGCTGCGCAAAACGACACTTTTCTGGGCGAAGCTTAAGATTGGCTTGTCTGAGACATTTGAACACTTCTTGAAGATGTTGGAGGTGCTCTGGCAAAGTTCTGCTGAAGATTATCACATCATCCAGGTAGACTAGGCAAGATTTCCAAGACAACCCATGTAGTACTGCTTCCATAACACGTTGAAATGTAGCTGGACTGTTCTGAAGACCCATAGGCAGACATTTGAACTGGAAAAGTCCCAAGTGGCAGCACCATGCTGTGTATGGACGAGAAGCTGGATCAACCGAAACTTGGTAGAACCCACTCGGAAGGTCTAGAGTGGTGAAGTAAGCAGGACTGGCCACACCAAGACTCTCTAAAGCATCTTTGGTTGTAGGCAAGGGATGAGCAGCCTGCACTATGTAGGCATTGAGTTTTCTGTAATCTACCACAAAACGATACCCTTTGTCCTTTTTAACCACCAGCAAGCAAGGTGCACCCCAGGGGCTTGTAGATTCTTTGACTATGTCTTGGTCAAGCATGTCTTTGATTATGTCCTCGAGGACTTGTTTCTGTTTATATCCCACTTTGTAGGCTTGCTGACAGATTGGTTTCTGGTTGGGCTGTACTTCGATGGTGTGTTGCAGGATATCACAGCATCCGAGCTTGTTATCTGAACCAACAAAGACATCTGGGTAATTTTCCAGGAATTTCAAAAGTTGTTGCTTTTCTGTTGGAGATGCTGGAAGTTTGGAAGAGGATAGTCGCTGACTAAGAGGTAACTCTGTTGAAGTTGGAGTGGTCATGATAGTGTTGACAGGAGTAGAGTTGGTGGAACCAGGCTGAGGTTCTTGCATGAGATGGAGCTGGTCCCCTGAAGACAAGCAGACAAACTTCCCGATGTTGGCACCCTTTGAAATGACCACTGGCTCATTTGTGAAGTTGCAGCATTTTTGGAAGACTGCACCATCATGCACCGCCGATAAGGTATTTCCTGGAAGGAGACCTGACGATTGCAGCATGGGGGATCCTGTGACAATGCCAACAACACCTTGTGGAAGTGGTTCACCTCAAATCTTGGCAATCAAAACCATTTCCCACTGAGGAGGCATGGTGACTGAGTCTATAGATGTGAGTTGCCTCTGAGGATCTAGCGACAGTTTGCTTGAGACAAAGTCTAGGATGGCTTTGTGAGCTTTGAGAAAGTCCAGGCCTAGAATTATTGCAGGTTGAAGATCAGGCACGATATAAAACTTGACAGTAGCTTGCTGTGAGCCAAAGTGGAGCTTGAGATGGACCATGCCTGTGATAGGTACGGTAGCTGTACTTGCTGTGATAATGTACTTTATGTTGGCTGGAGACACATTAGGTATGTGACAAATAGCTTGGTTGTCTAGAATACTGCTGTTGATTACTGATATTTCTGCTCCAGTGTCGACCAAGACATGTGTAGCCCAATCTCTGATGGTTACAGGTACATAGTTTGCTAGGAGAGGTGATCGGATGACAGGTACTTTTGCTCCAGGAAGTGGGTGTGTGCCAGAGTTCGCAGTTAGAGGAAGAGTTTTGTTTGAATTGCGAGAGTCAGAGGGGCAGTCAGTTGCTGTGTTCTTCCGGTCCTGGGAGTAGTTGTGGTTCTCTTGCTGACTGTGCAGCGGTGGGCGCCTGTGGTTCTCTTGATTTCTGTTGTATTGTAGTTTTCGGCAGACAGCGGCAGTATGTCCCCTGAATCCACATCACTGGCAGGTCACTGGTTCTCATGAAGGCAGAGGTGGATGAGGTCATTGTCGAATTGGGAGAAGGACATTGAAAGAGGTAGTAGAAGAAGCAGGTGAGCTGCGGTGCAGAGTGTTGATACTTGTAATGAACATCTCTATCACTGATTGTTGCTGCTGGACACATGTTGCGAGTGTGGCTAACTGCAACGGCTGAGGAGCTTGTACACTGGTAGCCTGGGACTGCTATGGATTGTTGTGCAAGTCGTGCCACTTGGATTGTGTCCATCCAGGTTGTTGGTTTCTGTTGGATTACATAAAGACGGAGTTGAGGAAGCAGTCCCCGAACAAATATTGTGATTTGTTCTTTCTCAGGTTCCTGTAAGCGTTTGCATCGAGTCTCAATGTCCACAATGAAGGCTTCAAGAGATTCGGTGGGTTGCATTGTACGTTCCCACAGCTGTTGCTCTAATAACCAGGGTGGATGTGCTTGGAGAAAATGGCTTTTGAAGGTTGTGTACAGTGTGGCAGTATCTCCTTTGACTTGGTCTGAAAGTGCGTTGAACTAGGAAATGGCAGTCCCTCTCAGAAACAAGCGTAAGGCATTGGAGATTCATGAGGGATCAGTCAAACCATTGAAAGAAATCCATGCTTGAAATTGTTCTAGCCAATCGACAGCGTCTTCGTGAGGCAAGGCTGAGAAGGGTACTGGTTGTAGGCTGGCATGGACCGTGGACTGTGGTGCAATGGCTTTAATGTAGATCAGGTCATCTTGAATAGCTTGCATAGCTAGTGCTTCTTGGGCAGAAATAGAAGACTGGATGTCATGGAGGATTGTTTCAATTTTGTAGCCTCATGCCCTAGAGGTGGGTGAAGATAGGACTCCGGATGCTCTGGCACCTATATCTGTGTCGTCGTAAGACATTGTGGGTGGAGATGAGCTTCATTTCACTGAGTGAAGGTTGTACGGGTGAGAAGGAGGTGCCGTCATGCAGGAGACAGGATGTCATGTCATAGATGAAATGCCAAGCAAAAATTATTTTTGTAGACAAAATTACAATTTTTTTTTTTGTGTGTAGCAAAGTTCATCAATGATGTCGTAATAAAGGACTTCCCACTCAATTCTGTGTTGTTTGTTATTTAGATAAAGATTTTGTGGCAAAAATAAGCCTTTTGTTGCAGTGTCCATTGATTTCAATGGAGTGAGGTCAATTTGTGCCCTTCACAAGATGGCTGCCAAACTGTGACATGCAGTTCCTGTGGGATTTGACTGGGCTGACTGTAGCAAGATGGCCGCCAGCAAGGGGGTCAAGGTTTACTTCCTTCCTTGTTGTTTTGCTCTGCTCAAGATGGAGGATCCTTGCCACGAGGCTGCCTGGCTGCTCAGCAATGTTCAAAATGGAGATTGCGGCCCTGATCCCCTTCTTTCCCAGCAGAAAATGGTGGGAGTTTTGTGGTGAGTGACACTGTTGGGGGGGAATTTTAATTTTGCTGCTCCTTTGCTGTATTGTGGCGCTTTGTTTTATTTCTTTTGTTTGGCTCCCAGGCTATCCTCCGTGCAGTTTATGTTCTGCCCCCAGGTTTATAATTTTTTTTTTTTTAGTTCTGTTCCCAGCTGCTGTTTTTTTTTTTTTGGTTGTTTGTTGCTCCTTCTTGTATTGCCCTCTGAATTGAGCTGCATTTTATTTATTTATTTAAATCGATGCAGGGTTGCCTTGGAGCATGACCAGAGAGGGGTGGAGAGTCTGGGAGCAGCTTGTTCCATTTGCAGTCCTTTATTTTATTTTTGTTTTGACTGGGCGGCTTATTTGAGCATGGCCGAGGGGGGAATAGGGTGCGGAGGCTGTGGTGCAGCCCTGATTTTAATTTTTTTTTCTTGCCCTCCTTTCTTTATGGCCAATTCCGAAGCATGGCCAAATGGGAGTGGACCGCTGAGTTGCAGGCAGGAGGCTTGTGGAGCAGGAGAGTGGATCACTCCTTTGGGTCTGCTGGGATTAGTGGAGCCGGGCTCCGGTAAGGAGCTTTGCTGATGACCCACTGTGGAGGATCTGAGCTGTAGCTGAAGAGGGCAGAGCAGAGCCAAGGTGCATAGGAGCGGCAAGAGGACCAAGTGGTGAGCGACTCGCTCCATTTTAATTGCAGTCCCAATTTTGTTTAACTTGTTATTGGCCTTTTATAGCATGGCCAAGTAGGAGAGGAGTGCTCCACTGTAGTGGCAGTGGCATTTCAGGGGAGCAGAGCTCAGTGGTGGAAAGAAGCAAAGCTGAATTGCCTTAAGGCCATTTGTGTGTCCCTTCTGAGCATGGCCAAGTCGTGAGTAGGAAGTGGAGGCTCCGTTGCAGCCCCATTTTATTTTTATTTGTTGTGTGGCCGAGCGGGGAAGAGAGCACTCCTATGCTGCAGGAGCAGCAGTTCGAAGGGTTGCCAAGGTGTGCTTCGGTCTGTTGCGGCCTTGAGTCAGACAGCTGAAAACTCTGGGTGCCACAGTTGCCAGGCAGGCTGAACGGGTTTGCTGCAGGGACAGTCTGGGAGGAAGATAGGGCTGCCGTCTGCTGTGCAGCAAGCTGGAGAGACTTGAAGTCATTTTGGTAACTGAGGGAAGCTGCGATGCTGTCTGTGAAGCTGCAGAGGAGTTGTGGAGCTGCAGTAAGATAGGCCCGGATAACAGAGGCTCCAGTTGGCTGCAAGGCTGGCTGAGGAAGAGCGGGGTGCAGCTCAGTGCAGATACAATTAGGCCACTCTAATCTTATCTGATGAACCTGGGAATTCATGTTGCCTATCGTTTTTTCTGATGTTCTGTGTTTTAATTTCCATGACGTCTCCTATTACACCATGCAGTAGTTTGTATGTGCCTTCTCTTATTATGTTTGGAGCCATGCTAGGAGACTTTAGTACACTGTCCAATGCAACTTTTATGAACTTCATAATTAAGCAATAAGGCATGACAGGGTGTGGGTTGTTGGGGATTTACCACGCCTTGTGTGGTGTGTCACGTAGGATGTAATGGAGTGGCTTAACCACAAGAAGTGGTAACTTCTAATAACCCATGCCCTGGAGTGTCTTATTGTGATTATACAATGGACCCATGTGTAAAATAAATTTTAATTGTGTTTAAGTATGTTTTTTATAAATGCCATTTCTCAGCCATGGGTTATTACAGGATATACCACGGTCATGTGAAGTGTTTGGACCAATGAGGTTACAGGATTTTCCTACCCCATTGTATAATGTCTGTTTTTCCAGTCTTGGGTAGTATAAGAGACCGGATCATTGTCAAAATCGTGCATGCAATATCACGCGTGCAACTATAACGCGTACTAAATAGCGTCGATCAATAATAGTGCGGTGCAATAACCATGTCTCTGCTATAGTGCCACAAGTTTCAGCAAAGTAGTTGTCCTACCTTTCACACTTCTGATAGCCATGCAATAAACCTATGGGCGGTAGATGGAGATTGAAGAAGGTTTCTAGTCTCAGGGATGGGCTTCTGTGATCACTGGATAATGGAATGGGAGTACATCCTTGGGACAGGACTAGCCTACTTATAAACTGGGGAGATTCTTCTACTCTGGGTGCATCAAACTTAAATAGGAATGAACTGATAGGGTTCCTTTCAACCACACTTCAGACCACAGTCATACTATATAAAGATCTGATAGTGTTAATGAAAGGTGCCATTCCCCTCTCCCCAGCCCCTCTGGACCACAGTCATGTCATATAGGGATCTGAATAAGTTGTTACAAGGTTCACCCCCCCCCACACACACACTGCACTTAGGCTCTCAGAGAGTGCTGCACCAATTTCTTTAGGCATCTCAGTATTGAAGGTCATTGAATTTTTTGAAAAGTTTTCCTTGGCCAGAAATGAGAATGTTGACGGTTGATGGGGGTTATGGAAAAAGTACTGGAATCTAAATTGGCATGTTCTTTAAGACTGACAGTGCTGCGCTATACATATACATATACACAAGCAGGTAATGATAATGTCTAATGGTAGAACTAAAAATGGTATCATGGAATGTACAATCATCCAATTATCCAATTAAAAGGAAGCAGATTTTGTCCTACTTGATATGTCACGCTATTTTGACTCGCACTATATTATCGCAAGCGCTAATGTCACTGCGCTATTTTGACCATGCGTAATTGACTCGTGCTATTTTGCTCACGCTATTTTGACCGGATCCCGAAGAGACCTAGTATTTTGTTTTATCTTCTCCATTGGAAGTGAGAGGGATTAACACGCAATTCCTTTATGTTGGTATACCCGATTAACACATGGGACTACAAGGCTGAAAGTGTAATGAGCCTTTGGAATCAGTGCTGTTAAGCACATATTTAACTTGGTCCATCACAGGTGTGGCACTTGCTGGCAAATCACTGCTATGTCATGTCGACACATGTTTGTAGACAATAATGCTGCATACCCTCCAGATGTGCAGCATCTCAATAAGTCATCCTATGATAAATATGCTACTTTTTGTATGTTGAATAATGCATTTACTGTGGAACGTTTATGAGTTTGATCTTATCAAATAAAGAGATTTTACAAAAAAAAAATACCCTTGCATTGCAGTATGCTTTAAATCTCCTTTATTAAGGACATTCCAAAGCTGAAGGTGATTGCAGAACAGAGACCTGTGCTGCTAAAAATGTATTTTAGGAGTTCCAAAGGGGAAGGGGTAACTGCTTATTTCCCTGATTCCGCCAAGTCAGACAGAAGAAGAAAAATTGCAGAAAAAAGGAGCTATTTATATGGAGAGGGGTGTTCAATTACATTCTCTATCAATTTTTAGCAGCTGTGTATGGTCAAAAATAACCGATGGAAAACCATGCGCAGATGAGGCATGTGGTTCCATCTTGGAGTTCTGATGACATCAGAGACATCTCAAGTTTTTCTCTCAAGGTCTGTAATGTCATCAGAACCCCTCATTGGAAACACAGCTGTGTTGTAAATGGTTTCCATGACTAGCTTTGGTCCAGCATTATGTTAGGCAGGCACTGGGCATACTCAATGGCCACTAGGCTTTTTTTCTGCTGTCAACATCTATGTTTCTATGTTATCCACATTAGGTGCCCTCCATAAGCAATCCGCCCATCCAGGACAGGGCAAGAAGGCACCTTTTGCCTGCTCTCCTCCTTGGCTTGTAAGGCTGATCGGAGCCCATCAGGCTGGTACCACGGATGCAGTCCCCTCCACAAGCAACCCGCCTAAGACAGGGTGAGAAGGTGCCTGCAGCTTGCTCTCCTCCATGGCTTGCAAGGCTGATTGGAGCCCACCAGGTTGGTACCGTAGAAACAGTCCCCTCCACAAGCAACCCACCCACCCAGGACAGGCCGAGAAGGTGCCTGCTGCTCGCTCTCCTCCCTGGCTGGCTGATCGGGCCCACCGGGCTGGTTACTGGGACGCGTCCCTCCACAAGCAACCCACCCACCCAGGACAGGGGTAGAAGCTGCCTGTTGCCCACTCTTCTCCTTGACTCGCAAGGCTGATCGGAGCCCACTGGGCTGGTACCGCGGACACAGTCCCCTCCACAAGCAACCCACCCAGGACAGGGCAAGAAGGTGCCTGCTGCCTGCTCTCCTCCTTGGCTCACAAGGTAACAGCTGGTCCCTGACCCAAGACAAGGAAAAGGGGATTTTGGAGCTTCCCTCCCTTTTCTAATTGAATACCTGGCACCCATCACTGTGGGACCTGAATGGTTCCAGACGGCCCAGGAGTGCTGACATTGGTTTCCTGCCTGAAGCTGCAGCCAGTGCTGAAATCATTGGACTAGGGCATAAGACTGCAGAGGAACACCGATCTTACTTTTCTTCTTTTAGCAGCTGCATAGTGAAGCCCTTAACTTTTTGCTTCACAGTTTGTTCAGCTGCACAGTTCTCTGAGCTGCACAATGCAGCTCTGCTACTTGCTTGTTTTTCTTGTCAGCTGCTCAGTCTTCAGGGCTGCATAGCCTGACTTGAATCTCAGTCTCACTTGCATCTTTTGCTGAACTGATCAATCCTTCACTGTACTATTTTCAGCATTTGCCTACCCTGAACTGGTTTCTTAGTGATTTTTCGGCCCACATCCCCCCTTTATTAAATACACTAACAGAGCTGAGTAGCCCGCCCACCTCTTATTTTGTTACACTTCACTTTCCCTTTTAAAGTGGCAGCACCTAAGAGCTACAGCAAAGCTCTTAAAGGGGTAATACCTAGATCCACAATACCAGGATTTCTGTACATCTCCATTAGAATAAACTCCACTATTAGCCCCTCCCTTCAGACACAATGACTACAGTTATCACTGTGCTCATCTCACGCTCCCTACTTACCATAATTCACCCTACAGGTATGAGCAATGAAGTTAACACTCACCACCCCCTATTTCTCATAAACGAGAATCAGCTGTGTATATGGCACTACAACTACAAGTGTCAACTCTAAATTCCCACATTTTAGCCACCTAAACATGCAGTCTACCTACAAGTCTGGGAGCACCTGGAGGAGTCCCCCTACCTTCCACCTCCAGCCACCTCTTTTTTTCAGCCTCTACCGTGCACACTGTAAGACTTGGCAGACTCGCACAAGCAAAAAACTCGACCTACTTCATAGCAGACACCTAAAATACTGCCTGAAATGCCTGCTACTACTACTTCTGCTCATCTCAGGCAACATTCACCCAAATCCAGGCCCTGCTCCCTCAGCCTCCCTGGTCTGTGTCAAATCTGGTGCCCTGTCTCTAGCCAGCATTAACATATGCAGCCTCCTCCACAAATTAGATGGTCTTACCACATGGGCTAATCTGCACCACTCCGTTGTCACAGGAGTACAAGAGACCTGGTTGAAACCTGATACCCCTGACACTGTCATCGCAATGCAGGGCTATACTGTTTTTAGGAAGGACAGAGTCTTCAAAAGGGGAGGTGGATGTTCCCTATATATCAAACAGCCTCTCATGGGTCAAGTCCTAACACTCCCCGAGTCCAGGGTTGAAGCACAGATACTTGCCACCAGAATAATGCTTGGCACACACAACATACACATACACACATATGCATATACATACACATCAATACATACGTACATACACACATACATACATACATACATACACACACATACATACACACACACACACACACATACACACACACATACATACACACATAGATAAATACATACAATGTCAATTACAGTCGCATATATGGAGTGGGCTGCCCCAGAAGCTATATATTATAACACTCATGCAATGTCGGTATGCATATTACAAATATCCTTTCCCATCTTTTGAAAGGCAGTTATTCCAGTCCCATATAATTCACACTGAGCATTCTGACCTAGGCACAGGGGAAGCCTGCACTTAGGAAGAACGGAAAAACCCCAGGGAGTCCGGTCCTCAATTAAGTGGCTGCTGTAGAGGAGCTATCATCCTACACAGGAACATAGCATAGAGATAAATTACCATTGAGCATTAATTAGCACCTTATCCTGGTGGGAAATGTATGAAGATAGCTATTGACTGCCCCTCTTCTAGTTCACACTTAGGTAATCCTGTATGTCACTACTGTATTTGTATGAGAACAAAGTCTCAGTTCAGAATGAAGTTCACTTCTTTTAGGTTAAAATTTGCTGTAGTACTAAGAATGTAGACGTTCAGGCACCCTTGATGCCCAGGGTACTGGGTACTTGTTTTCTGTGAGGGTGCTATGGCTCCTGCTTGGGGACCATTGCTGCATCATACCTAAAGCACTGTCTTTCAACTTACTGCTCCACATGAGGGGGAGGTCCTATTTTAGGCTTCGCACAACAGAGTTCATTTAAAATGCTAGATCTATTTTTTGCTTGCAGAAACACAGGCCCTGGAGTGTACCTGCACAGTTCTCAGTAGCATTCAACAGCACAGTCCATATCTCTTTCAGAGAGAGAATCTCTTCTTATAGGTACAGTGATTTTGCAGGGCAATGCCCTGGTGGACATGACTGGGAGATGGCCACTGCCATGATAAAGCAAGCTGGGCTTTTCTTCTTGAGAACTAGGTACTGCAGAACTGCTTTTGAGTGCATGCAGCAAATATGCTGCCCTCTCACCAACTGCTCTAATGGTCAGGAACCTTCTGGCTCAACTGAGGCTGAGGAAGCTTCTGAAGTTTACACTTTAGGACCCAGAGACCCATTCTGGAAATCTATGGGGTACAAGGAGGTTACATCTGCGTATGTTTCGGTGGGTGGGGGGTATTCCATGCATTGAGGCACATATTCCGCTGGGTGAGGGGGGGCAGTACAAGGGTTGGGCAGCTGTTCCGGCTTGGAAAATGGTCCTCTAGATTAAGGCACATTTTGTGCATTCCAGGTACCTTTCCTCAGGTCTTTTAATTGGTCCAACACTGTATTTTTATGTTTGTGTTTGCATGCATAGCAAACATTTTATTAAAAGAACGGCATTTCAAAGGTGTGCCACTGTCAGGTCCAATGCAGCTTAGTCTACAGTGGGCTCAACAGTGACAGGACAATGATCAGTGAGGCTGATCATGACACTGTTCAGTGCTACTGGGGTGCAGACATCTTGTAGTTGAAAGGACTGAACTGCTCCTATGATAGAGAGGCCTGATGCTTTCATATGCTTAACGCCACCCAGCAAGCCACTTCTATGAGAGAAAGGCGCACTGCTTTCCTATGCATGATGCCACCGGCAAGCAGCTGAGAAATGTCATTCTCAGCCTCACTGATCACTGGAATGAGACCAGCTGTGAGAGGGCATCTGTAATGTAATCATCCCATGTAGTGCGCCCCCCACCCACTTCATGTGTGTGGACACCGGTGTGCCCACCACTGGTGCCACAACACTGCATCTGTAATGTAATCACCCCTCATGTAGTGCACCCCTCCACTTTATGTGTGTGGACACCAGGGTGCCACTCACAGTGCCGCCATACATCTGTGACACTGGGGTGCCCAATCCCCAGTGTCACCCTTTCACCCATAAAGGAAAAAGTTCCCTCATCGTCTTTTTTAGTAATTGTAACCTGAAAAGCAGAAAGCTGCCCATCGATGTCTTCTGATGCCAACCCCCCTACCCCATCCCGAACCCCCACTCAGCACCCACATCCTCACCCACCTAGAAATGGTCCACCGTAGCTCTGCAGCAAAGCACATCCTTCTGCAATGCTAGCTAGGAACTGAAGAAACAAGGTAAGTGTGGTCAATGTATTTTCAAAACCTTTTGAACTTTTACTCATAACTTTGTCATTTTTTAATATTTTGTCACCACATTTTCAACACGGCCTTTTGGACCCCACCTCATGAACAAGGTAGGTGAAATTTTGCAAACTCATTCGGAAAGGTGATTTTGCAGTCACTCCACAAAAATGACCTTTTGACCAGATCTGAAAAACTTCACTGACTAGGTTCATGAAGTAGGGTCATAAAAGACGATATTGACAATTTGGGGTCAAATCTTAAAAAACACCAATGTTATGAAAGTATGATGAACATTTTCAGCATTCACTCATAACTTTGGTAATTTTCAGTACTTTTACCCATATTTTCAGCATAGTCTTTTTTAACCCCACCTTGTGAACAAGATAGGTGAAAACTTTTAAATTTGTCTCGAAAGGTGATTTTGCAGTAGTGCTGCGAAATCACCTTTTGGGATGGATTTGAAAAATGTCACCTACCTGGTCCATGAAGTGGGGTCATAAAAAAATTATGTTGAAAATGCGGGGTCTGTTGTTAATGATGACACAAAACATATTTATTTTATTTTTTATTTATTTAAATCTAGGATTAAACACCTTTGAGCTAAAAACTCATTTACAAAGGTTCCATGTCACTGGGGAAGGGTAATAAAACATACAAAGGCAATACAAATCACAAGGTTGTAAGAATAATTATATTAAGCCTGTACAATGTAATAAGTTTCTACCAAACATAAGTATATGAATACAGGTCTGTGATTGAACAATCTTGGATTAAGATTTCATTGAGAAGGAAAGCTCAGGTGCAAGTGACACATCATAGGACGAGAGACAAACAGAGAAGGTGTAAACATGAGATAAGCAAGGAGTCAAACCAGAGAGGGAGTCAGCAGGGCAGTGAAGCAATAACTAAGAGATGGAATGAAGAGGAGAGAATGAGGGGACAGGAAAAATGGGGAGGCAGCCAGGGCCTTGTCAATGTGATAGAGTTGTAAGGAGGCAGTAAATGCAGGGGGTGGGTGTGGGAGTATAAGGGTAGGGAGAGGAAGCCAGAGGCCTTGTCAAATTGAGGGGGCCACAGAAAGGGTAGAAGAGGGGAGTATCGAGGCAGAGCCTGCTTGCTGGTGGGAAGATTAAGTGTAGCAGTCACAAGAACTGTTTAGAGATAAGATGATGACGTAATATGCATTTGAATGGATCCACTTTAGTTTGGGTAGATATGTCCCGGTGAAGTTCACTAAACCAAACAGGTGCTCTGTAAGCAAAGGAGCATTGACCCTGTGTTGTTCGAAGTTGAGGAACTTGCAAGAACTGGGAGCCAGAGCTTCGCGTATGTTGTGAACTGCAGTGTGGTAGAAGTAGGTTTTCCGTATTAGGTGGTAGGAGGCCAAGAAGTGCTTTTTTGGCTAGCAGACAAGTTTGGTACTGAGTCCTCCTGCTTAGCTGAAGCCAACCCATTTGGGCATAGAGCTCACAAGTATGGATGAGATGTGCGGCACCAGTGAGCAGTCTGCATGCCTTGTTCAGAGCAACAGATATCCTACGGAGGAAAGATTGGCAAGCTGCGCCATAGATTGCCAGGCCACAGTCCACAATGGAGAGGACAGAACTGTGAACAGTGAGTCTGAGGGTATCTGGCGTTAGGCAGTGCTTGTGCCTGTGGAGGAGACTGATCTTAACGTTGACAGCCTTGGCTACATTTTTAATATGTTGGGCATAGATTAAGCAGCTGTCAAGGGTTACCCCAAGATATTTGAAATGCTGGGTTTGTTTGAGTGGAACACTTAGGTAGTTGCTAAAGGTAAGTGCATGGGATTTGTGCTTGTTACAAGAGCTACTGAACAACATGACATTAGCTTTCTTGTAGTTCAAGATCAGTTTATGATTGTTGAACCAGTCCTCCACTTCAGTGAAGCTGCATTGCAATTGGTGCCCCAGACCCATAGGGTCAGGGCTGCTGAAGATGATGACCTCATCATCCACATAAAGGAGTATCCGCTGATGACAGAAACGAGGCAGATTGTTCAGAAAGATACTGAAGAGTAGCAGTCCTAAAATAGAGCCCTGTGGGACACCTGATTGTATGGGCAGACGGTCAGAGATGACATTGGATATTTTCACCCCCTGTGAGTGGTCTTCCAGATAGCTTTTAGATATATAATACATATAGAATACTGTATGGGTAACCATACACAACAAGGCTGTTTCCATCGAGGGTCTGTGATAACATCATAAGGACCTCGAGAGTGAAGCTCAAGAAGTCCCTATGATGTCATCACAAACACGAGATGGAAACTCTGCCTTGATTTGTATGGTTACCCATAGACTGTTTTATATATTATATGACTGCCCTTGATTGTCACTGAATGTCTAGCAGTGTTTAAAAAAAAAGCAGGAGAGTCTGTGGCCATGCTGTGACCCAGTGCTCACTCTCATTACCGCCATGGCACCGCCCCCCCACCCTGCCTTCCTGACTGCCTTTCTTAACTGGAATTAAGTGACAGAACCGAGAAAAAAAGCACAATTTCATTTTTAACACTGCCCTGGTTTCATCTTAGTGAGCGGCTCTGTTAGAATCGTAGGTTTGCGTCCGAACGAAAAGCCAGTGACCACGCACACTCATTCAAAGGACAGAAAAGTTGTTGTATAATAATGATCTGATGTCAGAATGATACCACAACAACTTTCTGTGACATCTGAACTGTCCTACAACAAGGATTTGACAGCTGTTGAAATCCACTGACAATTGAAAGCAGCCTTATAGAGTTTGAGATGTCAACAATAAGACATGATAGGGTGTGCGTTAAATATTCTAAGGCATGGCAAGGGGGCATAGTGAGGCACGAAGCCACAGTCTGAGTGCATCCAGTTCCCTAGCCATGTGTTAGAACTGTTTAACACATATCGCCGGAGTGGCTTATCGCGCTCATAAAATGGGTCTGTGTATTCTAAATTGGGTTTCTAGTTTTAGCTGTGCATTAGACAGTTTTAACGCATGACTAACAACCAATCAGATTGCTTGAAATCCTTTGCCCATTTTATAAATTCCATTAAAATATGTAGCATTACCAAGAAAATGTGCATTATGCCAGCCCATCTGTGCAGCAGTAGCGCTACTGTTTGTGACACTGGTGTCCTGAGTTCGGGAACGAGCTCAGATCATCAGAGGCTGGCCAAGGGGAGGAGGACTGAATGTCCCAGGGGATGTTCTCCTACTCTGGGGTGGGTGGTCTATTGCCCTCACTGCAATACTGCCCTCTGGGTGACCACAGGTCACAGTGCAGCCGAGGGTGCCGTGGAATGGTCGGGCGCAGACCGGGATCCGGTGCAGCAGCACACCTTGACATGCACACATGCCTAGGACCTCTTGTGCATGCCTGTGCCCTTAGGCATGGGAGAAAACAAGGAAAAAGACCCCACTGCCAGGCAGACAATAGCCCCAGTGGACCGAATGAAGGATCGACTCTGCACCCTCAGCTGTCAACCTGACGACAGGATGTTCAAGTGGGGCGGGCTCCCTCCTTGCCTGGGGCAGGGGACAGTATCTATGGCAGCATGAAGGTGGATGGCTGGAGGGACACAGAGTTCAGCCAACCCAGGCACCTAGGGGACCCAGAGGGAAGCAATGGCAGTGGTGCAGAAGGGGGCATAAACAAAGAATGAAAGAAAAAGAAACTATGCATTACTGTAATGAGCAGCAGTAGTCACGGGTGTTCCAAATCCACCTAAACCAAGGTCTAATGCTACTTTAAGTGGTCTAACACAAATATTTAAGAGTGACATTTGTGTAAGCCCCCCAAATGGGCTTACCTCTGTGTGGCAGCTCCGGTGTCCTCCGCGACACTGGTTGTTCCATGACTCCGGGTGGGAGTCACACCTGGTGCCCCCCAGGGTGCAGGTTGCGGCTGCTTCATCCCTGCTGTCTCTGCCTATTCAGATTCGGGTAGAAAGGCAAGGTGGTTGCCTGTGCCTCCAGGGTGCGGTGGTGGTATCGTGTCTTGCTTTGAGGCGGCCGGGCTCTGGACTGCTCTGCAATTGAAATAAATAAATAAACTGTATAGAAAATGGTGGACTACGTGCAGTGTGCATGCATACCACTGGCTGTGTAAAAATTAAAGGAGCAGCTGCTCCTCTTAGTTAGCGTAGATCTTACTTCGAGAGGGTTCCTTCAGTAGGTCATCACATATAGGACTGATACCACCTGGCAGACTTTTCTAGCAATACCTGAGGGAGGACCGCCCACCCGATGTCATGTGACTGACGTCAGCGTGACTGTATATAGTGGGCGGTCCCCACGCCCGGCCTCCATTTCTTTCCCACCGTCACCTCGTGTCAGTCACATTGCAGACTTCCATATAGCGATCGTCATGAAAGTTATCGCGTTGGTTTATCCCTCACTGCCTTTTTCTCTACCCAAGCACATGAGCACTACTCCTTCGGATAAAGAGTCCAGGCAGATGGACCAGTTCGGGAAGAAGATGTATTCCTCGGCCATGTGCACCCTCCAGTCCCTCAGTTACATGGCCTACATGGTGTCCCATCAAAAAGTGACCCTGGCTAGGCTGGAGGCACCCGTCCAGTCCATGGATCCCTCACCTTTGAAGGAGGAACTTGCCAAGGATCTCTGCCTCTCCAAGGTTTCCTGCAGGCATGCTTTACGCGCCACTTATGACTCCGTCGACTCAGTGGCCCATACCTTGCCAACTGCTGTTGCCCTTTGATGGCATTCCTGGCTTCATCTTTCCGGACTCGCCAACAAGGTCCAGTTGACAATTCAGGATGCCCCTTTCAGGGGCTCGGTCCTTTTTGGTGGGGACACCAAGGATATTATCACAGACCTACAGGACAAAGGAGTTGCACTTAGGTCTGTCAGGTCAAATCAATGTACCAATCATGCTGTCAGCAGCAGCAGCCCTTTTGGAAAAGGACCTGGAGGCTGAGAAAGAATGCCCCAGCACGCTACCAAGGGAAGTGTTAGGCCATGGGTACAGCCACCCCTCCTGCCTCCAAAAATCAGAGATGTTCAGGAGGTTCTCCCCCTGAACATCCCACCACTTCTTGACTCCCCGGCCCCACTGCCTCCTCAGTCTCGCAATGGGGAGCAGGTGGGGGGGAGGTTCGCCCGCCATGTGCAGGAGTGGAGAGCGATCACCTCTGTCGAGTGGGTCCTGCAACTAGTGTCCATCAGGCACACCATAAAGCTTCTGGAGATTTCCCCGGAAGCTCCACCGCAGAAGTTCTCCTACTCTTGAGACCAGGCTCTTCTCGTATGCGAGGAGGTAAATTTGCTCTTGCTCAAAGAAGCAATCGAGTGCCCTTTGGGCTAAAGGGAAAGGGATTTTCTCCCATTTTTTCCAGGTTCCAAAAAAGACTGGGGACTTTAGACCCATACTTGACCTAAGTCAGCTAAATCAGTTTGTTGAGTACAAAAAATTTTGAATGCTGACACTCCAGAGCCTCCTCCCTCCCTCCCTCTCCTAATGGAGAACCACTGACTCTGCACCCTGGATATGCAGGATGCCTACCTGCACATTCCAATTTTCCCCAGCCACCGCCAATTCCTGTACTTTCGCTTCCAAGGGGAACACTTCCAATTCTGGGCACTCCCCTTTGGCCTGTCTTCGGCACCACAGATTTTTACCAAGTGCCTGGCGGTGGTCGTGGCATTCCCGCGCCGCAGGGGTATTGCGGTCTTCCCTTACCCGGACAACTGGCTGATTTCAGCCCCATCCATGGATTATTTGCTGGAGGCTCTTTCCTTTACTCTGGACCTTTTCAGCAGACTAGGGATCACAGTCAGCGTTCCCAAGTCATCCCTTATCCCTGCCCAGAGAATTCAGTTTATTGGGGCAGTCCTGGATACAGTCCAGTGCACAGCCTTCCTTCCTCCAGACAGGGTGGAGACCCTTATCCATCAGGCTATCACTCAGTGCTCTCCAACATATTACCTCCAGAAACCATATAAAAACTACAAACAGGTATCTGCCTCTATCTCCGAAATCAAACAAAGGGGCAGAGGACACTGCAGCACAGGAGCTAGCACAACAAAACTCAGCCAAAACAGGAACCAAAACAAAGAAAGCAAAAAGGAAAGCCAAAAACCTTCTGATCATAGGAGACTCTATAATTCAGGGAGTTGATACCTGTCTTCAGCCAGGGGTAATGGTCAGATGTCTCCCTGGTACAGCAGTGTGGAGAGACACTGACCGCATTGCTAAAATTGTTCAGAAAGCAGGAAAACACGTTGATGTCCTGGTACACATAGGGACTAACGATCTCTCCAGTCGGTCAGTTGTGGAGACCAAGGAACACCTGACCAGACTGGGTGACAAACTATCATCCATTTCATCCAGCATCTCCTTCTCTGAGATCCTGCCAGTCTGGGAGAGGGGGGCAGATGGACGGAAGGTCAGAGAAGGGGAGATAGGGGAGCTAAACATGTGGCTGAAGGGCTGGTGCCAGGAAAAAGGGCACACACTTGTAGGGAACTGGCAACAGTTTGGGGAGCGAAAGTTCTTTAAATTTGATGGACTGCATCTGTCTAAGGAGGGAGTCAGGGCATTGGGGCAGAGGTTTGACGTCTTTGCAGAATATTTAAACTAGCAAATGGGGAGAGGGGTGCATCACCCCATACGTCGAATGGGAAGAACACCCCTCCCTCCTCAACTAGTGGTCAAACAGGAGTTCAGCATGTTTGCAGTTCATCTGCATCACCAGGTAAGGAAAAAGGTCCAGCTCCCTATACGATGCACAGGGGAAACGCCAGGCCTCACCCAACAACTAACACACCGAAATGTGGCCAATGAAAAATTGTGTACACAAATGCTCGCAGTCTGGGAAACAAGATCCTAGACCTGCAGGCAATAATGTCTGCTCCCCAAACAAAGAATTACCCACTACAGGAAAATCCATGGCCTTAGCCTGGGTATCCTGTGAGAGGCTAGTACATCTGAGCCAAGCCATTCTCCGAAGAGCCACAGATGTAGCCATGACTCTTGATGATACATCATTGGCGTCTACAGCAGCATGAAACTGAACTTTCGATGCCTCAATCCCATCTGTAGCCACCTCCTCCAGCTCCTTGGCAAGCTGGGGAGAAGCCTGTTTAGCCAGTGCCAGTATAGTGTCCCACCTGGACTTCTGGTACCTGGCTGCATAGGCCATATAATTAGCCTGCCTGAGTCCCAAGGATGATGCCCTTTATGCTGCTTCTTTGCCATGGCATCAGTCTTCCTGGAGTCCTTGTCTGGGGGGTGTGATGCCAAGGGAATGCTTGCCTTATCACAGGCAGCAGCCTGTACAACCCCAACATGGCTGCATTGCTGATAAAGGAACTCCGTATCTGAGCCTGAAAGAGTATACCTCTTGTCCATTCTTCTGTCCACAGGTGGTATGGAATTAGGAGACTTAAGAATTTTTTGTGTCTGTTTCCCAAAAGATTTGTGGAGGGGAATAGACAGTCTCCTGAACTCTAGAATGTCCATCATCTCTACATAGTCAGGCTCTTCCTGATCCTCCACTGCCTCCTCCACAGGAAGCTGGAGGGTATCAGCCACCTTTCTGTAAAACATGTAGTGTGAAGGGGACTCAGAAAGCCTAGGAGGAGAAACACCTGACGGTCTGTCTGGGGAGATGTCCGGGTCAATAGGCACATCCAGACTTTCACCATCACCATAATCATCTTCTAACTCTCCTTCCTCCTCAAACTCCGGTTCATAAAATTCTTCCAGGGTATAATCCGGAACAGGGGGAGCTGAACAAACTGAGCCCCTGCCAAAAGGCGCCGGTTCAGTCGGCCCGATCGAAACGATTCCACAATATGAATCGCTTTGGCTATTTCATCGGCGGTCAGAGTATGGGATTCTGGATACGAACCGGTCGACTTGTCTTTTCTTTTTCTTTTTGTCGGAACCAATTCCTCAGAATCAGCTCTCCTTTTGCCCAAAGAAGTATCGCCCTGGTCAGAGGGCACTCCTTCTGGTTCAGTTGGAACCGAACCGGGCTGGCCATCCGGGTCAGTGGACTTCTCGGCCTCCCTTTTCCTCAGTCTACCTAATCTCTTTTCCAGGGTAGATTTGGGAACTTTTTTGCAAATTTGGCAGTCTGAATCAAGGTGGTCAAACCCCAGACAATAAACACAGGTGATGTGGGGATCAGCCTTAGCAAAGACCTCCCTACACACACAGCAGTGTTGAAACCCAGTGGGCCCGGGTTTTTTCTTGGGTTTCTCAGACATGGCCAACCTAACCAAACTTACCCTTTTTTCAGCAATCCACCAGGCAAGACTCCCCTATCGGTTCCTGACCGTGTCACGGGTCTTGGAAAAAAAGTACTAAATCCGGTTTTTTTTAGAACCGATATGGACCGGTAACCACACACTAAAGTACAAATTTTACCTCAAAATGATCAGTTTAGTTGAACCGATCCACAGATTTACAAGTTCCACACAGAAAACAGAACAAAACCTATCTAGTACTCACGGTACCACAGACAGAGACTTGAACCGACTATGTGGAAACAACAATTTCGGAAGAAAAACCGACCAAAACCGACACTTCAATCGACTTTGAATCGAGCAGCAGGAGAAATCTCCGGAGCGACTGTTCAATGAGGCGGAGTAAAGAATCTGACAGTTGCAGTTTGAATAACAACAGGCAGAGGCTTCAACCGAGCTCTAGATGAACATTCTATACAATGAATAGAAAAGTTAACCCTATGTTCTCCGGGGCAGTTGAAAGGCTGGAGCTAAATGCAATTGTCAGAATACAGCAAGACTTCATGTTGTTTGAAGTGGAGGTTGTGAGAGTCAAACCAAGTCTGGTCTGCTGGATGTACCAAGCTCATTCACAGCTCGTTACTTTAACCTCTAGGCTATACTGCCAGGTTGTGGAGGAACTGCTCTGTCACGGGTATCAACTTTGAAAAGTTGTTGCTTCTTTGAGACCAGCGAACTCGGAGGTAGACTTGTAGGAGTCGCATCCTGTACCTGACCCTTTGAACCACTGCAGTCATAGAAGCCATGTGTTCCAGGAATTTGAGAAAATGTCTGGTGGTCTTGACTGTCCCCGGACAAAAGAATCTGCCAATGAAAGGAAACACTGAATTTTTTCCTGTGGGAGGAAACCATATCCCTTCTGACTGTCCAGCTGGGCCCCTGTGAAGGTGAGCAGCTGGGTTGGTTCCTGGTGAGATTTCTTTAGATTTACAAGGAAACCCAGAGACTCCAGAGTGCGTTCTATAAGGGAAAGGGACTCCTTGACCTGGCAAGAGACTTTGCTACTATGAGCCAGTCATCCAGATAGGGGTAGACAGCGACACCCAGTCTCCTGAGATGTTGCTGCTATCACCACTGTGAGACACTTGGTGAAGACTCTTGGGGCTGAGGACAGACCGAAGGGCACTGCGGCGAACTGATAGTGACTCAAAGGAAGTTTGAATCTGAGGAACCTCCTGGCTCTGCCAGGAGGCCTTGTACTCATCAACCTTTTTCATGTAGTCAATGGTTCTGTAATCAAACAGCATGTTTTGATCACAGGGGAAATCCATGGCCATGGTCTGGGTGTCTGTGGTTAGACTGGTCATTCTAAGTCAGGCGAAGTGTGTCAGAGAAATGGCATGTGCCATCACCCTAGAGGCTGCATCACTGTTGTCGTCTGCCATGTGGAATTGGTACTTGGTAGCTTCCAGGGCTGTTTTTGTTGTATCCACCAGGCCCTGCACCATAGAATCTGACCCACTGCGGACAATGGCCAGGAAAGACTTCCATAGGGCTCTCTGATGTTTGGCTGTGAATGCCATGTACGAAGAATGTCTGAGAAGCAGGGATGCTGTGGCATACATTTTCTTTGCTATAAAGTCAATTCTCTTGGAATCCTTGTCAGGGGAAGAGGGGGACAAGAAGACTCCAGCTTTCTCACAAGCTGCCTGCTGCACTATACTGTCATGGTTAGGGTGTGCAGACAGGAATTCAGTACTGTGATGCCTGGCCAGCTGGTAATGATTATTGTGTGATATTTGTAATCTAAAAATATAATATGTGATTGTCTCACGTAAGACAGCCTGGGCTTCCATGGGTGCCCCCCCCCCAGGTTTCAGTGAAGCTACAGGATATGTAAACTAACCAGGAACCATTTAATTAACTGACTTACTTCAGAATGGTTGTTTATTACCTGGCTTGGTGCCCCTAGCAAAAGATTGTACTGCAATCCCAGAAGAGGGTATGTATCTGAGCCTATATATCAGGTACGCTAGCATAAGGTTCACAGTTTGAATCCCCCCCAGAACTTGAGACTAAAGGTGATTCAGACCCAAAAACAGACAGGAGGGTTACCCTGTCTGTTACCTGTTCACACTATTGCACTTGGAGGTTGGCAATGTGGGAGCAGAGGGCCTGACCTGCGGAGTGCGTTTGTGACAAATTTGGTTAACAGCAGTGCGATAAAATTGGTAACACAAGCTTTAACTGTTCAGTGTGTCAGCTTAATAATGTACAGCTCACTTGTAAAATAAATCTGCCACTTGGGTTAATATCCCAGTACTGACACTGTAGTGCAGCATGAGAGGGGTGCTGCACTTCTGAGGTGCCGTCTTTCGGATGAGATGTTAAACCGAGGTCCCGTCTGCCTGGATTGGTGTTAGTTCAGGTGGATGTTAAAGATCCCATGGCACTTATCGAAAGAGTAGGGGAAGTTTTATTGAAAAGAACATAACATCACCAGTTAAACAGATTTACACAACAATACAAAATTGTACACAGAAATATATATGTCAAACAAAAAGATTTCCAAAAGAAGCAAATTTAACAGCAGAACATTTTGCTTATCTTTGACTTTAACAGAGGATAAACCAGTCTCCACTTGTGACAAAATTATAGAAATAGGAACTAATTGTTGCTGAAAAATAAATTGACATCTGGCCTGCCAAAGATAAAATTGAATAAAGGCAAAAAAACATTCAAGGTGCTGGGATGATAAGACTGCCATATACCTGTATAATCCCCTAAGACCAAAGCATTATATATTTATCTGCTGCAGCATCGGAACCCCCAATGATCAGATGCCTTACTTCAAAATTCTTTTGCGAACTGACAATCAATAAGAAAGTGAGATAAACTTTCTTCAATAGAGTTACAAGAGACCTTAAACAGTATCTTTCAGTTGTCGGTTTGTATTTAAGATTCCCCCACCCCAATTTCCCATGTAAAGATATCCACACAATGTCCCATATAGAAGATGGTATTCTATAGTCAGTTAATTTACGTAAACAAAGGACATTTTGTTTGGCACACAGTCTGGAAAAAGCAAAATGGAGCCTTGTACAGTAAAACAATATAGTTATAGAAAGATTTCCTAGTATGTGAAATAAGGTCATTAAATAATAAATTCCACTGCCTACATTTTTTAAGAGAGGCATTCCATACAGGGGCAAATGATTTTGTTTTAACAATTTAGGAGATACGTTGTCCATTTCTGGAAGTAAGGACTCCATAGAAAATAAGACCACGAATGCCAAAGGAACCGTGTGATTCCAAAGGAAACTAAAAGAATTAAACAAAAATGGAATGAAAAAAAACAATTGGATTTATCATGGACAATCCACCTTTCTTAACTGGTAAGTAAAGGAAATCCTACGAACTGGATTTAAAGATTCCCCAAATCATCTGAAAAAGGCACAACCTAAGCGTGTTTCTAATGAAACAGGTGGCGGGTATAAATAACTAAGGTATAAAAATATGGGAATCAAAAATTGCTTAACAATAGAAACCCTTTTCCGTTTCCCAAATTTCCATTGTTTCCAGACATTCACTTTAGATTCCCCTATTTTTAACTGCTTTTCCCAGTTAAAAGTAGCCATATCACCTAACCCAAACCAAATTCCTAGAATTTTATTAGGTTGTGATGAGAATGGAATACCCCCAGTATCAAAGAGAGTATCCTGTTCAGGATGTAAAGAAAAAATAAAACTTTTTGAAACGTTAAGTTCAGATCAGAGATTTTCCCAAATCTGAAAACAATGTAAGGCTTTCTGAAGGAAGGCCTATCCTGAGCAATAAAGTGTAATATCATCTGCATAGGAGTTATTTTAACCCTTGGCAAGAGATACATCAGGGTCAAACCCATAATCTCGGAATGCCCTCGAATATATCGAATAATAGGGTCCAAAACAAACACATACAAAAGAGGGCTCAGGGGACAACCCTGCGAACTCCCCTAACTACAGGAACCATGAGCCCCATTCTTCCATTCACTAAAGGATGTATCACTGCTTCCGAATATAAAATGAAATCCAGTATACAAAGAGTTTAGGAATTTTGTAGGTTAATAGTATATTAAATAAGTAAGAGTGACACACTTTGTCGAAGGCCTTAACCTGATCCAAAGCAATAATAAACCCGACCCTTTTCCCCTATCACTGTTGTCAAATAAGTCTCTTAACAAATATAAACTATGTTGTATCTTCCTATGTGGTACTGCACAGGATTGAGCGGGATGAATAAGGGACTCAGAAATTAAGGACAATCTATTTGTGAGGATTTTAGCAAAGATCTTATAGTCACTATTAAGGATACTTATCGGCCTCCAGTTAGTAAGTAAGGAGGAATCCCCTTTTTTAAAAATAAATTTCAATAAGGCCACATTAAATTCTGGAAACCTGGAGGTGGAGGTTAAGATAAAATTGAACACAAGAGGAAGAAAAGACACATACGAAATGAAGGTTTTATAAAATTCATTTGGAATGCCATCAAACCAGGGATGTTTTAAGTTTAAGGGATAGGATAACTTTTCCACTTCCAATGGAGAAATGGGTTTCAATAATTGAGCTTGAAATGTGGTGTCCATCACTGGAAGATAAGGCAAAAGTCCTCAGGCAAATTCCCACTAAGCTCGGGTTCTCCCAAAGGTATCGAAACAAATTGCTGTACAACAGACATCATATCTTTCTCGGAGGTTACTATTTTACCTTGGAAGGGTTAATTAGACATTACAGTCGGTCAAGGCGTTCCTTACATAAATAGGGATCTGAAGTTGGTTGGGCTTGTACCCCAAATCTAAATTCCATGTCTAGTGATATAGCTCTACTGTACTGATATTCAACCATCTGTTTTTTAATTCTGAGATTTGAGACAACAAAGGGAGTTTGTCACTTCGATGGTAGTGACATCAGTTTGTAAAATTGATCCGATAATGTAGGTATTGAAGATATCGTGAATTGGCCTTGTGTTTCCCTTAGAACTTAAAAGGATTTAATCTCTATTTTAGTGTCTCTCCACCAGAAAAAGGTTCTCATAACAACAAAGTGTAGAATGACGGCAAAAAACAGATTTTGTAATTCGAAATACAATCACTGTCCTCCAAGGAGGACATTTAGACGCCATCTGGGGCTAGCTGAATATAGTTTAGGGAATATCTGCTAGACTAAAACCCCAATTAAAAGGTGATGGTCTGAGAACTCAGTTGGTGTAATATATGTAAGGGAAGGTTTTAGAAACTTAGAGACAAAAGATAGTCAATACGTGAAGAAAATATGTTCCTGTGATATGAAGAACCACCTGTACTATGTAATGACCTATAAACGTCCAATAGTCCAGCATTTTAATAATCTGTTTTAAAGCTAAAGAATCACAATATATTTTTTCTGGACTTCCCTTTAAATTTAGTATCTATATCACAGTTAAAATCCCTCCCAGATAACATGTCTTTGAGTATATAGAAAGGGCTTAACATCCTCAAATAATTTAATACGTGCAGTTTTAACTTGAGGGCATAAATGTTTAATAATCTATAATCAAAGTCATGCCAGGAAAAATCTAGGAGCAGGGCACGTCCTGGACAGATGTCGACCAGTTTAGAACTCTAAAGGCCGTGGAAGTAAAGAGACCCCAATCCCATCAGCTGCGTCAGGCCCAAAAGTCCAAAGGAAGGCCCACACCCATCTTTTCTGTGTTTGTTTGATTTCAGCCAGGAGGATAACCTAGTTTCCTGTAAAAGAATAATGTCTACATTTAAAGTACCAAGAAAGGAAAGGACAGCAAGTCTCTTCTTAAAGTTCTTTATACTGCAGACATTATAGGAGGCTATTTTCAGGGTAGCCATGTTGCAGAGATAGTACCATTAAGTTCCAGACTTCTGGGAATGGCTAGTTTTCTCTTCTTCCCTTTCTTTCCTTTCTTTTGCTAAGTCTGTGGCTTTGCTATCTTCCTCTTCGAAATCAATTCCGATGGTGGGAAGTATCAGATTCTAAATCTGAGTCCCTACCTTCCAGTTGCAAAGGGAAAAAGTTTTCTACTGGAGTGGGAGTAGTAGAGGAAGCTTTATTGAAGCTCTCGTAAACCTCGGGTTTCACTATCTCAAGGGGCATGGAAGAAGAGGCCTGTTGAGAGTCAGAGATATCAGGTGGAGAAGATGAAATAGATACATCTGCAACCAGAGAGTCACCTCAGTCTCTGAGGAGGAAGGCTTGTCCACCAAGAGGGTGAAGGATCAGCCTGACTACCTGATGTGTGAAGGGATCCAGGATCAATCACTGTTTCCCCTGAGCCTTGTTAGTTGGGCATCAATCCCAGCCCCAGCTTTGTTATGAGAGGCCGTGGGCATTGGTGAAAGGCATGGCCATTATCACCACAAAGATTACACTGAAAGATGTTTTGACATCTTTCTGCTACATCACCAAACCCTCCACACAATGGACATTTTAAAAGGTCACAGGAGCTACTTAAGTAGTACGGGCTCCACATTTATAACAGGCCCAGGCTGACCACTATAAAAACAGACCCCTCTATCTTTCCCTAGAAAGAAGCTGTTCGATAAATGGATAATTTCACCATTTATTTGGGGTAACTTCACTTTAAATTTCAGCTCCTGTCCAAATACCTTCTAGGTCCAAGATAGCTTCAGGGGTCCCATCACCTCACATTTATTTTGCAACCATTGGTAAATATTACCTACGTGACACCTTCATTCCTAAACATGATTGTAATGTAACGAAACACTGGTTTAGTAAGGGGATAGCATAAAATGGAACCCACAAAGGGTATTTTTCAAAATGGAGTATCTATCCCAAAATTTCTCTAAGCCCTTAAAGGATTTAAAACTAATATCATAAGAATCCTCCTGAGATGTGAATTAATGCAAAATATCAACAGGAAGAAAATTCATGGAACCTTTCAAAAGCGAGTTAGCAATATAATATCTATCCGGGTGGGTTTGCAGGCCACCCTATAGCATCAAACGGACAGCGTTTCTTCTAGGTGCCTGTTCTAATTTGTTTTTAAACAAGTCAGACATTACTGCTCTGGGTTTTGCAAGCCAGCCTGTGCCCCTGTCTGAGCTAAATCCTGTACAAGTCCTATACCCCGAACTCGGCCCAGTATGGCAAGGACGGGTTTCAAACTCTGATTATCATTAATAGTTTCACCCCAGAAGTCTGAATGTCCATACCTGAGCTCAGGTTTGTAGAAACGTTGGCATGCATGGTGGAAGACTGAGAACTGTCCGTCCATGTAGGGTCTGGGATCCATATGCCTGTTTGTGATTTTGTCCATCCAGCATCTTGTAAAACCTCCTCCGATGACCAGTCCATAGTAGGGTAGGATGATTTTCTATTATGCAAGCCAAATTGTTGCTTTAGAATCTGTGAGGCCGTGGGTGTAGAACAAGGGTCCAGCGGTAGTATTCCCAGGTCCAATGCAGTTCCAATGACTGGTGCGCTTCAAAATGAGTCCCTTCCTGTATTTCCTGCGTGCGTCTGCAAAAGGGCCCGACGGAATCAGTCACCTGGCCGGCTGACATCGCGATTTCCACAGGTACAGAAAACTTGGATATCGAAAATAAATTAGTTGCAGGTCCGATTCAGACCGCGATTCAGTCTGAGGCTTCTCCTGGATATTAAGCACTTCTCCCGGTTCTCGAGGTAGGGATTTTGCTCTGGTCTCCGTTCCGTAGTAGGCTCCACTGAGCCAGACAACACAGCATCCGATTCCATGCCTGACCAAAGAGCCTACTGAGCAACCCTCCGGATTACCCAGCAGCACTCTCTCCACAGAGTAGGGAATTTTATTGGTAATAAAGTGGGCTTCATTAAAAAAACAAAACAACTCAATAAACAGAAACAATCCAAACAAGGCAAAAATCAGTTAACAGAAGAAAGTATCACAATGTTTCCAAAACAATACAGCTTATGTAGAAAAAGTAAGAAGTCAGACTTTTACAGAACACAAAGCAGCCCTAATATTACAAAATACTTCATGAATGGAAATAGTTTTTGGTGTAACACTAACAAACATCTGGCTTGCCATAAATAATAAATAATAGAAAAATTATATATAAACTGTCAACATGATACTTTCTATTAAGCAGGTCATTACGTGCAAAACATAACATGTTCATAAGAAGAGAGGCCAACAAGGGTTCTGCCCAGTTAGCAGATAGGGTAGACCAGACTTCCAAAGAAAGGGCATTCACAAAATAAATGTTGCTGAGTTTCACAAACATTGAGGCAAGAGGATCTAGGACAATATCTCAAAGACAAGGCTTTATGCTTATGATTGTTGTTAACTCTAGTCTATCATAGTTGCATAACCATACCATATCCCATAAATACGATGGCAGCCGTTGATTTAGCAGTTGGTGGAGTACCCAGGGAGGCGTCCAGAGGGCAGAACGGAAAAACAATCTCCTCCGAGCCTCCAACCTCCAAAGTCGCTCATATGGTTGGGGTCTAGATAAGATACAAAAGTCCTGAGGATGAAGACACCAGGTCAAGGCCATCTTAAAACTCTCTTTCCCATAAGAGGGGATCAGTTGGGATTTGGAAATAACCCCTTTATAACGGGCTTGCCAGTTATCAAGGCAGAGGGAGAACCATGCTAAAAAATAGGGCTTCCAAAAAACAGTCCCTGGTTTCAGCACTTTCCCATAATTATAATGAAGAAAAAGGCTGTAAAAAAAAACAACGGGGTGGATCATACCAAGTCCACCTTCCTTGAGCGGTCTGTAAGTAATATGTCTTTTAATGGGGTTTAGCCTGGATCCCCACAATCCTTTGAAAAAAATCCCCGTTAATCTGGAAAATAGGGAAATGGGCGGGGGGAACACATAACAAAGATGCAGGAAAATCGGTATAACCAGAGTTTTAAGGAGCACAACCCATTTCTTCTTCCCAATTAAATGCTTTTTCCACCCATTAATCACATTATCTGCCTTTTGTAGGGCAAGATTCCAATTATAGATATGCGGATCATCACAACCAAAAAAAATACCTAAATACGAAAAACAGTAGTGGATACAGAAACACCAGCATAAAGGCCCGTACTAGGGAGGAAGTATGCCTAGTGGTACACAAATACTTTTTGTAAAATTTATCTTAGAACCTGAAACAGAAGAGAATGCCTGTAAAACCTGAACAATATCCTCTTGTTTCGTGGAAGAATCCACAGCCAAAATTAAATCATCCATAGCTAATATTTTAAGTGGTAAAGAGGAGGAGTACAGAGCAACCCAATAATCTGTGGGCAAAGAAAAAGGCTCTCAAAAGGTATCAATAAAAAGGTATATAATAAAGGACTTAGCGGGCACCTAGCGTACCCCACGGGCAGAATAGTAGGGCGGCCTATCCAGCCGTTCACATTATGACATACATTCCTATAATAAGCGAAGCCAGGAAAGGAAGCATACGAGACCCAAAAGCCTTCAGGGCTAGAAATAAGAACTCATGAGAGACTGTATCAAATGCTTTTCCTGGTCTAAACTTATAATCCATCCTGTTACAGCATTTTGTTGTCCCAGAGTAAACAATTCTCTCAATAAAATCAAATTGTCAGAAAGATGCCTGCCTGGGATACCACAGGTTTGAGTTGGGCTAATCAGTGTGATGCCAAAGTAATCATTCTAGATAAAAGAATTTTGGCAAGGATCTTATAATCCACATTAAGCAGACTGATTGGTCTCCAATTTGTAATGTCAAAGGATCCCTTTTCTTAAACAGTAAAAATCAGTAAGCGTCTTTCATAAAAGTAGCCAAGGCATCAGATATAACATCTCATTATAGAGAATAGTTAGAACGGAACAAGATCAGCAGAAAGTCTTGAAAAATGTGGGGTTAGGCCATCAGACCCTGGAACAGAATGTGATTTTAAACTAGTAATGGCACGAAGACCTCTGGTTCAGTAATGACCGAAGAAAGCTTGTTCGATCAGAGTCCAGACTGAGGTAAGGACAGTGAGCGAAGAAAATGATCCGCATTGTCAAGGTCAGCTTTAGTGCCAAACATGTTGAAAACATAATTTTCAACACAGTGAAGCAAATCCTCAGGTTTCTTAAGTAACTCCCCGATGGAGACAATAGAGAGGTAATTAATTTAGCTTCAACTCTATCTTTACAGGCCTTAAGCGGGTCTAAACAACCTTTAGTAAGATGAGTGCCCAGCAGCCTCCCTGACCCAAAGAGTCAACCACGATTATACTGGGATAACCTCATTTTAGGCTGACCTCACTAATCTGAGAGCTAAAATCATGAGTAGTAGAGCTAGCTAAAGAGAATAGGTGCTGTAGCTGATGCCGTAGTGACAGATAAGACAAATATTTAGTATTCTGTTTTTGCTGCCACCTTCTGAAAAACTGTTTCCAGCTTAGCTTAGATTCCTCCCACCAATCCATCCCAGTATCATAAAATCAACTACTGACAACGAGCTGTAAACTCTTTGTGCCAAAGTTTAAGAAAAGAGGTCATTAAGTAGAGAATCATTAAGAGCCAACTGGCTTTCTTACATCTAGGAGCAGAGTCCCAGGAAAAAGTGGCACATAGGGCAACGTGATCCGAAAATTCGGTAGCCACAGTTGTACAGGAAAGTAAAATCAAAATCTTAGATAAAAAAGAAAATCTATCCTAGTATGTAAGGACCCTTTAAAAAGTTGACCCACCTGTTTTATGGAAATGTCTATAAACATCCACAAGCTTGCATAGAGACCACACTATTTAAAGCCACAGAGTCACAAAATAACTTGGAAGTCTTTAGGCCTCGATCTGTTTGATGTAGGCCGCATAATTGAAATCTCCGACCCATAGGAGTAATCTGGATGAAAAAGGTATGGCTTAATTTGGTGAAAAGGAAGCCCTCTGAGCCTTGGTTTGAGCGCGTGAGGTCCCAATCATACGAAATCTCTCAGATTTATATGAGAAATCTAATAACAAAGCTCTACCAGGAAATATCTACAAGTCTAGAGACTGTAAAATTAGAGCTGGAGAACAATATCCGACCCCATCACAAGTATCAGGTCCAACAGACCAAAAAGAAGGGCCTGCAGTCCATGCCTTAGAGGCCTGGAATAATTCCCATGGGTCTTTAATCTAGTGTCAACAAGGCAGATAATGTCACACTGTAAATCAGAAAGGTTAAAAAATCCCCCTAATTTTCTCTTCCTTTAATGCTGTTCATTTAAAACAGATCTTTAAGGAAGACAGGATTTAAGTAATAGGTGGTGACTTACCCTTAGTACGCTGCCTAGTACGTTTGCAATGGGATCCGTATCAGCCTATCACCCCATCCGGGAAAGAAAGAAGAGAGGAGAATCAGTATCCTCACCCCCGAGTCTTTGTCTGAAAATCTGTGGCTAAAACCGCAAATTTGTTAGAGGTTTGCCAGTTCCGTGCAGGGGTTCCTTACTCAGTAGCAACAGCTAAACCCTTCCTAGTCCGTTTATGGGTAACAGTGGTAAAACTAAAATTATCTCCCCTTGACCCGAGGGGGCATATCCATATCTGGAATAACGTTGTAGTATCGGGAAACCACAATGGCAGTAGGAGTAGGTATAACAGGAAAGAGGGTTGGAAAACTGGAACAGAAGAGACATCTCCAACTACCGGAGGGTAACCTCTGGATTAGAGAAAGCTAGACTATGGGCAAGTGACTGTTGAGCAATAGTAATAATGCCATCATGAGAGGGACAATCTTCTCTGTTATGAGAGGCCCAGGGCACCTGCCATACAGCGTGCGGTCCCATCACATAAGTTACACTTAAATGAATTAGTACATTTAGCTGCAATATGACCGTATTCAAAGCAGTGGCTACATTTAAAGGGTATCACAAGCCGAACTAAATAGATACGTGACCCACATTTAAAACAGGACTTGGGTTGTCCGGTAAAAATGAAGCCCTTGTCTTTACCTAGAAAAGAAAAAATTAGGCAAATGTCGTGGGCCAGTGTTAGTGGAAAAAAGCTTAACACGGACCTTCCAACTGCCATCCAAATCTGTTCAGAGTCTAGATTAGGGTAGGCCTATTCAAGACTTCACAGCGTTTGTTTAACCAAAATAAATGTCTTCAATGTGAACTCCCTCATTTTTAAAACAACAGTAATGTTCTAATGGCAGGTTTGGTGAGAGGATGGCCTGGAAGGGGACCAAATGGTGTAGTCTGAAGTTTGTCATATTGGGCCCAGAATCTATCAAGCCCAGACATTTGTTTAAAACTAACATCAAAATTGGAATTACCTATATTAATCAGGGCAAAATCTCAGAAAAAAACTTCATGGAACCCTTAAGGAGGTTTTAGCTATATACAACGATCTGGTGGGAGTTCTAATCCACCCTTATAAAGCAACGTGCTGCATTCCTCCTAGGTGCAGGTTCGCTTTGGAGGAAAATAAATCAGTAAGTTTAAATGTTGAACTTTTAGGTGCAGCAACAGTAGGTAACAAAGTAGGTCCTGAGAAAACAGTAGTGGGTTCAGGTACAGTAGAAATAGACTTAGAAACAACAATAGTGTCACTAGTAACAGTAGAAGAAGAAAGAGTCACACCCGGGGTTCGTTGGAGCTCAGGTCATTATTCTTAGCAGAGTTTTGAAGCATATTAATGTAGACAGGGTCCTGAGAATCAGGAGTCCAAGTCCCTTCAATATCTCTTTCCCAGCCAGCATGTAATAAAGCTGACTCTGGTGACCAGTCTAAATCAGTATTTTGGCCAGATTTAATTTTTTGGGAATAAGGAACCCCTCGTTTGGACCAGCCAGGTTCCTGTGTAGCTGAGAAAAAAAAATACTGTGGGTTTCTCTGAAAATGAACGGAAGCAGTTGTGGCGCTAAAGTCACTTACAGAGCGAGGAATAGCTGCAGGGATTTCCAGAATCTGGCTTTTCCGACGTCCAGTGGTAAGTGGGTCATTGAGTAGTCTGAGAAACAGCAGTAGCAGGGGCTGAAGAGAATTCTCCACAGCAGGAACAGAAGCGAATCCATCGGTAGGCCATCGACTGGGGGCTTTCCAATGCCGGCGTCCGAGAAGGAGAACAAGAAAGTGGCGTCCGAGGCGTGCCTGCGCGAAACTCAATGCCGAATCTAAAAGCTGCAATTGCAGGACTAATGCCTCGCGCTGCTCCTGAAGACTGGAACTGAACGCGAGCCACTTTGCACATCAGGTAGACTGGAAACAACTTCTTAGGGTCGTCAAGAACGGAGTCAAATTCAAAAATAGTCGATTACTAACATCAGCAACAGCAAGACATGCATCTGGGGCCTCTTGAGAAGGTAGCACAGAGGAGGAGGCCGACTCCCTGAGCTAACAGCGTCCATCTCCTCCAGGGGATCATCGAACTGGCCATCTTGCAGCCAGCAGCAAAGGCTCCACCTACTCAGAGTAGGGGAATTTCCCCAGTGTCCTGGCCAAATTTCCCTCATTCACTAAAAATACCACCAACAGCTTAATCTGGTTCAAGGTCAGTTGGCATTCATCTGTATCCCCTTCCCCCGGGTCGTGCCTGAAAATAGGCAGGATTTGTCTAGTGCACTTACCCGGTCAACAAAAGCTAATTAAAAAAATAAATAAAAGGCAGTGATTTATTTTTTAAAGAGGAAACCGAACTATATCATATTGCTTACAGTCAAAGTTCCTACCTGTATTATTTCAGAGTGCAAGTTAGAGCAGCTGTAGTTAGGGAAGAAGATGGCTTCCAACTACAATGAGCACACTGCAGACTACCTGAAGCAGTTGTGCATGGAGAGAGGAGTTCTGCACGAAGGGAGAGCCACCAAGCAGAACCTCATGGATGCCCTGATGGCAGCAGATGCCCAGAGTATCGAGTCACACACTGTAACTGTAAAGGACCAAACCTTGGGTGTGGAGGGGCCAGTACAGCGTCCACTCCAGTGAGGAGGACAGCTGGGCCAGCGCAAGCCAAGGGCCACTGCAGTAGGGGAAGGTCACCAGCATTCTGGAGCCAGAAGCAATCAGGCTGCAGATTGAGTTGCGCAGAATGGAGCTGGAGTTCCAGAGAGGGAGGCTGAGCGTGAGAAGTGAGCCACAGAGGAAAAGAGGGAGCGAGAACAGAGAGATGCTGACCATGAAAAGAGTGAATGCTAGTGAGCCACAGAGGAGAAGAGGGAGCAAGAACAGCAAGAAACTGAATGTGAACAGCGAGAGGTGGACCGTGAAGAGCATGAGCACCAGAGGCGACATGAACTGGAGAAGCTACGACTCCAACCACTGGCACCAGAGCAGGTAAGTGGCTTAGGTTTAACTGGAACTACAGGACTGGGTTACAAATTAAATTCCAAATTGATAGCTAAATTTAAAGAAGGAGAAGATATGGAGGCCTTTTTAAATTCCTTTGAAAAAGTTTGTATTCAGGCAAAGATTCCTAGAGGGTCCTGGAGCTTCCAGCTATCCCCGCTACTTACCGGGAAAGCACGAGATGCATTGGGTCAAATGGACAATGAGGACAGTAATGATTACAGCAAACTTAAAGCTGCACTTTTAAAAAAGTTTGATGTAGCTGCAGAAGCATACAGAGCTAAATTCCATAAGCTCAGGAGAAGCCCTGACATGAGCTACGAGGAGCTAGCTATGAAACAACGTCAGTGTTTAAAACGTTGGTGGGAGGGAATTGAAGCAAACTCTGTAGATAAAACTGAAAAAGCTATTTTGTTACAACAGTTTTTGGAGGCATGCCCAGCAGAGCTGAAAACCTGGCTGGAGGACTGAGATCCCAAAACAGTGCAAGATGCTGCTGAACTCTTGGACCACTATGCCAAGAGCAGACCTGCTCTGAGAGCAAATGGGGCAGGCGTGGCAGCACAGAAATGGAACAGCATGTCTTCAGGGCAGCCAAAACTCTCACTGCCTCCACTAAAACTAGTTAGCCCGAGGTTTCAAAGAAAAGATTTCTCTGAAAAAAGAAATGAATGTTGGGTTTGTAAAGAGACAGTGTCCCAAAAGGACGAGCAATACGCAAAATGGGGCTGGGAAAGAAGTGGGTTGTTTGTGTGTCCCTGGAAGCATGCCTGTGAACATGAGGGAACACATGCACCCAGTCATGGTGAATGGTGTACAAACACAAGGGTCAAAAGACACAGGGGCATCCCTGATGCTGATAAAAGGGGATCTGGTACAGCCTGGTCAGCTTATACTCAATAAACTTGTAACTGTGTAAAGGTTCACTGGTGAGGAGACCACATTGCCACTCGCTAGTGTTCTCCTAGACTGGGGTGAAACGGGGAACTGTGCAACAGGTGGCTGTAGCCAAAACTTTAGCAGTTGACATCATCCTTGGCAACAATCTCAAACAAGGGATGGTGTGTGCACTTACCCATAGTCAAGCGGGAAGGGGAAATTGTAGTTCACTGGACCCCATAGAAGCCACTGTGGAAACCACTGGGAGGCTGGTTCCCCAGCCTGTGCTTCCTGATATGGAGACTAATGAAAAGGGGGTAGAAATTTCTCCAGTAGCAGTTAACCACACAGCTATGGAGGGTTACTCCGAAGAAGGAGGGGTGACCCATTGTCAGAGGGTTAGGGATGACAGTGATCCTGAGTGCCCTGACGCTAGTGCTAGGCACCCTAGTTTAGAGACTGAAGGGGACCTGTCCCATGCCTTGGGAATGTGTAAGGGGTTTGCAGTTGCTCAGAAAAGTGACCCTAGTCTAGAGAAGCTGAGGTCTTGGGCAAACTCTGATGGAGCACAGGGAGATTATGGTAAACATAACGTTTATTGGGAAAATGGACTTATGTATACTCAGACTGTGAAGACAGAGGGAAGGGTGATAGGCAGACAGCTTGTCATTTCCCAGGGGTACTGTGAGCAGTTGCTCAAGATTGCATATGATATTCCCTTGTCTGGTTATCTGGGAATCGCACGAACTACACAGCGGTTGGCCCAGAATTTCTATTGGCCCAACTTCACCCAGTAGGTGAAGGAGTATTGCAGGTCTTGTCACTGGTGCCAAGAAATAGGAAAGGCGGGTAAGAAAACCCAAGCCACCCTAATTCCATTGCCCATAGTGGAGGAGCCATTCCAGTGGGTGGGAATGGATATTGTGGGGCCTTTAAATACCCCCAGCTCCTCCGGGAAGAGGTTCATCCTGACTGTGGTGGATTATGCCAGCCGGTATCCAGAGACAGTCACCCTATCCTCAGTAAAGACAAAGTGGCAGATGCCTTACTTGGGATTTTCTCCCATGTTGGGTTTCCGCAGGAGGTTATCACTGATCAAGGGGGTTCCTTGGTGTCGGACCTTTACCCAGATCAGCACCAGGAGGCTGTCAACAAGGAAAGTTGAGAGGCACCTCAGGGACAATGTTGCTCAGTCCAGCAGAGAAAAAATTCTGAAAACTTCAACAGCTCTCGCCCTCTCCTGCTTTTTGATTTATTTATTTCGTTTTTGTTGACCGGGCAAGGTGCACTAGCCATAGAAATGACTATTTTCAGGCACGACTGATTGGTTATGTCCCTAATCTCATTTAAATAAAAATTATCTTAAAGACATACCTCCGGGGCAGTTGCACCTAGCTAGCTAACTGCTAAAGTTACTGATGCTAAAGGACTTCTGGGATAAGAAGAGAGATTTCTGAGGGAGCTCGAGGAGGGAGTGATTGGAGTGGGGCGTTTGCCCGCTCGGCCATGCGGTCGTGTTTTTGGTTTTTTTTTGTATAGCAGTCCGAGAAAAGGAAGTGGCAGCTGCAGTTCCTGTGAGGCCCTTGTTGTTTTGGGGCCAGAAACAATAGTAGTCTCCATGACAGAAGAGATGAAGAGCTACCTGCTGGAAGAATGAGACATGAGATGAGGAGGTCCTAGTAGAGGCCTGGGGATTGGGCAACTCCTGGAGGTCCTAGCATGTCCCTGAGCCCTGGATTATGGAGTTCTGGGCTCAGTGCCCAAAGTGAGAAGCATGCTGTGAGGCTGGCTGTGGGTCGGGCAGTCGTCACTCAAGAGGTGTGTGCCTTGTGGGTCCTAAAGAGGAGGAACGGATAGTGAGGGGAGGCTGTATTTGGGCCTGCCATCCCCTGGAGAGCCATGCTCCTCACTGAAAGATGAAGATGGGGGAACTGTTGCTGCTTGCTTAGAAAGGACTGTTTCAGCCTTGAGTTTGCTGCCTGTGTTTGGACTGCTGGCTGCCCAGATTTTAGGGGGGTTGTCTGGATTCACTGTTCAAATGGGATCCCTCGTTCCAGAGTGTTGTTCCACTCTTTAGCATGACCCTTTTGGTCCTGAGCACCTATTAGTTTTTGATGTGACCCATTTCGGTCCAGAGTAAGTTTGGAGCTTCTGATGTGACCACATGCTCCTGAGCAACCTGTCTGTGTTTTACTGGTCCATGGAGTGACTGTTCCTGTTATAATTAACTGTTCATTAAATGGGATCCCTTGTTTTCTGCAGGTTTGGCGTTTGCCTCATTTGTTTGGAGGAGCGGTTTTGCTGTTAAAAGAAGTTTGCCTCCACAGCCATGTTTTCCAGTGTGTTCCAGGGTGGCATCCGGAGGAGCGGGAACCAGAGACCCCCTTGAGGGAGACATTGAGAGGCCTGCCCGCTGAAAACAGTCTACAAAGGCCTCTGAGTGAAGTAGGCAAGTCCAGGCAGGTGAAGGTCAGCGTTCTTCACCCCTCCAGTGTACCAGCTCTGCATCCTGTAGGTCCAAGGGCATCCCAGTTCCATCGGGTCTGGTAAGCCAGACTGACCAGGTATGTGGACTCTATTATTTTGGACTGCGTTTCTGAATGTAACACGCCCCTCTTCCCCACAAACTTTACCACCATTAAATACCCCTAGACATGGAAGGAGGGGGGCTTACATTTGTTTTGAATTTGTAAAATGTGCCATATTTATGTGTATTTGTAAAAAGTGCCATATTTGTGTGTATTTGTCCCAAACAGTGTTCATTTTGCACAGCCCCATGTAAGTGTCCTTTCAAATTTTTGCTCCCGATTTGTCAAACAGCACAGGTACACAAAGTGGCAGGGGGTCCGCGGATATTAACTGCTAACATCTTTCCCCTTCTTTAGTGTTCAATTCCCAAACCATATCAAAAGTGTATGATTTGTATTTTTATTTGTCATAAAATAAATAACATCAGATTATATCATTGATTTAAATCCCGTTCCAAAAAATGTGTACACCGAGTCCAACCCCTGCACCCACACACTATAAAATCCTAGATAGGTCTCTGGGTATACTTACTAAACCCATCACTGTTCATTAAGTTCCTGCAGCAAAAAAAGTATGGGAGCAGAGTTGCAGTTCTTACTCACTTTCACCTGTCCTCTATTTTGTGAGGCAGATAAGACTTAGAGACAAGATGTAGACTGAAAATTAAAGGGGAGCCTGGTAAAGCAGCACACAGCAAAACAGGTTGTGCATGGCATTGCTGTTTCGTTATGCAAGTAGAAACACAGTGTCGGCAGAAGGCCCTGCGAGCTGCAACCCATCCAGTATGCCTTTCTCTACCTATTGTTTGTGAAGGCCCTGAGTGGCCCTTCTCTTTCCTCCTGCCCCTTCTTCTGCTGGTCCTACTAGTCCCATGTGTCTATCCCACTCATTTTTAACTCACCCTACCGATTTTGCACTGAAGACATCACTTGCTAGTCTGTTCCACACCTCCAACACCCTTTCCATGAAGAAATGCTTTCTGGCATCCCCCTCTGACAATCTCCCTCTGGCCCTGCCTGTTTATTTATTTAGACTTTGGTTACTTGGTGGAGCCCAAAGGTTATTTACAGGGGCGACCTGGACATCATACGAACAATACACATAGTGATAAGGGACATTACACCAGCAGTACACATAGTGATGACAGAGTGAACAATTTACATTTCAGATCTAGTAAAACAGGTTCATTGAGTTAAAACAGGTTCACTGAGTTCCCCTAGTGCTTCTGATTGGCATGCAGTGTGAGCAGCTTTCTGCTGTCTGCCTTATAGATCCCCTTGAGGTATTTGTATATCTGACTAAAAACAATTACTGGAGAAAGGAGGCAGCACATTGTGGTTAACAGCACTATTTTACACCCAGCTATAGTCTTGCTACTGACAGTCCCGTAATGTTAGAGCTAATTCTAGTGCAAAAACTACTAAAGAAATAAAAGTAACTTCAGAGAAACAAATGGAGAACACTATTCTTAAACGTAGTCTTTAAAATAAAAAGTGCTACATGCATACTTCTCAACCATTTAGGGTCTGAAATGAGGAACAGACACTCAAAATGAAGGACACTGACCCCCATAACGAGGGACAAATCCTCCGACCTGGAGACAGAAGCTCAGAACGAAAACCATTGTGTTTACTTGTACAAAGTGTATTTTTGGTTTAACATCTTAGAATATTATGAATTGCTGCCTTAAAGCCTGAATTTATAGCACCTGCTCCGTGTGGGCAGCACCTTGTCCGTGACGGACACACTACACAGCAAGTTTGGGGGCTATGATCCTGAGGGTTGCCCCTAATAATCGGGAGAACAGCGCACACTGCTCAGCTGTCACACTCTCCGAGGCACGTCACCGACTGCACCCCTCAGAACCTCTGTCCCACACTGAGAAGGTGACAGTCCACACTGGTCACTCAGAGTTTTAAGCAGAAATGTATACTAATATAAGATGCTAGGTTAACCGCAAACATTATGAACGTTAGTGCACTTATTTCCACAGTATTCTGAGCTTGCAATGTCATGCATACCTCCCAACCTCCTGCCTCATGAATCGGGGACAAGGCTTAAAAAAATCAGGGATAAAGACCCCAAATCAGGGACACATCTTAAAAACTGGTACTATTCTCTCAGAAAGCTGATACAATAAAGGGATTTGTCTTAAGATGTATTTTCTAAAGAAGAACAAGTCTGTTACTTTAATGTTTGACATTATTTTGTGCTTTTAATCCCACTATTCTGTCACAAAAACTCAAATTTTACGAGGGACAGAGGAAAATTTGAAGGCAAAATCAGGGACAGTTGAGAGGTATGATGTGTCACACATTTTGGCCCGCGGTCACACATTTGGGCGATAAAGGATTGTCAGGTATGCAACCGAGAGGAACGGCTCCACATTCCTTCCGTCTCAACCCCAGTGCTGACGTACGCAGAATTACCGCGTGCACGCGCACCAGGCTGACGACACTCTAGATCCCATCTCTGCGCTCTCTATGGGCCGCGCTGTCGAAGAAGGGCCACTTCCGCCTTGGAGCCTTCCCACAATGCAGCGCGAGAGTACATTACGGCGAGGGTTCATTGTACCGCTACGGACAGCGCTGGAGTGGAGCTAGCGGATACGGCGGTTGGGGAGCGGGGTGTGGGGGCCTAGGGAACCGGCGCTGCGTGGAAACTGGAACGCGAGGACGTCCCGAAGAACAAGCGAGCGTCATCGTGGAGCCAAAACTGCCACCACGGGAGGAGGTACCGCCTTGGAGGGGGACAAGGCCGCGGCACCAGGATCCGTTACCCCGGCCGTGCGATTCCGGTAGGCCCGGCCGGATTTGTTGGTCTTAGTGGCAGGGAGAACCGTGAACACAGATTAGGTTAAATAAGGTTGGGTGTTTTTTGGAACGGGGAAAGATGGTAAAAAAGTGAGGAGAACCAGTTTTACTTTGAGAAACAAGTAACATACTTGGTGTATTTGGGGGCTCATGCAGTCAACCAGACCAAAAAATACAACCATGCACATTTTTCTAAACGAATGTTACTTATATTATATTTGTGGTCCTATTCTTTTTGTAATGGAATGCATAGAACACATCCTGAATTTACAGGAAATGGCTGCCTTGTGACCGTGTGTGGCATGCCACAAAACTGCAGCAAGTGGTTTGTGGGCACCATGTATTTTGACAGTGTTAATCGCTGAATGTAAACAGTGTGTAACTTCGATGTCTGTGAGGTCTGGGGTTGGCTTAAAGGGCTCTCATTTCAGGGATCGCCTGCAGATTGGCAAAATCAGTAGAGGAGCAATTCGGTATTATAGTGATAATGATACAGTGGTATGGGTTTATGAGGTAATAAATAACTGCACCAGTAGTAAGAAACACAGACTGAAGTCAGTCAGAATGTAGGGTTACTGTCTTGTTGTGACCCATCACTGTTTGCTTATTGCCGAAGATATCCATGCCACTGTGTGGTATTATCCCTATTATACTGAAAAACAAAACAAAAAATTACAAACTACCAAATCCTTGTGCCACAGCAGGTCTGTGAGAAGTGGCTCATTCTGAAATGAGAAGGCAGGAACTGTTTCTCACAGAAGTGCTGTAGCATTCCTAGGCGTCTCTGATTGCTGCGTTTGTGAAGTGGTAGGGCGAACTGGGCTTGCTCTCTTATTGGCTAAGTCCATATGCAGCAGCCATTCAGAATGCAGAACCACTGTCCCATTATTGGCGATAGTGGAGAATACCGGACCACCGCTACTTGCGTGGCGTAAAGTGTGACTACAGCGCGGGCTTTGTGCTTGTCAGTTTTTTTTATTTATTTGAGTTGGGGGCTTTGGCCCTCCACACCCCCTTAAAAAAGGGTGTGTGGGGGGTGAAGCGCCCACCCACTCAAATTAATTAATACAAAAGTAACCGAAATGTAGTTTTGAGATAGTAGCATAACTTGAACTCTATGCTAGTGGTGTAGGTCCGGTATTCTCTACTATCGCCCCATTATTTGGAGTGACTATACTTTGTCTTGGGTGTCGTGGAAACAGTATGGTTGAAAGAAATACCATTGAGGATGGGAACACAATCAGTGCCATAAGTTTGTCAAAAACACCTTGGAAAATTAATTTTTGCAGGGGGCTTTACCCCCCACACTCACCATAAAATAAATATATAATCACCGTCACAATCAAACCTTTTTTTTTTTTTTTTTTTTTTTTTTTGCGCATTTGCAGTTTATGCTGCTGGTGTCATGGTGGACAGAAAGTGCCATAACTGTCTGTCTGTGGCAAACATACTTTTTTTTTTTTTCCCCGCAGGGTGGGGGACTGTGCTCCTCGCATCCCCCACATGAGGGGCTCTGCACCCCACACACCCCTGTAAAATAAATATAATCAACTCCGAGGTTGCACCAGATTGAAGAAGTAAAACATTTTTTTAGACTGCTTTCGATTTCTGGGTGCGACCTAGATGATTTTGCTTGTTGAGCTGCTGATCTCGAGATGCGGGCCCAGTGTTTCTGTTGCACTCCTAGCCTACCTGCCTGTATCAGTCCACTACCTTAACCACTTTGTTATACGAACCCAGCTGCTAGACCACGTTCTATCTATAACCTTTATAGTTTCAGACGGTACATGGTGTTCTGAGTAGTCCCGTCGTGTAGCACAAGACTCTCGTCTGCTGTAGCACTTTCGCTGCAAGGTGTCTGCCATGACACCTGCAGCAGAAAGTGCAAGCGAGCCCATTTTCTTTGTTGTTTTAAAGAAAAAAACATTTATACAGCCAGAGACTCCTTTTTTGGGGGGTGATCGTGGAGGTTTGAGCTTAGTGATTTGGGAGATGGTCACATGGTATGCTGGTGGAGGTGGGGGAATCAAAACCCAGGTCAGCTGGACGTGACCCAGCTCTTTTTTTTGCATTATGATGTTTTTGCCACCTTACTGGCCCCTGGCCCGCCACTCCTTCCGGCTGCACAAGACCCCCCCCACGACCTCCTCACCCTGACCCCCTTCCTACTCACCTCAGATCGCAGCCGACCCAGGGGTGGCCCGGCGTAACCCTTTGCCGGATGGGTCCCTCTCCTCCGAGGGGGAAGGCGCCAGGAGGGGGGTACCAGCGCTCACTCTAATCAGCCCCTGGGTGCTGCCGAGGCGGATTCCTCGGCGTCGGGGCATCTGAGGTGGCAGGGAGTCAGCAGCCATCATCCGGCAGACCGGGCAGCCTTTTTTCCGCTTTTCCTGTGGGGAGTGGCGTCTGACGTCAAAGCGTCGCCGACATCTGCCACCGCCCCTTGAACACGAACCCGGCTGTGCTGCACTCCCAGCCTCCGCCAGGGAAATCGGCCCTCTGGCAGTGTCGTCCCCTGCGTCCCTCCGAGAAGGAGAGCTGTCCCCGGACGCTCTATCCTTCTCCCTCCGGCAACCAGAGTCCGTTCCCGAACCCGGGTCATCGGTGTCGCAGACAGAAATCCAACCACTGCGCCCGCGAGCCGGCTCACGACCCAGCTCTTTAACGGTCTGTTGGGCTAGCCAGTACACTACAGGGGGCAGGGATGCTGAGCCATGCTACACATGTCCGCTTTATAGTTTCCCACGCTCACCTTTCAGGAACACAGTACTGACAGTATTCCTGTTGGCCATACTGTTTCCTGTCGCCATGACACCCGAAACATAAAGTATAGGTGAGCCCTTTTCTTTACACAAGTAACATATATGGGCCCAGATATTCAAAAGGATTGCGCATGGCACAACAGTGTTGCGCCATGCGCAGCCCACTGATGCCCGGTGTGATATTCAAATGGAATTGTGCCTGGCACAAATCCGATGTGCAGGCGCATCAATAATGTATGCAGCGAGGTTGGGGCGTGCCCATGCATACCTCACATCCCAATATTCGCCCAGGATGTGTTGAGTCCATGCATGCGCAACCCCTACTTGCGAGCACACAGTTGATCCCAAAAAAGGAACACGGCTGGCCACCCACAGGTGAGCTGCCATATTGCAGGGTGCAACACGGCAGCTGCCACCTGCGGTGGCCATCCGAGCTCCGGCTGCACCTGGCGGCGCCCCACCATGCCCGATCACGGGCATACGTACAAATATGACCCTCCAAAATCCCTGGTGGTCCAGTGGACCGCTGTCAGCCCGATCGCGGGCATTTGTATAATAAAACCACGTCCAATATCCCTGGTGGTCCAGTGGACCGCTGTCGGCCTGATCGTGGGCCTTTGTAAAATAAAATCGCGTCCTGTATCCTTGGTAGTCCAGTGGACTGCTGTCAGCCCGATCGTGGGCCTAAGTATGGATAAAATAAAGTCCAATATACCTGGTGGTCCAGTGGACTGCTCGCAGCCCGATCACGGGCTTAAGTATGAATATAATAAAGTCCAATGTGGTCAGGGTGCGATATTCAATGATGCTGTGCCATGGCGCAACTCCATTGAATATCGCCCAGTCAACGCCCCAGTGCAGCAAAGTTGCGCTACGCTCAGGCTTGCGCCACAGCCTGGTGCAGTTTGAATATCCGGGCCACGGTTTATTACGGGGCCGAATGGCTGAGTTTTTATACAGTGTCATTATCTGTGTCAGTGGCTCAGTAGCAGGTTGCACACACTCCTCTGAGGCCGGAAGATCAGAAGGTTGTGGGTGTGTGTGTGTGTGTGTGTGTGTGCGCGCTGAACTCCTGAGGTGCCATCTTTTGGGTGAGATATTAAACTGAAGTCACGTTTGCTGATTGTGGTGGTGATTCTAGCACTTCTCAAAAAGATATGGCGAATTTCCCACTTTTGCAAAAAATACCAACAGCTTAATCCGGTTCAGTATGTCAGTTTGCATCTGTATACCCCCCCCCGGAAGAAGGCTGAAAATAGGAAGAATTTGCTAATCTTTCTTTCCTGGACTACAAACACTAAATTAAATAGTTACCTTTCTCATAGTGCTGGAACTATAGGGTCACTTTATTACACTTCATACGTGGCTGTCACGCTTGCGCTATGTGGTGTCAAATGGGCTGGCAAAAAATCCTGTCGAATTAGTATTATGTTGCTGATCAAGCAGTATCGGGCAGTTGTTTTTTTTTTTTTTGCCAGTAGTGGACATGATTGACCTCCTCACATGACTGGCTGACACGCCCATGAAAGCCCATTTACGGCCAATCACTGTGAAATTGCAGGGTCAGTGGCTCAGTAAGCAGCAATTGCACACTTGTAGCAGCCAGAAGATTGGAAGCTCATGGGTTTTGCCCCATCCAGGGACGTGGGATAATACTTGGTACATACATTATGGTGGGGTACTACACTGCTGAAGTGCTGTCCTTCGGATGCAACATTTAAATGAGGTTCCTTCTACCCATCTCTGGTGGCTGTCCAGGTCAGGGGTTAAATTAGGCAAGGACTCGCAGAAACTCTATTCCACCTCCTCTGACACCTTTCTCCATTGAATGCTATTGGAGAGTTCCAACTCCTAGGGATGACAGTTCCACCGTGTACAAATTTAGAGATTACAGGTCCACCTCATAAATGTTTCCAGTTTAACCACTGGTCCAGGTGGAAGAGAGCAGGCTAAGTATACACACAGCAGCCAGTCAGAACAGTAGGTGTGGGACGGGGCTTGTTATGTGGCTGTTATATATGTTACTGCACTGTATAGGAACTCGTTTAGAAAATAAAAATTGTTTAATGCTTTGTTTACAGACTTAACTGTTTTAGCAGTACATCTCCTTGCCTCAGTGAAACTATATGCCTTAGACAAGCTCCTCGCGCCCTCAGATCTCCCTCCCCCTTTCATAAAGCCTAAATTGTGACTAGCTGTCACCAGCAGGTCATTCTCTTTAGCGGCAGTGTCTGACTGGTACTCCCTTCGTCCCTCTATCCTGTATTGTTCCACTCTTCCCAAGTTCCAGTCTAATCTGCGTGCCTTTCTCTCCGCCTCGGTATCATGCTCCTGCTTCCGATGATGCTTCAGCTATTCTTACACTGCCCTATTGCTTTCTCCTCCTCCTACCTAACCCTTGAACCTTGCCCCTTTCCCTGCCCCCTGTCATTACCTTCATGTACTACCTGCACGTTGTCTGACCTCCCCTGTTCCCATAATTTGTCTTTCTGTTATTAGTTCTGTGACCTGTAATCTCAATTGACTAAGTCTTGTATTTGACTTAATTGAAATGTATATACGCTTTTTATGCGCTGTTAAATTATGTATCATATTTTTATACCTTCTTTACATAGATACATAGACAGTGTTGGCAGATAAGGGCCTATGGCCCACCCAGTCTGCCCATTTGAGCTTGTAAGTTCAGTTTGTTTTCCTAGAAGTCTGTTGCCCCTTACCCCTGACCTCCAGAATTCCTTTATGTCTATCCCATGCATTCTTAAATCCCGTGATTGTTTCAGCCCCCACCACTTCCTCTGGCAGGGTGTTCCACTTGTCCACCACCCGTTCTGTGAAGAAATTCTTTCTCATGCTTCCTCTGAATCGTCCTCCCTCCAACTTCATCCCATGCCCTCTAGTCCTGGAACATCTTTTCGCTTAAAATAGTGTTTTCCTGCACCCTGTTCCTCCCTGTAAGATACTTGTATGTCTCTATCATATCCCTCTCTCCTCCTCTCCTCCAGGGAGTACATGTTCAGTTCCTTCAGCCTGTCTTCATAGGACTTGTGATGCAATCCATGCACCATCTTTGTTGCCCTCCTCTGAACCTTCTCTACCCTGTCTATGTCCTTACGTGAGGTATGGTCTCCAGAACTGTACACTGTACTCCAGGTGGGGCCTCACTAGTGTCTTGTCTAGCGGAATTATGACCTCCCTTTTCCTGCTGGTGCCCCTGCCTATACATCCCAGCATCCTATTTGCTTTACCTGCTGCCTTGTCACACTGTTTCCCTACCTTGAGGTCATCAGAGATGACAACCCCAAGATCCCTTTCCTGCTTGGTGCATGCTATATCCTCACCCCCCAACTGATATATTGTGCCAGGGTTTTTGTGCCCCATATGCATTATCTTGCACTTCTTTGCATTGAATTTCAACTGCCAAACCCCTGACCATTCTTCAAGTTTCTGCAGGTCCTTCTCATTCTGTCTACACCTCTGGTGTGTCTACTCTGTTACAGAGCTTTGTGTCATCAGCGAACAGTGAAATTCTGCCTTCTAGGTCCTGCGCAATGTCACTGATGAAGATGTTGAATAGGACCGGTCCCAGCACTGATCCCTGTGGTACCCCACTGGTCACTCTTCCCTCTGTGGAGTGACAGCCATTTACCACCACCCTCTGTGTCCTGCCACCCAGCCAGTTACCTACCCACCACACTACTGTCCTGCCCACACCCATATTCCTCAGTTTGTGTAATAGTCTTCTATGTGGCACAGTGTCAAAGGCCTTGCTGAAGTCCAGATAGGCCATGTCCACTGCCCTCCCTGATCCACCTCCCTAGTCACCCAGTCAAAAATTAAATGAGGTTGGTCTGACGGGCCTCCCCTGGTGAAACCATGCTGCCTTGGGTCCTGTAGTCCATTGACAACCAGATGTTCCACCAATCTCTCCTTCAGTAGTGCTTCCATGATCTTCCCACTACCGAGGTGAGGCTGACTGGTCTGTAGTTCCCTGCTTCCTCTTTGTTCCCACTTTTGTATAAGGGGACTACATCTGCTGTCCTCCAGTCTTTGGGTACCTCCCCTGTTTCCAGTGATCGGCTAAACAGGATAGCCAGAGGTTCAGCCACCACCTTTCTTAGTTCTTTAAGGACCCTGGGGTGCACCCCATCTGGCCCCATTGCTTTATCAACTCTTATTACTTCCAGTTCCTTCAGGACCCTTTCTCATGTAAAGGGACTTGTGTCCATTTCTGCACCATTCTCACCCCTTGTACTCCCTTCAGACCCATTACCCTCCTCTTCCTCAGTAAAGACTGAGCAGACATACCTGTTCAAAATGTCAGCTTTACTGTTGTCATCCTCCACGTGGCCCCCATCCTCCCCCTTCAGTCTCACTATCCCTCCCTTTGTCTTTCTTTTTTCACTTATGTACCTGTAAAAGGTTTTGTCCCCTCTACCCACTGATTTTGCAATGTGTTCTTCTGTCTGAGCTTTGGCTTCCCTTACTGACCTCCCTGCCTCCCTTTGCCTCTCTTGGTACTTCTCCCTCCCCTTCTGCCTGTGTCTTTTTGTATTGCCTGAATGCAATCTTTTTGGCTTTCACTTTCTTTGCTACCTCTTTGGAAAACCATAATGGTCTCCTCTTCCTTTTCGTCTTGCTAACCTGCTTAATGCATAATTCTGTTGTTCTTGTAATCCCCATTTTAAATACTGCCCACTGTTCCTCAACCCCTGATTCCTGTCCCATTCCCCTTAATGCCTCTTTCAAGTATCTCCCCATTTTCCCAAAGTCTGCCCCCCTAAAATCCAGGATACGTGTTTTTGTGTGGTTTGGTTCTGCTCTTTCTGTGATTTCAAACCACAATGACTGGTGGTCACTGTTTCCCAAGTGCTCCCCACTGTTACCCCTATCACACTGTCCCTGTTTGTGAGCACAAGGTCCAGTATTGCCTTCTGCCGAGTTGGTTCCATGACCAGTTGCTTGAGAGGCACCCTGAGAAGAGGTCAGGATAAATCTGCTCTAGTTGATGCTGCTGCTGGGATGCTCCAGTCCACGTCTGGAATATTGAAGTCTCCAACCAGTACTACCTCACCCTTGTCTGCCATCCTTTGGATGGCTAGCATCAACTCCTATCTGTTTCTTCCTCCTGGGCTGGTGGTCTATAGACCACACTGTGGGATAGCTGTCCCCATTTTCCTTTGCTGCTAACCCACAGTATCTCTCCCCCATTTGTTCCTCCTGGATCTCTGTGGCCCTTATGTCATTTTCACATAGTGCCCTCCTCCTCCCTTCCTGCCTGCTCTGTCTCTTCTGATATGTTGTAGCCAGGTATGGTCATCTACCAGTCATGGTTATCATTACACCAGGTTTCAGTGATGGCCACAATGTCCAGGTCTGACTGTACCATGACAGCCTCCAGATCTTCCATCTTGTTGCTAAGGCTCCTGGCATTTGCACACATGACTTTCCATGATTTGACCTCCTAGACTGTTTCACTGTTCTACTCCAGCCCTTCCTTGGTTGTCATTTATCCCTGGTTCTCCTTGCTGTCTGCCCTCTGCTGAATTTTGCCCTTTTCTGTATCCACCTCTTGGGCACTAATCTCCATCTTTTGCACACTGCTTTGCAGAGATAGCCACTCCTCTGGTTCACTGGTTCCACTGCTAGCTGTGGGGGGTGAGCAAGTAGGTACCCTCCTTGCTGGCCTGTCACCCCCTTTGCTAGTTTAAATGCTTGTCAATGTAGCATTTAAACTTATCATTGAGTGCTTGGATTCCCCTCCAGGATGGATGCAGGCCGTCGGGCTTGAACAAACCTCCATCCCTCCAGGTGGGTCCCCAGTCACCAATGAATCCAAACCCTTCCTCACAGCACCAGTTCTTCAACCATGAGTTAAAGTTCCTGGTGCATGCACTCTATGCTCTCCCTTGCCTCTCACAGGTAGTACTTCGAGAAAGTGACAGAAGTAGCTACTTGTTGAGACCCTCCCAGTTTCCTAAACTCTTCCTGAACTTCCTTTGGCTCCCCATTTGCCAGGTCATTAGTACCTAGGTGGATAATGACATCAGCTCACCCCTCCGTCTTGCCTTCCCAGTGATCCCCAGGATCTTCCTTCCATCCCTCCATGCCGTGGCACCTGGTAGCACCTCACCTTCCTGTCCTCCCCTCCTGTGTTCCTAGCTGGATCCCTCTTATGATGGAGTCCACCATCAGGATTCGCTTCCACCTCCTCTGGGGTCCACTGCTTTCCCCGCTGAGGTCACCTCCTTGGCTAACCTCCACATCCTTTCCTTCCACTTCTCTGGGTACCTCTATTTGGTTGTCCTCATTTGCCAGTGTGGCATATGAGTTCTTGAGTGGAATAGGATCTGGGATGTGCCTCTGCCTAACTGCTCTAACCCTCCCTGAGCCCACTGTCATCCAAGTGCTCCTCGTTCTCTGCATCCTTTGAGGCAGTGGCATTGGACTGGGTGGTCCCTGGATGGGGTGATGGTACTCCTGACCCAGTTTACTTCTGCTCTGAGTCTGGCTACCTCATCCCGCAGTCCAGAGAGATGCATGCAGATAGGGCAGCACCTCATTGTCCAGAAGGTCTGCCTGAATATGGCTGCCCTACAACCACTGCATTGCACCACTCCCCACATTATACTGCAATTCCACTACTTGTCTGCTACTGAAGCTCTCCTAGTTCCCTTTTTATTAATTTGCTGTACTAAAAATCCTGCCACTGATCCTCGGATAATTTTTTTTTTTTTTAAAGAAAAAGAAACCAATAAATAAACAAATGAGTCAAAACACTTGTGCTGAGGGTGGGCTTCTTCCCCCTTATGCCCCTCCTACTTCACACCCCTTACTATACCCTGTGTTTAGCTCCTGTCAATCAGATTTAACAGGGCATATAATTAAGAGTTGGGGGAAGGGGGGGGGGGGGGGGCGAAAATTTGCAGCAGTTAAAGACAGCACAGAATTACACCACCACTATGTTTTAAATTTTCAACAGCCCAAAAACAATTATAAGTAAAGACAACAAAGAAAGTATAGTGTCACTAAAAGCCCACAATCTAAGTTTAAAAGAAAAATAGCAATTACCAGTTACTCTAAAGCACTGAATTGAATAAGTTTCCTTCCTTCCCCTTCTGGCTTCTTCTGAGAAATTACAACTCTGCTTGCTACTTTAACTCTGACTAAGCCCCACCTCCAGTTATCACGTAGCTGAGGTCAGAGGCCAGACAATTAACACCCTTCACCCAACTACAGGGCAGTCAGACAAGCCAAGATAAAATTTGCAGCAATTAAAGACAGCACAGAATTACACCACCACTATGTTTTTAAATTTTCAACAAATGCTGTTTGTCAATTTGTTTGCTATCTTAATTTTCTTTTTTTTTTTTCTATTTTATTGCACTGTTCTGTATTGCTTGTTGCAACCCCGGGTCGACCCTGAAAAAAGGACTGTAATTGTCTGTGTACTTACCTGGTTACTAAAACTCAAATAAATAAGTATTCTTACAGACATTGCCTTTCAGTCATACAGGTATTTGGGTAAAAAAAAAAAAAATTTATGAACTATTAAGTTATACTGGTGCTGTAATTTGGGGATGTAGGAATAATGTCAGAGTACTAACATTTGTGAAATTTGTACATTATGGTACATAAACATATACGTATAAAAGTAACCTATCAAAAAGATCTAAACAATGTATTTAGTCTGTCCCAAGAATCCCTATTGCAAAAGCTCTAGTCTCACGTCACCCCTCCCAGTTTCTTCTTTACCTTCCTCATCTTTCCACCTGATATGAGTCCCACTTACATTTGAAACCTGCTATTGTCGTCTGCTCAGCTTTATGATATATCAGGGGTCATGCTTAACTTTTTTTTGCACTGGTCCGCCCGAGAAAGTGATGGCTCAGTTGCACTGGCTCCCCAGATATTGCACTAGCCCCAAGAGTAACATTTAAATGTTATAAAAAGAAGCACACAGTGACAAAGTTAGATGTTTGGATAGTAATTTTTTACTGTTTGTTACTTATTTCTCCATTTCCATATTTTAAATAACAAACAGTAAATTAAATACCATTCAGACGTCTAACTTTGTCACTGTGGTACTTTTCATGTATTACAGTGAAAACAGTTCAGTGGACCATATTTCAGACTTTATGTGATATCTTTATTCTGAATCCCCAATTTCAGTGCATGACTCCTGAGGTCTAAAAGATTAACCTGCAGCATTCAGTGTCCAGCTATAAGATTAATATTCCAACTCCCAGGAAAAACTTTGCAACAAAGCAGTTAAATAAGTTAGAAGCATCTAGAACAGCAACATTCGAATTACAGTGACAAATTAGCAAGGCATATGACAGAGTTGAAATGCACTGTACAGACTGACTGCAGAGAACCTCTCCCTATTTCAGTCTAATCTGAACAGAGGACTGCAGCAATACCTTGTTGTTAAGCCACACCATTTAACTCAGAACGATTCACACACTTGACAACAGCTTCAGCATCCGTTTTATTTAGTATAAGCTTTTCTTGCTGTGATCACCTCAGCACCCCCAGCAGCAACTCTAGTGACTTTTTTTTTTAACCTGCCCTCCCACTTGTTGCTACAGATCCAAGCCACAGTCTGTTGCCCCGTTCAAATCACAACCTGTTGCCGCCTCCCCCCTTTTTGTGCCTTCATTCCCTATCTCAGTCCCGAGTTCCGGTCGCAGCCATCATGGTGGGAAACCCCTTATCGAGAAATAACAGAAGCACCATTGTGCTTAAAAAAAAAAAAAAAAAAAAAAATTCATACTGTTTCAAAGCTCACTTTCAGGAAGCTTAGTAGCCACTGTGACTGGGGGACACTGAGGTGGCATTGCTAGCGCAAACTCGCACTTTCTCTCCCAGCCAGGTGAATGCCTGTAAACAATTTGGGCCTCATACCTGTCTGTCATCCCTCCCTGGATCCATCTGTGTTGGTCGGGTGGGTCTCCACTGGACCCCAAAGCTGCTCCTCCTCCTTCTTGCTATTACCGAGGCATTTGTTGAGCCGACTAGTGTACTGCAGGCAACTCTGCACGCGAATCCTGCCAGCCACCTAATTCCCGATCTGACCTCTGCTCCAAAAGTGCCCACTCAACTTGCTGTAGTGGGAGTGGAACTGTTGTAGGAACCAGTCAGTGCCGGCCACTGGGAGGTTAAGAGGAGGAAACAGTAAAGCACGCGATTGCAGACACCTATCACAAGGTTAAAAAATACCTGGAAATGCATTTTCTTTGAGAGTCCCTTAAAGGGACATTACCCAAATACTGACTAGATTGCACTAGCCCAGGGGTTCTCAAATGGTGAGGCCAACCTCCTTGGGGAGGCCCCAGCCTGTTCCAGGGGAGGCTCAAGCAAGTCTGAAAAAGTACTGTATTTAAATTTTGAGTTTTATATATTTTGTGTGAAGAGATGAAGCAAACTGAAAGAGGATAAAAGTAAGTGAATTTTATGTAATTATTTACTAATAGATGACAAGGGAAGTTGAATGAGCCAAGGCTCATTTCAGGTGTTCACGGGGAGGAGTAGGGAGTGAATACATTTCAAACGGTAACTGCAAAACAATCAAGAAATACACAACGTACAATAGTGTAAACAAATATGAACAATAAACTAATAATGAGTTGTGGTAATTGATCAATTTGTAGACTGATGGCTGAACAACCCAAATATAAGGGTTGAGCATAGGAGTACTAGAACAACAGCAGGAAGAACAAGTAATCTCCAAGTTGTAGGAAGGAAGGAGGCGGGAGGCAAAGTATGTAGGAAGGTTATTTCATATAGAGAGGAAACAGAGAAGTAGTCTGACCCATGAAGGTACTGCAACAAGGGGTGAGAATGGTTCAGAAATGAAAATAACTGAGCAAGTAGGCTGGCCTGTTGGGGGTTTCAATAAGCGAATAATAATATTTGTTTATTTTATTTATTTGTTATTCAGATAACCCCATTGAGCACGTGAGCACTTTTCAAAGATTCCATGTCAGTATAAGACAAAGAACTGAATGTGAGCCAAGTACTCAAATGGGTTTCAATTTATTCATGGTGTACTACGCAAAGTACAGTATGTTATTTTTCTTTGGTGGGGGGCCCAAGATTATTTAAGTTTTTGGGGGAGGCTCAAAATCTTTTCCATGGATTTGGGGAGGCTCACTGTGACAAAGTCTGAGAACTATTGCACTAGCCAAACCGGGAAAGTTGGGGCACGATTGCACTGGCCCGAGGCAGTTTGCACTATGCCCAGGGCCAGTAAAATAATGTTAAGATAGACCCCTGTGATAAGATAAAACTTCATTTTTATACAGGAACAAATAGGACCAGAGGCCCTGTTTTCAACCAAAGTCCTGTTGTTAAGGTGCAAAACATGATTCAAATACAAACTTTAAAACATACAAAAATGTAACATTTAGAGTTTTAACAGCAAACATTTAATATCATGCAAAACATGTACACTCAACTTGCAGATGTTTCAATAATTTAATTTTAAAACTGAGTAGATTATTTATGGTTTTTAAGTCTTTTGGCAGGTTGTGCCAGTAGATGGCTATTTTGTTCTGCAATTTTAACTCTCCCATTTTGTTATAGTTTTGCATTGGAATTCTAGTGTCTGAGTTTCTTGTTCGTGTTCTTAAATTGTCTGACAGTTGTAATGTAATATTTAGCTAGGGGGTGTTTGCTTTTCCCAAACATTATCCTGTGGCAAGTAATTAACCGTATATAGCTTGTTTGAGCATCAGGATACAACCAGTGCAGTTGGTTATATGTTATACAGTGGTGAGTCTTATACTTACTTTGGGTAATAAATTTACCCAGTCTGTAGTATGTTTGATTCACTTTTTTAATACTTTTTGAGTGGAATTCATATAAATTATGGCTTTCTATTCTAATACTGGAATTAACATTTGTTTAACCAACTTCTCTTGGCAACACTCCAGCCACCCTCCTAAGAGCCCCCAATCTTTGATTTTCTTTTTTAACTTGGGTGTCAATGTGATCTTTAAATGTCATACCAGTCTTATCTGTAAACCTAGATATCTATAGCCCTTCACTTCTCTAACTTGAATACCGTTGGATAGGTGGATTTGTAACTGTGGCTTGCCTCTCCCTGCTTGTCCTGAGTAGAACTTCATACTTAGGTTTTGTTTTGTTTTTTCCCCTTCCCATTAAGGAGCTCCAACTGGATCAAGTCACTGTGCAATTGCTGTTCTAAATTTACTGTATTTTCTGCCGAAACAAACAAATCTGTATTGTCCGCATATAACCTGATTTCCCCATTTTTAATAGTTTGCGCCAAACCATTAACACATACATTGAACATCAGTGGGCCCAGGATCGGACAACCCCAGCGATTTATTTCCTCAGGACTCAACACTGATGCACCATTAACAACACATTGCTACGATTTACCAAATAAAATGCAAGCCGTTGTAATGATCCCACTTGTAGCCCCACTTGCCAGAATCCTTCCAAGAGCTTTCTATGCTGCACTAAATCGAACGTTTTACTGAGATCCACGAACACCGCCTGGGTGGTACTTCCCTGGTCCAATGATGTTACCACCAGGTTGTGGAAGTCTATCGGGGCAGTGTTCGTGGACCTTCCAGGTCTAAATCCATGTTGGTTATCAGTTAAAATTGCATTTTCTTCCAGATATTGACTAAGCTGAGAATTAACTTTTCTTTCTAATATCTTTCAGAGCACAGAAAGAATAGTGATTGGTCAATAATTAGCTGGTACAGTACTTTCTCCTCCCCATAAGTTTGGTATCGCTTTTCCCTTTTTCCATACGTCTGGAACAACAGAGCTACTGACTGTAATTTAATAAGTAGATCATTATTGGTGCAAGAACGTTTGCACCAACCATAAGAAATCTTGCCTCAGTTTCATCTAAACCTCCTGCTTTACTTGTATCTAGATTTTGTAACTCTAGTTACACTTCCTTGAGGCGTAATAATCTGACTAAACCTGATTACTTGTTGTCTGTCTTGTTTTACTTCTAGTTCTTCAGTTATTTTATTTGCTTATAAGTCGGCTGTACACTCTTTTGGAGAGGGAATTTTTAAATCCAGAAGTTCAATAAAGTAGGAGTTTATTATAGTAGCTACTTTTGGTTCTTCAGTTACATTCCCCCTCTTGCAACAGGCTGGTCACTTTTACGGTTCTAGCAGAATTATTTATTTCAGAGAGGTATTTCCAAAAAAATTTTTTGATCTTTACCTTGTTTAATTTATTGAGATGCCACTTTTTCTTTGCATTTCTAGTATCTTTCCTTCATTTACTTCTCCATAATTTAAAACATACACTATCCTCTAGATTTTTTTAGTTTTCCTGGCTTTCCTCCACACACTGTCTCTAATCCTAATTTGTTTCTTTATCTGTTATCATGGTGGTTCTGTCTTTTTTTTTTTTTTTTGTCTCTGCTCTTCGGGAGCATGATGGTGTAGCATGGTTATCAGGGAATTGTTGGATTCCTGAACCGCGAAGTCAGTAACTGGAATTAGAAATAATCTGTCCCAGTTGAATTCTCTGAGTGTTTCTAAATTGAGCTTCATTAAAATTTTTTAAAATCTCTAACCCAATAGGTATTCTCTTGTTGAACTGATGGGATAGACACATTTATACTACATGTTATGGGATTATGATCCCCCAAATTTATTGGCAGAATATCCCACTTTTTAATTTCCAAATCCTGGGAAACTAACAAAAGATCCAGTATTGTCCCCCAATTACAATTTTAGGTAGGTCTGGTGGGCTTTTCAGTTATCTGTTCCAGTCCCAGAACTTCAACATTTTTCCCTAAGTCTTGAACTTCTAGCCTGGTACCAGTCTGCATTAAAATCCTCTGTAGTAACTAACCTTTTATCTTTTATTATATCAATGAGGAGATATGTAAGAGTGTCAAAATTCTTAAGTTTTGTGTTTTTTTGGGGGGCTTTTACCAGGCATCCACCACCCCCTCCTTGAAATAGTACATACCAATGCCCTTTTTGAATCTTCACCCTTCCAGCTTGAGCACATGCCCCCTGGTGGACACACTCTTCTTCTTAGTTTTAAAAAACTGGACGTGCCTGCTCTGTTGAACCGTTTAGTGAATTTGAAAGTCTCTGGCATGGGCCCCCTTCTGTCCCCCAGAGCATCAGTGTTGAGATTTTTAAGTCTCTCATCGTACGCCTTGCCCTGCTGGCTATGGGTAATCTTTTTGGCCTTTGTTGCACTGGTAGGCTTTATTTGACATGCTGCTCAAACTGATGCGTTTCTGAAAACTTTATTACATTGAGTTAATTTGGCACTATTTTCATAAATTTTCTTGATTTCTCTCCCCTTTTATAGCTTATAAATTACTAAAGACACTTGCATGAAAAGATGATACATTTCTTTTGGAATTCATCTGTTTTTGATTCTTTTCTACATGTGATGTCATTCTCTGGTTGAAAAATTTTTTTTTTTCTTTTTTGTTAATCGAGCTGTTTGTTGCCCAGACCCAACCACCCAGTCCTCTGGCTGTTCTTCTGTCCACATCTCTGCCCCGACAGTTGTTTACCCCACAGGATCCAGCCTGCAGGGGTCCATGTAGCTCAGGGCCTAAAAGTGGCAGCAGTTATCATCCGGTCGGCCTTGTGTTTTTCTTCCCCATGTTGGTCCTTGACCCCGTGGTGGTGTGCTGCAAGTTCTCCGATGGCAGAGCAAGCTTCCTGGCCCACCATCTGGAGCCTTTCGGTGTAGCAGAACACATCCTGTTTTCTCAAGCTGGGACATTCCCTGACTGTTACTTGGTTGCAGGTGCCCAAGTCTACTCCCTAACCAGGGTAGCCAGCAGTAGCGGGATGCACTGCTGCTTAGCCTTCAAGCACCAGACATCAGTAGTTGGAACCTAGAAATGATTTGGATATCACAGGTAGAAGATTGATGACCTGCAGACAGACAGACAGGCACAGATGAAGTGTAAAGGGTGAAGCTCCTGTTTCTGGGCAGATGTCTAGTAATAATGAACAGGGATAAAATAAATACAGAAAATATGAAATAGAACCTGAATTATGTTTATGTATAGGCAAGGCAAACTTTAAAATACCCTTTCTTGATGGCTTGTAAGGTTTCACTGTGTCTCGGGTTGTAGCACATTCTCCTGTGGGCCTAATGGTCTTGGGTTCTAGTCCCACACCAGGATTGGGCTAATGCCTTAACCGCTGGCACTCAAGTGCAGTACCAAGGGAATACTGTAGTTTTGAGCTTTGCTGTCCTTTGGGTGAGACGTTAAACCAAGGTTCCGTCTGCCTGTTCTGGTGGTTGTTCAGGTGGCCATTAAAGATCCCATGGAACATCTTTCTAAAAGGTCCTGGCCAAATTTCTCCCATTCACTAAAATACTTCATTTGGTTTGCATCTTTATGACAACCCCACCCCAACCGAATGAGGGCAAAAAACAGCCAGTATTTTTGTTCTCAAGTGTCCATTCTGTAAAATGTATGGGTTAGGTGGTTCTTACTTGAAAAATCTGCTGCTCTGACTCATAATTGTGGTATGCAGTAAATGAAGTTCTGGAACACAAAGCAGCTCTTGACTAGAGTAAATAGAAAGAAAGCAGTAGTAGTGAGAGACACTTTTGGCACGAATAGCTCAGCAGCATTACCTGCCTCCTGAAATATCCTAAGATTACTGGACCTTCGATAAAACATGTCATGTTTGAATAAAGGTGCTATCTGCCTTCTTTCCTGCAGTGGAGGAGGAAATGGACCTCAGGGTCATGACAGAATTGTGTGTGGGGGGCGGCTAAAACATGACCAGCACTGTGTGGCTGCTGTTAAGAAGGTGGGAAGAATGCTGGGGTGCATCGCAAGGGGTTGACCGGCAGAGGAAGTAATCCTGCCATGTTTGTTACCTGGTCAGACCCCTCCTGGAGTACTGTGTGTAGTTCTGGGCTTTCTAATACGAAAAGGACATCCATGTAGTCGAGCAGTACAGTGGAGGGCCACTGTAATGGTCCGGGGTATTGAGGACAAAAGCTGTGAGGAGACTGGAGGCCCTTAATGATGGTTTAACCTGAAGAAGAGGAAGATTTTGGGGGTAAACATGAGGCAGATGGGGTTACGATTTCTCTCTTCAGCATACTGAAGGTTGAACAGATACATTTCTGATCTGGTGTGCTGCAATAGAATGCGAGTGGGGTACCCTAAAACTCAAAGGTGGTAAATTAATGGGTAACGAATGTTGAGAGGTGCTTCTTCTTCTGGGTGGTGTTGAACCTGTGAAACAGCCTACCAGCCAAGACAGTGAATATAAAAACAGTACAGGCCTTTAAGGTAAAGTTGAACAAATTTCTGCTTACCGCAAAGAAATGACAGGATAGACTGAGTAGTAGCATGAATGGACAAATCCTTATAAATTACTACCTGTAGCACGGCACACTTGTTGAGTGTGTCAGCTGGAAATTTAAAACTTGTAGTTTTTTTGGTTAATTGCTACTATAATTTTGTAGTGAAATTTCCAACTCTGTAGCCAAACCCAAACATTTAATTGAGTTAGACACGTACTGCAACCATCAGCATCAAAATTGGTTGATTCAGAGCTGAGAAAAAAGTCAAACCCAGAAAGATTTGCAAAATGCGTTTTGCAGAGTGGCAGCATAAACACTTGCTTGTTGGGGCCCTGTTTATGAGGCAGAGGGCCAGATTTGAAGGACCTAGAATCCATGGGTCCAACCTTAAATTACTGTGCAGCTATATTACTACAGTATGTAGTCTTCCCTGAATGTAACAAATTAATTTTGAGCCGTGATTAGCATTCGCAGTAACTCGTTCGTTGCATTGCTGCTGACTGGAATTGAAAAGTTTTATCTGATCAGCTTTTCATTGAAGAAGTAAACTTTAACAACGTAATGCATACACAAAGTAATCATATGCATATTTTTAGCAGTTCATTATGTACTATTCAGTACTTTCAGTACATTGACTCAGGCTTGAAAAAATCTGTTACTTTTTGCTGTCCTTTGTATATGATAGAATCTGGCAAAGCTGAATTACCTTCAGGGGGTCAGAAGCTTCACACTTTATCTGCTTCAGACCTGTCTTGAGCCTCTTACAGCTTTGTGTGTGTGTGGTGTTGATGACAGCTGGTCTACAGTTTGCAGAGTTTCACTGTTCAGGATCCAGGTGTTGTATTTGGGGGGCTTCATTTTTGTTGTCAGTTAAATTGAGATCTGTTGCTGTCTGCACAATCTCTGCAGGTCATCTGGTTCAGCATACTGACATACTAGAAAGCCAGCAGAGGAGGCCCAATAGTCTTTTGTGTCTTCTCGATAGTCAGCCCCCATACTGGGCACCAACTTTGCTTCATCAGCATCCATTCTCTCACTGAACTTAGGTGGGTGAGGGAGACGCAGGACCCAGAGTGGTTGCCCAGCAGTGGTGGATGGCTGCAGTTGTTACATTTGCCCATACTTTACCAGCAATTTGAATGCTGTTGTAACCCCTCACCCCTGCCCTTTTACCAAAATGACAGGTGGCATGCTGTTGGACTGGCAGCAATACCTGGTGGGGACCTGGGTTCGGGGAGGATGAGGTTACCTGGCACAAGGGGACCTAGGTTTGGCTACTCTGCACAGGGGCACCCAAGTAAATCCGAACACAGGAAGCAATAACTGTAATGTCCAGAACCAGGAATTGGATTTTTCAGTGTGGCTTTTATTCACAACTAGCTGAACACAACAAAGCATAGATGGACCCCCAAGGGGCTACGTTTACTGATAATGCAGATTAGAGACTACAAGGCGGTCCACTTGAAGAATGAACCAAATCTACTGTTTTCAGGCTCTGGACCCACCAGGCACACAGCCCGGACTTGCACGTGTGTTGGGTACACAGCCCGACTGGCCCAGCTCCCCTGCCGGCCACTTGACTGACGGTTCATTGGGAGAATGAACCCATGTTACTTGTTGTGGCTCCCCACACCACTTAGAGTCTGCGACCCCTAGAGAGATTTTCCCAAGTTGCGACCCACGTCTGGGTACCTACCTCATCACTGGCCAGGCGCATGAGGCAAGTAGCAATAACAGCAGAAATCCGTAGAGGTGGACCTGGTTACTAAAGATGGGGGGGGGGTTTGCCCACCTCCAGCTCCCACAGCCCATACCCGGCCATTTCTCTGGAAAAACCGAAACTTCGAAATTGTAGATTAAACGGTGGATGGACTGTAGCACCCCCTTTACAACATTACTTGAATTCACACAGACTTTAAATTTTGACACTATTCCATTTGTTTGTCCTAGTACTATAGGCCTCCCAAATAGTAGTTCAAATCCCAAACTTCTTCACATTTCCCAAACTGAAGAAACACAATTTTTGCCCTCTCAAATTAGAGCAAACTCACCCTTTCGTTGCAGGTGCCCCCTGAAGCTGATACAACTCTTTCTACTTTTAAGACCAAAAGAAACTGTAAAAGGCAGCTTTTCCTTTAGCAGAAATTAGGGATTGCCCTGGAATCTACATAGGATACTTGATACTTTACTTCCTCCCCCAGAGGAGGGCACTGAGACCTGGACAGCGGTCTCCACCACTTGAAACTGGACACTGACCTTCTCCCACAGAAGGTAAACAAAAGACACTTCCTTCCTGCTGGAAGGCAAGCAGGAGACTGACTTCTTTCCCTTACAGAAGGTAAACAGGAACTGACTTTGAAAACTCCCAACGTTCTATCTCACTCCCTCTGCTGCAGATTCCAATGTGGCTTATGCAGCTGCGACAGTTCTGTTGGTGATGTCATCTCTCGGTCTCAGCTGAGACGGAGAACAGAGTGAGACAGTGTAAACCCATTTAACTGGAGTTTCACAAGCTGCCTTCCCTGCCTACCACTAGGTCTTACTGGGATTTTAGTAACCCCGGGTAACAAGGGGTTACACTCGCCCTTGACCAGGAAAATGACTGTCCCCAGTCATTATGCACCCGGCCTTAGCACATTCCACTCTATGTGCTACCTGCGGAGGGGGGTGATCAGGCCCCCTCCTACCATGTGCAAGCACAGGCAGGCAACACTAAGGGCCTAGAGGCCTGTAGCTGACATGTCAGCCTCTACACTATCCACTTACTATGGACACCTAGTGGCTCTGGTAGAACTATCCAGAGCATAGCCTTGATAGATCAGCACTGCAGTCCCAATGGCCATTCAGGACCACAGCCTGTCTATCCCCCCTAACCCTCTAGGGAAAATCTATCTGCCTCTAACATAATATTTCCAAAATAAAAACAAAACCCGGGGACCTCCCCGACCTTGGGCAACCTGCAACCACACCATTAAAATACCAAATACTGCCTCCTCCCTACCCCCCACAACCACACCTGTGGAAGGAAAGGGTTAATACAGTAACAACCATAACAATAACACCACAGTACTTTAAATTTCTACACAATAAAGCACTGACGAGGAACTCCGATGAGCCCCTCCTCCTCTTGTCTTTTCTGTCTTCCCAGGAACACCTGTAAGAAAGAGACAAAACACATGCTCCTGATCTGCATACAGTCTATCTAAAACCCTTACCATACAAAACACTGAACAATCCCAAAACCCTTTTTTTTTTTTTTTTTTGAGAAAAAGGTAGAAAAACAGTATTTACATTAGAGTACAATAATGACATTATTTACAATATACATTTGGGGGGATGGAGTGCCCTAAAAGTCCCAACTAGTGACCACAAGGCCCGAAGGCTAGTCCAATAAAGAGTCTCTCCTGGGCCGGAGCCCGGTGAAGCACAGTTCTAACGGGCCAAAGTCCCGAAGGGGAGAGTCTTTTCGGACAGTTCACACATTTTTGAAGTCTGTAGGTAGGGTGTGTACTGCAATGTCATAAAGGTAGAAAAGTTTGGACTTACCAGCCATTTGTAGTACAAGAATCTGCACGAACCTGGACCCTGCTGAAGACTCTCCCTGGCAGCATTTCTTCTGATACAGCTGGGCGGACATCTTCCGGGAACCACAGGAGGGCACATCTGGAAACAGCTGGGCTGATGTCCTCAATGGAGATGGAACCGTAGAACAGGAACAAAAAGAAAAACAGATGGTCCGACGTTATCAGATTACCAGGCGATGAACAGGAAACAGCTGGGCTGGTGTCCTCTCTGGATCTGAAGTCATCTGGCGGGCCAGTAACATAAAAACATAGAATTTGACGGCAGATAAGGACCGCTTGGCCCACCCAGTCTGCCCATTTCCCTACCTACTGGATAAGCTGCAGATCCTAGTTAACCAGCAGCCTATTTTTTCCTACCCCAACCCCCTAGAATTGCCTTATGACTGTCCCATGCATGCTTGAATTCCACCACTGATTTTTGACTCCACAACCTCCTCCGAAGGCCGTTCCATGCATCCACAACCCTCTCTGTGAAGAAATACTTCCTTAAATTACCTCTGAGCCACCCCCTCTATCTTCAAATTGTGCCCTCTTGTTCTTGCCACCTCTTTTTTTTGAAAGATGCTACCCTCTTGGACTTTGTTGATTTCCTTGAGGTACTTGAATGTTCATGTCCCCTCTCCCTCCTTTCCTGAGCTATACATATTAAGCTCCTTTCTCTCTTCATATGTCTTCCGTGCAGACCTTGCACCATTTTAGTTGCCCTCCTCTGGACAGCTTCCATCCTGTCTATGTCTTTGCAGAGATTGGGTCTCCAGAACTGCACACAGTACTCAGATGGGTCTCACCAGCTGTCTGTACAGAGGGATAATAACTTCCTGTTTTCTACTGGTGATGCCTCTCCCTATGCATCCCAGTATCCCCCCAGCCCTCCTTGCTGCCCTCTCACATTGCTTGCCCACCTTTAGGTCATCTGATATGACTACCCCCAGGTCCCTTTCCATTTTTGTTGTTAGTATCTCACCCCCCATTGTGTACTCTTCCCCTGGTACTCTTCCAGTAAATGGTTGCTGAACAGGACAGTACACTGTAGACTGATGAATGTGGACCACCTGAGTCCTTGGTTATTCATACTGGCGGATCAATAAGGGCACTTCACAGTCTGGTGTGGCAGTATTGACTACCACTGCTTGGCTCTCCATTTTGTAGGCACGGGCTTAATTGCTGGGAGGTCCTTGCACTGAGGCCAATCGTACCGGGGGTCAGGGGCTTGAATTATTACCCCATCTGGATGCACATAATTCACACAGTGGGAGACTTCATGTCCCTCTCCGTCCACTATTCTCACTCTGTCCATAAACAGTGTCCTGCCTCTCTTCCACTGCGTATACTTTTCGTGGAACAGTCTATTCTTTACATGCTGGTTGGCCCCAGGATGCACATTTTTCATTGCTTCATCCCAGATCCAGGATTTCCTGCAGTTCTCAATCTCCTCCCAGACTCTCCGAGGAAAGGTAGGAAAGGTCATACCATAGATTTAATTTGCCTTTCTACGAACCAGTCTCTCCTCTTTACTTGCTTTGGTCAATCTGAGACCGCTGGCCTGGCTTGGGGGGTGGCCAGTCCTGGTTCTGCCAGCTTCGCATTCTCAAAGAAAATAAAAACGGATCCCTGACTACTACTTCTTGTAAAGCCAGGGCAGTGGCATCACCACCTTCTTCAATACATTCCTCCGAGGCAAGATCTTGAGGCTGTGTACCCGTTCCTTTCTCACAAGGCCACATAGATTCCCCCTCATCTTCCTCTTCACTGAGGATCTGAGCCCAGGAGTGAGCAGTCGTTCTCACCCCTGAGACTATCCATTCATCACTAGGCGCGGAGGTCGACACCTCCCAGTCAAAAGCCTCCCGTGATCTCATCTTCACCTAAGAGACTTGGGCTAGGCCCCCACCCAGGGTCTTATTGATGCTTTATCCGAACTTTCTTTCTGAGATCCAGCATCCAAAACTTCAACTTCTGATTCAGTCTCTAACTCTGCACCCTCTGGCTTTGTGCCACACTCCTCGAGACCTTCCTCCACAGGCTTCGCCTGGTGCTGTGCTGCCAACTGCAGATTCCTGAATTTTTTGTCCATGTGGGGCCAAGCAATTGGGCGCTTTATACAAGCCATATTTTTGAAGGCATCCAGCACAGTGAGGAATCATGAAGATGTCCCTTCCAGCACTCAAGCATATTTGGCATACATGCACTGGATAATTAGGAATTGCCACATCAGGAGGCAGTTGCCCTCCATAGCACCACTTTTCAATATCTTTCCGTCTATTTACTGCTGCTGTTACTGCAACCCGGGCATGATCCGGGTAACGAGCTGGTCCTGAGGCCATAACTGCAGAAAAATAAACAAAAGTTCACTGTAACTGAAAGTCCCACTTTAATGAACACACTCTGTAGTTTTAAAATGGCTCCTCTGCTGCTGTGTTTACTTTACTACCCCACCCTGTAATGGCGGGCAGCACTCACTGTGCATCAACATTTAGAATCTGGGTCAAGCCACTGCACCGATTTACACCAGCTACTGATAACTTTTACTCAAACTGCACAACTTGCTCTGTTTTGGCTTTACACACATTTACAGGATTTTCCTTGGACTTTTCACAAGCTGGTAACATTCATTTAATTCACAGTCCCTTAAAAGCTTCAGGTTTTAGCTCAGGATTGCCTGCTTCTACTAGTGTTGCATTTTGCTACAACCCACAGTCTCTCTCTGGCTGCAAACTTTAAACTGAGGCTGTTTTACTTCCATGCACACATTCAATGGCTTTACAGACTTGCACTTGCTGGCAGGACTTTACACAGTTGTTACTTGCAAAGCGACTACACTGCTGCACACACATTTTATATGGCATTACTGAAAATCACTGTTTGAGCAGTTTTATGAAGGTTTACTCACTATTATTAGTAGCAACTTGCTGCGATGGGGTAAAATGGCCTGCAGCCAGTTTTTGAAGGCCTTGAAACACAAACGGGCGGGCAGTCTTAGCGATCGTCGTTTTAACCACCAAATTCGCTATTTCCATGATCGGTTTGCGGGTTGAGCCCGATTTTAAACTCAAAATTAAATTTTTTGAATGTTTACAGCGCTTTGAATACTCCACGACGCTCCTCCACTGCCAGTACACGCACTACACTCTTGTCTCCCTCTCGAATGCTGAGGCAGTCTCAGAAGAGCTGGCTGAGGGGCGGGACTAATGGCAATCTGACCAACCACACGACGCCATGCAAATGAGCCGCCTCTTCCTCGCGAGGGCTCCTCTCCTCACGGCGATCATCGAGCAGGCAAATTTAAACTGTAAAATGCACTTTTTTTTTTTCTTCTTCAACTGACTCCACGGCGGGAGCCCATTTCAACCGTGTAACATTGCCATTAACTCTGCAGTCTCTCCATTTACACAGAAAGCATTTCCAACGTCCAGGGCATAATTTCTCTGTTGCTACCCCTGGTTTTCCACGCTTTTCCTCACAGAATTCATTTTTAAAAGCTGACAAAAACGCTGTAAACAATTTTGATGCAGGACAAGGGCACACTCTTTGGCTTTACAGCTCCTTGGTAAACCGTTGGCATTTTTTAAACAGCAGCACAAGATTCACAGCACACAGCAACACACTAGGGAAATTGCTTCAGCTTTTTGGGCTACCCACTGCCAGATAGCCAAAACGCTAGACCCCTTGCCCAAGCATCTTCCTTCCCGAACAAATCCAAAGCGGTGCCTCCATTTTTGTAACCCCTCACCCCTGTCCTTTTACCAAAATGACAGGTGGCACGCTGTTGGACTGGCAGCAATACCTGGTGGGGACCTGGGTTCGGGGAGGATGAAGTTACCTGGCACAAGGGGACCTAGGTTTGGCTACTCTGCACAGGGGCACCCAAGTAAATCCGAACACAGGAAGCAATAACTGTAATGTCCAGAACCAGGAATGGGATTTTTCAGTGTGGCTTTTATTCACAACTAGCTGAACACAACAAAGCATAGCTGGACCCCCAAGGGGCTACATTTACTGATAATGCAGATTAGAGACTACAAGGCGGTCCACTAGAAGAATGAACCAAATCTACTGTTTTCAGGCTCTGGACCCACCAGGCACATAGCCCGGACTTGCACGTGCGTTGGGTACACAGCCCGACTGGCCCAGCTCCCCTGCCGGCCACTTGACTGACGGTTCATTGGGAGAATGAACCCATGTTACTTGTTGTGGCTCCCCACACCACTTTAGAGTTTGCGACTCCTAGAGAGATTTTCTTCTTACTTCTTCTGACTCCCATCTCACAAGGAGAATTCTTTTCCCAAGTTGTGGCTCCCCACACCACTTAGAGTCTGCGACTCCTAGAGAGATTTTCCCAAGTTGCGACCCACGTCTGGGTACCTACCTCATCACTGGCCAGGCGCATGAGGCAAGTAGCAAACACAGCAGAAATCCGTAGAGGTGGACCTGGTTACTAAAGATGGGGGGTTTGCCCACCTCCAGCTCCCACAGCCCATACCCGGCCATTTCTCTGGAAAAACTGAAACTTCGAAATTGTAGATTAAACGGTGGATGGACTGTAGCACCCCCTCTACAACATTACTTGAATTCACACAGACTTTAAATTTTGACACTACTCCATTTGTTTGTCCTAGTACTATAGGCCTCCCAAATAGTAGTTCAAATCCCAAACTTCTTCACATTTCCCAAACTGAAGAAACACAATTTTTGCCCTCTCAAATTAGAGCAGACTCACCCTTTCGTTGCAGGTGCCCCACAGGCGAAGTACAACTCCTTTTACTTTTAAGACCAAAAAGAAACTGTAAAAGGCAGCTTTCTTCCTTTAGCAGAAATTAGGGGATTGCCCCTAGAATCTACATAGGGATACTTTTACTTCCCCCCCCCCCAGAGGGAGGGGGCACTGAGACCTGGACAGCGGTCTCCACCACTTGAAACTGGACACTGACCTTCTCCCACAGAAGGTAAACAAAAGACACTTCCTTCCTGCTGGAAGGCAAGCAGGAGACTGACTTCCTTCCCTTACAGAAAGTAAACAGGAACTGACTTTGAAAACTCCCAACGTTCTATCTCACTCCCTCTGCTGCAGATTCCAATGTGGCTTATGCAGCTGCGACAGTTCTATTGGTGATGTCATCTCTCGGTCTCAGCTGAGACTGAGAACAGAGTGAGACAGTGTGAAACCCATTTAACTGGAGTTTCACAAGCTGCCTTCCCTGCCTACCACTAGGTCTTACTGGGATTCTAGTAACCCCGGGTAACAAGGGGTTACACTGTCCATGACTTTTTTTTATATAAACAGATCCTGCATTCCCCATCGGATCACTAGTAGACACAAGCTTACTCAACAATGTTTCTCTCTCCTGGGCTGGTCTCCGGGCTTCCTTACTCCAGGGCTGTTCCTCCTGATGTCAGTGTCAGGCAGGTCCAAAACTGTGCAGCAGGGGGGTATAAGAAGCCCTCCACATCCGGAGATCTTCACTCTACTTCCTGCCTTCGGTGAAGCAGGTACTCTGCAGTAGAGCCCTGCTACATGTGTCTGGGCTGAAGATTTTCTGATAAAAGAACAAATAGGCTTCTTTGGGGAGATCAACAAAAGCTGTAAGTGCTCTCATCTTTATCACCGTGGAGGTAGCCTCGGTGAGATCCAGCCTTAGCCCTGCAAGCTACACAGGCTGGTCTCATCTCGCAACGGCATCTCTAAGCAGGGTTTTTCCCGTGCATTAGCCCCGACGATCACGCAAGACCGACAACAAGCTGGAGGCGCATTTTCGGCCGAAGATCCATCGCGGGAGCTAAAGAGGCATGCCGGTTAAAGCGGTTGGAGGAGCTTGTGAGACCACTCGTACTACCTCACACCCAGGGGGTTGTTTCTGGCACCAAAATGTTCAGAGGGATAGCGCTTCCACGCGCTAGGCAGAGGGGCTTCATTAGGCTAGAGGGGCATCATTGAGGAAGTGCTGCCACGCTGCTGAGCATTCGGGCAGGCTGTACTTCAAGGCTTAGACATAGTGCCCCCCTGCAGCCAGTCGAGCAAGTGAAAGCAAGCAACATAAGGCATACAGTGCCTAAAGGCTTACAGGGGCCATCATGAAGGCATACAGTGCCTAAAGGCTTAAAGGGGCCATGCTACTGAGGCCTTCATGGCAATACTTAAAGGGGCCATCACATCAGGGCTCTAGGTCTGTTTTCTTCAGTTAGTAGTGCCAAAGGACTGTTTTTTTTTTTTTTTTTTTTTTTTTTCATCCTTTCTCGCCTGACCCAACAAGGGAGAACTTCAGAAGATGACCTCAGAAAATCAAGCTCAGGGAAAATGCTGCGCTGCAAGTCCCTCTCCTGATTACCTTTGCTGGCTCACTCTGCTCACACGTGAGAAGGCAGCGGCAGCTAGCGGGGACAGCACAGCGGACATCATCTCATCCCAAGCAGATGGTAAGGAGAGGTCCAAACGGGCACAGTCACGTATTCCGTAAAAAATGGTCCAAATGGCTTGCTGCCTCGAGGTCTGAGCGGGGAGCAACATCCAGGGACCCTCCCTTGACCCCGAGCTCATAAACAGATTGAACAGAGGTTTTGCTCTGGACCCCTCTTCCTTTGAGTGGCACTCTCCAGGATCGCCAGATGGGAGGCTGCACAGGAAAGCCAGGAGAAAAAGGATCCCCTCCTCATCCTCTTCTGATGAAGGGGGTCTTTCCTCTCATCGCCCCCACCCCAAGAAAAAATTTAGAGAAGAGGACAGATCCCTGGAGGAGGACGGTCACCATCATGTTAGCCACAGGCGAAGAAAAAGGTCTCATTCACGGAACGGAACAAGGGGCGGATATAAGGTCAGACGTAACGGGATACTCCCCGGGGCTCCTCAGTCACCAGCTCTTTCACTGAAGAGGGAGAGATAGTAGATTCCTCGTCTGATCTTGACGACTCCCCGACCAGAAATTTCGACCCAGAGGACCTAGAGGACCTAGACTTCTTTATCAAAAAGTCATATTTGAGATTCACCTCGGCCCCTCCCCACCTCGAGACCTGCTACAGCCTTCCCCATCCCTCCCGCCATTGAGGACTTAAAAAAAAAGCATGGCAGGGTCCGGAGCGTGCTTATCTGGTAACCAAACGGATCTCCAAACTTCTCAGGTTTGACAAAAAACAATCCGAAAAGTGGTTAGACTGCCCCAGAATCGACCACTTGATTTCCAACCTGGCCAAAAAAACTGTCATCCCAGCTGAGGGAAGGGGCTTCGCTAAGAGACCCAATGGACAGAAAGGTGGACTCATCACTGAGAAAAGCCTTTCAAGTCTCGGCAACCTCCCTTAAGGTCACCACGGCAAACCTATTCTCCACCAGAGCCGCCTTATCCTGGGCATCAGATTTAACTTTTTAGTTCGCAGAGGATCCAGAAAAGAACTCCCCAATTATCCAACAGCTACAGTTAATGGGATTGGCCTCCGCCTATGCAGCGGATGCATCAGAGAAGGTGGTCCGATGTGCCGCGCGGACCATGTTTTACCAGACCTCTGCTCGTTGCAACCTATGGCTCCGAGCATGGCACGTGGATGCTTCCTCAAAATGCTATTTGGTGAATGCACCATACGAAGGCAACCTCCTGTTCAGGTCTGTGCTGAAGGATATGGTGAAGGAATCGGGTGAAACAGCAAAGGTGCATATGCCCCAGTCTAGTAGCCGGGGGGAAAGCCTGGCCTTCAGGTGCAAGGCGTCATTTTCGTGACGGAGGTTACAACAAGGGTCAGAATCCCAATTCTTCAGGAAAAAGGTCATGGTTCTCCCGACACCAGCGGACTTTTAGGGGAGGTGGATTAGGTGGAGGGGGAAATCCTAGAGATGCAGGAAATGGCAACAAGAAAGCACAATGAGGAAATGCGGGCTCATCCTCGAGCAGGGGGCAGACTTTCAGATTTTATCGAGGAAGGGGGTCCAAACAACGTCGGACAGATGGGTGTTGGGCATTGTCCGCCAGGGATACTTAACAGAATTCGAGTCCAAGCCCCCATTACCACATGTGGTGCCCTCTCCTATTTCAAACAACTCGTCCAAAAGACAAGCCACACTGCAGTCCATCACGGATCTTCTGCAAGCTGGGGCTATTGAACAGGTTCCCCCCACAGAGTTCAACCGGGGGGTCTACTCTCTGTTTTTCATTGTGCCCAAGCGCACAGGAGGTCACAGACCAGTCCTAGACCTCAAATTCCTAAACCACTTTGTGCGCAGCAGACCATTCAAGATAGAAACACTGGCCTCAATTGCCAAGGAAGTGCTGCAAGGAGACTTCCTAGCATCCATCGACCTGCAAGATGCATACCTACATATTCTGATTCACAGCAGGCACAGGCAATATCTGAGGTTCAAGGTAGGCAACCGTCACTTCCAATTCAAGACTCTTCCGTTCGGTCTGTCCTCAGCCCCAAGAACCTTCTCGAAGGTCCTGGTAGTAGTAATAACCCACCTTCGGAGCCGAGGGATCCGGCTATTCCCTTATTTGGACAACATCCTCATCAAGGCTCCGCAGCTCGACCAAGCGGTACAGGCAGTGGCAGATGTAGTCCAGTGCCTCACGGCTCACAGTTTTCTAATCAACCGGAAGAAGAGCTCCCCAATTCCGAGTCTGAGCCTGAACCACCTGGGAGCGGAATTCAGGATGCAGATCAACAAGGTATTTCCCCCCGACTCAAAGTTCAGGGACCTATTAAAGCTCATCAGCAAATTCCAAAGGAACAATCAACTGCCGGCTCAGTCCTTTTTACAACTTATCGGGACACTAGTATCACTGGCAGACTCCGTTCCATGGGCTCTGGTACACATGCGGCCCATTCAGTCGCACCTGCTCAAGCTGTGGTCCCAGTCCAGGCACACTCGGCTCCACCTCATCCCGGTGTCACAGCAGGTAAAAAGCACCCTGCATGGTGGTCTTGGAGGAAAAATGTGATGAGAGGTCGAGACCTAGGCCATCCACATCAAACAAGAATCACGACAGATGCACGCCTCGGGTTGGGGGGCTCACCTTCAGCAGATGTCAACCCAAGGCAAGTGGTCCCTGACGGAATCGAGATACAGCATAAATGTCCTAGAGATGAGGGCAGTTCGTCTAGCCCTGATGCACTTCCATCAGCAGGTGCGCAACAGGGATGTGTTGATTCTAACAGACAATCGAACAGAAATGGCCTACATCAACCATCAGGGCGGCACAAGAAGCTCAGAAATGCTTTGGGAATCTCTTCTCCTCTTTCGCTGGGCAGAGAAGCACCTGGCAAGCATAAGAGCAGTGTACATACCAGGTCAGGAAAATATCACAGCAGACTGGTTAAGCCGCAAGGACGTTCTCCCGGGAGAATGGGAACTGAAGGACGATGCCTTCCAGCTCCTTGTTCAGAGGTGGGGCAATCCACAAGTGGATCTGTTTGCATGCCGACAAAACTCAAAGGTTCAGCAGCTCTGTTCCCTAGCCAGAGATGATCTAGCATTAGCTCAGGACGCCTTCTCCCTGAACTGGGGTCGCCCCGGCCTCCTGTATGCTTTTCCTCCAATCCCACTTCTCTCCAGGGTTCTGCACAAAGTTGCCAGAGACAAGGCGGAAATGATCCTAATCTGTCCCAGGTGGCCACGCCGCCCCTGGTTCCCTCTTCTCATTCAACTGTCAAAGGCACAACCTTTAGTTTTCCAGCCCTCCTCAGACCTTCTCCATCAAGGTCCAGTCTTGCACCACAGTCTGAGCAACCTGTCCCTCTCGGCTTGGAGATTTGAGCGGGAAACTTTCAAAGAGTTAGGTTACACTGTTCCAGTTATCAAAATGATGGTCAGCTCCCGACGCGCCTCATCCTCCAGGGTGTATAATAGGATATGGAGAAGATTCTTATTCTGGCTCCACTCCAAAGCTGTACAGGATCATCCAATAACCCTCCTGGTGCTTTTACAATTTCTCCACGAGGGATTCGACAAGGGGTTGCAGCCAGCCACCTTACGAGTTCAAGTTTTGGCACTGGGGGCACTTTTGTTCGCTGACTCAGGGGTACACTGGGGTCTCACCCTCATGTCAGGAGGTTTTTAAGGGCAGCAGTGTTAAAACGCCCCCCCCAATTAAGCCAGTTGTACCACCTTGGAAATTTAATCTGGTCCTCAAAGCCCTAACAAAAGCGCAGTTCGAGCCTCTGAAGGAAGCATCAGTCATGCATCTTACAATGAAGGTGTTTTTTCTGGTGGGCATTACGTCAGCCAGGAGAATCGGCGAACTGGGGGCGCTGTCAACCAAAGAGCCCTACACAGTTTTTCATCCGGATTCTGTGGTACTTAGGACAGATCCAGGCTTTTTACCGAAGGTCATGTCTCTCTTCCACTGTAACCAAGAGCTCATAGTTTCCTTTTTTCTGCGCTCACCCGAAAAACGAAAAGGAAAGAGTTTCACACTCTAGATCCGAGGAGAGCAATCAAAATCTATATTAAGAGAACAGACACTTTTCGCAAAACATCAAGCTTGTTTATTTTGACTGCAGGCCAAAATATGGGTAAAAAAGCATCAAAAGACTCTCTATATCCCGATGGATTAGATCAGTAATCACCATGGCATATGACAAGGCGGGAGTTTCTCTGCCTGGTCCAGTGAGAGCCCACTCCACCAGAGCGATGGCCACGTCATGGGCAAACTTCAGAGAGGCATCTCCAGCAGACTTATGCAGAGCAACCACGTGGTCATCCATTCATACCGTTACTAAATTCTACAAACTGGATGTCATGTCCTCGGCGGAAGCATCTTTTGGCCGCCGAGTGCTTCAAACAGTGGTGGAACCCTAAGAACTCTTAACATTCTTCCCACCCTGGATATCTAGGGATGCACTGCTTTTGGATATCCCAGGAGTAAGGAAGCCCGGAGACCAGCCCAGGAGAGAGAAACAGAAATTTGGTTACCTGTAAATTTTCTTTATCTGACTGCTGGTCTCTGGACTTCGGATGCCCTCCTAGAATGTATATAGTTGGTGGGCCCCCAGGCCCTTATGTCGTAACTGTTCATGTTCTTTGTTTTCCTAGTTCTCATAGTATTGCCTCAAGGGAACTGCATTGAAATCGACTATCTCCGGATGGGGAGGGCTTCTTATACTCCCCTGCTGCACAGTTCTGGACCTGCCTATCTCTGACACCAGGAGGGACAACCCAGGAGTAAGGAAGCCCGGAGACCAGCCAGGTACCCAGATTTCTGTGTTGTGAGGAGACCTGCAATTCGATGAGAAAGTGTGTGTGTGTGTGTGTGTGTGTGTGTGTGTGTGTGTGTGTGTGTCCATTTGAACAGACAAAGCCGCTCATTTACCAACAGCACCACCTACTGGCCAAAACAGAACTATTTTTTTTCCTTTATACTTTTCCATAGTCATAAATAAACTGAAAACTGTCAAAAAAAAAAAAAAAAATGCACCCTCCCCAGATACAAAGCGAGCCATTGTATAATAGCAATAATGCACTCAGGGTGTGTGTTGTGCTGGGATAATGTCACTTGGGGTGATTAGTCGCACTCGATCACCGCAGGTGTGGCATTATCCCAGCACAACACACTCTGTCGTGCATTATTGCTTAATTTCTGATGTTATACAAGATTTGCCTGGTTTGGGTTTACACAGATTTATATGAACTTATTTGTTATGCTGCAAAGTAAAAATTGAGTGTTTTCTTAAGGTACATTGCATGACACCATTAGTCCCTAATATAGTGTCCTGTGCCTGAGCATTTCATCAAGTTTGTTTTTTTTTTTTTTTGTCAAGTTGCTCATGGACTCGATATTGTAGCTTTATCTGGACTTTTTATGCTTGTGCTGTATTATTCCCTCAGTGATGTACCAAAATGTAAGAGATGCATTGTATCCTCTGATTAAGGAAGTGCTCGTCCAGAAGGCATGATTTTAAGTCTATTCCTTGTATCTGTTAACTGTACTGTAGTTTTATGTAATAAAGTTTAAAATTAAAAACTACCCAGCTTGTTCAGGTCCTCCTTGAAGTTCAGTGGTAGAAATGGGGAGGAAATCTGTTTTCAGGAGTAAAAAGTGTTTGACTTCCTGAACCCCCAGTCCCCAGTCCTCAAGAGAGCCCTTTGCCCTGGTCAAGCTTGGTGACATCAGCAAACGTGAACAGTCTGCTGGAGTCTGCTGGAGACTCCAGCTTCCCTGATCGTTGAGGAAGATGTTTAAAAGTAGTGGCCCCAGCAAGGATCCTTGAGGTATGCCGCTGAGTACCCCTATCCAGCAGAGTAGTGCCAGTCAGCCACAACCTTCTGCTTCCTGCCCCATGCCTGTTAGCAGCCTACCTCGTGTATGTATTGTGTATTCTGCACTAGTGTACTTTGCCTAGAAGCTTATCATGTCCAAAGACTTTGCTGAAGTCCAGGTAGACTGTCTGTAGCACTACTCCAGCCCACCTCCCTGGTCACCCCCTTGAAGAATTTGATTAGGTTGGTCTGGCATGCTCTGCCTCTCATAAAGCCATGCTGAGAGGGGTGAGCATCTTTTCTTCAATCAAGTAAGCTGTGATGTCCTTGCCCATTATCATGTCAGTCTGCCCAGACTGTAGTTGTCCTGGTCTGACATTGCACCCTTCTTGAAGATAGGGACCACATTGGCCACTTTCTATCCCTCCAGCACCACACCTGTCCAGAAAAAAATCCTGAAAGAAGATTATCACACGGGGTACTGCCAAGTGTTCCTCTGGCTAAAATCCTGGGGTGTGTCACATCAGAAATGCCTCATGAGATTTACCTTGCTTGATCTTTGCTAGTTAGTCAGCTACCAATGCAGGCGTGATGCCTGCAAGTTACATCATGGTTACTCTTGATCTCATTGACTTTCCCAATAACCACCACCTTCTTCTTCCCCCTGGGTCCCCTTTAACACTGAAGCAAAGTATTCATTCAGCTTCTCAACCATTGCCCCTGGCTTACACACAGGTTTCTTCTCCTTCTGTGTTTCTAAGGGCCCAATCCCCTCACTCACCTTCCTCTGTCCATTTATATACCTGCAGCTGCTACTGCTGTCCTTGTTTCTAAGTCTGTGTGGTCATATTTGCAGTCCCTTTGTGCTGCTACATACTCCTCTTTCTCTCCTACTTATCGACTAAGGTAAGTAGATTGCCAGTCGCTGACGAGTTGCCTCTGATCTCACACGAGGCTGTAGCTACCGCTTTGGCCTGGCCAAATGAAGCCCACTGTTGCTGTGGAGTGCTCTGCTGTTGTGAAGCGCTACCTCTGCAAGATCATTCGGCCGATCGACGGTGAGGCAGAGTAGCGTGGCTCTTCGTGAGCCAAAATGGAGCCATCTACAGGAAAACCCCTCTGCTTGTGGAGCACTCCTGGCGATGAGGAGCTGTAGCGCGGCTCTTCCTGTTCCAAAATGGAGCCATTGTCTAGGGGAAAATGCTTCACCTTTGCTGCTTCTACTATGTGCTCGGGGAGCTGTGCACCGCTCCTCCTGAGCCAAAATGAAGTGCCATCTGTAGCGCGGCGGCTCCTGAGCTGAAATGAAGTGATACCGCTCCTGTTGGTGTCCTCCAACTGAAAAGTGGTGTCCTCCAGCTGAAAAGAAGTGCCAGGACCAGGTCGCTGCAGCGTGGCTCACGCCGAGCCGAAAATGAAGCTTCTACTGCCGCATAGCATTGTAGCGGATTTCCCTGAGTCAACTAGCTTGTGGGTCAGGTGGCTTGTTGACGGAGCTCGGTGCCAACAGCCTGGGCAACGGGACGCCTAGGAGATAAAAAAAAAAAAAAAACTGCGCTCCGAAACTCCTGCCGCGGGTGTCCTAGCGGCCACCCCCTGTAAAGCTCCTGCTGCCCCAAGCAGCTTCCCCCTGGTAGCGTGAGGGCCTGCCCAAGAAATGACAGTGGGGGGGGGGAGGCGGGAGAATGCGTGCCACCAAGCACAGGAAAAACCGGGCGAGAAGAGGTCCAGTCTGTGCAACATGCATGGCTGAGACTGGGGCCCCTAGATAATCTGTGAGGCAGTGCTGGAGCTCCTGCTCCTATGAAGCTTCTCCCTAGCAAAATCCTCTTCTGTTGAGAAAAATAACTGTACTTACAGTTTGATGTCTTCAGCTCTGCCACCATAGTGGCAGAGCTCCTGCAAAGAACCCGCCTCATGGTAGGCAGGAAGTAAACTGAGGAGAACAGGAAGTGGAGGGCTGGATGTCCCCCTGCTGCAAAGATCTGTTTCCTGCCTGTGGATCAGCATCAGGAGGTACAGCCCAGGCGTAAGGAAGCCCGGAGACCAGCCGTTGGAGAAATAACATTTTATAGGTATTTAAATTTCGAAATGTTTTTTTTTTTTTTTTTCCCCTGGGGGTTACCTATCACTTTCCAGCAGTTATAGACCCTCTTTTGTGTGGGATCACTTGCCTTTTTTCCCCTGTTGAACCAAAAGGTCACTTGGTTCCAGGGGACCACTTCTTGGCTCCTATCGACTTACTGTTTTCAAAGATTTAGACCACCTTCAGTTGCTTTGCAGCCTTTATCACAGCCTCTTCATGTAATGCCTACTCTGCTGTTCAATTCCACCTTATGATCTTGTCTTTGGAATTACCGGTCAAGTTCTTGTCTAGTACCTTTTTCTCTGCTTTCTTATGATGTACTGTTCTGCCATTGTATGGCAGTCATCCTCTACAGGCACTTAAGACTGCTGTGGTAGCAGAGCATTATCAAGTCCAAAAGGTGCACAACACAGTGTTGGCAGCAGTATGATTACATGGATCAGAAAGCTGAACCATGGACCAGATCTGAACTGGAGCCCTGTCCAGATTACCAAGTGTTTCACCCAGAAAAAAAGAGGATGGAGGTGTGACTCAGTCAACAAAGGCACATGATGTATTGTCCCCTTATCCTTTTTCTGATTTTTACACCTTTTGTTTTTGTTGAGCTGTTGTAGGTTTCCTTCTCACTTTTCACGTCCCAGTTTTGGTGCATGTCTCCTATTCTGTATACTTTTTGTGCTCTACTGCACCCAATATGTTGTAACCATAATATCATTGAGGACCAGGGCTTTGATGCACCCCATGCATAGTTGCTGCTTATAGATTTCTTTCTGGGATACAGAACGCTCGGAACAGGGTTGTTCTCTTATTTGTGATGTGGTATTCACTGTAAATATAGAATTTTATTTTCAGAATACAGTAACTGCTGCTTTTTTTTTTTTAAAGTTATGCTCTAATATTTCAATTTTTTTGATGATTTTTTTTTAATTTATCGGCCGTGCGATTCCAGGTCTGCCTTACAGGAACAATGCTTAGCATTAATCCCCTGGAGAACCTGAAGGTTTATATCAGCAGCCGCCCGCCACTTGTGATTTTTATGATAAGTGTAAGCGCTATGGCCATAGCTTTCCTGACACTTGGTTACTTCTTTAAGATCAAGGAGATTAAGTCCCCAGAAATGACTGAGGTAGAGTATGATCATTTTTTGAACAAATATATTCAACATGAACTAAATAAGCAGAAGGTGATATAGCGAAGCTCACCGTAAGTGCACGCTGGATAATTGCACATTCTGCTTAATGCATACTTGATCAGTTTTCCAGTTTTGTTTAAAAAATCCTCATAAGTGCGCATCCTGTTTAAGTGATAATCTGCTCCTGCTTAAGTACACATTAACAGACTGTATGTATTATATTGCTTCTGTTCCCTGGGTCGCCCCTGAAAAATGCATAGAAATGCTTTTTCCTAAGAGGGTGCACGAGAGCGCAACATCTTTTTCTGTTCTTTAAAGGAAGTCTCCTATATAAGTTTCCTATATAGGGCAGCTACTTGCATATTGTGGTAGCTGCCCTCCACGATAGTTACTCCGGCCTGGTCTAAAGGATAGGTATGTGCCCATACCGTAGTTCTTTCACTCATAATTTCTACATATTGCTATGCAGCTTGACCAATTCTGAAAGCCCTGGTAATGGTGACATGCCCCCGCTCTCAAACCCATCGCGAATGACGCAGATCTGAGAGATAGTTTTCTTTCTTCAAAGAAACATTTCTGGAGATGACGATATCACCACCAACTAACAAGGGCTTTGTTAGTTGAACAGTGATCTTTCATTCATCTCTGTGATCATTCTTTTGCTTAAAAATGGAAGAGAAATCGAGCCCCATTCATTTCAATGGGGTGCGCCCATGCGCTCTCCCTGGTCGCACATCATTACGTGCTTGAGCGCAGGGGCATGTCACCATTACCAGGACTTTCAGAATTGGTTGGGCTGCATGCGATATGTAGAATTTGAGTGTAAGAACTAAAGTATGGGCAAATATTTATTCTTTAGACCAGGCTGGAATAAATATTGTTGAAGGCAGTTACCACAATATGTGAGTGGTAACTGCTATCAGCTAAGTCGGAAAATCACTTTAATGGGTTAGTAGTGGTTTCACACCCACCTCTGCCACAAAATAAATGTCTTGCATAGATCTTTGGGACTTGTTTGTTGCATTGAGTTCAGAATTCAAAGGTAGTACTTGTGGTCCTTTTTTTTTTTTTTTTTTTTTTTCCCAACCTTTGTTTTACCAGGAGAGAGACACTAAACTGAAAGCTTGTTTACAGGAGCAACCTGGGAGCACAAGGAAGTTAAGTGACTTGCTCAGGGTCACACAGTATGCAAGTGGGGGCTATGAGATTCAAACCCAGGTCTCCAGGTTTGCAGCTCAGAGCCTTAAACCACTGCACTATACTGCCTCCAACTTTTGTAGAGTTCATTTTGCTTGACATCCTGCTCAATATGACTGGAACTTGCAGATATAAAACTCTTATTGCTGATTCACCTCAAAAAAAAAAAAAGGCTGAATAGATTTCCTCAGCATTTTATTGCGTAATTACCATTCACTGAAAGGCACACTGATTGAATTTTGGTGCACACATCAGCTTAAATGTGCCTGACTGACAACAGTTTTTGCTACTATAATTTTTTCAAAATGATTTGTTTACTTTCAGATTTTACTGTGATTACCTGCCTTAAGTCTGTGGTTTCAGACATTGGTGAATATTTGCTGTACTTAAAGACCGAATGCTTAGTAAGGACATATATCTTAACAAATGAAGGTTTGGGGCCTTCAGATGTCTCTGTAATCATTTTGTTTGCTTTTATTTGTTTGTTTCTTTAAATACATTTCCTCGAATTGTATTTGTATTTTGCCAACTACTATAAGCAAATAAAAAAAAAATCCAGTGGAATTCTTACATTATGATGTCAGAAATGCTTTACTGGCAAAGCTGGCAGTGTATTTCAGTGGGAAACTGCAAACATTTTCAGATTTTTATAGAGAAATAACACTTTCTACCACCAAAATATTATACATTTAATATAAATGTTTTTAATCACCTGTGATCTTTTGTTATAGTTTAGCAGGTGCCATTTTCTTCATAACCAAATTGTACTTGGGAGAAGAAAAGAGAAACCAATTATTTTAAAAATTGTAAAATCTTACAGATGGACCACAATAGTGCAAACTTAAAAAAAGTCAACGTTGGTTGCTGGAAGAAGTACCTAGTTCTTTTGAAAAAGATAGAAAAACTTTGTTTCTTATTGAAATACATTGGGCTTCTAAATAGTTGGCAGTTTCTGACATCACAATACCAGAATTCCATTGAATTCTTTTTTACTAGCAGTGTGAAAAGCAAAGGTCAAAATCCAGCTATTTCACAACCCTAACATATTTTATTATAAAAGTATGATGTAATTACTAACGCATCACGATAAATAATTTGTCAATTTATTAGAAGTAAACACCTGCTCTTTAAGAGGAAGGCCTACACCCATCTGTTTTCAAGGTACATTTCAGCTTTGCCAGCCTACAGATACAAACAAGGTGACACGTCTGTAGGTCCCAGCAGTATCTTTGAAGAGCTAATGGAGCCAAAACAGGCAGACATGAAAATAATCAAAATTTTAAGACAGTCAGTTGTACCTTTTTTTTATTTCTGAAGTATTTTCCTTTTTGCTCATTAGAAAGTCTTCTATGTATGTGATAACTGGTGACCCCTGATAATAATCCATTTTTGAGACCTGAAAAAAGTCGTGTTAACCCACAAGTTGATACGGCAAAGTCGTATCAACCCACGAGTTGATACGACTTTACTGTCTCGTGCCAGTTATGTGTACCATGCTAGCCCATGAAAGACTCTCAGCTTTTGTTTACTTAGCACGGTTATTATTAAAAAAAAAAAAAAAAGACACACATGAAGGTGTGTGATGCTGCAGTGTTTTTTTTACACTCTGTGTGACAATATATAAACCTGTCAAGCTTTTTCTCGAGGTTTATATATTATCACACACCCGGGTGGTGGGTGTGTGGTTTAATAATAATAAAAAAAGGAAAAAACTGCATATCACACACCTACATATGCATTATTCGCTGTATATTGTGCTGGACGTACGGAACAGCTCTTAGCCTGGCAGCTGACATATCTATCTCTCACCCCCACAGCATCAGCATTGTGATGTTACTGACAGTGACATCACAGGCGACTGACCTGGCAGCTACTTAGTGGCTGTTCCTTAGCAGCAATGAGGTCACAATGCTGATGATGTGGTGGGCAGTATTTTATTTATTTATTTATTTATTTGTATTTCGGATGACGCCTTTGAGCCGAGGGCTCTTTTACAAAGGTTCCACGTCAAGGCAATAAGGACAGTAAGGTTCAAAACATAACATGATCATTACAATGGAACTTACAAAAAAAAAAGACAAGGTTACAATAATAGCAGCCAAAGGCATTGTCAAGGAATTGTGTTGCGAGTTAATTATACAGTACAAGTCATAGGTGGCTCAGTGACGCTTTGTTAGGAGTGGGTTAGTGGGAAAAGAGAAAGAGGAGGGGTGGTGAGGGGGTGGTATGCGAGAGGGAGGAGGGGAGAAATGGGGAGGGCATTGCATTGGGTATGTGGTAGATGGGGAAACATCAAGGGGGGAGGAGGATGGGGGGGGATGAAAGACAGATTCATCCTATACCCAGTAATGGGGGGGTAGGAGTGGAGGAGGAGCTGAGGCAGTGAGGAGGGATGCTTGAGGGTAATATGCGTGGAGGGGATTATAAGAAGCAATCACAGAAGGCACTAGCCACAAGGTGTTGACGCAGTTTACACTTAAAAGCACCAATCGTGGCAATGTTGGAAATTTCTGTAGTAGCAAGTTGAACCAGGTGGAGGCTCTGACAAGGTAAGAACGCTGAGCTTGAGAAGTCAGACAGCGAGGTATTGTAAAGGTTAGACTGTCCGATCTTCTAGTTGGGCGGCGGACACGCTGCGGGGTCAATATTGATTGGACTCAAGGGGGCATAAGGCCCAGTGATGTCTTCTTAGCTAAGATGTAGGTCTGGTACTTTAGCCTGCCGGATAGCTGGAGCCAGTTAGCCTGCTCATAAATGTCACACATGTGAGAAAGGTGGGCAGCTGAAATAAGGAGTCTGCATGCCTTATTAAGGGCTACAGCTGTGCGCTGGAGTGCAGTATCAGTAGCGGATCCATAGATAACAAGCCCGTAGTCAGTAGTTGAGATAACAGAGCTCTGAATAGCGAGGTTCAAAGCTTCAGCCGTTAGGCAAAGTTTATGCTTGTATAGTAGCCCTATACGGGAGTTCACAGTTTTAGCGATATTGTCAGTGTGTTTGGTATAAGAGAGGGAGCAGTCAAGGGTCAGGCCCAGATATTTAAACATATCCACCTGCTCAAGAGTGATGCCTTCGTGGTTGTTAATTTTAGGCTCATGGTCCATGTACTTGTTGTAGGTTCCATGGAACAACATTGTTTGTTTTAGTTTTTTTGTGGTTAAGGATGAGTTTATGTGAGCAAAACCAGTCTTCCACTTCTGTGAAACTTTTCTGTAGTTGAGACTGAAGGGAGGTGGTGTCGGTGTGGCAAGTGAAGATTACTGCATTATCTGCATACAGTAACATTCTGTCATGGCAGGAGGCAGGGAGATTGTTCAGGAATATGCTGAATAACAAGGGACCCAGGATAGAACCTTGGGGTACTCCAGAGTGGATTGGTAGGGATGACTAGAGGAATTCACCAATCCTGACCTGTTGGGTCTGATTACTGAGGTAGCTTTGAAACCAGAGGGTAGTTTCACTTGAAAGACCAAGGAGGGATAATTGTTTGAGGAGAATGGAGTGACTGACAGCGCCAAATGCCTGAGTCAGGTCAATAAAAGAGGCACCGACCAACTGGCCTTGATCAAGTGCATGATGGATATGTGTGGTGAAATTCGAGGAGTGCTGTGGTAGTGCTGTGCCCTTTGTGGAAGCCATGCTGCTGGGAACATTGCAGGCTGTATTTTACAATGTACTCCATGAGCTGATCAGCCACTATCCGTTCCAAGGCTTCGGATAGAGGAGGGAGGATGGATATAGGCCTGTAGTTGTTCCTGAGAGTCTTGTCACCACTTTTATGGACTGGAGTCACCACTGCCAGTTTCCACTTTTGGGGGAACTGGGAGAGCATGAGGGAACGGTTGAGGATTTTGGTTAGTGGGAGCAGGACTTCGTCAATGGTGAGGGTGAGAAGTTTCATATCTAGTGAATCGCCACTGACCCTAGACTTTCCAAACACTTTAAGAATGTGTTTTTAGCTAGGCTTTCCGGGATTGCTTTGAAATGGAAAGGAGGGTGCCCTGGTGGCAAACCTGAACTAACAGGAGGCTGGGTTTACTGTGGTGGATCAGAAAAATTAGGGTGTAGCACATGACTAAGGTCAGCAAAAGTGATGTTAAATGCGTTGGCAATGATTACATGGTCAAGAGTGATGGTACCATCAATGTTCAACATTGTGGATGTTGTTTTGGGATCCTTTCCAGTCACTTCAGCAAGATTACGCCAGAATTTACTCCCGTCATTCCAGGTGCTGGCTGAGGCGCTCCTGTAATAGTTAGCCTTCTCATGGCGGATTGCTCTGGTACATGCATTCCTTGCTGTTTTGTAGGCCTGGATATCAGTCTGAGTGCCAGTAGCCTTAGCACGATACCAGAGCTGGTCTCGATTTCATTTGTGTAAGGAAGCCTAGTGTCATCCATGGGTTATTGACACCTTTGATCTTACGCTTCTTGAACGGAGCATGAACATCGCAGGCTGAGTTGAAACAGGTGATAAAGTATTCAAGTGCTGTGTCTACATCGGGGGCTATATCAATTGGTGACCAGTCATGTTCACGAAGGAGTGTTTTAAGTGACTCAAGATGACCGGGGGTCAGCATTCTCCTGTTAATAGTTTGTGGGGGGGAGTTTGGTATATTTGTTGGTCCAGATACACAAGATAGGGGAATGATCACTTAAGGAGTCTGGGAGGACTGTTGCTTCAGAGATGTGCTCTGGACGATTAGTTGACACCCAGTCTAGAAGTGTACAAGTCCCTGTTCTGTAGTTTTACTCTAGTAGGTGATTTGACCATTTGTGAGAAGTTAGCAGCAGCTAGAGCATCCTTATAACTATTTGAGCTGGAGGCCAGCCAGTTGATGTCGAAATCACCAAGTAGGATAACTTCTGTATTCTGATCCAGGGAGTTGATACAGTCAAGGAGGGAGTGAAAGCCCAGATTGCTCAACTTGGGTGGTATATAGACAGAGACAACAGTCAGGATCTTGTTATGAGTTCCGAGAAGTACTTTGGCGGCAAGGATTTGGATGTCATTTCCAGGGATGGGCACTGGCATGACATGACCCATGAGGGACTCTTTAAGGTAGAGGGCACAGCCTCCTCCTTTCTTGGTAAGTCTGTCCTGTCTGAAAACCACATATCCGGGAATTGCTATTGCGGAGTCAGGTATCTTCAGAGACGGTCATGTTTCCAGCATTGATAGGATGTCTGGATTGTGCTGGGAAACCCAGGCAGAGAGGGTATCAAGTTCGGAGAGAGGCTGCAGATGTTAATAGCCAAGGGAGAGTGACCTCTAATGCTGTTAACCCTGTGGCCAGGTTGTGGTGGGTCGGTTTAGGTGAATGTTGCCTGAGGGGAGCAACAGCAGCAGTATTAGATGTTTTAAAAGCGGTTTAAAGTTGCTTCTGTGGGGCAGCAGGGCCCTTTTTTTAACAGGTTCCTTTCCATAAGGATGATGCATGAGGTAGTGACCAGTTTATAATAGCAAGGAGCTGTAAGGGCAGAGTTGCAGTGATTTTGAGAACAGGCCAAAAGTTTAATTTGTTCTTCAGAATGGTTGTTGGATAGATAGCCCGTAGAGACAAGTACATTAAGAGTTGATTTCAATTGAAAATGTTGATACCTGGAGGTTAAGTCAGAAGCTAAAAGAAATGATCAGCAGCTGAGGTCCACAGTCATAGAATGTGTTAGAATTCCTGAAAGGGATGAACTCTGCCTGTGCGTATGCAGGATGTGAAATCCTTTTGTCTGTATGCGTCTTTGTCATTCAAAGAGGTCTTGAAAAGCCCAAATACAGATCATGGGGCAGGTCGGAGGAAAATGTGGATTCAAGCAGGACCCAGAGTCACTAAATTTGTTAGACTTCGTTTCTTCACTTATGTTTTGCTTGGGATACCTTCCAACAAGTTGATTTTAAAATGAAAAATGCAGATACCTGGTGGTGATGCTTTGTAGAAATCCAGTCCAGGAGACTTTCTCGGATGTAGTGTGCAAGAATGGTGTAGTTACTCCAACCAGAAAACAATGTAAATCCACAAAAACTAAGCTACAGACAAACACAAGCAGCCACCACACAGACCCAGGAGGCAGTAGGGCTAGATATGTCGGCTGCATGGTACTGCTGTTCCACACATCACGCCTACTAACATCAGGTAATCTTCTAATCAAATAAAAGGAAAATAAAAAGCATCTTAGATATAGGAGGCAATGGTTGGCTGCTTTTAAGGTCTTATATTAGTTTTAGGCAGTACACTAGCTCTTTAAAAGACTTTTCAAAGGTCTTAACCACCCTTACCCTCCAGTTACGCAACCAGATCCTGTGAGGTCAAGATCTTGGTTCTCTCTCCGTTCATACAAAAACTTTCTGAACCTCTGATTTCATGTGATTTGAAAATTTTTACTTGAAGAAATAAAAACCAAAAAGACAACCTTTCAAGAAAAAAGTTGAGTAAGCTTCAGGCTCTTACCAGATGTACTAATTTTCCACAAGGAGAAGGTAATTCTTGGGACCTATTTGGAATTCTTCCTGAATTCCATATGTACAGTGGTGTGAAAAAGTATTTACCCCCTTCCTGATTTTCTCTCTTACTGCATATTTGTCACACTGGATGTTTTCAGGTCTTTAGACAAAATGTAATATTAGATAAAGGGAACCTGAGTGAACAAATAACACTTGTGTTTTTTTTTTTTTTTTTTTTACTTGCACTGTATTTCATTTATTTAATGAAAAAAGTTAACCAACACCAACTGGCACTGTGTGATAAAGTAATGGCCCCCCAGTTAAATCAACCCAATTAAAGGGATAATTAGAGTCAGCCGATTGAACACAGCCAGGCTTAATTACAGCAAGCCCTGCTCAATATAAACTTACTTATTTTGACCCTTACCATCAGAGTCACGTTGCCAGCACAAAGATTCAACAAGCACATTATGCCACGATCAAAGGAAGTTCCTGAAAAGATCAGAATAAAAGTTGTTGCTATCTATCAGTCTGGAAAGGGTTACAAAGCTATTTCTAAGGCTCTGGGACTCCATTGAACCACAGTGAGAGCCATAATCTCCAAATGGAGAACACTTGGAACAGTAGTGAATCTTCCCAGGAGTGGGCGGCCTGCCAAAATTACTCCAAGGGCGCAGCGTAAAATCATCCAGGATGTCTGAAAGGATCCTAAAAAAACATCCAAAGAACTGCAGGCTTCTCTTGCCTCAGCTAAGGTCAGTGTTCATGACTCCACAATCAGAAAGAGACTGGGCAAAAATGGGCTTCATGGGAGAGTAGCAAGGCGGAAACCACTGCTAACCAAGAACAACATAAATGCTAGTCTCTCATTTGCCAAGAAGCACCTGGATGATCCACAAGCCTTTTGGGAAAATGTTCTATGGACAGATGAGTCCAAAGTGGAACTTTTTGGACGACATGGATCCCATTATGTCTGGCATAAAGCAAACACAGCATTCCACAGTAAGAACATCATACCAACAGTCAAACATGGTGGCGGTAGTGTGATGGTGTGGGATGCTTTGCTGCCTCAGGACCTGGACGATCTTGCCATAATTGAAGGAACCATGAATTCTGCCTGTACCAGAAAATTTTAAGGAGAATGTCCGGTCATCCGTCCGCCTGCTGAAGCGTGAAGTTGGGTCATGCAGCAAGACAGTGATCCAAAACATAAAAGCAAGCCCACATCAGAATGGCTGAAAAGAAGTAAAATTAAAGTTTTGAGTGGCCTAATCAAAGTCCAGACCTAAACCCAATAGAGATGCTGTGAGGACCTGAAACGAGCAGTTCATGCTCTGAAAACCTACCAGTGTTACTGAATTAAAGCAGTTCTGCGAGGAAGAGTGGGCTAAAATTCCTCCACAGCGATGTGAAAGACTGATATTGAATTATAGGAAGTGTTTGGTTACAGTCATTGCAGCTAAAGGTGGCATAACCAGTTAAGTGTAAGGGGGCAGTTACTTTTTCACACAGTGCCAGTTGGTGTTGGTTAACTGTTTTCATTAAATAAATGAAATAAGTAAAAAAAGTGCTATTTGTTCACTCGGGTTCCCTTTATCTAATATTACATTTTGTCTAAAGACCTGAAAACATCCAGTGTGACAAATATGCAATAATAGAGAAAATCAGGAAGGGGGCAAATACTTTTTCACGCCACTGTATTAGGCTATTACACCAATTGTGGTGACTGAATTCAGTATAACTACGGCAGTTATGGTGCCTGTTTTCTTCCCAGTCCCCATGACGAAGTTCCTGGAGTCAAGCGGTACAAAAGACCCAAGGCAGCATGGATTCACTGAGGGCAGGTCTTGTCAGACTAATCATATTGATTTCTTTGATTGGGTGACCAGGAGGGTGGTGGATCAGGAAGGGGTGGTGGATGTGGCCTACCTGGATTTCAGTAAGGCCTTCAACATCTTTCCACTTAGAAGGTTGCTTAACACATTGGGAATCTGGGTGCGGGCTCTAAAGTGGTAAAATGGGTTGGAAACTGGCTAAAAGGAATAATCCTAGAGGGTGGTAGTAAATTGCATAAAATCAGAAGAGGGGGAGGTGACCAGTGGGGTTCCACAGGGATCAGTGCTGGGTCCAGTCTTATTCAGTGTCTTCATAAGCGATATTGCAGAGGGACTGAAGGGGAAAGTATGCCTGTTTGTAGATGACCCCAAGATCTTTAACAGGCAACACACAATGGGGGCTAGATAAAATGAGAAACGACTCAAGACTACTTGAAGAATGATCAAGGATTTGGCAGTTGGGTTTCAATACTAAGAAGTGCAAGATGATGCACCTGGGACACAGGAACCCAAGAGAGGAATACAGGATGGTGGGGCAGGTTCTAGCCACCACAAGTCAAGAGAGAGACCTGGGGGTTATCATATCCGATGACCTGAAGTCAGCCAAACCATGTGAAAAAGCAGTGGGGAAAGCAAACGGAATGCTGGGGTGCATAGGAAGGGGCAATAACTAGTAGGAGTGAAGTGGTGATGCCACTGTATAGATCACTGGTGAGGTCTCATCTAGAATACTGTGTTCAGTTCTGGAAACCGCATCTCAGGAAGGACGTAGAATGGAAGCAGTCCAGAGAACAACAAAAATGATACATGGACTGCACCACAAGCCTTATATGGAAGGACTCTAGGAACTTAACATCTGTTCACTGGAAGAGAGAAGGGAGAGAGGGAATATGATGGAGACTTCCAAATACCTTAGAGGAATAAACAGGGTACAGGAGGGGAGCATATTTCAGAGAAGAAAATGCTCAAGGACAAGGGGACATAACATGAGTTATATGAGGAAGTTTGCCGAGCAAAGGCTAAGAAGGAGCTGCAGATAGCTGAAGGGATTAAGAAGGGGAGAAGGCTTTCTTTCGCTATGTAAGTGAGAAAAGAGACAAGAGGGAAGGGATTGCTACCCTTAAGAAAGGGTGGAGTGGTTGGAGGATAATGGGGGGGGGAGCAGAGATACTAAATGAATACTTCTGTTCCGTCTTCACCAGGGAGAAGGATGGACCAGTGCCTTCAGGAGTGAAGAGAGCAGGGGAGGAAGGGGAACACAGATGTAGTGATAGAAGAGGATAGAGTGAGGGAGGGGCTGCTAACACTGAAGGTGGACAAATCACCAGTTCCGGACAGAGTACATCAGGCTGAGGAGCCGACAGGGCCACTGGCAGACCTATTTAATAGTTCACTATAGTTAGGTGTGGTGCTGCAGGACTGGAGAACAGCACATGTAGTGCCCCTCCACAAAAGCGGTCCCAAGGATGACCCAGGGAATTACAGACCAGTCAGTCTGACCTCCATTGTGGGCAAGCTCATGGAGACCATACTAAAGGAAATATTGGTGGAATATCTAGAGCATGGTCTCCAGGATGCGAGGCTGCACGGATTCATTGGGGGAGGGGGAGATTGTGTCAAACAAATCTGATTGACTTTGACTCTGTCACTAAGACAGTAGACAGAGGCCAAGTGGTAGACATCCTCTATCTTGATTCAGCAAGGCATTTGACTCTGTGTCGCATAAAAGGTTGATCAGGAAGTTGGTGGATCTTGGGGTTAGGGAAAAGATGGCCAAATGGGTGGAAAACTGGCTGTGGACAAAACCCAGAGGGTGGTTGGGGAGAGTTATCTGGCACCAGAGAGATAACCAGTGGGTCCCGAGGGCTCAGTTGGAAATGGTGTCGCTCAGTGTCTCTTCATCAAACATTGGGGATGCATTAAGGGCAAAATTGTGCCTATTCGTAGATGAAACCAGGCTCTGCGGGAGAGTGGACACAGCTGAAGGGATACAGGACTTACAGGAAGATCTGGACAAACTGGGGAGGTGGTCCAGAATCTGGCAGCTTGGCTTAAAAAAAAAAAAAAAAGTTCTAGTAATCTAGATATCCAGGGAAATGGTGTATTCTGTTCAATGTTACATCCCTGGGGTGTCTCAGAGATGTTAGAAAATGTGTGGGATGCTGGAAAACTCTGCAAAGCAAAAACTTCTTCTTTAAAACTTGTTTATTTTTTCAATACTTCCCTGATATTTTGCACATAATCTTGTGCTTTTTCAAAGGGCTTCTGTATTTTCTGAAATAAATTTATAAAAATATGCATATTGCAATCAGGTAATCAAGTCATGTTTAACAATTACATGTAAATTAAATATTTCCATATTTCATTTCTTCTGTATTAGTTACCCAGTATTTCTGTGTTTATACGTCTCATTTTATCTTTTTCTCTATGCGTAAAAATAGATTCACTTTTGTTCACCTGTTAAATAAAAACATTTGTAACCGTGATGGCATGGTGTTAATATACTTAATTTATCTATTTAAGCTTATTCCAAACATTGAAATGAACTGAGAGAATTACTCTTTTACCTGTATGTTTTACAAGTAGCCTGCTCCTGTGCGCTACAAAATGCTGAAGCATTTACAATATTTGTCTCTGTAATAGAAAAACCTTCTTAGTATTGTTTGTACTCATTTGTAACATATATTTTTTTCCTCATTTCATATAATGGCTGTTTATAGCGATGTTATCTACAAAAACAAAAGCCAGACCAAAGTTCATAATGCTCCTAAGAGCTTTACTAACCCCATAACCAGAAGACACTTCCAGTTTCACTATGCAGTGGTTCTTTTTCGTTTATTCACTTCATGTGTATTTTGGTGGTCTATGTCTGTAATACATAATACTGCTTTAACAATTGTTATATCGCTGATGCCTCCTTACTATTTAGTCAGTTAATTTGCTTTCCAAAGAGCTCTGCATGTCAACTTTTTGTTTCCAGCGTTTCTGTGTAATGGCGTCTGCTACTGGCTTTTGTTCCAACTGCATGTATGGAGTGGAGGCCTTCACGTCCTCTTGAGCCCTGCTCATTCATGTAACCACGTCAGATGTGGTTTCACGAGCCTTGCTAGGTTTGTGTATAGTTGCCAAGCAACAGTCTGGCCCTCCTTTTAGGCGTTTTTGTAGGATGCCTGCTGTGGATGAGCAGGCTCTACTTGTGATAAGGCTGATGTTTCGTTTCTTGATTCTTGCTGATTTTTTTTTTTTTTACCCAACAATTATGTTTGTTAGAATCGGATAAATGTGAATTGTATTATGCTTTTTAGTATTTGTACCATAACTTTATTTCTAATCTACTTTAATACTGATCATTGGACATTGGGAGGGGGGGAGGTTTTGAAATTGCAGGTCTTTGATTGTATCCTACCATAAGATAATTTTAACATAAATATGGTTACTCTAACACGTTCTTGGTGATCATAATTATTGATTTTGACAATTGATTTATTGTTTTCAATATCTTAAGTTATGAGGCATACCTAGGGATTGGGGGTTGTTTTGGTTTCTGAAAAGACCATAAAAGCGTTTAAATAAAAAATTGTTTCCAAATAGATTTCTGGATGTTGTTTTTTTTTTTATTGATGTTGTATTATTATTATTTTTAAATATCCCTTTTCATTTGTGTGTAAAACCTGATGAGACTAGTCGGTTCTTTACCAACATGCCTGCCAGTTGACTTCTGTATTCATTCCGATCTGCGGATTTAAACATTTTAACTTGTGTATCCACTTCATTTCTGATTTGTCTAATTTTTGCTGGTAATTACCACCCCTCTCAGGTGGGTACACCGCTTCTAGTCCCCAAAATCTGAGATGCTCCTGTGTGGCCTGCATCTTTAAAATGCATGGCTACTGGGGATGTCTCATCCTGTCTTCGTATTTCCCCTTTATGTTCTTGTGTACTTACTTTTAATTGTCTGGTTGTTTGGCCCATGTATATTCTATCACAGGGACATTGAAGAACGTATATTACCCACTCTATCTGGCAAGTAATATTTTTCTTAATTTCAGAGTTTTCACTTGTATAGTTGTGTTTGTAGTTGTGTTTTTTAAACTTGTGTGGCCACATACTGGGCATCTCCCACAAGATGACATGCCTTGCTGTAGGGGTCCTAGCAAAAGTTGTTGTCCTGGTTCCGGTGCTATGTAAAATTGAGATTTTACCAATTTGTCTTTTAATGTAGTGACCTTCTGTGCTGCTGGATTCCTTTGGAGAATTTATTTTTGATTATCGCTACAAACTAAGGGCCAATGTTTGTGAATAATGCGTTTTTATCTGTTTTTTTTTTTTTTTCCATTTAACCAGGAGTAGCACACTAAGCTGAAAGCTTTTTTACAGGAGTGACCTGGGAGCACAAGGAAGTTAAGTGACTTGCTCAGAGTCGCACAGTATGCAAGTGGAAGCTGTGGGATTCAAACCCAGGTCTGGTCTGCTGGATGTCGCCAGATTTGCAGCTCGGTGCCTTAGACCACTGCACTATACTGCCTCATGACATTTAATAGAGAATACCAATCGCTCCTGTCTATTCCCAGTTTCTGTAGGTGTTAGCAAATCTTGCCTATCTTTCATTTCTATTTTTGCTTGCGTTTGTTAATATTTGGTGGCCATAACCTCTTTCCCTAAATCGGTCTATAGTTTCTTGTTTGATTTTTCTCAAACTCTGCTTCAGTGGAGCAGTTCCTTCTCACTCTTACCAGTTGGGAATAAGGGATGCTTCTTTTTATACTAGGTTCCTGAAAACTTTGCCCATGCAGTATTGTGTTATGATCTGTTTTTTTTTCCGGTACATCTTGTCTCTAGCTTGTCATCCTGTTTAAAGATAAGTAGATCCAAATATGGAATTTGTGATTCATGATATTCCATTGTAAATTTAATGTTGATATCCACCAGATTTAAATATTGATGGAATAATTTTAAATCTGTTTCATTGCCATTCCATATGAAAAATACATCATCAATAAAGCGATGCCAAAGTGGCCCGGTGGCGCTGAGGGTAGAGGTGCTGAACGCCACACCTCTCTTCACACCGCCGACCCAGGTTCGATGACTGCAATACTTGAAGCAACATCCCATTGTGTTAGAGAAAAGGAAGTGCCAAAGAAGAAGGAAAGCACTTTGGTTCTCAAAAACAGCATAAAAGGTCAGAGCCAAAAGGCTTGCCTTCAGAAAATTTAAGGGAACACAGCGGGATGAAGACAAGGAGGCATACCAAACTTCCCTAAGGGAAGCAGGGAAGGCAGTAAGGCAGGCAAAGGCCCAAACTGAAGAAACACTAGCACAAACAAAAGAAGGTGACGAGACTTTCTATAGATACATTAGTGAAAGGAGAAAGTCCAGAGGGGGTATTGCTAAGATCAAAGGGGATAAGGGTGTGTGTGTGAGGAGGAGGACCATGTAAAAGCATCTGTCCTAAATAGATGGTTCTGTTCAGTATTTACTGAAGAGAAGGTAAGGCAGGGCCCACAGCTGAACACCATGGGCATGGGGGAGGGAGGTGTGCACTAGTCCCTTCACAAAAAAAAAAGGGTCCTACAAAAGCCCGATAAGCTCAGGGTGGATAAGGCAATGGGATCTGATGGCATACATCCCAGGGTACTAAAGGAGCTAAGGGAGGAACTAGCTGAGCCACAGGATTTCAGTGCCTGTGTTTAAATGTATTTCCTGGCACTTCCAGCATTTGGTTTTGAAAAAAAAAAAAAAAAGGCAAATCTAGTCCAGAATTGTAAAATGCATGCCACAATTGGCTTTTCAGGGTGGGCATGTAAAAAATCGAAGTTCGTGCCGGTGCGCCATGTCAGATGCACGCTCTCGGCATTCCTCTGCTTCCGGGTGACTGGGTATTTTCGGACGGGATACTGGAAAGTTAAAATATTAACAAAACGAAGGAAAATGGTAAGCATTTTCACTTGTGGCACATTTAGGGCCATTATGTGGGGCATATTTGATAGGTGCACTGATGGACTGTGATAGAAAAACAAGGGGAAACGCTGACAGTGCCCCTTTAAAGTGGTAATCTGAATTTAACATCGATTAGAAGGGCTATAGTTACTGAAGGTAGGTTTCATATGTATGCTGTAAGTTTGTAATGACATCTTTATGTGCATTTCCCTGCCCACCCCCCAACCCCAGCCTTGGGCTGCATTTATGAAAATTAGATGTTTTAAATTACTGAATCTTTGCTGGTAACAAAATCATTACATTATTATAGCTTATTTTCTGCTGTGGACTCAAACTGGTATGGAAGCAGAACTATACTTTGAATTCTCATCATTCCTAATCTTCTACTTATTTCCAGGACTGGAATACTTTCCTTTTGAAGTTTAATGATTTAGATTTATGTATATCAGAGAATGAAACCCTGAAACATCTCATGAATGACACTACAACTCCAGAAAGCACAGTGACAAGTGGACAAACCAGATTGTCCACCCAGTCACCACAGGTTCTAGAGGACTCTGGACCAATAAACATCTCTGTTTCAATTACCCTTACAATGGACCCTCTTAAACCGTTTGGAGGATATTCACGCAATGTCACACACCTCAGCGCCACCGTTTTTGGTCACCAAATTGGACTCTCAGGTAAACAGGATGTGTACCGCTGTACTCACCTTTTTAGTGCCTTACTAAAGAAGTGCACAGATCAAGGTATATTAAGACTTTGGAAGTTACTGTATTTTCTTAGTCTGTTTGGTGTTCATTTACAATGATGGGCTTCTGTGTTTACTTTTAACAAAGCCTTTTAATTGATTGAAACTTAGGGGTGTTCTAAAGGAATACATCATTTAGAGAGCAGCTGACATGATCCAGGCAGGCAACTCCTTAGTTAAGGAGCCAGAAGTTAAAGTAGTCGTCCATCCAAAACTTGCAAAAAAATCTGTTGTGCAGAGTGTTTTAATTTGTACGTGAAGTTCTAGTGTTTCCTTCTCTCTGACTGCTATTAGGAGTTTTTCCTAAATTAGCCTGCTAACTTTATGCTAGTTTTATGACCCTTGGGGATCTTCATCTTAGACAGCTTAATTGTATTTCTTGATCTTACTTCGAGAGGGCTCTTGCAGTAGGTAATTACATATATGACTGACGTCGGCAGGACCCCACAGAAAAATTTCTAGCTAGCAGTCTCTGGCAAGGGACCGCCCCCATGTCAGGTGACCGGCGTCAGGAGACGTCTGCATAAAGGGGCGGCAACCGCCCGACTTCCAGTTCTTTCCGCTGTTGGCTTATGCCAGTGCCTCGTGAAAAGTTCCTGCTCGTCAGGCTCCTTCGTATTTTAACTGAGTATTTTCAGTTTTTTTCTTAAACCTTCGGCTAGTATCCGTATGTCGCCCTCACACCCTCCGAGCATAAAAAAATAGTGCTACTCGTGGGGGCGCCTAACTCCCGTAGAGAAGGACGCCATTCCCTGTGCCTTTTTGCCTAGGGCCCCACCATCCGTGGAGAAGTGCCAGCACTGCCTCAGCTTTAACACGGCCACCCGAAAAAGGCGGCAGCAGTCCCTGGAAGCCCACATTTTGAAAAAGAAAATGAGCTCCATGGAGAAAGAACTGAAAAAGCTTAGTCAGGCGTCGACTTCCCCTGAAGGCCATCACAAGGAAAAGGATAAGGAAAGGCAGGACAAGGACTCCTTTCCCACCGCGTCTTCCTCGGGAGTCGCCGTGAAATAGAGGTTTCTAAGGCAGCGGCAGCCCGCCTGTCTGGCTCGCGCTCAGGCCCTTCAGGCGCCTCCGGTCTTGTGGAGGCCTCCGCTCCCAGTAAAGCTGTGGTTTCGAGGCCTACTGGTGTGAGCGGCTCCGATAAGCCGGACGTCAGCTCCTCCGATGCCTGCACGGAGAAGGTCGGTAAGTTGCCCAACCCTTCGGGGTGGCGCACGGCCCCCATTCTGCCCGACCAGGCTGCCCTCCATCGCGCCTGCCCGGCGGGTCTGGTCGGACGTCGGGCCTCCGCGCCCACCCGGATCCCTCTGCTAAGCCGCACGTCGGTTCGCCCGATGTCCGCACAGCGGATGAGCCAACGCCAGATGCTCCCACGTCCGTTGTTCCTGGCTCCCTGCAGCCTTTGCTGCCTTCCGGGGACCCAGAGTCTCCTCAGCCCGACCCCGAGGATTTCTTCTTCCCCCATCCCCGGGTGTCGCTGAGGTTCCTGTTCTACCTCCGTCAGACCGTCCACCTCCTGGTCCGACCGCTCTGACGTCGGTTCCCCGGACACCAGCTCATCTGATGCCGGTATTGCCTATGTCGGCCGACATCCTACCCCCTGATGTTGCCCCGACACCGGGCCCTCCGCCCCCGGACCTTCCACTCTAGATCCGGGCCTGTGGCCTCCGCCGGGCCGCCTGCTCCGCAGCCTCCGGCTCCTGATACCTGACCCCGCCGTATCCGATGCTGTCATAGCCGGGACCACAGTATCCGACTCACCTCAGTACCCAGCGCCACTATCCGCCACGCCACAGTACCCGGCCCTCAATTCCCGGACGCCGGCTTCCCCGACGCTGGGTTATGGATACGCGACTTTTGGCATAGCCCATACCCGTATCCCCTCCTCCTCCTCTGCCGCCCTCTCAGCCGCCGGTGGACCTGCAGGAGACTCTGGCCTCCTGGTGGGCTGAGGCCAAGGCTCAGCTCACCAGAGAAGTGGAGAGTCATCCTTCGGTGCCAGTTCCCATACGTCCGCGATGACACACTCCCTCCCCACCTCCAGACACCAGGGCTAAACTCTCTGGGTCCAGAGAGGGGCAGGACATGTTTCCCCGAGGGATTCACATGGGGTCCGTTCTTCCCCCTCGTCGGGAGAGGGAGTCTTCCTCTTCATCATCTTCTTCTTCCTCAGACACCTTGGATGCTTCTGACAGTTGTTCCGAGCAAGAAGACGAGCCATGCTCTCCGTCCAAGCCCCGGCCAGGGTCTCCTCCGGAGGATCTTTCCTTCACGGAGTCGCTAAGGAAAATCCAGGAAGTGCATAAATCGCTGAGCATCTGGATCTGCCCGTGGCAGCTCCCACTTTGGTGCCACCCTGGATCGAGCCTCATGTCGACCTTATTACCACCATATGGAAGCAACTGTCTGTCTGCCTTAGCCCCACTTCCCAGGAAGTGGAACAGGCTATACCAGGCTCCCGAGGGTGTCGGTTTTTTTTTTTTTTTTTTGTTTTTTTTTTTTGACTCCCACCCTCGAGCTGACTCTGTTGTGATTAGTGCCGCTCATGGCCATTCGGCTCAACCCAAACATCTCAGCTCGTCTCCACCTGACAAGGAATCCCGCCTTCTGGACAAGTATGGCAAGAAGATTTTTGCTCCTTCCACTCTGGGTATTAGGGCCCTGAACTACGTCGGCCACATGGGGGATTACCAGAAGGCGATTCTCAGTGAAGTGGAACCTAAATTGGACTCCCTTCCGGACTCTCAGGTCAAACAGGAAGTGGCTGACCTCGTCCGCTGTGCATGTTCGGCCAGTCGGCACATTCTTTGTATGACCTACGATGCAGTGGACACTGCTGGTAGGAGCTCAGCTTTCGCCGTAGGCCTACAGCGCCACGCTTGGCTCAGAGTGTCAGGATTGGTCCTGGAAGTGCAGTCTGCCATCAAGGAAGCGCCCTTCAGGGGTTCGGTGTTGTTCGGGGGTGATGTCAAGGACATCATCACCGACTTGCAGGAGAAGGGGACGGCACTAAAGTCTGTGGACTCGATGTATCATCCCCATGAATTGCAGCGACTGTCCCTTTCACAGACGGAATCGGCCCAAGGCGAGACTACAGGGAAAGAGGGCCACTAAACGTCGGGCCCCACCAACTGCCAAGCCCCCGCCCAAAAAGCAGCGGAGTTTCAGTTGCGGCGCTGCCCCACACCACCTGACTCCTTCCCTCTCCCACAACCTCTGGGCTTCCCGGAGGAACCGGTAGGAGGGAAGTTTTCCTCCACCTCCGCTGGGAGAGGATAACTTCAGATTCATGGGTGCTCCAGCTAATCGCAGGACTACACTCCATAGAGTTTCTGCAGAAACCACCTTGTCACCCTCCCCAAGGTCCTCGTACTCGGAACATCATCTTCTGGTCCAGGAAGAAATTTCAGCACTTTTGCTGAAGGAGGCGATAGAACTCGTCCCTCTTTCCCTGCAGGGAACGGGCTACTATTCCCGCTTCTTCCTGGTCCCGAAGAAGACAGAAGATGTAAGACCTATTCTAGATCTCAGTTCCCTGAACATTTTCGTGGAGTACAGTAGGTTCAGGATGCTCTCACTGCAGAGCCTTCTGCCCCTCCGCCGCTCGGGCCAGTGGCTGTGCACTCTGGATATGCAGGACGCTTACCTGTACATTTCTATCTGCCCGTCCCACCGCAAAGATCTCCATTTTGCTTTCCAGGGGGACCACTGCCAGTTCAAGGCACTTCCATTTTGCCTTTCCTCGGCTCCTCGAGTAGTCACCAAATGCCTTGTGGTGGTGGCGGCCTACCTGCATACCCGGGGAGTACAGGTTTTCCCGTACCTGGACGATTGGCTCCTGGCGGCCTCGTCCAGGGAGGAACTCCTGCACTGCCTCGCCCTCACCGAGCAGGTCTTGGTAATACCCAGATAGGCAATCAACCATTCCAAGTCTCACTTGATCCCATCCCAGAGGATTCAGTTTATTGGGGCGATACTGGACACGACCCTAGGCAGGGCCTTCCTGCCACCGGACAGGGCGGCCGCACTCCAGACTCTGATAAGCCTGTTGTCCGGCCGCAGGCGGGTCAGTGCAAGGTCAGTTCTTCGCCTCCTCGGGCTATGGCGGCTGCTATCCTGACAGTCCCTCGCGCTCGGCTCCACATGAGGGTCTCTCAGTGGACGCGTCGCTCTCAGTGGGATCTGTTGGTAGACGACTTGGACCAATTGGTCCTGGTGGTCTCTCCCATGATTCGAGACTTGCAGTGGTGGATGGTTCGAGAGAACCTTCTTCGGGGAGTTCCATTTTTCCTTCCTTCTCCCTCCCAGACTCTGACCACAGATGCCTCGGGCGAAGGTTGGGGAGCCCATCTCAGTCCACATCGTATCCAGGACTTTTGGTCCATGCTTGAACAATCACTGCACATCAATGTGCTCGAGCTCCGGGCGGTGCTCTACGCTTTCTATTCTCTTCACCTGCATCTTCTCCCAGGCCACCTAGCCATCCAGACGGATAATGTGGGTGTGGGTGTGGGTGTGGGTGTGGTATGGTATGGTATATCAACAAACAGGGCGGGACTTGGTCCTACCCTCTTTGCAGGGAAGCGATGAGTCTGAGATTGGGCAGCATAACACGACCTTCGCCTCATGGCAATTCATGTTCAGGGGGTTGAATGCCTTAGCAGACAAACTAAGGCACTCGTCCGCTCAAGCCCACGAGTGGGAACTGGATCGGGGGTCCTAGACGATATCTTCCTATGTTGGGGAACACCTCAGGTGGACCTGTTCGCTTCACCTCTAAATGCAAAGCTTCCCGACTTCTGCTCACTCGTTCAAGAGCGAGGCATTTTCTGGAGAGACGCTCTGTCTCTAGATTGGAGGGACAGATTTGTCTGTGCCTCCTCCCCGATTCCTCTGATCCCGCGTGTCTTGCAGAAACTCTGCTCAGAACGGGCATGAATGATTCTGATCGCTCCTTTCTGGCCCAGGCAAGTTTGGTTCTCTCTTCTGCAACAATATTCAGAGGAACCTCCTCTTCCTCTTCCGCTGTCACGAATTTTACTGACCCAGGATCAGGGGACCCTGGTCCATCCAGGTCTCAAGTCCCTTCAACTGCATGCGTGGCTCCTGCAGACATAGCTCAAGCCCGCTTTGGGGTTTCTCCCCAGGTGGCTGAGATCTTGGTGGAGGCTAGGAAACCCTCCACTAGGTCTACTTATGCCATGAAGTGGAAACGGTTCTCAATCTGGGCCGCTTCAAAAGGCTTCAAGCCTTTCTCCTGTTCAGTTGGGCAACTGCTGGAGTACCTGCGCCATCTCTTCAACCTGGGTCTTAGTCACTCGTCTCGGAAAGTACACATGGCAGCCATTTCGGCCTACCATGTTCCCTTTGCAGATAGGACTTTTGCTCAATTGGAAGTCTCTAAGACTTTACTTAGAGGGGTTCTCCACTTGAGACCTCCTTTTCGAGTTCCTGCCCCCCCCCGGATTTGAACTTCGTTCTTGAGAAACTTATTTTGCCTCCTTGTGAATCGGTGGCCTCAGCAGACATGAAGTTTCTTTCATTGAAGACGCTCTTCCTAGTGGCCATTACCTCTGCTTGAAGAATTTCCGAGCTCCAGGCCCTGATGTGTAAAATCCCATACTTGATTTTTCACAAGGAACGCGTGGCGCTGCGCACCAACCCTAAGTTTCTCCCCAGGATGGTAGTGGAATCTACATTGAACCAGTCCATAGAATTACCCGCCTTCTTTACGCAGTACTCCAATCGGGGGAATATCTACTTCATACTATGGACGTTCACCGGATTCTGAGATACTACACTAACAGAACGAAGGATCTCAGAAAGACTGATCAACTTTTTGTTTCTTTTGCCCCCAAAAGAGAAGGCAATGCTGTTTCCAAGCAATGCCTGTCTAAATGGTTGGCTCATTGCATCACCTTCTGTTATGACAAAGTACAACAAGACCCTTCCGGGTCAAGTAAGAGGTCACTCCACCAGAGGGGTTGCTGCCTCAGCGGCATGTTTCAAGAATGTGTCAGCGGCAGACATTTGTGCTGCCGCCACTTGGACTTCTGTTCATACATTTACAAAACATTACAGTTTGGATATTGCCTCTCGCTGTAGAGCAGGCTTTGGGCTCGCTGTTCTGCAAGGCCTCCTTTCTTAAGGCCTTCACAGCGAAGAGGATCTGCTTTGAGTAGCTTTCCTCCTCCCGTATGCTTCTTCTTGCTCCAGACTGCTTGGGACTCAGTCCTATATGTAATTACCTACTGCAAGAGCCTCTCTCGAAGATCTACTGTTACGGTAAGTTCTTACGTAACTGAACTTTCCCACAGTGCATCTTGTCTCATGTGACAGTGATGTAGCAGAGACCCAACATTCAGCACACACACGCTAAACAAACGAAATATCTTGGAAGCTTTACAAGCTGCACAAAAATTACATGCAGCAAAGTTCTTCGGGACAGTAAGATCTTTACGATGAGGGTAGTCACTAAGCTGAATTATATAGACTTTAAAATATAGCCATCTCTACTGTTGTGAACTGATTGTAAAGCAGTGCTTTCTGCTGGATTTATGGTCTCTGCTACATCACTGTCGCATGAGACGAGGTGCATTCTAGGACAAAGTAATACAATTAAGCTATCTCAGATTGAGATCTCCAGGGGTCGTAAAACTACCCTAAAGCTAGCAAGCTAATTTAGGAAAAACTCTTACTAGCAGACAGGGAAGGACACACAGCAACTTAACATACAAATCAAAACACTCTGCACAACATATGTTTTTTGCAAGTTTTGGGTGGACTACTCCTTTAAATAAATTTTTAAGTCACAGTGCGCAGCTTCCTGTATATGAGTTGAGCAGCTGTAGTGTGCTGCAGCCCTGACCCTATAATTAGCTAATCAGCACGTTGACACAAAGCAGGGAATGGGCAGCAGGTGCGTAGTAAGGGAAGGGGGCTGTCTAAAGATAAATTTACTAGTTTTGCAGGCAGTTCTACATGTATGTAGCTAATAAGTGCCTGCAGAGTTAGAGTATTATTAGACAGCCCCTTCCCCCAGTCCTAGTAATGTGTGTACTGTGTGCCTAGTTTCTATGATAATAGATCTTGATTTTTAAAAATGCAACAGTTTCATTGTAACCTGGTATATTTATTGCTATAGCAGAGCCAATGATTTTCAGTTTTCAAAAATGGCAAATTTCGTTTGACAAAATCTTAAATCTTTTTTCCATTTTTAACCCCAAATTGAGGGCAAAAAAAAAAGGCTCAGAATGGAGGGGGTTGTCCAAAAAACTGGAGCAAAGTGTGTTTTCCCCATGAAAAACTGCCTCAAAAATGCTGCATTAAAAATTGCACATTCCCTTTTTTTTTTTTTTTTAATCAGTGTGTTCTGCAGAAAATGGAAAATCATTGGCAAACTAGACATTGGTTGCACATTGGATAACATTTGCATTTCCTGTTTATTTTTGTTTCGTAAAAGGTAGAGAAGCCAATGAGGAGATAAACATCACGTTCACTTTGCCTGTTGCTTGGAACTCTGATGATTGTGTTCTTCACGGTCATTGTGAGCAGGCGGTTTACAGTACATGTATGACGGTCACAGCTGCCAGTAACGTATTCCCTGTCACAGTGTAAGTGCCCTATAACACAGTTTCCATAAATAAACTGGTGTCTAAATGTGTATGTCAATATTCAACAGTTATTTACTGGATGTTTTGTGGATTGTGAATATTTGCTGTTGGTGCTTGAACAGTTTGGTGCCCAACCATGAAGCCAGAGTATTTCTACATAGGTACAAACTGTATACCAAAGAAAATGTTAACTCGAGCAAATGAAATGTTTCGTACAATATGATGTGCCGTTTTACCTCTGCCTACGACCGACTTGCCCATCATTGCAGGGGTCAACCTTAACCTTTTTTTGCACTAGCTAGCAGGGCAAGTTAATTCAAAATTGCACTAGCCCTTAATTATAATGCTAAATTTTGATCACTTACAGAGGAAACAATGCAAGCAAAGCCAAGAAATACTCTTATTGCACATTTATCCTGCTCCCACATTGCTTCCAGCTCCCCAGCAGAAAAAAGACTGCAATGCCATCACAGTGAGCACCCCCCAATTGCTTTGTACCATGGCCTCCTCGCTTCCTCTTTCTGCCCCCCCACACCAGACAGAGTATATCACAACAGCAAATGTTCAATCAAGCAGTCATAGCTCTGCACACACAATAGCTGACATCATCATCCACCTCGCCACACTGTCACCACCATCCACAGGGCAATGAATAGAGTCAGGCAGAGAAAGACAGTCTCAGCCTGCACCCTATAGTCGACTAGAGACCTGCATTTCTGAAAGTTTCAGTGCAGTCTCAAGTGAGCCAGGAGCACATCTAAGATTTCTTTGGGGTGGGGCTAGACCAACCTAAGAGACTTGGGGAAATAGAAAACTGACATTTTCGTTTGTAAAAGCACTGATTTTAATGTGCTCTGCCCCAACAACATATTTTTCTTTGACATTGTCCTTTCATCAGCCAAGGGGAAACGGTACACAGGCATAACACTGTACTATTTCTGTTTCTGTATAGGATGATCTGTGCACCCCAGGAATGCCTATTTCAAGGTTTTAAATTGTGTATTTTATCAAGGTATATTTTTGTACCATACATGATCCAAAACTTTGTTTTTAGGCAGTATAGTGTGGTGGTTTAAGGCTCTGAGCTGCAAACTTGGAGACCTAGGTTTGAATCCCACAGCCCCCACTTGCATGCTGTGTGACCCTGAGCAAGTCACTTAACTTCCTTGTGCTCCCAGGTCGCACATCGAAACAAGCTTTGGCTTGGTGTGCCTTTCCTTGTTAATTTTCCCTTTCCTTTCCCTTCCCTTTCCCTTTAGGCTAAAAGGACATGCCGAGTGGGATAAGGGTGGAACTGTATAGATGGTGATAGCTGGCATGGTCCATTTAGAAGAGCTGGGGACCCCCTACATTTGCCAGTAATGGCAGCTATGGCTGTATGGATGGTCACTTCAGAGTCTGGTCTACAGTGGTGTCCAGGGAAAGAATAGAGTTAAGAAATTTGGAGGGGAGAGGGAAGTTATGGTGAAGCTGGGATAAAACCCACCATCTGCTGGGCCGATCCTGGATATCTCTTTGCATTTTGTCACTGAAATGTTGGATACAAACACTCAAAATGCAGAGAAATGAGGGGCACTGGTCTTAATAATATTGGACAAATTGTTAGACATACATTCAGAAAACTGGAACCTAGTGACTTAACAGCACTCGACCCTTGATCACACTCTGGACATTAGCTGAAAGTCTTAACAGTGGAGTGAATGACTCACATTGGCCCTGTCCACACTACTAATTTTGTAAGGTTGTTAGAGTACCCAAACTGCTACCACAACGGTTTATGCTACACCCGTAACGTTGACAGGAGGCATTTTCGTAACAGTTGTTGAAACCACATGGCGAGGTGGTTTCAACAACTGTTAAGGAAACCGTCCCGCCTTGGTAAATGCCACGTGGGCGGCAGTGGATGGGCGGGCCTGGCCCCTGCAGGGACCGAAGCGCAGCGTGAGCTGCATTGTGGGATCGGGCGCTGCCATAACGGTTGCCTGGCTCCCGATGTGTGGACCGGCAGTGCCGGTCCTGTAACGGACACCACAGAGGTGTGGACGCACTGCACCGCTTCCCGGCCGTAATGGATTGCATCCGTTGCCGGGCCAGAGCGGTGTAGTGTGGACAGGGCCATTGAGTCTTTTGTGGGGTCCGTCTCTTGAACTGCCAGATAATTGCAGCTCTTAATGAGCTATTAATCACACCTGACCATCTGGAACATTGAGAGAGATTAGCATGAGGACTAGAGAATGCTAAAGTAGAGACTTTTTTAACTTCATTAACAGCCATGAAAATCTGCACTAGTCAAGGCGGGCAAGTAGAGAATTAGCTGCACTAGCCCTGGTCAGTTTACACTAGTGTTTGGGCTAGTAAAACAATGTTAAGATCGACCCCTGCATCATTGCCAGCTGTACAATGGGTTAAACTGGTTCATCACTCTTTTATTCTATTGGAACCCTTATGGACAGAATTCTTAGGAATATTGTGCCCTCCTTCCTAGCTGCACATTTGAAACCCCTGGACCTGGCCTACTCCCTTTGGTCTGGTGACCTGTCAGTATTAGCCATCCCAAGTTTATTTCCAATATGGGGGGAACAGGCCTTCTTCCACTTTACCGCAAAATATTGAAATTCCTTTCTTACCCCAGGAGTCCTTTAGCATCAATAACTTTAGCAGTTAGCTGGCTAGTTGCAACTGCCCCCTGGAGGGATGCCTTTAAGAGAATTTTATTTAAATGAGCTTTGGGTAATAGCTAATCAAAAAACAGGGGGAGTGAGCTGAGTGATGATCAAATAAAAAACTGGACCTAAGCTGTCAACTGTCACAGGACTGGCCGGTGGCATTTCAGCAGAAACCTGTGCACAGTTGACCAGTATTACTGGGCTTTCTATTAAGATTGGCACTGGTATAGGTCCCAGTACTACAAAAAAAGGCACTTTTAAATCGGACGGAATTTTTTTAACTGGGGCAGGACTGGTTGGTGGCATTTCGCAGAAACCTGCACTCTGTTTGTGAGATCCAGAACTTGGTTTCGCTTTGTTTAACTTGGCACATAGCAAAGAAACCTTTAATTATTATGGCTGAGGATAAATCAGAAGCTTCCAATGAGGATGAGGGGCCACCTAAAAGTACCAAAAATAAAAATGTAAGCAGAGGTGCCGAGGAACCCTCCAGATCCCAGCCAAAAAATAAAGCTTCCAAAGATGGAGTTCCTCACAAATTAAAAAATAAAAGTGATGAAAAAAGGAAACTTGATCAAACCACTGATGAAGAGGCAGAAAAGAAACTCTGTCGAGAAAAAAATCCTCCTGTTGCTCCTGGGAAAGCGAATAGAGAGACAACATGCAGCTTAACGCATAAAGAAAAAGCAAAACGCATACAACCAAAGTCTGCGCAGGATCTTCCATCTGTGCAAGACATGGCAAAAGCATGGCAACTGTTTCAGACCCTACAAAAGATGGGTCCTGTATTTACTGGGGCTGGCAGGCACTCTTCTACAGTCCTCTCCTCTGTAGACTGTGAGGGTGATACAGATGACGAAGAACATTTTTATGATGCCCCTGACATGGATTTTTAGGACCTTGAGCCCCAAGAGTTCCCAGACCCTCTCTTTGGAAGATTCCTACTCTTTGTTTACAGTTTTATAAAATAATGCTAAACACCTTGGACCTCCCTATGCAAGAGCCGAACCAGGATGTTGATGAAGACAGATTATAGGAGATGAGAGGTCTTTTAACCCCCAACACCCTGGTCGTCCCTATCTATAATGCGTTCAGAAGAAATACCATGAAAGTGCTTCAAACACCCACTTTGGTGTTGGGGTTGATAAGTGGCTTGAAAAAAAAAAATACAGATTTTCTAGAACATACCGAGTTCCTGTGGGCACACCCTAGCCATGAGAGCATAGTGCACCAGGCAGCTTGCGAGAAAGCTGGGGTCTCCTTTTCCCCCTTACTGCCGGACAAGGACTCCAAGAAAATTGACTTTATAGCAAAGAAAATGTATACCACAGCCTTCCTGCTGCTCAGACTTTCTTCGTACATGGCGTTTACAGCCAAATATCAGAAAGCCCTGTGGAAGTCTGTCCTGTCCATTGCCCGCAGTGGGTCAGATTCTGTGATGCAGGACCTGGTGGATACGACAAAAACTACCCTGGAAGCTACCAAGTACCAGTTCTACATGGCAGACAACAGTGATGCTGCCTCTAGGGCGATGGCATGGGCCATCTCTCCTGAGACGCTTCGCCTGTCTTTGAACTTCCAGTCTAACCACAGACACTCAGACCAAGGCCATGGATTTTCCCTGTGATCAGGACATGTTATTTGATTACAGAACCACTGACTACATGAAAAAGGTTGACGAGTACAAGGCCTCCTGGCAGAGTCACTCATCTAAGCCTACTGCCCCTCAGAGATCTCGTCCCAGGAACGGTAGGGGCAGACGTTTTTTTTTCCCAGGCTTCACAGTCCTTATCCCCAATCTGACTACGGTAAGTACAGGGCGTCTTTCAGAGGTAGGACAGAAGGGGCCAAAGAAGGGCCACCTCTACCCAGCTGTCTGCCTCGCAGTCTGAGTCCTGATGTGAGTGTCCAGGTAGCCTCCCAGTTTCTAGTGGGAGGCAGACTCTCTCACCATCTTCAGCACTGGTCCCTCATTACGTCGGACAAGTGGGTGCTGGAGATAGTGGAGAAGGGTCTGCCACTACAGTTCAGGCAGATGCCAGACCTCAAGCATACCCAGGTGTCAAGACCTCTCCCCAGCACAGGTTCCACTGTTGGAATTGGAGGTACAAAACCTTCTAGCTCTACGAGTAGTGGAGGGGGTCCCGGCCCACAAGAGGGGCAAGGGCCTCTATTCCAGGTAGTTTCTGACACAAAAGAAAACTGGGGAGTGGTGACCTATCTTAGATCTCAGATATTTAAACAAACATCTGGGGAAAAAAAAAATTTAGAATTATCACTCTGTCACTGGTCAACACAGTCCTTACAGCAAGGAGACTGGCTAGCCTCCCTGGACTTAAAGGATGCTTACTTCCACAAACATAGAATTTGACGGCAGATAAGGACTGCTTGGCCCACCCAGTCTGCCCATTTCCCTACCTAATGGATAAGCTGCAGATCCTAGCTAACCAGTGGCCTACTTCTTTTAACCCCCATCCCGTAGAATTGCCTTATGACTGTCCCATGCATGCTTGAATTCAGCCACTGTTTTTGACTCCACAACCTCCTCCGGAAGGCTGTTCCATGCATCCACAACCCGCTCTGTGAAAAAATACTTCCTTACATTACCTCTGAGCCACCCCCCATCTTCAAATTGTGCCCCTTGTTCTTGCACACCTCTTTTTTTGAAAGATGCTACCCTCTTGGACTTTTGATTCCCTTGAGGTACTTGAAAGTTTCTATCATGTCCCCCCTCTCCCTCCTTTCCTCGAGGCTATACATATTAAGCTCCTTCAGTCTCTCTCTCTTCATATGTCTTCTGGTGCAGACCCTGCACCATTTTAGTTGCCCTCCTCTGGACAGCTTCCATCCTGTCTATGTCCCTGCGGAGATTGGGTCTCCAGAACTGCACGCAGTACTCCAGATGGGGTCTCACCAGCTGTCTGTACAGAGGGATAACAACTTCCTGTTTTCTACTGGTGATGCCTCTCCCTATTAATCCCAGTATCCCCCCAGCCCTCCTTACTGCCCTCTCACATTGCTTGCCCACCTTTAAGTCATCTGATATGACTACCCCCAGGTCTCTTTCCATTTTTGTTGTTAGTATCTCACCCCCCATTGTGTACTCTTCCCCTGGGTTTTTGTTTCCCAGGTGCATTACTTTGCACTTCTTAGCATTGAATCTAAGCTGCCATACATTTGACCATTCCTCTAACCTTGCCAAGTCCCTTCTCATCCTTTCCACACCACCTTGTGCATCAACTCTGTTGCAGATATTTTGTCAACTGCAAAGAGACATACTTTTCCTTCGGTCCCTCTACAATGTTGCTTATAAAGACATTGAAGAGGACCGGTCCTATCTGAACTCTCGGTACCCCACTAGTAACCCCTTTCTTCAGAGTGGACTCCATTTACTGTTACCCTCTGTGTCCTGTTCTCCAGCCAATTTTACCCAGGCTATCACCTTGGGACCCACTCCCAGACTGGCTAACTTGTATATTAATCTTTTGTGTGGGACTGTCAAATGCCTTGCTAAAGTCTAGGTAGGCCATGTCCACAGCCCCTCCCTGATCTACTACTTTGGTCACCCAGTCAAAAAATCTATTAGATTTGTCTGGCATGACCCTCCCGCTGTGAATCCATGCTGCCTTGGGTCCTGTGCCCCTCTGGCCTCTAGGTACTCGACAGTTCTTTCCTTCAGAAGTGATTCCATCATTTTCCCTATCACTGAGGTTAACCTAACGGGTCTGTAGTTTCTTGCGTCTGCCCTTGCTCCCACTTTTGTGAAGGGGAATCACATCTGCCCTCCTCCAGTACTCAGATACCACCCCATCCTCCCATGATTTGTTAGAGGGTAGTCAGTGGTGTCACTAGTTCTACCCTTAGTTCTTTTAGAATTCTGGGATGAATCTCATCAGGCCCCATTGCTTTATCCACCTTCATTCTTAAGAGTTCTTTCAGAACCCTTTCTTCTGTAAATGGGCTGGTATCAACTTCTGTATCCAGAGTGTTTCTGTTTGTTTTAGGTTCCTCCCCCTCTTCGTGTGTAAATACTGAGCAAAAATATTTGTTTAGTATCTCTGCCTTTTCACAGTCACCTCCTTCCCCTTTATTAAGCCTCACTGTCCCTCCCTTGGTCTAACTTCATTCCCTGATGTACCTAAAAAAGGTTTTATACCCCCTTCTTAACTGAGTTGGCTATCTTTTCCTTGGTTCGGGCCTTTGCTGTTCTGACTGCCTTCCCAGCTTCCTTTTGTTTTAACTGATACAATTCTCTGTCCTGCTCCTTCTGTGATTCCTTTTACTTTCTGAATGCTTTCTTTTTCTCTTGAACCTTCACTGCCACCTCCTTTGAGAACCATAGTGGTTTCTTGTATCGTTTTGTTTTATTTGCTTCACACAAAGGCTTGTTACCTCTGATGGCAGTTTTTATTATTCGCCATTGTTCTTTCACCCCTCCTTCCTGCCCATTTGCTAGTGCATTCCTTAAGCACTCACCCATTTTGGCAAAGTCAGCCCTCCTGAAGTCCAGTACTTTTGCCTTTGTATGGCTTAACTCTATTGCTGTGTTTATTGTGAACCATACTGTTTGATGGTCGCTAGTTCGCAGATGGCTACCCACTTCTACATCTGTGATACTCTCTCCATCTCCATTTGAGAGAACCAGGTTTAAGATTGCTCCCTCTCGAGTGGGTTGCAATACTAGTTGTCTAAGGCATGCCTCCTGTAGGGCATCTAGAATAACCCCACTCTTAGAAGTGGCTGCTGTAACTGCGCTTCAGTTAACGTCTGGCATATTCAGATCACCCATCAGCAATATCTCCCCTTTTTCTGCCATTCTAAGTATACTTTCTATCATTTCCTTGTCCATTTCTTCCCCCTGAGAGGGGGTCTGCATACAACCCCATAGCGGATTGTGGTGCCATTGCCTGTCTCCAAATTGACCCACAGTGCTTCTTCTCCTCCCTGTTTGCCCTTTTGTTCTGTTGCTTTGATTCCTTCCCTTATGTAGAGAGCTACTCCTCCTCCTTTTACCCTCCCTGTCCCTCCTGTAGATAGTGTATCCTGGTATGTTTACGTCCCAGTCATGGTTCTGTGTGTACCATGTTTCTGTGACTGCCACGATATCCAGATGTTCCTCCTCCATCAAGTCCAACAACAAAATTCTGGCCTGCTCAAGCAATGAATGCTACTATACACGAAGTCTTTTTAAAGTTCGTTATTTTTATTTATAAAGTCCCAACGTTTCGCCTAGTATTAGGCTTTTTCTGGGAACTGTAAAAAGATTTATAAACAAATATTTACTATATTTCACATTTGAAAATAATATTCAGTTTTTTAATTTTCAATTTTTAATATCTTTCCATATTAGACCATGCTAGTCAAAAATGATTGGGTGTACCATCTTTTTATTGTAATTATTAAAGCAATATTTAAACCAAAATTATATTTTAATCACCTGGTTATCCTTTACATTCATTAACAGTCTGAAAATTCTTATACAAAAGCCAAACATCTGCCAGGCCTCCTTAAGAATTGCCTCCTGTATGTATTCACTTTAAAAATAAATAAAACACGTAGGTCAAATTTGACCTAAGTGTTTTATTTATTGGCTTTTGCTGACATTGTTAAAAAGTAAGGCAATGAATTTTTCATGCATTTATATTGGTGGCATCTAGCTGGGCAAAATGTGTAAGAATTTTGACTGTTAATGAATGTAAAGGGTAACCAGGTGGTTAAAATATAATTTTGGTTTTAATATTGCTTTAATTATTACAATAGAAAGATGGTACACCCAGTCATTTTTGACTAACGTGGTCTAATTTGGAAAGATATTAAAAACTGAAAATTAAAAAATTGAATATTTTCAAATATGAAATACAGTAAATATTTGTGTTTAAATCTTTTTACAGTTCCCCCAGAAGAAGCCTAATACTAGGCGAAACGTTGAGACTTTATAAATAAAAATAACGAACTTTAAAAAGACTTTGTGTGTAGTAGCATTCATTGCTCGAGCAGGCCAGAATTTTGTTGTTGGATTTGAATGTACCGGAAACTTGGCGAGCTCCACCAGATACCTTACTGAATCGTTTGTACAAAACTGGTGATTTCCTTGGGCACACAAACTTTTTGCACCTCCTCCATCAAGGCCACTAATTCAGGAAGCTTGTTACCCAGACTGTGGGCATTGGTACTCATTGCTCTCCATTTTTTGATGGCTTTACCTTCTGTAGCAGCATCCCCCACTGACCTTTCTACCTTGGTCTTTTTCTCATTTAGTACCCTGTTTTGTAGGGGGAGGCTGGGATTTTCCTGCAGCTCATCAGTGCCTGCCCCCTTGACTAGTTTAAAAGCTTAACAGTGAAGCATTTAAATCAATTGCCCAAAAGACTTGTTCCATTCCTGGACAGATGCAGACCATCCTGCCAATATAGGCTGGCGTTCCTCCAGGTGGAACCCCAGTCCCCAATGAAGCTAAGACCCAGGAGGTCTCACAGGAAGTTTCTCAGATTCAAACTTCCTTCGGGCCACTATCAGTTCGCCTCAATGCCCTTCGGCCTGTCCTCGGCCCTAAGAGTCTTTCCCAAGTGCCTCGCAGTGGTAGCAGCACACCTCAGTAGACCGGGTGTCGCTCTCTATCCCTATCTGGATGACTGGCTCATAGTAGCAAAGTCTTCCTCCCAGATCAGGGATTTCCTTTCCCTTACAGAATGCACTCTGGAGTCCCTGGGTTTCCGTGTAAATCTAAAGAAGTCTAACCCGGAACCCACCCAACTGCTCACCTTTATAGGGACCCAACTGGACACTCAAAGGATATGCTTTCCTCCCACAGGAAGGAATTCAGAGTTTCCTTGCAGTGGCAGATTCTTTCACCCGGGGACAGCCAAGACCAGCCAGACATTTTCTGAAACTCCAGGGACACATGGCTTAAATGACTGCAGTGGTCCCAGGAGTGTGGTACAGGATGCGACTCTTGCAAGCCTACCTCAGAGCTTGTTGGTCTCATAGGAGCAACAGTTTTTCAAAGCTGATACCTGTGACCGAGCAGTTCCTCCAAAACCTGCTGTGATGGAAGATCCTGTAAATTTACGAGCAGTGGTACTCTTCCAAGCACCGCTACCCACAAGGGTGATCACCACAGATGCCACCTTCTTGGGGTGGGGAGCACATCTGGACAGTGCCTCAGTAAGCGGCACCTGGACTCTCAGAGTCACAGTTACACAGAAGTCTCTTGGAATGCGGATCAGTCTTTCTAGCTCTCAAAGCTTTCGCTCCCAGCATAAAAGGGCGGGCGGTTCAAATTCGAACAGACAACACCACTGCAGTGTTTTACATAAAAAAGGCAGGGTGGTACCAGATCAGGAATATTCTGTTCGGAAGCTCTGGTCTCTAGCCTTCTCCCTGGGAGTCAGCCTCTCAGCTATTCACCTCCCAAGCAAACACAGTACCCTTGCAGATGCTCGGAGTCTTATCGGTCAAGGCCACAGTAAATGGACCCTAAACAAGCAAGTACTAGCCACAGTGTTCAGGTGGTGGGGCATACCGGAAGTGGATCTGTTTGCCTCACCCCTCAGTTTTCAACTTCCTCAGTACTGTTCCAGGCCCCCAGTCCTGGGAACCCTTCCCCTGGATGCCTTGATCCTGGACTGGTCAGGGAGGTTCCTATACGCATTCACTCCCTTCCCCCTGATGCCCAGGGTATTGCTGAAACTTAGACAACAGCCTGCATCAATAATCCTGGTGGCTTCGGATTGGCCCAGGCAAGCCTGGTACCCTCTCCTTCTCTGTGTCCTGCAGCAGGCCTATTTGCCTGCCTCAAGCTCACTCCCTGCTGACCCTTCCTCAGACAGGAGTGCAGTATCCTGACATACCCTCTTCACCTCAAGGCCTGGTTCTTGAGGAGTTAGTTTCCATCCTCGCAGTACTCTGAACAAGTCTTTAAGATACTGAGGATGGCTAAAAAAACGAACACTAAGAAGACTTGTGCATCCAGATGGAAAGGGTTTTCCCTCTGGTGCAAGAGAAAAAAGGTCGACCCCCTTTTAGCTTCAGACCCTCAGCTGCTGGATTACCTGATACACTTAAAGGTGTCCGGCTTGAAACCATCTTCCCTCAAGCTGTACCTTGCGGCAGTTTCGGCCTACCTTTCGGTGAGAAAGAATCTATTTTTTCTCACGCTGTATTTAAACAGTTTTTCAAAGGCCTATTGCACCTTCAGCCTCCAATCAAGGAGCCTGTTCCTCCTTGGAACCTGAACCTTTGCATAGACGGGCTTATGAAACCTCCCTTTGAGCTTGTGTCCACTGCTCATATCAGGTTCGTAACTTGGAAGACCATCTTTCTCGTAATCCTCTGCCAGGAGGATCTCAGAGCTACAGGCCCTGTGCACTGAGACATATTACATCATCCTTCACAATGATGAAGTTGAGCTCAGGATAAATTGGAAATTTCTGCCAAAGGTGGTTTCAGAGTTCCACTTAAACCAGTCCATTATTCTGCCTTTACTGAGAAATCCACTCCTGGCGAGCAAAAGCTCCACAGCTTGGATGTCAAAAGAGCCATCTTTTGCTACATAGAACATACTAGAGACAGTCCAGAGGCTCTTCCACTCAGTTGTTCTCATCTACGGGGATGTAGGCAGAGGAAGACAGTCTACCAAGAGAACTATTTCCAGTTGATTGGTCTCTTGTATTAGATTCTGCTAGGAAAAAGCTGGTCACCAACCTCCAGTGGGGCTCAGTGCCCACTCCACCAGGGGCACTGCAGCCTCGCTTGCAGCAGCAAGGGACATTCCCCTCCTCATTGTCTGCAAAGCAGCTACCTGGAAATCTGTGTACACCTTTGTGGAACACTACTGTTTGGATGTGCAGACCAGATCTGATGCCAAATGTGGCATGGCGGTTCTGCAGAGCCTCTTTCCTAAGTAGGTTCTCTGCCCACCTCCCACTTGGTACTGCTTGGTTGTCTGCTAACGTTACTGATGTTAAAGGACTCCTGGAGTAAGAAGAGAAAAATTACTTACCGCAGTAATCTTCTTTTTTCCAAGGGGTCCTTTAGCATCAGTAAGCTCCCACCCCTCCTCCCCAGTCCACCTGTCAGGAGAAGGGCTCTATCACATCTCTTACCAAATTTGGAGTTTTTATTGATGAGTTTCTAACTCATGATGTTGTTTTATATTTCCACTTTGTAGACATTTGCATGTTTTTTGAATCCTGTTAATTCTTTTTTTGGGCATGTGCCCTCGTTTTTCCTTTTAAAAAATTCTAAAGCCTTCAGGCTGCTTTCACTCAGCTCGCTCCCCCTCCTGTTTTTTGATTGGTTATTGCCCAAAGCTCATTAAAAGAAAATTCTCTTAAAGGCATACCTCTGGGGCAGTTGCACCTAGCCAGCTAACTGCTAAAGTTACTGATGCTAAAGGACCCCTTGGAAGAAATATTACTGTGGTGAGTAATTTTTTCTTCTGGTTGATCTCTAGCACTGCAGATTCCATGTCCAATTTAAAAGGGATTTATACAGTACTCCCTTGTTTTTCCACCCTCCTATCCACCACCCTCTCTTACCACCAGTGTGAGCTTGTGTCCTGTTTTTCGTGCAGTATTATCTCCCCCTTTACCCGTCAACCTCTGGTATCCGCCATCCTCTTTTACCTGCCAAAATTATGATGTGTGGAGGTTGGCAGATAAGAGGGGGAGCACTGTACTTGTATCTAAAGGCTTCTTGCATATATATCTGTACTTGACCCAGTGGCTTTCATGCCTGTGACTGCTGTCATTATGCGTTATATTTATCTGCTGATTGTTTATTTACTTGCTGCCATTTTATACATGTCTCTGCTATATTTAATATATTGTACCTCCTTGTTAGTCACATATTTTATGTAATGTGACACTACTCATTTTCCTGTACCTTATTCATTGTATTCATATTCCCAACATGCTTGTAACTGTACTCTTCCTAGTGGTGACTGGAATGTGCATTTTCTGAGGGTGTGAATGCAGTTCACTATCCACACTTTGGCAGTTCCCTGGAATATGCTGATTTGCTGGATGTCTTCAAGCTGAAGCTCCTCCCACTACCTGGCAGTATATCCTCTGGCTCCGCCCCATGGCATTAGATCTTCCTTTCCATTTGAAGGGACAGATCTCCTTTGCAGCTCTGCAGCATCTGAGGGAATAACTTTTTCTCAAGCGCTTTTCTAGGCGAACTTCTTCAAATAAATCCTAGTCTAGTCACTGAAATCCTCATCTCCAGCTTGGACTCTTGACATCAGTTGCAGATGGAAGAATGGAAGCAACCAGGTTTCAAGTTTTGTGTCCAGTACCAGCAGAAATGTCAGTCACTGCGTGGCCCCCAAAAAAACACTTTACTTGCCTCTGCTGTTTGGGCGGGCAGCATGATATAGAAGGTTGTGGCCTTTGTCAGATGATGCTCCTTTATTGCTGGAGGACTGGAAGGCAAGGCTTGCACTTGGTCAACCCTCAGAGGGAATTGACCTAAGAGCCGCAGGAAGGCCTCATTGGCTGCTGGATACGCTTCATGCTTGCAGGCCTTGACGAGGAGGTGGCTGCTGAGTGTTCCTCTTCAATCTCAGTGTTGGTCTCGGCTGGGGCCAGCAGTGGAGAGTCAGTTTTGGAAGACTTACGGGAAATGTGTAAAGCCCTCCAGACCTTCAGGGAGAGTTCACTGGGGCAAGAAACAGAAATGCTGCCAGTGCAAATCGTGGGATAGAGAGCAAACATGTTTCTCCCACTCCTTCGACCCCCCCCAAAAAAAAAAAACTTGTTTGATTGAGCTCTGTTTGGTTGAGGGACAGATTGAGAGCTCCTTGGTGCCTCTGTTGGACTTGTCGACCAGGCAGTTGAGATCTTCCTTGAGCCTGTTGACTGGTTGTTGGAAGAGCTCGATGAGGAATCAGTCTCCTAGATCTTGGTTCTTCCGGTTCTCCCCCAGGAGGACACGGCACAGTCAGTGTCCCTGACTGGGTCACTGCAGGACCAGCCTGTACTGGTGGTCATGCCTCCGAAATCTATGCTACTGAATTTAGCATGGCATGTGGACTGCTCTCAGGTCAACGGTTGAGGTGCCCCTCACGCTGTGTATCTAACTCGACCAGGTGGTGCTGCTGTCTATGCTTCTTGGCCTCCTCAGATGAGGACAGGCATGCTGCTGGATGCGCTGGCTGTATGAGGAGCTCCTGTGGCAGCAGTGGATGATTGTAGGGTGGAGTAAGGGTCTACCATCTGGACCCTTGGTCGCCTGGCAGCTGTCAGTCATGCCCACGTCGGTCCACCTAAAGCAGATGTCCCCAACATCTGCTTCTGTACCTTGGAGGGTGGCGCTGATGCCACTTCAGCCTTTGGTGGGTGCCCCTCCAATGGACTGCTATACTGCTGGCTTTCCAGGCAGGTTCAGTGGACATCACCCAGGCAGAGAATACCAGAGTGGTCCACAGTGGTAAATGGTCAAGAGCTGTTTCTGAGACATCCTCAGATAACTCTTGAGGGGTCATCCATGCTTTCCTCTGGGACCCACACTTGTAACCATGACTTGGTCAAGGATGTGACCACCGACCGTGGACCGGTGTCATTTAGGGCTGATCTCTGCCTCATGTCAGAGTCTGTAAGTGTGCTTCTAAATACCTCTTCACTGACATCCTGGACAGGAACGAATCCCCAGGGGTTTCCTTTCCTGTTGCAGAAGCCATTTTGGAACCAGCCCTGGAGCTGTGGCAGCGTCCCGCATCCTGCTCAGTACACACCACCCTATGGTCTGCAAGTATGCGATCCCTACCAAGTCCCGTTCAGGTTCTCTGACCATTTTGCTGAAGGGTTGGTTTCAGACTAGGCCTTCTGGAAATTCAGTGTGTTTGAGTTAACTGAACTGAATGGTTGTCTGAACAGTTATCTAGGTGTAAATCTCAGGTGATTGAAAAGGCTTGATATCTGTGAAGTTTAAATTACTTGTAGAAAGATCTAGTAAGTAGGGGGAGTGGCTTAGCTAGAAGGAAGCTAAATTTAAAGACTGCCTTAGAAAGATTCTGCTAGTAGCTTGGCAGAAGACACCAGGAGGAAGGACTGCTGTGTGACTGGACTTCTCTACTGGGACTATATTGCCCTCCTTCACTCCCACCCAAAGCTAGTTCTACTTTTATAGGCACAGGATTTGACTGACAACAGGAACTTCCTGTTTGGGAGCAGGAAGTGAGCGATCACAGAGCCACCAAAGACCCACCATCCTAGAAGGGCAAGAGTAGCTCTCCTGCCCTCTCTAGCTGTTGGAGGTCTGCCTTTGAGCAAGTAAGAGGTCTGCTGAGAAATATAGGATATTCTTGTCTCAGAACAGGACAATCAGGAGCTTAAAGGGCACACAGGCAGAAAGTAAGTAGAGAGAAAAGAGAGAGGAAAAAAAAAAGAGGTAAGAGTAAGGATTCCAAACAGTTAAGGGGCCAGAAATATGACATGATGGGAGTGGTGCAGTGCAGTGGCTGTGGAGCAGCAGTCTTCCGGGAGACGCTCTGGAGGATGCGGTGTTGTCCCATGTGCAGGCACCTCTCTGGGCTGAGGGAGGAGGTTGCTCATCTTCAGGCTGAGTTGGCCAGGATTTGTGGGATCTTCCCTTCCATCCAGGGGCCACCAGTGCCACTGCTGTTGCCAAGAAAGAGGAGCGGTTGGACCACAGTGGGCTCAGGGAGGGTGAGGGTGGTGGAACAGAGGTGCATCCCTCCAGCTGTACCTCTCCACAGTTCTTATGCCATTCTGGCAAAGTGTGGTTCCTCTATGGAGGCACCCGCAGTGGAGACCAAGGAGGATGCTGGGAACCTCCACAAAGGAGACCCACAGGAGGGTGGCATGGGACCCCACGGGGGAAGGAAACAACTCCTGGTGGGGGACTCCATTGTTAGGAAGGCAGAACTGGGGGAGGAAGGGGAGAGGGAGGTAGAGTGCTTGCCTGGCGCCATGGCTTGGAGGGACAGGGAGTGAATCCTCAGGATTGCTGGAGCAGCTGCACAGGGGAGGGAGCTGGATGTCATTGTCCACCTAGGGACAAATGACCTGGCTAAGAAGGGGATTAGAGAAGTGCAGGAAGAGTTTGTGGAATTGGGGAGGGGCCTTAGACAAGCAGCACACACTGTAACCTTCTCGGAGGTGCTTCCCATCTATGGCGTAGGAGAGGCTAGGGTGTTCTGCACCATGGGATTCAATCAGTGGTTGAAAAACTGGTGCGGAGCTCAGGGATTTGGCTTCATTGGGGACTGGGGGTCCACCTGGAGTGATGCAGGCCTATACTGGCATGATGGGCTGCAGCTGTCCAGGAGGGGAACCAGGATCCTAGGTGATGGGTTTAAATGCTTCATTGGCAAGCATTTAAACTAGCCAAGGGGGGGAGGCACTGGAAAGGAGCAGGGAAATCCTAGCCCCTCAAAAAAAATCACGGTAGTAAGTGTGGTAAACACCAACGTAGAGGTGTCGATAGGGAGAAGGGCAGGGGTAGATGGGGAAAGTGACAAAGGCAAGAAGGACAGAGATGGGGCAAAAAGGAGTAAGGCCATCAGGAAATGGAGGGTAATGAGTACCAGTGCCTGTAGTCTGGGCAACAAGCTCCCTGAGCTGGTGGCCTTAATGGAAGAGGAATGCCTGGGTCTCGTAGCAGTCACAGAAACATGGTACACAGAGAACCATGACTGGGATGTTAACATACCAGGGTACACAACCTACAGGAGAGACAGGGAGGGGAGAAGAGGGGGAGGAGTTGCTCTCTGTGTAAAGGAAGGGATAAAAGCAACTGAACAAAAGAGTAAACAGGGAGGAGAGGGAGGCACTGTGGGTCACCTTGGAGACTGGAAAGGGCACCACATTCTGCACAGGGGTTGTGTACAGACCCCCATGTCAGGGGGAGGGAATGGACAAGGATATGATAGAAGGCATTCTTAGGATGGCAGAGAAAGGGGAGATGCTGTTGATGGGAGACCTTAATATGCCAGATGTTAACTGGAACACATTTGCTGCAGCCACATCCAAGAGCAGGGCCATTCTCAATGCCCTACAGGTGTGAGGCCTCAGACAGCTAGTTTGGAACCCACTGTGAGGGAGCAATCTTAGACCTCGTGCTCTCAAATGGGGGCAGTGAGAGGATCTCGGGATCTAGAGTGGGTTGCCATCTGGGAACAAGTGACCATCAAACAGTGTGGCTCACGTAAACTCGGCTACAGAGTCAAGCCACACAAAAGTGAGGGTACTGGACTTCAGGAGGGCTGACTTTGGCAAGATGGGAGAGTGCCTCAGAAAGCACTAGCAAACAGGCTAGAAGAGGGGTGGAGCAACAATGGAGAATCATCAAAACTGCCATCACAGAGGCAACAAGCCTTTGTGTGAAGCAAATAAAACAAATGAAAAAAAAGCCACTATGGTTCTCAAAAGAGGTGGCTGGGAAAGTCTGGGAGAAAAGATAGCATTCCGAAGTATAAGGAAACACAGAAGGAGCAGAACAGACAGCTGTACCAGTTAAGGCAGAAGGAAGCAGGAGGGAAGTCAGAATAGCAAAGGCCCAAACTGAGGAAAAGATAGCCAACTCGTTAAGAAGGGGATAAAACCTTTATAGGTACATCAGAGACAGAAAGACAAAGGAGGGATAGTGAGGTTGAATAGAATGAACGGTGGGTGGGCATAGGGGACCGTGAAAAGCAGGGATACTGAACGAATATTTCTGCTCAGTATTCACAAAAGAGGAGGGGAGATGCCTAATCCAATTAACAGAAGCACTCTTGATAGGGGGTCGATCCCAGTCCTTTCAAAAAGAAAGGGTTCTGCAAGAACTCCTAAAATTGAAGGTTGACAAAGCAATGGGGCCTGATGGAATTCACCCCAGAATTCTAAAAGAATTTAAGGAGGAACATAGTCAGCCACTGGCTACTCTTTTAATAAATCATGAGAGGATGGTGTGGTACCCAAGGACTGGAGGAAGGCGGATGTGATTCCCCTTCACAAAAGTGGGACCAAGACAAAGGCAGGAAACTACAGACCTGTCAGTTTGACCTCTGTGGTAGGGAAAGTGATGGAGTCACTTCTGAAGGAAAGAATTGTTGAGTACCTAGAGGCCAGTGGGCATAGGACCCAAGGCAGCATGGGTTCACAGCGGGAGGGTCATGTCAGATGAATCTATTAGATTTCTTAGACTGGGTGACCAAAGTAGTAGACTAGGGAGGGGCTGTGGACATGGCCTACCTAGACTTTAGCAAGGCATTTGACACAGTCCCACACAAAAGATTAATAGTCAAATTAACCAGCCTGGGAGTGGGTCCCAGGGTGGTGGCCTGGTTAAAACATTGGCTGGACAACAGGACACAGAAGGTAATTGTAAGTGGAATCCACTCTGAAGAAAGAGGGTTACTAGTGGGGTACCACAGGGTTCAGTACTGGGTTCAGTCCTTTTTAATGTCTTTATAAGTGACATTGCAGAGGGACTGGAAGGAAAAGTATGCCTCTTTGCAGATGACACAAAGGTCTGCAACAGGGTTTATACACAAGGAGGTGTGGAAAGGATGAGAAGGGACTTGGCAAGGTTAGAGGAATGGTCAGAAGTATGGCAGCTAGGATTCAATGCAAAGAAGTGCAAAATAATGCATCTGGGAAACAAGAACCCAGGGAAGATTACACAATTGGGTGGGGGAGGGTTAGTAACAACAACTAAAAACCGAAGGGACCTGGGGTAATCGTATCAGATGACCTTAAGGTTAGCAAGCAATGTGAGAAGGCAGTAGGGAGGGCTGGGGTATACTGGGATGCATAGGGAGAGGCATCACCAGCAGAAAACAGGAAGTTGTTATCCCTCTGTACAGACAGTTGGTGAGACCCCATCTGGTGTACTGCGTCCAGTTCTGGAGACCCCATCTCCGCAAGGACATAGACAGGATGGAGGCAGTCCAGATGAGGGCAACTAAAATGGTGCAGGGTCTGCAAGAGAAGCCGTATGAGGAGAGACTAAAGGAACTTAATATGTATACCCTTGAGGAAAGAAGGGAGAGGGGGGACATGATAGAAACGTTTAAGTACCTCAGTGGAATCAACAAAGTCCAAGAGGGTAGCATCTTTCAGAAAAAGAGACATGCAAGAACAAGGGACACAATTTAAAGATAGAGGAGGGTGTTCAGGGCAATGTGAGGAAGTATTTTTCACAGAGAGGGTAGTGGATGATGGAACAGCCTCCCTGAGGAGGTTGTGTGGTCTAAAACTGTGGGAGAATTCAAGAATGCATGGGACGGACATAAGGCAATTCTTATAAGGGGTAGGAAGAAATAGGCAGTTGGTTAACTAGGCTCTGCGGCCTATCCTGTAGGTAGGGAAATGGGCAGACTAGATGGGCCAAGTGGTCCTTATCTGCCGTCAAAGTCTTATGTTCTATGTTTCAGTGACTAGGGGAACATGAACAAGCCTACGGACAAAGAGTCTGGAAAGATTAACCCCATGGCTAAAAAGGTCTACACTGCTGCACCATTTGGTTTCAGACTTAGCCTTCCGGAAATTTGATGACCAAGGGGACATGGATAGGCTTCTGGACAAAGTCTAAAAAGGTTAACTCCATGGCAAAGAGGTCTACACTGCTATGTTATTTGATTTCTGACTTGGCCTTCTGGAAATTTGGTGACCAGGGGGACATGGACAAGCTTCTGGACAAAGTATCAGCTACCCGTGAAGCTGATCAGAGATGAGGGTCAGTCGCTGACTAAACGTCCGTTCCAGATGGCTTTGGACATGGGTGACTCCTGTGCCCGTGCTGTGGCAACAGCCATTGTGATGCATTGCAGGGCCTGGCTGTAGTTTTCCACCTTCATGGTGGATACCCAGCACAAGCTGGCCAATGTCCCTTTTCTGGGGTCTGACCTCTTTGACCCTGGGATGGAGGAACATCTCACAAGGATGAGTCCTTTGCCACCCTAGATTCTATGGTGTCATTCCAGAAGGACAAGAAGGTACAGAAGCCTAAGAAAAAGGACCTTCCAGTACAGGTCCTTTCAGCCAAATCCGCCTCTGCAGCAGCCACAGTAAGGGAAGTACCCAAACTGGCACCCAAAGCCCAAGTTCATTGGCCTGGGGCCAAAAAGAGGCATGGGCAAGGGAAGTGATGCCCCTCCAGCCAAGTGGCTGGTGCCCCCTCCAGAGCTGCCCAGTGATGGGTTTGGGCGGGGTGTCATCCTTCCACCTGTTCACCCTTCTACCAATGGGTGGTTGGCTGCATCGCCTCTGGCCACAGTGGATTGTCATTACCATGGATAGGTGATTATTAGAGGTGGTAGGCAGAGAGTTCCCTCTGCACTTTGTGGCTCTCCTGCCTTACTGACTCCACACTCTTCAGGAGTCCAGGGTTTCACAGGACGTACTGTCCACCCTCTGGAATGATGTTGCTCAGCTCCTTGCCAAAGGAGCCATAGCTCATGTCACAGATGCCCTGGCAAGTCACGGGTCAGTGTCCAGGTACTTTCCAGTTCTAAAAAGGACAAGGGGCTGGTACCCCAAACTGGATCTGCATGATCATGTGGAAGCACAAGTTCAGGATAGTCACTCTGATCCAGATTATACCATACCAGGAGCGGGGCATGTGATTCTGCTTCCTGGCCTCCAGGATGCATTCTTCCACATCCCAGTCCATCTGTCCCTCTGTTGGTATCTTTGGTTCTGCTCAGAAGGGTTTCTATACCAGTTCCAGGTGATGCTGTTTGGCCTCTCATGCTTACCCAGGGTCTTCAACAATTGTCTGGCAGTGGTGGCAGACTTCTTTAGGTGCAAGGTCGTCTGGGTGTATCCCTACCTGAACAGCTGGCTGAAAGCCAGGGTGTCCATGGAGGCTGTCGAGCGGTCCAGAGATGTGGCCCTGCAGAGACTTAGAACTGTTGGTCAGTCCAGGCAAGTTGGAACTGGTCCCTTCGCAAGTGGTCATGTTCATCAGGGCAGAACTAGATTCCCTGAGGACCAAGGCCTATCATCCTCCAGACTGGGCTTAGGATTTTACCTTCTTTGACTGATCATTTCCGCCGGGGCTCTTACACCCTGCTTGGAATTTACTGAGGTTGCTGGGGTACATGGCATCCACCAGCAGTGTGGTCCAGTGTGCTCAGTGGCGCATGTGCCAGCTACAGTGGAAGATGGGATGCCAGTGATCTCAGCGCCTAGGTCACTTGGACCAGCCAATCCTTGTGACTCAGCCGATGTGAGATGCCATCCAGTGTTTGGATGATCCCACAACATCCGGTGGAAGGAATCCTATTTGTTTGCCCAGAGTCGTCCATGATGTTCACGATGGACGCGTCTCTGGTGGGCTGAGGAGCATGCCTTGGGGACCACAGAGCTGATGGGTTCTGGTCACCCGGGGAGTCCTGTCACTACATCCACTTGGTGAAGCTCCATGCAGTGTGGCTGGCTCTCATGGAGTTTGCTCATCTGATCAGGGGTCAGGTTCTGCAGGTCCAAACGGACAATACCACGACCAAGAAGCTGGAAGGGGGAACATTTTAGGAGAGATGGAATGAAGTACTACTTTACTGAAAGTGATGGATGCCTGGAATAGTCTTCCAGCAGAGGTTGGGGGTGTGGGGGCAAAAGCAATGGTGGGCTTCAAGCATGCATGGGCCTAGGCACAGGGGAATCTCAGTTGGGATGCAAGGGGTGGGGGTGGGAGCCTGAGATCAGATACAGTCTGCAGTGACAGTATAGGCGGGGACAGATGGGTAGACTGTGTGTGTCAAGCAGTCCTTCTCTGCCATCAAATTCTAGGTTTCTTTGTTTTTCCTGAACAGTCAGGGCAGAACACACTCCCATCCCCTGTGTTGGGAGACTGTCCGTACCTGGGCCCTCATGTGCAGCCTGGGTGCCGATCTCCTGGCGATTTCATGTCATGGGAGTTCACATTCAGTTGACAGATGCCTTTAGCCTGGTGGGTGAAATGTTGTATGAGTAGTCCCTGTATTAGGAGGTGGTACCCTACCTGTTTTCCCATTTGGATTCTCCTCTGAGAACATGAGATGGATGCTTTTGTGCCTGGCCGCCCGCCCCCCCCCACCACCACACACACACACACACACACACACACACACACACACACACACACACACACACACACACAGTCCAGAACACTGTTGGGGGATGCCTTCACGAGTCCTTGGACTCCAGACCTCGTGTACACCTTCCCTTTTTTCCCCTTGATTCACAAAGTGGTGGCCAAGGCCAGGAAGGATAAGGCGCGGATGATCTTGATAGTGCAAGACTGGCCCAGACAGTTCTGGTGCCCTGATCTAATCTGCCTTAGCAGCAAGTCTCTAACTGTTGCCTCTTTATCTGGACCTGCTGACCAGACAACTGGGAATGTCCTGCACCTTTTGACCTCATTTCTGAGCAGCTAGAGTTCAGGCCTTGGGTCTTTTGGAAGATGTGCTCCACATTGTGGAGGCCTCCTGAAAGGAGTGGACTTGCTATGCATTTAAATGGCAGAGGTTCTGTATGTGGTACCAGGGCGTGGAACTTGATCTCCTTGCCTGCCCGATGACATGCATCCTTGACTACCTGTGGTCCCTTTTTTTCAGGCCTGCTAGTAACAGCCTTTAAGGTGCACCTGGCAGCCATCACTGCTTACAGGGTGTGGGCTTGGGCGCTTTTTATAAAGACTTAAACCACTTGTCCCCGCCAGTGCGTGAACCTTTGCCATTTTGGGACTTGCTGCTGGTGCTGGCTATGCCCCTGGGCAAGCGGTTTGAGCCTCTGTACAGGTGTGAGAAGTCACACCTGGAAGACCACCTTCTTGATGGCTGTCACATCAACCAGAAGGATTAATGAGCTCTAGGTGCTCTCAGAGGAGTCTCCTTATCTGGTCTTCCACAAGGATAAGGTCATCCTTCGCCCCCACCCCAAGTTCCTCCTGACGGTTGTATCAGAGTTTCATCTTAACCAGGCAGGACTTAAAATTCAGGTGAGGAGATTACGCGACTCGCTGTTTTAGGCCCCTGCAAATTCTGGGCGCCCCCCCCATGCGGGACTGTCATGCTCTCACTTCATTTTGAACGAAGATGACGGGCATGCTGGGCTGACCATCATTTGCTCTTAGGAACATTTTTGGAAACCTTTTGTAAAACTCCTGCTAAAACTCCCGGTTCTTAGCTTTCGCTCGTTTATTGCGTTGCTTTTATTGTTTTGTTTACATTATTTTGGTTATTTTTTGTTTGTTCGTGGCAGTAAGTTGTTTTTCTAGGAGGGAAACCATTAGCTGTTTTGCTGACTGTTTTGCCAACTGAGGAGCGCAATCATTTATCATTTAAAATGCTGGTGCTGTTATTTTATCAGTGGTCGAGGCAGTAAGTTGTTTTCCACTAGGGAAATAATCAGCTGTTTTGCTGACCAAGGAGCTCCGTGTCAATCGTCTAAAACACTGGTGGTGGTGTTGTTTTGTCTGGGGTTGAGCTGGAAGGAGAATCGAATTGTTTGACTGGTCCTTTCCCAGTACTCTTATTTCAGCTGTGAGACTCATCACACCACGCATGGAATAAATTGAGTTGTGGATAGTTGGAGGCGTTTGACTCCGAAAGGTTGTGGAGCCGTGGGATCCAAAGAAGTCGATGAGAGCTCACCCACTGCGGTTGCCTGGGCAGAAATCCGGAGCTGGGGAGGGCTGTTTTGTTTACTGCAGCCGGAAGTTGCGAACTTTGTTCTGCTTGCCTGATTGGGACCGGGCGTTGGGGGTCAGGCTGCCCAGAGTTAGCTGCTCTCTTTCTCTGGAGGTCGGTGGGCTACTGGAGGGTGGCTGTTCTGCCTCCCGGAGGCCGGTGATTAGCCGGTGGCTGCTGGAGGGCGGCCACTGTGTTGACCGGGGTTGGGGATAGTTGTTTTGGGGCTGGCCTGATCTCGGTGTCTGGTTCTGCGCTTAAGCAAGTTTCTCTGACATATTTTCTTCTTCATTGTGAACTCCTGAAACTTTGGTTTATTGGTCTTCATTTCAGAACTGGTCTGAGGAGGACGTACTTTCTTGCCTGGAGGAAATTTTGACTGTTATTAAATCCTGAGCTGCCTCTACATAGAATTCGGACTGGGTGATGAGAGCACCCTTAACTTCATCCTTTTATCTTTTACTTAGTCTGTACTACTTAAACTGTGGTTGGTGAGAGCATTCCACAATAAGTATTAATCTGGTTATGGCTCTGGGGTGTAAGAGACCCTTAAGGCCAAAATTTGAAAGATTACTAGGGGTCTCTTAGAAGCCCTTAACTGTTTTTAGAGGACTCTTCTGTCGTTTTGGACCTTGTTGGACATCTGGAATTGGTTTCCCTGGTTTTTGGACACTGCTAGACATTTCATCTTGTTATATGTTGGGTTGTTGGGGGTTAATTGATATTTGATGTATTTTTATTAGTGTGTTTGTATTTGTTTGATTTAGAGTTAATGGTGGGTTGGTGTATTATCATTTTAGTTTGTGTGATTTAGTTTTTTATTTTAGTAATATAATGTGCTGGGAGGGAGTAGAAACGGTCAGGCATTATTCCCCCACCAGGCTCAAAGATATGGGCCCCTTTGAATATCCCCTTATCAACTGACATCTATTTAAGATGTCAAGCTTTGAGGGATTGTTAGCGCGAGAAGGGGAGGACTGGGCTTGGTGAGGGGGATGGATAGAGGTGGTAGAGGCCAGGAGACACCCTGGGGGGAAATGGAGACAGGATAGAGGTATTTCTTGTTTTGTCCCCATACCCAAGGGCTCCATTGTTAATGGGCAAGAGCTGAGGTCTTACTCAACAGCCCATCCTACTCTGGCGGTTTTATGTAATGCCAGATCTATTAAAAACAAGACTGCTATTATAGCTGAAATTGTTGAAACAGTGGATCTGGCTTGTATCACAGAGACTTGGCTGGACGATAATGCAGGCCCTATATTGGCCTCTGCTGTTCCAGCTAGGCACACTGTGATTCACCGCTCAAGGTTGGATCGTAGGGGCGGGGGTGTTGCTGCCATATCTAGAATGGAACTGGGCCTTGTGAATGTGCCAGTGGGGTCCACCAGATCCTTCGAGTGTATCCTGGGTGAGGGTTTAGGCTACGGGATGCGCCTTATTTACTGTCCACCCGGTGATGGTGAAGAATTCCAGCAGGAGTTGGCGGATTTCGTCGATGTGGTGCTGGAGTCCCCAAGATGGTTGATCCTGGGGGACTTCAATGCCTGGGTCGACGATGAACTCTCTCAGTTCGGTCAGAATCTCCTCCAGCTGATGACTGCGCTGGGCCTTACACGGGTTATTACCTCCTCGACCCATATGGGGGGGGTCACTTGTTGAATCTGGTGTTCCTCCTGGGGATGGAGATAGCTGATCTGGGGGTGGAACCAGTTAGCTGGTCTGACCATCACACCATAAGGTTCAGTTTCAAGGCCCCCCCAAAATAGACCTGCCCCTATGGAGAGGTCCAGTACCACCCTTTAAGGGGTGTGACTCCAGAGGGGTCTGTTGGTGGTGCTGGACCTATCGGGTGTGGCGGGTGAATGCATGAGCCCTAGGGATCTTGTACTAGCTAATAACAGAGCAGTGGGAGAGGCCCTGGACAAGATTGCTCCAGTTAGAGTTCGACCGCTTCCTCTTCGCCCCAGGAATCTTTGGTTTGATGACTCCTTGAAGGAGATGAGAGCTGGTCGAAAGCTAGAGAGAGCATGGCGAAGGTCATGTCTTGATGCTGACAGGCCTAGATTGACAGCTCAGTATAAGGGCCATTAAACAGAAGTCACCTGTAAGAAGGCAGAATTCCGGTCCAGTGATATTTCTGCTGCACGGAATCTACTGGCTCAGCTCTTCCGAACTGTGGAGAGACTGTGCAATCCAGTCTGTCTGCAGTCCGGAAGGGTATTTTCTCAGGTTAAATGCGAGGAGCTCACACGATTCTTTGCCGATAAGGTTGCCAGCATCCGGTCTGGCATCGGCCCTACTCTCCTATGAGGGACTGCAGAGGTCAGCGAGAGGGGCTGTACACACTGTCTGGACAGATGTTAGCCGACCATAATTCATGGACCTTGTGCAGATCATCCAAACATTGCGCCCAACGAGCTGTGGTTTGGATCCAGGCCCTACACCCCTATTAGTGGGTTGTGTAGATGTCATCTGCCTGATCCTAGCTGATACTGCCTGGGAACCCTTGGAGAGGGGTGTCTTTTCAGACTCCCTTAAGGAGGCGGTCATATGACCGCTCCTGGGAGGAGAAAAAAAAAAAAAAAAAATCATCCTTGGATCCAGACTGTTTAACTAACTACAGGCCTGTCCCTAACCTCCCTTTTGTTGGGAAGGTTATTGAAAAAGTGGTTGCATTGCAATTGGACGATCACCTTGTGACGCTCAATGTCTATGATGCTGTCCAGTCTGGATTTCGAAAGAGACGTAGTACCGAGACTGTACTTGTTCGGGTATTGAATGACCTCCTAATAGCGAGAGATCAAAAGGCACGTACCATCTAGGTCCTTCTTGATCTCTGCAGCATTTGACACTGTGGACCATTGTGTGCTATTGGAGTGCCTGAGGTGTGTCTGTGGACTGTCGGGGACGGTCCTGGAGTGGTTTCGATCTTTTCTCAGAGGCAGGAAACAGAGGGTGGTCATCGGAATTTATTCCTCTGATGCCCTACCTCTGTTCTGTGGAGTCCCGCTGGGCTCCATGTTTGCAGTGTACATGCTACCATTGGGAGATGTCATTAGACGATACGGTTTGAGTTTTTACTGCTATGCAGATGATACTCAACTGTATCTGTCTCTTCAACCCGAACAGGGGGTGCAGTCTCTGTATTTAACTGTCTCGCTGAGATTAAGGACTAGATGAGCACCAGCTGGTTGAGACTGAACTCTGACAAGACCGAAGTGTTGGTTGTGGACCCTGGTTATCCGGGGCAGGTTTGGGGGCTGGGCAGCCGTCTGGTATATGGATTGACTGAGTCCAGCTCACTACCTCCGACCGGGTGCATAACTTGGGTGTTATTTTTGATGATGGCTTAACCCTGAAATCTCAGGTATCTGCCGTTGTCAAATCCTCTTTACCATCTGAGGAATATCGCCCGAGTGAAACATCTGGTTCCTCCTGACGACCTTCCAACATTGGTCCATGCCTCTGTCACCTCCCGCCTTGATTACTGCAATGCCCTCTTCCTAGGGCTGATATCCGCCGCTTGCAGCTAGTGCAGAACGCGGCAGCCAGGTTATTGACTGGCACATCTAGAGACAGTCCTATTACTCCTGTGCTGCGTGAGCTGCACTGACTGCCTATTCAGTGTCGGATCACCTTTAAGGTTGGTCTTCTGACCTTTAAAGCCCTTCATGAACTGGGACCCAGCTACCTACAAGGTCTCTCGACTCCCTACTACCCCCTCTGATCCTGCTTCAGGGATTGTTAGAATTCCCAGAATACATTAACGAAACATCTAGTGGCTTGTGCTTTCTTTTGCAGCCCCTACCCTGTGGAGTTCTCTACCTTGTCGGTTAAGAGAATGCCTGACCGTAGATGGGTTTAATTTGGATTTTAAAACATATATTTATTTCAGTTTGCTTTTCCTGCTGTTCTTAGTTAAATTATATATTTGTAATTTTATTATTATATATGGTCTGTCTTATCTGTAAAGCGCCTTGATTTTTTTTTTGTTTGTTTGAAAGGCGCTGTATAAATAGTTTTACTTTACTTTTTACTTTACACGTGCTTGCAAAGATTGGAGAAAATGCCATTGAAATGAATGGGCCCATTCATTTCAGTGTGGTAGCTTGGCTGCTTCGCTACGGTAGCAGTAGTTAGATTGCGAGTCATGAGCAGAGCCAAAGGATGATTTAAAAAATTAAAAATGGGCACCATATGTATTAGCTGTGGGCAAGAGATACAGAGAGAGGCGTGGAGGATGATCTGTACTCTGAGTACTGTTGCTGTCACTTGGATCTTCGAGCTGAGTGCTAACAGTGCTGATTGCTTGTTGAAGACAGTTGGTCTCAAAGGGTGTGTGTGTGTGTGTGTGTGTGTGTGTGTGTGTGTGTGTGTGTGTGTGTGTCTGGCAAAAAAAAAGTTATTTTTTTGTAGATATAATCTTTATTCAACATTGCTGGAGTTTGCAATATATAAAAGAGAATCAATAAGCAGTGCATACTATCACAATATGTAAAATATGTTAACAGTCCTGGTTAGTAGGGCAATTATGTCAATCTAGTCCCCACCCCCTTAGGGGGACAGCATGGGGGAAGGAATGAATGTTGACAGCTGGCTTGCTGAACCTGCCAGTGACCAGGAATTTCTGGGTTGGCATCATAAGTGCCTAGAGGGGCCTCAGGAACCCATTCCTAGGTCCCCAAGGGGAGGGCGGAGGGACAGGGGAGCAGGAAATTAAGAAATAGAGGACCAGGTACTATACTTGATTAGTACTATCCTATGGAAGAGTGCTAGTATCATCTGCGGCCCTCTTCCATTTGGAAAGAGAAAGGTTGTGACTCGTGGTGATGCTCTTCTTTAAGGGACAAAATCAGGCTCTATAGTCATAACGTGCAGAATCCACCCATTCCCCTCGGGGAACATAAGTCTGCCCCATCATTAAGTGAGTGCATAATCTGCTCCATTCTACTGAGCTGATTAACTGTGGTTCTCCAATTTGTCATGGTGGGAACCTGGGGTGTAAGCCAGGCCTTGGTAATCATCTTCTTGGCCGCTAGTAGCAGGATTCCCAATAGATAACGTGAGTGAGGGTCATGCAGGGTGGGAGTCCTGAGAGTAGAAACATTTCTGCTGTCAGAGGAATTGGCCTGTACATCTCCTGCTGAAGGGACTGAAAGAAGGGATGCAAAATGGGCCATTCCCACATTATGTGGGTGTGACAGACATTAGTGTCCCCACATTGCCTCCTACAAGGCTAGGACAATCTGCCTGGTTCCAGTTTGGAACACCATACTGATTACTAACATACCAAAATGCCAGCAGAATAGGCCTACTGGTCTTTCGTGTCTGCTCGTTTGGTCAGCCCCACCCTGGGAGCTGACCTTGCTGCCCCCCTTGCCTTCTCTTGCTTCTCCCTTCCCAGTTCCGGATATTCTTGCTGCACTGGATTTTGCTTCCAGAACCCTTCCTGTGTACCTGTCCCACCCCCTCTTGAACCCCTCCACCGTCTCTCCCTCCACCAGTCCCCTGGGCAGCACATTCCATGGCTCCACCACCCTCTCAGTGAAGTAGCACCTCCTCCTTTCTCCCCTGAATCTCCCCCCCCCCCAGCTTCCACCCGTGCCCTCTAGTTGCCCCCTCCTCCTTCCTTCAAAGCACTCTGACTGCTCCTCCCCTATTTACCCCCTTCATGTACCTGAAGACCTCTATATTGTCCCCCTTCTCTCTTCCAATGTGTACATATTTAGCTCTTCGAGCCTCTCCCCATAGGTCCTGTCCCCAAGCCCCAAATCATTTTGGTTGCCCTCCTCTGGACCCTCTCAGGAGTTTGTCTCTCTAAGTGTGGCTCTCCAAACTGCACGCAGTAACTTGAGGTGCGGTCTCACCACAGTTAGACAGAGGAGTATCACTTCCTCCTTCTGGAGGTGATCCCCTAGCGATGCATCCCAGCATCCTGTTGGCCTTGGCTGCTGCCCTCCTACAAGTCTCAGGTTGTTCATCTTGACATCCACCACCACCCCAGGTCCCTCTCAGCCATCGAGACTTGTGCATTCCACCCCCCACGGGTGTACACTTGTCCGGGTTTCTGTCCCCAGGTGCAGTACCTTGCATTTCCTGCATTGAACCTCAGCTTCCACTTTCTAGACCATCTTTCCAGAACCTAAGGTCCCCCTGTAGGGCCACCCTCCCCATCCACCACCGCCCCCAGTTTTGAGTCATCCACAAGACTCATCTCACTCCTGATATATCTTTATGTCAGAGACGTAGGCGTTGAACAGGAGGGTCCCAAGGACTGATCCCTGTGGGACCCCACTAATGGCCCTCCTTGAGTGTGAGACTATCCCGCCAACTACGACCCTCTCTGGTCCTGGAGCCAGTTGTCTATCCATCTGATCATCTGGTTCCCCACCCCCATTTCTCCCAGCTTATCCAGCAGGCCCTCATGAGGAACAGAGTCAAATGCCTTACTGAAGTCTAGAAAGAGGACGTCCACTGGTCTACCCACGTCCAAGGTGCTCGTCACCCAGTCATAGAACTCCACAAGGTTTGTCTGACATGATTTCCCTGGGATGAATCCATGCTGTCTGTCCAGGCACCCTGACTTTTCCAGGTCCCACCCCCCCAGCCTCTTCTTGACAATGCCCTCCATCACCTTGGCGACCACCGATGTCAGGCTGACAGGCCTGTAGTTCCCTGCCACCTCCCTTGATCCCCCTTTGTGGATAGGCACTATGTGCGCCACCTTCCAGTCCTGGGGCACCCACCCTGTCCTCAGAGAGGTGGTGAAAAGCTCCGCCAGAGGTTTCGCCAGGACATCCGCAAGTTCCTTTAGCACTCTGGGATGTAATTTATCCGGCCCCAGTGCTTTCTCCGTCTTAAAGGGACCTGAGGGCTTCCTCACTCTCTCTGCTGTGATTTCCACCTCCACTACCTCTTCTCCCTGCTTTGCCTTCCCCCCTCCAGCCAGTGATGCCTCCCCCTCTCCTCAGGCCCGCCGATCGGTAAGGGTCCCCCCTCCTCAGTATCACTGTCTCCTCCCATGTATGATGCAGCACCCCCATTTTCCTTGGTGAAAACTGAGGTGAAGTATTCATTTAGTACCTCAGCCTGCTCCCCCTTGTCTTGTGCCCATCTCTCCCCTGTTTTAATCCTGCTAATCTGCCCCTTCACTCTTCGTTTTTCCCCAATGTATCTAAAGAACCCCTTGTTCCCTCTCCTAATTTCCCTGGCCAGGTTCTGCTCCTTCCTTGCCTTAGCCACCCTCACCACCCTAGTGGCCCTTCTAGCCATTAGTTCGTACTCCCCTCTATCCCTTTCACTCCTTGAGCACTTGAATTGCCTATAGGCTGACTTCTTTCCCCGCACCACCTCCTGGACCTCCCTGGTCCACCAGCAGGGTTTTCGGGCCCTACTGCATTTTCATCTTACTCTGGCACAGGTGCTGGTAGCATCCTGCACCCCTCTCATGATTATTTCCCACTTACTGTCAGCGTCCATGTCTGACCCAATCACATCCAAATACTCCTTGAGGATCCTTCCCATTTCCTTAAAATCCACCCCCCGAAGTCGGTTACTTCCGTCTTTGTGTAGCCTTCTACCCCTCCTAGGTCCAGGCAGAACCAGACCGTGACATTGTCACTCCCTGCCAATGGGTCCCTTACCTCCAGGCCCCCAATCTGGTCACTGTCTGCCAAGACCACATCCAGTACCCGCGCCTCCCTGGTCGGTTCCCCCACCCGCTGAGTTAGGAACGCGTCTTGAAAGACATCCAACAACCTCTGTTCCCTGGCCACCGAGGATGTCATAGTCTCCCAGTCTGTTCCTGGCATGTTTGTCACCCAACACCATCTCCCTTCCCCTGCCCAATCTGCAGTGTCTCCCAGCATCTGCCACCAGACTCTCCTCCAGCTCAGGGGGTCTATACACCACTCCTATTTTTACTCTCTTGCCCCTTGTTATCAAGGTGACCCAAATTGCCTCCACGGTTCCCTCCGCCTCCTCTACTCCCCTATACTAATACAGTTTTTGACTATTGTGCTACCCCCCCCTTCCCTCCGCACTGTCCTTCCTGAACATAGTGTAACCCTCCAGGTTAAGGTCCCAGTCGTGTCCTGCGGTGGCCCAGGTCTCAGTGACCGCTGCCACATCCACCACTCCCTCAGTTAGCATTGCCTGGAGCTCAGGCAGTTTATTGCCCAAGCTCCTGGCATTTAGCAGGACTACCTTCCACGCTTTCCCTATACTTCCATTTCCCCTGCTCATTTTCCCCTGGTCTGCACTTTACCAGTTGGCCTTTTCCCGCATTCCTCCAGCTCCCCGGGGGGGTGGAGACAGAGTCCCTCCTTTATCGGACCCCCCTCGACAGCCTTTTCTCCCACCCCTCCCCTTCACAAGTTTAAACCCCACTTTTCACCAATGAACCCCTCTATTTTCAACTTAAGGATTCCCCTCCCCTCCAAATTGAGATGGAGTCTGTCTCTAGCATACAGCTCCTTATCCTCACAGGTCTCCCCCAAATCCCCCATCAACCCATACCCTCTGGCCTTACACCACTCCCTGAGCCACTGGTTTATCTCCCTAATCTTTCTTTTGTATTCCCCACTAGCCCTTGGCACCGGCAGGATTTCTGAGAAGGAAATCGTGCACCCTAAGTCATGACAGACCCTGGCAAGCTCCCTGAACCTTGCCTGTATCTCTAACTCGCATTTCCTTCAATGTCATTTGTACCCAGGTGGACCCAGTATGTGTTTTGCCTTTATAATTATGGCGAAGGACAATTTTATTGTCTCCAGTGTTGCAAATTATCTGTATAAAATCAGCAAAATTGATACCAAAAAGGAAGAAAATCCTTTCAGAGGGGTATGGATTTTGATATTGAATCTGCTGGCAGAGGATTTTCATCACTGGAGAGAAGGTTCTACTTCGTGCTGCTGTGGATGGGGGATAGTTGTTCATCACTTTTATTTAAGGCTCCCTTCCAATGCTCAGAGCACCTTTACAATATTCAATAAAAACAAAATATTACAGCTTAAAACAATTAAAACATACCAATAAAATACATCAATGCACATTTTCAGTTAAGTTCCTGAAAATGCCTAGCCATTCAAATAGGTTTTTAACGACTTTTTAAAACCTTCTATGGTCAGGCTATCTCGTATCTGGTGAGGTAGAGAATTCCACAGGGTAGGTGCCATAAAGGCTAAAGATCTTCCCCCATATGTTTTAAGGGATACCTTGGGAATCTCCAGCAATCCCTTGCCAGAGGATCGGAGTGAGCGGGTGGGACGGTAAGGGCACAGGAGTTCTTTCAGGTAGTGGGGTCACTGCTCATGTAGGGCTTTATAGGTCAGCAACGTGACCTTGAAGGTAATCCGCCATTGCATTAGCAACCAGTGCAGTTCACGCAGCACAGGTGTTATATGACTGGATCTAGAAGTTCCAGTCAACAACCTGGCCGTCACGTTTTGCACTAGCTGCAAGAGGCGGATATCTACCCCCGGTAGCCCTAAATAAAGGGCGTTGCAGTAATCAAAACAACATAGCAAAGGTGTGGACCAAGGTAGGAAGATCTTCAGGCGGGACCAGGTGCTTCACCTGGGCTATGTTCCTTGGATGGTAATAGGAAAATTTGACTACAGCCGAAACCTGCACCCTCAGGATCAGGCCTTCATCAAAAACCATGCCCAGGTTTCGCACCTGGACTGAGGCAATAAGCGGAATTCCCCAAGATATAATCCTGAGAGTTTTCCCACTCATGCTTCTATTGTCCTATAACCAGGATCCACCACCAATACCTCTGCTTTCCCAGAGTTCAGCCGTAGCCAGCTGGCACTCATCCAGTTCTTAATCTCCAGTAGGCATTTATTAAACATTGCAGCAGTATCTAATTCCTGTTCAGGCACAAAAGACATGTACAGTTGAGTGTCATCAGCATAGCAATGAAAACTCAACCCGTACTGTGTTATAATGTCACCCAACAGAAGCATATACACTGCGAATAACATGGGGGACAGCATCGAGCCCTGTGGAACCCCGCAAGGCAGTCCATGAGGGGCAGAGGAATAAATTCCTGACACTACTCTCTGGGACCTACCCTTGAGGAAATATCGAAACCAACTGAGGACCGCCCCTCTCAGTCCACAGAAAAACCACAGGTGCTCGAGCAGCACCCCATGATCCACAGTGTCAAATGCTGCTGAGAGATCAAGGAGAACCAAGATAGAACGGGCTCTCCGATCTCTTGCCATCGGAAGGTCATTTAATACCCATACCAGGGCTGTTTTAGTGCTATGCCTTTTTCTGAAGCCAGACTGGAGACGGTCTTAGATATTGTGGCTGGTTAAATGATCCTCCAGCTGCAGAGCGACCACCTTCTCAGTAACTTTCCCGACAAAGGGCAAGTTCGAGATCGGTCTGTAGTTGGCTGGGCAGTCAGGGTCAAGGGACGGTTTTTCAATAGGGGACGTACTACTGCCTCCTTTAAGGGATCTGGAAAGATCCCCCTCTCCAATGAAATCCCCACTATCCCAGCAAGGACCGGGCCAATGACCTATACACACACCACTAATGGGCGTATAGGGCCCGGATCCAAACTACAGTAGGTTGGCCGCAGAGTCTGGATGATCCTCACTATATCTACGACTACCTGTTTGCTAAAAATGGACCAAGTTTGTTCGGTATTAGTACCACCCGATTGATCAATGCAAGGTCCCATGGGAAAGCACTGGTTGATCTCATCCCTGATGGTGGACTCCTTATCGGCGAAGAACTGCTCACACTGCACTTGTGACAATGCTCGACCAGAGTGAATACTGGCTGGAGTGCACAGTCTGTAAGAGCTGGGCTGGCCTGTTCTTTGCCGTAGCAATTTCCCTGGACAGGAACTCTGCCTTTTTATGGGAAATTGTTGACTGATAAGTCTTATAGTGATCCATCAATCTAAGCCTATCCACCACCAGGTGAGTCTTCTGCCAGTGTCTTTCCAACCTTCGTCCCTGCCTCTTCAACTCATGGATCTCTCCATTAAACCAGGGAGCACCTGGGTGAGAGGTAATAGGGCTAACACGAGAAGGAGCAGTGTTATCCAAGGCCTCAGTAACTGCCTTATTATAGGCTGACACAAGAGGCCCTGGATCAGTGCTATCCCTTGGAAATCCTGAGAGGTCCAGCACCGTCATTAGGCCTTCTGAGGTAACACCTCTCAAAGGACAGTACTGTACCAACTCCTTTGGGGCAGACCTATTTCGGGGGGCTATGAAATTGAATCTCAGGATGTGATGATCAGACCAGCAGACTGGCTTCACCTCCATATCGGAGATCTCCATCCCCAGATGAAACACCAAGTCAAGTGAGTGCCCTTTCTTGTGGGTTGCAGTGGTAGTAACCCGTGTTAGGCCCAAAGAATCCATTAATGAGAAGAGGTTTTGTCCAGATGGTGAGAGTTCATCGTCGACCGAGGCATTGAAATCACCCAGAATCAACCGTCTGGGGGATTCCAACACCACGTCGGCGATTGAAGTCCACAACCTCCTTCAGGAACTCCCTCCCATCACCTGGTGGATGGTAAATGAGAAGGGTCCTGTAGCCTACACCTACACCCACTATACACTCAAAGGAGTTAGTTGCTTCAACTGGAACCTCCCTGAGACCCAGTTCCTGTCTAAAACAGACAGCAAGCCCCCTGCCCCGACGATCCTCTCTCGGGCAATGAATCACCGAGAACCTGGCCGGAACTGCAGCCTCCAGAATAGGGCCAGCACTCTCATCCAGCCAGGTCTCGGTGATACAAGCCAGGTCAGCAGATGCCACACTGCAGCAACTGCGGTCTTATTTCTAATTGATCTGGCATTGCTTAACACCGCCCGAAAGGGATTGGAGTCCAAGGGTGGCCTCACTTCCTGCCTGACCAAGTCAGTACCCTTGGGTATGGGCACAAGACATGGATAACCTCATTCCTGTGTCCATTCCTACCCAGGGTGCCTCCTAGTCCTCAGTGTCCCAATCCGTCCCCTCCTTTCCCATCTCCCTCGAGAGTTCCAGGACCCCCGCTCCCCTACTTCCGTGTCCCTTTAAAATGCAGAAAGCACGACATTTAGAGTAAACTTCAAACTGGAGCGGTGGATGGTCAAACGGACGGAGGTCTCTTAATCTCGAGGGGGGGTACTGCCTGACCATATTCTTATCTCCTCAGCACACACACCAAAATTAACACAGTCATACCACCACTCACTCACCCTTCCCCCAACCAAATTCTTTTTAAATGCTTACAGATATTGGGCTAATAAAATTTGCCCTATTTCAATTATTTCCTAATAAACTTTTAGAACTCCCTAATCTCCTTTCCACAGGGTTTAATTTAACAATCACCAAAAGTCCTTAACACACAGTCAGTATGTCGTAGGTCTTTACCAAAGTAGCGTTAAATGAAATTCAAACCCCCAGGCACTTTCACTACCTGGGGGATCCAGAATGAGCACAGGCACACTCACTGCCCAAGACAATAATTGTTCGAATAATAATAAAACATCTGACCGTTTATATTCCTGCTTCTTGATGAATGTCTGTCCTCCTGTCCTGTAGCAGTATTCTGCAAAGAGGGGAGGGGTGAAGTTACATGCACAAAAGTCCATCATCCCTCAGATTCTTCATGGCGTGGCCGGCCTGGCTTGGCTAACGTATGGGGAATTTCGTTCTTTTATTTTTATTCTGTGATCACTTGGGATCCTGGGCTGGTTGGCTAACCACCCAACAGCTACGAGGAACTGGAAGTGTGGTGAAGGTGAATGACAGGATGGGGACCCTCTGGGGGTTGGAGCTGTGTCAGTCTCACTGCAGCAGCTCAAACTGACAGTCTGTTCGCGTGTTTCAGGAGTGGATGGAGTAGCAGATGCTCCCAGTCCAGCTAATTCCTATGTCCCTGTCTGTGTGTCCCCTTGTTGGTGCCGGGGCTCCCTGCTCGCTGGGTGTGTGGCAGTGTTGTCAGTTCCCTAGCTGTAATGTGCAGCTGTGCTCCTCCACGGGCTGCTAACAGACTGTGGCCTCTGCCCTGAGTTGTGTTGTGCCTCACTTGGGAGCCCAGTGCTGCTCTGTGGGTAAAGGCCCCCTACCAGTCCCTCCTCACTGCTTGAACCCCGCACTGCTGTGGCTGCTGCTAGCTGTACTGTCAGGGCCTCACTAGCAGCACCACCCACTTCACTTCTCCGGGGGGTGGGTGTGTGTGTGTGTGTGGTCAGGTTCTCTCTAGGCAGCGCAGATTCCAGAGTATGGTACTGAGCTCTGTCTCACAACCTGCAGCTGTCAGCCGTGTTTCTCCCAGGTCTCCAAAACGTCTTAACGGACCAGTTAAGCAGGTCCCAGTCCATGGTTCATGAATGGGAACTGCTGACCTCTGTAGTAAATGACTTCTTTGTAAGATGGGGGTCATCCAGAGGTGGACCTTTTTGCGTCCTCACACAATGCAAAACTGCTGTGTTTCTGCTCACTCACTCTAGGCCTGGAGTTTTTCAGCGATACGTGTTGTCCCTCTCTTGGAAAGGGAAATTCCTAAATGCATTTCCTCCCGTAACTCTAATACAGAGGTCTCTGCTCAAGTTATGGGTGGAGAGTGTCGCTGTCATCCTCGTTGCGCCATTTTGGCCCTGCCAGATATGGTTTCCACTCCTTTATCATCTGGTGGTGGAGTATCATGCTCTTTGTCGGGGTCTGTCGTCACTGGGCAAGGGGTCATTGGTTCATCTGGGCCTGAAGTCCCTGCACCTGCATGGCTCCTGAAAACAACCATTGCACATTTTGGGGTTTCCCCCTATGGTTGCTGATATTCTGCTTGCAGCCAGGAAGCCTTCTATCAGACATACCTATTCTCTGCAATGGAAGCACATCACTCTGTGGTCTGCGTCCTGGAATATGGACCCTTTTATTTTCCTGTGAATTCTGTGCTGGAATACTTGTTGGTCCTATCTGACTCAGGCCTGCATTATTCCTCTGTTAAGGTGCATTTAGCCAATATGTCAGCGTTTCATGCTTCTATTGATGTACTGTTGGCCCAACTAGAGGTGGCCGGTACCTTTCTGAGAGGTATTCTGCATATGAAACTTCTGTCCATAATGCAGTCCCCGCCTTGGGACTTGAATTTAATATTTGCAAAATTGACTGGCTTCTTTTGAGCTTGTCACGAGTTGTAGCTTATGTTCTAGGGGCATGGATATGTTGTTCAATCCACACTGTATGGCAGGTTCATTGCCGCTTTAATTCTTGCCGGAAGGTCTTCAGGCTGGCTCCTCCCACCCACCCGGGTGGTAAAACCCTCGGCTCAGCTCCATGATGCCAGATCTTCCTTACCGCTTGGAAGCTCAGGTTCCCTCCTTGGCGCTCTGTGTTTTAGGTCTGGATCCAAACTCTTCGGGTTTTCCGAAAATTATTTTAAAGTTTTCAAGACTACGGTCTTTCATCTTCCCTCGTGGCTGTGATGGACAAATCCACTCCCAGCTTCCATCGGTGCCCTTGCGGGCAGATGATGTCCCGGACCAATCCGCACTCCACGTGTGTTTACTGTCTGGGCCTTGCCTATGATCCGCAGGCCTGCGATCTGTGCAAATCCTTCTCGGCTTCAGTCTTAGAGGACCGCACTGCCAAGCTGCAACTTGGGCGTCCCGAGAAACGGTACCCACTGGTGAAGTCAAAGGAGGCCCTTTGGGCGGTGTCCATGGCTGCGGGCTCCGCGGAGCAGCTGGAGCAGTTGATTGCCCTAGAGGAGGAGGTGGCCCAGGCTGCTTCATCATCCTCCTCCGCTGCAGTGTTTATCCCGCTCTCCTTGGGTTCTTCCTACACTGCTTCTTTTAAGGAGCTTTGTCAGTCCCTCTCCACCAAGGGAGAAGGGCCATCGGGACATACCAGTCAGTCGAAGAAAAAAGAACCAAAAGGTAAGCCCCACCGTCTACGTTCGTGGGAGCGGGAGAGATCCCCTTCACCGGACCGTCGGCTTTTGACTTTGGTCGAGGTTACAGCTAAGGCCGCTGGCTTCACGTTGTCCCCGTCAGGTCAGCTGGCTGAGACATCCGTCGACACGGTCGAGATTTTTCTCAACCCTGTTGGACGGTTTGTCGACTGGAGAAGCAGACAACCCTTCTTCACTGGTTCCTCCGGTGGCAACCGAGGACTTGCGCGTGCCTCCTGTGCTGAAGTCCCCGGTAAGGACCCTGAACCGGGGGTGGCGGTTTAGCCACCCTCTTTGACCCACCCTCGGCGACCCCGAAGGTTTTGGTCCTCTTCCAGGTCGAGTAGGTCTTGCCAACATCGGCAGTCTCGGCACAATGGACAGCGGCGTTGCCGCTCGTCCTCTTCAGAGGTTAGGCTCCGACATAAGTTACGCCGGCATTACGAGGACATGATGTGGCAGCAACTTTTGTTGACTGGTAACAAGCAGACTCTGTCGCCTTCTCTGGCAATTAAGTGGCTGTCACTGGAGCGACCGAAGCAACCCCTCGTGGTTATCGAGGAGCCGACCCTGGCACCGGTTGTTCGGCCGAAACCGGATGCTCCGCCCATTGTGGTGGAACCACCGTCTCCTCAATCGAAGACTGGGGCCCTGATCAAGGATTCTTGGTTGGGTCAGGGCTTGCCCCACAGGTTGTCAGTCACTCTCACTCCCGATCGACCTCGGCAGGTGGAGGGTGGCTCAGGTGCTCGGCAGCTGTTTGCAGACTTCTCGGAGTCTGACGACGATCTTTCCTGTATTCCAGGCCCATTGACCTGGAATCTCATGGGGGTCTGGGGGACTAGAGCCCATCCTCGTTCTTGGGTATACTTCGACTCATCTCAGAGTCCACTGGGATGCAGCTCAAACCTGTTCAGAAATGGGCCAGGTATCCCCTCATGGAGATACTGGACCGAGGAGATTCCCCTACGGAGGCCTTCCTTGTGGCGGAAGCCATTGTTGGCCCGGCCCTGGAGTTGTGGCAGCGGCCTGCATCTTGTCTCGTGCCTTCAGCCAGGATGGCTCGGAAGTACATGGTCCCCACCAGTTCACTCTCCGGTTTCTCAGAGCACCCCTCTGTGGAGGGGCTGGTGACCAACAGTATTTTCCAGCATTCCGGGAATGTTAGGAACGCGGACAAACCGCCCGATAAAGAATCTAAAAAGCTGGATTACTCGGGGCGGAAGGTTTACGCTGCTTCCTCCCTGGGCCTTCGACAGGCTAGCTTGGCTGTACTGATGGCACATTTCTCACACGCCCTTATGGGTTCCCTGGATTAAGTGATTCCTCATCTCCCGGCTGACCTTCAAACGACGGTCAAGCAGGTGTGGTATCAGGGAAGGGCGGTGGCTAAACAACAGCTCCAAGCTTCTTTAGACATCGATGACTCTTGTGCCGGTCAGTAGCAGCTGCAGGTACTTGGCTGCAGAGCTTAGCTGTGGATCTCCACCTTCACGGTGGACACCAAGCACAAGCTGGCAGACGTTCCCTTCCTGGGCACCGACTTGTTCGGGTCAGGGGTGGAAGGCCATCTCCAGAGGATCGAGAAGTCCATTGCCACCTTGGACTCCGTCACGTCTGCCCAGAAGGACAAAGGCCGCCAACAGCATCGTAAGCCCTTTCGCCCTGCCGCTCCTGGGGCACGTCTGGCCCAGCAACAGGGCCAGCAGGCTCACGCTTGGCGCCCTAAGGCCAAGTCTGCTGCTTTCTCCAGTAGGAAGCCTGGAGAGAAGGGTCCCGGAGCCCCCTTGGCCGGCCCTTCCTCCAAGCCTGCCCAGTGACGGGTTGAGGAGTGTTGCCCCCAGCCTCGTCACTCCTGCCCGGGTTCCCCCTGTGGGGGGACGGCCCCTGCCACTTCCTTTCCGCCTGGTCCGCTATCACCACAGACCGCTGGGTGCTAGAAGTGGTCGGTAGGGGTCTGCCTCTGGAGTTTGAGCAGTTCCCTCCCTATCAAGCTCACGCCCCATGGGGGGCAGCGGGTTCCGCAGCCTCTCTGTCAGCTCTTCGAGCCGACATTGCCCTGCTCCTCCAGAAGGAGGTGATCAGTGAGGTGGTGGACCCCGCTCCAGACCGAGGGTTTGTGTCCAGGTACTTCCTGGTCCCAAAATGGACAGGGGGCTGGCGCCCCATTCTCTATCTGCATGACCTGAACAAGTTCCTAAGGCCGCGCACCTTCAGGATGGTTACTCTGGTTCAGATCATCAGCGATTCCTCCGCTTCAGAGCAGAGGGATCTCTTTACGAGTTCCGGGCCATGCCCTTCGGCCTTTCTCCAGCTCCCACGGTCTTCACCAAATGCATGGCAGTGGTGACAGCATTCCTGGGGAGCCGAGGGGTCCGGGTACACCCTTACCTGAATGACTGGCTGATTGCAGCCCCTTCCAGGTTGGAGGTGGAACGGTCCAGGGATCTGGCCCTCCAGGACTGCTCGCAAATTGGCCTCCTCATCAGCGAGGCCAAATTGGAACTCGTGCCATTGCAGGTTATTCAGCTCATCGGGGCAGAGCTTGACTCTCTTTGAGCCAGAGCCCGGCTCCTGGCGGACAGGGCCAAGGTACTTTCCTCCTTTGCCCAATCATTTCTGGTTGGGCAATTGCACCCTGCCCGGGACTTCCTGCGCCTTCTGGGCCTCATGGCGGCCTGCACCAGTGTGGTCCCTTGGGCCTGCTGGCATATGCGTCCCCTGCAATGGGGACTGACCAGCCAGTGGTCACAGCGCTGTGGTCCTCTGGACCAGCCGGTGACAGTGACCCAGGAGATGTGGGACGGCCTGCAGTGGTGGCTCGTCCCAGCTCATCTGCTGGAGGGTATCCCGTTTGTCCGCCCAGAGCCGACGGTCACATTAACGACTGCGCCTCTGGGCTGGGGTGCCCATCTGGGGGATCTCTGGGCCCACGGCCTCTGGTCCCCTCAGGAGTCTCGATGCCACATCAGCCTGCTGGAGCTTCGAGCGGTGCAACTAGCCCTCACCGTCTTCGCTCCGTTTGTACGAGGTCAGGTGGTTCAGGTCCAGACGGACAACACCACGACCATGTACTACCTCAATCATCAGAGCGGGACACACTTCTTGTCTCTTTACAGGGAGGCTTTCCACATCTGGTCCTTCGTGATCTGCCTGGAGGCGGATCTCCTAGCCATCCATGTGACAGGAGCCTCCAACAGTCTGGCTGATGCCCTCAGCTGGATAGGCGCTGCATCTCACGAGTGGTCACTCCTGCCGGAGGTAGTGCAAGAACTGTTCTGCCTTTGGGGCACCCCTCAGGTGGACCTGTTCGCCTCCAGGGAGAATGCGAAGCTGAGACTGTTTTACGCCCGCACCCCCAAGCAGGGCTCGCTGCAGGGGGATGCCTTCTCGAGGCCGTGGACTCCAGGCCTCTTCTACACCTTTCCTCCATTTCCCTTGATCCACAGGATGCTTCTCAAGGTGAAGAGGGACAAGGCGTAGGTGATTCTGGTAGACCCAGACTGGCCTCCCCAGATCTCCTCAGCTCCAGGCTCCTGAGGTGGCTTCCAGCCCGATCGGACCTGATCTTAGTAGGCATGGGGAAGGTTCTCCATCAGGACCTTCAGTCCCTGCACCTGATGGCCTGGTTCCTGAGCGGCTAGAGTTCCAGGCCTTGGGTCTTTCTGACGAGGTCCTCAACGTCGTTGAGGCGTCCCGTAAGGAGTTGACCAGAAAATGCTGCGCCTTCAAATGGAAGAGATTCTCCATTTGGTGTCAGGACAAGGGGTTGGACCCCTCTTCCTGTCCCTTGGCTAGTATTTTGGACTACCTGTGGTCCCTTTCTCAGCTAGGGCTTCGGTCGACAACCCTCAAGGTGCACCTGGCAGCCATCTCTGCTTACCGAGCGCGGGCTGGCAAGAAGTCGGTGGCGCAGGAGAGGGTGGTCGGTTGCTTTTTCAAAGACCTTGATCACATATCCCCTCTGGTGCGAGAACCTCCACCTCCGTGGGATCTACTGCTGGTACTGGCTAAGCTCATGGGCAAGCCATTTGAACCGATAAGCAGGTGCAATGTCTCCCATCTGTCGTGGAATACCGCCTTCTTGGTGGCTATTACGTCAGCCAGAAGGATGGGAGAGCTCCAGGCGCGTTCTATCGAATCTCCTTATCTGGTCTTCCACAGGGACAAGGTTGTCCTTCGCCCCCACCCGAAATTCCTTCCGAAGGTGGTATCGGAGTTTCACCGTAACCAGGTGTTGATTCTGCCGGTGTTCTACCCCAGTCACACCTCTGAGGCTGAATATAGGCTCCATACTTTGGACCCTAGAAGAGCTCTCTCTTATTCTAAGGAGCGAACTGCTGAAGTTTGGGGAGAGGTTTGCCAGCTGTTTGTCACCTATGCTGAAGCTGCACCTGGCAGACCTGCAGCCAAGCGGACGATGAGCAGGTGGGTCACCTCCTGCACAGATCTCTGCTATAGGTTGGCGGACATGGAGCCTCCCAAAGGGATAAGAGCTCATTCTACCAGCCATACCGCTGCTTCGGTGACCCACTTCTAGGGACATCCCTATCCAGGAAATGTGCAGGGCTGCTACCTGGAAGTCGGCACACACCTTTATTTCTCCTTACCACATTGACCGAGAGTCACGCCGGGATGCTGGTTTTGGGACCTCTGTTCTTCAGTCCTTATTCCCTAAGTAGAAGGTGCGCGCCTTGCCTCCCTTCTCCCGGAGAACTGCCAGGAGTCTGCCAGACAGTTTGGATTGAACAACATATCCACGTCCCTAGAAATACAGGTTACTCACCTGTAACAGGAGTTCTAGGAGTAGTATATGTTGTTCATCCACACGGCCCACCCGACCTCCCCGGCTTCACGCAACCTGGCTTCCAGCGGGCTAGATCTGGCGTCATGGGGCGGAGCTGAGGGTTTTACCACCCAGGTGGGTGGGAGGAGCCAGCTTGAAGACCTTCCGGCAAGAATTAAAGCAGCAAGGAACCTGCCAGACATTGTGGTGGATGAACAACATATACCACTCCTAAAACTCCTGTTACAGGTGAGTAACCTGTATTTTCCTGTCATGGAAAACATTGTTTTTAGTTGCTGTGAATTCTGCTAAGAGGATTTAGGAGCTTCAGGCTCTGATATGAGAACCCTCCTGTTTAATTTTTCACAAAGACAGTCTCTATTTGCATATGAATACTACATTTCTACTGAAAGTGGTTTGGGAATTTGCAGTGAACCAAACAGTACTCCTCCTTGTTTATTATCCTGAGCATGTCAGCCAGGGCGAGGCGCTGCTCCATACTTCCACTGTATGTAGTAGAACATTGAGATACTATGTGAATCGCACCAAGGACTGCAGAAATTTCTCCAGCTTTTTGTTTTATCCAGCTCTAGAAAAGAGTGCTCCTGTGTTTTAAACAATGCCTGTCCAAATTGCTGGTGAATTGTGTTTCATTTTGTTACAAAGGAAGTGCAGTAAGGAACTTCCTGATACTGTTCGTGGTCACTCCACAAGGGTACGTTTACTTCTGTTGCATGTTTCAAAAATGTCCCTGCTGCTGACGTCTGCGCTGCAGCTACATGGAGCACTGTGCGCACTTTCACTAAACATGACAGTCTGGACGTCATCTGTCATAGATGTGCTGGTCTTGGGCTTGCTGTTCGGCGAGGCCTTCTGTCCTAAACACTTAGGCAATGCCATCTTCCCAGATTGCTTTGTACTGCTTGGGAGTTGTTCCCAAGGTGTGGCATAATGTAGGAAGATATCCTAGATGAAAATAAAACATTTACGTAAGAACTTACCATAACGGTAGATCTTCAAGAGAATCTCCTCCGTTAGGCCATGCCGTACCCTCCTTCCTTCACCCTTTTGTTTCCTGAGGGTTCTGTCCGATACTGTGCCTAAAGCCTTACTCCATGCATCCTGTTTCCAGTTCCATGCCTGTCCTTGTTTGCATGGTACTGGTCAAATCTGCTGGTTCCTCACGGTTAGAGGTCTTCTGAAGTTAATGTCCAGTGGGGAGCTGAGGAGTGATGGACCCACTAACACTGCACATCATTGTGGACAACCCCTGCTAGCAAAACGTTTGTGATCCTGATGGCTTACAGTTCCAGTGGTGTCCTAATGGAAGACATTCTCTTGAAGACCTACTTTTATGGTAAGTTCTTGCGTAACTGTTCTTTCTAGCAGCAAGATATAATAAGGTCTCCAACATTAATCCTATAAAGTGTACCTTTAGTAACTCATGAATAGAAAATCTGTTTCAAGTTATCTTTGAATGTACATGCTACAAGGCTAGGATAACCTGCCTGGTTCAAGTTTGGCACACCATACTGATGAGTAACTTTTGCCTTTATAATCTATGGTGGAGGACAATTTTATTGTCTCTAGTATTGCAAATTATCTGTATAAAATCAACAAAATTTATACCAAAAAGAAGCAATAGTGTCTTGCCGTACCATTTTGTCTCTATACTGCCTTTACAGTGAATTTTGTGTTGGATTTCTGTATTATACACTGGGAAACCTCTTTTTTTACAGCCATTGTGTGAGGACTTCTCTGGGAATGTGCAGCGACTATTCTGTCATGCTGCTTTCTGTACCTTTTATTGTGATTTTGTGTAAATATTGTAGTGATCTTTTTGTTATCGAACAATAACTAGAAAATGCCTGTGCAGGTGTATTACAAGGATTTTTCACACACCCTTGGTGTGTGTGATAACCTCACAAACCCCTAGATTTATGGATTATCACACACACCAAGGGTGTGTGAAAAATCCTCACAAGACAAACCTTGCACAGGCACCATTTCTTATAACTGGTGCAGAGTTTCAAATAAAGTCAAAAACCATAAGCTGTATTTGTGTGAGCAAGCCTTGTCCCTGAGCAGCCACTGTAGTAAGCAGCATTTGCATCACGTTTTTCTTTTATTAACAAATGCGTGTTAGGGGCTGCTTCTCTGAGGGAGACTGTTTCGTCGAAGGCAGAACTGTTCGTGTGGTAGAGAACCGCTTTGTTGTGGGGACAGAGTGTAAAAGTGGTCTTGAGCCACTGTGCTTTCACCTGTACTTCAGTGAAGTGAGCGTTAGGAGGAAAACGCCATAATAACCTGCTATTGAGTTATTACGGAATTCAGTGGGTGGTTGTGGCATTTTATTGGGAGTGCATATCCAGTCATTATGGGGGGGGGTCACTAGTTTTATAAACAATTAGCTAACTACTTACCTTCTGACTATACAGTCGAGTAGAATTATTTATTTTTTTTTTTGCTGCTCCTCATTGGTCTGCCGGCACACTCTCTGCCCACCAGTCTTAGTACTGCCTTCTTGAACACCACCGCCAGACTCCCTAGATTGTCTCGTGTTCTCCACATTCAGACTATCTCAGTCAGGGGCCCACCTCTGCTGCCGCCAGAGAAGGAAGCACCTATGACATTTGAAGCCATGGCAGGTGGTGTGAGTGCGCAGAGGGATTGGGTGTCTTATGAGGAGTTAGCGGGCTGTCATTCTTCATGCCTTAAATGGGTATTTTTCCTGGATGTCCCTGGTGGCATACACACTGCAGCATCCTGGGGGGGGGGTGTGAGGACGTTTGGTCAACCACATCCCAAGTGCACTTTCAGCAGTCTTTCATCAGAAGCTGCTTGTGGGTGATGCATCATCTAACCCTACTCCTGGAGGAGAACATCATCTTGAATGTCTTCTTTATCCTCTGTGCTGGACTCTGCTCCTGATATCCTGGTGCGGAACTCAAAAACGTGTTGCCAGCATGCCAGAGCACTTGCCAAGGCCACTTCTCATCACCATGGAGCCGACCAGTAGTGTTGAACTCTCTCTCTGTAAAGATACTGCCTGTTTATGAAATGATCCCTTAAGCCAGTTGAGAAAGACTCTGTTTAGTAATCTTGACTGGAACAGTCGCAGTGGGTATTAAACTGTGTTTTAGCAAACTTTAGGTACCTCAGAATAATCCTGTGAACACTTTATCTGTAAGCAGTTTAATGTAATTGTTTTTTTCTTTTCAGGGCAAACTTTAGAACAAATTTTATTTAAATAATCACCGTAGTAACACCTTTTTGTTTTCCCCCACAGTCAGCCACCACACTGTATTCCTGAAACATACAGTAATGCTACAACCTGGTACAAGATCTTCACCACAGCCCGAGATGCAAGTACAAAATATTCACAGGACTACAACCCCTTCTTTTGTTATAAGGGAGCCATTGGAAAAGTCTATCATGCCCTGAACCCAAAGTTAACGGTCATAGTTCCAGAGGTAAATGCTAGTAGGTGTGAGACACCCTTTCTGTTAATCCAAACCCTGTGTCCTGTTTCCCTACATCAGAAGTGGCAGTAACCACTGTACCCTCGTATTCTGTCTTACTCTACGTATGTAACGTTTTATTTAGAGAATAGCAGCACAGATAAAAAGCCACATATATCAACATTATTTTTATTTATCACCTACAGTCTAGATGGGTGACAAAATAAATCTTCTAATGTGATTGTACTTTGTTGGTTCAGTTTATTTTTTTGTTAATTTAGACTTTCGTAACCAGGTGGTGCCCATTAGGGTGAAGCCCATTTCAAGGGGTGAAGTGGACATTACACAAATAGCACAGAAATACGCTGTGAAAATTGAGTGAATATTTATAAAATATTTAGCTGGAACTTCCTGAAACTGTAGCACGTTCACCTGTTTTATGCCATGGCATGGGTGTGTGAGATAAATCTTCGGTGGGCAGTATAGCCTAGAGGTTAGAGTAACAAACTGTGATTGAGCTTGGTACATCCAGCAGACCTGGGTTTGATTCTCACAGCCTCCACTTGTGTACTGTGTGACTGAGCAAGTCACTTTACTACCCTAGTGCTTCCGAGTCGCTTCTGAAAACTGGCACTTATGCCTAATGGGCTTTACCTGGTTACCAAAAGAATTAATAAAATAAGTAAAATAAATCGGATACTGCATGGGCCTAATAGAAATGTGCCTGATGTTGCTGCGCACACAGATGTTTTACAACAGCAATATGTAGAGTGTGGGGGCATGCCCCATTCAGGTCTGTAGAGCATCTATTTTCACAAATAACTGAAACAAAGAACTTTTTGTAAGTATGATATATTTACAGAGCTATAGATCAGATTGCACAGTTTGTCAAATCAGTATATCAGATTATTCTATGGAGGAAAATTGAAGGAGTTAGGAAATTATTTTTCATGGTTAACTGCCTTTCATCTTTCTTTCCATGCCAGTTATGTATTCTGATATTCTTTGACCAGTTTGATCTCCCCCTTGTCAGTCTTCACCATTCATTACTGCTGGATGTAAGCTGGGGGGCGCACCTGCACAGGTGGTTTTTTTTGGGCGGGGGTCTCTGCCGATGGCCCTTCATGAAGCCGACTCATTGCATGGTGCATGAGGATTGGCTGTTAGCGCCACAGACTCTTCCTCCACCCCAGTTCTGTTTCTCCGCTTGTCGTAGGTCGCACCTGCTGCACGTAGTTTCTGAATTTGCTGCATCATCGGGCCTTCGTCACATTTCGACCCAGTGTTACTGCTTCTCCATCCTGGTTCCGAGTTTCACCCGCCGTTTGGAAACCGTAAGCCCGTTCCATTTATTGTTCTTACCAACAGGGTCAGGTCCTTTTTCTGTGAATTTTGTTGAAATGTTTTCGTATCCTGTCTGGTTCAGGGGCTAAGAGAAAATCCAAAGCGGGCCGTGCCCCCATGTGTCAGTCCCCCTGTGGCCTGCATTTTTCCATGATGGACCGACATGATGTTTGCCCGCGTTGCCTGGGTCTCAACCACGAAATGGACAACTGCAATGCCTGTTTCTCCATGGACTGCCATGTTCGTGAGATTCGTGCGTTTAAAGTCGGCAGGGCCCCGCCAGCTTTCGGAGGACAGCATCGTTCTAGGGATGCCATGGCAAGATCTCTTGGCCCTGCCTTAGAGTCCCCTCTTGGGTCTATATGGCTCAGTGAGGAGGGAACCAACACAGATTACAGCCTTGCCATTGAGATTTCTTTTGTGGTGCCGGAGGATCATCTCGGTTCCCTGCGGATCTGGGTCGAGGGCACTGCTACGGCAGCCACTTCCTCAGAGGTGCAGGCTCTCCTGGTGTTGCAGCCCACAGCTGCTGGGCCCGGCACCGACTGACCATTGGCACCAGCTGCTGGCAATGCTTCGGATCCCGGCGCCATTCGCGGTGCTGGTGATCGAGGCGACCCTATGGGCCATGCCATGTCTCGCGTCGTCGGTAAGTGCTCCTGGGGTCGCTAGTCTGATATGTGTGGTCTCCTCCTCTTCGGAGGCAGCTGACTCGCTGACCGATCAAAACTGGCATCCCAACTCCTCGGAGTCTGGGAATCCTCTTGGACGTGGCGCCAGGTGGCCCGGTGTTTGCCTCCCGGGCTCCCCAGAGTCTGTGGTCTCTGCAACCCCTTCCCCACGCTGACCCTGGGATTCTCAGTAGGGTGCACTGTGGTGTCCTCCGTAACTTGATACGAATATTATCCATTTTGTGTTCATCTTCTTAAAGTGGGAACTGCATCAGTGCATTTCATGGGAGAACCCGTAGGGATTTTCCTTCCCCTTTCTCTTTCTCGCTTCCCCTCTACCTTTAGAGGTCATTCTGGACAGAGTCCTCTCCTGTTTTAAAGGGTTTTTCCTACTTGACTAAGCCGTCAGGTGATAAACTATAGAGGGCCATGCTCCAGGACTTACACCCCAAATGTAGATTTATTTTTGGGGGGGGGGGCCTGACTCTGCCATGTTTTTATATTCTCCAAGACCATTTCTAATTCTCTTGATCTTATCTGTGTCAATCTTCACCATTCATCACTAGTGGGTATAGCACACCGGAGCCAGGATTCTGCAGGAGACTTTTTTTTTTTCATCATGGGCAGAGTCGACTCTGAGCCTGGCGCCTCCCTCAGCTGACGTTCCATGTGGCGCTCGAGGGTTGGCCGTTGGCTGCTGTTGACTCCGCCCCAGCCCCACTTCTTTCTCTCCCACGGTAGAGTGTGGTACCTCTTGTGTGACTCTGTTTTTTGCTGCCTAGTCAGTCGATTCTTCGTTTCATTTACAGTTGCCTTGGTTCTGCTTGCCTGCTTGACGTCGCTTCAAGTACCGGTAAGATCTTTCCTTTTATTAAGCGGCGTCGAGTACTGTATCTAGTTTATTTTCCGTACAGTCATGTCTCATCCGGGGGCAAGAAGACTTCTAAAGCAGGGCGGCCCCCTATGTGTCGGTGCCCCTGTGGCCGCCTCTACTCTGTGACGGACCAGCTTGACCCGTTGCCTTTCCTGCCTCATTTAATCACGATATGGATAACTGTGACATTTGCTCTCGGTGGACCGCCGTAATTGAGAACCACGCTTAAGGTTCCAATGCACGCCAACTTCTTCCAGAGGTCAAATGCGAGTCGCCGGGCCAAGGGGAGAATTCTCGACCTTCCTCCGGGTCCCTCCTGGTCCTGTATGGCCTGTGGAGGAGGAACCCCCGCCTCTTAGTCTTGCAGCGGCGGGGGGTTTCTTCAGCGATGCAGGAGGCCCAGGCGCTGGCCCCAGGGCAGTCGGGAGAACACCGCATCAGCAGTCGCCTCGCGTGGGTGAAGACTCCCTTGGTGTCATGTTTGGTGCAGAACCGGTGCTGCTGTTGGCCCGGCGGAGTTTGGTGGCACCATGGGCTTTAGTGCGGTGCGCGCATTTGGCGTTGGAGCCTTCTCTGGCACCTCCGTCTCTTCTGATGCTGCTCATGCGCGCCTGAGTTCTCGGCTAGGGTGGTGGTTTGGAGGTTTCTAGTCCGCGTGCCGTAGGTGGCGCTGGGGCATGAGCGGCACTGCCTCCTGCTGAGCGGCGCTTGATGGGGTCAGGGCCGGCCCTGCTTGCTCTGGAGTGTTATGCGCCACTCTGACTTGGATGCTGCCTCACAGCCGGGGTGGGTGTCTGAGTTGAGCACAGTGTTGCATTGGGTTTGAGGTGCCGAGGGGAATGCGGAGCCATGGCTGACTCCGATGCCGTTTGCAGCGCCCGAGAGGCTGTGGGCGCAATGTACTTCCTCTGGCGATGTTGGGCGGGTCACTGACCCTGGGTGCCCTGACTGGGGTCCAGGAACAGGAAGGCTCGGGAGTTGTCTAGCATCGGACCTCAGAGCCTACCTCTTCTGAGGTGGACTCTCTGAGTCTGATCCAGACTGGCTTCCAAGATCTTTGGAATCTTCGACCCTCTGTTTCCCACCACTCTGCTCCCCACTCAGCCTCCTCTGGGAGTCAGTTGTCACCGTGGATCTTAGGATATTCAAAGGGGTTGCACCCCGTCGGGATATTGAAAAGGCTGTCTGGCGTAGCGCAACTCCCAATGTGCCAGGGTGCAATGTAATGGTATGCAGCGCAGATGCAGGGGGCATACCCATGCTTATGCGGCACATCCCGATATTCAGCTCAGGATGTGCAGCGCATATGCTGGTGCAACCCTGCAGTGCGCCGCATAGAGGGGCTCAAAGTTGAGTCTCTGCAGAGTAGGAGCAACTCCCAGCCACCTAAAGGCAGGCTGCAGAACTGCAGGGCGTAACACAGCAGCCTAACCTTGGGTGGCCACCTGCCCACCCACAACATCGTTCATAAGCACTCGAGAGTGTCCTTGATGTAGATGGCACAGCCACCTTCTCTTTTAGAGACATGGTCCAGTCTGAAAACATAGCCCTGTAAGGTGATTGCCAGATCAGGAACTTTTGGTGTCAGCCATGTTTCAACTACAGCAAGGATGTCCGGATTATGTTGGCTTGTGAAGGCTTGGAGTGTGTCAGACTTTGGCAGTAGGCTGCATATGTTAAGGGTTGCGATGGTGAGAGCCCCTGCCTTTTACATGAAGCTAGCACAGCTGGGGCCAGGGTTCGGATGGACGTTGCCAGAGATCAGTAGGAGAAGTAGGAGGAGCTTCATAGAGCAAAGGTGTAAATCCATTAGTGATAATTAGTGTTTCCTTTTATTGTATGGGCAGCAGGCGGATTCCATGTGGCAGCCCCGGTGTTGCGCAATGTGATACAGTAGGGACAGGCTGGTATAGAAACCAAACTTGGTAGTGTTAAGAAGCAACCAAGTATTAATGAGTGGAGGCCCATGAGGAGGACAGGGCGAGTGGTGGAGCATTCCCAAGGTACTACTGGTAGTGATTAAGTAGCTAGTGGGGATGGAGTAGGGGTGGCAGGGGCCAGGGGGAGAGAGAAGGGGAGGCAGAGCAAGCAGGGAGAGAAGAGGAAGGAGCACGGGGGGGGGGAGAGTTCTCATGGCAGGTATGGGGTGACGGTAACGGGGAGAAGAAGTGAAACGAAAGCTGAGAGTGAACAGGAACAGAGAGAGAGAGGGTACGTGAGTAGCTGGGGGAGAGCGAGCAGAGTATGGCTGGAGCTGGGTGGGACAAAAAGGAGGAAAGTAGGTGAACAGGTGCAGTGGGCCAGTGGGAAAGACCAGCGGGCTATAGAGGCGGAGTGTGAGGTGAGGGGACGGTGTATTCAGTTAAGGTAGGTGGGCGAAAAATATCGGCGAAGTCTATGTAATGCAATGGGCGCAGAGCCCAGTGAGCACAGCAAGGTACAGAGAGTAGAGGAGCCAATCTGGGGCAGAGCAAGCAGCAGGAGTCCAATCAGGGAGCGAGGTAGCGAGTGCTTGTCCAATGGCAGCTACACTCTGCTTCCCCGACCTGAGGCAGAAATCTTACCCAGCGGTGCTGGAGCTCCAAAGCGGGCAGAAGTGGCGGCTTGTGCGGCTGGCTTTAGCATCTGGTGGGCTATGGCCCAATCCCACACTCTCATAGCCTCCCTGCACAGGGAGTAAGAGTGTGTGCCTACCTGTTGAGGTAGAAGACCACCGACGTGGTGACCGGACGTGATCACGGTGTCCAGGGCTTGGAGAGCATAGAGAACGGCTCTCATCTCCAGGACGTTTATATGGAGAGATTCCTCGGTTGGACACCAAGACCCTGAGTCTTGTGTACTCCCAGGTGCGCCCAAATCCCGAGCTTGAAGCATCCGTGGTCAGGACCTGTCCGGGAGCTTCCTTCTGAAAGGAATTCCCCTCCCGCAAGACAGGAGACATCCACCAGAGGAGTTCCTTGTAAACTGCCCCTGTTATGGAGATAGGCATGTCCAGGTCGTCCCATCTCTGATCCCATTATACCTGAAGAGTCCATAGAATGGTCCTCATCTGGAGTCTTGCAAAGGGAATGGTAACGATGGCAGCCGCTATTTGATCCAACAGCTGGAGAAGCCACCTGTCTGCCATGGAGGAGATGGAATAAATCTGTCTAGCTAGAGCCTGAATGCGCTCTGCCCCGTCTTGAGGCAGGAAGGCCCATCCCTGGACGGTCTCTAGAAGTGCTCTGATGAATGGCAGAAGTTGTGCGGGGCTGAGGGACTACTGGGCTGGGTTGATGGTGATCCCCAGGCTCCGGAACAGATTGCAGGGATCCCATATAGCGGCCTGAAGGCGAGCGCTGCAGTGTGCTAGAAGCAGCCAGTCGTCCAGTTATGGAAACGCATAGTGTCCTATCCTGTGAAACTTTGCGGCCACCACCACCAGGCACTTCGCAAACACCCATGGGGCAGAAAAGAGGCCAAAGGGCAGAGCCCTGAACTGAAAATGCTTGTCCTAGAATGCGAACCAGAGATATTTCCGGTGGCCTTCGGTGATCAGGATGTGAAAGTATGTATCCTGCATATCCAGGGATGCTAGCCAGTCTCCCTGATGCACCATGGGAATCTGATTTTGAAGAGTGACCATCCTGAAATGCCTGTACATGACAGGTTCAGGTCGCTGAGGTCGAGGATTGGCTTCAAGTCTCCTGGCTTCTTTGGGACGAGGAAGAAGCGAGAATAGAACCCGGTGCCCCTGTCATGTGGAGGAACCGGCTCTATGGCATTTTTGGACAGCAGTGCCTGAATCTTCTAGTGGATGAGGCCTGCATGTCCCACAGACTGACCGGATGGGGGTGGGGGCCTGTCCGGGGGAGTGCACACGAACTCTATAGAGTGCCCGTGTTCTGTGAGCTCTTGAACTCACTGCTCGGAGGTCACTTGTCTCCAGGCCTGTGGATAAAGAGAGAAGTGACCTCTCATCGGTATACCCGACGCTGGGCTACCCAACGCCGCATCCTCAGACACTGGGGTACCTGATGCAACAATACCAGATGCCAGGCTTCCCTGGTCCAGGCTACCTGCTGTCCAGTTTTGGCTACCCGTGTTACGGGTATCCGATGCCACAGTACCCGACGCTAGGCTTCCCTGGTCCAGGCTACCCGCCGTCTGGTTTTGGCCACCCATGTTATGGGTATCCAGGTTACTCTCTTCCACCTCCTTCTCTGCAGGTGGATTTGAAGTTGGTTCTGGCCTCTTGATGGGTTGAAGCCAAATTTCGGCTGACATCGGAATTAGAGAGTCATCAGCCGATTTATTTATTTAGTTTTTGTTGACCGGGTAAGTGCACTAGACAATTCCTGCTTATTTTCAGGCACGACCCGGGGAGGGGGATACAGATGAATGCCAACTGACTTTGAACCAGATTAAGCTGTTGGTGGTATTTTTTAGTGAATGAGAGAAATTTGTCCAGGACACCGGGGAAATTCCCCTTCTCTTTTCGATAAGTGCCATGGGATCTTTAACATCCCACCTGAACTACCACCAATCCAGGCAGATGGGACCTCGGTTTAACGTCTCATCCGAAAGACAGATGTCTGCCCCGACCCCAGGCTCCGTTCATCTGCCGACGGACACTCCTTTGCCAGTCCCAGTTGACAGACCAGGACCATCTACTGGCACTCGTCCCCAGGAATTCACCCTCACCGGGGACGTTTCCAGACCAGTGAATTTGCCTCTCCCTCCTGTGGTTACTTCCAGTTCACAGGAGTCTTCCGACTCTGATGGAGATTATGAGCCAACAGACTCTGGAGAGGAACTTCACACTCCAGAACGTCTCACTCCAAAGGACTCTCCTAGCCCCCACCGAGGATCCTTCCTTTTTGGAGTTGCTCAAGAAAATCCAAGAGGCCCATGATTGGAAAACTGTGGAGCAGGATATCCAGCATTAGAGACTTGCTGAACATTTGGACTTGGCGGAAGCCCCACCGACTCTCATTCCTCCTTGGATTGAGCCTCACCAAGATTTAGTTACCACAATCTAGACGCAGCCCTCCTCCTTGGCTACCCTAGTTTGCAAGGCGGATAGGCTATATCAGTCACCAGAAGGTGAGGACTTCCTCCGTCTTCAACCCAAGGCAGATTCGGTGGTCATCAGTGCTGCTCACGACAGGACTTTGAATCCCAAACATCCCGGCTCCACCCCTCCAGACAAAGATTCCAAGATTCTGGATCAGTATGGTAAAAAGATTTTTGCATCCTCTACTTTGGGCATCAGGGCACTGAATTACGTTGCCTACATGGGGGATTTCCAGAAGTCCCTCTTAAGCTATGTGTCTTTTAAGCTGGGCTCTCTCCCTGGCTCCACTGTAAAACAAGAGCTCGGGGACCTTGTCCGCTCAGCTAGATCTGCCTGCCGGCATATGCTCTGAGCAACCTGTGATGTGGATACGGCAGGCCGTAGTTCGGCCTTTGCTATTGGTCTACACAGACATGCCTGGCTCCGAATTTTGGGTCTGGCTCCTGAAGTTCAGTCGGCCATACTGGACGCGCCCTTCCGAGGGTCGGTCCTTTCCGGAGAAGTTAAGGACATCCTCACCGACCTCCAGGCCAAGGGTCAAGCCCTACGGTCAGTGCAGCTCATGTACAAGTCTCCCCAGGGCCAGAAATGCTCCTTTCAATGCCAAAACAGTCATCAGTCGAAACAGACACCAGCCCGCTGACAAAATAAGCATAGGGCCGTGTCAGCAGCCAAAGCCCATAGAGTCGCAACTGCTGTCCTCCCGTCTGCCTCTTGACTTCATGCCTTCCTCCTCTGGATTCTGGTCCAGAGGAGCTGGTAGGCAGCAGATTCTCTGCCACCTGCGGAATGGGAGAGGATAACTTCAGACTTTGGGTGCTCCAGTTGGTGTCTCGGGGCACTCAATGAGTTCATTCAACCCCTCCCCACAGACCTCCTCCTTGGTCGTCTTACCCCCCCTCATCTCCCCCTAGTAAGCGAGGAGATAAGTGCTCTTTTTTCGAAGGATGCAGTAGAATCTGTTCCCCTTCTGTATCGGGACGGGCTACTGTTCCCACTTTTTTCTAGTGCCCAAGAAAATGGGTGACCTGATACCCATCCTGGATCTCTCTCTCTCTCTCTCTCAATCAGTTTGTGGAGTACAAGAGGTTCAGAATGCTCTCCTTTCAGGGCCTTCTTCCACTACTGAGATCGGGTCTGTGGTTATGCACCTTGGACATGCAGGATGCCTTCCTGCATATTCCCATACATCCATCCCATCGCAAGTTCCTCCACTTTTGCTTCCAGGAGGAACATTTTCAGTTCAAGGCCCTCCCTTTTGGCCTTTCCTCGGCTCCCTGGGTGTTCACCAAATGTCTTTTGGTGGTGGCAGCTTCCCTGTGCACCCAGGGGGTCCAGGTGTTCCTTTACTTGGACGACTGGCTGATTGCAACCTCATCCAGGGAGGATCTGATGTGCTCCCTCATCACCCTGCAGCTTTTCCACAATTTGGGAATCACCATCAGTCAGGCCAAATCACATTTGGTCCCATGCCAACGCCTTCAATTTATTGGGGCAGTGTTGGATACCTGTCTGGGCAAAGCCTTTCTTCCCCAGACAGGATCGAGACTTTGCAGCAGCAGGTACACATTCTGTTGGATCAGAAATGCGTACCAGCTTGGAAAGGTCCTTCGCCTTGTGGGCCACATGGCAGTTGCCATACCAACAGTTCCTGTGGCCTGCCTGCACATGAGGGTCTCGCAGTGGACCCTCAAAGCCCAGTGGGACCAGTCCACAGACGGATTGGATCACGAGATTCTTATCTTGGACCCCATGGCCAGGGATCTCAGATGGTGGTTAATCCCGGAGAACCTCTCCCTCCCTTCAGCCTTGCGGCTCCCTCCCAAACCCTGACCATGGATGCTTCAGGGGTCGACTGGGTGGCCCATCTTGGGTCCCACAGGACCCAAGGGAAGCTGGTCCCAAAAAGTCACAGTTGCACATCACCGTGCTGAGAGTTGAGGCAGTCCTCTATGTTCTCCATCCCTCATTCTTCCGGTCATCTTCAGATCCAGACAGACACCATGTGTGTCTTCTGGTATCTCAACAAGCAGGGGGAGTCTTTCTTACCCCCTGTGCCGGGAGGCGATGAGGATATGGTTTTGGGCCTCGCAGCACAACCTTCACCTGACAGCGCTCCATGTGCAGGGGGTTCAAAACTCTCTTGTGGACACTCTGTCGAACTTTGGCGAGTGCTGACGAGTGGGAATTGAAGCAGGAGGTATTAGACGGCGTGTTCGCCCAGTGGGGCACGCCACAGATAGATTTGTTTGCCTCCCCCAGCAACGCAAAGCTTCCCGCCTTCTGCTCACTCGCTGCCAGGTGAGATGTTTTTTGGCAGGATGCGCTGTCTCTGTCTAGGAAGGGCAGATTGTCTACACCTTCCCTCCGATCCCAAGAGTTCTGAACAAACTTCGGGTGGAAGGGGCTCGCATGATTCTCATCGTTCCCTTCTGGCTGAGGCAAGTCTGGTTCTCTCTGCTGCAGCTGTTGTTGGAAGAACCCCCTCTTTCTCTTCCGCTCTCCCAGGATTTGCTGACCCAGGATCAAGGGACCCTAGTACATCCAGGGCTCAGATCCCTCCACCTTCGTGCTTTATTCCTTCAGACATAGCTGCTGCTCCGCCTCAGTGTTTCCCCAGAGGTAGCCAATATCCTGATGGAGACCAGAAAGCCTTCCACCAGGTCTACATATGCCTTGAAGTGGAAGCAGTTCACTATTTGGGCAGCTTCCAAAGAATTGGAACCCTTTTCCTGCCTGGTGGCCAGGATTCTGGACTACCTAAGGCACCTCTTTGACTTGGGTCTCAGCTACTCCTCACTCAAAATACACTTGTCGGCCATTTCAGGCTACCATCTCCCTGGAGGAGATAGGTCGGTGGCTCAACAGGGAGTCTCTTAAGACCTTCCTCAAAGGGGTTCTTCATCTGAAGTACCCTATCCGCAGTCGATCCCCACCGGAACCTTAATTTCATTTTGGAAAAACTCATGCTGCCTCCCTTTGACCCGGCAGCGGAGGCAAACATGCATTTTCTGTCCTGGAAAACTCGTTTTCTCGTGCTCATTACCTCGACTCTGTGGATTTCCGAGCTTCAGGCACTTATGTGCCGGGTCCCATATCCGATTTTTCCACAGAGACAGGGTGGCTATGAGGACCAACCCTAAGTTTCTCCCCAAAGTCGTGGTGGAATCTACACTCAATCAATCCATTGAGCTTCCGGTCTTCTTTCCAGGGTACTCCAGTCAAGGGGGAGCATCTCCTTCATACCCTTGATGTCCATTGGCTCTTGCGGTATTATACAAACAGAACTAAGGACTCCAGGAAGATTGGCCAGTTGTTCACCTCCTTTGCTCCTAAGAAGGAGGGCCTTGCTGTGTCTAAACAATGCCTCTCCAGATGGTTGGCAAACTGTATTGCGTATTGTTACAATAAGTACGACAGACTCCTTCCTGGTCAGGTGAAGGGTCGCTGTACCAGGGGCATGGAGGCTTCAGACGCATACAGTAAGAATGTCTCTGCCGCAGAAATCTGTGCAGCGACCACCTGGACGTCGGTTCATACCTTTACCAAACATTACAGCTTGGATGTTGCCTTTCGCCGCAGAGCAGGATTCAGCCTGGCGGTCTTGCAAGGGCTCCTTTCTTGAGCCCGGGATCTGCCAGATGTCTGTCTTGTGTGGGCAGATTGTTCTCGTCCCCCGGTTTCTGTTGTTCCAATCTGCTTGGGACTCTGTCCTATTGTGAATACCTACTCAAGAGCCGTCTCAAGTAAGATAGTACAGTGACATAAGAACTTACTGTAACAGTAGATCTTCGAGAGAGGCTCTTGCAGTAGGTATTGCTTTCCCTCCCTCCTTCCCCCTGGTTTCCTTTTCTTTCATCTTTAGGAGGCAAGCCTTTCGCCTGTCAGCCTCCAGCGGGAGAACTGGAGGGCAGGCTTGGGACTGCCCCCTTTATGCTGACATACGCTGGTGTCAGTCAGCTGACATCGGGGGCGGTCCCCGCCAGAGACTGCAAGCTAGAAGATTTTACCGTGGGGTCCTGATGGCTTAGTCCTATTTGTGAATACCTATTGCAAGAACCTCTCTTGAAGATCTACTGTTACGGTAAGTTCATACGTAACTCTCTTTTCTCAGCCCTGCCATTTGGTCTCACCTCAGCTCTAAGGGTGTTCACTAAGTGACTGGTAGTAGCTGTGGCACACTTGCAAAGGCAGGGTGTCACAGTGTTTCCTTATTTGGACGACTGGCTAGTGGTGGGAAAGTCAACACAACAGCTAAAGGAACACTTACAACCCACCCAACAACTTCTGGAGTTCTTGGGGTTTCTAATACATCTTAAGAAATCAGTTCTTCCCACACAAGTTCTTCAGTTCTTAGGAGCAGAACTAAATACCAGAGAGGGCAGAGCTTTCTTAACACTGGACAGGGTAAAAAGCATTCTGCAACTAGTAGGTTCTTTCAAGCTGAATGTGCCAAGAACTGCACGTCAGTTTCTTTAACTACTGGGACACATGGCAGCTGCCACAGCCACAGTCCTGGGTTCCAGGTTTCAGATGAGACATTCAATTCCACCTAAGGGCTCATTGATCTTGGAGAAAAGACTCTCCCTCAAAACTGGTCCCAGTAACAAAAACGTTAATCTTTGCCCTTCAGTGGTGGAAGGAGGAAGCCAACCTCAGAGAAGGGGTTCCCTTCCAAATAGAGCTTCCTTTTGTAATTCTCGCAACGGATGCGTCCCTGTTAGGATGGGGTGCCTATCTGGGGGAGCACACTACCCAGGGCACTTGGTCAAGTGCAGAGTCTCACCAGCATATCAGTCTGTTAGAGCTCAGGGCAGTGTTCCTGGCAATGCAAGCTTTCACACCACTGATCCAGGGAAAGGTGGTACAAGTCAGAACAGACTGTACCACCACTGTGTATTACATAAACAAATGGGAGTACAAAGTCAGATCCTCTCTGCACAGAAGCCATGTGAATTTGGACCCTGGCCTACTCCGTAGGAGTTTCTCTTTAGGCCATTCATCCGCCGGGCAAGGACAATGCCCTTGCAGATGCCTTAAGTTGAAGCAGCCAGGCCCATCACGAATGGTCCCTAAACAGGCAGGTGGTGGAAGTGATCTTCAAAAGGTGGGGTACTTGAGAGATAGATCTCTTTGCATCTCACGAAAACCAACACCGGCCGCAGTACTGTTGCAGGCCTCCAGCACTGGGCACAGTGCCCCTGGATGCCCTCATCCTGGACTGGTCAGGGAAGTATTTGTATGCCTTCATACTAAGGTGCATGAGAGCAAGGGGGCTTATAGACCCATTGTGGCAGTTCCGTATTCCGCTAGTTCCTAGACCCTGGTGGAGGGATGACTTTACTATCTTCTTCTTCCTCCCACTTTAAATCTGTTGCGCAACGGTGTCTTTTTGCTGTATTCTTTACCTCTTTCTAGCCCTGGTGTAGGTTGGCCTTCTATATCAGTCTTTGTTTCTTGCTCTGCTTGTCCCTTTCCTACTGCCTTATCTTTCCTATTCCCTACATCCGTCCCCCACCACCATTCTCCGCTAGCATCATGTTCAGGGCCTGCATGCCAGCTGGCAACGAAAACAATTGAGGTGCTTACATGGCATTTCATGCCTGGGTTTCAATAAAGTGCATCTGTACCTTTAAATAAACTTTGAAGAATGAAGTGAAGTGCAACGGCGCATTTAAATGTTTTTTTATGAAATGACATACTGTATAGTGATTATTGTGTGATTAAAGTGCTGCAGTGCTGATACAGACTATGCAGCAGTAAAATGCAGCAGACTAAATAAATACGTGAGGGATTTAAAAACAAGCTGCTGAGCTGCCAAAAAGGTATTGTAGGGCTTTTAAGTAAAGCCAGTAATTCTAGGAGTGAAACAGAGTGGCATGTATGAATATAGTTATTTAATTTAGCTACCGCTCTGTTGTATAGTGTTTAAATACATCCTGCATCGAAGCAGGATTCGATTCAATCAAAACCTTTATTTCACCAGGCGAACACCGTTGAGCAATGCTCATTTTCAAGATGGACCTGGACAGTATACATAGTCATAATTTAACACAATGTTTACAATAGTAAGAGGGGAAAAAAAAGTGTTGAACCATAACAGTTACAATGAGAAAATATTAACAGCAAAGCCTAAACCAAAAAAAAGTCTACAGAAAACAAAGTTTCATTGAATCAGGTATAAAAGTATAACCCAACACAATTGCCTGAAAAGTACCAGGGGAAGGAAGAGAGAGAGAGATCCAGAGAAGAGTGAAATGGATTTAAAAAAAAGGATCCGGGGGGGAGCCGGATAGTGAAGGAAGGAAGGAAGGAAGGAAGGGCCGACCACCGGAACTGTAGGCCAGCTATAATATTTTTTATTTATATTGCACCTTTCAAATGTCAAGGCGCATTCCAATAAAATGAGATACAGTACAAAATACAAAACAGTGATACAAAAAATATTATAAAACACACACAACAAATTAATAAACAGTCACACCATAAGCTCTTTCTCATGAAAAGGATTTGAGAGCCTGTTTAGAACTCCCCACGGTCGTACACTCCCTTATCCGACGGGATAGAGAATTCCGAAGGGAGGGGGCCGCAAACATAAAAGCCCGGGCCCCAGCTGATTTTAATATTACCCTTGGAATCTCTGGCAACCCCTCGTTGGCTAAGCGGAGCGATCTCACAGGGCGGTAAGGGATCAGGAGTTCTTTCAGGTAATCAGGGCCCAGATCATGCAGGGCTTTAAAAGTCAGTAATCCGACTTTGAAAGTGATCCGCCACTGAACTGGCAGCCAGTGCAGTTCCCGCAGCACCGGAGTAATATGGGAAGATCTAGAAGTACCCATCAGTACTCGGGCTGCGGAATTCTGCACTAGCTGCAGGTGGCGGATATCAATCCCCCGGAAGCCCAGGGTAAAGCGAGTTGCAGTAGTCCAGGCTTGAGGTCACAAAGACATGGATCAGAGTTGGCAGATCGCCGGACGGAATGAGGTGTTTGATTCTGGCGATGTTTCTCAGATGATAAAAGGATGATTTTACCAGCGCTGACACCTGGGATCGAAGAGTCAGACCCACATCTAATATCACCCCCAGATCACGCACCTGTTCAGAGACCTGTAGCTCGACATCCCCACAAAACACCCCAGATGGGATGCCGGCCGTAGGTCCTCCTATCCGGCGATCCGGATCCAGTATCAACACCTCCGTCTTCCCAGGGTTCAACTTCAACCAACTGGGCCTCATCCAATCCTGGATTCCATTTAGGCAGCTGTTAAATACCGATATAGCGCCTTCCTGGTCAGGAGCAAAGGACAGGTACAGCTGGGTATCATCTGCATAACAGTGAAACCCTAGCCCATACTGTCTCTCAATGTCTCCAAGGGGAGACCTGTACACCGCAAACAACAAGCTAAACTGAGGTAACAGAATACAGAGCCAGAATGAGTGCGTGAGGGGGTCTGTATCCATTAACGGGTAAAACCGAGGGATGCAGTTACAATACCATGTAACAGGACAGAAATGTGGTGGGAATAGGGGAAGTAAAAGGATAAGGTTGGAGGAAGTATGAGCTGTTGGTCATGGTTGCAAACACAATCACAGGAAGAACGGAGATATTTGAAATAAAGGAACAAGGGAACAATGAATGGGGTTGGGGGAGGATGAGGAGAGAGGGGCAGGGAACAGCCTGAGCCCTTGTTAAAAGATAAACCCGGATTAAGGGAAGCAATTGCAATGTTCAATAAAGGAACGGGCATACAATGATTTGAAAGCTGCCAGCATAATAGGGAGGACCACTTTCAACGTTTTTTGCATCTTATTCTCAATAGAGGTAGCTTATAACTTACTGAGGCCCTACCAAAACGTGATTTGACCTTTGGTACAAACAATGTAATATAGGAAGCACTTCTTAATATGTACTTGCCTATCATGCATAGTGGCATGCAATCAGAAATGTATTGGAGCAGCTTCTTAGTGATGGCTCTGTCCAAAGTGCCGCATTTCTCTGACGCCTATGCATAAGAGACGACCATCCCACTGCTAAGTATAAGGAGCAGTGATGCGTCGAGTAGGGGAGTCCTGTAATAAATCTTAGGACTCTGTGGTAGAGCGTGTCCAACCTCGAAAGTGCAGTGGCTGAACTCTGACTATAGAGGAAGTCTGCATAGTCTAGTACGGACAGGAAGGTGGTTTGGACCAGCCTCATCTTGGCCTCCCTTGAGAGAAAGTGGTTGATTCTATAGAAGAGATCAAGTCTTTGCCAAAGCCTTTTTATCAGCTCATCTGTGTGGTCTATAAAGGACAGTCTATGGTCAATCCATCCCAGTTTTTTCTCCCACCGTCGAGGCTGCACCTGCTGCGCGAGTATAGAGTTTTCGTAGTACGCCATTCAGCCTTCTTTCTACGCCGTCTGTTCACCTCCTTATCCCTGTTCTACATCCCAACGCCGTTACTGGCCAGTAAGTTCATTCCGATTATTTGTTAATGGTGTCGGGAGCTTTTGCTGTGTTTTTTTTATTTTGCATTCTGTCTGGTTCAGGAGCCAAGCGTAAATCGAAATCGGGCTGCTCCCCCATGCGTCGGTGCTCCTTTGGCCGGCATTTTTCCGTGATGGACCGTCATGATGTCTGCCTCCAGTGCCTGGGACCTAACCATGATATGGATAGATGCAGTGCCTGTTTAACCATGGATCGCCGTGTTCTGGAAATCCGTATGTTCAAAGTAGGCAGAGCCCCGCCAACTTTCGGAGGTCGGCGTCTCTCTCTGGCTTCCCAGGCCAGGTCTTTAGACCCTTCCTCTGGGTCCCCTCCCAGATCTACACGGTCTGATGAGGAGGAGGCCTCCTCATCTTCAAGCCTTGCCGAGGAGGAGGCCTCTTTTGCGGCGTCAGAGCAGCGTGGCCTTTCCTGGGGTTGCGTCGTTGATGCCACTTAGGCAGTCACTTCTCTTGAGGTGCAGGCTCCCCCAGTGTCACGGTCCAGGGTTGCTGGGTCCAGCACTGGCGGACCCTTGACACTGCCTCGCAGTGCCGCTTTGGATCCTGGTGCTGTTTGCGGCGCCGGTTCGGTTCTCTGTGCTGCTCGTGGCGCCGGTGACCTGCGCAGCTCTGGCGGCAGTGCCCGTGTGTCCCGGCCAGGGCCGTGGATGGGTCGGCATTGGGTTTCAGGGCCGTGGGCAGTGCAGTGGGAACAGCTGGCGCCGCTGGAGATGCCGGCGCCGTCCCTCAGGGTGTTCTCGGGGTGACGAGCATTGAGGTCCTGCTGGTCGACTCCTCTTCGGAGGGTGTCGACCCGGAATGGCTGCCCGAGTCCTCGGAATCAGAGACCTCTGTGGGACACGGTGTCAGATGGCCATGTGCCCCCATTCCTGAATCTCCACAGCAGTCTACCTCTGAGGATTCCCAGGCCGACGGTGGCCTGGGGTCCATTGGGGAGGACAGCTTTGGGGGTTGGTGAGGGGATTGTCTCCTCGGGGGAGGGGGGGGCTGTGGCAGCTGCCAGCCTTGGTACTGCTGCAATCGATAACCCCCTTTGAAGGCATAGAGCCGAAGTGCAGGGGTCTGGACTTGCCATTTGGATTAAAATCACTTGCAGTATATTTCTCTGTGTCCTGGAGTGCTCATTACCTTGGCTTTTGTTTGGTACTGCTGCACCCTTCCAGGGGAATTGGAAGTCCTGGCTTCAACGGCCTCCCTTGGGGGGGGGGCCTCTGGATCACGGGACTCCTTCTCTGGGGTCGATGAGGAGGGCGTCCTTTGAGTCTGAGGGGTTGGGGTGAGGGGCGGCGGCACTCCTCTGCCACCCCACGGGGTGCAGGGAGGAGCCATAGCGCCGAGCCCCGCCTCTCCTTATTGCACTCTGGGGTCCCCTCTGGTGATGCCACTGAGGGTTGCCCTTCTGGACTCATGCAACCCTAAGTGCATCACAGGGGAGATTCCCTGCCTAGGCTGTTCTGGAGTTGGCATTCCCAGGGTTCCGCCATGCAACCTGGTTTGATCTCTGGGATCTCTCTAGCTGAGGCACTGTTCCCTGGATTTCAGAGCCCTGGCAGAGGACAGCCACCTTCTTGCAGGTGCCCTTCTCCCATTCCTCTGAAGCCACCCCTCTCTGTCCCGGGACATGTGGGTCCTACCAGGCCTTTATCCTGGGATACGTTCAAAGGCACTGCGGCGGCCTTCCTTTCATACGTTGGGTAGATGCATGAACGGGTCTTTCACCTGTCCCCACCGCCACAGGAGTCTTCTGGACATTAGAGTTCCCCATCCTCCTCGGAGGGAGAGGAACCTACTATTCACCTCTCTTCCGACGCTGATTTCACTGATTATCAGTGCTTCCTATTGAGGATGGTTCAGGATCTCCGTATTTCCTTTGTCAGATGGGACAATACGAGCAGGAGACGTGCAAATTCCTCAGTGAATTAAGTGCCCAGCATCTGGTGGTACCATCCTGGCCTATTCCCTTCCAGGAAGTGTCTATCCGCACCTGGCAGTCTCCAGCCGACCCGTTCCCAGCCCCGGCAGACTGCAGGAGGAGGTATTGTGCTCCATTGGAGTCTCTGGGTTCTCTCCCTAACCCTCCCTCTGGCTTGGTATTCCTAGAGACCCCTTCCAGGCGTCGGCACCTGGCACACGACCGACCACCGTACTCGGATTCCCTACAATTCGACCGGTGGTGGCGAAGTTTTTTCTCCTCTTCTTGTGCGATGTTGTGCATTGTGTTACATCAGGCACACCATGCTGCCTATAACCAGCACTTGTGGTCAGTGCTGGCTCAGGTGCTAGCATCGATGCCTGAGTCGGAGCAATCTCGACAAGCCATTGCCCTCTCTGCCATAGGCCTGGAACTGGCAAGGCACCAAGCAGGGGCATCTTATGATGCCAGTGAGGTGGCTTCCAGGCTTGCGGAGACAGCAATCTACATTAGGTGGACAGCGTGGCTTTGTCTATCAAGGTTGTCCCCTCTGGCCTGGCGTAGGGTGATTCACTCTGCTTTTCGAGGGACCCACCTTTTTTTCCACCAAGGCTAGGAGGTGTCTTCAGGTGACACCTCCTAGCTCTCCTCGGCCTTAGGCATCCAGTCTAGTACGGCCAGGGTCTCTTCTTCCTGTTTCCCACCAGCAGGAGGCTGAGGGTCCTGTTCCCTCAGTGTTGTGCTAGACCTTTCGGGGCTTGATACTCACCCAGCAGTAATGAATGGTGAAGATTGACAAGGGAAGATATGAAAATTACGTACCTACCATAATTCTTGATCTTCTCTTGTATCTTCACAATTCATTACTGAATCCTTCCCACCTTCCCCTCATGGGCTTCATTTCTTGGGCATCTCCCCTGCCCTGCTCGCCCTCCTCCCCTTCCCCTCTCGTGGCAGTTGGGGCCTAATCTCCTGGTCTTCGGGACCTTCCGTTCTTCTCTCAGGCTAGCAGCAAAGGATTGGAGAGGGAAGAGAGCGAGTGGAGCTTCGTCTTTTCCTTCTAAGAGAACTCTTTTTGATTTTCCTTGAAGGTGTTCCCTTTGGGCTGAGTTAGTTCAATCACCAGTCAACAGGACTAGTTTCTTTAGACTGTCCTTTTCCTTTGGTTCTCTGACTTCGCTGGTGTCCCTGAATTTTGTCTTGTGTATGCCAGTCTGGGGCTAGTTAACGTCTGTTCTAGCCCTATTTGAAAATTGCCTCTTGAACTGGTGGTCTAGTTTCCCTTGCCCGTCGTCCCCAGGGAGTCTGGAACGAGTTTCCTCTCTGTCTCTGTCCAAGAGGTTGCCCTCTTTAGGGCTCCCCACCTAGTACTAAAACATGTCTGAGTGCTAGTGGGGTCTTTTTCCCTTTACCTAATTGGGGGCGTGTCCTTCCCGGAACACATTGTTTGCCTTGGCAGTCTGTGAACTCAGCTTGAGTGATGTGTAATGGGATAGTGAGATGTTTAGGGAAATCTGCCTCTCTTGTACCAAGCTGTGCAGAAGGTTCGGTCAAACCTTCTAGACCAGTTTTGTTTGAAGGTATCCTTGCTCCCTTGCTTTTAAGTTCCGAGCTAATAAGCTTTAAAGCCAATTTAACTCATAACTCGTGGCAGAATTTTTCCCTCCTCCCAATATCCCATTGTCGTCTTCCTTCTTCCTTCCTCTCCCTTATCTGTTCCTCCCTCAGAGCCGCCCTAGGAGTGAGGTTCTGCAGTCCCTTAGGGTAGGGTTCTCCTCTTTCCTGTCCTCTATCGGCTTATTCCGTTTTCAGTTTGTTTCCTTTCCTTTGTCTATCCCTCTGCTCTCTTGCCTCACTCTTTCTCCTAATTCCTTTATTTCGCCTCTCCGACTTACAGAACTGGGATGGAGGAGTCTGCGGCACCTAATGGCCACCCCTCGAGCACCATGCAGTGCATCGCTAGACTCCTCCCTCAAAAAAATAAAACAAATCCCGTAGCGGGTGTGTGCTTCCGGCCTACGCCCAGCAGTAATGAATGGTGAAGATGCAAGAGAAGATCAAGAATTACGGTAGGTACGTAATTTTCATTTGTTTTGTGCTTGCAGTTTCAATAAATGAAGCCACAGGAGCCATAGGATATTTGTTCAGGCATGACCAGGCGTACAAAGTACAACACATAACTGGATCTAGTATAACAAAATGATACAAAATACAGTACATCCAGTACAGTTTATCAAAACATGTACAGAAATCGAATTTATGCACATTGTTGTAAAAGAAAATGGTTAAGTTGTGCACAGGAAAGTTTTATAAAACATAACTGGACGTGTCTAAATACAATAATGTTTTCCACAGCTTCCTGTTTAGGTACGAGGGGCTGTTAAAGAAATGCTATTGTAGGGATATTTTGAATTATGAAGGGTATACGATTTACTTCGATTTTGGGATCTTCATATTTGTGTGCTTCTGTTTCAGGATGATCGGTCGCTTATAAATCTGCACTTGATGCATACTAGTTATTTCCTCTTTGTGATGGTGATCACCATGTTTTGCTATGCAGTAATCAAAGGACGGCCAGGCAAATTGCGGCAAAGTAATCCTGAATTCTTCCCTGAAAAGGTAAGCTTTTAGGGCTTGCAATGGGGCCACTCTCACTTTTCATGCTCTGCTGGCCGTTTTGACATTACCGTACTATAGCAGAAAGGACGTTTTGGAGCTGCACAGCTAGTGTAATGGTAGTTTTACCACGTGCTATCCAGACAACTGAGGCGACACCCAGAGAAAAGAATATCTGGTGCCGACCGATGAGGTTGGGTTTTGCGTTTGTCTCGGATGGCTTCTGCCACTGGGAGAGAGGGTACCTCCACCTGCTGTACAGCTGCCCCCTGATGACCCAGAGGGATGGTGTGTCATAGAAACATAGCACTTGTAGGCAGAAAAGGACTGCCAGGCCCACCCAGTATGCTTAGCATGTCTCTAGGACTTTATTGCCATCCACCCGCCCCTGTCCCTGGGTCTAACAGCCCCTTGTGTCTGTCCCACACTCTCTTAAATCCCCCCACAGTTCTTGCCCGCACCACATCCTTCTGGAAGTCTGTTCCAGTTTTCTACCACCCTCTCCGTGAAGTAGAATTTTCTGATGTTGCCCCTGAAACTCCCCCCTATTATCTGCAAATTATGCCCCCTTGTTTTTGATTACTTGCTTCGCTGCAAGATGTCCCCTACTGGCACCCTGTAAATACCCTTGATCTATTTGAAGGTCTCAATCATGTCCCCCCTTTCCCGTCTTTGCTCAAGGTAGACCCTTTACCATTTTTGTCACCCTTTCCACATCCTTCTTGAGGTATGGCCTACAGAACTGGACCCCATACTCAAGGTGAGGCCTGACAAGCTGCCTGTACAAGAGTATTATGACCTCCCTCTTCCTGCTAGTTATTCCCCTGCCGATACATCCCAGCATCTTACTGGCTCTTGCCACCACCTTTCCATATTGCTTTGACACCTTCAGGTTCTGTGAAATGATTATGCCAAGGTCCCTTTCCAGCTTGGTACCTTCGCATGCCCCCCAATACTGTATTCTGTGCCTTGGTTCTTCTTGCCTAAGTGCATGATCTTGCTTCTTTTTTTGTTGAAGGACAATTGCCATTCCTTGGACCATTCCTCCAGTTTCTCCAGATCCCTACGCATGCTCTCAACCCCCTTGGGTGCGTCCACTCTATTGCAGACCTTCGTGTCATCTGCAAACAGATACACTCTTCCCTCCAGCCTCTCCGCTATGTCCCCTATAAATATATTAAAAAGGAGTGGTCCTAGCACTGACCCCTGAGGCACCTCACTAGTGACCATCCCCTCCCCTGATGGTACCGCATTAACAGTTACCCTCTGTCTCCTACCCTTCAGCCAGTTTTGCACCTACCTAACCGTGAGTGGCCCTAGCCCAAGGCATCTCATTTTGTGCAGTAGTGCCCTGTGCAGCACAGAATCGAGCATCTTTTTTTTAAATCCAGATATGCAGCTTCCACCAACCCTCCCCCCCGACCCCCGATCCAGTACCCTGGTGACCCAGTCAAAGAACTCTAATCGAGTTCATTTGACACGACCTTCCCTCTGTGAACCCGTGTTGCAGCCGATCCTGCTGACCACTAGGCAACTAGTGATCCTCTGTATTAATTTTTCCATGAGCTTGCCCACCACCGATGTTAAGCTCACTGGCCTGTAATTGCCTGCTTCCTCCTTGTCTCCCTCCTTATGAAGGGGGACCACATCCACCCTCTTCCAGACATCAAGGATCTCCCCTGATTCCAGTGATCTGTTGAGGCTGGTCAGAGGTTCTGCTAGCACCTTACTAAGCTCCCTCAGTACCCTGGGGTGCACTCCATCCGGCCCCATCGCCTTATCCACCTTCGGACCCTCAAGCTCCTTCACGACCTCCTCCACCTGGAACGGACTGGAGTCAACCCCCCCACCTCCTAGTGTTCCCTGATTTTCTTGAACTTCCCCTCCTTCTGTCGTGTCGTGCAGGAAGGAATAAGTGGGCCCTCTGGAATGACCATACGTCAGCATGCACCCACTGTCCTGGCGAGTGCCACTAATGCAACTCATCTAGAGCAGGTTTGTCAGATGAGTTACAAAGGTAGTGTGGGACTGGCCCATCTGCACAGCAGTAGCACTACCGCTTGTGACGCCATCAACCTGAGTTTGGGAACGAGCCTGGGGAGATGGAGGGTCGGCTGGGGGGAGAAGGCTGAACGCCACAGGACCGCCCTTTCTCCGGGAGTGAGGGGGTTCGATCACCTGACTGGCTCTGGCGAAACCGGAGGAACAGCAAGTAGAGAACATTAGGAAGGGGTTAGGCAAGACAGATGGCGCACAGCGCCTTGACGTCAGAGCGCATGCCTTGCCCTGAGAACAAGAGAAAAATCGGCGCCTGATCTCTGGGATGATGGAGCACCACACAGAGACCCTGATGGCTTACGCCTGCCTGATACGCCAGGGGAGTCCGACGAAACTAGAAGTGTCTCGGGGTGTCTGTGCCCCACCTCGTACCCGCCTGGGGGGGTATATCAAGGCTTCATGGGGACTCGCCGGGTTCAGGTAGGTCGGATGCGGGATACGAACAAGGCCTCAGAAGGAGCGGAGATTGGGCGCAAGGGAGGAGACAAATAGAAATTTCAAAAAAAGTGTGTTCCCACCCACCCTTTTTGACAGTCCTGATAGGCCTTCTGCCAAGTCAGTTCTCAGGACCACACCCTGCGGAAGGTTAAGGGAGGGCTTTGTTGGGGGGGGGGGTACCCCAGTAGTTCCTGGTAGATGAAGCCATTCATCCCCCAGCACCACAGTAGAGCCTCAGCACTCCTGCACCTAACTGACTACTCCTCCAGGACCTTGACTGTCGAGTGAAGTATCCACCTTCCGGTTCAGGGAACTATGAGAATCCCACAAACGGGACAAGCTGTGGGTTACAGTTGTGATTCTGGAAAGTTGAGCTGAGGCTGGTGCTGGGTTGCACCAGCGAGGACTCCTGCTGCATGTTCTTAAACAGCACACCCCCATGTGTAGTTCTTCAGTGGGTCTTGGCCTCCCTCTTGGAGAAGAACAGTTGCTTGCTGCTGCTGTGAGATGCCAGTGTTGTAACCAGAAAAGAGTATTTGAGCCGGCCCGGTGGCGCTGAGGGTTGAGGCGCTGGACGCCACACCTCGCCCCACGCCGGCGACCCGGGTTCGGGAGCGGACTCGGCTCGTCGGCTGGTCGGCCGGGAGAGATAGGCTTGAGCGCCCAACGACAGCCCGCCTTCCGGGAGGGATTCGCCGATGCCCGAGACTGCTGACCCCGAGCGGAGGCTCGAGGAACTGCAAGCTCCACTTGGGGATGCAGCCATTGAGCAGCATGGACGCCGGGCGCCAAGGCCATGACGCCGGGGAGGTTACCTGCTGCTCGGGAAGGGAGAAAAAAATACGGAAACAAGCCTGCCTCAGCCGGGAAGATGGGAGGACCTTGGCCGTGCCCCGGTTACCTGTGCCCACCCAGCAGACCTCAGACCGACGTAAACGTAGTAACGGGCTTGAGCCTCACCCGCCTGGGTAACTGCTGCTCCATGGGGCCAGGGGTCTGCTTGGGTTGGGTTCTGGGCAGGGATGTCCAGTTGTCCCCCTGAAGGTTGGAGGTGGCAGGCTAGGGAGGAGGAATAAACAGAAATTTCAAAAAAAAGAGAGTATTTTGGGGGGGGGGCGGGACAGGTGAGTAAACGGGTTAACATGGGTTAAACAAAAGGGATAGTCTTCAAGAACCATCACTAAGAGTCGTACAATTTTAAGCAGATGAAGAAGCCACTCCGCCTTCTTGCTTTTGCTGAAGTGTTTTACCTCTAGGGGCTGTATTTGAAAACTAATTACATTTTTCCACTTTATCTCCATGTGCTTTAATCATTGTCATTTCATATTTTTCCTCTTCTGGGAACACCAGACAGAGTGCATGACACAGTAGTACAGAGAAGATCATAAGTGTATTAATAAATAGCTAGAGAGTAGCTCACTGAAATAATTTAGAAGGAAAACTGCACACATAAGTAGTACCCTGGCCTCTCAGTGGCTAACCTGCCGGTTAGTCATTTAATTTGTGCCCCAGATTGTTTCAATACCTCATTTCTCTATTTGCATTAAAAATGTAATCTCATTGCTGGTCCGGTGGTGCGGAGGGCTGAAGCACCAGCCTCACCTGCTGCCCGCATTGGTGATCTCAGGCCACTGGGGGTTGGCCTGGGAGAGGAGGATTGAGTGTCCCAGAACTACTTTCCTCGTCTGGGGAGGGAAGGGTCTCAGCGACCGGTACTAGCCTGGCTCCTAGCGGAGGCTGGGGATTGGCACATTGCTGCAGAATGGGGGGTGGAGGCAGGACAGATGCCAGGCATGCCGCAGATGGAGCATGTGCGGCATCACCACTGGCATCAATGCACGCCCTTCTCTGCAGGGAAGAAAACTGAGGAGAAAGCCACCAGTAGGTGGATGATGGGCGTTTGTAGGTCCTGCTCCCAACCAGCGGGGCTGCCAGCCCAAACTGGATCCATGGCTCGGCGGGGGGCCTAGCGCCCGTCCCTGACCCTGCTGGGGGGCAGGCCCTGGGGAGGGAAAGCTGGCACGTCTCGGGGACAGGACTGTGGCGCCCTCCTGAACGAGGGCCGACTGGGCAGGCAAGAAACAAGAAGAAAAATGTTCTCTCCCTGTGTAACTTCATAGTCACAATGTTGCCCACAACTATCTGATGAATGCAGAGTGTGCTTCTGTTGCTCACCTTGTAGATGTGCGCTTCCTTTGGTCAGCAGTACACACTGTCATGGCGTAAATGAAGGAAGCTTCCTAAACAGCAGCAGAAAGGATCATATCAGCCATTGTACAACGATGTATTGCTACTAGCACCTCTTGTGGGCTTTGTTTTTTAAATTGCACAAGATTGATGCTGTAATAATAAGAAACAGAATGGCTTGAAATTGGCTTTTTTTGGGGTGGGGGGGTGGAATATGGCATTCCGCTGATATCAACTTGATTTTTTGGGCTGATGACCACTCTTCATATTTATTGACTGAAATTATTTTACTTGGAAAACAATACAGATAATCATACGCTGCTTGTTTACAGATATGACCTGTGGGGGATAATTAAGGGTAGAGGCAGGGGAAGGAGAAATAAGGAGACCGTGGGTAGCAGTAAATGAAACAATAGTAATAACATAGCAACGTGTACAGTCAAGAAGAAATAGCAGTAGGACAGTGCATAGTACAACAGTATACATGGATATAGGCATGCGTTATCTGTAACTGGATTCCCTGATTTTCCTTTTTACTTTCTTTCCCTGAAAAGGTTGCTCTATCAGAAGCATAAGCCGTGCTGTTTGCAGAAATGATAGGGACAATCCTTCCAGTTGCCTGCTGAACCCAAAATGGGTGTTAACACTCTGTGAATGCATTATCTTGCAATGTTGGTTTATTCCAACCAAAGACTTTTCAAGTGCCTGTAATTGATTTGTACATATTTTAGGAGTATATACAGAATGGGTCAGAAGATGCACTTGTGCTGCCCTGTAGCGCAGTTATACAACTTCATACCCATTACCTGTGGACATACTAGAATGTCTGAGACAAATATTATTCATTTATATTGCTGTTAAATTTAGAGCAAGACATGTCCGTCGGGCTGTGTTGGGGCTGCTTGTGCCTGCGAAAGTATCCTGGCAAAAGATCTGTTGAAGTTTTGCATTCATCCAGTACAGTATGCACTGTGTAAATAAACTATACAGCCTTCCCATATACTGCATTCCCAAAGCCATTGGTTGATGAGCTGTTTGGATCTAATGTGTGTGTGTAGTTTTGGTTCAATTATTTGCTCCTAGCTTGCTAAGAATAGGCATCAGTCTTTTATGGACTTCTGAAGGAGGGGAAAATACATTTTTGTATTTGACCCCTGCTCGAGCCAAGGCAGATCGATGCTTGCATCCTAGGCATATTATAAAGTTCAGTCCAAAGTAAGTAGTTTCCATTGGAAAGTGCTGAATTTTTCATGCTGGCTGCAGGACAAGTGATTTTTTTTTTTTTTCCAAGTCAGTGATTGTACATTGCATGTGTTTTGTATTTCAACATGGTAGATAACGTGTGTAATCCGGTACTCAACTGTAGCAGATACTTCCTTTCAGAGTTTCCTTCTTGGCTGTAATGGCTAAAGATTCATTTCATGACAGATTACATTACACAGTTGTAAATGGAACAAATCCTGTTTATAGTAGCCAGTTTTGCAAGCACATTTCCAAATGCTGCTGGAAAGACAATGGTCTCTTGGATTTCATTATACATGCATTGTAGTGAAGCTACTGTCATAGAAAGAAAGCAAAGAAGTTACTGTCCTCAAAAGAAAGCAAAGGGTGACTATGTTGACTAGCGATTTTGTTGTACTTGATTTTGTGGTGCGTTGATTGGTAGTCCCAAGATTTTGGCAATCAAAAAATGATTTGATGTACAAGGACATAAAATCCTTCATGTTTTATAATGCCCTCTATTGTTTTGTTAGAATTACAGATTTTCACAAGAGTAACAAAACATTTTTGATTTAAAGTTTGGATGTTTTAAATGAAGCGTGACCAACAGATACAAGATTTGAATTGAAATTTTAATTTACTACTCTAAGAGCTTGTATTTCTAAAGGAATACATTTAAAGCAGCAGTGCAACAAATCTATTCTTCTGAAAAGCTACTTTCAGCTACAGTTAATAAAAACTTGTAATATTATTTGTCAAGTTTACTTTTCTAGGTACCACCCATGCTGTGTACCATGAGTTTTTTTTTTTTTTTTTTTTTTTAATTTTCTCGATCCTAACCCTTGCCATGTCTACAGTGCTGTTTCAAAGCCAGATGTGGTGCCGGATGCCTTACCTTGTGCTGCGCCGGTGACCCGGGTTCGGGAACGACCTTGGGTCATCGGGGTTCGAAGTGGGATTGAGCAAGCGCGCAGGCTGCCTCTCCTCCCGCCGGGGTGGTGGGAGTTGGTTGTTCCCCTGCGGGTTCTGCCCGCACCGAGTGGAGGTCCGTTGGGGTAGTGGAGGCAAGAAGGGGATGGCAATACGGGTGGACAGATGGGGCTGAGCTGGCTTCTGGTGTGCATGCCTCCACATGCACTTACGGCTGTGTGCAGGGGCCTCAGGTGGGGGAAAGAAAGCGGTAGAAAACCTACAGAAAAAGCAACATAAAAATCTCTATAAAGAAAAAAAGAAAAATGTGGACGCCATCTTTTTTTCTTGAGAAAAAACACAAGTTAAAAACAGTTATAAAATACTCAGATTTTCATGGAAGTTATAATCCCCCAAAAAAAAAAAAAGAATAAACAGGAAGATGCCTGGACTCTCTTATTTTACTCAGTTTCGTTGCACTGCAGATTTAAAGAGTAGGGGTCCACTAAAATAAAAGGAGTGAAACTATTATATTTCAGATAATCCAATACTTATTTTCATTGTATTTCAAAAACTTCTGACTGTCCAGCTTACCCCTTAGTTGCTGTCTATGACGTCACCACCATTGCAGTGGCACATGTGTGAGGTATGTTGGAGACAGCCAAATACTATTTAGATTTCTTTGGCAAGCTTTGAAGATGTGTGTTTCATCCTGGAAAGGAAAACTGAATATTCAGAGTATTAGCTGAAATATTGTGTCAATGAATAGAAATACTTCATTTACTTGTTGGTGTGCATTTTGATAACATTCTCCAAAATCTACTGTCCTGGAAACTTTCATACCCTTGGTTTGATTTAATACCTCGAAATTCCCATCTCCGATTTTACTGCTATACTGGTTTTCTTAAACCTGATCTGGCTTTTGAATAAATCCTCTGCTGGATGAAGGATATGCTAGTAACCTCGTGTATCATACATGAAATGTCAGAATTAAGGACCATCTGCAGTTTGACATTCGCTGAAGACCCATGTCTGAGGAGTGCTTTCTTGAAGTCGCTGGAAGGAGCACTGGCTTTTAGTAAATTTGGACTGTAAACATTTGTGTGGAAGAAAGACTGCTTACATTGCTTTGCTTTCTTGTTTTTGTACGTGGTCCCCTTCCATTTTACTTGATTCTGAGCATCAGACGCCAGTGTCCTTTGGTATTTTTCAGTCTCTGCTTTCACATGTCTCACAGATTGCCTTAATGACCCTTAATTCGTGTCAGCCGTTTTGTCAGCTACTGTAAAAACTACTTTGTAAATATGTTAATAAGCAGTTTGCCATTTTGTTTGACAGCTGTTGATAACTTTTTCTCAGCTAATGGTTGTGAATGTATAATGTAAGAACTACAGACCTAAATCCAAGGAGTTGATTGCAGTCGTATCCTTTTCAGTCTCGGAATCTTTATTCTCATCATTGTTTTGGTTTACATCGAATTTATGAGAATGTGTTGCAAGCTGCTCCTTCCCAAGTTTGGTTTAGCTTTAATATGTATGTATTCATTCCGTTAAAGGATCTGCAAGAACATCCTTCCAAAAAAAAAAAAAAAATTCTGCATTTTTCTCTTGTTTCTCTGTGTTTCAGGACTTATGATAGGAAAGATTTGGATTCAGGAAATCTGACACTGTTTGTATGTATATATTATATAGATATATATAACTTTTTTTAAGGAAACTGCACTTTTGTAATTGTTTAAGCTTGAAGGTCATGCATTGGTTTATTTTATTTGGGCATATTGCTGTAATAGCTTGTGCATAGCAGACATGCATACCAGAGCTGGTGTTGATGCATCTCTCACAAAGAGGAGAGATGGTAAAAACTGGTACTAGTGCTCAGTGCAGACTTCAAATTTAGAACCTGAAAGAATACATTCTTTTAATTTGCAGTTGTGCTTGGTTTTGCTATGTATTTGGTTCCATTTTCAGAGCTCCTCGTCAGCGTCCCCGTTTAATTACCGAGGATAAGCAGCAGAGATGCCTGCATCTTTTCAGTGGTGGTCTGCTTTTGCTTATTTTTTTTTTTTTTTTTTTTACAGCTTTTCATTTTTAGCGTGTGCAAGACCCTGGTTAAATGCTTTCTGCACCATCCTTGCACATATTCTCATTTTGCTCGAACACTGGAAATCCTGATGCACCTAGTGATAGCCATTTTGCTGAGTTTCGTGCTGCATCAGTTATTCATATGATTGATTACAGCATGTACCAGATGCAGTGCTTCTGTTGTGCATCAGCACCAAGGCAGACAAGACTATCCAAACTAGTTCACCTATGGCTATTGCAGGTAAATATTCTGTGTAACCCTTTTTGTTCATTTGTGATTGAAAGCAGGTGTTACAGAGCCCTTGATACATCCGAAGAAACATTGAAAAAACACAGTTGTAGACAGTCAAGTTTAGATTTGATGTCTTTTCTGTTTTTACTTTTTCATTATAACTACAAATTGAACAGAAAACAGGATCACGGAACCCAAACTTAATGTGCCCTGGCTGCTTGTCTTCACATGACATCTGAGTTCTATGCTTGTGACATAATCATTTTCACAACAACAGATTGGATATCAGACACAGGATCTTCTTTTTTGCATTCTGTTTCTCAACACCTGGCCACTGGCGCCCCTCTTATACTCGCCAGGCGATCTGCCACCCCCACTTGTGCCTTCGGTCACTTGCGTGTCTCCTCTAACCCTGGACTTTCCCGTGTGGGGTTGATGGGCAGCTAGCAGGACTCTCCTGAGTTTCACAGTTCTGAGACAGGGGACGGTCAGTACGCAGTGGCCCCAGGGTGCTGGCGGCTTCATCCTATGTGTCTGTGGTGGGTTTCCTGTTTTCTCCCTATTCCCAAGGGATGCCAAACACGAGGGCTGAGAGACACCAGAGCCAGATGGTGTGCCTCCCTTCATTAACACCTTTGGCTGTACCACCACCTGCCTCCATGCAGGTGGTGGTGTTGCTGTGGAGACAGGCCCTCCCATCCCAAGGAGGGGAGTGTCCTCTGGGATGCTCCATCCTCCTCCTCCCTCTGTCCCTCTGACTCTGCCTCGTTTCCAGACCTTGGTTGCTGGTGTCATGAGCGGTAACGCTTCTGTACAGACGAGGCGTCTACAAAGGATTTTAATGTCCATTATACACAAGCATTGGGCAGATGAAGTCCCAATGGACAGGGATCCCGTTTTCAAAATAGTGTCCATAAAGAACAGGGGAGCTAAATACAGAAAATACATGAGTCTAAACTGATATGTGTCTCTTACGTGATGCTCCTGAGATGTCAGTGGCACTTTTGAAGTCAGTGTTATTTCAGACACTACCAAACAGGTTGGAAACTTGGCATTAGAGTGGTACTTCAGATCATATTGATCTTCTTTCTTTGTTCTTATTAATCATATTGTTGGAATCAGATTTGTAAATAATGTCTAAATGTTCTTTGGAAGGCAATTATTTTCCCCATTGTGTTGTTTTTTTTCTAAGATTACTGAAAATTATCTGAGCCCTAATTTTCCACTCCTCCCTCACGGGGCATGTAAAGTAAAACAAAAAGAGAGCACTGTCATTTCTCTTGTCTTGTTGCATGATACTTAATGTTAAAAATAGCAGATTTTGTTAAATAATGACAATCTCTCACAGATTGAGGTTCTTGTGCTGTTTGTAAAATGTGCATATGCTTTGCATAATAAAATCCAAATTTAAACTGTTGTGTGCAGTTTGCTTTTAGGTTTACCTTGGTACTACTGCACAGCAAGTCCTGGCATGTGCAGAGAGATTCCTGGGATTATTCTGAAGAACTGCATTTAAAGGTCATAGCAATTTTTAAATAGTTTTTAATTTTTTTATGTGGGATGCATGTATGAACAATACAAATGTTTGTTTAAAAATTCAGATCTTAATTGGGGGATATCCCTTTCAGCAGGTCACACCTATGGAACTTAACCGTCAGGCGCTAGGATCCCACTGCACCCTTTTTCTGTTGCAGTCTATAGGGGCCGCCCACGCCAATGTCCTACACCATATAAAGGCGTAGGTGGTCCTGCTCCCTCCTCCGTTTCTTCCTGCCATCACTGGACTCACATGGTCTCCTGCGGAAGCCTCATCATTCAGTCAACTGCCATTCTTCACTTTACCTTTAATTTTCTTTATTTTTATGTCTAGTACCATCGAGTCATCCTCTTCCTTCCATCGCTGCCACTATGGAAGGAAGATCTTCAGGGACGACGACCATGACGTCTGTTTGCTGTCTGGGGCCTTCTCACTTTCCTGAAGCCTGCACCTTCTGCCAGAAGTTTAACCTCACTACCCTCCGGCACAGTAAACACATCCTTAAGGTATTTCTCATGGAGCAGAAACTAGCCAGCCTGGAACGGGGGGGTGGGGCTCCAGATCCTCTTCATCTCCCTCTCCAGCTCACTCTTCTGGGTCACAGGCATCCAAGGCCCAGGACAAGCCTTCTGGGAAGCACAAGGAGCAAATCTGCCACAAGAACCGCCCTTCGGGTCACCAGTCTGTCACCGGGTGCTGTTTCTAAGTCTTCCAGGACTTCCTCATTGACCCCCGTGGGGGCGACACCTTCCACCGCCCAGGCCATGGGTTCCCCTAGGCCTCTTCAGGCTGCAGTGTCTTCCTCTGTTTCGGCCAACTCCCGGTCATTGATCTCAGCGGGCTTTGCCCTGACAGATTTCCCCGCTCCTCCACAGGTGTCTCTGGCATTGGACTCCATTGCTCCAGTTGTGGACAGCGGATCGTCAACGGCACCTCACCCTCAGGGGCTGTCCGTCGGTGGGTTACTCCTCAGACAATGCTTCCGGTCAAGGTGGTCATCCGGCAACTTGTCGACCTGAACTCCTTGCTTACCTCCATCACCATATTCATTCGGCAGTTAACCCCAGCGCGTGCTAGGCTGTTAACATCTCCAGCTTTGACTGCGGCGTCTCTTCGCCCAGTGCCCTCTTTGGTGTCGGCGTCTCCTGTGTCAGGCCACGGCTCAGACCTGGTCGACATTTAGGAGTATCACCCTGACCGGCTCCTCCCTGAGGAAGAGAAGGAAGAGGCTTGCTCCACTGACAGGTCCACTGCTTCCTGCAGAAGTGGGGACTCTGAGGGCCCCTACCCTTCAGTCCCCGAGGACCTTAGTTTCTATGACCTTGTGAAGCGGCTCCAACCTGCCATGGGGTTCCAGTCTGAGGAGGATGATGCTACCAGAAGGAACATGGTGGACTTTCTGGAGATCTCTGACTCTCCACTTAGTCATCCCTTCCTTGCTGCCAGCCTTGGAGGATGCAGCCCAGGTGGTCTGGTGCAGACCTCTCTGTGCCAGCTATGTCCAGGAAGGCAGACTGCATATATATTATGCCCCTGCCCAGCCAGAGACTTGACTCTGTGGTCATTAAAGCTGCCAACGACCATTCAAAGGCACCTAAGCACATCAGCTCTCTCCATCCATCCAGATAAGGAATCCAGATTAGATCTGTGTGGCAGGAGGACTTTTGTCTCTGCCACCTTGGGGCTCAGGATCTCCAGTGACCTTTCCCACATGGTCAAATACCAAAATACCCTCTGGAGGAAGGGCAAGGCTGCTGCCCATGCTCTCCCGAATTGGGCACAGAAGCAGGAACTTCTTAAAGTTCTGCAGGGAGCAGAAGATGTTAGTGAGCACCTTCTCAGGGCTCTGTATGACATGTCTGACACTACTGCCCGGGCAGCTGCCTCAGGTATTTGCTTCCACAGACATTCTTGGCTCTGGGTTTCTGGCTTTGCAGCTGACAGGCAGCAGAAGGTCTTGGATGCTCCTTTTGTGGGCGCCAAGCTTTTTGGCTCTGATGTTCAAGAAATAATCGGTGAACTGCAGGCCTCAGGGGGTGCCATTAAGTAGGTCTACTCCCTTTATCATACTCGGCCCAGGACCAGTCTGCAGTCTTTTTTTTTTTCGGAGAGCTCATCAGAAGTCTGGGCAAGGGTCCCATCCTAAGGGAAAAAGGCGGGCCAGTGTTCCCCTTCCTGCCCCAAGTGCTGCAAAATCCTCCAAAGGTGGAGCAGCCACTCGGCCTTCCTCTCCCTGACTCCTTCCCCAACCCCCCCTTCCTCTGGTTCTAAGCCCAGGGGAGGCATTTGGGGGTTGTTTCTCCCTCCACTTACAAGATTGGAGGGAAATCACCTCGGATGCTTGGATCCTGCAGCTTATCCACACAGGCCACACCTTAGAGCTTCTGGAGGGGCCACCCACTGTTCCAGTGGGGCCTGACTCTTGTCCTCCACACCACCTTCCAGTGCTAAGGGAAGAGATCCAGTCTCTTTTGCACAATAGCACCATAGAACCTGTCCCTCCTGCACAGCACAAGGGGTTTTACTCCAGGTTTTTCCTGGTCCCCAAAAAAAGGATCTTCACCCCATCTTGGATCTCCAGGGACTCCACCAGTTCATTCAGTATAAGCGGTTCCATATGGGCATCCTCCAGAATCTGTTGCTTCTCATCAAGCAGGGAGACTGGCTTTGTTCCGTGGACATGCAGGATACATACTTCCACATTCTGATACATCCCATCCACCAGCAATACCTTCGGTTCTTGTTCCAGGGGGAATGTTTCCAATTAAGAGTCTTGCCCTTTGGCTTGTCCTCTGCGCCGTGAGTCTTTACCAAGTGCTTAGCAGCGGTGGCTGTGGCCCTTCAGTGGGAGGGCCTTTGTGTTCCCTTATCTGGTTGATTGGCTTTTGAAAGTCCCGTCCAGGGAACTCTTACTGCCCACCCTGCACAGGACTCGACAGCTGTTCCACTCCCTGGGCATCACTGTGAACCTGCCCAAGTTGGTTCTCCAACCTTCTCAGCACCTCCAATATATTGGAGCCGTTCTGGACACCACTCGGGGCAGGGCCTTTCTGCCCCAAGACAGGGCAGACTGCTTGATGGTGCAGGCCTCCTTAGTAGCCTGGTAACAGTATGTTCCAGCCAGGTCTTTTCTGTGTTTGTTGGGGCTGATGTCATCGCAATAGCCACTGTTCTGCTAGCCAGACTCCACATGTGGATTTCCCAGTGGGCCCTTTGGGTCCAATGAGATCTGTCCCACGATGACCTGGATCAGTTAGTCCTGGTCTCCTGCCCGGTCTGTAGGGTCCTTCAGTGGTGGCAGAACCCCAGTCATCTTTTGCAGGGGGCCTCCTTCCTTGTCACCTCTCCTGAGCAGGTCCTCAGAACGGATGTCCCAGGCTGCGGAGCCTTCCTAGCAGCTTTTCAGACCCAAGGATTCTGGTCCACGACAGAGGCAAGTCTCCACCTCAGTGTGCTCGAGATGTGGGTGATCCATTATGTCCTTCAGGCCCATCTATCCCCAGGTCACCTGCTGATCCAGTCGGACAGTATCAGTGTGATGTGCTATCTCAGCAGGCAAGGGGGAAACTCTCTCATACCCCATTTGTCAGGAGGCGATGAGGGTCTAGAACTGAGCACTGGACCATGACCTCAAGCTGTCTGTGTTCCAGGAGACCAAAGCCTATTAGCAGACCAGCTAAGTCAGTCGCAGTCTTGCCAACACGAGTGGCCGCTCTTGCCTTCCATGGCTTAAAGCCTCTTTTGAAGGTGGGAGTGGCCAAAGTTGGACCTTTTTGCGTCCCCACACAGTACAAAAATGCCATGTTTCTGCTCACTAGATCCAGGGCCTGGAGTTTTCTGGTGAGACGCCTTGTCTCTCTCTCCTGGAGAGGGAGGTTTCTTTATGCCCACCCCCCCCCCTCTTGCTGATTCAGCAGGTCCTTCTCAAGCTGCAGGTGGAGGGGGCTTCCCTCATCCTGGTGGCACCATTTTGACCGTAGCAAATCTGGTTTCCATTGTTGCAGCAACTAGCATTGGAATCTCTGTTCCCACTTCTGCTTTGCCGGGACCTGCTCACAAAGGCCCAGGAGACCCTGGTCCATCCAGATCTCGGGTCCCTGTGGCTGCATGCCTGGCTCTTGAGGACATACCCATAATGTACTTTTGCGTTTCCCATAGAGTGACTTATGTGTTGGTGGCAGCTAGGAAGCCTTCCACCAGGGCCACTTATTCCATTAAGTGGAAATGTCTTGCTATTTGGGCATCTGCCTGTCATTTGGACTGTTTCACCTGTCCAGTGAACCAGGTCCTGGAGTACCTTCTGTCCCTTTTCCAACTCTGGCCTCAAATATCTCTCCATTAAGGTGCACGTGTCTGCCATCTCTGCTTTCCATGTGCCAGAGGATGGTTGTCCGATAGCCCAGTTAGAAGTGGCCTGTATGTTTTTGCGGGGCATACTTCACTTGAAGCCCCCAGCGCACAACACTGTCAGGGCTTGGGACCTGAATTTTGTTTTGGACAGATTGACCCTGCCTCTGAGCCAGCCATGTCTTGTGAGCTACTCTTTCTATCTTGGAAAGTGTTTTTAGTTGCTATTACTTCTGCTGGAAGGATTTCTGAGCTTCAGGCTATGTGTGAACAGCCTTATTTTTCACAAAGACAGGGTCTCTGTGTACCAATCCAAGTTTTCTTCCCAAGGTGGTGTCTGAGTTTACTCTTAATCTGTTGTCCACCTCCCTGTTTATTACCCAGAGCATGCCAATCCAGGGGAAGCATTACTCTGTACTTTGGATGTGCATAGGATTTTGTTACTACACGCATCGTATTAAGGACTGCAGAATGTCCAAACCACTAGTTTCTTTTGCCCCTGGGAAAAAAGGTTCCCCAGTTTCTTAATGGTGCTTGTCCAAATAGTTGGCCAACTGTATTACTTTTTGTTGTAGGAAGTATGGTAAGGAATCTCCTGGGGATGTCAAGGGCCATTCCTCCAGGGGCATGACTGCTTTGGTTGCTTGCTTCAGGAATGTGTCAGCTGCTGATATTTGTGCAGCTGCCACTTGGGAGTTCTGTCCATAGTTTTACCAAGCATTATAGTTTGGACATTGTCTCTTGCAGGCAGGCAGATTTTGGCCTAGCCCTGCTTCAGGGTCTCCTCTCATGAGGTCTTTGTGTCCTGCCTCCCTTTTTAGGTCTTTTCTTCTGTCACTGCTTGGGACTCATTCCATAGGTGTGACCTGTTGAGAGAGATCCTCGATGAAGACAGTAGTTTTATAAGAACTTACCGTAACATTAGATCTTCGAGGGAATCTCTTTCAGCAGATCATGTTGTCCATCCCACCTTCTCCCTTTGAGGTTTATTCAGTTCCAGACTGGTTATTTTTCTTTCTTTGGTGCTCCCACCTTATACAGGCCTAGGCACCTTTTTTCTGTCCTGGGTTCCCCCAAGGTAGGCCAGGCACGGATGGTCTCTGAGGGGAATGAGCTGAGGAGGGAGCGGGGCTGCCTACGCCTTTATGTGGTGTATGACGTCGGCGTGGGCAGCCCCTCGTAGACTGCTACAGAAAAAAGGCTTCCATGGGATCTTAGTGCCTGATAGCTAAGTTCCATAGATGTGACCTGCTGAGATCCCCTTGAAGATCTACTGTTATGGTAAGTTCTTATATAACTGTACTTTCCTTAGTCTTACTATGGGGTTGTGCTTTTTTCCATTGCTGCTCTTTTCCTGATCTCTCAGGCCTACAGTATTTTAGTGATGTCATTTTAGTCCATAGTCTCTATTTCTACCCTAGTCCTTTATAAAATCTTTTTTCTTTAAAAAAAAAAAAAAAAGTTGCAGTGCCTGCAGTCACCTAGAGCAAACTTGTTCAGACTAAGCTGTGAGCTTATGTATGTCTATAAAACCCATCTCAGAAGATGCTCAGTAGCACACTAAATAGCACGAGTTTCATGCTGTCAACCCAGGATTATGATTTTTTTTTTTTTTTTTTTTTTAATTTGGAGGATCAAAGTTGGAAACTTCTTGCAGTTACGGATAAAAGTATGTGAGGAGTCAGCAGACACAACACAAAGCAAAAGGCACCAGGTAGATCAAATTGTGCAAGGTCAGTGGCCCTACAGCCAGATTACAGCAGTCTGGAACAGACAATCCCACAAGCTGTGAAGGGTGTCAGGGGTTTAGAACAGGAAGTCCCAAAGATTTAACCAGTGTTACAGGGTGGAATCATTGGCCAACGTAGTAAAGGAAGCAACAGAGACAGCAGGTGAAAATGTGATGACCTCAGCAGGTGTCATTGAGAAAATAAAATCTTCGCAGAAGGTTTGAAAACAGAAAAGAATTCTAGAGCTACAAATGAGGGTAATAGGCTTGCTTTTATTACTGGCTTCTGCATGAATTTGCTGCAGTTTGAAATCCCATTAGTGGTTGCCAAGGTGTACTGGAATATGTACTAATGACGGTTAATTGAAGAAAACTTCCCCCAGACCCTCTTCGTCCCTCCTTTGATCGGGTGAAAGTATCTATCAAAAAGTAATACATAAAGGTAAACTTCAGAAGGGCGAAATTCTTACATTCCTATTCCCAAAATGAAGTTATGCAACTGGGGAGAGGCATAAAGATGTGATGGTGTGTGGGCTGGACTATAAGAACTTGGTCATCCACAACCTGCAATACTAAACCTTCATTTCACCCATGTGGGTAAAAGTTATCTTTTTCACAATCTTGGAGACAAAACATTTTTTGAAGATGGTGAAATGGGAATTTGTCTCCTGGGACGCAGTGCGACTCTGATGCAGACATTTGAACATTGTGAGGACATTTGGGTCCAAGTTTCAAACTTAACTGCAAGGAGTGATCTTGATGCCAAGGTTTCCCTTTTTTTTTTGGGGGGGGGGGTGTCTGTATTTAATGTTGGGCAACTCTGTTTATTGTGGTTTGGACTAAAGCATCATTGTGTCTTATGTACAAGATGGTGGCTGAGGCCCTCTCGCTACTCCAGGATGGCGGATTCCCGTGTTTACATCTTGGTACTTGTTGGTTTCTTTCAACATGGATCAGTCTCCTGCAGTTGGGTGAGATCATTCCAGTCTGGATTACTAATTAAACTGTTCTGAAGTCTGTCACCTGTAATATTTGATTGAAAGACTGGGAATTTGCCTAAGTTACTGTCTTCCACCATCTGACGTACTGTACATTAAACAATTGTAAGTGAAGTGCTATTGTAATGCTTTTAGTTAAGATTTCACAGCAACATTTTAATGTAAATTGTTAGATCTTTTTCGAGGATATCTCTTATACTAGGCAACACCTTTGGAACTATACCCATGTCTGTGCTAGGACCACACAGAAACTTGCTAGCTGGGGGGTCTCCCACGATGACATCATATGTCGGCATCTATACAGATGTGGGTGGCCCAATCTCTTCTCTCTTCTTTTCCCACCATTGATCATCCTCGTCACACCTGCAGCTAGCTGTTGCTGTTTTTTTAATTTGTTATGTTTTCTAAGTATTATTCATTGCTTTATTTCGGTACTGTAAGTGCAGAGATACAATTTATGAAGAATCTTTTACCTTTCTCTACACTGCCTCTCTGAGAACCCTCTCGATCTTGCCTGCTGTGCTCTAAAACGTTCAGCCTGTAATTTGCTTGGACTTCCAATTTGACTGAACTCTTGCCTGCGCAACTTTCCTCTTGCCCTCACCTTTGAGAAACCTCACACCCCCAGCATTTCTTTCCACTCTATGGGAATTGGGCTAGCTCTGTCCAAGTTTGGCTAGACTTCCTTGGTGCCAGTGAACCCTCTACTCCCCTCGCAATTCTCAGTTAATTCCTTTTCTTCTTCCTCTTGTGCCCCATCCCTACAGTTTGACTCTTGTTTCAAACAACATGAAGTCTTGCTGTATTCTGACTATTGCAGTGATTGCCAACCTTTGAACTGCCCTGGAGGACAAAGAGTTAACTTTCCATGCAGGGCATGGAACGCTGAGCTCTAGCTCAGTTGAAGCCTCTGTCTGCTGTTTAAACTCCAACCGTCAGATTCTTTACTCCGCCTCATTGAACAGTCGCTCCAGAGATCTCTCCTTTGCTCAGTTCAAAAAAGTCGGTTAAAGTGTCATTTTTTTCACTCTGTTTCTACTGAATTTCTGCTACTGAACCTGTCGGTTTAAGTCTCTGTCTGTGGTACCGTGAGTACTAGATAGGTTTTGCATTTAGTTTCTGTGTGGAACTTGTAAACATTGGATTGGTTCGGTTTGAACCGATTGGTTTGGTTTTAAAAAAAACTTCTGAATTTATTAGTGTGTGGTAACCGGTGCGTATCGGTTCTAAAAAAAAAAAAACAGATTTAATTACGTTTTTTTCCAAGACCCGTAACACGGTCAGGAACCGATAGGGTGTCTTGCCTGGCAGATTGCCGAAAAAGGGTAAGTTGTGGATAGGGTAGCCATGTCTGAAACCCAAAGAAAAAACCGGGCCCACTGGGTTTCAACACTGTAGTGTGTGTGGGAAGCCTTTGCTAAGGCTGATCCCACACCACCTGTGTTTGTTGTCTGGGTTTGACCACCTCAATTCAGACTGCCAAATTTGTAAAAGTTTTCCCAAAGCTACCCTGGATAAGAGAGTAGGTAGACTGAGGGAAAGGAGGCTGACAAGTCTGCTGACCGGATGGCCAGCCTGGTTCGGTTCCGACCGAACCAGAAGGAGATACCCTCTGACCAGGGCGAAACTTGGCAAAGGAGAACCGATTCTGAGGAGTCTGTTCGGTTAAAAGAAAGAGAAGGAAAAATCATCCGGTTTGGATCCACAAGTTCTTTCTCCGACCGCTGATGAAATAGCCAAAGCGATAAGGATAGTTCAGTCGCTAACTTCGGTTCCGGCCGAACCGGCACCATCTGTCAGGGGCTCGGTTCGGTCGGTTCCCTCCGGTTCCGGATTATACTTTAGAAAAATTTTATGAACCGGAGGAGGAGGAGGGAGAGTATGAGGATGATGAAGGTGATTATGAAAGTCTGGATGTGTGCCTATTGACCCGGACATCTCCCCAGACAGACCTTCAGGTGCTTCTCCTCCTAGGCTTTCTGAGTCCCCTTCCCACTTTGTTTTACAAGAAAGTGGCTGAAACCCTTCAGCTTCCAATGGAAGAAGCAGTAGAGGATCAGGAGGAGCCTGATTTTGTAGAGATGATGGACATCCCAGAGTCCAGGAGATTGTCTATTCCCCTCCATAAATCTTTTGGGAAACAGACATTTAAAATATTAAAAACTCCTAATTCCATACCTCCTGTGGACAGAAGAATGGACAAAAGGTATACTCTTTCAGGCTCGGACACGGAGTTCCTTTCCCAGCAATGCAGCCATGTTGGGGGTAGTGCAGGCTGCTGCCTGTGATAAGGCAAATATACCCTTGGCTTCACACCCCCCAGGTAAGGACTCCAGGAGGATTGATGCCATGGCAAAGAAGCAGTACATGGCAGCATCTTTGGGACTCAGGCAAGCTAACTATATGGCCTACACAGCTAGATACCAGAAGTCCAGGTGGGACACTGTGCTGGCTCTGGCTAAACAGGCCCCTGACCAGCTTGCCAAGGAGCTGGAGCAGGTGGCTGCGGATGGGATTGAGGCATCCAAGGTGTAATTTCATGCTGCTGTGGACTCTACAATGATGTTTCATCTAGAGTCATGGCTACATCTGTGGCCCTTTGGAGGATGGCTTGGCTCAGATGTACTAGCCTATCACAGGATACCCAGGCTAAGGCCATGGATTTCCCTGTCATTGGTAATTCTCTGTTTGGGGAGCAGACAGAGACCTACATGAAGAAGATGGACGAGTACAGGACCACCTACAGGAATGCCAAGCCAAAGAAAGGCAAGCCACTCCTCAAAGGCAGCATTCCAGGGGCAGGCCCTTTCAAAGGCCCTTTTACCAAGCCCAGGCCTCCTCTTCTGCTTATGCTCAGAGGGGTTCTTCAGAGGAGAGGCAGACAGGAAATGAGCAGGCCTGCTTCACCCCTCAGCCCAAAGCCTGCCAAGCAGACACCCTGATGGGTCTGCCGGGGCTGATTCTCCACTACCTGTAGGGGACAGGCTGGCTTACTTTGTCCAGGACTGGAAGTCTTTAACATCAGACTGGTGGGTCCTGGAAGTAGTAAGCCAGGGACTGGTTCTCAGCTTAAAAAAATGTCCCAAGATGAGAACCAGATCCTTTCCACCTGCAAATCCATCAGAGACCCTTGCCCTAGAGGCAGAGGTTTCTTCCCTCCTGGCTCTCAGAGCTGTAGAAAGGGTTCCTACCCTACACAGGGGCAAAGGATTGTACTCCAGATACTTCCTAACCCCCAAAAAGACAGGAGAATGGAGGCCCATCCCTCATCTAAGATATCTGAACAAGCACCTTTTTAAAACCAAAATTAAAATGGTGACTGGGAATAATTCTGCCCTCTCTAAGGCCAGGGGACTGGCTAGCCTCCCTGGACCTCAAAGATGCCTATTTTCACATTCCCATCAGGTGCTCCCACAGAAAGTACCTCAGGTTCGAGTTGCCCTCAGGCCACTATCAATTCAGAGCAATGCCCTTTGGCCTAACATCAGCCCCAAGGGTGTTCACAAAGTGCCTGGCAGTAATGGTTGCTTTCCTAAGGAGAAAAAAGATCTCCATCTTTCCATACTTGGACGACTGGCTCATAGTGGGTCAGTCTCCAGACCAAGTCAAGTCACATCTTCAAATAACTCAGCAAGTGCTAACTTCCTTAGGATTCCTCCTTAACCTTCCAAAGTCAGTTCTCGAGCCAGTACAGCTCCTCACCTTTATAGGGGCAGAGCTGGATACAATAAGAGCAAAAGCCTTCCTTCCCCTGGACAGGGCAAGGACCCTTATAGAACTGGCCTCTTCATTCACCCTTCAGGTGTCTCGACCAGCAAGGCACTTCTTGCAGCTCCTGGGCCACATGGCAGCCTCTACAGCAGTGGTCCAGGGGGCAAGATTCCAGATGAGGGACATTCAGTTCCACTTAAGAGCCTTCTGCTCTCAAAGAAAGGATTCCTTTACCAAACTAGTCCCAGTGACTCGAACCGTGATCCAGGCTTTGCAATGGTGGCAGAATCAGGACAATTTAAGACAGGGAGTTCCTTTTGTCACTCAGTCTCATTCAGTAATACTCACCACAGATGCCTCCCTGCTGGGCTGGGGAGCCCACTTGGGGGATCTTACCACCCAAGGGCTATGGTCACCTCAAGAATCTCTGCTTCACATCACTCTCTTGGAACTCAGAGCAGTGTTTCCGGCACTGCAAGCCTTTTCCAAATCTGTACAGAACAAGGTGGTCCAGATCAGGACAGACAATACCACCACAATGTGGTACATCAACAAGAAAGGAGGCACTCTGTCTACGGCCTTGTGCACAGAAGCAATGAAGTTGTGGTCTCTGGCCTATTCCCTGCAAACCTCTCTGATAGCAGTTCACCTCCCAGGGAAGGACAATGTCCTAGCAGATGCTCTCAGCAGGATATCTCGGGGGCCATCATGAATGGACCCTAGATCCCCTAGTTTTGGAAGTGATTTTCTCCAGATGGGGCACTCCACAGATCGATCTTTTTGCAGCCCTAGACAATCACCAACTTCCTCTCTTTTGTTGCAGACTCCCAGTCTTGGGCTCAGTCCCCCTGGATGCTCTGATTCTGAATTGGGAAGGGAAGTTCCTGTGTGCTTCCCCCCCTTCTCCTGTTCAAAGTGCTAGTCAAGATCAGGTCTCAACCATGCAAAGTGATTCTGACTGGGCCAGACAGCCCTGGTACCCACTGTTGCTGTCCTTAGCAGTCCACCTTCCCCTGTCTCTTCCCAGGAATTACAACCTGTTGACATCCTCTCAGGGAAGGATTTGGTATCCGAACCTCAAATCTCTCAAGGCCTGGCTCTTGAAGAGTTAGAGTTTGCTGATCTGCACCTCTCTCAAGGGGTTCTGGATATCCTTAAGGCTTCTCGAAAGCCTTCCACCAGAAAGACTTACAACTCCAAATGGAAAAGGGTCACTATTTGGTGCTCTAATAAGCATATTTCTGCAGAATCTGCTGGGTTGCCTACAGTCCTGGACTATATGGTTCATCTTAATGGCTTGGGACTTGGACCAGCTACACTTAAAGTGCATCTGGCAGCTGTTTCTGCCTTCTTGTCAGTAGGCAAGCCCTCTCCTCTGTCAGCCCATCCTGTGTTTTGTAAGTTCTTCAAGGGATTGCTGCACACCAATCCCCCCCTTTAGGGACCCTGCTCCTGCTTGGGACCTTAATGTTTACGTGCTCAGCTTATGCAACCACCCTTTGAGCCTTTGTCCTCTGGAGCTTAAGTACTTGACTTGGAAAACTGTGTTTTTGGTAGCCATTACCTCTGCCAGGCGTATCAGTGAATTGCAATCCCTGTCAGTGGAGCCTGATTTCATCTCTTTCCATAGAGATAAAGTGGTCCTAAGAACTAACAGGAAGTTTTTGCCTAAGGTGGTTTCAGATTTCCAGCTTAATCAGTCTGTCTCTCCCTGTTTTCTTCACTGACCATTCCTCCTCTGGAGAGAGGAGGTTGCACAGCCTGGATGTAAAAAGGGCCCTTAGCTACTACATAGAGCACACCAAGGGTCACAGGTTTGAGTCCCTCCAGTTGTTCCTCACTTATGGAGAGGTCGGTAAGGGCAAACCTGCCACTAAAAGATCTGTTGCCAGGTGGATTGTCTCTTATATACAGTTCTGCTATGAAAAACTGGGTAGAACCCTACCCTCAGGCCTGAGGGCTACCTCTCCTAGAGGTACAGCTGCTTCCCTAGCTACTGCCAGGGATATTCCTATCTTAGAAATTTGTCAAGCAGCCACCTGGAAAACAGTCCATACATTCACCAAGCATTACTCTGGATATCCAGGCTAGGAGTGATGCTCGGTTTGGCACAGCAGTACTTCAGAGCCTATTCCCAAAGTAGGTTCTGTCCCTCCTCCATGGAGGTACTGCTTGGTAGTCTGCAATAGTCAGAATACAGCAAGACTTCATGTTGTTTGAAGAAAAAATTACTCACCTTAGTTTCTAATGTTTCTTCTAATGGAGTCTTGCTGTATTCTGACCTCCCCCTCTGCCTCCCCTCTCAGAACCTGGTTTTTGGGATGTGGGTGGGCAGGAGCAGTGTTGGCACCCTAGAGGTGCCCCTTTCTCACCCTCCTTCATTTTGGGTGTGTGTTGTGTTTTGTTTTTTGGGTTTCCTGACTTAAGTCTTTGCTTTGAAACCAAAAAACCCTTTTTTTAATAAATTTAGTTGCCAGTTGGGTAGTGTGAGTCTTAAGTTTCCACACAGAACTTCTAGTGAGTATTGCTCATAGAGATCTGACGGTTGGAGTTGAAACAGCAGACAGAGGCTTCAACCGAGCTCAAGCTCAGTGTTCCATGCCTTGCATGGAAAGTTAATTGTTTGTTCTCCGGGGCAGTTCAAAGGTTGGCAATCACTGCAATAGTCAGAATACAGCAAGACTCTATTAGAAGAAACAACATTACTAAGGTAATTTTTTCTTTCCTCACCCAAATTAGCTAATGATATCTGGTATAATGGTGACATATTTAAGGAATTTGGCACATCTGTGCCATTTTCTAATAGAAATTGCTTTATACAATGGGGTGGGAGCTTCTAGAGTGTGATAAATGGAGATATCTTCACTGGAGTGTGATAAATGATATCACTACTGTGATAATAAATGCTATTTATCGATACTGTGCTGATGTCACCACTCACTGCAACCTGCATTCTAAATGAAGCTGCTCGGTCTCACTGAAACTTGCAAGTTACTCAATTAACATTGCAAAGTACACTCAGCTGTCTGCTGTGGTGTTTCTGAAATTCCAAGCTCATTAATGTGCTGCTATCAACTTCACAGCCTAAATTCTAAATGAAATTGTGCAGGTTCTCTGTCTCACTGAAGCCTGCAAGATACTCAATTAGCATTGCAAAGTACACTCAGCTGTCTGCTGTGGTGTTTCTGAAATTCCAAGCTCATTAATGTGCTGCTATCAACTTCACAGCCTAAATTCTAAATGAAATTGTGCAGGTTCTCTGTCTCACTGAAGCCTGCAAGATACTAAATTAGCATTGCAAAGTACACTCAGCTGTCTGCTGTGGTGTTTCTAAGACTCCCAGCCCTTTCAGAAAAAAACACACTCACATCACACTCAGAGCAAAAAGGACACACACAGAATTTCAAAAGCTCCCACCTCTATTGTATAAATGGCACATATGATGGGCAGATCGTGTGATATGGAAAATATTCTCACTCCTGCAGAGTGAGCTCTGGATACTCTCACGCTGCAGGAGTGAAAATATTTTCTGTATCGCACTCCTGCCCATAATGTATCCTCTATTTATTAAAACACCCAGTGAAGGAAACTGATTTAACTTGGATAGTAATAGATATGATGATGTGGAGCCTATGTGACTATTTTTGGTATTCCACAAATGTATAATGAGAATGGTTGAAAATTGAAGGGAATGCTTAATAGCCGTTTTGGGAACTTGTTACAAGTCCCCTTTGGGAGAAATGGAATACTGAAAGTATATAGACAAACACATAGACGTCAAATTGATATATTAAGAATCAACACATTGTGGACAGAATATTGGAGAAGCAGACATCCCTTGGCACTATGGGGTTTTACCTAGCTGATATGGGGAAACTGCAAGATCCCAGAAATAACGAAGTTAATAATGGAACTGATCCCCAAGTTAAATTACAACATATACCTATGAAGAATAAATACTTAAAGTTAGCTGGATATGGGATTTGACTCTCAGAAAATAATACAGTAACTTCTCTTGGTGACTTGAGTGTCCGCTCCTCCCTAGATTTTTCTCAACTTAAGGACTGTTTTTGCTAGCATCCTAGAACATTGCTGGTTGGGGAGCTAAAGTGTTAGATAATGGGTAAATTTCCTCACAAATTTTGGTTTGTGCCACCAAGAAACGTGGCATAAGGCAGTAGATGAGGTATCTCTGAATGAGTACCAAAGCTTTCAATATGAGGGTCATAGAGACACTAAGTATGGCAGATATTTCTGGGGGATTAATAGTTTTATGTAAAATTGGAGTAATATTAACTAGCAGATGTATACTGTATATAAAGGTACTAATTTTATCTGTCTGTGCATTCAGACTCAAAATCAGAAACTGATATTTATAAATGTGTATGTTCCACCATATGGTTCTAAATTTTACACAAAAGAGATATGGTTGTGTTAAAAGAGCTATATCTAAGTGTAGGTATAGTTACCTGGATACAGATATTTTGCTCATAGAAGATTTCAACACATGTATTGGCGAGTATGACGGGCTACTGGATAACTCAATTCTAATGTATAACAACGATTTTACTACATTACCAAAAAGATAATCTATGGACAAATATATAAATAAATCAGGTAGACATTTGATTGAGATAATGGAAGAATTGGATCTCTTTCCTCTAAATGGAAGAATATAGGGAGATTTAATGGGGAATTATACCTACTTTAAAGCACTATCTAAATCTACCTTGGATTTCACTATATGATCTGGCCTTATAAATTTTGGCACTTTTTAAAAATTCCCGTCAGAGTACACAGAGACCATTTGCTTCTTATTCTGGGTACAAAAGGTTTAATTAGTGGGCACTGAGCGGTGAATATTGTAGTCCCTATGGATGAAATGCATTAGATGGGACCTTACATTGGAAAATAGGGTTGCAGATCAAATAATACTCTATTTGTAATAAGTGGATGTCCCTGACTTAGTAAACAGGAATGCTGAGGAAATATGGGGTACTGTAGATATATTATTTAAACCAATTGTGAACAACCCGCATAAATCTGTCGACTTTTAGAAGACAGACTCATCAGCAGATTTAGTTTGATTATGAATGTATGGCCTATAAAAAGCACTTAAGGAAACAGGTAAAGATCAGGGACTCTAGAGAGAAATCACACTGTCTCACTTTAAAAACAGAAAAAAAAAGATTTCGAGGAAAAAAACAGGCTTTCTATAATGAAAAATGGAAACATGTTACAGAACATAAAGATAACTGGGGAGTCTGGCAACTCATAGCGAAAGGAACAAAAAGCTTTAAAAAATAGTCCAGACTCATATATACCTGAGGTGCAATGGGTAGAACATTTCAAACAGATCTTTTTTTTACCCAGAAATAGAAGATGGGTAGAAACCTATGATTTAGAACGGATTACTAATAAAGAGGTTTATTTTGATATTAAAATGCTCGGGGGGGGGGGAATAAAGCTCCTGGGCTGGATAAAATTCCAGCTGAAGTATTATTGTGTAACACTCAGCTATGGAGTGTGATACTAGCTGCATTTTATAATAAATGCATATATGAGAAAGTCATTCCACATCCCTGGAGAGGGGCAGAAATTGTCTCAATCCACAGAAAAGGAAGCCTTGCAGACCCGTCTTTGTATCATCCAATCAGCCTTTTAGATACAAGTTTGAAAATGTTCACCAAAATTTTATTAGATCATGTGTTGGTGCAAATTCAAACTACTGGAAGTTTAAGTGAAGCCCAAACAGGTTTTCGTCATGGATACTCAACGATGGATAACTGTTTTGTGTTGTCATTTAATACACACATAAACTGTTATTAGAAAACAGAAATTCTATGCAGCATACATTGATCTATCAGCTTCTTTTGATATGGTACACATTTTTATTATGGACAGTTATGGCTGATCGAGGAATAGACGTATCCCTAGTAGCAATAATAGCGGCATTATATAGTAAAACTTGGCTAGGATTAGAGTGAGGGGACAGGACCAACTTTCTAATTCTTTTAGAATAAACTGTGGAGTTGGGCAAGATTATATTCTTGCTCCAACCCTCTTTAATATTTACATGGATTTTTTTTTTATTAGAAAGTTAGATATATTGGATTCAGAACCCCCAAAAGTAGGAATCAGGTCAACTACCATTTTAGCATATGCAGATGAGCTTATATTAATGTCACAAACTAGGTCAGGCCTCCAAAAACAATTAGATGCTTTGGAAATTTATAGACAAGAGTTAGTTAAAAATACATTATAATAAAACCAAAACAATGGCATTCGGCACTAATAAAATAAGAAGTCCGTGGAGAATGGGAAATGAAATTGAGAGTGTAACTCGGTATACATATTTAGGTATAATATATACCTCTAATAATAAATGGACACAACATTTGCAAATAACCCAAAATAAGGTTAAGAAAACAGTTGCTGGACTGAGAAGATTTGATTTCTCCTATGGGGGCCGTATTATAAGGCCACTTTTGACAGCTATTCAGCCTAAATATTGGGCACAAATACTTTATGCTGCTGAACTGTGGGAATGTAATAAGGCAGATCTTATGAGCCCGGCCTATAAAGTTATACAATCAACCTTGGAGTTAACACCATCCTGCCTAGCAGTATATTTAAGGGCAGAACATGGACTCTTAAATATAAATTCCTTCATTGATGGGGGAAAAAGGTTAAATTCTGGCTATACTTAACCAGATTAAAAGACACTCAATTACCTAAATTAAGTTTTTTGTGAACTAAAATGGATTAATAATAAGTGTGGGAATGCAAATTGGTTACAGAAGTTATGTAATAAATTGGATCAATATGGTCTAAAGATATTAAGATTATATAATGAAAAGAATATTACCTTGAATGTAAAACACAAAAAGGACATACAGACAAAGATAAGTACTGGGTACAGGAGGATCTGCTTAAAATACAAAACTCCAGGTATGTAAAATGGTATGCTAAAAATAATTTGAGTTTTGACTTCAAATACTACTGGGATGTGTTATTGGATAGAACATTAAGAAATATATTTATAAGAGCTAAGTTGGAACTTCTGGAAAGCAATCTGATTAAAGTGAGATATAAAATGTTGCCTGAAACACAGAAATCATGTGACTGTCACACAGGGGAAAGGGAGGATATACACCATATGATATGGTGTTGCCCATGGTATATTAAAGCTAGACAGTACTGGCTAAGGCATTTTTGGGACTGGCCTAATCTGCCAGAAAATGAATTGACATTTATTTTGCTTAATACTGCTGATGATAATATGATTAAATGGGTTGCCAAATTCTTCGACTGTTGTTAGGATAAGAAAGAAATGGAAACCAGAATAACTGTAATGCCTCTGTCTGTAAGTGTATATTTTCAGACTCTTTGTATACATGGCTGTGCAAAACTTCTTGGCAAGATATAGAAGCAGTGTAATTTGTGACATCTAAGGACCTTTTTAAAAGTTCCTTTATAATTTTTTTATGTCATTGTATTTGTACCTGTGCTTGTAATTTATATGTATATGTCATTTATATGTTGTAAGGCTTTTTTTATGGTCAATAAAAATGATGATGATCATTCTCCATCCACATGTATGCTGACGACACGGTCCTGTTCATCTCAGGCCAGTCTCCCTCTGATGTTGCAGCCATACTTCGACAAAGTTCAGCACTGGCTGTGCTCTCATCAACTTTTTCTCAACACCAAGATGACAGTCTCCATGATCTTTGACACTAGGCAGAGACTCTCTAGGCTTCCCTCCTTGTTCTTGACGGGACAACCCTTGACACCTCCTCCTTTAGATACCTTGGGGTTTGGCTTGACAAACACCTCAACTTCTCTGGGCTTGTGGACACCATCCTGAAAAAGCTGTGCCCCAAACTTGGCACCCTATACTGGAACCTTAGTTGCCTACTTCCATCAGCTGGGTGTGCACTCATCCAGAAGATGATACTCCCAATTTTTGACTACTGTAATATAGTCCATAGTGCTACTCCCAAGACTTCCTTATCCAGGTTGGACACCATCTTCAACGTCTTCTGCTGCTTCACTCTGGATTCACCCTACTACACCTATCACTGTGACTTTACTGCTCTCTGGTTTTTCCCTCGCTTGCTAATAGACATAATTTCCATAGTGTGAAATTCGTCTCTAAATTTTGGTTTGGGTCTCTCTCTCCATCCCTCCTCCTCCTGCTCATTTCTGTAGTTCCAATGACTCCTGCACTATGGTAGTCCCTTGCCAATCTACCTCAGTAGGACAGGCTGTGTTCTTGCACTGCTTCCCCAAACTCTGGAACACTCTATCTCACCAAATATGTCACTTCTCTCCACCCCTCCATCTCTTCGGGTCTACAGAACTACCTCTCTGTAAATTGCACCTGCCCTTAAGTTCTCCAATCAACCACCCAACATTGCTCCTGGACACTTTACAGTATCTATAACTTACGATAACTGCCTTTCTAACCCCAGTAATGCTCAGACCATTCATAACTTTGTGCAGTCATCCTGATGGGTTGGACTGCCCGGAGAGATGGAACACATGCAAATGATGGAATTCTTTGCATGTGAGCATCATTCAAATATTGCCTCTACCAACTGTAGTGTTCTAAGCCCTTCAGATTTTTCTCTCCGCCTGAAAGTCTGGTCACTCGGAGTCTCTGTCACCCTCTTTCGCTTGAAAGAAGAAAGAAAAAAATCAAAAAACCATAAGTATTTTTAGTTTCTTTTACTGCCTCTATCAATTGTTAGTTTACACTAGTTATTATTGTTTAAATTGTTGTTTTCTCGGTTCCTCGCAGTTCGGTATAACCGTTAGGGATCCGAGTTAGTTTTAACTTTGTTTCGGTTCTCTGATTAAAGAACCTGTTCATTATCACTCAAATTTGGTCCTAAAAGATTCTATTTGTAACCGCTTTTTATCGGTTACAGAACTGCTGAACCAGTTCATTTTCATCTCCCCTCTTGGTTCCATCGGTTCCGGAACCGACCGCAAAAAAGGAAAGCTGTTTAAATTACAGCATTAACTTTGGTATTCAGCGGTTGGGGGGTTTTCACTTTTTATCTTTCACCATGACTGAGAAACCTAAAAAGAGAACCGGGGAGCCTGGTTTTAAAAACTGTTTGAAGTGTGGAGATGTGTTTGCCAAGGCAGACAAGCACACCTTATGTGTGGCTTGTCTGGGTTTTGAACATTTTGGACCAGGAATGTGATATATGTAAAACATTCCCAGTAAAAACTGTTGAAAAGCACCTTGAAAGGCTTAATAAAAAGTTTCCAAGGGGTCCCTCAGGCTCTGACCAGCTGACACCCCAGTCTGTTGTGGTTAAATTAACAAGTGCTTCTACCCCTGCCCCTAATACGGTCGAGAAAGGGGCAAAAAGAGGGAAAGAACCAGCTGACTCTCCGGTTCCCTTAAAGAGATTAAAGAAACTCAAACATGCAGCACTCTCTCCTGCTAAACCAGGGACTTCTGCGCAGCAGCCTGTAATGCCTTCTGCTCAAGACATAGCCAAGGCATTTAAAATTATTCAGGCTCTGCAGACCATCATCCCTCAGCCTCCTGCCCCTTCCCAGGGTCCTCAGGTTGCTGCCACTGTGTGGCCCCCTGATCCTGAGCAACACTATTTTGAAGAGGTTGAGCCTTATGAGGAGGACAAACCTATTCCCCCAGAGGTTTCCCCTGAGCAGGAATTTGGCTCGCCTCCCAAAGTGTCTGAAGATTTTTCCTCTCATTTTTCTTTCGTAAGGAAAATGGCAGATGCTCTGGATATTGCCACAACAGAACAAGTAGAGGATGAGGAGGAGATTGAGTACCTCAGTATGATGGGTTTAACACTCACAAAGGCCCTCCTCCTCCCAGTATATACATTTTTCAAGAAGGATGCTATGAAGCTCCTGCAGACCCCAAATTCTAATCCTCCTATTGACAAGCGAATAGATAAAAAAATACCAGCTCAACAGGGAGGGAGCTGACTTCCTTTTTTCCCACCCTAATCATCAAGGGTAATACAGCAAGCTGCCTGTGATAAGGCTAAAGTCCCTCTGTCCTCACACCCACGGACAAAGGACTCAGAAAATTGGACAGTATAAATAAAAGGGCTATTTATCAGCCTCGTTGGCCATGAGACAGGCCACTTTTCAAGCTTAAGCTGCCCAGTATCAGAAATCCCTGTGGCAGGCGGTACTGGCAATGTCAATGAAGGCCACCCCACCCTTGTCAGATGACCTGGCTGAAACTGCCAGGTTTGGGCTAGAGGCGGCCAAGTACCAGTTCCAGATGGCTGCTGATCTAAATGACACTACAGCCAGATGGATGGCTAATACAGTGGCTCAGAGGAGGTTTGCTTGGCTTAGGGCTACAAACCTCACTCAGGATACCCAGTCAAAGGCCCTGGATTTCCCATTAGAAGGAAATGCCCTTTTTGGGGAGTCCACAGTGTCCTATATGAAAAAAGTGGATGAATATAAGGCCATTTATAGAAGTAACTCTGCTAGAGACAGAGCTTCCTCATCCACTAGGCCCTATGGAAGGGGGAGCTAGGGGTCATTCCTTTTTATCAAGACCCTTTTTCCAGCCAGTAGCCATGCCCCAATACCAGCAGTACCCCCATAGGATTACTCAAGGGGTAGGGGTAGAAGGGGCTCTAGGCGAGGGGCTCAGCCACAACCTCAACCCCAGCCTAAACGGAACCCCTGAGATGCAAGCCGCCTCCTCCCTACCTGTTGGAGGCAGACTGTCCCATTTCCTCCCCCTCTGGTCAACCATCACCACAGACAAGTAGGTATTGGAGGTAGTGGGCAAAGGTCTGTCTCTGCAGTTCAAATTTCTTCCTTGAAGACACCCCAGGGTTTCTACTTCTCCACTCCTAGCACAAATCTCGTTGCTAGAGGCAGAGGTTCAGAAGCTGCTTCAGCTCAAAGCAGTGGAACTAGTCCCTACAACCCTGAGAGGAAGAGGTTTTTACTCCAGATACTTCCTAACAACCAAGAAAAATAGGGAGTGGCGGCCAATTTTGGATCTCAGAGCTTTAAACAAGCACCTAAAAAAGCCAAAGTTCAAAATGGTCACTTTGGCTCGGATTCTGCCAACAATCCAAAAAAGGGACTGGCTGGCATCTCTGAACTTACAGGACGCTTATTTCCACATCCCCATAAAGGACTCTTACAGGAAATATCTCAGATTCAGACTCCCATCAGGTCATTATCAGTTAGCAACCCTACCCTTCGGCCTTTCCTCGGCACCAAGGGTGTTTACAAAATGCCTAGCAGCTGTGGTGGCATTTCTTCGAAGACGGGGAGTGACTGTCTTCCCATACCTGGACGACTGGCTGGTAGTGGGCAAATCACCAGAACAGGTTGCAACCTCTCTAAGGCTCACACAGGATCTTTTGGAGTCCCTGGGTTTCATAGTAAACCAGAAAAAATCTGTCTTCACCCCTACACAGACTTTACAGTTCATAGGGGCAGAGATCAGCACCCTACAGGCCAGGGCCTTTTTATCACTAGACAGGGTGCAAAGTCTTCAGGCCATAGCAAACTCCTTTAAGTTGCACGGTCAAAAGACAGCCAGGCAATTCCTGCAGCTCTTGGGTCATATGGCTGCATCCACAGGCACAGTGTGGGGTTCCAGGTTTCACATGAGAGACATCCAGTTTTACCTCAGGACTCATTGGTGTCAGAAAAAAAGATCCCTTTTCAAAACTCATTCCTGTTACAAGCCCTCTTGTGGTGGAAAAAGGGATCCAACCTAAGGCAGGGAGTCCCCTTCCAGAAGGAGGATCCTTCACTGGTCCTCACAACAGATGCATCCCTTCTGGGCTGGGGTGCCCATCTAGGGGAGCACACAACTCAGGGTACCTGGTCAGGGGCAGAGTCCCTCCAGCATATAAATTTGCTGGAACTCAGAGCAGTGCGGCTAGCACTAAAAGTTTTCTCTACACTGGTAATGGGCAAAGTGGTACAAATCAGAACGGACAACACCACCACTATGTATTACATAAACAAGCAGGGTGGCACCAGATCAGGTCCCCTATGCACAGAAGCCATGGGAATTTGGGCTCTGGCATATTCTCTAAAGGTGTCCCTGCAAGCCATCCATCTGCCAGGGAAGGACAATATCTTGGCAGACACACTGAGTCGGATTAATCAGTCCCATCACAAATGGACACTGAACAAGCAGGTGGTGCAGGTAATTTTCAGCAGGTGGGGTGTTCCAGAGATAGACTTGTTCGCATCCCACCAGAACCACCAGTTGCCTCAGTATTGTTGCAGGCCACCAGCCCAAGGCACAATCCCTCTAGACGCCCTGGTACTGGATTGGTCGGGCAAGTTTCTCTATGCCTTCTCCCCTTTTCCTCTAGTTTTCAGGGTACTGCTGAAGCTCAGATCCCTCTCAGCTTCTCTGATATTGATAGCTCCAGATTGGCCCAGGCAGCCATGGTACTCTCTTCTGCTCTCCATGGCAGTGAGCAAGCCAATAAGCTTGCCTCTCAGGCACACTCTTCTAACCTCCAATCAGGGAACATTGCTGTTCCCAAATCTCAAGTCTCTTCATCTCAAGGCATGGCTCTTGAGGAGTTAGAGTATGCAGGTTTGAACCTTTCTGAGGCTGTATTAAACATCTTGAAAGGTTATAGGAAGCCTTCCATTAAGAAAACTTATTCTGCTAAGTGGAAAATATTCTCTTTCTGGTGCTCTGGTAAAAACTTCACCCCAAATGCTGCAGGGGTCTCAGTGGTGTTGGATTATCTAACTCATTTACATTCACAAGGTCTGCAACCCAGTTCCTTAAGAATTCACCTTGCAGCAGTATCTGCATACCTGTCTGCTAGGGCAAAGGTGTCTGTAGCATCAGATCCCATTTTCAAAAGATTTTTCAAAGGCCTGATGCATTTGCACCCTCCTCACAGGGCACCAGTGCCCGCTTGGGATCTTAATGTATGTATAGCCAGATTGATGCAGGCTCCTTTTGAGCCCATGGCTACAGCCCATTTAAAGTATGTTACCTGGAAAACAGTTTTCTTGGTAGCAATTACTTCAGCAAGAAGAATCAGTGAGCTTCAGGCTCTGTGTTGACCAGGACTACATTTCCTTCCACAGGGATAAAGTAATCCTCAGAACAAACAGACAATTCCTTCCCAAAGTGGTTTCAGATTTCCATCTGAACCAATCAGTCACTCTCCCTGTCTTCTTCACTGACCATACAAGCTCTGGTGAAAGAAGGCTTCACAGTCTGGATGTGAAAAGAGCTCTCAGCTACTAAAGGCCATAGGCAAGACAAGAAACAACTTTTCCTTGCATATGGGGATGTTGGAATGGGAAAGCCAGCCTCAAAAAGATCCATTTCTCGGTGGATTGTCCAGTGTATTCAATTCTGCTACACTAAAGCAGGTAGAGAGTCCCTAGCTGGGCTGAGGGCTCATTCAACAGAGGAACAGCTGCCACTATTGCAGCTGCTAGGGAGGTGCCATTGTTGGACATTTGTAAAGCAGCTACTTGGAAATCAATACACACCTTTACAAAGCATTATAATTTAGATATTTTGTCCAGAAGTGATGCCAAGTTTGGCACAGCAGTCCTGCAAAGTCTGTTTCCAAAATAAGCTCTGTGCCCACCACCAGGGGGTACTGCTTTGTAGTCTGCACAAAGTTATGAATGGTCTGAGCATTACTGGGGTTAGAAGAAAAAATTACTTACCATAGCAATCTTCTTTCTTCCCAGTGATGCTCAGACATTCATAACTCCCTCCCATCCTCCCCTTCCAGAACTTCAGCCTCTGCATGCTAGTGCCACATAGCCATTCCTTCTGGATACATTTCTCTATGCTAGACAGATTTTAACACAGTTGTCTGTCTCTCTTAATAGTTTTTCTCACTGTATGGTGAACACCATTATTATATATAGATATAGTTCCTCCCTTGGAGGTTTTTTGAAGTAGGTTGTTTTATTAGGCTAATCCTAAAAAATGTGTTATTAATTAGTTGTCGGATCTTTCTATGTTGCCTGACTTCCAGGCTTCTTACAAACACTACAGTTGGTAGAGGAAGTATTTGAAAGATGCTCACGTGCAAATAATTCCATCATTTGCATGTGTTCCATCTCTCCGGGCAGTCCAACCCATCAGGATGACTGCACAAAGTTATGAATGTCTGAGCATCACTGGGAAGAAAGAAGATTACTATGGTAAGTATTTTTTTTGTCTGTTCTGTCCTCTATACTTGTCTTCCCTTCCCCAGTTGAATAATTGCTACCTATGTACTTCAAGGCACTTATGACACTTATTGGATATATTGTGTTGCATATCATAAAAGCAAGTACTTACTATTGTCCTCTGAGCTAGTTATGAATGTACACATAGAGCACTTCTCATGCTTTTTACTAATTGTATTATTTCCATCACTGTATTATGTATCGTACAAATTTAGTTGTGTTGTGGACATTGTTTTATTCCCTCTCCCCCAGGATGCACTGGAAGAAGAGCAATTTGATTGTTCAGTGTGCCTCTCCTGGAGAAACTTTTCAATAGAGAAATAAATATTTTAGTACATTTGTCCCTTCTGAAAGGATCGCAGTCTCTTAAAGAGCTAGTGTATAGCCCAAAACTAATATTAGTTTTTAAAAGCTGTCAATAATTACCTTTTATATCAGAGGTAATTTTTCTTTTCCCTTTGGTTTATTAAATATTTTTTCTAGGGACGTGGATATGTTCTATCTACATGTCTTAGCAGTGTCCTTTCCTTTTAAGATGTGCTGAAAAGTCCTCAAGCTGGCTTCACCCACCTACACTGGTGGTATATCCTTTGGCTCTGCCCTATGACACCAGATCTTCCTTTCCACTGGAAGAAGCAGGTTCCCTCCTTACCGCTCCTGCATTGAGTTGGCCCTAGCACTTAGATTCTTTGGAATTACTTCCAAACCAACTCTTATGACTTTTTATCTTCGATCGTGACTGTGATGGATGACACATCCATGCCTGAACTTTGCCAGTGCCCATGCAGGCGGAAGATTTTGCCAGTCAAGTCTAAAGATGCTCGTTGGGTGGTCTTCATGGCTGTGGGAGTCCACCGAGCAGCTGGAACAGCTTACAACCTTCGAGGAGGAGGCAGCTCGGGCCACCACTCAGTCCTCCTCAGCTTCTGCCTTTGTTCCACTCCAACTGGGCTCCACCAAGGAACTGTGCCAGTCCCTCCTGACTAAGGGGCAGGGCCCATCTGGATTGCACAGCTCACGCTCTCACAAAAAGAAGTCAAAGAAAGAAAAAGGGAAGACTCACCATTGATGTTCCTGGGACCAGGAGCATTCTCAGTCTCGGGACTCCCAGGTTTTGACCATGGTTGAAACTGCGGCCTTAACCGCTGGCTTCATGGAGACCCCATTGGGTCAGTTGGTCGAGACGCCACCCAAGCAGCCATTGATTGGCACTTCGACTAAGGAGTCTCAGCTGGCCAAAGGGCTTCCCCATCGGCTGTTGGTCACCCTCATGCCTGACTGCGGTGGGTCAAGGGTGATTTGGGCAGCCGGCCGCTTTATGTGGACTCCTCTGAGTTTGAAGATTCCTCACTGCACTCCAGTCTGGTCGATGTGGAGTCCGTGGGGATCTCTCAATGGAGGAAGGGCCCACTTCCTTCCTGGGCAACATTCGCCTCATCTCTGAGTTCATGGGGATGAAACTGTCCAGAAGCAGGCTCGCTATTCCCTACTGAGATTATAGACAAAGGGGGACTCTCCAACAGCGGCTTTCCCAGTGGCTGGGGCCATTGTTGGCCAGTCCTGGAGCTTTGGCAGTGCCCCGCCCCTACCCTGTGCCCCCTGCCTGGATTGCCCGCCAATATGCAGTGCCCATCAGTACCCTCTTGGGTTTCACGGAGCACCCCCTCAGCCAAGGGGTTGATGGCCAACTTCATGTTTCGGTGCTCAGGCAATACCAGGGACATCGATAAGCAGCCGGACAAGGAGTCCAAGAAATTGGACCACGCAGCTAAAAAAGTCTATGCTGCCTTCTCGATCGGCCTCCAACGGGTGAGCTTGGCTGTTGCGATGGCACACATCTCCCATGCCCCATTGGGCTCTTTGGATGAGGTGATTCCTCCCCTGCCTGAAGACCATGGTCAGTCAGGGCTGGGCTGTGGCCAAGCAGCAACTTCACATGGCTCTGGATCTGGGGGATTCCTGTGCTCGCTTGGTGGTGTCCACAGTTGCTATGCTCCATAGGGCTTGGCTGTGGATCTCGATCTGCACGGCAGACACAGCACAAGCTGGTCGATAGAAACATAGAAACATAGAATTTGACGGCAGATAAGGACCGCTTGGCCCACCCAGTCTGCCCATTTCCCTACCTAATGGATAAGCTGCAGATCCTAGTTAACCAGCAGCCTACTTCTTTCTACCCCCACCCCTAGAATTGCCTTAGGACTGTCCCATGCATGCTTGAATTCAACCACTGTTTTTGACTCCACAACCTCCTCCGGAAGGCCGTTCCATGCATCCACAACCCTCTCTGTGAAAAAATACTTCCTTACATTAGCTCTGAGCTGCCCCCCCATCTTCAAAGTATGCCCGCTTGTTCTTGCACACCTCTTTTTTTGAAAGATGCCACCCTCTTGGACTTTGTTGATTCCCTTGAGGTACTTGAAAGTTTCTATCATGTCCCCCCTCTCCCTCCTTTCCTCGAGGCTATACATATTAAGCTCCTTTAGTCTCTCTTCATATGTCTTCTGGTGCAGACCCTGCACCATTTTAGTTGCCCTCCTCTGGACAGCTTCCATCTTGTCTATGTCCTTGCGGAGATTGGGTCTCCAGAACTGCACACAGTACTCCAGATGGGGTCTGACCAGCTGTCTGCACAGAGGGATAACAACTTCCTGTTTTCTACTGGTGATTCCTCTCCCTATGCATCCCAGTATCCCCCCAGCCCTCCTTACTGCCCTCTCACATTGCCTGCCCATCTTTAAGTCATCTGATATGACTACCCCCAGGTTCCTTTCCATTTTTGTTGTTAGTATCTCACCCCCCATTGTGTACTCTTTCCCTGGGTTTTTGTTTCCCAGGTGCATTACCTTGCACTTCTTAGCATTGAATCTAAGCTGCCATACATTTGACCATTTCTCTAACCTTGCCATGTCCCTTCTCATCCTTTCCACCCCACCTTGTGCATCAACTCTGTTGCAGATCTTTGTGTCATCTACAAAGAGACATACTTTTCCTTCCAATCCCTCTGCAATGTTGCTTATAAAGACATTGAAGAGGACCGGTCCTAGATGTCCCATTCCTGGGCACTGATCTGTTTTGGCCTGGTGTGGAGGGTCACCTCCAGTGTATCAATAAGTCCAGTGCCACCTTGGACTCCATGATATCCATGCAGAAGGATCCCAAGGGCTCCAGACAGCAGAAGTGAAAGCACTTTCGGTCCTCCACTCCTGTGGCAAAACCAGCCCAGCATCAGCCGGGCCAGCAGGCTCAGTCTTGGTGACTCAGGCCCCAGTCAGTGGTCTTGGTGGTCCATAAGCCTGGAGGGAAGGGACCCGGTGACTCCTCGTCCAGGTCCTCCTCCTCCAAGCCTGCTCAGTGATGGGATGGGGATGCCACCCTCACGCCCATCACACCTCCCCTGGGTCCTCCTGTGGGGGGATGGCTCCACTTCCTTTCCCCCTGGTCCACTGTCACCATGGACAGGTGGGTTCTGGAAATGGTCACCCAGGGTCTGCCTCTGGAATTCAAGCAGTAACCCTCCAAGCCAAGCCCGCACCCCAAGGTAGGACTTGGCATCTGCAGACACTCAGTCAGCTCTTCGAGATGACATAGTTCAGCTCCTCTGCAAGGAGGTCATGGTCAGAGTAACAGATCCTCTGGAACACCCAGGGTTTGTCTCCAGGTGCTTTCTGGTGCCAAAGTGGATGGGAGGCTGGTGCTCCATTCTAGATCTGCACAACCTGAAAAAGTTCCTCAGGTTGCGCACCTTCAGGATGGTAACTCTGTCTCAGATCATACCATCTCTAGAGCGAGACATGTGGATTTGCTCCCTGGCTCTTCAGGATGCATTATTTCACATCCTGATCTGTCCATCCCATTGACAGTTCCTCCACTTAAGAGCTGAGGGAACCCTCTGAGAGTTCCAGGCCATGCCTTTCGGCCTCTCCTCAGCCCCCAGGGTCTTCACCAAATGCATAACAGTGGTGGCAGCTTACCTGAGGTGCCAAGGGGTCCGGGTGTACCCCTACCTGGATGACTGGCTGATTGCAGGTCCCTCGAGGCAGGAAGTGGAATGGTGCAGGGACCTGGCCCTCCAGACCTGCGTCAAACTTTGCCTCCTGGTCAACGATGCCAAGTTGGAATTCGTACCCTCACAGGTGATTAGCTTTATCAGGGTAGAGCTCAACTGTTGCTGAGCCAGAGCTTGGCTCCTGGTGGACAGGACGGAGGTTCTCTCCTGCTTTGCCCGATCATTTTGGATTGTGCACTTGTGTCCTACCCGGGACTTCCTGCGCCTTTTGGGTTACATGGCAGCCTGCAGCAGCATGGTCCATTGGGCCTGTTGGAATATGAACTCCCTGCAGTGGGAGCTGGCCAGCCAGTGGTCTTGGTGCAAAGGTCACTTTGACCAGCTGGTCACTGTGACCCAGAAGATGTGGGACACTCTCCAGTGGTGGCTAGTCCCAGAGCATCTGCAGGAAGGGATCCCATTTGTTCGCCCCAAGCAGACCATCATCCTGATGATCGATGCCCCTCTCATGGACTGGGGTGCCCCTCTGGGAGAACACAGAGTCCATGGGCTCTGGACCCCCGAGGAGTCCCTATGGTTCATCAACCTGCTGGAGCTCTGGGCAGTTTGGCTGGCACAGACTGCATTTGCTCCGTATGTTCAGGGTCAAGTGATCTAAGTCTAGACAGACAACACCACGATCATGTAGTACCTCAACAAGCAGGGCAGAACGCATTCCCTGCCTCTGTGCAAGGAAGCTGTCCGCATTTGGACCCTCATGTGCAGCCTGGAGGTGGATCTCCTAGCCATCGATGTGGCAGGAGCCTCCAATCAGCTGGTGGACACCCTCAGCTGGGTAGGCGAGGCATCCCACGAGTGGTCTCTTCATCCAGAGGTAGTTCACAGCCTGTTCTTCCAGTGGGGCACCCCTCAGGTGGACCTGTTCACCACCAGGGAGAATGCAAAGCTGGGGCTGTTCTGTGACCACCTCCCTCAGCAGGGCTCACTGCAGGGGATGCCTTCTCAAGGCCTTGAACCACAGGCCTCTTCTATGCCTTCCCTCAATCCATGAGGTGCTGCTCAAGGTCAGGAGGGACAAGGCATGGGTGATCCTGGTGGCTCCGGACTGGCCATGCCAGTTCTGGTATCCTGATGATCTCTGCCTCAGCAACAGGCTCCCGAGGTGTGTTCCATTACGCCCAGACCTGCTCTCCATGAATCAGAGGAAGGTGCTCAACCCGGACCTTCAATCCCTGTACCTCATCGGCTATAGTTCCATGCTTTGGGTCTCTCTGAAGATGTCCTCACCGTGGTGGAGACATCTAGAAAGGATTCGACCAGAAAATGCTATGCCTTCAAATGGAAGAGATTCTCTGTTTGGTGTCAGGGCAAGGGGCCGGACCCTTTGTCCTGTCCAGTGGCCAGCATTTTGGACTACCCATGGTCCCTTTTTCCAAAGCGGGACTTCGGTCGATGACCCTTAAAGTGCACCTGGCAGCCATCTCTGCTTACCGGGCGTGGGCTGGTCAGCAGTCGTCTGCACAGGAGAAGGTGGTCTGGCTCTTTTCCAAAGGCTTAGGTCACATTTCCCCTCCGGGGTGTGAATCACCACCACCGTGGGACTTGTTGCTGGTTTTGGCAAAGCTCATGGGCAAGCCATTTGAACTGATGCACAGGTGTGACATGTCTCACCTGTCATGGAAGACTGCCTTCCTGGTGGCTATCACATCAGCCAGAAGGATGTGAGCTCCAGGTGCTTTCGGTGGAGTCTTCTTACCTGGTCTTCCACAGGGACAAGGTTGTCCTGTGCCCCAACACGAAGTTCGTGTCAGAGTTTCACCTGAATCAGGTGATGACTCTTCTGGTGTTCTTCCCGAATCACACCTCGGAGGTCGAACAAAGGCTCCGTACTCAGGGCCTGAGGCAAGCGCTTTCTTACTATAAAGAGCACATGGCTAGAGTTTAGGGAGAGGTTCCCCAGCTGTTTGTCACCTACACTGAAGCTGCACCTGGCAAACCTGCAGCCAAGCGGATGATTGGCAGGTGGATCACATCCTGCATTGATCAGTGCTATAGGCTGACTGGTAGGGAGTCTCCCAGAGGACTAAGGGCTCATTACACCACCATACCGCTGTGTTGGTGGCTGCTTCTAGGGATATCCCTATCCAGGAAATCTGCAGGGCTGCTACCTGGAAGTCAGCACACACCTTCATTACCACATTGCCCTCGAGCCACACTGGGATGCCGGTTTTGGGACCTTTGTTCTCCAATCTCTGTTCCCTAAGTATGGGGTGTGTGCCTTGCCTCCCTCCTCCTGGAGAACTGCTAGTTCTTACCCCCGGAGTCCTTTAGCATCAGTAAGTTTAGCAGTTAGCTGGCTAGGTGCAACTGCCCTGGAGCTATGCCTTTAAGAGAATTTTATTTAAATGAGCTTAGGGCCATAGCCAATCAAAAAACAGGAGGGGGAGTGAGCTGAGTGAAAGCTGATTGAAGGCTTCAGAATTTTTTCTCCGCTGGACTGAGCAACATTGCCCCTGAGGTGCCTCTCAGCTTTCCATGTTGAAAGCCTCCTACCGCTTATCTGGGTAGTTTTCCTCATAAATCATTTTCTGTAGTGTGTTGAGCGAAAGTTTACAATTTTAGCGCCACGGTAATTTTCTATTTTTAGCACAACCGTGCTATTTTGACTTTCTTTTTATCGCGACTGTTCATTTTATATGTTATTTAGCCTGGCTATAATAGCTTGGCAAAAGACACCAGGAGAAAGGACTGCTGTGTGACTGAACTTCTCTGCTGGGCCTAAAGTAGAAGAACTGTTGTACTTGGACCTTTAATTTAGGGTAAAAACACTAACATACAAAAAAAAAGTGTGTGTTTGGGTTAACTGAATTGAATGGGTATCTGAAGAGTTATCTAGGTGTAAATCTCAGGTGACTGAAAGGACTTAACTGCTGTGAGGTTTAAATTACTTGTAGAAAGATCTGGTAAGTAGGGGGAGTGGCATAGCTAGAAGGAAGCTACATTTAAAGACTGCCTTAGAAAGATTCTGCTAATAGCTTGGCAGAAGGCACCAGGAGAAAGGATTGCTGTGTGACTGGACTTCTCTGCTGGGACTATATTGCCCTCCCTCCCCTCCACCCACCCACCCAAAGCTAGTTCTATTTTTATAGGCACAGGATTTGACTGACAACAGGAACTTCCTGTTTAGGGGCAGGAAGTGAGTGATCACAGAACCACCAAGGACCCACCATCCTAGAAGGGCAAGAGTAGCTCTCCGGCCCCCTCTAGCTGCTGGCGGTCTGCCTCTGAGCAAGTAAGTGGTCTACTGAGAAATATAGGATATTCTTGTCTCAGAACAGGACAATCAGGAGCTTAAAGGGCACACAGGCAGAAAGTAAGGAGAGAGAAAAAACAGAGGAAAGAGTAAGGATTGCAAACAGTTAAGGGGCCAGAAATAAGACATGATTGGAGTGGTGCAGTGCAGTGGCTGTGGAGCAGCAGTCTTCCGGGAGATGTTCTGGAGGATGCGGTGTCCCATCTGCAGGCACCTCTCTGGGCTGAGGGAGGAGGTTGCTCATCTCCAGGCTGAGTTGGCCAGGATTTGTGGGACCTCCTCTTCCATCCAGGGACCACCAGTGCCACTGCTGTTGCCTCAGAGGTTGCCAAGAAAGAGGAGTGGTTAGACCACAGTGGGCTCAGGGATGGTGAGGGTGGTGGAACAGAGGCGCATCCCTCCAGTTGTACCTCTCCACAATTCCTATGCCATTCTGGCAAAGTGTGGTTCCTCTATGGAGGCACCCACAGTGGAGACCAAGGAGGATGCTGGGAACCTCCACAAAGGAGACCCACAGGAGGGTGGCAGGGACCCTGCAGGGAAAAAACAACTCCTTGTGGGGACTCCATTGTTAGGAAGGTAGAACTGGGGAGGAAGGGGAGAGAGGTAAGGTGCCTGCCTGGCGCCACGGCTTGGAGGGACAGGAGGCGAATCCTCAGGATTGCCAAAGCAGCTGCACAGGGAGGAGCTGGATGTCATTGTCCACCTAGGGACAAATGACCTGGCTAAGAAGGGATTAGAGAAGTGCAGGAAGAGTTTGTGGAATTGGGGAGGGCCTTAGTCAGTGTGCATGCGGTAACCTTCTCAGAGGTGCTACCATCTTGGCATAGGAGAAGCTAGGGTGTTCGAACCATGGGATTCAATCAGTGGTTGAAAAACTGGTGTGGAGCTCAGGGATTTGGCTTCATTGGGGACTGGGGTCCACCTGGAGTGATGCAAGCCTATACTGGCATGATGGGCTGCATCTGTCCCAGAGGGGAACCAGGATCCTAGGTGATAGGTTTAAATGCTTCATTGGCAAGCTTTTAAACTAGCCAAGGGGGGAGGCACTGGAAAGGAGCAGGAAAATCCTAGCCCCCCCCCCAAATAATCATGGTAGTAAGTGTGGCAAACACCAACATAGAGGTGTCAATAGGGAGAAGGTCAGGGGTAAATAGAGAAAGTGACAAAGGCAAGAAGGACAGGATGGGGCAAAGGGAGTAAGGCCATCAGGAAATGGAGGTAATGAGTACCAATGCCCATAGTCTGGGCAACAAGCTCCCTGAGCTGATGGCCTTAATGGAAGAGGATGCCTGGATATCGTAGCAGTCACAGAAACATGGTACACAGAGAACCATGACTGGGATGTTAACATACCAGGGTACATAACCTACAGGAGAGACAGGCAGGGAGAAGAGGGAGGAGTAGCTCTCTATGTAAAGGAAGGGATAAAAGCAACTGAACAAAGAGTAAACAGGGAGGAGGGGCACTGTGGGTCACCTTGGAGACTGGAAAGGGCACCACAATCCGCACAGGGGTTGTGTACAGACCCCCATGTCAGGGGGAAGGAATGGACAAGGATATGATAGAAGGCATTCTTAGAATGGCAGAGAAAGGGGAGATACTGTTGATGGGAGACCTGAATATGCCAGATGTTAACTGGAGCACATTTGCTGCAGCCACATCCAAGAGCAGGGCCATTCTTGATGCCCTGCAGGTGGCAGGCATTAGACAGCTAGTTTGAACCCACTCATGAGGGAGCAATCTTAGACCTCGTACTCTCAAATGGGGGCAGTGAGAGGATCTCAGATCTAGAAGTGGGTTGCCATCTGGGGACAAGTGACCATCAAACAGTGTGGTTCACGTTAAACTCAGCTACAGAGTCAAGCCATAAAAGTGAGGGTACTGGACTTTAGGAGGGGCTGACTTTGGCAAAGATGGGAGAGTGCCTCAGAAAAGCACTAGCAAACAGGCTAGAAGGAGGTGTGGAGCAACAATGGGGAATTATCAAACTGCCATCACAGAGGCAACAAGCCTTTGTGTGAAGCAAATAAACAAATCAAAATGAAAGAAAAAGCCACTATGGTTCTCAAAGAGGTGGCTGTGAAAGTCAGGAAGAAAAAGATAGCATTCCGGAGTATAAGGAAACACAGAAGGAGCAGGACAGAGAGCTGTACCAGTTAAGGCAGAAGGAAGCAGGGAGGAAGTCAGAATAGCAAAGGCCGAACTGAGAAAAGATAGCCAACTCAGTTAAGAAGAGGATAAAACCTTTTATAGGTACATCAGCGCGTAGAAAGACAAAGGAGGGATAGTGAGGCTGAATATAATGAGCGGTGGGTGGGCAGAGGGACAGTGAAAAGCAGGAATACTGAGCGAATATTTCTGCTCAGTATTCACAAAAGAGGAGGGGAAGTGCCTAATCCAATTAACAGAAGCACTCTTTGATAGGGGGTCGATCCCAGTCCTTTCACAGAAGAAAGGGTTCTGCAAGAACTCCTAAAACTGAAGGTGGACAAAGCAATGGGTCCTGATGGAATTCACCCCAGAATTCAAAAAGAATTAGGGAGGAACTAGTGAAACCACTGGCTACTCTTTTAATAAATCATGGGAGGATGGTGTGGTACCCGAGAACTGGAGGAGGCGGATGTGATTCCCCTTCACAAAGTGGACCAAGACAGAGGCAGGAAACTACAGACCTGTCAGTCTGACCTTTCTGGTAGGGAAAGTGATGGAGTCACTTCTGAAGGAAAGAATAGTTGAGTACCTAGAGGCCAGTGGAGCACAGGACCCAAGGCAGCATGGGTTCTGGCGGAAGGTCATGTCAGGCAGATCTAATAGATTTCTTTGACTGGGTGACCAAAGTAGTAGACCAGGGAGGGCTGTGGACATGGCCTACCTAGACTTTATGAGCATTTGACACAGTCCCACATAAAGATTAATAGTCAAATTAACCAGCCTGGGAGTGGGACCCAGGTGGTAGCCTAGGTAAAACATTGGCTGGACAACAGGACACACAGAAGGTAATTGTAAATGAAATCCACTCTGAGGAAGGGGTTACTAGTGGGGTACCGCAGGGTTCAGTATTGGGTCCAGTCCTTTTTAATGTCTTCATCAGTGACATTGCAGAGGGACTGGAAGGAAAAATATGCCTTTTTGCAGATAACACAAAGATCTGCAACAGGGTTGATACACAAGGAGGCGTGGAAAGGATGAAAAGGGACTTGGCAAGGTTGGAGGAATAGTCAGAAGTATGGCAGCTAGGATTCAATGCAAAGAAGTGCAAAATAATGCACCTGGGAAACAAGAACCCAGGGAAGAATACACAATGGTGGGAGGTAGTAACAACAACAAAATGAAAGGGACCTGGGGTAATCATATCAGATGACCTTAAGGTTAGCAAGCAATGTGAGAAGGCAGTAGGGAGGGCTGGGGGTATACTGGGATGTATAGGAGAGGCATCATCAGCAGAAAACAGGAAGTTGTTATCCTCTGTACAGACAGTTGGTAAGACCCCATCTGAAGTACTGTGTCCAGTTCTGGAGACCCCATCTCCGCAAGGACATAGACAGGATAGAGGCAGTCCAGAGGAGGGCAACTAAAATGGTGCAGGGTCTGCAAGAGAAGCCGTGATGAGGAGAGACTAAAGGAGCTTCATATGCATACCCTGAGGAAAGAAGGAGGGGGGACAGATAGAAACTTCTGGCACCTCAGTGGAATCAACAAAGTCCAAGAGGGTAGCATCTTTCAGAAAAAGAGACTTGCAAGAACAAGGGACACAATTTAAAGATAGAAGGAGGGTGGTTCAGGGCAATGTGAAGAAGTATTATTTCACAGAGAGGGTAGTGGATGCATGGAACAGCCTTCCTGAGGAGGTTGGGGTCTAAAACTGTGGGAGAATTCAAGAATGCATGGGACAGACATAAGGCAATTCTTGTGGGGAGTAGGAAGAAATAGGCTGTTGATTAACTAGGATCTGCGGCCTATCCTGTAGGTAGGGAAATGGGCAGACTAGATGGGCCTAGCGGTCCTTATCTGCCATCAAAGTCTATGTTTCTATTTTTACTGCGGGTGCATAATTTTGATGGTTCCTCCCTTTTTTAACCTAATTCTTGAAGGAACCGTCGAATTACTGTCAGTTGCCTTGTTTTTTTACCTCAGACCTCGCAGGTTTTATTGCGAGGCACCCAATTGGTTTTCAGACTTCTTCAGTTGCCTGGAGGTTCTCTAAGGATTGACATTTACAGAGAAACCCATTTACAAATGAAAAACTGGACCTAAGGTATCATCTGTCACAGGACTGACTGGTGGCATTTTAACAAAGACCTGTGCGCAGCTGACCAGTATTACTGGGCTTTCTATTAAGATTGGCACTGTTATAGATCCCAGTACTCAAAAAAAAAAAAAAAACGTTTTGAAATAGTTATTTAATTGGGGCAGGACTGGCCGGTGGCATTTCACAGAAACCTGCTCTCAGTTCATGAAACATAGAATTTGACGGCAGATAAGGACTGCTTGGCCCACCTAGTCTGCCCAGTTCCCTACCTGATGGATAAGCTGCAGATAGATTCTAGTTAGAGATGTTGTGATCTACTGCTTTGGGCTTCATAGCCTGGTGCCCTGGGGCAGTGATAGCCCCTCTGTATAAAGAATTTAATTTTTTACTTACTCCGTAAAGTTTGGGAAGGGATCGTAATTCATTCTGAAGGGTGAGCCTGCCAATCCCTCATTACTTCCTGAATACGCCTGCTCCACCCTGTGCTCCCCGTTCTGTGGCGTTAACAGGGAGGCGGGGGCGTGCTATACAAGTCTATAGGGCTTAATTTCAAAATGTTTTACAGTACTTCAGAGTACCTTTGGATAAAACTAAGCCACCGCTCAATAATAGGGTCCTAGTAGTTGAGCGGTGGCTTTCGGTTATCAAGTACATGAGTAACTGCAACCCGACACACTCGTTGTAAGGGCTGCGTCCCCGCGGCTCGCTGGTTAAGCATCTCGCTTTCCAGGGCGGAGGTGGGCAGGCGCCTGGAAGGTGGAGGATAAAGCTGGTTCACCGTTCGAAATAGTTACAATCCTTCCACTCGCGGTGAAATAAAAAAATTCTTACACAGAGGTGCTGTCGCTGACCCAGGGCTATGGGGCCCAAAGTGGTATTTTTTTTATAATTTACACAATTCCTTTAATCAACAGCTTACTTCTTCCTACCCCCCCCCACTAGAATTGCCTTATGTCTGTCCCTTGCATTCTTAAATTCTCCCACTGTTCCCAACTCCACAACCTCCTCAGGAAGGCTGTTCCATGCATCCATAACCCTCTCTGTGAAAAAATACTTTCTAACATTACCTCTGAGCTGTCCGCCCTCTATCTTCAAATTGTGCTCCCTTGTTCTTGCACATCTCTTCTTCTGAAATATGCTACCCTCTTCTACTTTAATTCCCTTGAGATACTTGAAAGTTTCTATCATGTCCCCCCTCTCCTCAAGGGTATACATATTAAGCTGCTATAGTCTCTCCTCATATGTCTTCTGGTGCAGACCCTGCACCATTTTGGTTGCCCTCCTCTGAATAGCCTCCACTCTGTCTATGTCTTTGTGGAGCTAGGGTCTCCAGAATTGCATGCAGTACTCCAGATGGGGTCTCACCAACTGTCTGTACAGAGGGATAACAACATCCTGTTTTCTACTTTTGATGCCTGTCTTTATGCATCCCAGTATTCCCCCAGCCCTCCTTACTGCCTTCTCACATTGCTTGCTCACCTTAAGGACATCTGATATATTTACTCCTGGGTCTCTTTCGATTTTTATCTCACCCCCATTGTGAACTCTTCCCCTGGGTTTTTGTTTCCCAGGTGCATTACCTTGCATTTCTTTGCATTGAATCTGAGCTGCCATATATTTGACCATTCCTCCAACCTTGCCAAGTCCCTTTCCACCCCACCTTGTGTATCAACCCTGTTGCAGATCTTTGTGTCATCTGCAAAGAGACATACTTTTCCTTCCAGGTGCTCTCCAATGTCACTATAAAGACATTAAAGAGGCAGGTCCCAGTGCCGAACCCTGTGGTACCCCTAGTTACCCTCCTTTCTTCACTGTGGACTCCATTTACTATTACCCTTTGCGTCCTGTTGTCCAGCCAGTTTTTTATCCAGGCTACCACCTTGGGACCCACTCCAAGGCTGGCTAACTTGTATATTAATCTTTTGTGTGAGACTGTGTCAAATGCCTTGCTAAAATCTAGGTAGGCCATATACACATCCCTTCCCTGGTCTACTACTTTGGTCACCCATCTATTAGGTTCATCTGACATGACCTTCCTGCTGTGAAACCATGCTGCCTTGGGTCCCGTGCCCCACTGGCCTCTAGGTACTCAACAATTCTTTCCTTCAGAAGTGATTTCATCATTTTCCCTACCACTGAGGTCAAACTAACTGGTCTGTAGTTTCCTGCCTCTGCCGTGCTCCCACTTTTGTGAAGTAGAATCATATCTGCCCTCCTCCAGTCCTCAGGTACCACCCCATCCTCCCATGATTTGCTAAAGAGAGTAGTCAGAGGTGTTGCTAGTTCTACCCTTAGTTCTTTTAGAATTCTAGGGTGAATCCCATCAGGCCCCATTGCTTTGCCCATCCTCAGTTTCAAGAGTTCTTTCAAAACCCTTTCTTCTGTGAATGGACTGGTATCGACTCCCCTATCCAGAGTGTTTCTCTTGTTTGGTTTAGGTACTTCCCCCTCCTCTTCCATTGTGAGTACTGAGCAGAAATATTCATTAAGTAGCCCTGCTTTTTCTCTGTTATCCTCTGCCCACATTCCCTCCCCTTGTTTAAGTCTCTGTATCCCTCCCTTGGTGTTTCTTCACTCCCTAATGTACCTATAAAAGTTTTTATCCCCCTTCTTAACAGAGTTGACTATCTTTTCCTTAGTTTGTGCCTTTGCTATTCTGACTGCCTTTCCTGCCTCCTTCTACTTTAACTGATAAAGTTCTCTGTCCTGCTATTTTTGTGTTTCCTTATATTTCCTGAATGCTATCCTTTTCTCCTTAACCTTCCCTTCCACTTCTTTTGAGAACCATAGTGGGGTTTTTTTCCTTCATTTTGTTTTGCTTCACACAAAGGCTTGTTGCCTCTTTGATGGCTCTTTTGATTTCCCTATTGTTCCTCCACCCCTCCTTCTTGCCTGTTTACTAGCCCTTTTCTGAGGCACTCTCTCATTTTCCCAAAGTCAGCACTCCTAAAGTCCAATACTCTTGTTTTTGTATGGCTTGACTCTGTGGCTGGGTTTATTGTGAACCACACTGTTTGGTGGTCACTTGTTCCTAGATGGCTGCCCACTTCTAAATCTGAGATCCTTTCTCAGTCCCCATTTGAGAGTACCAGGTCTAAGATTGCTCCCTCCCGAGTGGGTTCCAACACTAGCAGTCTGAGGCACGCCCCTTGTAGGGCATCAAGAATGACCCTGCTCTTGGATGTGCCCGCAACAAAGGTGCTCCAGTTAACATCTGGCATATTCAGATCCCCCATCAACAATATCGCCCCCCTTTTTCTGCCATTTTAAGAATGCCTTCTATCATTTCCTTGTCCATTTCCTCCCCCTGAGATGGGGTTCTGTACACAACCCCCATGTGGATTGTGGTACCATTTCATGTCTCAAGGGTGACCAATAGTAACTCATCAACTTCCTATTTACTCTTTAGTTCTGTTGCTTTAATCCCCTCCCTTATGTAGAGAGCTACTGCTCTTTCTCTTTTACTCATCCTGTCCCTCCTGTAGATTGTATATCCTGGTATATTGACATCCCAGTCATGGTTCTCTGTGTACCATGTTTCAGTGACTGCCACAATATCCAGGCATCCTTCTCCCCATCAAGGCCACTAGTTCAGGGAGCTTGTTATACAGACTGCGGGCATTGGTACTCATCACCCTCCATTTTTTGATGGCCTTACCCCTTTCAGCCCCATCCCTGTCCTTACTTCCTTTTTCTGCATTTACTCCTGTCCTGCTCCTTACTGACATCTCTACCTTGGTGTTTACCTCTCTAACTACTGTGTTTTCTGGGGGGAGGCTGGGATTTCCCTGCTTCTTTTCATTGCCTCCCCCTTGGCTAGTTTAAATGCTTGCCAATGAAGTATTTAAACCTATCACCTAGGATCCTGGTCCCACCCCCCTCCCGGACTGATGCAGACCATCGCACCAGTATAGGCCTGCATCCCTCCAGGTGGCTCCCCAAGCCCCAATGAAGCCAAAACCCTGAGCTCCACACCAGTTTTTCAACCATTCATTGAATCTCATGGCGCGGAGTACCCTATCATCATCCTTGCCATAGACAGGCAGCACCTCTGAGAAGGTTACTGTACATGCAACTTGTCTAAGGCCCCTCCCCAACTTAACAAACTCCTCTTGCACAGCTCTGATCCCATTCACAGCCAGGTCTTTTGTACCTAGGTGGACAATGACATCCAGCTCCCTCCCTCATGCAGCTGCTCCTGTGATCCTGAGGATTCACTTCCTGTCCCTCTGAGCCATGGTGCCAGGCAGGCACCTTACCTCCCTTTCCCCTTCCTCCGCCACTTCTACCCCCCTAATGATTGAGTCCCCCACCAGGAGTTTTCCTTCCTCTGTTGGGTCTCGTGCCACCCTCCTGTGGGTCTTCTTTGTGGAGGTTCCCAGCATCCTCCTTGGTCTCCCCTGCAGGTGCCTCCATAGAGGAACTACTCTTTGCCAGAACAGCATATGAATTGTGGAGCAGTTACAACTGGAGGGATGCACCTCTGTTCTGCCACCCTCTCCCTCCCTGAGCCAACCCTGGTCCAACTGCTCCTCTTTCTTGGCAACCTCTGAGGTAGCGTCAGTGGCCCTGTTGGTCCCTGGGTGGGGGAAGAGGTTTCACGAATCCTAGCCAGGTCAGCCTGGAGACTGACAACCTCCTCCCTCAGATCAGAGAGGTGTCTGCCTCCAGAAAGTCTCCCGGAACACTGCCACCCCACAACCATTGCACTGCACCACTCCCATCTTGACTTATTTTGTGTCCCCTCTCCTGTTGCTTTGTATGCTTACTGTCTCCTCCCTCTATGTATTTTTACACCTACTTTCCTACTGCCTATGTGCCCTTACAACTCTCGCCCTTCCTGTTCTGGGACAGGAACTTCCTGTAGTCTTCAATAGTCTCCTCCTTCCTTGCTCGGATTCAGACCTCCAGCAGCCGGGGTGGGGGGGGGGAAGCTATTTTTTTTAGTTTCCTTCAAGGTTGATGAAAGTAATGTGTCTCAGTAAAAGTAGAACTGGCTTAGGGTGGGCAATTAGTAAGAAAAGCTGTAGTTCTAGTCAGCTGTTACTTGCTCTGAAAGAAAGATTTTCCTCTGTCAAAAACTAGCAGCAGAAAGCTGTTATTGGAGACAGCTGCTTTTCTACTGCTCAAGCCACACTCCCAATTAGCTTCTTCCCTCTGCTCCTGACTCAGCAAATGAAGTTGATACAGCCCCCTTCCTCAAACAGAGAAACACACAGTGACTTTCTTCTTTGTTCTTTACTTAAATGAGACCTCCTGCTTCTAATAAAGTATCTGTTTGCTTAATCCCAACTGGCAACGACTCCTGCTGAGATAGAAGTGATTTATCAGTTAGAAAAGCTGTTGTTCTAGTCAGCTGTTACTTGGTCTGAAAGCAGGATTCTCCTCTGTCAAAAACAAGCAGCAGCGGTCCAGATCTCAGGTTTGCTTTGTTTAAATTGGCATAGCAAAGAAACCTGTATTTATTATGGCTGATGATAAATCAAAGGCTTCCGATGAGGGGCTATCGAAAAGTACTAACAATAAAAATGTAAGCTGAGGAACCATCCAGATCCCAGCCAAGAAAATAAAGCTTCCAAAGATAAGGGTTCTCACAAATTAAAAAAATAATAAAAGTTATGAAAAAAGGAAGCTTGATTAAGTCACTAAGTGGCTAAAAAGAAACTCTGTCAAGAAAAAAATGCTCCTGTTGCTCCTGGAAAAGCCAATAGCGAGACAACAGGCAACTTAAAGCATACAGAAAAAACAAAACACATACAACCAAAGAGTGTGCAGGATCTCCCATCTGTGCAAGACATGGCAAAAGCATGGCAACTGTTTAAGACCCTACAAAAGATGGGGCCTATGTTTACTGGGGCTGGCAAGCACTCTTCCACAGTTCTCTCCTCTGTAGACTGTGAGGGTGATGCAGATGACGAAGAACATTTTTATGATGTCCCTGACATGGAATTTGAGGGCCTTGAGCCCCATGAGTCCCCAGACCCTCCATTCGGGGATCCCTGGGTGACCAGAAGGATTTCTCCTCGTTGTTTACATTTTTACAAAATATGTTAGACACCCTGGACCTCCCTATGCAGGAGCCCAACCAGGATGCCAATGAAGATGAAGATTATAGGGAGATAAGAGGTCTTTCAAACCGCAAGACCCTGGTCATCCCTATCTATAATGCGTTCAGAAGAAATACCATGAAGGTGCTTCAAATCCCCACTTCGGTGACAGGTTGACAAGCGGATTGAGAAAAAAATACAGATTGTCTAGAACTGGTACCGAATTCCTATCTGCGCACCCTAGCCATAAGAGTATAGTGCAGCAGGTAGCTTGTGAGAAAGCTGGGGTCTTCTTGTCCCCTTACCTCCAGACAAGGACTCCAAGAAAATTAACTTTATAGCAAAGAAAATGTATGCCACAGCCTCCCTGCTTCTCAGACTTTCTTCGTACATGGCGTTTACAGCCAAATATCAGAAAGCCCTATGGAAGTCTGTCCTGGCCATTGCATGTAATGGGTCAGATTCTATGGTGCAGGAGCTGGTGAATATGACAAAAACTGCCCTGGAAGCTATTGAGTACAAATTCCACATGGCAGATGACAACAATGATGCATCCTCTAGGGTGAAGGCCCATGCCATCTCTCTGAGATGCTTCGCCTGGCTTAGAACTACCAGTCTAACAACAGACACCCAGACCAAGGCCATGAATTTTCCCTGTGATCAAAACATGTTGTTTGATTACAGAACCACTGACTACATGAAAAAGGTTGATGAGTATAAGACCTCCTGGCAGAGCCACTGGTTTAAACCTAAGCCTACCACCCCTCAAAGATCCCGTCCTAGGGGTGGTAGGGGCAGAAGTTTTATTCCCAGGCCTTACAATCCCTATCCCCAATCCGACTTCGGTCAGTACAGGGGGTCTTTCAGAGGCAGAGGCAGGGGCAGAAGGGCCAATGAAGAGCCACCTCTTCCCAGCCAACTGCCTCGCAGTCTAAGTCCTGATGTGAGTGTCCAGGTCGCCTCCCCTCCTCCAGTGGGAGGCACACTCTCCCACTATCTTCAGAACTGGTCCCTCATTATGTCAGACAAGTGGGTGCTGGAGATAGTGGAGAAGGACTTAAAAGACACTTACTTTCACATGCCCATAAGGAGGTCTCAGAGGACGTTTCTCAGATTCAAGCTTCCTTTGGGCTACTATTAGTTCTCTGCAATGCCCTTCTGCTTGTTCTTGGCCCCAAGAGTCTTTACCAAGTGCCTCGAAGTGGTAGCAGCACACCTCAGGAGACTGGGTGTTGCCCTCTATCCCTATCTGGATGACTGGCTCATAGTATCAAAGTCTCCCTGCCAGGTCAAGGAGTCCCTTTCCCTTACAGAATGCACCCTGGAGTCTTTGGGTTTCCTGGTAAATCTAAAGAAATCTCACTTGGAACCCACTCAGCTGCTGACCTTCATAGGGGCCCAGCTGGATACTCAGAAAGGATATGCTTTCCTCCCACAGGAGAGAATTCAGAGTTTCCTTTCAGTGGTAGATTCTTTCATCTGGGAACAGCCAAGACCAGCCAGACATTTTCTCAAACTCCTGAGACACATGTCTTCAATGACTGCAGTGGTCCCAGGAGTCAGGTACAGGATGCAACTCCTGCAAGCCTACCGCAGAGCTTGCTGGTCTCAGAGAAGCAACAACTTTTCAAAGTTGATACCTGTGATGGAGCAGTTCCTCCAAAACCGGCTGTGGTGGAAGAACCCTGCAAATTTACAGGCAGGGATACCCTTCCAAGCTCTGCTTCCCACAGAATTGATCACCACAGATGCCTCCCTCTTGGGGTGGGGAGCACATCTGGACAGTGCCTCCATAAGCGGCACCTGGACTCTCAAAGCATCACAGTTGCACATAAATCTCTTGGAACTCAGAGCAAACTTTCTAGCTCTCAAAGCTTTCGCTCCCAGCACAAAAGGGCAGGCAGGTCAATTCAAATGGACAACATCACTGCAATGTTCTACATAAACAAGCATGGTGGTACCAGATCAGGAATACTCTGTTTGGAAGCTCTGAAGCTCTGGTCACTAGCCTTCTCCCTGGGAGTCAGCTTCTCAGCTATTCACATCCCAGGCAAACACAATACCCTTGCAGATGCTCTGAGTTGCATCAGTCAAGGCCAGAGCGAATAGACACTGAAAAAGCAAGCACTAACCACAGTGATCAGGCAGTGGGGCACACCAGAAGTGGATCTGTTTGCCTCACCCCTCAATTTTCAGCTTCCTCAGTACTGTTGCAGGCCCCCAGTCCTGGGAATGCTTCCTCTGGATGCCCTGATCCTGGATTGGTCAAGGAGGTTCCCAAACACATTCCCTCCCTTTCCCCTGTTACTAAGAGTTTTGCTGAAACATAGAAACATAGAAGTTGATGGCAGATAAGGACCGCAAGGCCCATCCAGTCTGCCCATTTCTTTTTCTACCTTATAAATGTGCCATTGGCCTTTGCTCTGTCAGTGGCCTATCTATTCATAGTCATTTGTATTGCTCCCTTATGCCTATCCCATGTCTGTTTGAAGTCCTGCACTGTATTCATAGCCACCACTTCTTGTGGTAAGCCATTCCATGCATCCACCACCCTTTCTGTGAAAAAGAATTTCCTCACATTCCCCCTTAATCGGCCTCCCTCTAATCTCATGCTGTGTCCTCTTGTCCTGCTATTTTTCTTATATTTAAACATGTTAGACTCTTTCACCTTGTTTATGCCCTGAAGGTGTTTGAATGCCTCGATCATATCACCTCTCTCCCTCCTTTGCTCAAGGGTATACATATTGAGCTACAATAATCTGTCCTCATATGTCTTCTGATGCAGTCCCTGCACCATTTTGGTTGCCCTTCTCTGGACTGCCTCAATTTGGTTAATGTCCTTGTGAAGGTGTGGCCTCCAATACTGCACGCAGTACTCCAGATGGGGCCTAACCAATGTCTTGTACAGAGGGATTATTACCTCCCTCTTACGACTTGTGATACCCCTACTAATACACCCTAACACCCCCCTAGCCTTACCTACTGCTTTAGAGGTCTGCTTGGATGATTTTAGGTCATCAGTGATGATGATGCCCAAGTCTCTTCTTCCTTTGTGACTGCTAGCAACTCCCTCCCAGCCTATAGGTGGCTTCAGGGTTTCTTTTCCCTATGTGCATGATTTTGCACTTCTTTGCATTAAATCCAGTTGCCACTCTTCTGACCATTCTGCTAGTTTATCCAGATCTCTTCTCATTCTGCCCACCCCATCCATCTGGATCATCTACTCTGTTGCAGATCTTGGTGTCATCTGCAAACAGACAAGCCTTACCCTCTAGTCCATCTGCAAGGTCACTAATGAAGACGTTGAAGAGGACTGGCCCCAGGACTGATCCCTGAGGTACCCACTTGTGACTTGCATCTCTTCTGACTGTATACCATTTACCACCACTCTCTGTTTTCTGCCCGTCAACCAGTTTGCCATCCAGTTGACCAACTTCTGACCCACCCGAGCCTACCAGCTTATTTATCAATCTTCTATGTGGAACAGTGTCAAAAGCTTTGCTGAAGTCAGGTGAGCAACATCAACTGCTCCCCCTTGGTCCACCACTCTGGTCACCCAGTCAAAGAAATCTATGAGATTAGTCTGACAGGACCTTCCTTTTGTAAACCCATGCTGTCTTGGATCCTGTGCCCCTATGGATTCCAGGTGTTGCACTATCCTTTCCTTAAGGAGTGCCTCCATAATCTTGCCCACTACTGAGGTAAGACTGACTGGTCTGTAGTTCTCCGCCTCCTCCCTGCTACCACTCTTGTGGAGTGGGATCACATGAGCCCTTCTCCAGTCTTCTGGGACCTCTCCTGTGCTCAGAGACTCACTAAACAATTCTGCTAATGGCTCTGCTAGTTCCTCCTTTAGCTCCTTAAGTACCCTGGGATGTATGCCATCAGGTCCCATTGCCTTATCCACCCTGAGCTTAGCAAGCTCTTGTAGGACCCTTTCTTTTGTGAAGGAGTAGTGCTCACCTCCCTCCCCCTGTGTCCATGATGCTGAGCTGTGGGCCCTGCCCTAACTTCTCTTCAGTAAATACTGAGCAAAGTATCTATTTAGGATAGATGCCTCTACAGGGGTCCTTCTCCTCACATGCTCCCTTTTCTCCATTAAGCTTAGCAATACCCCTCTGGACTTTCTCCTTTCACTAATGTATCTATAGAAAGTCTTGTCACCTTCTTTGCTGTTCGTGCTAGTGTTTCCTCAGTTTGGGACTTTGCCTGCCTTACTGCCTTCCTGCTTCCCTTAGGCAGTTTGGTATGCCTCTCTATCTTCATCGCTGTGTTCCTTTATATTTCCTGAAGGCCAGCCTTTTGGCTCTGACCTTTTCTGCTACTGTATTTGAGAACCAAAGTGGTTTCCTTCTTCTTTTGCACTTCCTTTTCTGTCTAACACAAATGGATGTTGCTTCAAGTATTGCATCCTTAATGCTTGCCCACTTTGCCTGTACCCCTCACCTGTGTTTCTTTTTGCCAGGGCTAGCTTAACTCTGTTGGCCATCTTATCAAAGTCAGCTCCTCTGAAGTCCCATATTTTTGCCTTGGAATGGGATGATTTAGATGTAGTGGCCAAATTGAACCATACCATGTGATGGTCACTGGCCCCAGGTGACCTTCTACCTGGAGATCTGTGATCCTTCCTTGTTAGTCAGTACTAGATCTAGGATAGCCCTGTCTCTTGTGGGTTGCTGTACCAGTTGTTTGAGGCCCTCCCTGCAGGAATCCACTATGTGTCTAGTTCTGGCAGATGTTCCTGCTGGTATTGACCAATCTGTATCCGGCATGTTGAAGTCTCCATTATCAGAACCTCCCTTTACCTGTCATGTTTTGTATATCTTCTAACAGTAATGTGTCTATGTCCTCCCCTGGTCTGGGGCCTGTAGACAACCCCAGTTCTTATGTTGTCCCATTTCCTGTTTCAGGGTGACCCACAGTTCTTCTGGCTCCTTATGTGTATTCTGAATTTCTGTAGCTTTGATATTTTCGTTGACATACAAGGCCACTCCTCCCCCCCTTTTTGCACCTCGGTCTCTTCTGAACAGTACATAGCCAGGTGCTGAAGTCTCCCAAGTGTGGTTACTGGTAAACCACGTCTCACTAATTGCTACTATGTCCAGTTTAGCCTCTGACATTATGCCTGCAGGTCTGGGATCTTATTTCCCAGGCTGTGAGCATTGTGTACATGATTTTCCATTGGCCAGATTTTTGGTGTGTTAGTTGTTGGGTGAGGTTTGGCATTATCCCTGTGTGTCGTATGGGGAGACAAACCTTTTTCTTACCTGGTGCGCCAAATGAACTGCAAACATGCTGAATCCCTGTTTGACCACTAGCTGAGGGGGGAGGGGTGTTCTTCCCATTCGACGTATGGGCGCTGCACCCCTCTCCCCATTTGCTAGTTTAAATATTCTGCAAAGACGTCAAACTTCTGCCCCAATGCACTGACTCCCTCCTTAGTCAGATGCAGTCCATCAAATTTAAAGAACTTTCGCTCCCAGAACTGTTGCCAGTTCCTACAAATCTGTGTCCTTTTCCTGGCACCAGCCCTTGAGCCATGTGTTAGCTCCCTATCTCCCTTCTCTGACCTTCGTCCATCTCCCCTCTCCCAGACTGGCAGGATCTCAGAGAAGGAGATGCCGGACAGAAATAGATGATAGTTTGTCACCCAGCCTGGTCAGGTGTTCCTTGGTCTCCACAACTGACCGGCTGGCAAGATCATTAGTCCCTATGTGTACTAGGACATCAATGTTTTCTCCTGCTTTGTGAACAGTTTTAGCAATGCGGTCAGTGTCTCTCCATGCTGATGTACCTGGGAAACATCTGACCAACCTCCTGGACCAACTACCCTCTGTGGTAGAGGTTTTTCTGTTGGATGCTGGGGAAATGGCAGGTGGTTCTTATATTTCCTCTTCAATATGAAATTTGAGGCGTGCAATCTCTGCCCATGCTGCCCAGAGCTGAGCCCTAAGATCTCCAAAGGCCCAGCATGTAGGACAGTGTCATAAATCCTGTAAGACTGTCCTGAAAATTGTTCCACAGTACCTGCAGTTAATAATATCCATTCCAGATAAGTTGCTGGGTTTGTAACCTAGTCAGAGTAATTAGAAAGAAAAAAAGGAAAAAAAAATGCAAGTAATGGTTCGATTGTGTTTTGTTTAACTTGTTATAACAAGTTAAATTACTAGTGCCGCTGTAAATGAGCAGGAAATGTCACAACTGTGGTACCCTATAAAAGGAGTGTAGTGTGGGTGGTTGGGGATGGGGTGGGTGGCTGGGCCCTTCCCCTGCCGAAAAAGAAGAACAAGGAGGTAAGAGCAGAAACAATCGGTCAACAACAAATGCAGTAACCCTGAAAGCTTAGCCTAATGTTAGATAAAACTGTAAAACCTGTAAAGCACCACCTGTAATAATTTCAGAGAAGATATACGCTGTAAGAAACACTTTGCTACAGAGAAAAATAAAGCAATGAAATGTTAACAACAAACAGTAGCAATCCCTGTGAGTAAAAAATAAAAACAACACCACACAGTAAATCTGCTTAGCCAAAATAAGTCTTAATCCTTTTCCCTTGCTCTGGTAAGTTTCTCTACTCTGCCTTTCAAGCAGTCTTATTAGGAAAGAGTTCAGGTGAAGCTAGGTGCCTTGGCCAGCAAACCAAGTCTTCTACTTGAGCTTGTCTATGCAAACTCAGACAACAGCCTGCATCAATGATCCTGGTGGCTCCGGATTGGCCCAGGCAAGCCTGGTACCCTCTCCTTCTTTCAATGTCCTGCAGCAGGCCCATTCACCTGCCTCCAACTCACTCCCTGCTGACCCTTCCTCAGACAGGAATGCAGTATCCAGACATACACTCTGTTCACCTCAAGGCCTGATTCTTGAAGAGTTAAGAGTTGCCATCCTCACAGCACTTAGAGCAGGTTCTTAAGATACTGAGGATGGCTAAAAAGCCAAACACTAAGAATACTTATGCAGCCAAATGGAAAAGGTTTTCCCTCTGGTGCAAGAGCAAAAAGGTTGAACCCCTTTCAGCTTCAGACCCTCAGCTGCTAGATTACCTGGTACACTTACAGGCTTCAGGCTTGAAACCATCTTCCCTCAAGCTACACCTGGCGCCAATTTTGGCCTATCTTTCGGTGGGAATGAAAAAGTCTGTTTTTTCCCACGCCATATTTAAAGAGTTTTTCAAAGGCCTCTTGCACCTCCAGCCTCCAATCAGGGAGCCTTTTCCTCCTTGAAACCTGAAGCTTTGCATAGACAAGCTCATGAAACCACCCTTCGAGCCTATGTCCACTGCTCACATCAAGTTTGTAACTTGGAAGACAGTCTTCCTGGTAGCCATGACCTCTGCCAGGAGGATTTCAGAGTTACAGGCCCTGTGCACTGTGCCAAATTATATCATCCCTCACAACGATAAAGTTGAACTCAGGGCAAATAGAAAATTTCTGCCAAAGGTGGTTTCAGAGTTCCACTTAAACCAGTCCATTACTCTGCCTGTTTTCTTTACTGAGAAATCCACTCCTGGTGAGCAAAAGCTCCACAGCTTGGATGGCAGAAGAGTCATCTTTCACTACCTAGAGCATACTAGACAGTGCAGAGGCTCTTCCACTCAGTTGTTCCTCACCTACGGGTATGTAGGCAGAGGAAGACCAGCTACCAAGAGAACTAGTTCCCGTTGCTTGGTCTCCTGTATTAGATTCTGCTATAAGAAAGCTGATCACCAACCTCCAGTGGGGCTCAGAGCCCACTCCACCAGGGGCACTGCAGCCTCACTTACAGCAGCAAGGGACATTCCCCTCCTGGATGTCTGCAAAACAGCTACCTGGAAATCTGTGCACACCTTTGTGAAACACTATAATTTGGATGTGCAGTCCAGATCTGATGCCAAATTTGGCAGGGCGGTTCTGTAGAGCCTCTTTCCTAAGTAGGTTCTCTGCCCACCTCCCACTTGGTACTGCTCAGTAGTCTGCTCAAGTTACTGATGCTAAAGGACTCCTGGGGTAAGAAGAAACAATTACTCACCACAGTAATCTTCTTTCTTCCAAGGGGTCCTTCAGCATCAGTAAGCTCCAACCCTTCCTCCCCGGTTCACCTGTCAGAGAAGGGCTCTTTATCACATCTCTTACCAAATTTGGAGTTTCTGATTGATGAGTTTTTAACTCGTGTTGTTTCTATTTCCATTTTTGTGGACATTTACATGTTTTTTGAATCCTGTTGATTCTTTATCTGAGCATGTGCCCTCGTTCTCCTTTGAAAAAATTCTGAAGCCTTCAGTTAGCTCTCATTCAGCTCACTCCCCCTCCTGTTTTTTGATTGGTTATGGCCCTAAACTCATTTAAATAAAATTCTCTTAAAGGCATACCTCTGGGGCAGTTGCACCTAGCCAGCTAACTGCGTAAGTTACTGATGCTAAAGGACCCCTTGGAAGAAAGAAAATTACTGCGGCAATTTTTGTGAGTCTGCCAAGACGTGTGGCTAGAACAACATATCCACGTCCCTAGAAACACAGGTTACTTACCTGTAACAGTAGTTCTAGGAGTAGTATATGTTGTTCATCCACATGGACCCACTCAACCTCCCCTGGCTCAGGCACACAACACTGCTTTCCAGCGGGCAAGATCTGGCGTCATGGGGTGTAGACGAGGGATATACCACCTAGGTGGGTGGGAGGAGCCAGATTGAAGACTTTCCAGCACATCGTAAAGGGAGAGGACACTGCCAAGACGTGTGGATGAGCAACATATACCACTCCTAGAACTACTGTTACAGGTGAGTAACCTGTCTTTACCCGATGTTGGGTGTGATGTGTGGAACAGTACTCTGCCTGTCAGCTGACATATCTAGCTCTGTTCCTCCATTACATATTCAGCACTGTGACTTCATTGACTGTAATGTCACTGCTGCTTAGGGACAGTCACTCAGAAGCTGCCAGGTTAGTCGCCTGTGGTGTCACTGTCAGTGAAATTACAATGCTGATGATGTAGTGGCGGGCTAGAGATAGAAATGTCAGCTGTTAGGCTGAGAGCTATTCCACAAATCCAACACAATATTATCACAAGGAAAACTTTCTAATGAACAAAATGAAAAGGAAAAATACTTAAGAACTAAAAAGCTAGAACTGACTACTTCTTAAAATTTGTATAATTTTCCAGTTTGTCTGTTTTGGTTCCACTAGCTCTTTAATGCACAGACATGCTATAGAACCAGTTCCTCCTCATCAGAGAAACAAAGGGTTCTATTCCAGATACTTCCTGGTTCCAAAATGGACAGGAGACCGGTGCCCTGGTTTGGATCTACGAGGCAACTTCTGCATAGAATACAAGAAGTTTTGCATGGTCTTCCTGCAGGCTTCCTTGTTACAAACGGGACTGGCTTTGCTCCCTAGATATGAAGGATGCATACTTTTCTATCAAGATCAGAAAAACTCACAGAAAATATCTTCACTTTATGCTGGAAGTGGAGTACTACCAGTTCAGAGTATTGCTGTTTGGTTTGTCTTCTGTGCCATGGATTTGTACCAGATGTTTGGCAGTTGTGGTAACAGCCCCTCACAGGGATGCTATATGTATTCTCTTATCTCGATGACTGGCTGTTGAAAGCCAGCTCCAGGGAACATCTACAAAGTACCCTGTCTTGGGCACGGCAGTTGTTTGACAGCTTAGAAGTCACAGTGAGTGTGTCACAATCTGTTCTGACTCCTTGCCAGAGACTGCAGTATATAGGGGCAGTCATGGACACAGAAAAGGGCTATGCTTTTCTACCCCTGGACAGGGCATAAAATCTGATTGCTCAAGCAGGTTGGTATACACCAGTCCTCACATCCCAGCCAGAGCTGTATTAAATCTCTGGAGACTCATGGCAGTAGCCATTGTCACTGTGCCGCTGGCCCGCATACACGTGATCCCTCAGTGGGCATTAAGGGTCCAGTGGGATCAACTGATGGACGTGCTGGACCAAAATGGTACTCATTTTGACTCTATTGTGCAGAGCACTGATGTGGTGAATGGACCTCAACAGTCTATTAAAGAGTGTTCCATTCCTTATTCCAAATCTGAAGCAGATCGCACCATGAGTACCTCCAGCTCTGGTTGGGGAGCAACCTAGGGCCCTTTCAGACACAAGGTTGCTGGTCCCAGGTAGAGGCTAAATTACATATCAGTATCTCAGAGATGAGGGCTGTCCTGTACAACCTTCAGGCATCTCTGGAGCATCTGACTCCAGGTCCTTTGATACAGATGGACAATGTCAGTGTAATGCATTATATCAGCAAACGGGACACTCGTTCCAATCACTTGTGCAGGGGACCAATTAGAGTGTGGCATTGGGCACAGCCACATGGCCTGGACTGGCCTGCTGTACATCTCCCAGGTGTCCAAAACATCCTGGCAGATAAGCTAAGCAGATCACAGTCTGAGATGCACAAAATGGGAACTGCTGACTTCAGCAGTAGACAACCTGTTCGCAAGGCGGGATCGTCCAGAGTTGAACCTTTTCGTGTCCCCACACAGTGCCAAACTGCTGTGTTTCTGCTTGCTCGCTCCAGGGCCTGGAATTTTCTAGCAAGATGTGTTAGAAACATAGAAACATAGAACTTGATGGCAGATAAGGACCGCTTGGCCCACCTAGTCTGCCCATTTCCCTACCTAACGGAGAAGCTGCAGATCCTAGTTAACCAACAGCCTACTTCCTCCTACCCCCACTAGAATTGCCTTATGTCTGTCCCATGCATTCTAGAATTCCCCCACTGTTTTTGACTCTATGACCTCCTCAGAAAGGCTGTTCCATGTATCCACAATCCTCTCTGTGAAGAAATACTTTCTCACGTTACCTCTGAGCCATTCCCCCTCTATCTTCAAATTATGCCCCTTGTTTTTGCACATCTCTTTTTCTGAAAGATGCTGCCCTCTTGGATTTTGTTGATTCCCTTGAGGTATTTGAAAGTTTCTATCATGTCCCCCCTCTCCCATCTTTCCTCGAGGCTATACATCTTTAGTTCCTTTAGTCTTTCTTCATGTCTTCTGATGCAGACCCTGCATCATTTTGGTTGCCCTCCTCTGGACAGCCTCCACCCTGTCTGTCTTTGCGGAGATGGGGTCTCCAGAACTGTACACAGTACTCCAGATGTGGTCTTACCAACTGTCTGTACAGAGGGCCAACAACTTCCTGTTTTCTACTGGTTGTCCCTCTCTTGGAAAGGAATATTCCTGTATGCATTTCTTTCAGTTCCACCAATACAGAGGGTGTTGCTCAAAGCAAAGATGTAATGTGCCCTCATCCTAATGGTTCCACTGTGGCTTTGTCAGATATGGTTTCCACTTTTGCAGCAGCTGTTAGTGGAGCCGTCAATTGCTCTACCTCTCTGCAGTGGTCTGTTGTCACAGGACGAGGGATCCCTGGTCCATTTGGACCTGAAGTTGCTGCATCTGAATGCATGGCTCCTGAAGACATAACCATTGTACACTGTGCAGGGTTCATTTTTGGGTGGGGGATTGGGACAATCAGCATGCTGTTTTTAATTTTGCCCCACCTTTTCTTCTACCTAGGGGACAACCTGCTCACTGGTAGAGGTTTTAAACAGCTGTTTTCTGAATCTGGGTTTTGCTGAGCAATATGACCAATTTTTATTTCCATTTTACCCTTTTTATACCCAGTGGGTCAGTGTTCAAAATAGATAAATATCTGAAATGAACCTTGATTGTGGTGTATTACCTAAGGTTGTTGATGTGTTGGTTGCAGCCAGAAAGCCTTTCATCAAGCACACATATTCATTAAGTTGGAAGTAATTCACTTTGTGGTGCTCTTCCAGGCATTTGGACCCATTCACCTGTTCTGCAAATGCGGTGTTGGAATACTTGCTGTCACAGTCAGACTCTGGTCTACAGTATTAGTCACTTAAGGAGCATTTGGCCACTATATCAGCTTTCCGTGCCCTTATCTATGGGCATGTGATTGCTCAATTGGAGGTCTCCTGTACTTTGTTGCATGGTATTTTGCCTGTAAAACCTCCTATCTGTAATCCAGTCTCACCTTGGGATTTATGATGCTCTAGAGAAACTGACCTTAGCTCCTTTAGAGCCAGATGAGAGTTCTGGCTTATGCTTCCTGTCATAGAAAGCATCATTTTTGGTTGCAGTCACTTTTGCTTGGAGGAGTTAAGTGCCGCAGGCTCTCCTGTGAGCCCTCCTCATTTGATTTTCCACAAATACAAGAGTTTTTTTTGCTAATCCTAACTTTTTACCAAATGTGGCATTTGAGTTTATGCTGCATCAAACTACACACCTTTGTGCTTGCTACCCTGGGCATGATAATCAGAATGAGGCATTGCTCCACACTTTGGATGTTCATGGGACACTGAGATGCTATCTGAGTCATATCAAGGACTGCAGAAAGTCCTCTCTGCTTTTTATTTTATTCACCCCGGGGAAAGAGGGTACCGCTGTGTCTAAACCATGCCTGTCCAAATGGCTGGAACATTGTATTACATTCTGTCATAGTAGGTATGGGTAGGGAGCTTCCTGGTGCAGTTTGTGGTCACTCCACAAAGGATATGGCGTGTTTCTTGTTTCAGAAATGTTTGTGAGGTTGATGTTTGTGCAGCAGCCACATGGAGCACTGTCCACACCTTCAGTAAGCATTATGGTCTGGACATAGGTTCTCATACACAAGCAGATTTTGGCTTTGCCATGCTACAAGGCCTATTGTCATGAATCAGACTTTACCAGCCTCCCAGTGGCTTTTGGGACTCATTCCAAAAATGTGTCCCCTAATTGAAGCAATGTTCTCAAAGAAGCTAGTACCGGTATATACTTACTGTAACAGCAGATCGTCGAGTGAATCTCTTCCATTAGGCCATACCAGCCATCCCTCCCATTCCCCCTTGTGATCTCTAGTAAGGGTGGTATCACATATTTCTGCTTTATCCTAATCCATGGCTCGTTATGTCTGGCACCATTTATTGCCTAATATGCTTGGTGCTGGTTTGATCTCCTGGTTCTCCAGAAATGGAGGTCCTCCGAATCTAATCTCTGGTGAGGAACTGAGGAGAGATGAGGCCGCTCACGTTTATATAGATGCTGAAGCATAACATAGTCGTGGGAGGCCCCCAGTTAGCAAAAGTTTCTGTGTGGTCTTAGCACTGATGCAGGCATAGTTCCAAATGTGTGGCCTAATGGAAGAGATTCTCTTTGAAGATCTACTGTTATAGTAAGTACATAACTGTTCTTTCTGGCTGCATGTTAGGCTGTAAGCATAGGACATTATATACATTAGAAGTTTCTTAGACTATGTGTAAGGAATAACATGAGAGATGAGGAATTCTAGTATACTAGCAGCTTGACTGGGGGGATGATATCCGGAGGCCATTGACTGAGGGGTATGAGCACTGCATTAGGAAGGATGTCACTATGAACCTTAGATCTTACTTCAAGGGAGCTCTTGCAGTAGGCAACACCATTAGGACTAAGCCACCAGGCACCAGGATCACACTGAAAACTTCTAGCTAGCAGTATACAACTGGTGACCGCCCCCCCTGACGTCGGCATGTTGATGTCCATTCTGGTATAAAAGGGTGGTCCCCCACACCTACCTCAGTACTTTTCCCACCATCGACCTGCACTCGTTGGACTTCACAGACAATGTTGCTTCAGTCGACCATCATTTGCTATTCTTTCTTCCTTTTTTCAATGTTATGTTGTCACTGAATACTTCTGTAGCCTCCCACAAGTCCAAGTGTGCCTACAGGAAATGGCTCCCTGAGAAGGATGGCCACGCCTCGTGTGTTATCTGCCTAGGCCCGGACCACTACACTGAAGCCTGTCAAAAATTTAACCAGGTCACGTGGAAACTCAGGCAGAAAGTTCTCCTACAGCAGAAATTGGCCACCCTAGAATGAGAGCTGCAGTCCCGATCTACGGCAAGGACTTAGGGGGAATCTTTATCCATGAAGAAAAAGCACAAAAAAACATTGTGAATAGGATCAGTCGACCTCAGAGTCGCGGTCGCCTCCTGCAGCTGCAACAGACTTGGAGCCTTCTTCCCACAGGAGGTCGGCCTCCTTTTCCACTCCAGCCCTCCTTCCTTCGGGGCTGCCAGTGGTTCAGCCTCCTGCCATTCTTCAGGTGTTGGGTAGTGCTGACACGGACTTGGAGGGATCCTCCTCCACCCCTGCTTCTCAGACCTGTTCTCTGGATGGGCTCTGATGTGGGCGACCAGGCTGGCTTGTTGGGTGAGGCTGCAGCAATTTCCACCCCTCTGGCCTCAGCGTCTTAGCTGGATCCTGTCCAGGGATCCGACGGTCTAGCAGACTGATGCCTACTGTTACCTTCGAGGTCACAATCTTCTTCCCCAGAGCCTCCACCTTCGGAGCATTGGGCTACACAGCTACTGCTGGTGGTCACCTCCCATGGCAGACTTGTCATGGGTGACGTCAGGCCCAGTTTATGGCCTCTTTACTCTGATGATCAGCTATACTCTGCAACCGACGGTCTTACTGCAAGTGAGAGCTCTTGCAGCAGGCAATAACTGTAAGGACTAAGCCGCCAGATGCCAGGACCCCATGGAAACCTTCTAGCTATCAGTCTTCAGTGGGGGACTGCCCCGATGTCGGCTCCACCCAGTCAGCTAGCAGTATAAAGGGGGTGCTCCCCAGCCCCACCTCATTTCTTTTCCTGTCATTGACCCATTTGGATTGGCTCCTCAGATGCCTTCTTGCAACAGTTTGACTGCTTTCGTGCCTTCAGCATTTTGTTTCTTCCTTATTAATGAAATAATCTTTGAATTTCATTCCTTTCTGCATGTCTTCTTCTCTGGCGTCGTCTGTTTCATCCATGGAACAAAGAAAATCCAAGTGCGCCTGCGGCAAGCAGCTGCTGTCGAAGGACGGCCATGAGGCCTGCCTTCTTTGCTTAGGCCTGAACCATGACACCGTGGCCTGCGAGCACTGCCAACGGTTTAACTCACGGACTCAGATCTGCTGCCAGAAGGCCTTTAAGGCTCATTTCCTTGAGCAGCAGCTTGCTGTCATGCAGACTCAGCCAGTGGGAAAGAGTCTTTCTTCTTCTTCAGTCTCCACCTTCTTCTTGAAGCCACACAAGGAGAAAGGGAAGGACTCGGGGGAAACACAAGTCTAAGGACAGGGAAAAGTCCTGGGGATACTTCCATTCCAGGTCCCTGCTTGACAAGAAGTCTTCATCCAGTTTCTCATCCCACAGTGGCTCAGACCATTCCTCCTGGTCTGCCCATGCCACCTCCGGCAGCCGGCAGCAAAGCCTCCTGGCATTGGGCGGGAGCAAGTTGAGGTCGGGGACTTTGGTCTCTATCCTGACACCCTTCAAGGTGAAAGCCACAACAGCAGGGTCACCCTCCACTGTAGGCTTCGTCCAAGGCCTTGGACAAGACTCCTCCTCATCATCAGGGGCAGATGTCAGGCTCTCACGAGCACCAAACGCCCCCGCCCTGTACTCTGGTGCCTTCCCCTAAGGCCCCGACCAAGCTGTCAGCTGCATCCCCCCCAGTCTCCACCAAGAAGCTAAGGGGTCGCCTTCCCACACATCAGAACGGGCTTTGCCCACCTCCTCGCTGGCCCGTTCTCTGTCACTGTTCGAGGTAGTCTCCTTGGCTTCCAGTGGAGGCTCCCGACCAATTAATCTTAGGCTAGATGGGGCATCTAACCACCCCACCTCATTTATGGCTCTGCCGTCACCTTGGACGCTGAACCCCACCAGACACCAGGTGCTCCGACAGGCAAGCTGACGCCAGCTCCTCAGTCGCCAGCTGGCCCTTCTGGTCCGCAATTCTCCAAAGACCAGATCCAGGAGCTCTTCTCCTTCTGGTGGAATTAGATCAACGGAGACTCGCTTCCCCAGAAGGAGCCCATGACCATGGAGCCTGAGATCTGTCAAAAAAATGTATAAGGGGGATCAAAGACCCTATAAGAAGCAACCATTTTGGAAGCCCTCAGGTCAGCAGCCCCGAAACCAGCCTCAGCAGAGGGGATGCTACGAAAGAAATGCCACCTCCCAGACTCCTGGAAGCTCTGTCTGTCAGGCCCCAAAGTCCTCCCAGGCCCCTCTGCCTACTCCCAGAGCAACACAGCTGACTCCTTGCCAGAACCCCCTCCTCCAGCAGAGTCTCCCTTTATCTTAAGGGTTGGAGCAAAATAACGACAGACCTCTGAGTTCTATAGCTCCTAGAGAGAGGTCATACTTTGGAGTTTGACCAAGTGCCTCTAGAAACTCCACCAGTGTCCTCCCACTAGCCTCCTTCTCATGTCCCTCTGATCGAAGGAGAAATTCAGCCCTCCTACAAAAGTGGGCTATAGAGCTAGTTCCCCTGGCTCAAAGGGGAAAGGGATTTTATTCCCACTTTTTCCTAGTTTCTAAAAAGACCAGGGATCTTCGGCCCATCCTGGATCTCAGTTCCCTGAATAAATTCACCGGGTAAAAGAGGTTCAGGATGGTCATGCTGCCAGGTCTGAACCCCCTCCTGCACCAGGAGGACTGGTTGTACTCTCTAGATATGCAGGACGCATACCTGCACATCCTAGTGTTCCAGTCTCACAGGCAGTTCCTGCACTTCCTCTTCCAGGGCTGACATTATTAGTTTCGATCCTTGCCATTCAGCCTTTCTTCAGCTCCCAGAGTCTTCACCAAGTGCCTAACGGTGGTGGCTGCAGCTCTGCATTGACAGGGCCATTACGTCTTTCCCTACTTAGAGGACTGGCTCCTGGTGGCAACAGCTGGTTCACACTCTTGGAGACACCTTTACAGTCTTCTGAGAGTTGGAGAACACCCTGAATATACCAAAGTCATCCACATGGCCCAGCCAGAGATTCCAGTTCATTCGAATGGTCCAGGACACAGTACAGGGCATGGCCTTCCTCCCCCAGACAGGGTGGATCACCTTCAAGATCAGGCCCGATTGGTATCCTCAGCTCCTCATGTCCCAGCCCGAGTCTGTCTGAGACTCCTTGGTCACATGGTGTCAGCCATCCCTGTAGTTCCCATGGCTCGCCCTCCATATGAGGGTCCCTCAATGGACGCTCAGGGTGCAATGGGACCAGAGGTCCGACGACCTAGATCAACCGGTCTTGGTCTTCGACCCAGTCTGCAGGACTCTTACCTGGTGGTTGGACCCACTCAATCTGTCTGCAGGGATCCTCTTTCAACAGGAGCCCCTGAGACAAGTTCTGACCACAGACACCTCAGGTCTCGATTAGGGCACCTACCCGTAGACCAGGCAAATGCAGGGGACCTAATCAGTAGACAAGCAATCCCTCCACATTAATGTTCCAGAGATGCGAGCAATCCTGAATGCTTTGCAGGCATTTCAAGCTGACTTACCTCCAGGCCCTCTTCTCATTCAGGTGGACAACATGCTTGTCATCTTTACATCAACAAGCCGGGGTGGGGTGGGAGGGACTCTCTCTCCTACAGGGAGTCAGTGAGGGTCTGGTATTGGGCACTGGAACACCACCTCAAGGTCACCGCCGTTCATGTTCCAGGTGTTCAAAACGTCTTGGCCTGCAGCCTAAGCAGGTCTTGGTCCAAAGCTCACAAGTCGGAGCTCCTTCGGTCGGTACCAGACCAGCTATTCGACAGATGGGGCCGGCCAGAGTTGTACCTTCAGCGTCCCCACCCAATGCCAAACTTCCCAGTTTCTGCTCACTAGATCCAGGGCCTGGAGTTTTCTGGCAAGATGCATTGTCCCTCTGTTGGACAGGGAGGTTCCTCTATGCCTTCCTTCCCTTTTCTATTCTTCAGAGGGTGCTTCTGTAGTTACAAGCAGAGGGAGCAAAGATAATTCTCATAGTCCCCTTAAGGCCTCGGCAGATTTGGTTCCCACTACTTCTGCAGCTGGCAGTGGAACCTCCAATTCCCCGCCTCTGAGCTCACATGTGCTCTCCCAGGATCAGGGCACCTTAGTCCATCTGGACTTCAAGTCCCTGCATCTTCACGCATGGCTCCTACTGACCTAGCTATGGCTAGATATGGGTTTTCCCCCAAGGTAACGGATATCCTAGTGGCGGCCAGAAACCTCTCTACTATGAAGTGGAAAAGGTTTTGCCTGTTGGCTACTGCACTCCAGCTTAATCTCTTTTCCTGCTCTCTGAACTCTGTGCTTGAGTACCTCCTCTCTCTTTTTAAAGCAGGGCCTGAACTACTCCTCCATAAAGTTGCACCTTTCCAGCTGGCCCGGTGTTGCTGAGGGTTGAGGTGCTGGATGCCACACCTCACACCACGCTGGCAACCTGGGTTCGGGAACAGACTCGGGCTACCGGGGATCAGCAGGGGAGGGAGAGGATTGAGCATCCGGAGGACTGCTCTCCTCTCCCAGGGTGGGTAGCAGGGCTTGCAGCACTTCTCAGTGGCCCCCGATGGAGATTGGGGGCCCTGCAAGGAGTGTTGCCATAACAGGGGATGGAGCAGTGGTGGATGTCAGCACAGCAATGTGCAGATGTCATTGCATATCCGCGCTCTGGGGGGAAAAGAGCAGGAAAATCCCTGGAGGACATAGGGAGGTGATGCCCACATCCTGACATCAGACCACCATTCCACCAGCTCTCCCGAGCCCCTCAGCCCAGCCTAGGACCGTCCCTCTAATCTCAGAAAGGTCACCAGGTAGGTGAGGCGGACCCTCCCGGGGCTGAATGGATCCGTGGGTCTGGGAAGGAGGTGCTCAGCCATTGATCTCCTAGTAGAAAGGGTTTCAGACAAGGAGCAGAGGCCAAGGCTGTGAAGGTGCACCTGAGCGATGCCCTGGTCTCCAGGTGCTAGAAACAGAGTGCAAAAAATAGAAAAAAAAGGTGCACCCTTCCGCCATTTCGGCATACCATGCCCTGGTGGAGGGTAAGTCTCTCACTCAGCTGGATGTGTCCCGTACTTCTTTGCAGGTCATTTTGCATCTAAAGCCTCCCATCCGAGATCCTGTCCCTCCATGGGATCTCCTCTTTATGTTGGAGAAGCTCATGCTCCCTCCATTTGAACCAGCTGCAGATTGCGAGCTACGCTTTCTGTCGTGGAAAGCGTTATTTTTGGTTGCAGTTACTTTTGCCTGAAGAATTTCAGAGCTTCAGGCTCTGATGTGTAAAGAGCCTAATTTAGTTTTCCATAAGGGCAGAGAAGCCTTATGTACAAACCCTAAGTTTTTGCCTAAGGTGGTGTCGGAATTCACCCTAAATCAAGACATCCACCTGCAGGTTTACTACCCTGAGTATTCTAATTGGGGAAGCACTGTTGCATACTCTAGATGTCCATTGGACGCTTTGTTTTTACCTGAACTGCACTACTCCCTTCCAACAAACGGATCAGTTTGTTTCATTTGCTCCCAAGACTCAGGGTGCTCCAGTTACTAGACAAACCTTGTCTAAGTGGCTCGTTAATTGTATAATTTTTTGCTACGACAAGTACAATGAGCCCTTACCGGGTTTGGTAAGAGGCCGTTCTACCAGGGGCGTGGTGACTTCTTTTGCCTCCTTGAGGAATGTTTCTGCAGCAGACATTGGTGCAGTGTCTACCTGGAGCTCTGTTCACACCTTTGTTACGCACTACAGCTTGGACATACTTCCAGATGCAGGGCTGGGTTTGGCCTTGTAGTTCTGTAAGGCCTACTTTCTTGAGCTTCTAGCTGGTTCTTTTCAGCCTCCTCCCAGACTTTCTTGTTCCTTATCCATTGACTGCTTGGGACTCAGTCCTTATGGTTGTTACCTGCTGCAAGAGCTCTCACTCAAAGTAAGATAGTACAGTTATGTAAGAACTTACCGTAACAGATCTTGGAGAAGAGCTCTTGCAGCAGGTGCTGCTTTCCCTCCCTCCTTGCCCCTGACTTTCTCTCTGCTGTTTAAATTTCTAGGCAAGAACCTGCCTGGTTCTCCTTCCATCCAAGACTCTGGGTCTCCAGTGGGAGAATTGAGGTGGGGCTGGAGACTGCCCCCTTTATGCAGCTAGCTGACGTTGGGGTGGGGCCGACGTCGGGAGTGTTCCCCTGCTGAAGACTGCTAGCCAGAAGGTTTCCATGGGGACCTGGCACCTGGTGGCTTAGTCCTTACAGTTATTGCCTGCTGCAAGAGCTCTTCTCGAAGAGTTACTGATACGGTAAATTCTTATGTAACCGTACTTTCCTTTGCCCGACGTTTGCTGACTATGGAGCCCTCTTTTTTTTTTCATATAGGTGTTTGTACTCCTCGTCCCGGTTGCCCCCTTCTGTCCGCTCCCCCCAGCCCCATCACTTCGGTATCACCAGGACTAACCTTCAGCCCGGTCGCTGGGTGTGAAGGGTCAGGCGTGATCCTGCCACCAAGCTTTTTCCTCATTTTTTACCCTCTTTCCCCATTGCTGGGGTGTATACAGCCAGACATGTCTGCATGGAGGTGTGTGCATGTCAACAGAAATCCTGCAGCACCCTCCCCTTTCCAGGCATCCACAGACCCATTCTACCCACAGGCCTCCATCTGAGGGCAGTCATTCGGTGTGAGCGCCAGTCCTCCCTCCCTCCCTCCCTGGGAGAGCTGTCCTCCAAACGCTCAATCCTTTTCCTCCCCAGCTGACCCACTCGCACTGTGAACACAGGTCACCAGCATGACAGGAAGAAGAAGAAGAATCATCAGCATTTATATAGCGCTTTTCATACACAGTATCCCAAAGCGCTTTACAAGCAATGCTAGACAGGTAGTGAAGTGACTGAATGTGTGGTGGCGGCCATATCTCACATCATCACCCACACACAGCCTGGGTAATTGCATGAACCAGTTTATGGGAAGGGGAATGTTGGCCAGGACACCAGGAATGTTCCCTGCTGTTTACGAAGAGTGTCCTGGGTCCTTTTACTTTCACCTGGACACCCACCAGGACAACACCAGGATGGGCAGAAGGGACCTCTGTTTAACATCTCATCTGAAGGACGGTACACCCCAGCAGTACAGCACTCCCCAATACTGCACTCAGATGCCAGCAATTTTTAGATGCAAGTCCAATCCCGGTGTGGGACGAGAACCCACGACCTTCTGGTCCAGAGACGGATGTACTACCAACTGAGCCACGCTGACACCTAGGGCAGGACAGGAGGTAAGGCATGGATGTCTCTGCCCTCCACGCCACTGGGCTGGCCCTACTATGGAGGCCTCTTAAGCACCTGGTGGAATCAGCTCCTGGGCCTAATGTGGCCCCTCAGCCACTTATGCCAGCTTCCCCTTCATTACAGATGGGCTCACCTTCAGGAACAGAGGCCTCCTGTCCAGGCAGAGGCCTTTGCTCAGGGATCAGAGCAGTCACTTCCTAGGGTGTGTCCCCGCTGCCTTGCTCGGTGTCTGGTTCTGAGCCATTGTTGTACATTGCATCTTACTGTCCTGACTCGCCCACCTCCCTTCTGCTTTCCCTAATGGATATGTGGGTTCAGGGCACCCCCGAAATCTCTGCCTGAGTATCCATCAGTCTTGAAAATGATACAAATCATTCAGGCTGCACAAGTGTGACATACAGAGGAGCAGCACCCTCAAAGCCATTGCTTGGCACAGCATTTGCACCTCCCTGAGGTAGAAGCAGTGGTGATCCCTCCTTTGATAATCCTGCATGATGATGTCTCTTCCACGATCTGGCAGCAGCCCACATTAATACCTGCTACTTCTACAAAGGTTGACAGTTTATATCAGGCCCCAAATGGCAAGCCCCACTTTGCGGCCCATACTCAGGCCAACCCTGCAGTTTTAGATGTCTAGCCGGCAGCTGGAGACAGTCTTGGACTTCAGGATCCCCCCCTGATAGGGAGTCTAAGCTTCTTGGCTCTTCGTGGCACAAGGCTTATGTCTCCTCGACCTTAGTCCTACAGGCCCAGAATTACCTGGCCCACATGTTTACGTATTAGCTGTCCCTTTTTGGGCAGAGAGGGGAGGTACTCCATGATGCTCAGGACTCTGCTACCTGCTCCCAGCTAGAGCAACTCTTGGCTTCAGCTTCTAGTGTTGGGTTTTACACTCTTGTGCCTCCTATGACAAGGTAGATGCCACTGCCCATTTGCTTCGGAAGCCACGCTTGGCTTCGCCTATCGGTCATTACTCCGGCAGTTCAGGCCTCTGTCTTAGATGCACCCTTTTGTGGCCCAGAGTTGTTTAGAGCTGAGGTTAAAACTTTGTTGTCCTCCTTGCTGGACTCTGGGATCGCCCTTAGGACCGACCCTCAGGGACCCCAGCAGGGGTCACACCCTTCCTCTTCTAACCCTCCAGATTCTCACTCCCTGTTCCTGCAGTCAAATACAAATGTAAGGCCTCTTCAATGACTAAAGCCCATAGTACGGGACTAACCACGCTGTCACTGCCTGCCTCCCTCCTTCCTCTCCTTCTCTACCAAAGGCAGATGATTTGGGAGAGAGGAGATGATCACTGGCAGACATATTTTATGCCTTCTCACATTTTTCTCTAGTTTTCTGAAGGCTTCCGTCATGTGGGAAGACCTTAGGCTGACCTGATGTTGGGTTCTGAGCCTTTTGGCCCTCTCTCTAGGCAAACACCTAAGAGGTACCCCTGGACCTTGGTAGCCTCTGGGCCTCACAGCTGTCTCACAATAGATACTCTTCATGGGTGGGCTCCACCTCTTCCCGACCAATATTTGCTCCTTTTCATGGACAAAGCTGTAGGACACAGGGGTTGAATCCTGTGGGTTAGGTGCAGGGCCTTCTGCCGCCCCCACACCGACTGGTGTTTTTTTGGGACTATGGCCCAATGCTTGTTTGTCGTCCTGAGTCCTACTTGCTTCATAGTGTGACATTTTACAGCCTAAGCTTCTCTTTTTTTTAGATGGGCCACATGCCTGTTTTCTTGCTTGGAGTGGGTGGCCGCCTGTTGGATCATGACAGCCCTTCCTTCCCCAAACAATCCCTTGAGCAAAGGGGTTCAGTGCGCTCTGTCACCAAGGGCCCTGTAAACTTGAGGGATTACCCTGGTGGTGGGATCCAACCCCGTTTGTTGCCAGGGTGTGAGACTGTGACCTCTCTTCAGGGAACTTGTCCCGAGCACCTCCACTCCTTTGGCTGTCCTCGAGGCTCGTTTTCCTCCGGGGGTCACTTTAGACCAGTGCCCTGCCCCCCCCCCTTTTTCACCAAGCAATTCTCGTTGAGGGGTTCAGGGGGCAACCACTTCTTGCCTGCCCATCTAAGAGTGTTCCATGAGAACGGGGTTGCCTTCCACATGGGCTTTTGGCCCCTTGTTGGGTTCTTTCCTTTGGAGACCCCCCTCCCTCCTTTCCCCCTCCCACTGGGGTTAACAAAACTAGATCAACTTTTTGGATCTTACCGTTCACGAACTGGTGGATGGTTCTATAAAAACTGATTTATTCCAAAAAAGTGCTGACAGGAATACTGTCCTCCAGGCCTCCAGGTGCCATCCCTGGTAGAACATCCCCGAGTCACAGTTTCTGCGTTTCAAAAGAAATTGCAGTAATGAACGTGACTACAGAAGTGGGGCACAGGACATGACCGAAATAGTTATAAAGAGAGGCTATGGCACTGTCACGAGATTCTGTGGGACACATGCCGCGTGAGGAGTTGCTGACATATAAGGAAAAACAAGACAGGGGGAATGACACCATCAATTTTATTACTACCTATTGCCCATTCTCGAATGAAATCAGGGAAATAATCCGCAGACACTGGGTTATTTTAAGGGCAGAACCACTGCTAGACAGGTAAAGTCATAACTTTCCAAGAAGAGTGTTCAAAAGAGGCAGAAACCTTGGTGACCACTTGGTTCATTCATTATAGCCAGCAGTTAAAAGACTAGTTGCCTGGTTTTCCCAACCCCCTAAAGCCCTGTGGAAAATGTAAATTTTGCATTGTGATCGAAAAGAAGACACATTTCTGTAGCATTAATAACAATAGGAAGTTTGAAATGGGACAACTGATTGCACCACTACAGGAGTAATCTATTTAGCAACATGTAACTGCCATGCTTTTTATGTGGTCAAGATTTCTCAAAAGCTTAACAAAAGGGTGGGCAGACATCTCAGTGACATTAAATGTAAAACTGAGAAGAACACCCTTTTCAAGCACATAAGGGATTCTGGCCTTGACCATAAATTTACATTTGTGGGGATAAAAAAGATTAGTGTCGGACAAAGGGGAGGTGATTTAGAAAACAAACTTCTCAAAAAAGTATTTTTGTATATTTGAATTGGGTGCCCTTATATTTCCTGCCTCAATGACTCCTTTGATCTCTCTCAAGAAACAATAATTGAGAATTAGGTGTGTCTTTAGTGTTTCCTTCCAGATAAATATACTGTTTTGCTGTCAATAACCTGCTATGCCAGTCTGATAAATGAATAATTATTTGTAAATTCTAACTTCATGTCCCCTTTTCTGTTCTAGGCCATTTCATACATGATCAGATGACTTGTCCCCCCTTCCAACAATATTGTATGCACTTGTGGCAAGAATTACCAATATGTAGAACTGTTTTCTGCTCTGGTAATCTTAACACTAACCAAAATAATTGCAGCCATTTGTGGTTTAAATTGCATGACCTGATTCCTCAGTTTTACAACAGAGACCATAAAAATAATATGAATAGGATATATTGTAATGAATGCCTATATTTTATTCTAGGTTCCTCCAAGCTTGTACTGAGATTCTTTTAAGTAACAATTGCATCATTTTTTGATATACAACACATTTGACACCATGTTTAAAACACTGTAATTCGAATGCTTGTAAGCACTTTATGCACTGTCACTTTAAATGAATTGCTACTTAAGACGAGTGTCTCTAAGTAACAGGACACTCCCCTGAGAAGGTGCTTTTGGTGTGAAACCAGTTGGGTTAAACCGTGTGTACCCGCACTTGTTCCTTCTTTATATGCAGTTAAGTAAATAAATTATACCTGTGTTCATTTTCTGGTGACAGTGCTGGTTTTTCCTTGTTTTGCTGCTTTCCACTGGGGAAGATTGGCTCACCAATCTTTCCCTGTCATCAGGGACTCTCCAGCCTTCACCCTACTTCCAAAAGGTACCATTCATCACTGCCCTCCTGGAAGACTTTCTGGAGACCTCTAGTTTTGGGGCATACGTCCCTCCTTGTCCCCTTTCCAGAGTCTCCCTCTTGGAACTCCTCCTGTAGACCCCTCTTCCTGGGGACCGATGACCCTTTGCCTTCTTCTCACCATAGGACACCTCAGCCTTCTTCACGGGGTGAGCAGGTTCTTGACCCCTTCCCCCTTCCTTCCCCTTTCTTCTTGGGTATCTTACCTGAGACAAGAGAGAGGAGGCTGTTGCCCCATGAGTAGAGGCTTTAGCCCTTGGTCCGGTTCAGAGCACAGACTCCTCCCTGCTTCCCCACATGGGAAGTCCCCTACCCACTGTCCCTAAGATAGGCAAGGGCTGCGGATTGTCCACCGGCAAGATTCCTATTCTCCCCCTCTAAGAGGGCATCTTCTCGACGCACTATACTTGCAGACCAACCAGGGGTTTTATTCCTGATGGCTGGAAGTCCATTATAGTGTCTCGAGTGCATACACTTTCCCTTCGCCCCAAGCGTACTTAGAGGCAACCTTTCTGGTTTTCACCTTCTTGCTTCAGAGAGGAGCGGGATTCACGGCCCTTGGGGATGCTCCCCTCCCACCGAGGAGTGCTAGGTCCTAATCCCCCTTTTCTGGGCTGATGTACCCCATCTGATATGGAAGATGGTGGCTTGCTCCCCTCTCCTTCACCACATCTGAGCTCCATTGGGTCTCTTCTTTGATAGGACACCATTTCTTCCATGCCATCTGGTTGGGACAATTAGTCCTATTGGAGTTTTCCTCCTTCTTTATGGGAGGACCAGAACCCTTTCTTTTCTGTTAAGGACTTCTAATCTCTGATTAAGGCTGGGCATCTGGGTTCCTGTCCCTTAGAAGTCTATCTAGGGTCTCATTCATTCAAGTCTTCTGCTGAAGACCCTCCTCCCTTGCTTCCCCTTGATGGAAGCTCCAATCAAGGGCCCTTGCAGTTTCAAGACCTTCCTTCCCTCCCTCTTCACTGGGATTGGGAAGGGACTCCCTTACATGCTTTGGTCCCCCTTCCCCGCGGTACTTGAGGACTGACATTGGACTCTCTATTCTGGTCTGGGTTCAGGAGGTTTATTTATTTGAATTTTGTTGACTGGGTAGGCCCACTGAGACAAAGCTGTCCCTTTTTCAGGGACAACTTGGGAATATAAGCATTCCATACATAAGCTAAACATTGCTATACAGTGGGGGAAACAAATTACACTTATAAGTACAGGAAATTAAAACACATAATGTACAGAGATACATTGTGACTTGTGGTTATACGCAATATATCTTACAAAAAACAGGACAAGAAATCCAAAAATAGATGAGCTTAACATAATTACACAGGATTAGAGTACTAGGTAGGTCTAGTAAAGACAGTGTGGTACATACATATAAATATTGTCTATTGAGCATTCAATACATATATCTAGGAGAATTAAAGAGAGAAAAAACCCATAGGTGAGGAGTTGAAATTGCTGTGCTCAGTAAGACATATGGGGTAGAGGAAGGGGAAGGGTGATGAAATAGAAAAGGAAGGAAGACCTGTGGGAGGAAGGGAGGGCATGTAGAACAAAGCAGGAATTATTTACAGTCACAGAATGGAGGAGGAAAGAATATTGCTTTGTATAAACTTTTAAATTGCCTAAGAGACGTACATGCGAGTAGGTCCGGTGGGAGATTGTTCCATTTTTGAGGTACAGCAACAGTGAAGGATCTTTTGCAAATAGCTAATCGAGTCTTGGGTAGTTTTAGGTTTGGATATTGAGAGGATCGTAGAGATCTGGTAAAGGGTTTCAATGTGGGTAGGTTGGAAAGTCTGGGTGGGGAAGGTAGGTGGATGAGCTTAAAAGTGGTGCAGAGCAAAGGGAATTCAAGATGGGCTTCAAATGATGGCTAGCCTACGGTATAAAGCACATTGTAGTGGTGGGTATGTACAGGGACTAACGCAGTGAAACAAGCTATTCTGTGATAAGCTTGTCACAGTCTGTTTAGGGTGGTAGTCTTAGCTGAGTGCAATAGCGAAGCGCCATAGAGAAGGAATGGAAGCAGGGTAGCAGAGGCTATGGTTCTCTTGGTCTGAGGTCAAAGGTAGGGAGCAGTCAGATATAGGAAGCCTAGCTTCTGTTGTGTGGCTTTTATGTGTCTCAAATGATAGATGTTTGTCGAGTGTTAAACCGAGGTATTTGAATTAGTTTACCTCTTCTAGAGTCTCGCTGGAAGAGATCTTGATTACCAAAGGAGGATGGGTGGACCTATCAAAAGTGGTGAGGTGAAATAACAGACTTGTTTTTTTGATGTTGAGCGCTAATAGGCTGGTCTTAAACCACACCTCCAACTGCTGGAAGTCACTCTCTAGATTGATACTGAGGGAAGAGATATCATTAGAGGATCTGTAAAGTATGACATCATCAGCATACAGCTGTATTGATGCCTCTCCATGTTTGATGGTAGCTCGTTGATAAAGACAGAGGAGAGTAGTGGGCCCAGTATAGAGCCCTGGGAACCCCATTCATGATGGGTGATAGGGAAGACATACAGCCAGACCATTTGACACATTGTAACCTGTCGGTTAGATAGTTGGCGAGCCAAGAGATAGTGAGGGTATCGAGACCAATATTGCCAAGCTTAGTTAGTAGAAGTTGGTGATTGACGAGATCAAAGGCTTTTGTTAAGTCTACAAAAGTGGCCCCTGTTGCAAACCCCTGATCCATGGCCTGAAGAATATATGTTGTGACACGCAGGAGGGCAGATTCAGTGCCATGCAGTCTCTGGAAACCATGCTGGTGTATGGTTAAGGAATTAGTCTGCTCAAGGTAGGAATAAAGTTGTTTGTAGAGTATCCTTTCTTTTATCTTAGCTAGGGGGCATAAGATAGAGATCGGTCTGTAATTCTCAACTAGGTCAGTGGGTCTGCTTTTGTGTATGGGGACAACTACTGCAGTCTTCCATTTGTCTGGTATGGTTTGTGTGAGGAAGGCTCTACTGAATAATCTATTGAATAAGGTTCCTGGTCCCTTCCTTCCACTTCAATGGTAGGGCATGCCCCTGTGGGGACGATAGTCCAGAATTCCCCTAGATTTCTTGTTTTTGTACCCCCCTTGGGGGGGATTGATCCCTTTGGCAGTACCTCTTATGAGGATTGGTTTATCCTGTTACGTCCGGATGTACTCCCTGATACCTGCCTTCTCCCAAAGGTCAACCTCTCACTAAGGGTGTACAAATCCCCTCTCTCCTCCTGCCGGTTGTTTTTTTTCCTTCTGGTACTACTTGGGACTCTGTCCTAACAGTGTTGCCTACTGCAAGAGCCCGCTTGAAGTAAGATAGTAGAGTTTCTTAAGAACATTTGATCTTTGAGAGGAGCTCTTGCAGTAGGCACTTATTTTCCCTTCCTCCATCCCCCTACTCTCTGTTTGGCCTTTTTAGGCTGCAGGAATCCTCTTTTCTTCTCCTGCTTACCTTTGTTTTGGGGTCTCTGGCAGGGGGAACTGAGGTGGGTGTGGTGGACTGCCCCTTTTATACCAGAACAGATGTCGACGTGTGAAGTCAGGTGGTGGTCCCTGGTTGTATACTGCTAGCTAGAAGTTTTCTGTGTGGTCCTGGTGGCTTAGTCCTAACAGCATTGCATACTGCAAGAGCTCCTCTCGAAGTTCTACTGTTATAGTAAGTTCTCAAGTAACTGTACTTTTCTTGTCTCAAATGTTATTCCACTTGTAGTTGTAAATACTACAGATTGTTTTAAAGCTAGTTTAAATACTACATCTATTTTGTATGTTATTGTGGCTTAACAAGTACTTTAGAAACTGGGGTATGTCATGAGTTCATAAAATGGGAAGGAAAAATCCTGAAATCTCATTGAGTAAGGCACATCACCTGACTGCATTAAAAACAAGACAAAACAAAAAATAGTGAAACTGATTGGGTGCTGGATCTCATTTCTAAGTCCAAACAACCTCATTACCTGAAAATTAGGGACTCTCATAAAAATACACAAATTGCCCCATTTTGCAGCTATTTAAATACATGATTTTAAGTAAAAAAAAAAATCACTTAAACATAGAATATGTAAGCATAGTGAACCACTTTACAAGTACTGTAAGCCACTCCAAGGGTGTGCAGTAAAGGATTGCATGCACTTGCCATTGGCACAAAGGCATTTGGTCTTCAGCCTCATGCCTTATTCCTCTGGGGCATGCATTAAAATCCCTCAATGTGTGCATTGTATCGAGTTATTGCTTACTTCCATTTCACAAAACAAGATGGCCGCTCCATGAGTCAAGTATGTAAGTCTGATCCAGTTTTAGCATTTGATTTCGGTATGATTTCTGAGTATTTTGAGTGTCCTTTTGCTTAGGTAGTGTTGTGAAGCAGCTGTAAGAAGAAGAGACAGAGAAAGCAGTTTTACCAGATATGTGGGAGGGTTTCTTTGGGTGGTTTGTCAGCAGCTTCTTTCATTGACAAAAGCTGTACAACGAAACTGGGTAGGTTGCTGTTTTGAAAGTTTAATATCTTCGAACACATCTCCAACCATTGAGCTACATCTGTAGATTTTAGATGCCTTTATCATCAGGGCTGCTTAAACTTTTGCCTAGCTGAGGCCATCCACAATGCCTCACATCACTGATACCTGTTTAACATGGGTGGCCTCGTACCTCATCGGTTCTTTCTGTTTTGTGGACCGTATGCTTGATTTGAAGGAGCATTCGTTATCGACTGTATGTCTGATTGAGGAACACCCTCCTTGGATCCTGGATGCTTGCACTTCATTGCTTTTTTAAATTTGCATGGCTTTACTGTTGTATAAAATAATATACAGACCAGGATATAGTCCAACAGTGGAAATCCAAAAACTGGACAGACTCAGAATAGCAAGACACAACAACACCAACACCAACAACAAAAATCCATCAGCTGAGACTTTGGACCATTGTCTCTTCTGCTCAGCTCTGGTGGTTGTCTAGGTGGAAATTCAATCTCCAGTAGCACTGTTCAAGAACAATATCGCATAGTCTGGGTATCCTAGCTAACACCTTGTGCCTCAGTATAACAGATTTTTTTAATTCTCAATTTTCTTCCTCTCTGACACCACCAACCTTTAATCCTTGTTAGTGCTGCTCCTGCCTCCACTGTTGTCCATCAGGGCAACGGAATCCTTCATGACCAAACTGTGAGCTACACCATGGGAAATCCCCCCATCCCTGCGATAGGGCCCAGGCGCACTATGGGAAACCAGTTCAGGGGTGAGACAACCATCAGACGAGGGTCAGGGGAGGAGGAGATGGAGCCAAACCTGGTGATGTTGGAGTAGGGCGATACCTGAGTTTCAAGGGGTCATGGCAATGTTTTTCTCCCTGTCTGTCCCATCCATCACCTATGATGCAAGCATGTCTGTCCACTTACAGTGCTAACCTGCTGAGTTAGCAAATTCTTTTCTTTTCTGTTTCTTCTCCAGTCGGCCCCCATCTGCCAGTGGCCCCAGCCTATTCACACTGACGTCCACAAGGACTTACCACTGTCTTCCCTCAGGGCTTGCCCTCCCCCTGGCAGGGTCAGCAGGGTTTTCCAACCCCTGCCATGGACTGGATCCAGTTCCAGCTGATTGGGTGTGGGGTCTGTGAGCACTGTGCACCATTGTGCTGCTAGCTTTTTCCTTCTTTTTAGACTCGTGGGAGGCATGACATGCAGTGATGTCAAGCTGCCTGCCACATGTTCCTGTGTAATGTGTCGACATCTGTCACACTACCTGACATGCTCGCCTGGGCTGCCTTTACCACCTACTTCTTCTAAGGGCCAGGCAGGCATTCAACTCTGCCCACCCTCCTCCCTCCTTTGGAGCAGTCCTATGGATGCTCAATCTTCCTGCCCCAGCCGGCTCTCTGATGCCCTGAATTCTCTTACGAACCCAGGTCATCTGTGTCACTAGTGGTGGCACTACCACTGTGTCAGGCTGGCAAGGGGGTTAGCAATGTTGTGTGGTCTCCTACTGTACAACCTCAAGAGCACCTCTTTGTTTACAGGAGATGCTACAACAGACTGACACAACTCTACCACCACGAGCTAGAGCTTCACCAGCTCGGGGCTGGGAATCAGGCCATGGAGTGTGCCAGGGTCTTCCTGACGGGAGTGTGACATGCATTGCCAGCATCATCAAGCTGGGCAGTAACCCGGGTTTTATGCAATAGTACCTTACTGTTTATAGGGTGTCATTACATTACTATTTACAGGGTGTCAGTACATTACTATTTATAGGGTGTCGGTACATTACTATTTATAGGGTGTTGGTACATTACTATGTATAGGGTGCCGGTACATTACTATTTATAGGGTGTCGGTACATTACTATTTACAGGGTGCTGGCACATTACTATTTACAGGGTGCTGGAACATTACTATTTACAGGGTGTTGGTACATTGCTATTTATAGGGTGTCAGTACATTACTATTTATAGGGTGCCAGTACATTACTATTTATAGGGTGCTGGTACATTACTATTTATAGGGTGCCGGTACATTACTATTTATAGGGTGTCAGTACATTGCTATTTATAGGGTGCCAGTACATTATTATTTACAGGGTGCCGGTACATTACTATTTACAGGGTGCTGGTACATTACTATTTATAGGGTGTCAGTACATTACTATTTATAGGGTGCTGGTACATTACTATTTATAGGGTGTCAGTACATTACTATTTATAGGGTGCTGGTACATTGCTATTTATAGGGTGTCAGTACATTGCTATTTATAGGGTGCCGGTACCTTACTATTTACAGGGTGTCGGTACATTACTATTTACAGGGTGCCAGTACATTACTATTTACAGGGTGCCGGTACATTACTATTTACAGGGTGCCGGTACATTACTATTTACAGGGTGTCGGTACATTACTATGTATAGGGTGCCGGTACGTTACTATTTACAGGGTGCCAGTACATTACTATTTATAGGATGTTATTCAGCACATGGGGACTGCTCTGCCGGCCTACACAGTCATTGCACTAGCATCTCACTCATTGCTTTGTAAAGAGCTTTTACAGACTGTATGTGAAAGGATATGAAAGGTATCAATATGATTTTAGTGTAACTGAAGGCAGTTTGATTCCAGTTCCTTTTAAAAAAAAAAATAAAGGTGAAAAACAGACTGCCCACCATACTGCTGTTCCCACACCAAAACTTGTTTACAGTCCTTGATCGACTCCCACTGCATCTTTCCTGGTCTTGAGAGCACCCCAAGCCTAGTCTAGCTACTCATGATGAAGTTGGAGGAGCAGAGATTATTACATTATGACTGGTTGAACTGTTTGGGTAGGGGAGTGTTTCTAATGTTCAGGCAATGTGCAATAAGCGTAGATCAAGGTTTTGAAACAAAGTAGGATTGTGTATAATTACACCATTAGTGTGCATTGCAGTTCTCTACAAAAAAGGAAGCAGGTAAAACAAACCACAATGTCAACTCATTTCAGAGGGGTTTCAACTAGAAAAAGTATAATGCAAAAAAGGGCTTTTCAGCTCTACTGCTGTACTATTGCTGCATTGTGCCCCCCCATCCCGACTATTTTGGAAACCAGGTGCTTTGCCTAAACAAGGCTATCCTGGGGTATGCAAATCCTAACTAAAAATAAGGTACTAAATGCATCTGCATTTTATTAATCATAATCAGTTACTATTGTCTGAGGGTGACAACATGAGGTCTGTCTTCTCTGAACAAGACAGATCTTTTTGTTGATACAGTATCCCTTTTCTGAACAGGCTTCAAGATCTTTACTCTTGCTGTACGGTTTGGTTATGAAACAGTCACTACTAACATAATGTATTTTTGGCTGCATTTTGATAACTCCTGTACTGTTCTCTTGGAAAAGTAAGACACAGAATGATCAAAGTAAAAAAAATATTGTTTTATTAGGCACTAATGTTTGATGTGTTCTGCAACTGCCAGAGTAATCAGAGGAATTTGTTCTACTAAGGAAACATTACTTAATGTTGGCAGGGTAACGGTGACTGGCTTACAATATACCAGTAAACAGTTGCACTAGGTGGCAACAGAGGCAAGGGAAATGAGGACTTTGAGTAAACTTCCATAAATCAACTTTTCAAAGAAAATATTCGTCTTACAGAAATCTCTGTTTCTCCTCACTTTCAGGGATTTCCCCTGATTTTGCTTGAAAAATATCCTTCATCCTCCTAAACTTGTCATTTGTGTTACTGTAAAGTAGGGATGCTTTTCACAGTAAGTCACGTATAACAGCCTCTTGAGAGGGTATTCCCTCTTATTAAGGGAGCATTTTTATTTATTTGTTTAACGTAATTAGACATCTGGGTGTTTGTGAAGTCTGTTTAAAATAGTTTTTTTTCCTCCTTATTTGGTGTTGACACTGCCCACATTTCTAATTATAAAATGTAAAAATAAAACCAAGTTATATTCCCTTTAGGATGTGTCCCTAATTGGGTAATTTGTTCCTTATTTTTGAATCCTTGTCTCTCATTTTTGAGACCAGGAGTTGAGAGGTATGATCTTTCTTGAGCAGTATACATTACTGTATCTGTAAAGCAATTAGCAGCAACCAGTTTGTGCCATTGTATGTCTGATACAAGTAGAAACTAGAAGTAAAAAGTTTCCCATATTTCTTTAATATCATCTTAAGGATTATTTTTAATACATCTCCTTTCAGTTTTGACTGATGTATCTTATTGGAAGGTGGGTGACCAGTGTGGCAGGGTAAGTAATTCTAGCACTTTACAAGACCCTGGCCACATCCCTTCTGGGTACTCTCTGCTGATCTTCCAAGAATCAATCTTCACCATTCAATCCCACATATGGTTCTAAACCCAAGGCAGTAGGACCGAGTGGGAGCAAAGTTTTTTGCCACCTAGGAGACTGACATCAGTGGCAGCGCTGCTCACAAGGCACAGTGATGTCTCGTGGGTTGGCCATTAAATGATGCCAGCTTCATCCCTTCCTCAGTTCTGTTTCTCCCACCATTGAGTGTGCACAGTGGGAGCCTCAGTTGCTGAAACTGCATCACAACTTCCTCAGTTCGTCACCGACTTAGTTTGACACTGTTTTTTCCCCCTTAGCACTGTTTTTTTTTTCCCAGTGCTGTTTTTTGTTTTACTGTTCTAGTTTGACACTGAACCTTTTTCTTCCGGTTTTATCATTTATTTTTTTTCTGTCATCATGTTGGGTCCTGAGGCATGTAAGAAGAGAAAGAAGAAGAACAAGGGAGGCCCCCATGCATCCGTGCTCCATTGTGGGTCATATTGCCATCCAGGACCGATGTGATGACTGTTGGACCTGCCTTGGCACTGACCACCACATGCATAGATATACTGCCTGCTTCCCCATGGACTTCCGCACTCTTGAGACTCGCACGTTGAAGTGGGGCCATGATCTGTCCACCTTTGGAGGCAGACATCACACCAGGGATGCCAAGGTAATGTTCCTGGGCCCTTCCCCTGAGCACCTTCCCAGTACCTCTGGTACTGCAGAAGTCCAAGGCACTCCCCGCACTCACCTTGCTGAGATGTCGGAGGCCTGGGGGGCAGGTGGACAGACTGCTTCCTCGAGGGACTGGCTGAGCACCCCCCCCAAGGTCCGTCAGCCCTTTGGGGCAGCAGACACCCTCAGTGGTGAGGCTGAAGCTATATGCTCTGTCTACATTGGTGGGCACCTTGGTGTTGTGGCATGGTGCTGCCCTGGCTCCTGGTTCTAAGGCTGGTACTGGTGAGCAAGGTAGAGCTGTCCATAATACCAGGCCCCCTTCTGGCACTGCTTGTGGTGCCAAAAGAGGGGAGGGTTCCAGAGCTGGCCCTGTCACTGACCCTGTGGTCATTATCTCTTCCCCCTGCACACCCTGGTGGCCTGGAGGAGGAAGATTATGTCAACCTTGGGCATAGAGACAGAGCTGGTGAAGATAGAGGCCTTCCTGCGCTTGGTTCCAAGCCCATCTCTGAGCCTAAAGTGTCCCAGGTGGTTGCCTCTAGGACTAGCTCTAGGGACAGTGCTAGTTCCCTTCTGGTGCCATTTATGGCATGGATACAGCTTCCAGTTCTGTTCCCGGTGCTGGATCTGGTCCCGATGCCATTCACGACACTAGGTCTGGTTCTGGTGCAATTGATGGTGCCAGATATGGAGCTGACTCCAGGGATGCTCCTGGTTTGAATCGGGGGCTTGGCCCGGGGAGGGCAGTGTCAGCTCTGGTGAGGGGTTGGGGCATGATTCTGGGCCTACAGCTGATCCCTTGTCCAGTGCTGGTGTCAGCTAGGGTGGGGGTCCCAGTGCTAGCCCAGTGGCTGGCTCTCCCCGAAACTGGCTGGCCCTGTCACTGGTGGTGCCTGGGGTCACCCTGTGGGACCTGTATGGCTCTGCTCTCCCAACCTGGGAGGTTCCCTCCAAGGATGCCATCTGCACTGGTCCACTGATGTTGGTTGGTTATGATGGGCGATTTTACCAGGCCCTCCCTCTGGGTGAGGTCCCCTGAGTATTCTTGCAACTCTAACAGAGGAACTGGCCTGATGATCCATGCCCCCCCTCCCCCTTCTTTGCCCCCTCCCCTGCACTCCCCGATATTTCAGGTCCCCTGGGGCCCATGACCTGGGATCAATTTAGGTCAATGGCTGATGTGTTCCATCAATACCACCTCAAGGTAGAGCAGTCCCTTTTCAGGCCTGAGGGACCTGCATTATCATTGCCTAGATACAGCTCCTCCTCTCCTACTTCCTTCTATGAGGAAGAAGATTTTTCAGTCCACCTCTCCTCTGAGGCTGAATACTCCCTGTATCAGCGTTTCCTGACAGAGATGCTGCAGGAGATGGATATAAGTTCTTTTGTAGGTCACAATACTACTACTCTGGCATTGTCACCCCTTGGGGATTTCAATGATGCCACTTCTGTCATCCCTCCACGGCCCCAACCCTTTACAGAGGCATCCAGGAATGTCTGGTTCCATCCCTTAACTCCTTCTCCAGCCCCTAGGGACATCCAGTACAGATATTGTGCTCCCAAGGGGTCTCCAGGTGCATCCCTCACCCCGCTTTGGGGATTCTGGTGCCGCAGATTGCCTAAGTGCCCTGTGAGTAAGTACCCACCCTGATCCCGACTCTGCAGAGATCAATGCATGGGGCAGGAAAATTAATTTTTGCTGGCATGCACTGTGATGTGCATCTTTGTACACCAGGAAGCTTATGGCAAGTGCCTGTGGGAGATGCTAAGTGAGCTGCTAGCATCCATGCCAAATTGTGAGTCAACCAGGCAGGCCTTTTGCCTTTCTACCTGGGGCCTGGAGTTGGCAAGGCACCAAGCAAGGGCATCATACGATGCCAGCGAGGTGGCATCCAGGTTGGTTGGAACAACAGTTTGCATTTGGTGGACAGCATGGCTTTGCCTGTTCCAGTTGGCACCCCTGGCATGGCATGGGGTGCTAAACTCGCCTTACCAAGGGACTCATTTTTTCTCCCACACAGAGTCAGGCATGAGCTATTGGGGAATCCTTCTGCTCCCAGGCCACTGGAACCTCCACCTGCCCCTGACCAGTCTTGGGTCCCACCGGAGCTGTGAGGAGTCCCTGCCCTCCAGTGTTTCTCCCCCAACAGAGGGCTGAGGAATACTTTGTGCCCTCAAGGTGAGCCAACTCTTCCCCTGTTTTGGGGAAAGCTTGGTACTCTGACCCATATGAGGAACTGAATGATGAAGATTGATTCTTGGAAGATATGAAAATTACGTACTCAGCATAATTCCTGAGCTTCCAGAATATCTTCACCAATCAGTCGCACGCCTGTCCACTATACTACACTACACATTGGGCATCTTCTTGCCACTCCCTAGGGCTCTCTTCCCTCTGGAGAGGTAGCTCTTTTTTCCTGCAGTTGGGCCCTCTTGTCCCTTTCAAGCATCTGTTTTGGCCCCCCCCCAACAAAAAAAATGAAGTTAAAGAATGAGGTCTCTGGCAATATCCCTTAGAGCAGTTGTGACATCCAGTCTCCACCTTGCCTCTGTCTCCAGCCTCTGCCAACTGGCAGCTTAGCCTTATGACAGGTGCAGCCTCCATCTCCAGTGTCCAAGAGAGGCAGGTGCAAGTTTTGTTGTTGTTGTGCTCTACTACTCAGCCTGTTGAGCTGGCAGCTGTTCCCACAGCTAGGTGCTGGGACCTTTGAAAGTTTTTCAGGGTCTCTGTTTTCCTTCTCTTTGTTCTGGCTCACACTCTTGGAGTGGCAAGAAGATATTTGTGCTCTTAGACTCTGTCTAATCTCACCTACTATCTGATCCTTGGATTTTGGATTTAATCCAAGCGAGTTCTTGTCCTCTTGGAGCAGAAGACCCTTTTAAATTGGCACTCTGCCAGCCTAACCTACAGAGATTTCTCTGGGGTTCTCTTATACCAGCCAGAGGTATGTGCCAGGGCTGCAACTTTCTTTCTGCACCTTCCTGTCCAGGTGGCAGGAATAGGCTCTGGCTATACACCTGCTACCCTTGCGCCACCTAGGCCCAGCCCTTAATTCTCCTAAGTTAGTAGTTGGGCTTTATTATTTTTTGACTTTATAGCCTATATTCAGTTCCTGTTCTTTTGGGCTAGGAGTCTATAGCCCTCTTTCTCATTCTCTTGCACTTGTTTTCTCTCCTGGCAAACAGAACTGAGGAAAGGAGGGGGCTGGCGTTGGTTACTAGCCAACCCACAAATGTGACCATCTGCCTTGTGGCTGGAACCAGCACCAGTGCCATTCCCCTAGGCTACAAAAGACTGTTTCCACTGGGTCCTAATGCCTCCAACTTAGACCCATATGTGTGACTGGATGGTGAGGATAATCTAGAAGGTCAGGAATGTTTGCTTCTCAGTACAAAAAGGACCTTCAGGTGGTTGAGAAAGGGGCAATGCAGGGCCACCAAAATGATCAGTTTTTTTTTTTGGGGGGGGCCAAGGAGAGGCTGGTGGACTTTAACATGTTCGCCATAGAGAAAAGGAGGTCTTGGAAGATGTATGATCTCAATATTCCGCGTACTTATGGGTATCAACCAGATTGAAGAGATGGAGATATTTGATCTGGTGTCCTCCAGAAGGACACAGGGACACACACAGAAGCACATATTATGCAAAGTCAGGGGTAATGTTAGGAAGCATGTCTTCTCCCAGAGGGTGTACACCTATTACCTCCCTCTTCCGACTTGTGATACCCCTACTAATACACCCCAACATCTCCTAGCCTTACCTACAAACAATTGAAAACAATCGACTTTGCTTGTTTTGATTCTTTAAGGCATATTTGAACTTTTGGTTCAGTTTGACATTGGCAAACTATCACTGTTGAACCCTTTGAACAGGTAGAAATTTGAACTGTGGTACACCCACAAAGTGAGCTTCTTGCTACGCTGGTTCGCTATCACAACAGATAAGTGGGTGTTGGACGAAGTAGGCAGAGGATTGTCTTTGGACCGTATCAGTTCAAACTGGTACCCATTCAGGTGATCAAGTTCATCAGGGTAGAACTAGACTCCCGCTAGGCCATGGACTGCCTCCCTGTGGACTGGGCAATGGATCTTACCTCCTTTGCCCGATCATTTCAGGTTGGGCTCTTGCGCCCTTCCCGGGACTTTCTGAGACTGCTGAGGTACAGGGTGTCCTGCACCAGCGTGGTCCATTGGGTATGCTGGCAGATGTATGACCTCAATTGGGAGTTGGGCCATCAGTGGTCCCAGTGTGTAGGCCACTTGAACCTGCCAGTCACAGCGACCCAGTCGATGTGGGATGCCATCCAGTGGTGGCTCATCCCAGAACACATGGAGGAAGGAATCCCATTTGCCTGCCCAGAATTGACTGTCACACTCACAACAGACACATCTCTGGTGGGGAGAACACCTGGGAGAGCAGAGGACTCACAGGTTCTGGTCACCCTATTAGTCCTGCCACCACGTAAACCTGCAGGACCTCTGTGCAGTACAATGTGCTCTGACAGAATTCACTCCTCTTGTCAGAGGTCAGATCATGCAGGTCCAGAAGGACAACACCACGATCCTGTTCTACCTGAAAAGGCAGGGCGGAACTCGCTTCTTTCACTTATGTCAGGAGGCCCTCTGCACCTGGACCCTCATGCACAGCCTGGATGCATTTCTCCGGGTGATTCGTGTTGCAGGAGAGAACAGTCAGGTGGTGGACACTCTCAGCTGGGTAGGAGATTCATTGCATGAGTGGTCCCTGAATCAGGAGGTGGTGAACAACCTGTTCTCCCAGTGGGGTGCTCCTCTGCTGGACCTGTTTTTCTCCTGGGAAAATGCCAAACTGAGGCTATTTTGTGCCTGCCCCCCAAAGTTCGAGACAGTGTTGGGGGATGCCTTCATGAGGTCCTGGACCCCAGGCCTCGTATATGCCTTCCCTCCCTTCCCCTTGACCCAGACGGTAGTGGTCAAGGCCCAGAATGACAAGGTGTGGATGATCCTGATAGTTCCAGACTGGCCAAGGCAGTTCTGGTACCCGGATCTTCTCAACCAAAGCAGCAGACCTCCGTGGCAACTGACGTTCCAGCTAGATCTGCTGATCAGACATCAGGGGGTGGTCCTGGACCTGGACCTGCAGTCCCAGCACCCTACAGCCTGGTTTCTGAGTAGCTAGAGTTCCAGGCCTTGGGTCTCAGATGATGTGCTCCACCTTGTGGAGGTCTCCCAAAAAGAGTTGACTTGCAGAAGCTATGCCTTTAAATGGAAGAGATTTTCCATTTGGTGTCAGGGCAAGAAGCTTTACCCCCTTGCCTGCCGTGTGGCTAGCATCCTAAACTACTTCCGGTCCCTATCTCAGTTGGAACTGCAGACGTTGACCTTTAAGGTGCACTTAGCAGCCATCTTTGCTTATTGGACATGGGCTGGTAAGCTGATGGTTGCCAAGGAGAAGGTGGGTAGGTGCTATTTCAAGGGCTTGGACCACCTGTCCCTTCTCGTGTGTGAACCACCTCCAGCGTAGGACCCATTGCTGGTGTTGGCTATGTTCACGGGCAAGCCTTTCAAGATAGTGCACAGGTGTGACTTGTCACACCTGTTGTGGAAGATGGCCTTCCCGGTGGCCATTACATCAGCCAGAAGGATCGGGGAGCTCCATGCACTCAGTGGAGTCTCCCTATCTGGTCTGCCACAGGGACAGAGTCATCCTTTGCCTCAACCCAAAGTTTCTCCTGTAGGTTGTTTCAGAGTTTCACCTTAACCAGGTGATTAACTTATTGGTCTACTTTACCAGGCCATCTTCAGAGACTGATCACAGGCTTCTACCCTTGACCTGTAGAGAGCACTCTCTTAATATGTGGAGTGCATGGCTGGAGTTGGGGGACAGGTTCGGCAGCTGTTTGTCACTTAAGCTGAAGTTGCGCATGGCAGACCAGCAGCAAAGTGGATGATTGGCAGGTGAATAACATTCTGCATTAACCTCTGCTATTGGTTGGCTGGTAGGTAGCCTCCTGTAGGGCTAAGCGTTCATTCCACCAGACATACTGCTGCCTCAATGACTTCTTCCTTGGATGTACCTATCTAGGAAATCCACAGGGCTGCTACCTGGAAGACAGCACACACCTTCATTATCCACTACCGCATCAACCTTGAGTCTCCTTGGGATGCTGGTTTTGGGGCCTCGGTTCTCCAGTCTCTGTTCGCCAAATACGGGTGTGCGGGAGAATTGCTAGGTATCTGCCAGAGTGTGAATAGTGAACTATATCCATGTCCCTAGAAAAATAGGTTACTCGCCTGTAACTGTAGATCTCCTCCATTAGTCTACACCTTTGGAACTATAATAGACAGGCACTAGAACCACGCAGAAACTTTTGCCAGCCAGGGCTGCCCATGATGTCATCATGTTTCAGTGCCTATATAAACATGGGTGGCCCCATCACTCTTCAGTTCTTTTCCTGCTGTCGATCATCCTCATTGGACTTGCTAAAGGAAATGTCATCAACTAGCTGTTGCTGTTTATTCTAAATGTATTCCATCATCTCTGCATGCCATTAAAGTCGAAAGACCCTTTATTCTGGTACTCTAAGTGCAGAGAGAAAATTTACAAAGAAGACACACACACACACACACACACACACACACACACACACTTTGTATGGTGCTTGGGCCTTTCGCACAACCTGAGGACTTGAGAAATTTGCAAGAGCTTCAACTAGGTTACAAGGTGATGCTACAAGAAAGTTCTGGAAAATTACTTTCTTAAAATGTTTAACAGCCATGGAGAAGGAATAGGGCCTCAAATCCATAGTTCCCTCATCAATGGCAGAGAAACGGCCACTGATTAGTCAAAGCACTGGGGGCAGGGAACATTTGTCATTGCGGCCCTCCTCATCGTAGGACCACAAGCACAAGCATAAGGACAAAGAGAGAGACCATCTTTGCTGACGAAGTCCTGTGACAAGGTAATTCAATAGTGTCCTCACCTGCTCCGGCGGCGTTGATGACAATCCTCCTGACCATAGATGAGACACAAAGGTCGGGGCTTGGCTTATGCACTGCCATACCTACTAGGGATGGTACAACACCATCGTCATTGACTCGTTGGGTCGAGGCTTGTTGAAACAAGTAGTCCCAGCCTTGGTTAATCATTGCAGGCAGTTGGGTAACCATTACAGCCAGTTGTACTATCAAGGGGGCTTCCTGCTACGCAGCCCTCTTCAGCAGCTTCTTCCAGCACAGTGCAGATTCCTGCCTGTCAGCTACTGCCAGCATCATTGGTGCATTCTGTGGGACTTGTCATTGATAGAGACTTTGATGATGAGGTTGACTAGAATCCCTTTTTGTTTGTTAAATATATAGAAGGTTCAGTTATTGACCAAGATACTTCCTCAGGTTCCGTCTTATTCTGTACCAAGAGTTGTTACCCTCATACGTATTTGGTAGTTTCATCTTTACCTTCTATATTCCCTACCCACCCTCCCTCCCTACCCCTGACCTATCTAGCTCTCTACTCCCTGTCCTATCTCATCCTATACCCTAGCCTATCCTACTCCTATCCTTCTTATGTGTATTGTCCTTATTACCTCGAGTACAATCCTGACTTCATGGTGTTAGAGGAGGAACATGAGAGTGAACAATATGTGGCACCATGCTCTAGTTCTGCCCTCACATCCTGCATTGAGGACTCAATGGTGTACACCCTGAGCTCTCCTCTTGAGAATCCTACTTTTCAGGCCATGATGCAGTAAATGCAGTGTGCCATGGGCTTTGCTGTGGAAGAAGATTCCACAAAAAGAAACTTGATGGAATTTTTGGATGTCCCTTGCAGACCCTCCATAATAATTTCTCCTATATATCCTGCATTAGAGGATGCCACCTTTGCTGCATGGTACCTACCAAACTCACTACCTGCAGTTCCCAGAAAGGCTGATAAGCAATATCCTCCTCCACCTACTAAGCCTTATGATGCTAGCTGGCCAGAAACTGACTCTGTAGTCATCATGGCTGCTCCTGATAGGTCCAGAGCACCTAAACACATGAGTACTTTGCCTCCTGATAAAGAATCTAGGATGCTGGATGTGACAGGCAAGTATATGTATGCCTGTATCTCACTGGGCCTTAGAATTGCAAATGATCAGGCCCATATGATAGAATATCTGAACAGCCTATGGAAAGATGCTAAAACTGCAGCACAGGATTTGCCAGAGGGTTTTACCAAGAATGAGTTACTTAAAACCTTATCCTCTGGGGCTGAGGTTGGCAAGCATTTGCTATGCTCAGCATATGATGTCTTTGATGCTTCTGCCAGGGCTGGAGCATCTGGCATTTGTATGAGAAGATATTCTTTTAGTTTAATTTAGTTTTTGTTGACCGGAAAGGAGGGCTAGACAATTCTGCCTATTTTTTGGGGTGGGGTGTAAAAGATGGTAAGCAACTGAAGCAGAACCAGATTAATCTGTTGGTGGTATTTTTAGTAAATGGGGGAAATTTGGCCAGGACACTGGGGAAATTACCCTGCTCTACCTAAGGGACCAGAAGCCCAAGGGTCAGCTGGTTCGGATAACCCCCCTCAGTCGGAATCCCCTCCTCGACCATTACTGTTGGAACTTTCAAAACAAATGAAACAGAGCCATTATCCAGATGGCATGCCATCAGACTCAAATACAAGGTGGGATTAGACCATCGCCTAGACCAGCAGTATGTAGGGAAAGTCCTGATTAAGGACTCCCTACATTTCTCCCCTGCAGATGTCTTGTCTTTTATCCATATCTCAGGTGAAGACACGTTTGATATTAGTTTCCATTCTGCCCACTTACTCGAAACATTCTGGTCTAAATATAGTCAATTAAAATTCTCCCTTCTCTGGACACCATTTGTGGCAATTCCACTTACAAAACCATTGGTCAAAATGGTCACTATAATGTTCAGGAATGAAAGTGTCCCTGTAGCAGACATCTATCATTGGCTCCAGCAAACATGTGAGGTCCTTAGTGCCCTGAAGCCATGCTGGATGGAGAACAGTTCTGGACTGGAGGGTGGAAATGTAAGGTCAAGATACACCAAACTGACGAAGGCATAGTTGATATTTCAAATTGCTATTTTCTGGGATGCGACGGGGTCTGCTTCTACGCTGGCCAGCCAAAGGCATGCTACCGCTGTGGGTCCAGAGCTCATTTATCCAGAGTTTGTGATAAGCGTCACTGCAGCTTATGTAATGAGGTGGGCCATATAAGCTCCCAGTATAACAAGCATACCAGATGCAACTTATGCGTGGAGTATGGACATCTCTAGCAAGACTGCCCTTGGGCTTTGTCCAACAAAAAACAGATGTTGGGTCCAGAAGACCTAATTAACAAAGCTCAAGTAGACACATCTTCATTCCTGACCCCCCCGGTCCACAACACGTACAGACTCGGCATCTACTGAACCAGAACCCTCGACAGCTCCCGCAGGACCTCAGGAGGATCCACCAACAGAAGCTGTGGATGCCCTATTTCAGCCTGTGTGTTATTCTGACCCAAAGGATCAAGAACTACTGGTTGATCTTTCAGAACCTGCACCCCCACAGCAGGACATTATACCTCCACCTAACAGAAGGTCTACCAGATGGCTAAAAATGGAGGATGGTCCAATACCCTTTGACACTGACAATCCGTATGGCATACTTACACCCTCAGCTTGGGGGGAATCAGAAATGGATGACGACCTACCAGACTCTACGGATATGGATATAACATCTTCCCAGCCCCCAGAAAAACTTTACACTGGGAAGAAGAAAAGGAGAAAAAAGAAATAGGACCGACATCCTCTTAAATGCCGAACACTAAAGTAGCATCTTTAAACTGTCACAGTTTACTTAGTAACATCAAATGGCATGCTGCTTTTCAGCTGTTTCAGGATATGAATTTAAATATTATTATAGTCCATGAAACATGGATGGGTTCAGTTACCCAGTTAATATCATTCAAAGTTGAATGGCCCTGGGGACCTTCTTACTGGTCCTTCGTTGCGAATAAGGCTGATGGTATTGATTTTCTTTTCTTAGGGAATAGGTTTACTCTGTTCTGCTTAATGGATCTTATTCCAGGGAGGGCTTAGTATTAGATGGGTATTGGGACTGTGAGCCATGTAGACTGGTTAATGTCTACAGCCCTCAAAGTAAAACAGATAGGGCGAAACCATTCGACGTCATACAACCTTATTTAGCCACGACTCGGCCTCCTATAATGGAGGGAGATTTCAATTGTAGTCTGAAAATCCCTAGAGGGCAAGCCACCCTCTCAAAAATTTATTGTGATTCTTTAGCCTTTAAAAATTACATTTCTACAGCAGACCTGATAAACTGTAATGATCTGGTTACAGGTAGGCAGACTTTCACTTATAAATGTGCACAGTACACTACTACAATTGATTATATCTTTACCTCCAAACACTTATAGGTAGGGTTAACGGATTTGGTTCCGGTTGAATTTTCTGATCACATTATGGTGGTTTCCTTGATAGGTCAAGATCCTCAATATTTATTTACTTATTTATTGAATTTTGATGACCAGGTTGGCCCACTGGGTCCTGAAGGTCCCTTTTTTGGGGCAACCTTGGGGACAGAAGCAATACAAGACATACAATCATCCCAAACTTTGAGATGGAAACTTAATACTCAAGTGCTTACTGACTCAGGGATTCAGTCTGTAATCAGACAGCTACTATTGGCCTGGGCATCTGTTATTGAGCTCTACGATGATCTGGGAGATTGGTGGCATGACACCAAACTAGACATTCAGAAATGTTTCCAGCATCATGGTAAAACTCATTCTAGAAAACATTTTTTTCAGTATCTAAAATTAAGAAACCAACTGCAAAATCTCTTATCCCTAACACCTACAGTAGGAAACAATTTGGCTTCTCTAATTGATAGAATGAAAGCTGATATGCTGACTGTTCAGTATGATAGAGCATGCACCATCAGGGCAGAACTCTCATATGGTACTCAAAAAAACACCATTCTCGGACTCTTGTGCAGCATGCAAAACCAGGAGGCAGGCAGAATCCTTTTCATCCCTAAAAAATAGAGATGGTATGGTGGCAACATCCCATGAGGCTCTGATCAGTATAGTGATGGAAAATCTGGCACTTACATCCATAGACCCTCACCACCCGGATCAGGATGCTTCTGACTACTTGTTGGAAATCTCCCCCTACTCTCTATCCCAGGAGGAACTCCTTTCTGTAACTCAATCAGTTTCATCAGTAGAAATCTTAGAGGCCATTCAGTCACGTAAGTTGGGAGCAACCCCTGGAATCGACAACCTCCCTTTCAAATTCTATAAAACATTGTTAGTAGAAATAGTACTCTTTTTGGAAAGAGTTTTTGATTTCTTCTTTCGGCACAACATGATTCCGGGACATTTCTCTAAAAGTCGAATGATTTTTTTCCATAAATCTGGTGAAAAAAATAATTTTCAGAATTGGAGACCCATAAGCCTTGTAAATGCTGACTTCAGAATTCTCTCTTAAATCCTTCATCTCTGATTGAGAAAAATTGCTGCAACAACAATACATCCTGCTGAGTTTTGTGGATTACCAAATAGATCAATTTACTACCCACCTCATAATAATTAGAGAGCTATGAGAATTCTTCCAAAAATCACAGGGGACTGGTTGGGTGGTATCTCTGGATCAGTGGAAGGCTTTTAATGAAGTAAATCATGGATTCCTGTTTAAATTTCTACAAGCTCATGGCATTCCTGACCCCTTTATTAAATGGATCACATTGCTTTACATGAATGCATGCTGCAGCCTGATTATACGGGGGAGCATGGGCCCAGAATGTCGGGTAGTGGAAGGAGTCTGTCAGGGCTACCCCTTGAGCCACTTGATTTATATCTTCTCTTTGAACCCATTACTGGGGAAGATTGTTAACAACTGGAATATTCAGGGGCTGACAGTGTCAAGCCAGGGAGATGAGATAAAAATTTTGGCCTACGCAGACGAAACATGTCTACTACTTAAGAATGATGCCAGCATACTGGCAGTTTGGCAGGAGCTCAGTTGATATTCACAGGCATTATCTGCCCAATTTAACTTAGGTAAATGCAATGCTGTGGTAATCGGGTCAAGAGATGGCCCTCCATCTTTCATTGCCGACTTCCCTATCACTGCAGGCCAGATAAAGATTTTGGGTATGACCTTTAACACACACAATAATGCTACCACAAACTGGGAAAAGACCTTACAAAGTTATGAGACTAAAGTAAATACTTGGAAGGGGTGGAAATTATCTAAGCTTAAAAGGGTGTTTCTTATTAAACAATTTTTGATTCCTTGTTTGTTTTATGTGGGATCAATATTTCCATTACCATTACCCATGGAGACTTGTATTTATAGTATCTTTTTCTGCATGTTATGGGGGAGCCACCTGAACCCCATTAAATGTGGTTTCATTTATTTAGCAACAGATAGAGGTGGCTTGGGTATGCCTGACCCGGTGGCCTTTTTCACTCTTTATTCTGGGTATACTCTATGAGATTACCCTGGAAAGACTCTACTCCCTAACACAATGATGGTTCCTTAATAATTGAAAGGTCTTCTTTGATAAATGGGAGGTCACTCCCTTAAAATACTCTAAATATTTGCTAATTCCAGACTCCATGAAAACGGCAGTACAGAAATTATATAAATGGAACATTACAAAACCCCTTTTTGAGTCTTCCTCCTGGAAACAGTTATATAGTTACGTTCTAGTCACAGTGGGCCCAACTCAACCAGAATTAAAAAATTGTAGACCTAATAAGCAACAACTAGTAATCAATATGTTGAATGAAAACCGCATCCTGAAAAAAATGTGGGAAGTGGTTTAGTTAAGTACACATGGGAAACTAAATGTCTGAGGCAATAATAAACATAACTCTTGGAAAAATGGACATGCCCCTTTCCTGGTTGTGGTGCTGCAGAAGAATCTATGGAGCATTTTTTCCCAGACTGTTCCTTTTCCCATAATTTATGGGCTTTTTTGGCTCAAGCCTGGAATCTGGTTTGGTTACAAAACCTAACTTATGAAGTATTGATTTTAGGAGACTATTCAAATCATTTGTTAAAATTCAATAAGAGTAAATTTTCAGGGTTTTTTTGCAGACCTAAAATTTTACCTCTGGAATGCTAGGGTACAATGGGTACTTCAGCAACAGCATATGCCTTATATTGTATTTAAGGTGGTTTGTGAAAAAGCATTTTTAGAAATTTATGGTAATGAAGTTGTCCTTAATGACTCTAACACAGTTAAGATATGGTGGAGAGGCCCCTCCTTTTTTATAAAGTATAAATGAAATACGATAATATGTAAAATACTACTCACCAACACATGGGAGATATTTTGAAGCTAATTTTTCTTAAGACTAAATTCTATGAAAATAGATGTACCTTAATTTGATGATGTTTTCTTTTACGTTTGCTGTATGTATTTTTCTGTTTTTGCTTCCTTCAATAAAAAATTCCCCTACTCTATTCGAGAAGTGCAATGGGATCTTTAACATCCATCTGAACAACCACCAGAACAGGCAGACGGGACTTCAATTTAACGTCTCATCCGAAAGATGGCACCTAAGGAGTGCAGCACCCCCCTCATGATGCACTACAGTGTCAGTATTGGGATTTTACCCCAAGTGCCTGTATGGGGCTTGAACCCACAATCTTCCAATGTTCTGGCATCAGAGGCGAGTGTGCAGCCTTCTAGGCCACTGATACTGATTGCCTTAGAGTTGCTGGATTTGCCAATGATGTGCAACAGGCAGTTTTAAATGCCCCTTTTGGATGGACAAAACTCTTTGGCGGTGATGTAGAGACCTTAAGAGGTCCTCAGAACTCAAAAATGATCCCAAGGTCTGTCAAATCCCTGTATCCCTCTCCTGCCGGGGGTATGGGAGGGGATCTTTTCATCAGCCTTTTGCCAGAGGGGGCAGTGCCTACCATCAGTGAGGCCGTGGCAGAGGAGGTGGCCTCCTGCTGGTTCCCCTCCCTCCAGATGCACATATAAAAGCACAAAAAGCAGTCAGTACCAGTGGCAGTGCCACAGCCTGACCTCATGGTGTTATGGCTCTGCATGACTCTTCTGGATATACCGCCACCTCCACTGTTACGTCCAGGGGTAGTTTGGGGGGACAGAATCTTCCTGCATCTCAAACAATGGAGGGAAATAACAGATGAGTGGGTACTGGAGATAATTGCAAGGGGCCATGCTCTGGAGCTGCTAGAGACCCCTCCAGACCATTGTCCACCTTGTTAGTTATCTTCCTCACCATTTGTCCCTTCTGAAGGAAGAAGTGCAGTCATTAGTCTAAAAACGGGCTACAGAACTGGTTCCTCCTCAACAAAGAAACAACGGGTTCTATTCCAGATACTTCCTGGTTCCAAAATGGACAGGGAATCTGTGTCTTGTGTTGGATCTCTGGGATCTCAACTTTTACATCTAATACAATAAGTTTCAAATGGTATTCCTGCAAACTATGATTTCCCTCCTGCAAACAGAGGACTGGATTTGTTCTCTTTACATGAAGGATGCATACCTTCATGTCAGGATCAGAAAATCACAGTCAGTACTTCCACTTTGTGTTGGAGGAGGAACACTACCAGTTCAAAGTATTGCCCTTTGGCTTGTCTTCTGCATCCCAGGTCATTACCAAATGCTTGGCAGTATTGGCAGCAGCCCTTCACAGGGCAGGCATGTATGTGTTCCGTTATCTGGATGACTGGCTTTTGAAGGCCAGCTCCAGGGAAGCTGTTCTACATACCTTGTCACGAACAAGGCATTCATTTGAGGAAATAGGCAACACAGTTAATATGCCAAAATCTATACTGATTCCCTGCCAAAGACTGCAGTACAAAGGGGCAGTCTTGGACACAGAGAAGGTATGCACTCTCCCACCACAGGACAGAGCAGAAAATCTTAACTGCCCAAGCACAGTTGGTATACAAGAGTCATTATGTCTCTACGAGAGCAATATTATGTCTCCTGGATCTCATGGCCGCAGCTGTTGTGATGGTGCCACTGGCCCACCTACATATGGGAATCCCTCAGTGAACACTAGGGGTCCAGTGGGATCAGCTGACTAATGAGCTGGACCACATAGTGGGTGTCATGTTCCCCACTTTGCAGAGCATTGCTTTGGTGAGTGGTTATATGGCGCCAACCTGCTAAAGGGCATTCCATTCTATGTACCAGCTCCTGTACAGATCCTCACAATGGATCTCTCGGGCTCTGGCTGGCATGCTCATTTTGGCCATTATCAGACACAGGGATCATGAATCAAGGTGGAGGCCAGGTTACATACAAACGTTCAGGAGATGAGAGCTGTCCTGTACAGCCTCCAGGCATTTCAGGAGCATCTGAGCTTTGCTTCACTGTTAATAGAGATGAGAAGTGCCAGTGTGATACATTGCATCAGCAAACAAGGGGGCACTTATTCCAATCCCCTATGCAGGGAAACAATGACAGTATGGTACTGGGCTCTGTCCCGTGGCCTACAACTGTCAGCCATATATCTCCCATGTCTCCAAAACATCTTAACAGACTGGCTAAGCAGGTCATAGTCCATGATTCATGAATTGGAACTGCTGACCTCCTTGGTAGTTGACCTCTTCACAAGATGGAGTCATTCAGAGTTGGACCTTTTTGCGTCCCCACACAATCCAAAACTGTCACGTTTCTGCTTGCGGCAGGGCCAGGGGTTTTCAGGTGATATGTGTTGTCCCTCTCTTGGAAAGGGAAATTCCTGCACTCATGTCCACCAATTCCTCTAATACAGAGGGTGCTGCTCAGACTGTGTGTGGAGAGGGCCACTTTCATCCTCATTGCTCTATTAAAGCCTCATTAGATATGGTTTCCACTTCTGCAACAGATGACAGTGGAGTCTTCTGTCCCCCAGCCTCTGTGTCAGGGCCTGTTGTCACAGGACAGGGATCCCTGGTCCATCCAGACCTGAAATCCCTACATCTGCACGCGTGGATCCTGAAGACATTGCCATTTCCCATTTTGGGGTATCCCCTAAGGTTGTTTATGTTCTCATTGCAGCTACAAAGCTTTCTGCCAGACATACTTATTCCTTCAAATGGAAGCGGTTCCCTGTGTGGGCTGCTTCCAGAAATGTGCACCCATTTGCATGTCCTGTAAATGCTGTGTTGGAATACTTGCTGTCTCTGTCAGACTCAGGTGTACAGCAGGTACATTGGGCTGCTATATTGGCTTTTTGTGCCCCTACTGAGAGTCATACAGTGGCCCAATTGGAAGTCTCCAGTACTTTCTGAGAGGTACTCTGCATATCAAACCTCCTATCTGCAATCCAGTCCCACCTTGGGACTTGAATTATGTGCTTGAGAAACTGATGTTGGTCCCTTTTGAGCCATTTATGAGCTGTGGCTTACATTTCCTGTCATGGAAAACATTATTTTTAGTTGCAATCACTTAGGCTCGAAGGATTTCCAAGCCTCAGGCTCTGATGTATGAGCTGCCTCATTTGATTTTCCACAGAGTTTCTTTGCGTACAAATCCTAAGTTCCTACAGAAGGTGGGATCTGACTTTAGGCTGAATCAAATGATACACCTTCCTGTTCATCACCCTGAGCATGCCAGTCAGGGTGAGGCATTGGTCCATACTTTAAATGTACCTCGAATACCCAGATACTATGTGAATTGCACCAAGGGCTACAGAAGGTCACCCAGCTTTTTCTTTCATTTGCAACTGGGAAAGTGGGCACTCCTGTGTATAAACAGTGCCTGCTCAATTGGCTGGCACATTGTATTGCATTCTGTTGTAGAAAGTACAGTAAGGAACTTCCTGGTGTGGTTCATGGTCACTCCACCAGGGGAATGACCATTTCAGTTGCTTGTTTTAGAAATGCTTTTGCTGCTGATATTTGTACTGCAGCCACATGGAGTATTGTCCACAACATCACTAAACATTACAGTCTGGACATAGCCTCTCATGGACATGCTGGTTTCGGGTTTGCTGTACTGCAAGACCTGCTATCCTGAATATCCATCAGGTGATAACCACCTCCCAGTGGGTGTTTGGGACTGCTTGTGAATCATTCCAAAGGTGTTGACTAAGGGAGGATATACCACTGAAGGAGACAGAATGGTTACATTCTTACCACAATAGCAGAGCTTCAAGAGAATCTCTTCCATCAATCCATGCCATCACACCCTCCGTCCCCCTTTTGCTTCAGTGAGGGTTGCATCAGATATTGTGTGCCTGAACCTAATATACACATTAAATATCCAGCCTTGTGCCTTGCCTTGTATGCGTGGGCTGGCTTATCTCCTGTTCCCCACAGCTGGATGTCATCGAAGTCTAATCTCCAGTGGGGAACTGAGGAGCAATGGGGACGCCCACATTCATATAGATGCTGATGCATGATGTCATCATGGGTGACCCCTGGCTAGCAAAAGTTTCCATGTGGTCCTAGTGCTGGTGGCTATAGTTTCAAAGGTGTGGGCTAATGAAGGGGATTCTCTTGAAGGTCTACTGTTATGGTAAGTACATAACTGATCTTTCTAGGTGTGGTGTATAGTTCACATCCCCACAACCTACCTGACCTCCCCAGGCAAGTGACATGGATCCCTACTTTTCAGTGTGCAAGATCTGACATCATGGGGCTGAGTCAAGGGATATACTGCCCAGGTGGTGCGAGAAGCATAGCTTAAAGACATCTGTCAAATCTGACTGTTCCCGTGGAACTGACAGTGTGTGGATGTGAACTATATACCACTCTTAGAACTACAGTTACAGGTTAAGTAACCTATTTTTTAGTTGTTTGGTTTAGTTTATTGCTGTGAGAGGCCCAATAGATAAACGTTGATCCATTGCTCACCAAATGTGGTGCTGCAACAGTACACCTGCACAATAGTCCAAGTTAGCAACATTTAAAAATAAATGCACAAGTGACGCACCCAGGTGAAGTGAGGCCAAGCTAACTGCTGCTCCTGTACAACTCCAAGTTCTGGTGGCGAGACTGGGGGCAGTTAAGCTGCTATGTGTACAGGCTCATTCATTTGAATGGACCCAAGAAGTTCTAATTTCTTCGAAGGCAGTTTATGACCCATTATATTACTCTTACTAGCCGTGATCTATTTGAGAATGGTCCAGTACTGCCAGGCCCAGGACCCATTCCCTTCAATCATATCCATGGTTGTTTTAATAAACCCTGGTTTCCTGTCTTAATCTTTACCTTCTTGGTTGGGCTGGTTGTTGGGGTGGGGAGGTAGACCTGCTTTTTTTTGCATCTTTCATGCCTACAGCACTCAAGTGGTTGTCCTGCTACTTACATCATATTCAAGGTCACTGTTTTTCGGTTTTTACCAGAAAATCTGATAAAATTCTGGAATTAGGGCTGCCTGAAAACCGTTAAAAATGAAGATTTAATGGAATCTGGCATTTTCTATCAGATCAATAAATCTATAAAAAAGTGTGTTTTTCTTTTAATTCCTTCCTGTACTATTTTCAGTTTGCTTTATTTAATGCTCTGTACATTAAACCTTCTTTAATTCTGATTATTTATGCACATACTAAAAGAATGATAACAGAATCCCGGTAAAATCCGGAAATTAGAGTAACAATCACCGGTGAAATTCCGGAATCTTAAGTTTTGAAAACGGAATTTAATTGTTTTAATCACCGTAAATCAGTGGCCTTGATCATATTAATAATATACTCACCTCCTTTCTCAAGGTGTTGGACCTCGTGCAAGTAACTCATGTTGCTTGTAGTTGATGTGTCTTATGTTCTGAATTTGAATGATGCAGTTACCAGAGTCTTATATTTGTGGAAAATTACAACAGAATAGGGGCTGGGGTGCACCCAAAAGACTGAAATGAAGAGGCTGAAAAAAAGTCAAAATTGTAAACTTGACAGCACTAGGAGTCTGATATGTTTGGTATTGCTTTCTGCTCCTCAAGGATTCCCTGCTGCTTCTTGTCCTTTCTCTCAAGAGTTTTGACTTCCAACAATATGTGCAGCCTGTCTTCATATACTGTGTGATTACTACTCAGAGACCATCACTGTTTACTGACCAGAACTAGAGAATGGCAAACGTAGTTCCCCTGCATGAAAGCAGGAGCAGGAATGATCTGGGGAACTACAGCTCTGTCAGCCTAATGTCTATTGTGGGTAAACTTCTAGAGACCATAACAAGGAAGAGGGTTGTAAGTTTCCTGGAGGTGCAGGACAAAAGACAGCATGGGCTCACGATGGGGTAGGGGAGGTCATGTCGGACAAACCTGATGAATTTCTTCGATTGGGTGACAAATGCAGTGGGCAAGGGACAGGCAGTGAACATGCTGTAGCTTGATTTCAGTAATACAGTACCTTCAGTTCCATCCCACATGGTGGATGGTTATTTAAGGAGGTGCAGGACCTTGGACTAGGGAACACAATTCCTAGTTGGAGGGTGAACTGATTGAGTGACAGGACCCAGAGGATGGTAATAAATGAGGATTTGGGTGCCACAGGGATCTATCTTGAGACCAGTCCTCTTCAACCTCTCTGTGACATAAGGGTAGGGATTCAGGGCAAGATATGCTTTTCATAGATGATACGAAGATCTGTGACTGGGTGGATAGTGAAGGGTGTGTCAGAATTATTAAAGAGGAGGTGGGTAGATTGGAAAGGTGATCAAAAGTATGGCAGTTAAAATGCAATGCCAAGAATGCAATGCCAAGAAGTACAAGGAGATTCACACAGGAACAACAACAACAAAAAAATCCTAACACTAAATATAGAATGAGGAAGGTAGTAGTGGAAAGCCCTACAGAGGAAAAGGACTTGGAAATAATAATTTAAGACTGTCTAAAGGCATCAGCACAATGCAATAGATCTTGTCTGTCTGTCTGTCTGTCTGTCTGTCTGTCTGTCTATCTATCTATCTATCTATCTATCTATCTATCTATCTATCTATCTATCTATCTATCTATCCATCTGACGTATCAATCTACCTATTGACACTGAAGGTTAGTTATGAAGTGTAAAATAGCTATGTCTGCAAAATCAAGACCAAAACATTTATTTAGTTAGCTTTTATTGACTGGGAAAGGAGGGGTAAGCAATTCTGCTTATTTTCAGGCTCATCCTGGTGGTAGTGGTGTTGGGGGGGGGTGCATACAGATGGAAACCAACTGAAATTGAACCAGACTAAGCTGTTGTTGGTATATTAGTGAACAGGGGAAAATTTGGCCAGGACACCAGGAAATGTCCCCTACTCTTCTCGGGATGTGCCATGGGAACTTTCACCTGAACAACCACCAAAACAGGTGCATGGGACTGCGGTTTAGTGTCTCATCTGAAAGGCAGCACCTCATGATGCTGCACTACAGTGTCACTACTGGGATTTTAACCCAAGTTCCTGGTGTGGGACTAGAACCCACAACCTTCCAATCGTCCGGCCTCAGAGGTGAGTATGCAACCTGCTGAGCTACTGACTGATAATAAGAAACAGAAAATAGGTTTCATTTTCCAAAGATTATAGATGATAATCAGGAGGACATATGGAATGCACAATGGTCTGAATGAAACTATACAATTTATCTTCAGTTGTGAGGGCCGGGAGACAGGACCATAACTCACAAGTGGCAGTGGCTGAAGTGAGTGATGAAAGCCCTGCCCCCTCACAAGTGATGGTAAACTTCATATTATCAGTCAGACCATTGCATTTTAAATTTATACATCAGTTTACTAGTTCTGACTTCTGAATCTGCTTTTTTTTTTAATTCTCTTTTTATGCCCCCTTCTGCACCACAGTCAGACCTATCCCTCAAGGCCCCCAAAGTGCCTGGCCCATCAATCTCCATTCCCCTTCTGCTACTCAGGTGCATTCTACCATGGTGACAGACCCTCTTGGATGGGGAAGGGGAGCCCCCCAAATTATTTTTATCAGGCTGGCAGTTGAGGGTTCCGGGTCTGTCTGTTTTCTGTTCACTGGAGGCCATTGTCAGGCCTGCTCTAGTGTCTTTTCCTTGTTTCTTCACACCATAGGATGCAGCCGCATGGAAGAGACCCAAGGTACATGTGCACACATAGGTGCTGCTGCACCAGATCTTGGCCTGCATCCCTCACTCTAACATCGCCCTAAGCAGCACTTCTACATGTGGTCACCCAGGTGGAAGTACTGCAGCGTGAGTGTAACCCTCCCACCCTGGATGAGGAGGGCATCCCCTGGGACATTCATTCCTCATCCTCCCCTCAACTGGCCCCCAATGACCTGAGCTCATTCCCAAACTCAGCTCTCTGGTGTTGCAATCGACAGTGCTACCGCTGTGCCGATGGGCCGTCGAATCCGCCATTTGTTTGAAGATGTACATGTTTCTTTTCTTTAATTTAAACTTCTGACCTCAGTGCTGCACTAGGCACTTATAGCATATGGTGAGGTCTTGTTGTGTATGGAAACTGGTGGCTTTCAAAATGTTGTAACAAAAGGTCTTGGAATGTGATTGCACCCTACTGTGGTACAACATTTTGAAAACCTCTAGAGGTTCCACCCGCTGTCTTGTAAACAAAAGCGCATGAGACACAGAAATGGCAAGATCAACCAGATACAGGCTCGGGGTGGCGGTGGCTTGATTACCTGAACCCGTGGCTCAAACAGGATCAACCAGATTTTGTCACCCAAAACAAAAAATGAAAGTGCAGGATCAGCTGGCTATTTAAAATTATGCATAACGATTCCTCTCAGTCACAGTCCTTTTGCTTAGCGAGAGATACGGCCACCATTTTTTTTCTGAAAATCCCTTCCTAACACAACTGGCAACCAATGGCAGACCATGCTATATATGTAGGGATGTTTGTTCTCTAACAACCACACCACTGACCTTAGCAACCAGTCTTAAATCCAGGACTAAGATGCAGCCGCAAGAATTTATTTTTCTATTACAAAAACATTTTTTTTATATTACTTTAGGGAGAACCATACACTGTAAAAAATACTGGATGGGCAACTCTGTGACCAACCAGTGTGTTGTGCCACCTCAGGGTTCTGATTCCCATGGACCTCTCAAGCTTCGCTCTTGAGGTCACAGGGAATCAAACATCTCTGTGGCACAACAAACTGGTTGTGCGTAGTTGCCCATCCATTATTCTCTATATGATGTCATCATCACTGTGAATGTTGCTGTCTAATTGGTTCAGTACTCCATTGGGAATATACCTTCAAGATCACAATTGTGACAATACTAATGACAGAATATCATCGTATCTTGAGGTTAGCTACAAAGATATCACTTGTTATCATGCTGTTTTTATCTCAAGTAGTGTTATATAAATAATAAGGAAGATTGCATAGTTAATGATAAAGTATTTGTAAAGTCTTTAATAGATAAAAAGGAAGATAATGGTTATATGAGATTTAATCCTTATGTTTGTGGACAAGCACTGTATGTGCAGAAGGGGCCTAGAGGATAGGATACTAGATTGCTGATGGGGCTTACATTAAAACTATTGTAGACCGAGTAGGGATAATATTTAAACCCCATGTGACAATCCAACAGTAGCTGTTCAAAAGAAGTCCCAAGGATGACCCAGGGAATTACAGACCACTCAGTCGGCCTCCACTGTGGGCAAGCTCATGGAGACCATACTGAAGGAAAGGTTTGTGGCATATCTAGAGGAGCATGGTCTCCAGAATGCGAGGCAGCATGGGTTCATGGGGGGGAGATCATGTCAAACAAATCTGATTGACTTCTTTGACTGTGTCACTAAGACAGTAGACAAGGGCCAAGCAGTAGACATCCTCTATCTTGATTTCAGCAAGGCCTTTGACTCTGTGCCCCACAAAAGGTTGATCAGGAAGTTGGTGGATCTTGGGGATGGGGAAAAGATGGTCAGATGGGTGGAAAACTGGCTGATGGACAGCACCCAGAGGGTGGTTGTGGGGAGAGAGTTATCTGGCACAAGACAGGTAACCAGTGGAGTCCTGCAGGGCTCGGTGCTGGGGCTGGTGTTGTTCAATGTCTTCATCAATGACATTGGAGAGGACATTAAGGGCAAAATGTGCCTATTCATGGATGACAGCAAGCTCTGTGGGAGAGTAGACACAGCTGAAGGGATACAGGACCTACAGAAAGATCTGGAAAAGCTAGGGAGGTGGTCCAGGATCTGGGAGTTTGACTTCAATGCCAAGAAATGCAAAGGTATGCATACTGGGGCCAAGAATCCTAGGACAGAGTACTACCTGGGTGGAGTCCGAGTATCTGCATCAGAGGAGGAAAAGAACCTGGGAGTGATGATCACTAGTGATCTGAAGCACTCCATGCAGTACAAGAAATCAGCAGCAAAGGCAAACAAGATGCTGGGATGCATATCTAGGGGGATCAGTAGTAGGAGAGAGGAGGTTATACTGCCCTTGTACAGGTCACTGGTAAGGCTGCATCTAGAGTATGGTGTTCAGTACTGGTGCCCACACCTCAAAAAGGACATTAACCTGCTGGAGAAGGTCCAGAGGAGGGCTACAAAGATGATAGCTGGTCAGCAGGGTAAGACATACAAGGAGAGGTTGAGGGCACTGAGCATGTACTCCCTGGAAAACAGAAGAGAGAGAGGGGACATAATTGCAACCTTCAAGTACTTGAAAGGGATAAATAAGGTTAATAAGGTGAGTCTCTTTAAGCTGAGTGGCAACCATAACATGAGGGGGCACAGTCTTAAGCTGGAGGGTGGGAGGTTTAGGAGGGAGGTCAGGAAACACTTCTTCACAGAGAGGGTGGTGGACACTTGGAATGCACTGCCAGAAGAGGTAATCTTGTTGAAGACATGGGCAGCTTTAAGAAAGGCTGGGACAGGTATAGGGGGAGGGTAAGGGTCATGGGTAGGGAGGATGGGAGAAGTGCGGAGAAGGGGAAGGGACAGTAGCTCAAGCTGTGGACCCTGCAACACGAGTAGACTTAATAGACCAAATGGCATTCTTCTGCTGGCTTTTTCATATGTTCATGTGGTGATGCATGAAGCCAACAGGGAGAGTGAAACTAGGATACAATAAGATTTTGCTAAGCTTGGGATTGAGCTGAAAGGGAAACAAGCTAGGTAATTTTTCAGAAGTTTTGCCTGAACAGACAGCAAGAGGAAACTATAAAGTGAAGTAGCTGTATACGTAATGGTGACAGTTTTGTACCTTGTTGTTCTGTTTTACATTGTGCTTGCTCTTCTGTCTTATAAAATGCCCTTTTCCTCATATTGAGTCTACCGTAGCATTTGTTTAAACTTGAAATAAAGGAGCACTCCTTTTGTTATGGCTATCCCCAGCTTTTTAACAGTATTCCCTGCTGTTTTTGAACACCCAGGGCAACATACTGGAACAGTTTGTGTGCAGTAAATTGCTTATGTTCTAAGCAAGTGGTGCATCTCTTTTTATGTCTGTAGTTAGGACTCCAATTTTTATATTGTTTGAGAAAGAAGAGTCACCCGCACTCATCCAGCCTCAGCAGAGGATATATCTGTAATGATGCTAATAATTCAGGAAATATATTCCAGTCTTTTATAGAGTGAATACAAACAGGACAAAAGGATAAAATTGCAAGTCAATGCAGTTTTATTTGTTGTGTGCCCTAGCCAATGCCTCAGGGTGCCTTACAGCAGTAAAAACACCATAAAATAACTGCATAGAAAAATTTCAATAGATATAATAAAAAACAATTTCAGTAGGCTAATCTGCTTAGGCCTGTGCAAACAAATACATCTTCAGTTGATGTTTAAAGGCTCCTACTGTGAGGGCAGATCTAGTTACTTGTGGCAGGGAGTTCCAGAGAAGGGGGGGGGCAGCAATTCCAAAGGCCCTCTCCTCAGATTGCTTAAGGTGGGAATAAGGGCCATAACACAAGCCCGCATTGGTAGATCGGAGGGGCGGGTAGGTGTGTAGGACATTAGAAATTCTTTCAGGTAGCTTGAGCCCAATTCATGTAGGAACTTGAATGTTAACAAGCATATCTTGAAGGTGATATGCCTCTGCTCAGGCAACCAATGCAGACCGCATAGCACCAGTGTGATGTGGTCCCTCCGAGGTGTTCCCACCACTAGTCAGCTGCGGCATTCTGTACCAGCTGCTGGCAGTGCTACAAATCTCCAGATAACCCTAAGTGGAGATTATTGCAGAAATCCACTCTGGAGGTGATAAAGGCGTGAACTGTCATCTCCAAGCTGGCTGGTGCCAGATGCAACTTGATCAGAGTGGTATTATGGAGGTGGTAAAAACTGCTGCTGGCTACGCCTGATACCTGTTGTTCTAATGTCAGCTTGCAGTCCAGAATGACACCCAGATTCTTCACTGCATTTACAGCAAGAAGTAACAGACCATCCACAGATGGCAAATGAACGTCACCACTTGTGCTCCGCAAGCTGCTGCTCACTTAAGTAACCCAGGGACATGAAAGGTTCAACTCAGCGGCTGCCTCCTTCCCCTGCACCATGCCACTGGATCTCTAGCAAGAGGGAAAACACACCGGCTACTGGAACTGCTGCTGAGGATGGCTCCTGGGTGCTCCAATCAGCATGGCAGTTTGAGCTAAGCCTGCCTCCTGTCCACTTGTTCCACCATTCAGGAGCTGCTGCAGCAAAAGTCCAGGCACAGTAGGGCTTTAAATTTGGAGTCCATTCCTTTACCTGAAATAGCTGTGCTTAGCAAGCCACTGCTCACTTGAGGAACTCAGGCACATGGAGGGTTCAGCTCGGCTTCAGCTGCGGCTCCCCCCCCCCACATCATGCTGTCAGATCCCTAGCAAGAGGGGAAAACAAGCCTGCTGCTAGAACTGCTGTGGAGGACGGCTTCTGGGCACTCTATTTAGCTTGGCTGTTTTAAGTAAACTGTACCTTCTCCCCACTCGCTCCACCAATCGGGAGTTGCTGCAGCAAAAGCCCAGGGCCCTGTTCTGGCCTTTTAAAAGCCAACCCTTTGAGTGGCCCTCCACACTGCAGCCTCTGTGTTAAGGACCAAGTATAAAGGACAGCATAGGAGTCTGCCAGAGAGTCAGCCAGCAGCCAGGAACTTTATCTGTCTCATTCAAGGTAAAATTGTGTTTGCACATTTAACTGCATTGCTAGTGGGAGCATGATGAGGAGTCCTACCTGTAGTCCGTTTGTCTATAGGAGGCAGGAGGAAGTGAGCTTTGTCTGTAGGAGGCAGTATACCACTGTGGTTTAGGGCACTGAGCTGCAAACCTAGAAACCTGGGTTTGAATCCCACAGCCCCCACTTGCATACTGTGTGACCCTGAGCAAGTCACTTAACTTCCTTGTTCTCTTGGGTCGCACCTGGAAATAAGCTTCAACTTAGTGTGCCTTTCCTGCTTAAACAATGTCCCCTTTGCCCCTATTTGGGAGTGTACTGAAGGAGTAGCCTATGTTGGCTAAAAATAATTCCCATTGCTTGTATAAAGTTTATTTGCATCACAGTGTTTTGTGCTATAGCTGGTGAACCCTTGATTTGCAGGGTTGTTTTGTGCTATAGTTAAATCTTACAGCTTCACCCTATTTGGGTAAGCACTACAAGGAAGTTTAACTACAGTTTTCTGTGCTATAGCTAAACCTACAGCTACACCTTATCTGGGTGAGCAGCACAAGGTAGTTTTAATCCATGCATTCTGTGCTGCAACTAAGCCTGCAGCAACACCCTATCTGGGTGAGCACAACAATGTAGTTTTTAAGCCTGTTTTCTGAGCTATATAGCTGAGCCTTACAGCTACACCCCATCCAGGTGAGTACTACAAGTTACATTACTTATCTGCTCAGTACAGGTCTTATGGGACTGGGGTTCAGAGGGGAGGCAGTCAGTTGTGTCAGCTGTGGGGTGTTGTTCTCTAGGGATATGGAGGCTGGGGCATAGCACCATCTGCAGGACCTTGGTGCCTTGGTGGAGCTGCAGGCTCAGTGGGTGATAGCAAGGAAAGAAATAGCTGCATCATTATCTCAGCCAGAGCCCACATCCCACACTCCCACAGACTCACTGGTCCAGGGGGTGGAGAGTGGTGGTGAGAGGGATGTGGAGGGGAAGCAAGGTTAGTCACAAGGAGGCCGTTCAGTTTTTTACCATCCAGATGGCAAATAACTTTGCACCCCTAGAGGAGGTTAAGGCACCTGACTGTGCTGGGGGGATCTCTGAGGCAGTCGATAGAAAAGGGCAGGAAAACGTGATTGCACCCAAGGGGAACAAATCTACCAAGACAGTCTTTGTCATTGGGGACTCAATGATTGGGGGGGTAGAGAGGGTGGTGGAGGGGGGTTTGGATGGGAGGAGGATGGTCCTGTGCCTTCCTGGGGCATTTGTGATTTAGACAGGATAGGGAGGATACTGGAGAGGGAGCAGGGGGAGCTGGGGGTGCTGGTACACATGGGTGCCGGGGAAAGCAGTCAGTGGAGATGGTGAAGCAGAACTTTCATGGACTAGGGGACAGATTGGTGGCACACTCAGCCTTCCTGGCCTTTTCCAAAGTCCTCCCTGTGTGGGGCAGGAAGGGGAAGCAGGATAGGATAATGAGGGAGGTAATAGAGAAGTTTAACAGATGGCTTAAATGTTGGTGTAAGGAAAATGGGTACCACTTTATGGGGGACTTGAGAAGATGTCTGTGACAGGAGACTCTTCAAGGGTAATAGACTTCACCTGATGAGAGAGGGGGCCTGTGCGCTGGGGCAGAAATTTGATGTCAATATCACATGTTTAAACTGACTGTGGGTGAAAGTGTGTCTAGGGGAGCCTCAGTGGCAGGGAAGAGAAAGAAGATCCTAGCTAGTACTCTCCCACATCTGGGGCTTGTAGCAGCATAGTGCGTACAAAGAGAGTTGTTGCCCATACTGGACTAGCTGAAGAGACTTCAGAGAGAAGGAACACAAAGGGTGCAAGCAACAAGAAAAACAAGGGGATGAGAGGACATGGGAAGCACAAATGTAGTAGCAAAGTAGGATTGGGGGTCAGATGGAAGGGGATGTGCCTTAATGCCAGGAGCCTAGGTAACACAATCAGTGCACTCCAGGAACTGATGGCAGACATTGAGGTGGACCTTGTAGATATAACGGAAATGTGGGCTTTGGATGATAATGACTGCAAACTGATGGCCCCTGGGTACTCAATGTTCAGGAGGGATAGAGGAACAGGTAGAGGGGGAGGAGTAGCCCTTTTTTTCAAGGAGGGCATTGAGGTGGCAGAAGAGGGGTGCATCGGGGTAGTAAGGGAGAGGCTGATCCACTGTGTGTGCAACTCAAGGCAGCAACAGGCAAGAAATGACACTTGAGGGTGATCTATAGACTGCTGGTGAAAGGGGAGGGACAGAGGGCTCAGGGAAGAACTGGAGAGAGGGGTAGCTAAGGGGGAATTAATGCTGATGGTGGGAGAGCTGAACCTGCTGGACATTGATTGGGATGTTCTACTGGCCAGGAGCACTAGAAGGCAAGCCTTTCTGGACATATTCCAAGACAGTCTGCTGGTACAGCTAGTTAAGGAGCCCACCAGGCAGACAGTAACTCTTGATGTAGTGCTCACCAACTTGGAGGTAGTGTGAGCTACGGGAGTGGGAGAGCCATCAGGGAACAGTGACCATAACTCCATTTAGTTCAAACTGACCCTCGAGTCTGGAAAACAGCAATTGAGAGCTGAAGTCCTTGATTTTAGAAGGGCAGACTTCAAGACTTCAATAGGCTGAGGGAGTGGGTTAGGGATAAGTTAGTAGGGGTGGACAACATAGATGGTGTGGAAGAGAGAGATGGGGCAATTAATTATTGGGGTATGTAAGGATGCATGAGAACAATAACCAAAAAGAACAGGTTCAAGAGACTGCTAAGGTTCTCAACAAGGGTCAGGGAAGTGGCGAGGGCCAAGAAAAAGACCGTCTATAAAGTTAGAGAAATGCAGGGGGAGGAAGAATGGAGAGAATATTTGCTGAAAAACAGGGAGGCAAAGAGGGCGGTTAGGGAGACAAAAGCAGACAGAGAGCTACATATTGTAGAGGGGTCAACAGTGGAGAAAAACAGTTCTTCTGGTATATTAGTGAAAAAAGGAAGAAAGGAGGGGGAATTGTAAGGCTGACTGAGGGGATTACACAAAGAACCTTACTGCGTAAACACTGAGGCAAGGGTTATCCCAAAGAACATTGGCTGGGAAGCCAAGTTTCAAAGAAATACAAAATCACATATACCCCCATAATGCAAAGCATCATGGTCTGTATATGCAAATCACCACAAAGGTGATTTGGGTAACTGAGGTGGTTGGGCAAAAGGCTACTCTCCTTAACAATTGCTTTTGCTTAGTTTTCACTAGGGAGGATGGTGAGCATTTGCCAGAGAGTGGCATCAAAGCAGCCACTAAGAGAGTCCCAGAGATGAGACAGCCAACATTTACTAGCAAAATGACCCTGAAAGGGCTGGCAGCCCTAAAGATTGATAAGACCCCAGGACCAGATGATTTGTATCCAAGGATACTTAATGAATTGGCTGATCCCCTGGTAGGTCTTTTCAACAGCTCTCTAAGGACAGAGGTAGTTCCGAAGGATTGGAAGGTGATGGACATAGTTCTGCTCCATTGGGGGGGGGGCAATGAACAAGCAGGAAACCACAGACCTGTCAGTCTTAACTCTATTGTAGGGAAACTGATGGAGTCACTGGTCAAAGAGGACCTCTTGGACTACTTGGAGAGCAATGGGCTCCAGGATAGTGAACAGCACAGATTCATGGCAGGGAGGTCTTGTCAGACTAACCTTGTAGTCTTCTTTGACTGGGTGATGAGGGCATTGGATGGGGTCATGTCATGGATATGCTCTACTTTGACTTCAGCAAGGCTTTCAACTCAGTGCCTCACAGACTCTTGCTGAAGAAGATGGAGGATCTAGGTGCGGCTAAGGTCATAGTAAACTGGGTAGGTAACTGGCTAAAGGGGACACAGCAGAGGGTAGTGGTTAATAGGGTTAAATCAGAAGAGAGAGAGGTCATGAGTGGGGTTCCACAGGGTTCTGTTATGGGTCCGGTCCTCTTTAAAATGTTCGTGAGCAACATCGGTGACAGAATCTGGGGCATGTTGTGTCTCTTTGCAGATGACAGTAAGATCTGTGGGAGGGTGAGAGACTTTTAAAAGCTAGAGGGGTGGTCAAGGGTTTTGCAGTAGAAATTCAGTGTCAAAAGTTGCAGTGTAATGCAAATAAGGAACAAGAACCCCAGGACAAAGTACTGGATGGGAGGGATGAGACTTATACCACAGCTGAGGAATGAGACCTTGGAGTTATCATCAGCAACTCCTAAAGCAATCATGTGAGTGCAACAAGGCTTATAGCAAAGCAAATAGGATGCCTGGATTTATTGGGCGGGTGGTGATGGCAGAAAAAGAGAGGTAATACTTCCCCTGTATAGATCCTGGAGTACAGCACCCAGTTCTGGAGTCCTCACCTCAGGAAAGATAGGGACAGGCTGGAGACGGTGCAACACAGGGTAACAAAAATTATTCAGGGCATATCCTATGAGCAGCATTTATTTTTTATTTTTTTTATTTTTAATTTGTTAACTGGGTAAGGACACTGGGCAATAAAGCCCTTTTTCAGGACCAACCCGGATAAACAACATCAAAATACAAACAGATTACAAACAGATTAACTTACAGGTTACAATTACAAACATTCAAAGATTGCAAATACATTTTAAAATGCACTTTAAAACTAGATAAAGAAGTAGCAGATCATGACACCAATGGCAATTAATTCCATAATTTAGCTCCAGCTATACTGAAAGATTGCAACCCAGATTTGTTTTTATGAGAGGGAATTGTGAGAGTAATCCCCTTAGTAGAAAGTAAATTCAAAAAGGAATATCTGAAAGTAAGCAAATCAGATAATGGAAAAACGGTATGACAACCCAGAAAATATGCAAATTTAGAAGTAGGAGGCAACCAACCAACCAGTGAATACAACATACAAGGATGCATCTTAGGAGGAGCAAGAGGAATGGAGCGACAAATATTATTAAACACAACAGTAAGAGTATGGACCTCCTTAACATTCAAATTATAATACATGGAGGAAACATAATCAGTATGTGGCAGTAGAATACCAACAGCAAGAGCATAATGTGTGCTATACGATAAGTACTGTTTAAACTTATACAGCAATCTGATCTTCTGATTTATAATTTTACTCACTGACCTAACCTGGGCACCAAAAGTCAAACTAGAATCTAACAAAAATCCAAGATATTTGAATTCAAGTACCTGGCCAATACACTTTCCTTCACCATCCTTTATTTTATTTATTTAGATTTTGGTAACCGGGTAAGCCCACTGAGACCAGAGGTCCCTTTTTCAGGGGTGACCCGGGATTAGTTACATGCTGCAAACATTACATACTGTGGAGGATAGTACAGTGGTTACAACTGAGACATAACATTGGAGAGACAGAAATTGCAGGTTGACAATCCAGAATTTACATTTGCACAATGCATAGAATTAACAGGAGTCACGGTAGACATAGATCATCACTTACCATTTGCCTGGTTCCGAACAGCATTGACTTTGTCTTGCTAATGTTCATAATCGTCTGATTATTAACTAACCAAGTACACAAACCCAGAAAATCAGGTTGTAAAGTATTAGTGAGCTGTACAACAGAAGGTGCTTGAGTAAATAAAATAAGATCATCTGCATAAAGAAGTATAGTAGAAGTAGACGTAGAAGTAGACGTATGACAATAATCAAACACTGAAGGCAATTAATTCAAAAACAAAGAAAATAACAGGGGTCCAAGAATAGACCCCTGTGGCACCCCACAATTTATTGACCTAGGGGTAGAATTTATAACTCCAAGAGAAACAAATTGGGATCTTAGATATAAGTAGTCCTTCATCCAATTGACCACATTCTCTGAAATCCCCAACTGTTGAAGCTTACAACACAGCAAAGAATGGTCAATAAGATCAAATGCCCTGGTCAGGTCCACGAACACCGCCCCAGTAAAAACCCCATTATCAAACCCCCAAAGGATGGAGTCCGTGAACCTGACCAGGGCAGTACCTGTCCCATGATCACGCCTAAACCCATGCTGCTGCTTACACAAAATGTTATGAACATCCAAATAATCAGTAAGTTGATTAGCCACCAACTTCTCCAATATCTTACTTAATGGATTAAGCAAAGATATAGGCTGATAATCATCAACAGATTTTGCATGGGACTTTTTTGGGACTGGCACAATCCTATCACATTTCTAAACTGAAGGAAATACCTGAGTTGACAAACATAAATTATAAACAACACTTAATGGACCAGCAATAAATGGAACAGCCAGTTTCAATAGTTGTCCATCCAATCCACCACCACAGTCACTAAATTTATCAGGTAGCAAGCGTAGTTGTTTAAGAACTTCAAATCTTGTCACCTCTTTAAAATAGAATAATGGTTTAGATTCAGCCAAACCTGAAGAAGCCATGCTTGTAATACCCAATCCCTTAGCAACATCCTGAAACTTAGTTTTATAACCTGACATATCTGAAAATTTCAAATTCAGCAAATCTGCAATATCAGAAAGAGAAGTCACCTCCCCAGTTGGAGATTGTAATTTACTGATCACATTGCATTCTTTAGGAGACAATAAAGACTGCACTTTTTTCCAAAAATTCTTTGGATCTGTTGCTGTAGCCACAAATTGGCTCTTAAAGAAATCACTCTTGGCCTGTTAAATAATTTTCTTGTGTTATTTCTTAAAGACCTGTAAATAGCTAACAATTTACAAGAAGGAGAAAGTTTGTACATAACCCATGCCTGTTTCCTTTGTTTGATTAGTGACTTAATTTCCTCGGAAAACCATTAATTAATGGTACCTCTAATCCTCAATGTACGGAGCGGAAATAAAACATCTTGCACCTCAATCAAGTGAGAACAAAAATAATCAATAGCACACATTGGGTCAGGAATATCATATATATATATGACCAATCTATTCTCATAAGTTCAGCCTTCAAAAGATCAAAATTAACCTTTTGAAATTCCGAGACTGGATAGTCCTAGGGGGAATCTCGGGGTGTTTGAAATTTACAATACAATTTATGGGCTGGTGATCACTTATTGCTTCATCCAATACACCAGCCATAGATATAATACCAGTATTATTCGTAACTATCCAATCCAAAATTCTATGATTATTGGTTACTATGTTAAGTCGGGTTGGCTCACTAATAATTTGAGATAAATTGAATAAGCTTAATAAAGACTCAAAGCTCAGTGACTCTCCCAAGGACCAATCCAGATTCACATCCCCCAACAAAATGAAATCATGTCTAACGATATACTTAGAAGCAACATCCAAAAATTCCTTAAGGCCTGATGCACCATTCTATGGGGGATTATACAAATAGGCCACCGTAATGTATTCACATCCACCAAGTATAATACATAGTATGAGCCAATCGCTTATAGATTCACAATCACTACTAGAGGCCAGCAAAGAAACTTCCATATGATCTAAGACATAAACTGCCACTCCACCACCCTTCTTTTTGCCTTTACGATCTGATCTCGATACCTTATAACTGGGAAGTGAGCACACTCCATCTGTAACAGAAGGCTTCAACCAAGATTCAGTGACAGCTAACAAATCAACTTTATAAGAACAGAACAAATCTCCAAACTCGCTAGTTTAGGCATGAGGCTCTCAGCTTTGACATGTATCATTTTGATACCATGAGATCCAGACCAGTACCCAACAGGCCTAGTGTCGCAAATAGGCATAGCAGGGTCAGGGCCAGGATTTACCTCAATGTCCCCTGCCAATATAAGCAAACACAGCAAAAAGACACATTTCCATCCCTGATAAATACACAACAAACAGTGTAATAACACATACAAAGACCATCTTGCAACAAGCAACCCAGAAATACGTAGGGCTACTTTCTCACATAATAATATTAATAAAACAGGATTTAATATGTTAAGAGAACCCACTACTAATTCAAACATCCTGAAATCAGATATGTTACCATCCTTGTTGCCATACAAAACATCGACAGGACAGGTTATCATATTGCACAACAAACAACCTGTTCACAACATACAGGCCCAGATACACATCTGATACACGTATCCCATTTTGTCAAATAAAGTCCCTGACTCACCAGATAACCTACTAGATTCACAATACCTTACCCCACTCCTCCCATAACTCCCACTGACTCCACCGACTCCAATGCATTTAGCCGCACTTTGCCAACTACTGAGCCACCACTACAGATGCCGGTGCATCTGAGCTGTAGGGATTTTAAATTTCTCCAACCCACCCGAGCAGGCTGCCAGCACAATTGGGAGGGGAAGGGGTGTGGACTTCGGTTACTATTACCCTCTGCGTCCTGTTGTCCAGACAATTTTTACACAGGCTACCACCTTGGACCCACTGCAAGGCTGGCTAACTTGTTTAGTCCCACATATTTCTTTAGGCGATCAATCAGCACATGAATCTGATCTCCCACTGTGTCAAATGCCGGATGGAGCACAGTCCCTGGTCTCTCGCCATGAGGAGATTATGTATCACTCTGATGTGGCCTAAATCCCGACTGGAGAGACACTCACAGTTTGGCAATGGATCTACCTCATGTCAGCCTAACGTTTCATGCCAGGGGGTGCTTTATCAGAGGCTGCTCTTGATGAAGTGCCGATGTCACAAAATGTTAGGCTGACATGAGATGACATAGATCCATTACTCTGCAGCTGAATTGTAGGGTGTAGACAGGCATACACGCTCTACACATTTGTGTACAGTTTTTTTTAAATACCCATCCCAAATCATGTGCCTTTTTGATACCATATCATTCTGATCTTGAGTATTTGAGTTAGTGCAGGCCACTGAGTAATGTCTGTATCTCTTTAAACTTTTATTGTTCAGGACCTAGATATGTGTACAACCTGTTCAGAGATTAGATGAGTCATCTGACAACAACCTGATTTGTTTTGTAATGGGGAGAGGGAGGACAGCAGTGCAAGAGGATGTGTATATTTTTTAATGGTGGGGGGGGGCAACTGTAGGAGAAAGTATGTACATAATCTGCTACACTCCTGAAGTGGTAGGTAAGTGTTACCTTTTGCACTGTTTGTATTAATGCAATAAAAGATTGGAATATATTTCCTGAGTTGTTAGCATCATTACAGAGGTAGGATGAGTGCTGGTGTCTCTACTTTCTGTTACGATATGAATTAACTGGCAACACGCAGACTCCTGTTTTGTTTTCCCCCTATTATTACCATATTGTTCGCTCATGTGGACATGTAAAATGCCTGTCATTTTTTCCAGCTGTATCTCAGTTCTGTTTGGGATTATCAACTGAGCAAATGGGACCCCTGTTTTGAATTCCATCACAAAACAGAAAGCTTCTCTGCCCTCCCCCTACAATCATTTCATGGACTTCTGGGCTTTTCCAGCTGCAGCAGCAGGAGGAACTATAATAATACAGCAGCAGCACTCTGGGGAAATTTAAACAGCAGGAGTCTGGCTCCTGAACAGCAGCAGCACTCCAGGGAAATTTAAACAGCAGGAGTCCAGTTCCTGTAAAGAGGCAACAAAAGTTTGAAATTTGCCAGCTCCCAAGACCAGGACCAGGAGTCCGGCTCCTGAACAGCACCAACACTCCAGAGAAATTTAAACAGCAGGAGTCCAGTTCCTGAACAGCAGCAACACTCAACACTCCGGAGAAATTTAAACAGCAGGGGTCCAGCTCCTGAACAGCAGCAACACTCCGGAGAAATTTAAACAGCAGGAGTCCAGTTCCTGAACCCCAGCAACACTCCGGAGAAATTTAAACAGCAGGAGTCCAGTTCCTACAAAACGGCAACACTCTGGAGAAATTTAAACAGCAGGAGTCCAGTTCCTACAAAACGGCAACACTCTGGAGAAATTTAAACAGCAGGAGTACAGTTCCTACAAAACGGCAACACTCTGGAGAAATTTAAACAGCAGGAGTCCGGCTCCTGAACAGCAGCAACACTCCAGAGAAATTTAAACAGCAGGAGTCCAGTTCCTACAAAACGGCAACACTCTGGAGAAATTTAAACAGCAGGAGTCCAGTTCCTGAACAGCAGCAACACTCCAGAGAAATTTAAACAGCAGGAGTCCGGCTCCTGAACAGCAGCAACACTCCGGAGAAATTTAAACAGCAGGAGTCCGGTTCCTGCAATGCGGCAACAAAAGTTTGAAATTTGCCAGCTCTCAAGACCAGGACCAGGAGTCCGGCTTCTGAACAGCAGCAACACTCCAGAGAAATCTAAACAGCAGGAGTCCAGCTCCTGCAAAGCGGCAACAAAAGTTTGAAATTCATCTGCTCCCGGGACCGCGAGCAGCAGGGAACAGTCGGGGGTTTTCTTTCAGCTGTTGGATCCCGAAACAGCCAATCGGGGGGCCAACAGACAGAAGGTGCCAGTTTCTAAATCCTCAGGTAGCCTTTTAAATTGGCAGCAACACTCGCAACACAAGCAGCACAGAGTCTCAGAACCAGGGTAGGAGGACGCGGCAGAAAGCTTCTCTGCCCTGCCCCTGCAATCAATTTCACGGATGTCTGGGCTTTTTCAGTGGTAGCAGGAGGTATTGTAATAATACAGCTCCTGAACAGCAGCAGCAACACTCGGGGAAATCTAAACAGCAGGAGTCCAGCTTCTGAACAGCAGCAACACTCCGGAGAAATTGTTGCCCACCCTTCCACCCTGTGCCTGCCCAATTACTAAAGAAGCACTGAAAGGGGAGTGGTGTCAGCAACTGATCAATGGGGTTGCTAGCATGATGTGTAGTCGGACAGTAGGTGGCGCTGGCTAGAGGAGCTGGTCTGTAGGTCTCACAGCTCAAGTCTGAACTACGGATTCTTAAGGGTACATTACTATGTAGGTATTAAAAAAATACAAACTGTTCTATATCTAGCATGCATCGACAATATGACAGCATTACCAAATCAGTATACAGTATTTCTATATCTAGTATGCATTAAGACGTTGAGCTAGCATTGCCAAACAGTCTAAAGTATTCCATGGATGTTTAGTTTGGTATTCGATATCTGATACGTTTGATTGAATTAGTCAAATGTTCCAGACCATACAGTGGCTTTAGGCAGATTGCTTATATTTAGGAGGGAGGGGTGTTAACAGAGAGGAAGCTCAATTAGTCAAATCCCCTAGGCCAGCGATTCTAAACAGAGGTAACAGGTACTTTTGTTTAAAATTAGATATTTACACATACCTCTGTTACTTAGGCAGCTTAGACAGGTCAACAATTCTAAGCAGAGGTATCTGATACCTAAAAATTAGTCAAATCCTCCTGACCTTATAGGGACTTTAAATGTAGTGCTAATATTTAGGAGTTAGGAGTGTTAGTATTGAGGACGCTCAAATCACTACCTAGTCAGCTGACATAGGCCAGAAATTACAAACAGAGGTATGTGAGATTCTAATGGCAGGTACAGGCACTGGGGGAGGTGAAGGATGGGTGATGGGGGGAAAGAGAGACAGGAGGATTCTGGGGGGGGGAAAGAAAGGGGTGGATAGTTGCCTGCAATGGGTGTGGGGCAGCAGTATTCCTGGATACGATGTGGAAAGCAGGGGGGTGTGCAATATGCAGGAATCTGGGACAGCTCAGGGCAGAGATAAATTGGCTGAGGTGGGAGTCAGCGAGAGGGTGGGGGATGGGGTAAGGAGCAATGGGGAGGGAAGAGGGGCAGCTCCACTGAAGACTGGAGCAGAGCATCATTAGGAGGGCTGTTGGGGGCATGCTACAAGAACTGGAAGCAAGACCAGCCAGTATGAGGGACAGTGATTAGCAGGTAGTGAGAAGAACAGGAAAAGTGGCATAAATGAGTAACAGGGGGTTAACAGAAGGGAATTCTAGGAAAACTAAAGGAGTCAGGGACAGAGCATCGAACAGATTCTCGCCACTCGCAGACATGGAGGACCAAAGGATACATGAGGAGATTGGGGCTGAAACAAACATAGGGGGTGAGGTCTGAGCTAAACTGGAAGGAAGAGGAAGTGTAAGAAAGGCAGTAGGTCTGATCAGTCTGGAAGGAGCAAAAGGGCAGCATGAAAAAGTGGGGAAGGGGGGCCAGGGAGAGAGGAGCATGATTGGGGTGAGTAGGGGGTTCCAGAATGACCACAGAGAGAAGGGGACTCAAGAGAAAGAATGTGATAAGAAAGGAAGTTTGGGCCAGAAGTTGGACACCGAGGACAAGGAAAAAGCACAGAGGGAGAGGGCAGGTTCACATGGCACTAGTAGGAGGTCATTCTGCAGAACAGAGAGAAAGGAGAAAGTCGTGGTTTACGGCGACTCATAATAAAAGGGCTACACTGGCTGAGGGGGGGGGACCCAAAAAAGAGAAGGTTGGTCTTCTGCATACCAGGAATGGAGGCTGGGAGAGCAGGGCACAGTATAAGGAAAGATATACAGAAACTGGGGGTCAAACCACACCTGATCGTTCACTTGGGAACAAACGATCTAGTGAGTACTGAGGTGGATGAGGTACAGCAAAGGTTTAGGGATTTGGCAAGGACCTGCAGGGAGGAGGTGAGCTCATTGGCCTTCTCAGAAGTCTTACTGGTCGCTAGTGCCCGCACTGTCAGACAAAAGAGGATCGAGGACTTCAACAGTTGGCTAAAGGAATGGTGCATAAGGAAGGGGGTTCACTGACATTGGGAAATGGGGGGAACAGGTGGACAGATGAAGGATTATACTCAAAAGACAGATTACATCTGAATGAGGCAGAGCTCATGGTGCTGAGGGGAAAAACTGCAAGAATACATGCCAAAATAATGAATTTAAACTGAAAAGGGTGATTATGAGGCTAGGGAAGGTGTTGAGGACAGTAGCAGGGGTTGTTATCTAGCTGACACTCCCCCACAAAAGGGGGAAGGGGTTAAGAAGGAAGGGGGGCAGCAGGAAGGGGAGAAACTGGTGGAAGGCGATGAGCATGAATGCAAGGAGCCTGAGCAACAAACTAGCAGACCTAGAGACCACAGTAATGGGGGAGGAGCTAAACCTGGTGGCCATCATGGAGACCTGATGTACTGATAACCAGGACTTGGAGATGACCATCCCAGGTTTTAGTATCTTTAGGAGGGACAGGGTGGGAAAGAAGGTGGGAGGGGTGGCCATATTAGTGAGGGATGACATACAAGCATCTGAGGGGCAGGAGGCACAAGGGGAAGCAGAGGTACTGTGGGTTCATCTGAAGAGAAGGTCAGGGGCCATTATGAGAACAGGAGTCATTTATAGGCCTCCAGCGAAGGGGGAAGAAGTAGATAGGGAGCTAATGCAAGCAATACAAAGGATGGACAGTAAGGGGGAGTTGCTGCTGGTGGGGGACTTCAATCTTTCAGATGTGGACTGGAGGCTCCTAGCAGCAGCAACAACCAGGAGTAAGGAAATACTCGTGTAACCCCCAGGGGGCACTACCCTTAGGGCTACTACCCCTGCCTGCCTCCACTGAGACAGGGTGAGGGGCCCAGATCCGTTGACGGGTGCCTCCTCCCAGAGGTCAGGGTTACTACTGTCGAGATTGCCTCGGTCACAGCCCTCCTGGTCACTGCAACCTCCCTTTTGTCCCGCTAGTGGCTCACATGGTGTACCAACAATACTTTTCCCCAGTACACTTACCCCCCGGCTGGTATCTCTCCGCCCACCCCGGGGACCCCCTGTAAAGTAAGGTACAGTTATATCACAGTCCCTATGCAGCAGTTCACCAGTAATGCACACAGTAGCCAGGGTGTAGTTGCAGAACAAACAATCTGATTTATTCAAGGGGGGAATAACAAGGCTAGGGAGAAAATCAAGGTGATTGGCTTACTCTATACCTATCTACCTGGGGCACTGTGCACAGGCCTGAACCTACTATTTACTGTCCCTGGGTACCCAAGCCCTAATGGCTAGTCCACCGTGGCAGCTGGTTGGGGCCCTGACACAGATAGCCTCTACAATCCTGAGCAGGTCAGAATGGGAAGAAAGTTCAATTAGGCAGTCAGCAGTATAACAAACAACTTGAGACCACTGTCAGCAAAACTTGGCAGGGAGTGCTCCTGATTCAGTGCTCACGGCTCCAGCAACTACCGTTTCTGTCACTTCCAGCAGGGCTGAGCCTAAATTTCACCAGCCTCCTCACTCATCTATATGGCAAACAACAGAGGGGTACCATACCAGGCAGCTGCTTCTAAGCCCCACACAAACTTGCAGCAGACTCGGGCAATAACGGCAGCTTCAACATCACGGGTGGACTAAGTGCGATTCAGCAGATTCTCCAGTCCTCTCAGGTTGAACCTGGTAGGTAGCTAGGCTGGCACCAGCCTCCTCCGACCGCACACCGGCAGATTTAGTCTGAATCACTCGAAGGGCAAAAACGGCCGCCTCAGGCCTCTCACGTAAGCTTCCCGCTAACACTCCACCAGCGGAGAAGCACAGAGCTCCTCTCTTCTCCTCAGCCACAACGCATCTAACCCCAGTAGCATGGGGCACTCCTTCCAGTTCGGGCGCTACCCGACTCGATTGGCTGGTGTCACCTGCCAGTCATTCACTCCTGCTCTCAGTGGAGCGAAAAAGCGCCATAGCTCATTTATTTATTTATTTATTTAGCTTTTGTTGACCGGGTAAGTGCACTAGACAAATCCTGCCTATTTTCAGGCACGACCCGGGGGAGGGGGATACAGATGAATGCTAACTGACCTTGAACCAGATTAAGCTGTTGGTGGTATTTTTAGTGAATGAGGGAAATTTGGCCAGGACACCGGGGAAATTCCCCTACTTCCTGTTTCCTGTGAGCAGGGGGGACCCATTTTCTGGTGGGACCAAGATGGCGGAGGAGGAGGACAGTGGAGGAGGACATGCTATGGCTGAGTTAGCAAGGCTCAGCGGGGAACATGGTACGGCTTTCCGGATGGCTGCAGAGAGCAGTGGAAGTAGGACGGATGTTGCTCAACTCCTAAATCATCCATGCGGGGACAGTGGTACAGCTGGGATGCACCTTGATGGTGGCCAGCATAGCGTACCGGAATCCCCTCGGCCTGAAGTATTAGTGCACGATGCGGAAGTCATTGGGAGTGTGGAATTGGAGCAAAACCGTGAGTTTCTGATGGAGCCTGGGATCTCAGGAGAAATGATGGGCGAAAATGCTGCAGTTTTGTGTGGAGCTCCAGCTCTTTCACAAGGGTCTGAGGAGCTTAATGTATTGTTGGAAAAAAAACGGCAGCTGATAAAAGAAGCTTTGACTGAGTTCAATGAATTAAAACAACAAGCTGAGGAGGATCGAAAAAGAAAAAGGCCCGTTTTGGACTCTCCTTCGGGCCTACCAGGTACTGTGCCTAAGGTTCTAAAAGGCCCCAGTTTTTAGATCGACGACGGATGAAACCCCACCTCAGGATGCTAATCTGGTGGTTAATGAATCCTGGTCCCCTCAGCAAGCTCTCCAGGAGGCAGGTTGGATACAATCAGATGAGGGAGGCTGGATAGCCGACCCAATAATCCCTCTGCCGGGAACAAGCGTAGCAGATGGGGAAAAGGCCAAATCTGCATCAAGGGATGCTGTATCTAGCTATGGGCCAGACTGTTTTGAAACTTCCCCTGTAATAACTGTACACTCTTCTTTATGTGTGTCTCCTCAAACCAGTATTTCTAATTTACTATCAAATGGTTCTTTGCTATCAGAGCCCATGTTAGGACAAACTGTCACTCCTGAAGCTTTAAGTTATGCGAATGTTTTGGGTTCTGAGTTAAATCCAGTACAGGATCAGCCTGTTATCTCACAACCCCCTGTTACATTTGCTAGTTTATTTAAAAACCAGTTACTTTGGCAAAACGTAGGAATGCAGTGTGCTTAAGGTTCCTAGGTCCTATGGATGGTATGCCAGATCGCTTTTATGTAGGGAAGGTTTGATTAAGCAAATGCTGGGTTTTTCTCCAGGGAGGTGTATGCCCTTATACACACCCAGGGATAACAATTATGACATTAGTTTTCGTACACCAGATTTGCTAAATAAATTTTGGATTAGATATGCTCTTTTAAAACTAACCCAGGCGTGGTTACATTTCAGGCTATACCTCTCACCAAACAATCCTTTAAAGTAATAAATGTACTTTTTCGGAATGAGGGAGTAAATGTAGAAGATATAACGTACTGGGTGGAAAAAAAATGTACTGTTCAGGGGAATCCTGAACCTATATTGGATGATGAAGGTTTCTGGAATGGAGGGTGGAGATATAAGGTTAATCTATTTCAAAACGATGAAGGTCTACAGCATTTACCTAGTTGTTTCTATTTGGGTCGGGATAAGGGTTTATTTTATCCAGGCCAACCAAGACATTGTTATAAGTGTGGCTCTCCTAGGCACCTGAGTAGGATGTGAAGTGGTAAAATGTGCTCAATGTGGAGAACAAGGACATGTCCTTACTGACTGTCATCACCCCAGTAAGTGTTCACTGTGTGAAGATGCACATTCTTTGTTGATTGCCCTTTCAGCTATGCAAAATAAATCTGGAGACTATAGTATTCAAGATTTTTACATCAATACAGCGTTAAAGCTGCCCTTAGGAATAAAACCCTACCACACCCTCTGGGAGACCTCAACCACATATTTCTGGTAATCATGGTTGTGCATTGATTCAAAAGAACCTCAGTCGCAGATACACCTCTGATGTTTCTGAGCCTCTGTCAGTGACACAAAATCCTGTCTCTCAAGTGGAGGTTTCTAGCGGCAGTTTGATTTCAATGCCTCCACCGCTCCCGCCCCAAGAGGCCTTTACTCTGGTATCTCAGAAGACGTAGTCTTCGATCTGGCAGATATTAGCATGGTGATTCCTGAACCCCTATGACGTACACATAATCCTTTTATTGTATTACAAGATGACACAGGGACGAGTCTGACTCAGTTTCTGTAAATTCCTCACAACATGATGGTACGTCTGATATAGACCAAAATTTGGCAAAAACTGATTTAGGCAAAAAGAAAAAAAATAGATTGGGAATGAGGAAAGGGAACAAGAAAAAATAATATGCTAAAATGTGTTCAAAAATATGGCTGGTCGTTTCCCCTCTCTTGATGGTAGCAGTTTATAATCTTTCGGTAGCTTCTTTAAATGTGAATAGTATGTTATCCGAGAGGAAACGGGTGTTGATTTTATCACTTTTTGAGAAAAAGGATTATGATGTGGTTTTTTTGCAGGATACTAGGTTACATACCAAACTCGATATTGAATTAGCAACCGCTGGCTGGAGACGGGGGGTTACCTATTGGTCTATGGGTGAAGACCCCTGTAGTGGTGTAGGTATAGCCCTAAATAGTCCCACTGCAAAGGTGATACAACTAGTTGATCTTGTCCCTGGTCGTGTATTGTTGTTGGATGTAGTGATTAACGGTTTACAGTGTCGGTTAATCAATGCTCTATTACTTCTTCCTACAATTGAAGATGGCTTTCTAGCTATTTTAAAGGCCAGGAAATCTGTGTTATGTCTCTATGATACTTATCGGGAATGATGGATGGATACAAAAACTGAAATTAAACATTTTTTTCAATCAATAGGGAGATTATATGGTAAATACAAAACTGATACTTACTTAAATTATAGAAAGGAATTTTTGATTTACACTTTGGTGGGCAATGGTGAGGTTTCAGTCCTCCCCAGTTATACGTAAATAAGAGAAAAGATGAATAATTTTCAATATGATCGGGCAAAATCTTTAGAAAATGAACGCTGTTTTGGTACCCAAGGCACAAAGGCCTTTCTGAATTCATTTCAATTTAGTGCTTCCCAAAGACATCAGAAACATATGACAGGTCTTAATGATCAGGCAGGGATTTGGTGACACATACCAGAGAGGTTATGCGATTGTTGATTTACATGTACAGAAACTTTTGGTATTACTGAAACATTGAGTCACACACATGAGAACTGGTTGGGAGGATGTAATTTACCCCAAATTTCAGATTCAGGGTCAGTTAACTTAGTAGCACATATTACAACGCAAGAGGTTGCTGCAGTGTTGGCACAAGTAAAAGCTGGTACAGCCCCGGGGAATGATGGTATTCCGGTATGAAATTTATAAAATAATTTTTCAACAATTGTTGGAAGAATTTACAGGTGTTTTGAATGAAATACTATCCTCGGGGATATTACCAAAAAGTATGAATGAGGGCTTGTAGTTTTATGTATAAAAAGGAGATAGAGGATTTGTTAAACTGAGACCTATAACCTATTAAATACAGATTTTAAACTATTTACCAAAATATTAAACAATAGACTGTTACTTAATGCACATTCCCTTTACATCCGGCACAAACATGTTCCATTCCAAATAGGAACATTACCGATAGTCTAATACTTTATGGAACTTTTTCAAAAGGATCTACAGGGAACTTACAGGTTTGATTTTGAGTTTAGACCAGGCAAAAGCCTTTGATAATGTAAGACATGGTTATTTATGGGACTGTTTAGTTGGGTATGGTATACCCGATACCTTTATAAAATGGATAAAAACCTGTTATGCCAATGCTACTGCTCAAGCTTTTTGTAATGGGTGGGTAGGGACTATATATCCCATATTACGGGTGTAAGTCAAGGATGTCCTCTTAGTGCCCTTTTGTATTTATTTACTATAGATCCCTTAATTAGGCGGTGTATGGTCATGACAGTATCACGGGACTCTCCTTTTCAAGTACTGATCCTGAAGTTAAATGTATTGCCTATGCGGATGATTTATGTTTTTCGATTGGGGATCTTCCCTCTGCAAGGGTTTTCAAAAAGTTTTACAGGGTTTTTGTTATATACCGTGCACAAATTAACTATGAAAAATGTAATTGTATAACACTGGGGATAGAGTATTTTCATCTTACACAGGTTATAGGCATTCCGTTAATTAAGGATACTTGTAAAATTTTGGGTCTTTATTCGAGCAGGAGATTTAGCATATCTAAATTGGAAATTTAAACTAAAGGAAGCGCAAACTAAAGTAGATGTCTGGAATACATGGAGACTGCCTAAACTGAAACGGATTCAACTGGTTAAAACATTCTTATTACCCATATTTTTATATTTAAGTGCAGTTTTCAGTCTTCCTTTAGCTTTGGAGACACAGTTATATGGATGCTTTTTGCTTGTATATGGGGCAGTAGATTGAACCCCATAAAGAGAGCCTTGTTGTTTAGGGAGAAAACATGGGGCCTAAAATGTTACATCCTGTAGTTTTTTCTTTACTATGTTCTCTATACAAATTTAAAACCTCTGTTTATAGATAGAGACACACAATGGAAACCATGGCTTCAGGATACTCTGGGAGATTTATGTCTTTTCTGGCCTGAATATGAGGTATTCCCGAGACAACGTTCCATAAACCATCTCCCACAATCTCTTAAAATATGTTTTGGGAAAATTAAATTATGGGGTATTTCAAGGCATACCTTTTTGCATTTTACTAGAAAGGAATTATACGCATATATTTTACAAAAGTATTTTCAAGATTCGGCTCCATTTGATTATTTTCCATCTCCTATAAAACTTGCAATTGGCAATATGTTAACCTCCCCACGGATTCCACCTCATATGTGGGATGTGTTATGGTTATCCTATATGGTAAATTAAATGTCGAGCAAATCTAAAACATAAGCAAATTACAGATCGGTATTGCCCTAGGGTACGTGTTTTGAATTAGTGGAGACAATGGAACACTTATTTTGGAATGTCCTTTTATAAAAGGATTTTGGAGTCTTGTTTTACAAAAATGGCCTACCTTTCCTTTATACCCTATGACGTTAGATATGTTGTGTATAGGGATTCTGCCAGTAACCACTGTGCAATATGATAAAGTGACTTTATGTTTGATTTTGCTTTGTTTTAAATACTATATATGGCATGTGAGATGCCGTTTCACCATTCAACAACAATATTTTTCACAAGAAGCATTATTTGGTATGGTCGCTAATGCAATATTGAGATTGAAAAGGCAGGATTATGGGAAATTTTCTTCATTTGTATGTCACTCTAGATGGGATTCTGTAGATTGGCTATAACTTCATTGGGTTAATTTAGAATAATTATTTTGGATGTATTGAATTAATGTTTTCTATTTGCTTTTTCTTCTCTTCTTTTTTTTCCCTTTCGTTTCATGTATAATCTTTGTTTTCTATTATGATAACAATATGCTGTATCATTTTCTTTAAAGTGACTTAACATTGATTGAATTTATTGTTTGGTTTGCTGTCTATGATAACAAAAGTTCCCTACTCATTTTGTGTAAGTGGGGTGGGGTGGGGACTGTTTTGCAGTTTTCCTTTACATTGTTTGTATGATATATCTTTGTAATAGATTATCTTCTATATGATTTATATATTATTTTGTGTGATTTAACACTGTATGTTTTCAATTTTGGTTTACTGAAATAATAAAAATTCCCCTACTCTTTTAGTGGGGTGGGGGTTATTTTTTCAGTATGTCTAGTAAGTTTTGAGTCTATTGCAATGTTAGTTTTGTATTTTATGTATGATGGCATATGTATTTTGTTTCAAGTAATTTGCTTTTGCTTTTGTGTATTATTTGACTGTATTTTACTTTCCAACTTTAATAAAAATTCCCCTACTCTTTTCGATAAGTGCCATGGGATCTTTAACATCCACCTGAACTACCACCAATCCAGGCAGATGGGACCTCGGTTTAACGTCTCATCCGAAAGACGGCACCTCAGAAGTGCAGCACCCCTCTCATGCTGCACTACAGTGTCAGTACTGGGATATTAACCCAAGTGCCAGATGTGGGAACTGAACCCACAGCCCTCTGATCTCCCGGCCTCAGAGGCGAGTGTGCTACCTACTGAGCCACTGACACTGTTACATAATAGCTCATAATACCCTTCTCAAAGGGCAAGCAGTTCCCCATTGGTCAGCCGGCTCAAAGGAGTCCCGAGGTACTGATTGGTCCAATTCAGCAGCTCTGGACCAAAATGGAGAGGATAATCAAAACAGTCTCTGGCTGCAAGGGAAGCAGGTTAGAACAACTTACATTATCATCACTATTCAAAAGGATTACTGGCAAGTAATTACCTCTTTTAACAGGGCTCCCTCTGCACCAGTAGTGGTGGCAGAATGGAGCGCTTACTCAGCAGCCCGGGCGGGACTCGGGCATACAACCACACAGACACCCCCCCAGTTCAACTAATTATGACTGCAACAGGCAGCCCTTAAAGGGACAGTATACGGAGGCCTTAAAAGCGCTCACTGGCTACCCATTTGAAACGGCTTAAACGCCGAACACCAGCCAGGCATGGAACATTTAAACGAGCTCCAGGGAAGCTTTTAGGAACCCCCATTTGTAGGGGGGGTTGCACCCTTCCTTGCCTGAAAAGAACTTGGCGTCCGCGTCGAGTAGTTACCCTTAAATCACTTTAAGGCAAGTAGCTTAATTAACACTATATCACATTTTGCATTACATACATAAATAGTATATTCACAGCGTACTATGGGTTATACAACGTTACACACACATAACCTCATATTCCCCTGTTAACTCAGGTCATTAGTTCCTGCTCATGACCCCGGGACTGGAGGGACCCCTCCCTTCCAGTTACTGGCGGGTTACCTAAGGCAGGGGCACCACACTCAAAGGGTAATACTAACAAGCTAGAGTTATCCCCCAAGGCTAGCTTAGGCAAGGAGCTCGGGGACACATACACCCCTTTGTGGACCACATTTAAGGGCAGGTCCACCGGCTGACCCAGAGACTCATAACTCAACTTTATTACAGGCCGTACTTCTTGGCTAGAGCGTCTAGGGGTCTCAGGAAACCCTGAAACAGGCCCTGATTTCAATTCAGCCTCATTGACATTAGTGACGGGCATCTCCACAGGGGAAAAGGGCTCATAGTACTATAGGGAGCCTGACCCTTTACCCCAGGACCCACCCCACTGGGCTCAGCTGAGGGCTGTTTAGATACTAGTGAGGAACCATCAGGGCATTCAAAATATTCTTCCAGTTCTGGCATATCACCAGCTTGTTCCCCCACCTCACTCTCTTCTTCTGAAAAATCAGATAATTCTGCTAGGCCAGACAGTTCAGCCAGGCTCAAGGACCCCACCCCTTGGGCTTTGCTACTACCCAGCTCATCCTCTAGAGGCATTGGTTCCAGAGACAAAGTATGGGGCTCAAACAGTCCAGAAGGCTCAACCTCATCTCCAGAGTTAACAAGGGGATTGCCCCGAAACAACTGGCTCAGTTCGTAAGAGGGATAGTATTCAATATCATCTTCATTGTCTTCTGACACCGATTGTTGATCATCTCTTTCTGCAGGATTTGGACAAGGCCCTCTTGGTTGGCTTGCTGAAGAATCAACGGGTTTGGCTCTTTCCCTGACAGCAGATCTAGTCACAGGCCGGAAGGGGGAGGCATTTGGAGGTTCAGCTTCAATCAGATTTGCCTGATTGCGCAGATGATTTCGTGTGTAGTTTTCACATCTTGGAATTGTTTTCGGTCGTACTTTATATACAGGCAATCTGCCAGTTGTCCCACAACAATGTGAGGGAGGTGATGCCATCAGTCAGCAATTTTATGTTTGCCACGCGAGTCCCAGATTTCTCAGTAACACTCTATCCCCTTCTCTTAGTTCCAATGTCTTCACTTTCTTGTCATACCTCTCCTTATTGGCCAAGTTTCGTTTAGCAGCCATGGTCTGGGCCAACTGATAAGCATGGTTTAACTGGGCCTTCAGCCTCTGTACGTATTGTAGATGATTTTCTGCTTGCACTCCATCAGGGCAAACTCCAAGACACACATCCACGGACAATCTAGCCTCTCTCCCAAACATCAGTCTGTACAGGGAGAATCCCGTGGCATCACTTTTGGTGCAGTTATAAGTGTGGACCAGGGTGCTAATCTGCTGGCTCCATCTTGGTTTGTCTTTGGGTTGCAGTATGCCCAACATGTCAAGCAATGTGCGGTTAAACTTTTCAGGCTGGGGATCTCCTTGAGGATGGTAAGGGGTGGTTCTGGACTTTCGCACCCCCCACAAAGACAGCATTTCTTTAATCAAGCGGCTCTCGAAGTCCCTTCCCTGGTCGGAATGGATCTGCTGGGGGGCCCCATAGTGGACAAAAAAGTTTTCAACAAGTATCTTAGCCACCGTGGTTGCCTTCTGATCCTTAGTAGGGAAAGCCTGTGCATACTGGGTAAAATGATCAGTGACCACCAATATGTTACTGATATTTTTTAGATCTGGTTCTAGACTCAAGAAATCAATGCAGACCAGTTCCATAGGAGCACTAGTGGTAATGTTGACCATGGGAGCAGCTCTCTGGGGTAGGGCTTTCCTTTGCAAACAACGGCTACAGATCTTGACATATTGCCCTACGTCCGTACTCATTTTTGGCCAGTAAAATCGAGCCCGTACCAGATCAAGTGTTCGGTCTATGCCAAGATGCCCCATCTGATTATGCAAGGACCTTAAGACCAGTTCTCTAAATTCTGAGGGCAGCACCAGCTGTTTTTTGATGGCCCGGTCCTCCTTATTCACAGTTGCTCTGTATAGTAGTTGGTTAATCAGCCTTAATTTGGGCCCTTCTTTGTATAACAAGGCAGTTCTCAGGTCGGTGGAGCTCAACTTGGACACGTCCCGCCCGGCCTGCAAAGCTTCCACAACTGGTTTTATCATAGAGTCTCGGGATTGAGCCCGTTGAAGACTAGTGTTGTCAAACTGGGGTAGTGAGCTGGTGTCCAGTGCAGAAAAATGACAGTAGGCAGCAGGTATGCAGGTCTCGGATGGCCCCAAGCAATCCACTATACAGTCCACAGCATCAGGAGACACCTGTTCCTCCTTGTCAAATTTCTGGCACAGGGCCCTTATGTCAGGCTCCGACAACCTGACCCAATTGGATGGTGGCATAGGTCTCCGAGAGAGGGCATCCGCATAGATATGGTTTAAGCCTGCTCTGTACTCAACAGCATAATTGTAGGTGGCCAAGTCAGAGAGCCACCTATGGCCAGTGGCATCCAACTTGGCTGAGGTCTGTACATAAGTCAAAGGATTGTTTTCAGTCTTCACCAATATCTTGGCACCATACAAATAGTCATGAAACTGGTCAACAATGGCCCACTTCAGGGCCAGGAACTCTAGCTTATGCATGGGATAGTTTTTCTCTGAAGGGGCCAGACTTCGGCTTGCAAAGGCCACCGGTCTCAGACCATTCGGGTGCTCCTGATATAACACAGCCCCCAATCCCTGTAGACTGGCATCCGTATGGAGAATATAAGGCTTGGCCGGGTCAGCATAGGCCAACACTGGAGCATGGGTAAGTTGATATATGATGTCATAGAAAGCCTTCTCACACTCAGCAGTCCAACGATCCCCAAACACATCATTCGGCCGGAAATACTTCTTCTCCATCGCAGAGCGCACAATCTTCTTATACTTTTTGTGCGTAGGAGGGTACCCCTGAGTGAGGTTGAAGAGAAGGTGAATCACTCAAGAATAATCCTTAACAAATTGCCTATAATATCCACAAAACCCCAGAAACCGTTGCAACTCTTTCAGGTTCCTGGGCTGAGGCCAAATAGTCAAAGCCTCCACCTTGCTAGGGTCAGTCTCTATGCCCTCAGTGGACACTATGTGGCCCACATATTTCACAGAAGTCTGGAAGAATTGACACTTGTCGATAGACAGCTTGAGGCCGAAATCCTCCAACCGATCCAAAACCTTGAATAATCATTGCTCATGCTCTTCCAACGAGCGACCAAACACTATGACGTCATCTAGGTAGACCAGGCACTCGAGCAAATTCATGTCCCCCACGGCCCGCTCCATCAGGCACTGAAAAGTGGCTGGAGCACCCGAAATCCCTTGAGGCATCCGAATGAACTCATAGAAACCTAGAGGGCAAATAAATGCAGTCTTCTCTCGGTCCCCTGGGGCCATCAGGATCTGGTAGTACCCGCTGCGGAGGTCCAACACAGAGAACCACTTACTGCCATTTAAACAATCCAAGGCGTCCTGTATGCGTGGCATGGTATACTGGTCTGGGATGGTCCGCTGATTCAAAGTGCGATAGTCTACACACATCCGAACCGCCCCATTTCTTCCTTACCACTACAATGGGGAGGCGTAGGGGCTCCTGGACTCTTGTATCACACCAGCAGCCAACATCTCTTGCAGATGCCGCCTCACATCATCTATGTCAGCCGGGGCCAGGCTCTGGGATCTCTCTCGGAAAGGCCTTTCGTCATGCAGCTGAATGTGATGCTCAGCCCCTTGCACACATCCCACATCCCATTCTTTTAGGGAGAAAACCTGGTCCCTCTTGGCAAGCCTCTCACTGATCCTCCTTTTCCATTCAGCTGGCAATGGGGAGTCACTGAAATCAAACAAGGCAGGAGTAACTCTATCATCTGTCCCGGAACCCTTGCTATTTGGCAGTACTGCAGTATCTGCACAATGGACACTTGCCAGGGTGCACCCTCTACTTATTCAAATCTCTTTGTCAGACACATTATGCACTTGAACCATCACCCTCTTAACGTAAGCATGAGCTCTAGCCAGCAAGATACTGGGTTTTACCAACAGCCCCTCAGGTAATCTTCCTTCCCCAGGTGCACCCAACATCAACAACTTATTCTTAACATCTGTTTTTAGTCATACTTCTCCATGCAGGACACATTGGGCATTTGGGGAAAGTATCACTGGGGCCGGATCCTTTTTCCACACCACACCCACTGGGCCTTCAGGTTCCTCCTGGCTAACCTTCTTCTGAGTTGCAACTGCCTTTTGGATCACAGCGGGTATCCTTAGGGCTCACCTGGTCTTGGGTGCTTGCTTTTCTGAACACAACTGGGCCAATCATCCAAACATATGAGCATTTGTTCCAATCAGTAGTTGTACCCCATCATACAGTCCAGTAGGGGGCCAAACTAAAGCTTAGGTTTCCACCTGTTCGTCCACTCCAGTCACAGAAGTAGAGAAAGACAACCAGACTCGGATATACCCCAAATACGGATAAGCTTTGTCACTCAATCCCCAAACATGTAGGCCATCCAAGGGTTGTAGGGGCACCTCAGGTAAGTGTGTTTGATACCAGTCCTGAAACATGATGGTTACCTGAGAGCCACTGTCTAACACAGCTCGAATGGGAATCCCATTTACTCGCACTGGGGTCTCCATTGAGGGCCCGATCACATCAGACCATTCGGGGCGGTGCAGCATTGACAGTTGGTTGAGCACGGGCCCGGGTCACAAAGCTTTTTCTGGTGGGTCGAGGGTGGGCCCTGCAATGCCAAGTAATCAGTCGGTTGTTGACTTTCCTTAAATTC